>CP106725.1:42496264-43848930 GCA_025506655.1 Gossypium rotundifolium | reverse complement strand
TACTTGTTCAAAGAATGAGGAGATCAAATGATCAGGAGATGTGTGGCAGAAAATTAGGTACATGAAATTTTATATCATTTTCATATAGATCCAAGTGGAGGAAACTTAGGAGGATCACGTACAATGGCCAAAGCATTACAAGTAGGATTCTTTTGGCCAACTCTGTTCAAAAATGCGTATGCCTACGTGAAAAGTTATGATTGATGCAAGAGGGTTGGAAACATAACCAATAGAAATGAGATGCCCCGAAAAAATATTATTTAGGTAGAGTTATTCGATGTTTGGGGTATTGACTTTCTTGGTCATTTCCTTCCTTTTGGTCACAAGTATATACTTGTAGTAGTAGACTACGTATCTAAGTAGGTTGAGGCCGAGGCATATCTGACGAACGATGCTAAGGTAGTAATGAAGTTTGTGCAAACAAAACATGTGTTCACAAGGTTTGGAACTCCTAGAGCTATCATCAGTGATAAAGGGTCCCATTTTGTGAACAAATGGTTTCAATGGTTGCACGATAAACATGGAGTGAAGTACAAGATTGCCACAAGTTACCATCCCTAAACAAATGGGCACGTTGAACAGGTGAATAAAGAGATAAAAGGTATACTTAAGAATGTAGTTTTTCCAAACCGAAGAGACTGGTCCAAAAGACTGGATGATGCTTTATGGGCCTACAGTACAACATACAAAACAACCTTTGGGATGTCTCCCTATCGGTTGGTTTTTGGGAAAGTCTATATTTTCCCTTGGAATTAGAACATTGAGCTTGTTGGGGTCTCAAGTAGCTCAATTTGGATCTCAAGCTTGCTAAAGAGAAATGGATACTTCAACTTGATGAGTTATAAGAATTCCAAATGTTCTCATATGAAAATGACAAATTGTTCAAGGAGAGATTGAAAAGATGGCATGACAAGCACATCCAATTCCAAGAATTTGAAGCTGATCAGCAATTTTTTTTGCTCAATTCTAGATTAAAGTTCTTTTCAAGTAATTTAAAATCTCGTTAGTTCGGTCCATTCACTATTTATCAAGTTTTCCCATACGGGGTTGTTGAGCTTCACGATAAGAAATGTAATTCATTTCTATTTTCAAATAAATGATTTAGGTTATATTTTCTAGATTATTATGCTAAAATAAAATCTGTCTAAGAGATTGAAATTTAAGCGGGACCGTTTCTAACCCCTCCACCCTTTTTTGGGAATTTATTTCAACTTAACTTTCCGAGAAAATATTTCCTAAGTGGCACAATAAATTTTAATTTGTTGAATAAAAGGGTCAATTTTGATCTAATTTTTAGTTTTACGCTTTATTTTCAAATTATTTTTTAGTACAAGTATTTAATTGAATTGCATTCAATAATTAGTTGTGTTTGTTGTAAATATTTTAAGTAAATAAAATAAAAGTTTTAATTTTAATTTTTAATAAATGAGATAATAACAAATAATATATTAATATATTAATATATTATATATTAATTGTTATTAATTTTTATTGCATTAGGAGTAGTAGTATTTTAATAATAATTTAAGCTTATTTTTTTTTAGAGTTTGTGTTAACTTTTACCTCACAATTACTTTAAATACCATCACCTTTACTCTCTATTCACATCACCTATCAACCTTCGACCTCATCCTTTTTCCTTATCCACTGCCACATACCATATACCTAACCCTCTAACCATCGACGGCCTTAGTAGCTAACACCTTGCATTGCACGTCCCTTGCTGCCAGCAACAATAGTCGTGCACCCCAACTATGTCCAACACCAGCAGTGTGCTCTTGCTCCCCTCGCGCCAAGCCGTCACACCTCCTTTGTTGCACCATTGCCGAACCCTACAAGCTAATATTCGCCATCTGCTAGCAGCCACCAAGTCATCATTCCTTCTATATCCACCACCCAAATTGCCATTTGCTTCACCCTCATATTATTTTCTTGAGTTCTTACTGATTTTTATAAAGGTGGTAAGAAATTTTTATTCCAAAAATTAAATTAAATTTGATTATTTACCTTTTTATTTCACACAAATTGTTGATATTAAATTCTAATTGAATTTTTGGAAAATTATTACTTATTTCCACCTTATGTGATATTCAGGTTGAATTATGCCTCGTAAAAGAACTCGTGTCTCTGTCCAAGATGAAGAATCACAAAACAAATTTCATTGTGAAGAAGCTAAATTGATATATGAGAGCATCTTTAAGCAAAAAAACAAATGCTTTAGGAGAAAGGTTTTACTTTGGGAAAAAGTAACTACACTAATTTCATGCAAGCATTCAAAAAGTTGTTGAGGCTATAAAGTGATAAGTGTTTTGTGAAAAAAGGTCAATTTAGACGATGATTTTGTTCAGGAATTTTATGTGAATGTCACCTCAAGTGCTTTAACAGAAGTTTTTATCCAAGGAATAAAGGCACCTCTAAACTCGATTTCTATTAATGAATTTTATGATTTACCAGATTTCGAAGACGACCAATATTCTTCTTAATGGAAAATATTGAGGCAAAGAAATTACAAGAAATCCTACAAGAACTCACAGTCTTGGGTTCTAAATGGACTATGTCGAAGCACAGGACTCATACTTGTCGCAGAGAGTATTTGACCCCATTAGTGAAGGTATGGTTTTATTTTATCTAGTTTAGTCTTATGCATGTCTCACATGGGACTGCATTTTCAGTGGAACGAATGGTCTTGCTATACACAATTATGACAGCAGAGACCATTAATGTGGGGAAAATCATTCTAAATGAAATTCAAAACTGTGCCGTAAGACATTCCAGTCCAGCTTATTTCCCTTTACGATAACAGTTTTATGCTTGAAGGCTACAATTTGTGCAAACGTAAAGAAGATAGGACAAAATCTAGGTACAATCGCCGATTAGGACCTTGCCCAAGTAGCAGGAAATTATGTTCTTCAAAAGCAAGTTGAATCAAGCAACTACATTGAAAAAGAGGATATTCCTACAAAACCATAACCAGTGCAGCCAATCAAAATTCCTGAACAGACTAAACCAACTCTGGAACTTGACATGACTACCCCTAACGTTTAGAACTCATTCGCCTAGCCCAAATCTTTGAGATGAGCTGTCAAAGTTGATGGACTTACTACAACATATGCAGTGGCAGCAATAATTTTATTGGAGATACTAAAAAAATACGGGATGACTCAATTACAGATGCTTTTAAGAAAATATTTCACAACTCGTTTGTTTTTGTGCCTGAATTTCCAAAGTTTATATTTGATCCATGGACTCCAATTACAGATGCTTTTAAGTATATATTTTCTTTTAAGAAAAACAAGGACAATGAAGCAAAAGATGGGTCAGACTTTGAGGGGTTTGTAAATAAATTAAAAAGGGGGTTTTGTCTTTACTTTACTTTATTTTTTAGGATATTTTAAGTTTTTAGTTTTAAGCTTTCTTAGGATATTTCTATTTCTTACATAATAAAATAAGAGGTTGAAATCATTAATAAAATTGAACAAGTTGCAAAATAAGAAGTGTGGCAATAGATATGTACATGTCTAGGATTAGAATTTGTCTAGGAAAACCTTGGTACTTAAATAGTCAAACTTAACTCACCTCCTTTTCCCGGGATCCTACATGGTGTATAATATGTATTCACTTCTATTTTTTTGTTCCTTCTATATTGTTTTTAACAATGGGGACACTATTCATCTTAAGTAGGGGACCAAAAATTAAAATTGTTTTTAGAATTCATTTTTCCTATCCAATTATGATTTAGTTATATTTTGATCAAAAATCGAAACTTTTGTTATGTTAAACTTTAGTATAAATA
Organism: Gossypium rotundifolium; assembly: GCA_025506655.1. NCBI lineage: Eukaryota > Viridiplantae > Streptophyta > Magnoliopsida > Malvales > Malvaceae > Gossypium > Gossypium rotundifolium. Next base: position 43,845,137 of record CP106725.1, on the reverse strand, counting down.
AAGTTTTGTTATCTCAATATTTGCTATGTTAGTTGAATTATGGCATAAATGTTACTCTTAATAAAGTATGTAAATCAAACCATGAATTTTTTCATTCTTTAGAAAAGCTAAGCAAGCACGAAAGTTTAAGTCTCTAGAATTGATTTAGTAATTTCTTGAGGCGAAATCCTAGGAAGCATGGAATCTTGAAAATGATTTAGGCAAACTTTTGTTTGGACCATTTGAGTCTTTCAAGTCAACCTTAATAAATATTTATCCCTTGAAACCCAACTTTAAGACTAAATGGCCTAATTTTATTTGAATCTTGCAATAATAAGTTATCCCTTCTCTCATAATTATCTTTAAATTGTCCCAAGCACTAGATTCAGTCTATCCAAAATATTATTTGAAAATAAGTTTGGGGGAGTTGATAAGAAGTATCAATTGCTCACAATCCCATTATTTTTATTTAATTTTAAAAAAAAAATCCCATCTACTTAATGAGCTTGCCATCCACCCCATAGCAACCTTGTTTAGGAGGATTCCTTTCCCTCTTCAAGAGTCAAACTTACCATAAGTTGAGGTAACATGATCCCCTTTCGACTCCATGTCTCCCAGTAACACCCCTTACCCGTATTCGACGCCGGAATAGGGTACGAGGCATTACCAGAACACATACATTTGTAAATGTATTAAACCAAGTCATAAAATTTCATCCAAATTAAAACTTTTCAAATTTTTATCTTTGAGTCCCTAAATAGGGGCTACGAGGCCCAATACATACTTTGGAAGTGGTCCGGGACTAAACTGAGAACTTTGGAAAACATTAGAAAATTTCTTGAAAAACAGGGCACATGCCCGTGTCCAAGGCCATGTCCTTCACACAGTCGAGATACAAGCCTGTGTGTTAGGACGTGTGGCGTTTCGAATTTTCGAAAATGAATTGCAGACTTCACACACCCTGGGCACATGGCCGTGTAGCTGCCTGTGTGGCCACAAGTAAGATTATTTACCAAGCCCTTTGCCTCCCCAAAACACTTATACACTTATACAAATTTATAATCACACAACATGGTATTATTAAGCATTCAAACACCCACACGAAGACATTCACATACCATTAACTAACCACATTCATCATGCATAATCACACACACACACTTAACCATTCGCATCATGCAACTTACACAACCAATCATATTTACCACTCATAATTATCACACATTTACTCATCCAACACATGCAAACATACACATTCTTTAAATGCATCATCATATACTTATAACATTACAATTATTAGCCACATTAAACAGCCTTATACAACAATAACCTTCTAATAACATAGGCCAACATTCTAGGCCAACTCATATTAACATATATACACATAATCAAGTCCCTATACATTCCATAGACTTAAAAATACTTGAAAATCATTGATACAATACCAATCAATAACTTGTTAGTGTGATAGAATCTCCGACGACCTCCAACTCGAGCTAGCATCTATGACACTATAAGAAAAAGGAAAGGAAAGGGGGTAAGCTTTATAGCTTAGTAAGTAGGTAGGTAAATAATAAGTAATTTATTAACATGCTTTTATAAGTCTTCACAATATGTTCTCAAGATAATACAAACATAATTGCACATAGTTGCACTATTTACTCATGTTCATCTCAAGTTGTCTGCTCGAGTCACAGTCACTAAATTATTTATATCTCGAGTTACAAAACTCCAAATTAAGATACGTTAATTTTTCCTAAAACTAAACTCACATATATTCTTACTCGAAAATTTTCAGAATTTTTTGTTTAGCCAATAAGTACAGTTTATTCTTTAAATTCTCCCATGTTTTGCTGTCTGATAGTTTTAACCTTTCTACACTAAAAATTAATTATCTTCTCGTACAAAATTCGGATGATATTATAATTTATTTATATTGAAAATAGAATAATTCAGGATTTTAAAAATATGAATTGTAACCCATAATTATTTTTTACAATTTTAATAATTTTCCAAAGTCAGAACAGGGGATCCTAAAATCATCCTGACCCTGTCTCACTAAAATTAAAATATCTCATAATATGAAATTCTTTTGCTTACACGTTTCTTTTGTACGAAAATAGACTCAGTAAGACTTAATATCATTTCTTATTCAATTTCTAATTCAATTTCCACAATTTTTGGTGATTTTTAAAAGACACATAACTACTGCTGTCCAAAACTGTTTTATTTCTAAATTTCACTCTTTCATGTTTTCTTTACAGTAACTTTCATTGTAACACTTACTCTGTATCAATCTTACCAAAGTTCGATCACATATCGAGCACATTACTCATAAGTTTACACACACACACCTACACTTATTCATCACATAGTCATATTCATTTGCACTTAGTCATTTCCCGTTGAACGCATCGAAATAATAACGGATACACGGAAATTTGCGATAAGTGCCACACTTGTAGCTAATGATACTTCATATCACACTTTTCACATAGGCTCGCTCTCGAGCTAATCACATTCATGGGTCTGCTCACACAAGTTGTTGGTCATACGTAACTACTCAGTGCTACTCACACAACCTGTCAGGTATCCATAGCACATGCCGGATTACCTAGCCATTGGTAGAACTTATAAGACCAGCACCCATTTCACATGCTCACACAAGCTGTCGGTCATGAAGAAATTACATGGTGCTTCTTACACAAGCTGTCGAGTATCCGTAACATATGTCAGATAACTCAGCCACCGGTATAACGTACGAACCAGCACCCGGATCACTTATTTCACTTAGATTTCACATAAGTTTCTAGTGAACATGTCACTCGTATCCATTTTTTTCCTAAGGTTCAACCGGGAAATTTCTCAGTTGTTGATATTTTGTCAATTACATCAAATATTCAGCCACAATTCATACCATCTAACAAAATATGAAAACGTAAGTAAAAACGATGCATTATTTAAATACAAACTTACCTCGGTAGCACAACAAATGAAAAGGACTTATTCGTCATACTATTTGTTTTTCCCCCCGTTCTAAGTCTGAATCTCGTTTTCCTTGATCTATAACAAAACATTTAACTCATTTATTCATCTTGCTACTCAAATTAGCCTAAATTCGCATTTTAGAAAATTTACATTTTTGCCCCTAAACTGTCATATTTACACTTGTGCCCCTAGGCTCGTAAAATCATTTTTATTAAATTTCCTTGTATTTTAAGCATAGACTAACCATTTTCATAACCATATCAGTCCACAATTTCCATTTATTCACATACACATTTTAAAACTTTTTACAAACTAGTCCTTTTTGACAATTTCACCGAAAATCACTTAGTAAAAGTCGTTTATTACACACCGAGCATTCATATTCTACCATTAAACATCAAAACACAAGCATTTCTAATATGGGTAAATTTTCAAACATCAACCTTAGCTCAAATAAATGGTAGAAATAGAGAGATCGTGTTACGAGGATTTCAAAACATAAAAATTATTAAAAATAGTGCTAGAACGGACTTACAACCGAGCTTGAAAGCTTGAGAAACCCTAGCCATGGTTTCTTCATGCAACATTCGGCCATAGCTTGAAGATGGACACAATTTTTCTTTAATTTTGGCCTTTTTAATTCTTTTAATTACTAAATGACCAAAATGCCCCTAACTTAAAAATATCCTATTTCACTTATCTCATGTCCATTTTTGTCCAAAAATTTAACCAATGGTCTAATTACCATTTAAGGATCTCCAATTTAAAATTTCATAACAATTGGACACCTCTAACATGTAGAACTCAACTTTTGTACTTTTTATAATTTAGTCCTTTTGACTAAATTGAGTGCCTAAACGTGAAAATTTTCAAACGAAATTTTCACAAAATCCTTTCGTGAAATTGTAGACCATAAAAATATAATAAAAATAAATTTTATTATGCCAAATTTTTGGTCCCGAAACCACTGTTCCGATTAGGCCCAAGTTCAGGTTGTTACAATTCTCCCTCCTTTAGGGATTTTCGTCCCCGAAAATCTTTCCAGAATGAGGTTTAGCATCTTTTCTCAAAGTTTCCAACACGTTACTGAATAATCCTCTTCGAGGGCAATCCTTTCAGAAACACTCTGTCATCGATCTGGAATCCAATATATTTAGGTTTTGCTTCTGTATAGCTTTTTACGTCGATCTGAAACTGTTTTCAACTTTTACAAATTGCTTCTACCTGTTTATCAAAATAACAATTCAATTCAACCTCGTGCTCTGAATTTCCTGTAGCTTTTTCGATAGCCAATGATATAACCCTCGGATTTCCAAATAGTTTTACGAATTTTTATCATCCATCAATCATAATTCAAGTAGAATCTCTCTTTTTCCGGGGATAAGAGATATCACGATACAAAATCCATGGCATCTTTTTTCCAACATTACACCAGTATCCTTGTGGACCATAGTAGTCCTGATTGTATTTGATATTCGGCCTTACTCTGACGACAAAAATGACATTTCAACACAGTATTAGAAATATTGTTTCATATTCGTATACCAGAACATTTACTTCAAATCACTGTACTTTTTAATTCTCTTTGGATGAACAGACAAGATATTACGGTGAGCTCTAATCGGAAACTCTCTGCATAAGCCCTGAGTTCCCCAATACATAAATTCTATCTCGGGATAATAGTGACAATAATCAGATCTGATCTAAACTTCAAAATCAAAAGTCGATTCATACTATATTCGTTTAATTTATCACTTACCATTCCATTTCTGAGCTCTTCTGATTGATAATGGCAACATCGTTTTAGCTTTCAGTTTAGCTAGAATCTGGACACCATCAATAAGGTAAATCTTGAAACCACACTCACAAAATAAGCAAAGATTTTTTTCATTCAAGTATCTGCAAGTATTTCTACTTTACCCAAAGGTAAGTCAATATTCACACAAAATCTTTCAACATGCTAGTCACAGATATTTACTAACTGCATTAACTCAGACGAAACATGACATCTTTTTTGAACTCACTGATAATAATCGGAATTACCCGAAGAAAGAAAATCATTATACAATTTAAACTTGAATTGTCATAATCCACACTTTTGCCGATATCAACTTTAAAGATAATCCATGCTTGATCAATTAAACAATAGGGATGATAAGAAAACCAAGATAATGAAATCCAATATACAATACCATATTGAATGCCCGAGAATACTACTTATATGAAATAATAGAGATCTTGACGATTCCTTAGAGAAAACCAGAAGAATGAGAAACACTGTTCATAATTCTAAAATCAATTGTGATAGAGATAATATATATTCCATATAGATATAAACAGAACAATAGCTAGAAGAATAGTTTCATATGAATTCACTGTCAACTTTTTATCTTAGATGTAACGAAATAGAATACCAATAAAAGATAGAGGAATGTCGATCATAAATCAATTTGACCAATGATGCTTTCATCAGAAAACGAGCAATTACAAATACCTCTAAGAATGTAAGAATACATAGAATTCCCAGAAGAGATAGTCATAAATTACTCAACTGTAGCTTTCATACTCAAACATCTTTACAATTCAAACATCGTTCTTCTGACTAATTCTATTGTCACTAATTCCATAATATTCCATTCATTAACAAAAATCAATTCAAAAGAATTCCAGGTAAGTATAGTCTTCAAATAATCTTTAGCAGAGATTAACTTCTCCTCTAATCGTGGCATTGTACATTCCAAATAATCTTTAGAATAATCTGATATCTCTCTCATAACTGTTTTCTACTCGCTAAGTCGTTCCCATCTCTAGTCACATTATTAATTATTCCACCACTGAACTCTTGAGCTTATTCAATGTAAATCTCATGAACTTCTTCATATAACACTATACCGGTAAGGGGGTGAAGATTGTAAAGCCCTTAAATTTCTGACTCTCATACATACACACATATAGCATAGCATTCAATACCAACACAATATCATGTACTTTGATTACACATCTCTAGGTTTCTAGTAATCATGAACACATTTTCAAATATCTTGGTAACACATTCAGCATTATCACATATGAATATCAACCAATCGTAATAAGCTCATCTCAAAACAAAATTTTCATGTTATTCACTACAAAAAGTCACTCTGATTTATCGAAATGCAATGTTCAATCGGAACGATAACACTTTATCCATATTCTTCAACTTATGGTTAATTCATTGTATCCATTAACACATACATATCATCGCAAATCATAGAGAATCAATTCAGGCAAATCAATATATTCACTAAGTTACATGAACTTACTTAACCCATTTTTAGCATTATCGATGGTAGCTCGGTTGGAAAGCATCCCTGCTTTAACCAAAACAAATTTCATCGAAGTCGGAAGATATCACACTATCATAGTTCACTTATGGCATGTATAGCTAGACTCACATACGCTACGTTAGTCTGAGAATCGAATAAATTATAGCTCTGATACCACTAAATGTAACACCTCTTACCCATATTCGATGTCGAATAGGGTATGAGGTATTACCGGAACACATACACTTGTAAACGTAATAAACCAAGTCATAAAATTTCATCCAAATTAAAAATTTTCAAATTTTTATCTTTGAGTCCCTAAATAGGGCCTACGATGCCCAATACACACTTTGAAGTGGTTCGGGACTAAACTAAAAACTTTAGGAAAAATTAGAAAATTTCTTGAAAAATAGGGGCACACGCCCGTGTCCAAGGCCATGTCCTTCACACAGCCGAGATACACGCCTATGTGTTAGGGCGTGTGGCATTTTGAATTTCTGAAAATCAAGTGCAGACTTTACACACCCTGGGCACATGGCCGTGTGGCTACCCATGTGGCCACAAGTAAGATTATTTACCAAGCCCTTTGCCTCCCTAAAACACTTATACACTTATACAAATTTATCATCACACAACATGGTATTATTAAGCATTCAAACACCCACACTAATACATCCAAATACCTTAACAAACCACATTCATCATGCATAATCACACACACACACTTAACCATTCACATCATGCAACTTACAAAACCAATCACATTTACCACTCGTAATTATCACACATTTTCTCATCCAACACATGCAAGCATACACATTCTTGAAATGCATCATCATAGACTTATAACATTACAATTATTAGCCACATTAAACAGCCTTATACAACAATAATCTTCTAATAACATAGGCCAAAATTCTAGGCCAACTCATATTAACATATACACACATAATCAAGTCCCTATACATGCCATAGACTTAAAAATACTTGAAAATCACTGATACAACACCAATCAATAACTTGTTAGTGTGATAGAATCTCCGACGGCCTCCAACTCGAGCTAGCATCTATGACACTATAGGAAAAAGGAAAGGAAGGAGGTAAGCTATAAATAATAAGTAATTTATTAACATGCTTTTATAAGTCTTCACAATATGTTCTCAAGATAATACAATCATAATTGCACATAGTTGCACTATTTACTCATGTTCATCTCAAGCTGTCTACTCGAGTCACAGTCAGTAAATTATTTATATCTCGAGTTACAGAACTCCAAATTAAGATCCGTTAATTTTTCCTGAAACTAGACTCACATATATTCTTAACAGAAAATTTTCATAATTTTTTGTTTTTCCAATAAGTATAGTTTATTCTTTAAATTCTCCCCTGTTTTGCTGTCTGACAGTTTTGACCTTTCTGCACTAATAATTAATTATCTTCTCGTACAGAATTTGGATGATGTTCCCATTTATTTCTATTGAAAATAGACTCATTCAGGATTTTAAAAATATAAATTATAACCCATATATATTTTTGTAAAATGTTCAATAATTTCAAAAGTTATAACAGGGGATCCTGAAATCATTCTGACCCTGTCTCACTAAAATTCAAATATCTCATAATATGAAATTCTTTTGCTTACACCGTTTCTTTTATACAAAAATAGACTCAGTAAGATTTAATATAATTTCTTATTCAATTTCTAATTCAATTTCCACCTTTTTTGGTGATTTTGCTGCTGTCCAAAACTATTTTATTTCTAAATTTCACTCTTTCATGTTTTATTTAACTTTCATTGTAACACTTACTCTATATCAATCTTACCAAAGTTCGATCACTTATCGAGCACATTGCTCATAAGTTTACACACACATGCCTGCACTTATTCATTACATAGTCATATTCATTTGCACTTAGTCATTTCCTATTGAACGCGTCGAAATAATAACGAATACACGGAAATTTGCACATAAGTGCCACACTTGTAGCTAAAGATACTTTGAAACACCCCAAACCCGGCCCACAAGCCCTGACCGGATCTGGCATGCTTCTAGGAAAAACCATTCGAATTCTGATTTGAATTTTTGCTAAAAGTTTTCGCGTTTGTGAAAACAGTTGATTTGGGTTGGGTTCAAAATTAAATTCGTGTTGGTTAGGTGTCAAAACATTTAATATTTATACTTAAGAAAAATGGACTTTAACTTTAATTCGATAATAATCGTATCATACTAAGTAATTTAAAGCATGCATAAACAATTTAATACTTATGGCCTTATTACATCAAATAAAACCCAAATTAAATCCAAAATACTAAAAAGAAAGGAAAAGCCCAAAACAAAATAATAAGTCCAGAGTTGTGCATGGCCACCACTTGAGCTCCTACCGACCCGGTCCATTACTGAGTGTCACCTGAAAAATAATCCCACGAGGGGTGAGTCAAATAGACTCAATTTGTACAACCAACACAAGTCTCAAATTTATTCAGGCATGTCAAATCATACATGATAAACATATAAATCATGATGCAAACCCGAACCCAAACCTAGATAACCATCCGCTACACATCACCCGTACCAACCATCACACCGTGGGGACTACTAAGTCAACCCTCCATCCGCTATACACCATCGAAGGCAGTCGCTGCAGTCGATGTGCTCATCACCCTTATAAAATTCGTGGCATAGCCACCAGATAAATATTTGTGACATAAGTCACCATATTCAGATATTGTGACATAAGTCACCACATTCAGATATTGTGACATAAGTCACCACATTCGGATATTGTGACATTAGTCACCACATTCAGATATTGGGGTATAAAACCACCAATTCACTTCCCCTTTTCATATCACCCATATGCCTCATGTCAAACATATCATGCAATATCATGCTTTATTTCACATTCTTATCACTATTGACATATGTGCCATAATGAATCTTATCATACTCATAGTAGGGTGGGTAAGCGTGCACAGTACTTTTGTACCATTGCATGGTACTCTTAGCCACATCATAACATATTCTTGTAACATATTAATTAAAACATAACCGTCAATTAATTAAAGCTTAGTGTGGGGTACACACCTGATTTACTTAGCAAGTTTACTGAAAATCTCGAAAACCCGATCTAGCGTCCTAGATCCTTAGTTCCTATATTCGGCCACCCTCAACATGTTAGCAAAAGCCCATTCGGCTAACTAACCAAATCCCAAAGGAAACATAACCGAAAGTTTACCTTGCTTGTCGATTTGAGTACTCCTCAAATCCCGAAAACTTTGTAGTGCCTCCTTCTTGAAATCGGCTAGCACTAAATCACTTCATAGGTTAATTTTCGGCTTTTGAAAAACATACGAAACAGATCTATAACATTAACTATAGCCTTGGCCGATTATTATGTCCACTTACCTTGTGGATTTAAATCCCGAAAACTATCTCTTACTCCTTGAGTAATCGAAATCCCTGCCTACCAATTGTTAGAATCGGCTATACACAATAAATCCATGGAGATGGCCTTTGGCCGAAACTACATATCACTTACCTTGATGTTCAAAACCCGAGAGATCTCCCTTAATGCTCCTTAGCGTCGGCTACCTTCAACAGAGACACATAATATGGCTTAAAGAACATTCGGCCAACCTTAGCCAAGGCTTAACCATTGTTTTCGGCACATTTAAAGAATAAGAACCCAAATCGATTGTTTAAGGAAGATGAATACTTACCACCATGTTGCTTGAGAAGACCAAAAGGGAAAAGGTTTTGGCTTTTGATCTAATGAAGGAATCGGCTTCAAAAGAATAGATCCAATCGACTATTGCCACCAAAATAGAAGATTCAGCTTTTGGAGTATTGCAAAAAAAAAGAAAAAGATGAAGTGCAGAGAGATTCAACAATAGGGAGTTTTGGTTTGAAGAGGTTGTGTCAATGGAGAAATAGGAAGAAGAAGATTTCGGCTTTGGGGTAACTTTGAATATTCGGCCTATGAAAGTGAGTAGCAAAAAGAGAAGAAAAGAAAAGGAACACAATTTCCTTTGGAATTTTCGGCACAAATGAGAAGGATGAGAAGAGAAGCAATTTCGGCACACATATCTTTCTATCAGTAAATCGAAAATGTCATCCTCCTGTGCCCCATATTCGGCCAACTCCTCCTCTCACTATCAAATCCTTATTTCACTCCCCCCTTAGCCAAATCCTTAACACTCCAACCCAATCTATACTTCCTTCCTCCAGAATCTATGTGCCGTCCACTTCCTCTCCTCTTTGTAGCAAAATAAAACCTTTATTTGCTTTCCTTATGACTCGAACCTAGGCCTTGCACCCATGCTTGTGGCGTCACTTACTAAGGCCCTAAGTGGCACCTTGCAACCACTTTATCAAGCCCAATTTCATGTCAAATTTCCCTTACAAATTTTCTTAAGGCCTTATCAGACTTAACTTTTTTTTTTAACTTTAAAATCAAATAATTTTTAAGCTATTCCTCTTCGCACTAAGGTTCACAAAATTCGTAACACACATTCACAACACACACAGGCATGCTATTTCATACAATTTAGTAATAATGCATAAGCCATAGTCCAGGATATTACAGTTCTACCCCCTTAAAATAATTTCGACCTCGAAATTACCTGGCTGAAATAAGTGAGGGTATTGCTGTCGCATTGCTTCCTCCGACTCCCATGAAGCTTCCTCTGATCCATGATTTCGCCATAACACTTTGACTAAAGGAACTGACTTCTTTCGAAGCACCTTCACATCTCGTTCCAGAATCTGAATCGGCTATTCCTCGTAAGACAGATCTGGTCTCAGCTCCACCTCTTCAACCAGAACTATATGAGATGGATCCGATCGGTATCGACGTAGCATGGAAACATAAAATACATCGTGCATCTGCTTCAATTCTGAAGGTAACTCCAACTGGTATGCCACCGGTCCAATTCGCTTCAATACCCGATAAGGTCCTATGAACCTTGGACCTAGCTTCCCTTTGCAACCAAATCTCATCACCTTTTTCCAAGGTGAAACTTTAAGAAACACTTGATCTCCCACATCAAATTCTATTTCCTTTCACTTGAGATCTGCGCAAGACTTTTGCCTGTCAGATGCCTCCTTCAATCGTGCCTGAATTATCTTAACTTTCTCCTCGGATTTAGCCACAATTTTTGGACCCAAAATCTGACGTTCTCCCAATTCCGTCCAACATGTAGGAGTGCGGCACTTCCGTCCATACAACGCCTTGTATGGTGCCATTTTAATACTGGCCTGATAGCTGTTGTTGTAAGTAAATTCTGCTAAAGGAAAATATTCTTCCCAACTTCCTCTGAAGTCTATCACACAGCCCCTCAGCATATCCTCCAACACTTATAATACTCTTTCAGACTGTCCGTCAGACTATGGGTGAAAAGCCATGCTTAAATCCAATTTAGTGCCTAAAGCCTGATGTAGTGCCTTCCAAAACCGATACGTGAACCTTAGATCCCTATCCGAGATAATCGACATTGGCACTCCATGCAACCTTACAATCTCTGCTACATACAACCTTGCTAACTTTTGTAGGGAGTAGTCAACCCGCACTGGGATAAAATGCGCAGACTTTGTCAGCCAATCCACTATCACCCATACCGAGTCCTTCTTAGTAGGCGTAAGGGGAAGCCCACTAACAAAGTTCATGGTAATTCTCTCTCACTTCCACTGCAGAATTTGTATTGGCTGAAGCAACCCTGATGGAACTTGGTGTTCAGCCTTAACTTGCTGACATGTCAAGCACTTCCCTACAAATTCGGTAACTTCCAGCTTAAGACCAGGCCACCAAAATTGTTCTCTTAGATCTCTATACAATTTACTACCTCCAGGATGCATAGCATAAGGACTACTATGCGATTCCTGAAGAATTCTTCACCTTAATTCCTCGTTCTTCGTCATACAGATCCTACCCTTGAAGCACAATACTCCCTCGTCATTAATACCATAATCTTCCAACTCTCCATTCTGTACTTGCCGTAACTTAACCCTTAGATCTTCATCCATTAACTAACTTTCCTTCACCTCACTCAACCATGTCGGTTTGACTTGCAATTCTGCCAAAGACTTCCATCATCATATAAGCTCAGATGTGCAAACATCGCCCTCAGATCTGACACAACTTTTTGACTTAGAGCATCTGCCACCACATTCGCCTTGCCCAGGTGATACTCTATGGAACAATCATAATCCTTCAATAATTCCACCTTCACTGTCTCAGATTCAACTCCTTCTAAGTCAGCAGATACTTAAGGCTTTTGTGGTCTGTGTAGATTACAGACTTCTCTCCATAAAGATAGTGCCTCCATACCTTAAGAGCAAAGACCACTGCCGCCAATTCCAAGTCATGCGTCTGGTAGTTAACCTCGTGTGGCCTTAGTTGTCGAGACGCATAAGCAACTACCTTCCCATCTTGCATAAGGACACCTCCCAATCCTGTATGGGAAGCATCACAATTCACCACAAAATCCTTCCCTGCCTCCGACTAAATCAAAACTGGAGCTTCGGTCAAGACCCTTTTAAGCTTCTCAAAGCTCTCCTGTTGCTTATCGGTCCATATGAAAGGCACTTCCTTTCTCAACAACTTTGTCAGAGGCGCGACTATTGATGAGAACCATTCCACGAACCTTTGGTAATAGCCTGCTAATCCTAAGAAACTCCAAACTTTCACCACAGACTTAGGGGGTTTCCAATCCAGAACTGCCTTAATCTTCCGAGGATCCACCCTTATTCCTTCAGCAGATACCACGTGTCCTAAAAACGTAACCTCCTTAAGCCAAAATTCACACTTGCTAATTTTGGCGTAGAGCTTCTTCTCCCTCAACACTTGCAACACTATCCGGAGATGCTCGTCATGTTCTTCCTCGGACTTCGAATACACCAAAATATCGTATATGAACACAACAACAAACCGGTCCAAATAGAGTTGAAAAACCCAGTTCATCATGTCCATAAACGCGGCTGGGGCATTTGTCAATCCGAACGGTATTACCAAGAACTCATAATTCCCGTACCTTATTCGGAAAGCCATCTTATGGATATTAGCCTCCTTCACTTTAAACTATGATATCCAGACCTTAGATCGATCTTTGAGAATACTGCGGCCCCCTTAAGCTGATCGTACAAGTCGTCTATCCTTGGCAACGGGTAGTCAGTTTATTCAACTGACGATAATCTATGCACATACGCATAGTTCCGTCCTTCTTCTTCACAAATAAGACCGGTGCTCCCCATGGAGACACACTGGGTAGAATAAACCCACGGTCTAGCAATTCTTGGATCTAAGCCTTGAGCTCAACCAACTCCTTTGGTGCCATTCTATATGGGGCAATTGACACAGAAGCTGTACCCGACAGCAAATCAATTCCGAACTCCACCTCCCTGTCCGGGGGTATTCCTGGTAACTCCTCGGGAAAAACATCCAAAAACTCCCTTACGATTCTAACTCCACTAACTCCCCCTTCCTTTGCATCCAAAGCACTAATGAAAGCCAAAAATGCCTTACACCCCTTCCGAACCATCTTATCAGCCATTAATGCCGAAACTACGTTAGATAAGTAGTTCTTTCTTTCTCCTATCATAACTATCACCTCCTCCTCTGGGGTCCTTAACTCTATTTGTTTGGCTGGACAATCCAATACAGCCCGATGCTCCACTAGCCAGTCCATACCAAGTATAAGATCAAATTCTCCGAAGGGTAATTCCATTAAGTCGGCAGAGAATATCACTCCCTGAAGTTCTAGAAGTACACTCTGAAAGATCTTGTTCACCACTACAGTTTGACCTAATGGGCTTACTACAGTCATCTCCCTATTAGATAGTTCAGAGGTTATTCCTAGAGTTTCAACTACTCTACATGCAACATAAGAATGGGTCGAGCCCACATCAATCAAAGCAACATAAGGCTTGCCAAAAATAAGAAACGTACCGGTTATGACGTTCGGTGCGTCTCCATCCTCCCTCCGACGAACCGCATAAACCAAACCTGGCTGCCTGGCCTCCGTGTTACCAATACCTCGGCTCGGTGTTCCCCGTCCTCTACCAGCACCGTTTCCTCTACCAGCCAAACCACGGCCCTACGGTGGCTGCTGTCCTCCTCTTCTAGCTTGGTTAGGACCTTGACTTACTGGTCGTCCCCCTTCGGTTCTCACAGGACAATCCTTAATCATGTGGTCCTTGGACCCACACTTGAAGCATCCTCCCGTCTTCTTCCAACACTCCCCTAAATGCTTCTTCCCACATTGGGCACAAGTACGATACTGCCCTCCAGTAGCAGCTTGTTAACCCCACGGCCCATCAACTCTAGGCCTCTTTTGTTCATTCCTAGATGGCCTTGATGATCCAAAACCTCTCTTCTGTCTATTTCGATCAGTGTTCTGCCTTATAGAATCCTTAACACCCTCGGTTACCTTAGCCTTCTCCACCAACACAGTAAACTCCCGCTCTTGCTGTGGAACTATCAACAGTCTCAAGTCATCCATCAGCCCGTCCTCAAACCGGACACACCGCTCATGCTCAGTTGACACTATGCCTCGAGCATAATGGCTCAGCCTCAGGAATTCAGCTTCGTACTCCGCCACGGACTTGTTCCCTTGAACCAGCCCTAGAAATGCCTTCCTCTGCGTATCAATGTAATGAGTACCAACATACTTCTTCTGGTATGCCGCCTTAGCATAATCCCAAGTAAGTTCCTCAGCTATAGCACCGTCCCGAACTGTGAGCCACCATTGATATGACTCATCGTGGAGAAGCGACACCATTCCTTTCAATTTTTCCTCGGCAGGTAAATCGAGCTCATCCATAATTCGCTCAGTCGCCTCCAACCAATACTCAGCGGTACTGGGTGCCACACCACATACACCACGAAACACCTCAGCTTCGTTGGTTCGGAGTCGCTCAGGTACCGACTTCCAAGCTCCTATGCCTCCACCTGCTCTAGCCACCCTTTCCAAGACCCGCAAAGATCGCTTTGTGACATCTGCGTCATCCCGTTTGATCACGATATTCCACATCGGTAATGGTGGTGGTGGTTGCATTTCATTTTTAGATCCTTGACACGATCTAACGGGTTCTGACACGGTCATTCGACCTCTTCCACGGCCACGCACACTACAACCACGTCCCCTTGAATTCATACTTCCAATTTGCGCTTATCTGATTTAAAGAATTTTATGTATTAGTTTTGTTCCACTGATTTATCACGAACAATTTTATGTTTAATAGTTCTGGGAAGAAGTTCTTTCGATTTCATGCACATACAGTCTCAAATCATTCATTTCGTCACGCACATGAACTTGCGTTCATTACAGAGAAATGTTGTATTTGTCATTGTTTGTTATTTTCCACTACCAAGGGGTATTTCGTAATTTTGTCCTATAGGGGTATTTTGGTAATAATTTTTTTCCAAATTAGGATATTTGAAAATGTTACAAAATAGAGATTGTTTATATTTTTATAAAATTAAAATACTTGCTGGAAAAATTTCAAAAGTGAAATGGTAATGTTATACACTAGGGGTATTTTTGTAATTTTACAAGCTAGGGTCATTTCGGTAATTTTTTTCGCAAAATATGGTTCCTAGTGACTTTTTAAATAAGAATATTTAAGATTTTTAATTTGAGGGTACTTCAGTGATTTTCCATTCTGAAGGTACTTTGGTCATTTGTACAGGTTAGGGGTAATTTGGTCATTTTGCAAATCAGGGGTAATTTTGTAAATTTTCCAAATCGGGTATCTTGATATTTGTAAAAGTAGGGTTTTTGGATATTTGTAAGAGAATCTTGATAAAAACTGTGGGTAGTAGGGAAATTTTATAAACCAAGGGCATTTTAGTAATTTTTCCAACCAGGGGTATTTAGGTCATTTTAGTAAATCGAGAATATTTTGGAAAATTTTTTCAAAATAGTTTTCCTACATCTTGAAGGGGTAATTTGGTGATTTAAAGTCTTAGGGTTTTATAAAATATGGCTAGTCCCTTTGGGTTTTAGTTATCTGGTTTAGCTTTGTGTTTGAGTCCACTTGGTTAGGGTGAACCATCACTACGCACTGTAGGATTCAAGTGGGTAGGAGGTGAGTCACTAGACTGCTTAAATATCAAGCTCCCACTGAAACCAATCCTAGTCATGCGCTCAACGGTTACCACACCTTAACTTGGTGACTTAGTCACAGGTTTGTTTAATTGTGCATTAGAGTTTTATGTAATTGTTGGGGTAACCTAGTCCTAGGGTTTAATTCCTAGTCCACTATTCTACGTCCCTATTTCTTCCCACATGCAAATCACAGAAGAGTTAGGAGTACTTACCTGGTGGACTTCGGGCTGAAGACTCAGGTGCCATGCTAGAAAACCTGCACATTTCTTAGTAAAACCCCTTTTCAAAAGAAGGAAAACATTTTGGGCCCTAATAGCCCTCAAGGTCAAGTTTTGAACTGGGCTCTGATACTAAGCTGAAACACCCCAAACCCGGCCCACAAGCCCTGACCAGATCTGGAATGCTTTAGGAAAAACCATTCAAATTCTTATTTGAATTTTTGCTTAAAGTTTTCGCGTTTTTGAAAAACAGTTGATTTGGGTTAGGTTCAAAATTAAATTCCGTGTTGGTTAAATGTCAAAACATTTAATATTTATACTTAGGAAAAATGGACTTTAACTTTAATTCGATAATAATCGTATCATACTAAGTAATTTAAAGCATGCATAAACAATTTAATACTTATGGCCTTATTACATCAAATAAAACCCAAATTAAATCCAAAATACTAAAAAGAAAGGAAAAGCCCAAAACAAAATAATAAGTCCAGAGTTGTGCATGGCCACCACTTGAGCTCCTGCCGACCCGGTCCATTACTGAGTGTCACCTGAAAAATAATCCCACGAGGGGTGAGTCAAACAGACTCAATGTGTACAACCAACACAAGTCTCAAATTTATTCAGGCATGTCAAATCATACATGATAAACATATATAAATCATGATGCGAACCCGAACCCAAACCTAGATAACCATCCGCTACACATCACCCGTACCAACCATCACACCGTGGGGACTATTAAGTCAACCCTCCATCCGCTACACACCATCGAAGGCAGTCGCTGCAGTCAACGTGCTCATTGCCCTTATAAAATTCCTGGCATAGCCACCAGATAAATATTTGTGACATAAGCCACCACATTCAGATATTGTAACGTAAGTCACCACATTCAGATATTGTGACATAAGTCACCACATTCGGATATTGTGACATAAGTCACCACATTCAGATATTGGGGTATAAAACCACCAATTCACTTCCCCTTTTCATATCACCCATATGCCCCATGTCAAACATATCATGCAATATCATGCTTTATTTCACATTCTTATCACTATTGACATATGTGCCATAACTGAATCTTATCATACTCATAGTAGGGTGGGTAAACATACACAGTACTTTGTACCATTGCATGGTACTCTTAGCCACATCATAACATATTCTTGTAACATATTAATTAAAATGTAACCGTCAATTAATTAAAGCTTAGTGTGGGGTACACACCTGATTTACTTAGCAAGTTTACTGAAAATCTCGAAAACCCGATCTAGCATCCTAGATCCTTAGTTCCTATATTCGGCCACCCTCAGCATGTTAGCAAAAGCCTATTCGGCTAACTAACCAAATCTCTAAGGAAACATAACTGAAAGCTTACCTTGCTTGCCGATTTGAGTACTCCTCAAATCCCGAAAACTTTGTAGTGCCTCCTTCTTGAAATCGGCTAGCACTAAATCACTTCATAGGTTAATTTTCAGCTTTTGAAAAACATACGAAACAGATCTATAACATTAACTATAGCCTTGGCCGATTATTATGCCCACTTACCTTGTGGATTTAAATCCCGGAAATTATCTCTTGCTCCTTGAGTAATCGAAATCCCTACCTACCAATTGTTAGAATCGGCTATACACAATAAATCCATGGAGATGGCCTTTGGCCGAAACTACATATCGCTTACCTTGATGTTCAAAACTCGAGAGATCTCCCTTAATGCTCCTTAGCGTCGGCTACCTTCAACAGAGACACATAATATGGCTTAAAAAACATCCGGCCAACCTTAGCCAAGGCTTAACCATTGTTTTCGGCACTTTTAAAGAATAAGAACCCAAACCGATTGTTTAAGGAAGATGAATACTTACCACCACGTTGCTTGAGAAGACCAAAAGGGAAAAGGTTTTGGCTTTTGATCTAATGAAGGAATCGGCTTCAAAAGAATAGATCCAATCGGCTATTGCCACAAAAATAGAAGATTCAGCTTTTGGAGTATTGCGAAAAAAAAAAAGATGAAGTGCAGAGAGATTCGACAATAGGGAGTTTTGGTTTGAAGAGGTTATGTCAATGGAGAAATAGGAAGAAGAAGATTTTGGCTTTGGGGTGACTTTGAATATTCGGCCTATGAAAGTGAGTAGCAAAAAGAGAAGAAAAGAAAAGGAACACAAGTTGATTTCCTTTGGAATTTTCGGCACAAATGAGAAGGATGAGAAGAGAAGCAATTTCGGCACACATATCTTTCTATCGATGGCCAAAATGTCATCCTCCATGCCCCATATTCGGCCAACTCCTCCTCTCACTATCAAATCCTTATTTCACTCCCCCCTTAGCCAAATCCTTAACACTCCAACCCAATCTATACTTCCTTCCTCCAGAGTCCATGTGCCGTCCACTTCCTCTCCTCTTTGTAGCAAAATAAAACTTTTATTTGCTTTCCTTGTGACTCTGAAACACCCCAAACCCGGCCCAAAAAGCCTAACCGGATTTGGTATGTTCCTCGAGTAATACTTTAGCGGAATTCCATTGTAAAGAAATTTTGTCCTTTAAAACATTATTCTTAGGAGGGATTAATATAAAATCAAAAGGAAACCAAACTTAAGAAAATTTCCTTGAAAACATTTACATATTAGAAACAAAACCTTTTAAATAATTATTAAAAACCAATTTAGTTATTTAATGGATATTTATTCATAGCAAAATAAAAATAAATCCAAACACGAAATTAAAGATAGTTTATAATGGCCTTATTACATAATATTGGCAACCCAAATTAAAGTCTAAGTAATAAAATTTAACTTAAAGAGTTTAAGTTGGAAAATCTCCACAATACTTAATATGAGCACTTTGCCACCTCGATTTCCTTCTTTCCGATCCATCGCACTCTGAGTTATCTCAAAAGTTATCCCATAAAAATATGGGTGAGTTATAAACTCAATGTATAACACATACACTAAAAAGCCCATTTATCAAAAGCTTTTAAGCCCAAAACTTTCACATATGGCCATAGGCCCATTTAACTCATATTTAGCCCAAAGGCCCATTTAACTCATATTTAGCCCAAAGGCCCATTTTAGCTCAAATTTAGCCCAAAGGCCCATTTCATAGCAGATCAAATAATAATCATACAATATTACATGGATATACTTATGAAATGAAATGCAAGCCCTACCAACCTAAATATCCATCCGCTACACACCCCGTACCAACCAACACACAGTGGGATTACTAAATCGACCCTCCATCCGCTACACACCATCGAAGGCGATTCTTTGCAGTCAACATGCACATCGCCCTTATTGTGGCAAAGCCACCAAAACAGATGTGACCAAGTCACCGACCAAGTCAAATTTCAAATACGTGACCAAGTCACGAGCCAAATATGTGACCGAAGCCACCAGAGTCAAATATGTGACCGGCCACCGAGTCAAATATGTGACCGAAGCCACCGAGTCAAATATGTGACCGGCCACCGAGTCAAATATGTGACCAAAGCCACCGAGTCAAATATGTGACCGAAGCCACCAATTTCACATATGTGACCGAAGTCACCAATTGTGGTAAAACCACCGAATACTTCCTCCTTTATTAAACATACCCATATGCCCATGCACATACATATCAAATCGATTTTCATGCTATTTATCTACAAATCATAATATAGTCATGCTTATTTCATATTAATGCATATAGCAAAATAAGCGGAATATTGAGGTAACATACACGAATTTTGTATACCAATGATTGGTATCCGCAAACAAACATATTATCATATAATCACTTTTTAATAATATAAATCTATGGAAATTTTAATGTATGGTTACACACCTAGTAACAAAGAGAACAATACCCTCTAGCTCGTCCACACCTAAATGATTAATACACTCGGTTAGTATAACTATTGTTAGCAAAACTATACTTATAAGCGATGGATCTAAATCCTTACCCTCAGATTCACGAATGACAGTTATTTGCGATTTTCTCCACTAGATGGATCAAAACCGCCGATATTCCACCAACGTAAAGTGGTTCGGTTATACGCACTACTTGAATAATCGATCCTCATTTGCGGAGGGTCCACAACCGGTGGAAAGTCTCTAACCCCGACATCGCTTCTTCGTTTGTAGTTCGATGGTAAAGGAATACCTCCTTCTTCCAAACACTTGAAACGGCTCTTTTCTTACCTATCTTGATGATCTTAGATTGCTCCTAAAAATAACTTAGATTAGTGATCAACTTAGATTAGTGATCCTCTAAAAAAATTGATATAATCTAAATTAGTAGTCTTACCTTGATGATTCGAATGGTCACTTAAAGGTTGTCTTCAACAAAGATCTTTGAAAAATCTTTTCAAAAGATTCTACCTAGGAGAGAAATAAAAGATTATGATTTTAAGTTTGCTAAAAAAAGAATGATGAAAATAATTGATAGAATCTTACTTTGATCACTTGGAGGTTCGGCTTTGAAAAAAAGAAGAAAGGAATATGATGATTCGCCTTCACAAAAAGAGAATAAAATGGTGGTTTCAATATGATGGTTTCGATTTTGAAGGGAAAGAAGAAGGAGAATGAAAAGAGATGGAAGTAAAGAGAAGAGGAGAAGAAAATGATAATGGTGATTTCACAATGAGAGAAAGATAAGAGAAAAATAAGATGAAAAGAAAAGAAAAGAGAATATGATCAAAGAGAAGGAGATTGACTATGGAACTTAGATGCATTCGGCAAGAGGAGAGAAAATGAAGAAGAATAATGGTGCTTAATCTTTGTGGTTTTTGGTTTCAAAATGAAAACTAAATGGGAGAAAGAAAGTTGTATTTGGTTCAAGCAATTGAGGCTAAAGCAAAAGTGAAAATGTACCAAAATGTCTAAGGTACATTCGGCCAAAATGAAGAAATTTGGTCAAAAAGATGAATGCTAAAACAAAAGAGAGTTTTTACCTAAACTCTATGGCAAATTCGGCTAGGAGAGAATTTTTTTGGAGAAAATGAGAAAAGATGGACAACAAAGACTTTTGGCTAACTTTTCCCCCCTAATGGCAAAGCATAAATTCGGCCACATCAATGCCAACATATCCCCCTTTTTCCTCCTTGTTTCTTCCCTATCCACTCTTGATTTGCTATCAAAGAAATTAACCTCTCCTTTAGCCTCCATGTTGTCTAGGTTCATGGTCAAATGACCATGGACACATCCCCAAAACATAGCCAAATATCAAGCCTTTGTCCCTTCATCTTATCACCAACTTATCATCCCATGCCTTAAGTTTTTAACTTCCTTTTCACATGGTCAACTAGCCAAAATGGATGAAAGCTCCTCCACTCTAGAATATTCTTGGTGACACTTACAAGGAAGAAAACAAAAAATTAAAATCTCCCTAATGTTAGCTAGGAGATTCGAACCTTACACCTCAAGCACACATCCATGCATCTTAACCACTTTGCCAATTACTTAACTTATGCTAGAACTTCTCATCATCAATTCTTAAGGCCTTATTAGCTTAGTTCTCTCTCTAATTAATAGAAATTAAAAGTTTAACAAAGCATTCACTTAATAAATGAAGCTCAAATAACTTCCAAAATTACACTTACTAATGATTAAGCATGCAACATCATTCAATTATGTAAATTGCATAACCCCTAATTATCGGGGATGTTACGCTTCTACCCCTTAAAATAATTTCGTCCTCGAAATTACATGCAGAATAAGTGAGGGTATTGCTATCACATCGCTTCCTCCGATTCCCACGAAGCTTCTTTTGATCCATGATTTCGCCATAATACCTTAACGAGAGGAACTAATTTTCTCCGTAAAACCTTTACGTCTCGCTCCAGAATTTGAATTGGCTCTCCTCATATGACAAATCTGATCTTAATTCCACCTCCTCAACGGTACTACATGAGATGGATCCGACCGTAACGACGTAACATTGAAACATGAAACACATCGTGCATTTGTTTCAATTCAAGGCAATTCAACCGATATGCCACGATCCGGCCCGCTTCACAATCCGATAAGGTCCAATGAACCTGGGACTTAGTTTTCCTTTGCGTCCAAATCTCATCACCTTTTTCCAAGGTGAAACCTTTAGGAAAACTTGGTCTCCCACTGCATATTCTATTTCTTTCCGCTTTAGATCTGCGTACGATTTTTGTCTGTCAGACGCTTCCTTTAACCGAGCCCAGATTACCTTAACCTTTTCTTCGAATTCAGACACTATCTCTGGGCCCAAAATCTATCGTTCCCCTAATTCTGTCCAGCACGTAGGAGTGCGACACTTTCGTCCATATAGTGCTTCATACGGTGCCATTCGTATACTAGATTGGAAACTGTTGTTGTACTCAAATTCTGCCAACGGTAAGAATTTCTCCCAACTTCCCTTGAAATCTATCACACATCCCCTTAACATATCTTCTAAGATCTGGATTACTCTTTCGGACTGACCGTCCGACTGAGGATGAAATGTCGTACTGAAGTCCAATCTAGTGCCCAAAGCCTGATGCAATGCTTTCCAAAATCGCGACGTAAACCTTGGATCTCTGTCCGAAATTATCGACAATGGCACTCCATGCAATCTCACAATTTCAGCTACATATAACTTTGCCAACTTCTGCAAAGAGTAATCAACCCGAACTGGGATAAAATGTGCAGATTTCGTCAATCGGTCCACTATCACCCAAATGGAGTCTTTCTTAGTAGGCGTAAGAGGAAGCCCACTAACAAAATCCATGGTGATTCTCTCCCACTTCCATTGCGGAATCTTTATCGGTTGTAGCAATCCAGAAGGTACTTGATGTACAGCCTTGACTTGTTGACACGTCAAGCACTTCCCTACAAACTCAGTAACTTCCCGCTTAAGACCAGGCCACCAAAATTGATCTCGCAAATCTCGGTATAACTTACTTCCTCCAGGATGCATAGCATAGGGGCTACCATGCGATTCCTGAAGTATCTTTTGCCTCAACTCCTGATCCTTCGGCATACAGACTTTACCTTTAAAACACAATATTCCATCACCATAATACCAAAATCTTCCAATTTCCCACTCGCACTGTCAAGCTTTTCACTCGGATCTTCCTCTATTAACTGCTCTCTTTTACTTGACTTAACCATGTCGGCTTAACTCAAGTTACGCCAACAAGCTTCCATCATCGTAGAGACTAAGATGTGCAAACATCGCTCTCAAATCGACACCACTTTTCGACTTAGGCGTCGCCACCACATTCGCCTTGCGGATGGTACTCGATGGAACGATCGTAGTCTTTCAAAGAACTCTATCCACCTTCTCGCCTCAAATTCGGTTCTTTACGAGTCGTGAGATATTTCAGACTTTTGTGGTCCGTATATATCACCGACTTTTCCCGCATAAATAATGGCTCCAAACCTTAAGAGCAAAGACTACATTGCCAACTCCAAGTCGTATGCGTGGGTAATTAACCTCGTGCGGTCTCAAGCGCCAAGACGCACACGCAACTACCTTTCCGCCTTGCATCGAACACATCCTAATCCCGTGTGAGAAGCATCGCAATACACAACAAAATCCTTTCTGCTTGAGTGAATCAAAACAGAGCTTAGTCAAAACTTTCTTGAGCTTCTCAAAACTCTCTTGTCGCTTATCGGCCCACACAAAAGGTACTTCCTTTCTCAACAATTTCGTTAAAGGTGCATTATCGATGAAAATCCTTCAACGAATCTTCGATAATATCCGGCTAATCCCAAGAATCTGCGAACCTCGATTCACGGACTTAGGTGGTTTCCAATCTATCTGACCTCGATCTTCCGAGGATCCACCCTAATCCCTTCTACGATACCACATGTCCTAAAATGCAACTTCTTTCACCAAAATTCACACTTCTTCAATTTGGCGTCATGACTTCTTTTCTCTTAAAACTCATAACACAATCCAAAGATGCTCATCATGTTCTACTTGGACTTAGAATACACCAAGATGTCGCCTATGAATACCACGACGAACCGATCCAAGTAGGGCTAAAAATTTGGTTCATCATATCCATAAGCGCAATGGGCGTTCATCAATCCGAATGGCATTACCGTAAATTCATAGTGGCCATATCTCGGTTCGGAAGCCGTCTTATGGATATCCGCTTCTTTCACTTTAAGTCGATGATACCCGACCTTAGATCAATTTTAGAGAATACCGCAGCTCCTTTAAGTCGATCGAACAAGTTGTCGATCCCGGGCAAAGGATACTTGTTCTTGATAGTCAGCTTATTCAACTGCCGGTAGTCTATACACATCCTCATCGATCCGTCCTTCTTCTTCACGAATAGGACCGGTGCTCCCCATGGAGACACACTAGGTCGGATGAATCCACGCTCAAGCAATTCCTGAATCTAAGCCTTAAGCTCAACCAATTCCTTCTTGCCATTCTATATGGAGCAATAGAAGCGGGCGCCGTTCGAACAATAAGTCTATCCGAATTCTATCTCACGATCCGGAGGCAACCCTGGAAGTTCTTCCGGAAAAACATCTACAAATTCATTCACCGTCCTGACTTCATTAACAGTTGCTTCCTTAGCCTCCAAAGCATTCACCAACATCAGAAAAGCTTCGCATCCTTTCCTAACCATCTTTTCCGCCTTAAGAGCGGATACTACATTAGATAAGTAGTTCCGTCTTTCGCCCATCACTACAACTTCCTTGTCATCAAAAGTTCTTAAGGACATTCTCTTAGCAGCACAATCCACATTTGCACGGTACTTCACAAGCCAGTCCATGCCTAAGATTAGGTCGAATTCTCCGAATGGCAACTCCATTAAATCAGCTGGGAACTGTATTCCTTGGACTTCTAGAGGCACTTCCTTAAAAAGTTTATTTATTTCTACTGTCTGTCCTAGAGGACTAAGTACAGTCATCTTCCTAGGTACAGTTTCAGAAGTCACATGCAGAGTCCCAGATACTTCACTAGCAATATAGGAATGAGTTGACCCTATATCTATCAAAGCAATAAAGGGCAACCCAGAAATCAAAAACATACCGTGATAACATCAAAAGGCCATTGTCTTCTCTGCGACGAACTGCATACACCAAACCTGGTTGTCTCGCCTCAGAGTTTCCACTGCCTCTGCCTGAAGTTCCACGACCTCTACCGGAACCATTGCCCCTTCCATTGGGACCACGGCCTCTTATCGGTTGCTGTCCACTTCATCGACTTGATTAGCACCCTGACTTGCTGGACGATTCTTCTCCGAGTTCATCGGACAATCTTTGATCATGTGATCCTTCGAACCGCACTTGAAACATCTGCCGGTTTTCTTCCAGCATTCTCCCGAGTGCATTTTCTCACATTGAGAACAAGTACGACTTTGCACTCCCGTAGCAGTCTGTTGACCTCGCGGTCCATCATTCCTTGATTTCTTCTGAAAGTTTCCGGACGACCACGAAGACCCAAAGCTTCTCTTATTCTTGTTCTGACCTCTGTCCCGGTTCTGTCTCTCAGTCCGTTTAGCTTCTTCGGTAATTCTTGCCCTTTCCACTAAGATTGCAAAATCTCTTTCACGATGTGGGGCAATCATCACTCTTAACTCATCTCTAAGTCCATCTTCAAATCTGACGCAACGTTCATATTCCGTAGCCACTATCCCTCTGGCATAACGGTTAAGTCGCAAAAATTCTGCTTCATATTCAGCTATCGACTTGTTTCCTTGTACCGTTCGAAATGTCTTCCTCTGAGAGTCGATGTAGCTAGCTCCGACATATTTTCCTTCAAATTTCACTTTAAAATACCCCCAATCCAGACGATCCACAGGGGTACTTTCCTTGATAGTAAGCCACCACTGGTAGGCTTCATCACGAAGAAGTGAAATAGCTCCTTTCAATTTCTCTTCGTCAGTGCAGTCTATATCGTCCATGATCCTCTCGACTGCCTCCAACCAATATTCAGCTACATTAGGAGCTACTCCAGATACTCCTCTGAAAACCTCAGCTCCATTCGATCTAAGTCTCTCAGCTACAGACTTCCGAGATCCATTTCCAGAACTAGCTTCTGCTACTCGTTCCAAAACTCATGATGCGACTTGTGATCTCGTCACCTCCTTCATTTTGTTCTTGGAAGTCCGCCCCAACAGCGGTGGTGGAGCTTCATTCTGGAACCTTGACCAGACCGAATCGGTTCAAAGCAGATCATCCTTCCTCTTCCATGTCCACGACGACCTCGTCCCCTAGAACTCATGTCTACTACGATCTTATCTGCTTTTACGAAGAGTCTTATGTATTAGAGTCTTTTCACTTCTTATTAAAAGAAAGTCTTATGAAACAAATATTTAGTAGTTTTTCCGTAGTAGTACACATACACCTAGGGTCCATGTCTCTAAAGTTTCCTTAGGCTTACCAGACATTCATATCATTTATCAAATGAAGGTACATACCTGATGGATCTGGGCCGAGAACTCGAGTGCCATGCTCTTACAAAAATCATTTAACTTAAGAAAAACTTTCAAAAATCTTTTGGGCCAAATTTTGAAAATGTTGTGGGCTTCAAAACCCAAGGCCGAGAGTTTAAAACTGGGCTTTGATACCAAATTGAAACACCCCAAACCCGGCCCAAAAAGCCTAACCGGATTTGGTATGTTCCTCGAGTAATACTTTAGCGAAATTCCATTATAAAGAAATTTTGTCCTTTAAAACATTATTCTTAGGAGGGATTAATATAAAATCAAAAGGAAACCAAACTTAAGAAAATTTCCTTGAAAACATTTACATATTAGAGACAAAAACCTTTTTAAATAATTATTAAAAACCAATTTAGTTATTTAATGGATATTTATTCATAGCAAAATAAAAATAAATCCAAACACGAAATTAAAGATAGTTTATAATGGCCTTATTACATAATATTGGCAACCCAAATTAAAGTCTAAGTAATAAAATTTAACTTAAAGAGTTTAAGTTGGAAAATCTCCACAATACTTAATATGAGCACCGCCACCTCAATTCCTTCTTGTCTCCGATCCATCGCACTACGAGTTATCTGAAAAGTTATCCCATAAAAATATGGGTGAGTTATAAACTCAATGTATAACACATACACTAAAAAGCCCATTTATCAAAAGCTTTTAAGCCCAAAACTTTCACATATGGCCATAGGCCCATTTAACTCATATTTAGCCCAAAGGCCCATTTAACTCATATTTAGCCCAAAGGCCCATTTTAGCTCAAATTTAGCCCAAAGGCCCATTTCATAGCAGATCAAATAATAATCATACAATATTACATGGATATACTTATGAAATGAAATGCAAGCCCGGCCCAACCTAAATATCCATCCGCTACACACCCCCGTACCAACCAGCACACCGTGGGGATTACTAAATCGACCCTCCATCCGCTACACACCATCGAAGGCGATTCTTTGCGATCAACATGCACATCGCCCTTATTGTGGCAAAGCCACCAAAACAGATGTGACCAAGTCACCGATCAAGTCCAATTTCAAATACGTGACCGAAGTCACGAGCCAAATATGTGACCGGCCACCAGAGTCAAATATGTGACCGAAGCCACGGAGTCAAATATGTGACCGGCCACCGAGTCAAATATGTGACCGGCCACCGAGTCAAATATGTGACCAAAACCACCGAGTCAAATATGTGACCGAAGCCACCAATTTCACATATGTGACCGAAGTCACCGAATTGTGGTAAAACCACCGAATACTTCCTCCTTTATTAAACATACCCATATGCCCATGCACATACATATCAAATCAAATCAAATTTTCATGCTATTTATCTACAAATCATAATATAGTCATGCTTATTTCATATTAATGCATATAGCAAAATAAGCGGAATATTGAGGTAACATACGAATTTTGTATACCAATGATTGGTATCCGCAAACAAACATATTATCATATAATCACTTTTAATAATATAAATCTATGGAAATTTTAATGTATGGTTACACACCTAGTAACAAGAGAACAATACCCTCTAGCTCGTCCACACCTAAATGATTAATACACTCGGTTAGTATAACTATTGTTAGCAAAACTATACTTATAAACGATGGATCTAAATCCTTACCCTCAGATTCACGAATGAGCAGTTATTTGCGGTTTTCTCCACTAGATGGATCAAAACCACGATATTCCACCAACGTAAAGTGGTTCGGTTATACGCACTACTTGAATAATCGATCCTCGTTTGCGAGAGGGTCCACAACCGGTGGAAAGTCTCTAACCCCGACATCGCTTCTTCGTTTGTAGTTCGATGGTAAAGGAATACCTCCTTCTTCCAAACACTTGAACGGCTCTTTTCTTACCTATCTTGATGATCTTAGATTGCTCCTAAAAATAACTTAGATTAGTGATCCGCTAAAAAAATTGATATAATCTAAATTAGTAGTCTTACCTTGATGATTCGAATGGTCACTTAAAGGTTGTCTTCAACAAAGATCTTTGAAAAATCTTTTCAAAAGATTCGGCCTAGGAGAGAAATAAAAGATTATGATTTTAAGTTTGCTAAAAAAAAGAATGATGAAAATAATTGATAGAATCTTACTTTGATCACTTGGAGGTTCGGCTTTGAAAAAAAAGAAGAAAGGAATATGATGATTCGGCCTTCACAAAAAGAGAATAAAAATGGTGGTTTCAATATGATGGTTTCGGTTTTGAAGGGAAAGAAGAAGGAGAATAAAAAGAGATGGAAGTAAAGAGAAAGAGGAGAAGAAAATGATAATGGTGATTTCGGCAATGAGAGAAAGATAAGAGAAAAATAAGATGAAAAGAAAAAGAAAAGAGAATATGATCAAAGAGAAGGGAGATTGACTATGGAACTTAGATGCATTCGGCAAGAGGAGAGAAAATGAAGAAGAATAATGGTGCTTAATCTTTGTGGTTTTTGGTTTCAAAATGAAAACTAAATGGGAGAAAGAAAGTTGTATTTGGTTCAAGCAATTGAGGCTAAAGCAAAAGTGAAAATGTACCAAAATGTCTAAGGTACATTCGGCCAAAATGAAGAAATTTGGTCAAAAAGATGAAAGCTAAAACAAAGAGAGTTTTACCTAAACTCTATGGCAAATTCGGCTAGGAGAGAATTTTTTGGAGAAAATGAGAAAACATGGACAACAAAGACTTTTGGCTAACTTTTCCCCCCTAATGGCAAAGCATAAATTCGGCCACATCAATGCCAACATATCCCCTTTTTCCTCCTTGTTTCTTCCCTATCCACTCTTGATTTGCTATCAAAGAAATTAACCTCTCCTTTAGCCTCCATGTTGTCTAGGTTCATGGTCAAATGACCATGGACACATCCCCAAAACATAGCCAAATATCAAGCCTTTGTCCCCTTCATCTTATCACCAACTTATCATCCCATGCCTTAAGTTTTTAACTTCCTTTTTCACATGGTCAACTAGCCAAAAATGGATGAAAGCTCCTCCACTCTAGAATATTCTTGGCCGACACTTACAAGGAAGAAAACAAAAATTAAAAATCTCCCTAATGTTAGCTAGAGATTCAACCTTACACCTCAAGCACACATCCATGCATCTTAACCACTTTGCCAATTACTTAACTTATGCTAGAACTTCTCATCATCAATTCTTAAGGCCTTATTAGCTTAGTTCTCTCTCTAATTAATAGAAATTAAAAGTTTAACAAAGCATTCACTTAATAAATGAAGCTCAAATAACTTCGAAAATTGCACTTACTAATGATTAAGCATGCAACATCATTCAATTATGTAAATTGCATAACCCCTAATTATCAGGATGTTACAGACTCGAACCTAGGCCTTGCACCCATGCTTGTGGCGTCACTTACTAAGGCCCTAAGTGGCACCTTGCAACCACTTTATCAAGCCCAATTTCATGTCAAATTTCCCTTACAAATTTTCTTAAGGCCTTATCAGACTTAGCTTTTTTTTTTTTTAACTTTAAAATCAAATAATTTTTAAGCTATTCCCCTTCGCACTAAGGTTCACAAAATTCGTAACACACATTCACAACACACACAGGCATGCTATTTCATACAATTTAGTAATAATGCATAAGCCATAGTCTGGGATATTACATACTTCATATCATACTTTTCACATAGGCTCGCTCTCGAGCTAATCACATTCACGGGTCTGCTCACACGAGCTGTTGGTCATATGTAACTACTCAGTGCTACTCACACAACCTATCAGGTATCCGCAACACATGTCGGATTACCTAGCCACTGGTAGAACTTATAAGACCAGCACCCGTTTCTCATAGTCACAATCTTGGGTCTGCTCACACAAGCTGTCGGCATGAAGAAACTACGCGGTGCTTCTTACACATGCTGTCAAGTATCCGTAACACAAACCGGATAACTCAGCCACCGGTAGAACGTACGGACCACCACCCGGATCACTTATTTCATTAGATTTCACATAAGTTTCTAGTGAACATGTCACTCGTATCCATTTTTATTCCTAAGGTTCAATCGAGAAATTTCTCACTTGTCGATATTTTGTCGATTACATCAAATATTTAGCTACAATTCATACCAACTATCAAAATATGAAAACATAAGTAAAAACGATGCATTATTTAAATACAAACTTACCTCGATAGCACAATCGGTGAAAAGGATTTATTCGTCATATTCTTTATTTTTCCCCCGTTCTAAGTCCGAATCTCGTTTTCCTTGATCTATAACAACACATTTAACTCATTTATTCATCCTTCTACTCAAATTAGCCTAAATTCATATTTTGGAAAATTTATATTTTTCCCCTAGACTTTGTCATATTTACACTTTTGCCCTTAGGCTCGTAAAATGATTTTTATTCAATTTCCTTGTATTTTAAGCCTAGACTAACCATTTTCATAACCATAGCAGTCCACAATTTCAATTTATTCACACACTTACACACATTTTAAAACTTTTTACAAACTACTCCTTTTTGACAATTTCACCAAAAATCACTTAGTAAAAGTCGTTTATTACACACCGAGCATTCGTATTCTACCATTAAACATCAAAACACAAGCATTTCTAATATGGGTAAATTTTCAAACATCAACCCTTCTAACACCCCTAACCCGAGGCCGTCGCCAGAGTAGGGTTAAGAGGCATTACCAAACATTCAGAACATTTCACTGCGATTTCACGACACAAAGTCAAACATCAATCAAACATATTCAATCACAAGTATATAGTCCCCTATTGAGGTCTTAGAGACCTTAAACACATGTTAGTAAGGGGTCGGGACTAAACCGTAACACATACAGAAATTCTCAAAATTTCAAACTTTTCAAAGTTTCAGGGGTTACACGCCCGTGTGAACAGGCCGTGTGCCTCCCACGGCTGCTAGACACACCCATGTGTCTTCCCCGTGGTCGAGCCTGACTTAACTCCATGGCCACCAAGCACGCCCGTGTACCTTGGCCGTGGTCGATCTGACTTGGCTCCTCGGTTACTAGGCATGTCCGTGTGACAAGGCTGTGTACACTTAATTAGCTACTGACTTAGTCCCACGATCACTAGGCATGCTCGTGTGCCACAATCGTGTGGCAAAATAGGTCATTTGCAATGCCAATTTGCCACCCACATAAGGGTCAATCTCTACAAGCATATACAAGCATACTTATCCATACAAATGACAACCAAAAACACATCAAATGAACATCATATCATTCCATTCCATCTGATTTCTAAACATGCCAATTTGTACAACCAATTTCCATGTAAATCTAAGTATAAATCATCCATAACCTCACTAAATCACTAAGGTATCAAATCATCATTGAACTTACCATTCATAAAACTATTTCATTTCCATCAAGCTATATTAAGTTATACACCAAATACCATATTCTCTCATGTACCCTACTAACATTTAACTAGCCAAATCACATGGCTATTTACATCTCAAACATATACCAAGTGGCTAGCCTATACATGCCATATTCTATTATATACATCCTTACAAAAGTACCAAAATAGATTTGCCGATAGTGTGATAGAGATGCTGACGATTCCAGGATCGAGCTAGCTTTACTGACACTGCAAAGAAGAGAAATAAATCACACAGTAAGCTTTCAAAGCTTAGTAAATTCGTAACATAACACATTTAAATCAAAACAAACTATCACAAAGAATATTTCACAACTATATATTTTTATATCGTACCATCCCAAAGCATATGTGCTCATTTAACATTTCATAAATCTCGTTCATAAAATCCTCAACCACATAGGTTCCGAATGTACCTTAGCCAACACTTAGTTGTCAATTACATTTGTTACTCAATACTCACTATTTCATTTCGATCAACTCCCATCTCTTCTTCAATTCAATCGCACACTTAGTGCCCAAATAATTAGTCGAAACTTATTTAGCATCGCACACATAGTGTATCTATATCAAACCAATCTTAAATCAGTATCGCACACACAGTGCTAATCACCAAGTCAGAGCTCATATTATTTCGCACACACAGTGCTATTCATATTAGTTACATTTCTGAATATGCACACTTAGTGCCATATAACTCAAGCTCTCATTTATCATTCTCATTTCAACATTATCACAACATTCGTTTCAAAACATTAAACATAATTAAATATACGTATTATGTCCAAACTTACCTCGGACGTCGAAATATCGATACAGTTGATTAATTGAGTACTTATCTTTGCCTTGATCTAGATCCGAACTTCTCCTCTCTTGGTCTATACACATTCAATTTCAATCCATTCAATCAAAATTTCATTCAATTTAGTCCACACACCCTTATTTAGGGCATTTTACAAAATAACCCTCACATTTTCACATTTTGACACTTTAGTCCCTAATTCATAAAATCATCAAATACACAAAATCTCAAAACACATATGCTTTGTCGAATTTTTCCCATGCTAACACAAGCTCACACATTTCATTTATTTCACATTTTAACCCTTCAATTTCTCATTTTCTCAATTAAGTCCAAAATACTCATTTTCACTAAAAATTCCAATACAAATTATGTTAATCCAACACCAAGTTTTCATATTTCACTATCAATTAAGGATCTTTGCGATTTAGTTCGCGTGGTTACCTCGATTGATATCGCTTTATGCCATATCGTGGCTTGATGGATTCTTTGTGTGCTCCATCGTGGTTTGATGTTAGCTATACGCTACATCGTGGATGGCATTGGTTGCCTTTTGGAGGGAAAAGGAGAGGGTGACTCGATAGTCCCCTGGTGTGTGGTAGGCTGGTTAAGGGGGTGTGTAGCGGATGGACCTTAGGATTGGGTTGGGTTTCATGTTGCATTGTTTTGTTATGGAATGATATGGAAATGGGCCAAGCCCAATATGACATGTGGATAGGTATGTTTTGGGAACATACGTGGAAATGGGCCAAGCCCAGTAATCAGTGAATTAATGAGAAAAGGGCCTAGCCCGGTGCTTGAATATGATTTGATTGTGGGCCAAGCCCAGATTATGGTAATGTCTAAATGGTTATATTTACATGTTGCATTTGATAATTGGGATGTTATGTGGCTAGCATGTGGGTGGATTTCAATGGTTTTAATTACACACTGAGTCCGTGTGACTCACCCAATTATTTTCCTAACATTTCAGGTGACTCTTGAGATTGGACCGGGATCGGAGAGGACACATGGTGGCCCATGCAGAAGGAAGAGTTTAAATATTTTAAAGCTTATTTATATTAAGTTTTGGTTTAAATATTGGTTGTAATGAAAGGCCTCTTTATTTATTGTTGGGATTATTTTATTATCTTTTTAATTAGGGTTTATATTATACTTAGATTTATTTCCTTCAAATGATTTATAATATAATAAATTATAATAAAGTTTTAATTCACTTATTTTATATCAAGCTTATTATTTAATAATTTTAATGGAAATTACTTCCTAAAATAAACAAAATTTTCAAGTTTTCCCTAAAGACAAAAGATTTCCAACAGTTTTTCATGATTGGCATAACGAGATCCGGTCAAGGCTCGTGGGCGGGTTTGGGGATGTTCTGATTGGTATCGAGCCGGTTCAAAACTTCGGCTTTGAGGGTTTTGGGCCCAAAACATTTTCAAATGGGCTTTTCAAAATATGGGCTTTTATTTGAGTTTTTTCGGCATGGCACCTGTACCTCCGGCCCGAGTCCACCAGGTAAGTACTTTGGACTTGATTTGTTTATGTGAATTATTATGGGCTTTGTTGGGCTCGTAGATTAGTGAATTAGGATCAGTTGAACCCTAAGGCTAGTCTACTCAAACATGTGCATAAGACTTAAGGTTACTAAACAAACACATGAAGTAAGTCGCCGTGTTAAGGTGTGGCAACTTGTGTGCGCATGTCTAGGAGTGGTATTGGTGGGAGCTTGGTATTTAAGCGATCCACGTGACTCACCTCCTCTCCACTTGAATCCTACAGTGCGTAGCTACTGTTCACCTTAACCAAGAGGACTTGTTCATAAAGCTAAACCAATTCTTAAAACCCGAAAGGATTAGCCTTCTTGTTTTAAAATTCTTGGTTTTACAATTTTAAATTTACCCTTTTGGTTTGTAAACCCACATATCTCAAGTGTTTATCAATGGTTCATCTCAAAAACATCATCAATTCACAAAATTGCAACATGGGTTAGCTAGAGCACGAAGCAACGATTACAAAAACGTAGAAATTATCAAAAATTGAGTTGAAAACACATACCAATTTTTGCCTAAGCTTGTTGAAATTAAAGAAGTCTCAAACCCTTATTTTCTTTCTCAAATTCAGTGGAAGATGAACACTTTTGCCACCAATTTCATGTTTTGTTTTATTAATCTTATGTTATTAATTCAATTACAAAAATGACCTTTCATTAAACATATATAGCATATATATAATAAGGCCATTAATGTCTTTTAACCAACCACTATCTAAATATTGGCATATTTGCCTCATGAGGCCTCCACAATATAAAGACAACAACACTTAGGTACTTATAAATCAGCACACAGCTTTTACTCTTTACGCGATTAAGTCCTTTCTCTTAATTCGGCACACAATCAATAAAATTACCACACAGAACTTTCACACAGGCTATATCACACATAATCAACACCAAAAATAACATTAAAATATTATTCTGACCTCGAATTTGTGGCCTCAAAACCACTATTCTGACTAGGGTCTAAACCGGAATGTTACAACCCTAGCTCAAATAAATGGTAGAAATAGAGAGATCGTGTTACAGGATTTCAAAAACGTAAAAATCATTAAAAACGGGGCTAGAACGAACTTACAATCGAGCTTGAAAGCTTGAAAAACCCTATCCATGGTTTCTTCATGCAACATTCGGTCATAGCTTGAAGATGGACACAATTTTGCTTTGATTTTGGCCTTTTTAATTCTTTTAATTACTAAATGACCAAAATGCCCCTAACTTAAAAATATCCTATTTCACTTATATCATGTCCATTTTTGTCCAAAAATTTAAACAATGGTCTAATTACCATTTAAAGACCTCAATTTAAAACTTCATAACAATTGGACACCTCTAACATGTTGAACTCAACTTTTGCACTTTTTATAATTTAGTCCTTTTGACTAAATTGAGTGCCCAAATGTCAAAATTTTCGAATGAAATTTTTATGAAATCGTAGACCATAAAAATATAATAGAAATAAATTTTGTTATGTCAAATTTGTGGTCTCAAAACCAGTGTTCCGACTAGGCCCAAGTTTAGGCTGTTACACTCCCTCCATTGCCATGTATTCTTCCCATTGCCATAGAAGTGGTTCATTGAACCTAGACTAGGTTGACCACCCATTCCCCTCACTCCCTACCTCTTTTTGTCATCTCATCCTCCCTCTCCTCTATATCCTTTCTTTTCCTCTCTTTTCTCATCTAATTTCCTCCCTTTTGCTAGCCATCACCTTATTCTTTTTCATTTTTGCTTCTTTCCAACATCGTGACCGACCTTATCACCAGCAAACACCATACCTCTTAGCCATCATAGCTTCTCCTCCTCCTCGTTCTTTTCCCCATTGCCAT
This sequence comes from Gossypium rotundifolium, assembly GCA_025506655.1. Taxonomy (NCBI): domain Eukaryota; kingdom Viridiplantae; phylum Streptophyta; class Magnoliopsida; order Malvales; family Malvaceae; genus Gossypium; species Gossypium rotundifolium. The sequence continues at coordinate 43,808,582 of CP106725.1, read as the reverse complement.
CTATCGCTACACTGACCACCACCGCACACCACCACAGGTCTCTTTTCTCTACCATATCTCTCCTCTTTTCATTTCCTTTTTCCATCACTTCTTGCATTGAACCTTTATTATTATTTATTTTCCTAAACCCTTCGTCGGACCATCGCTCCTATAGTCGTCAAACTGTCGTAGCCATAGCTACCGTCGCCATTATCGCCATCTCCGTCGGCGATTGAGTTTTCTTCTTCTTTTCTTTTAGATGTCTTTCGTCTCATCTAGTGAGCAAACCTACTCCACTCTCCTACTTGAATTTCGTACTTTGTATTTTAGACTCACCGGTCAAATGATTCTTATAGATCACAAAACATTTTCGTTCTTTCACTAAGTCGAATCACTGATCTCATCATGTTAATCGAGTAGAGTAAGTACAGGAGTAGTTTTGGTATCATTTCCTTCTCTTTATTTTTCTCTTAAATCGAATGGTACTAAGTATATATATATATATATGTCCTTCATGTGTTAACACCCTTGTCCCTATGTTCTTTGAAGGACCAAACAAAAATGACATGGGAAATCACTAACATTGGGCTCAAAGGTGTTAGATTCGAGTGTTAGATCAAGGGTAAGTTTATCGGCGAGACTTAAATGATTGATTTCTATTAGGTATAACACCCATAGTAGACCCTAACCAATAGAGACTATTTGTGAGTTTAGATACATCTTTTGGGTTTAGATCCAAGCGAAATCACTACTAGGGGATTATGGCATATTGGATCTACGAAAAAGGTATGGGTTCAACACTGTTAGTTGTATGTGATGTGTTTGCTTTTATTATATTAATAAATTAATTATAATTAATTGTGAGTCCACTAAGTGTTCAAAGAGGAGTTGAAAAACTCATCAAAGGGAACCTAAGTAAGTGGCTCTAACCGAGTAAGTCTATGAAATGCATGATATATGATGTGATTATAACTTTGACAAAGATGTATGTGTAGATATCATCCTTATGCTATGTGCTGCATTGCTTATGTGATATGTTTGATTATTTAAATATGTGATATCTATATATGTGTATGTTAATATTGAGATCTATGATCTAATGTGAAAGGCATGTGAAAGTGATTAAAAGTGATTATTAAGTGATATGTGATAATGTTAGCATGTTCACATGCCTAAGTGTAAATGTGATTCATATGTATTAAAAAGTGAAATTGTCATATCACATGCATAGGGTGGGTTTTGTGAATGGTGGAAGTATGTGGTAATTTATCTGCAAATTAGTGGTGGCTTGTCCACAAAGTGTTTCAGTGGCAGTATATCTGCATATGTGGTGGCTTGTCCACAAAATTTTATTAGTGATAGTTTATTGGCAAATCAGTAGTGGCTAGGCCAAAAATGGTGTTTCGGATGGACGACTTCTGTGGAACTTGAAATTGGTGTGTAGCAGAGGTAGGTAGAAATTTTAAAATGTGTATCGTTTTTAAAATATGCATTGATAAGTTCATGCATAATTAAAAGTGTTAGAATTTATAAAAGTTATGATGATCGATATGCTGAGATTTATATTTTGATATTTATGTGAATATCTATTTGTGTTGATCTCACACTGGGCCCTTTAAAACTCACCCACTTGTGTGTTTCAGATAATCCTCACGGTTAGGAATCGGATGCGGTCATCGGTGATGCTCTCAGAAATGTTTTTAAATAAACATATGGACTTTTATTTATGATTTGGATATTTATGGACTTTATTGTTATTTGGGACTTTTTATATTAAATTATGGTACTATGGCATGGGATTTTTAACATTGGTCATTACGCATGGATTATACTAATGGATTGATTAAATTGGACTTTTTGCTAATAAATAAAGTTTTGAACAACTAAATAAACATTGTTTTTGCAAACTTGTTTTATCAAATTTGAATTTAAAGATCACTAAGTTGTTTTCCAACTAATGACAAAGAATTTCTACCAAAGTTTTTGAAATTAAACTTATCGTTTTTAAGAGAAATAATAACACATGTTTTTAAAGATTAACAGATTCACTTCAACTAATGTTTTCGCCATACCTATGGTGTAATAGCCCAATTATGACCCTAAACAGAACGGTAGTTTCGGAACCACGAATCCGAGCTGAAAAAATCTCATAATATTATTTTATTTTCGTGTGTAGTGATATTGAGTAAGAATGTGTTAAATTGTGCAAATTTTATTGCTTGATGTGCTTGAATTGAGAGAAAGGATTAAATAGATAAAGTATAAAAGTAGCATTCATTAAATAAAAGGGTTTAATTTAAGTGTTGGTTGAAAGAAAGGACTTGTATATCAAATAATCCATTTTGTTTGTAGTGGACGGCATGATGATTACATGAATATTAAATATCAATTGTTTTTAGTTAGTGGTGTATTATTATATTTTATAATTGAGTGGCTAGATTAACTTATTATTTCATTGTGAGGATCAAATTTGCAATTAAACAAATTGTAATTGAAGTGGACGGCATTATGCTCACTATATATTTTTTTTATTAAATTCTTATTAGTAAGTGGAAGATTAAAATAATAAAAGAAAGAAAACATCATTTGCATGCTCATTTTTCTACCATTCATTGTCGAAACCATTAGAGAAGAAGAAGAGAATAAGCTTTCTCTTATTCGGTCATCACAAGTCAAGAATTGGGTATGTATGTTTTAGATTTTTGGATGATTTTTGCACTTTTGAGATGGTTATTAAGAGCTTTACATAGCCCATGTAATAATCTATGTCATGGTTGTGGTTTTCATGAGATACCATTGTTGAAAGCTTGAGATTTTATGGATTAATGGTGAAATATTAATGTTAGGTGTTAGATTAGTAAGTTCTATTCTTGCATTTTGATGAAATAGAGTAAATTAGAAATTAAGGTTAAAATAAATAATTGAGGGGTTATAATGCTAAATAGTTACTTTGTATTGATGTATATGACGCTTAGAAAGATTCAGCCCTAAAGGGTATTGGACAAGTTTTGAGTGATTTATGAGTATTGTATTAGGGACTAAATTGTATAGATTGTAAAAGTTAAGGGTAAATTCATAATGTTGCTAAATTATTGTGTTATGAATCAAATTGAATGATTAAAAAATTAATTATTGAGTTCAATTTAAATTATTTAGATCAAGTACAAAAAAAAAAGGAAAAGGCTTTGGAACGGCGGAAAACAAAATTTAATGAGTAGCCGGGAAGCTTAATTTGACAACTATCGATGTAAGTTTTAAGCAATTTTGGTTAAATTGAAATTGATTACATGAATTACAATTGCTAAGTAAGGATAAATATATTCATTGGTATAAGACCGAATGTGAAGTGGAAACATGAAAATATATTCATGGGTGCCGAATATGAGCTTAGTGTTCTTATTAGCTTTTAATAAATGAGGTATGATTAAGGTGGGATTGAGTATAAATTTATAATGTATGATTATGGTATTGAATTGATGAGAGTATATAATTTCTTTCTAAAGCCGAATATGAGCTCAGTGTTCTTATTAGCTTTGAATAAATGAGGTATGATTAAGGTGGGATTGAGTATAGATTTATAATGTATGATTATGGTATTGAATTGATAAGAGTATATAATTTCTTTCTAAAGCCGAATATGAGCTTAGTGTTCTTATTAGCTTTGAATAAATGATGTATGATTAAGGTGGGATTGAGTATAGATTTATAATGTATGATTATGGTATCGAATTGATGAGAGTATATAATTGCCTTCTAAAGCCGAATGTGGTATGATTTCATGGGAAGGATAGATGGAATCGGTCATGTATATCTATGATGTTTTGTATTCTAGTTTAAATATAATAATCTATGTTTATGAGAATGAGGTGGAATTTTGGGAAGGAACATGGCACTATGTGTGCGTGAAAATCGGTTAATAAGCACTAAAGGTGCGAGGTGTTAAAGTAACGGCTCTAGGTGAGCAATACGTTACGAGAAGTATTAAGTAACGGCTCTATGTGATCGATACGTTACTAAACCTTATTAACAAGTGTGTAAGTACGAGGTTTGTTAAAAGATTCCTTTTAATAATGATATTATGTATTCGGAAATGTACGAGTGCATTATTACATGTTAAGCACGATCGGTAAGGTGGATGGATAAGTAAACTAAAGGTATGTACTCTTTATGACACTTTACGATGGAAGACGGGTTAAATTGTAAAATAGAGATTATGGTAAGTAAAGAAAATATATGCTGTTCATTTTAATGATGCGAATGTGGTGTAAGAGTATATATATATATATATATTTGTACATGCATATAACGTAGTTAAGCAAATTATTTTTGAATGATTGATTATTCGGAAAAGAGAATGTGAATCAAATAAATTATTTAATTGTGATAAAGTTTATATGTGAGTTAATTGCTTGAAACTTCCTAAGCTATAATAACTTACTTGGTGTGTTTGTTCATTGTTTTATAGATTTATTGACGTAAAGACTTGAGCTCGGGGATCATTTTGGGCAGTTCATCACACTATCATCGATATTTTGGTATCTCTTTTGTGTATAAACTTTAAGGATATGGCATGTATAGACTAAACCATTTTCAGTTGACCAAATTGATGGTTATATGTATATATATGTATGAGCTATGCGAAAATGGCTTTGTTTCTTATTAGAGATTGATTTTTGAGTGTTTAAGGATGTATGTTTATATATATATGAAAGTGCTTAGTATAAAGAACGTTTGTGGAATGAGTATATTGTTTAATAATACTTTAATGATAAATGTTTGGTGGATAGTATATAAATACTTATTAAATGGTTGAGTGATATACATTATTTTGGCTATTGCATTATACATGGTTACATGGGTAGTGGCTTGCTTAATGAATGTAAGTAGATATCCATAAAATGAATAAATATTATGTATGATATGCATGATGGGGATTTGGGATAGGATGGAAAATGCAGTTTATTCAAAATAGTAGCAGTGGAATGTACTTTCTCAATGCATTTGCGTATGAAATAATTTTGACTGTGTCGGGTTCAGTAATGCCCGTAACCCTAATCTGGCAACGGATATGGGTTAGGGGTGTTACATTTTATTGGTATCAGAGCTACGATTTAGTCGATTCTCGGACTAACGTAGCGTGTGTGAGTCTAGCTATACATGCCATAAATAATAATGTAATAGTATGATGACTTCTAACGGTGAAATATGTTTATTTCTTATATAGTAATAGATCCCGATCTCGAGCGAGCTATAGCCGATGATGTCGAGAGTGTGGCACCTGTTCCCGCATAGGGGATCGTGCCAGAGAAATCTCGACCGGCTACGAATAATCCTGATGAGGGGGCTAGGAATGCCTTCTGTAGTATAATGAACGATTGGTTCAGTCATTACATACGAACTAATCCGGCTGTTCAACCACCTCAAAATCTGAACATGCCCCCTATAGTACCGGTGGTACCTTCAGTTGTTAACCCTGAAAGAATAATCAAACCTCCTGTTGATCGCATTAGGAAGCATGGAGCTCAGGAATTTAGAGCTGAGGATGACGATGATGCTGAGAGAGCTGAATTTTGGCTCGATAACATTGTTCGTGTTTTTCGACGAACTATCTTGCACACCCGATGAGTGTTTGAAGTGTGCCATATCATTGTTATAGGATTCTGCTTATTACTAGTGGAATACACTCGTATCAGTTGTTCCGAAAGAAAGGGTTACTTGGGACTTCTTTCAGATAGAATTCCGTAAGAAGTATATAAGTCAGCGCTTTATTGACCCTAAGCGTAAAGAATTTCTCGAACTCAAACAGGGTCATATGACTGTATCTGAATACGAGCGCAAGTTTGTGCGACTCAGTCATTACGCTCACGAGTGTGTTTCGTCAGAGGCTGTTATGTGCCAAAAATTTGAAGATAGTTTAAATGAAGATATAAAGCTTCTGATTGGTATTCTTGAATTAACGAATTCGTCGTGCTAGTTGAAAGAGCTTGTAAAGCAGAAGAATTGGGGAAAGAAAAACGAAAGGCTGAGCTTGAATCTAGAGATTTTCGGAAGAGATTGGCGGGTAAACCTTCATAAATGGTAACAAAGAAGTTTAGAAATAATGGCAGTCGATCCAAACCCAACATCGGGATTTCTATATAAGAGCGACCCCCAGTGAGCTCTCGGGCTACATCTGTTGCTAGTTTTGATAATAAGAGATCAAGTAAACCGAATGTCAGCAGTGTGGCAGACGGCATCTCGGAGAGTGTTGGGGTAAATCCATTTCCCGCACTTGTTACAAGTGTGGCTCGCAGGACTATTTCATACGGGATTACCCAGAAACTACTGGAGAGGGGTGCTACTCAGAGTACGATACCGAATGGCACTACAACTCGAGGTAGACCATCTCGTCTTGGGGGTAGGGGTGGTGCACAGAGAGGGACTACAGATGCAGTTGTTCAATCAGATACTCGCGTACCGGCTAGGGCTTACGCCATCTGTACTAGAGAGGAGGCCTCATCCCCAGATGTCATTACCGGTACTTTCACTCTCTTTGATTCTAGTGTAACTGCTTTGATTGATCCCGGCTCAACTCATTCGTATGTATGTGAAACTTTAGTATCCAGTAAGATCTACCTGTTGAGTCTACTGAGTTTGTGATTCGGGTTTCAAACCCCTGGGTCGATGTGTATTAGTGGATAAAGTGGGCAAGAACTGCCCTTTGATGATTCGAGACATGTGTTTTTCGGCTGATTTGATGCTATTACCTTTTGATGAATCGTGTTTTCAGACTGTATCTAGATTGGTTTGTGGTTGTTTTCATAGATGACATACTAATCTATTCGCGCGACGAAATTGAACACGTTGAGCATTTGAGGCTAGTGTTACAGATTTTGCGTGACAAGCAATTGTACGCAAAATTCAGTAAATGTGAGTTTTGGTTGAAAGAAGTCAGCTTTTTGGGACATGTCATTTTAGCATCAGGTATTTGGGTTGACTCGAGTAAAATTTTGGCTATATTTGATTGGAAACCTCCGCGAAATGTTTCTGAGGTTCGTAGCTTTCTGGGACTTGCCGAAAATTATAGATGTTTCGTGAAAGGGGTTCTCTATGATAGCATCACCGATGACAAATACAGAAATATGTTAAAATTGGATGGTCAGAATGGTGTCAGAAGAGTTTAGATCAATTGAAAACCTTACTCACGGAAGCTCCAGTGCTCGTTCAGCTAGAATCGGGTAAAGAGTTTGTTATTTTCAGTGACGCATCTTTAAATGGGCTGGGTTGTGTTTTGATGCAAGAGGGTAAAGTTGTAGCCTATGCTTCGAGACATCCGAAACCACACGAGAGGAATTATCTGACGCATGACCTTGAGTTGGCCGCTATAGTTTTTGCCTTGAAAATATGGCGTCACTACCACTTCGGTGAGAAATGTCATGTTTATTCGGATCATAAGAGTCTTAAGTATTTAATGACTCAGAAGGATCTAAAATTTGAGACAATGACGATGGTTAGAACTGTTGAAAGACTACGAGCTAGTGATTGAATATCACCTGGGGAAGGCTAATGTGGTTGCTGATGCACTTAGCCGAAAATCACTATTTACTTTAAGCGCGATGAATGTAGATATAGCTATGGCCGATGATGGGGCAATCATTGCAGAATTGAAGGCGAAACCATCGTTTGTTCAACAGATTCGAAAAGCCAAGGGTTTGTTAATGATTTAAAAGCAAAAAGGAGTCATTATGACTCGTGTGTGAATTCAGATTTTCTATTAGATGCTGAAAGATGTCTACAGTTCAAAAATCGGATGTGTGTGCCAAAAAAATCCTGATTTGATTCAAATGATTTGTGATAAAGCTCATAATAGTAGATTTCAATTCATCTGGGTAACACGAAAATGTATAATGACTTAAAATAGTATTACTGGTGGCACGGTATGAAGCGAGACATCTCGGACTATGTATCGAAGTGTTTGGTATGTCAGCAAGTGAAAACTGAGCATCAAGTGCCATCGGGACTACTTCAGCCGATTATGATACCTGAGTGGAAGTAGGACTGAGTCACTATGGATTTTGTATCGGGTTTGCCTTTGACGCCAAGTAAGAAAGATTCAATCTGGGTCGTTGTTGATAGATTGACGAAATCGGATCATTTTATTCCGGTACGTACGGATTTCTCACTTGATAAGTTGGCGGAGTTATACATATCACAGATCGTACGATTGCATGGAGTATCTATTTCTATTATATCAGATAGAGATCCGAGATTCACATCTTTGTTTTGGAAGAAACTGCAGGATGCTTTAGTTACCAAATTACACTTCAGTACGGCTTTTCACCCTCTGTCGGATGGTCAATTCAAACGTATTATTCAGATACTCGAGGATATGTTGAGACGCTGCGTTCTTGAGTTTGAGGGTACATGGGAACGATACTTGCCTTTGATTGAATTTGTGTATAATAATAGCTTTCAATCTAGTGTCAAAATGGCCCCCTATGAAGCTTTGTACGGTCGAAATGTCGTACGCCTTGGTACTGGTCCGAACTCAGTGAAAAACAAGATGCAGGGGTTAATTTGATTAAAGAACTGAACAGAAGGTGGCGGTAATTTGTGATAGTTTGAAAGCGGCATCGGATCGTCAAAAGTCTTACGCAGATTTGAAACGTAAGGACATTGAGTTCCAGATTGGAGATCGAGTGTTTTTGAAGTTTCACCGTGGAAAAAGATATTTAGATTTGGTCGTAAAGGAAAGTTGAGTCCGAGATATATTGGGTCGTATGAGGTTATTGAGCGTATCAGGCTGGTGGCGTACAGATTGAGGTTACCACCTGAGTTAGACAAGATTCATAATGTTTTTCACGTGTCGATGCTTAGACGATACAGATCCGACCCTTCTCACGTGATTAGTCTATCGTAAATCGAGATTTAACCGATTTGACTTATGAAGAAGAACCGATTCGCATATTAGCTCATGAAGTGAAAGAGTTGCGAAATAAGAAAATATCGCTAGTTAATGAAAGAATGCTATCCACACGTATTCGTCGGTAAGATTTTCGGGGACGAAAATTCCTTAAGGGGGGAGTTGTAACAGCCCAATTATGACCCTAAACGGAACGGTAGTTTTGGAACCACGAATCCGAGCCGAAAAAATCTCATAATATTATTTTATTTTCGTGTGTAGTGATATTGAGTAAGAATGTGTTAAATTGTGCAAATTTTATTGCTTGATGTGCTTGAATTGAGAGAAAGGATTAAATAGATAAAGTATAAAAGTAGCATTCATTAAATAAAAGGGTTTAATTTAAGTGTTGGTTGAAAGAAAGGACTTGCATGTCAAATAATCCATTTTGTTTGTAGTGGACGGCATGATGATTACATGAATATTAAATATCAATTGTTTTTAGTTAGTGGTGTATTATTATATTTTATAATTGAGTGGCTAGATTAACTTATTATTTAATTGTGAGGATCAAATTTGCAATTAAACAAATTGCAATTGAAGTGGACGACATTATGCCCACTATATATTTTTTATTGAATTCTTATTAGTAAGTGGAAGATTAAAATAATAAAAGAAAGAAAACATCATTTGCATGCTCATTTTCTACCATTCATTGTCAAACCATTAGAGAAGAAGAAGAGAATAAGCTTTCTCTTATTCGGTCATCACAAGTCAAGAATTGGGTATGTATGTTTTAGATTTTGGATGATTTTTGCACTTTTGAGATGGTTATTAAGAGCTTTACATAGCCCATGTAATAATCTATGTCATGGTTGTGGTTTTCATGAGATACCATTGTTGAAAGCTTGAGATTTTATGGATTAATGGTGAAATATTAATGTTAGGTGTTAGATTAGTAAGTTCTATTCTTGCATTTTGATGAAATAGAGTAAATTAGAAATTAAGGTTAAAATAAATAATTGAGGGGTTATAATGCTAAATAGTTACTTTGTATTGATGTATATGACCCTTAGAAAGATTCGGCCCTAAAGGGTATTAGACAAGTTTAGAGTAATTTATGAGTATTGTATTAGGGACTAAATTGTATAGATTGTAAAAGTTAAGGGTAAATTCGTAATGTTGCTAAATTATTGTGTTATGGATCAAATTGAATGATTAAAAAAATTAATTATTGAGTTCAATTTAAATTATTTAGATCAAGTACAAAAAAAAAAAGGAAAAGGCTTTGGAACGGCGAAAAACAAAATTTAATGAGTAGCCGGGAAGCTTAATTTGACAACTATCGATGTAAGTTTTAAGCAATTTTGGTTAAATTGAAATTGATTACATGAATTACAATTGCTAAGTAAGGATAAATATATTCATTGGTATAAGACCGAATGTGAAATGGAAACATGAAAATATATTCATGGGTGCCGAATATGAGCTTAGTGTTCTTATTAGCTTTTAATAAATGGGGTATGATTAAGGTGGGATTGAGAATAGATTTATAATGTATGATAATGGTATTGAATTGATGAGAGTATATAATTTCTTTCTAAAGCCGAATATGAGCTTAGTGTTCTTATTAGCTTTGAATAAATGAGGTATGATTAAGGTGGGATTGAGTATAGATTTATAATGTATGATTATGGTATTGAATTGATGAGAGTATATAATTTCTTTCTAAAGCCGAATATGAGCTTAGTGTTCTTAATAGCTTTGAATAAATGATGTATGATTAAGGTGGGATTGAGTATAGATTTATAATGTATGATTATGGTATCGAATTGATGAGAGTATATAATTGCCTTCTAAAGCCGAATGTGGTATGATTTCATGGGAAGGATAGATGGAATCGATCATGTATATCTATGATGTTTGTATTCTAGTTTAAATATAATAATCTATGTAAGGTGGAATTTTGGGAAGGAACATGGCACTATGTGTGTGTGAAAATCGGTTAATAAGCACTAAAGGTGCGAGGTGTTAAAGTAACGGCTCTATGTGAGCGATACGTTACGAGAAGTATTAAGTAACGGCTCTATGTGATCGATACGTTACTAAACCTTATTAACAAGTGTGTAAGTACGAGGTTTGTTAAAAGATTCCTTTTAATAATGATATTATGTATTCGAAATGTACGAGTGCATTATTACATGTTAAGCACGATCGGTAAGGTGGATGGATAAGTAAACTAAAGGTATGTACTCTTTATGACACTTTACGATGGAAGACAGGTTAAATTGTAAAATAGAGATTATGGTAAGTAAAGAAAATATATCTTGTTCATTTTAATGATGCGAATGTGGTGTAAGTGTATATATATATATATATATATTGTACATGCATATAACGTAGTTAAGCAAATTATTTTGAATGATTGATTATTCAAGCAAAGAGAATGTGAATCAAACAAATTATTTAATTGTGATAAAGTTTATATGTGAGTTAATTGCTTGAAACTTACTAAGCTATAATAACTTACTTGGTGTGTTTGTTCATTGTTTTATAGATTTCTTGACGTAAAGACTTGAGCTCGGGGATCATTTTGGGCAGTTCATCACACTATCATCGATACTTTGGTATCTCTTTTGTGTATAAACTTTAAGTATATGGCATGTATAGAATAAACTGTTTTCAGTTGACCAAATTGATGGTTATATGTATATATATGTATGAGCCATGCGAAAATGGCTTTGTTTCTTATTAGAGATTGATTTTTGAGTGTTTAAGGATGTATGTTTATATATATATGAAAGTGCTTAGTATAAAGAACGTTTGTGGAATGAGTATATTGTTTAATAATACTTTAATGATAAATGTTTGGTGGATAGTATATAAATACTTATTAAATGGTTGAGTGATATACATTATTTTGGCTATTGCATTATACATGGTTACATGAGTAGTGGCTTGCTTAATGAATGTAAGTAGATATCCATAAAATGAATAAATATTATGTATGATATGCATGATGGGGATTTGGGATAGGATGGAAAATGCAGTTTATTCAAAATAGTAGCAGTGGAATGTACTTTATCAATGCATTTGCGTATGAAATAATTTTGACTGTGTCGGGTTCAGTAATGCCCGTAACCCTAATCTGGCGACGGATACGGGTTAGGGGTGTTACATATGGCCCATGTAATTTCTTAGAATGGGTCGTAACGTCTAGGCCTAGTTTAGGGTTTTTAGCTTAAATTTATCTATCTATTTTCCTACCACTAGCCTAGTCAACTTACAACCTATTTAAAAGACCTACTAATTTAGATTTTTATGCTAACTACATTAGTGGAGAGAAATTGCTAAACTCAACTTATGAAGGCATAATTAAACTTAGGGATTGCAATTTAGTCTTAAATGAGGAAATAAAAGTTAATTGGTAAGCATTTAGCATATCTTTATCCAGAAAGCATTTTCTCTACTCTTGCTATCATGATAATAATTAAGAATAATTCGAATAATAGGCATACTTGAGTTGCATAAATTCAAATTTTTTTTGTTCTTGAGCATAATTACACTAAACTCATAATTGTGGGAGTGATTTTTCAAAAGTGATTTTCTTAAACTCCTTTTGCAACTTTTGTACATTACTTGGGAGAGAATGAATTAAATTTGGGGTGTAGAAACACAAAAATATAGACTTTTTCAGAACCTTTTGAGCACTAATTCATGCAAGTTCTAAGTAGTTCCTATCAAATTTTATACTTTTATTATAAAATATTTAATTTTAACTCAATTATTGAAACATTGTGAATTTTAGTTATTTTTATAATAATTTTGCATAATTTGGGTTATTTTTAATAGTTTGCACAAAAGGCGAAAACTTAGCTCGACACTCACCTTGAAAGAATTACTTGACGAGGCACCTTGGGAGCTCAAGATGACAAATTAACAGCTATGGAGGACTTAAATTTATGCTCTAGGACTTCCTCGAAACAGTTGACTTAAATTTATGCTCTAGGACTTCCTCGAAACAGTTGATCTGAATTAATTTTTATCAAGAATAGTAGACAACTTGAAGCAGATAAATGAGGCCTAAATTGAGCAAATGAATAGGAAGGATGGACAAGCCCACCAGAGCAGCCCAAATCGTCCCTACTTGCTGCCCAAATCAGCTAAATTTCGCTGATTTTAACACTTGCAAAACAGCCCTTAAAATTTACTTAAATGTCATTCAAACCCCTCCCCTTTTCATGCAATTAATTTCTAGCCACAAGCTAAAAATAGCAAGTTCATTCAAACACTCCACCTACCTAGCATGGTCAGCCATGTGAAGGGAGATTTCATGCTATTTTTAGCTAATTTGAGTTGCCAAGTTAAAGTATAAATAACTCCCTTCACTTCCTCATTCAACTCACCTTTAATCATTCATTCATCTCTACTCCATTTCTCTCTTTCACTCTCTTTCCTTCCCATTTTATGTCTTTCTTCCCTTTGTTGATTTCCCCTCTTGAGAAAGAGCTAGCATGCTCCTTGGAGTAGCAAAACAAGCAGAGTAGAAGAGGAGCGCACTAGTCTGGTTTCAGAAAATCATCAAGATTGGTTTTCTATTTCCCTTCTCTTTATCTTTTTCAGTTTATTCCATTATCATAAATATGAATACTTGTTATGTTGATGTTCCTAATTTAATTAAAATGAATTAAATCTCATTTATGTTAGATTAATTGCATTTTGTCCACTTAATTTGTTAAAATATATTTTTGTTGTTATAGGCCTTGGTACTTTGTTCAATTAAATAAAATCATGACTATGTTACACTTGCATTATAAATTTTAAGGTAACAAATGAATTAATTGTTAATCGAATTGAAATTATAATTAAATGGCACAAAATTTAATTGGTGCATGTTTAATCTTTTAAGTAGTTGAAGGTTAAATGTAGCATATATATTAAACAATATAATCTCCTTACATAACTTATAAGATTGTTATGATTTTAATATAGGAATATATTTAATCCACTCTTCCTTATACCTACTTATGAAAATTTGATTGATTAATCTAGCATAGATATATGTTTTGAAACATTAATTAATTTAATAAGCTTGTGTTTTAACAAAATACCGATTGCCATGAATTTATTCGTAACAACAAGAACGTAGTTTTAATAATTCTAAGTCAAAGAATAAAATTGATCTAACACATTTATGCCATATTGATTAAACCCATTTCTCAAAATCGTGCATTTGGAATTTTATTTTCTTAGTTAATTTTTAGTTTTTATATCACCTCTTTCAAATCAACATATTTTTCCTCTCCAAATTGTTTAATTTTACCTTTCATAAATATTCGCTTGTACAATCCCTGTGGGTACGATAACTCAACATACTTGTCACTTTATTACTTGATACGATTGTGTACACTTGCACATTTCCGCAGTTCCAATAATCGGTGTATGCTTCGCATACTTGTAATTTTATAATAACAGTGTCATGCATACATGCTTTCCATACAATCATTTTCACATATTGTTTGTAATTTAAATACATACAAGCTCAATGTCATTCATGGCATATTACATGCATATCAATAAGTGTTTCAAAATTCAGCATGCTATACATGCATATAGTACATACATTTTCATCAAGACTTAGCAATCAGATATTTGATACACCAACATACGGTCAACCAATTACAGCACAAATCCATACATCACATACAACTTATACACAATTCATTCGGTCCCAATAGGGCCTTTAATAATCAGGCTATCTATTTAGATACATACCTCGCTCAACACCTCATCTACTAGCACTTAGGCCATTCGGCCATGCCAAAACGAGCAAGCAAATTTACCATTTAAACACAAATTATAAGGTTTTTAGACCAATTTACCAAAGGGAAAGACCCACACCTTAATTCGCAAGTCCACAACACTAATTCGTAAAGTTTGCGCTTCCACACTTAAGCCTTAGATGTGTCTAAATCCAAATTATAGAATTTAACACGTTAAAATACGGTTAAAGCCAGTCTTAAAACATTCCTTAAGGGTTCAGGCAAATTAGTGCTCCACTAACGATTTCTCAAATTAAATTCGACAAGCTAACTTACACTAATTTGATGCGAAATGAGGGTGTGAACGAAATCCGACTTCACTGCTGATCCGGGACGTCAAAATCAGTTCCTAAGTTGGAAATAACACACAAAAATCAGTAAGTAAAATTCAACCTAAGGCCTTATGCATTCGGCAAAAACAATAACCATTAACGAAATCAAACGACACAAGATCTTGTATAGATCCACACTTACACTACCCGATAACCAGATCCGAAATGTCAGATGAACGTGTTCAGATACCCTATTGATTTGTAATGTTAAGGATTGTTTTAAACAAATAAAAATCAAAGAACACGTTATTGTAAGGGGTGGGAAATGAAGAGAAAACAGTATCCCAAACCAATGGTGTTCCCAGGGTAGCAACACCACAAACGATGACAGAAATAGGGGCTGACTTGGATGGCACGAAGAGAGATCTTTTAGCAGAAAATGGGACCGTTTTTAGGGCCAGAAACAACAGTAAAGTGGCTGTAAAAATAGCAGCAAAATCAGAAAGCAAAGGAAAAGACAAGAGAAAGAAAAAGAAATCTAACCGGTACCACCAGAAATAGAGGAGAGGGGGCTGTAATGGACAGCAAAGGGAGGCTGATTTAGAGATTAAAAATGACAGTAATGCGGCTAGAAAAATGGCAGCAAAAAAATAGACAAAGTGATGACACAAAAATCCTGAATTTCATTGTGTTTGGGACGAAACAAGGGGAAAATGAAGAAAAAAATTAGAAGAATGGGAGAGAAAGATGAGATGGACGGCAAGAGCAAAGGAGGAATAGAGAAAAGGTAGAAAAATTAAAAGAAATAACATATATACCTAGGGTTTACCTAGATTGGACGGAACAAAACTAAGGGAGTGGGGGGAAAAATAGCAAAATTAATTTATTTTATTGGGAAGAGATTAAAACTCGGGTCTATAAGCCATTTAAAATATCTGTTATCTCATTCTTAATCATCAGGCCAATAACTCACTCTTAAAATAATTTTATGAAATTTAAACTAAAAATTTGGGACGTTATATTGCAGACTTTAGAAATATATTTGAAGATCGTGTTGAACCAAGATCGAAAAGTTTTCAAAAATGGCTTGTGTGTTGTGTTATGCCCTCTTTGTGGCACGACACGACACTATTTTTTCATTTGTTTGTATTGAATTTGAAGGTGTGTCACGCCATAGGTAGGATGTGGCGCGACACAATGATAAAATTTGACATTCTTACACTCCCAAAGCTTGTATCGCGCCATGGGATTGTTGTGTGACGACATTGCTTCGATTTGGCCCCTTTCGAGACTTCTAAACTGATTGCCCGTACATGCACCCTGCTAACGTGTAGCTCCTCCTTTATACTCGATAATTTGTTTACTACTAATTCTAACACAAAAAATATAATTCCTACATCTGACAAATTAAAAAAAGATTTAATACACAATATTTACAAATTAAGTTTGATGGTTGAAAATTTATGTTGTTCTACCGGACTCTGGTAATTCCTTGAATTTCACCATCGACTTCATCAGTCGATCTCACCCATAATAGGCCTTCCAATCACTCCTTCCATCGGAGTCTCGCCATTTTTCCCATTCTCTCATCTTATTAGTACCTACATTTGCACAAACTCAGGAAATACCTTCGATCAAGGCCGTTAGGGATTAAATTAAATAAGGCATAGCACCCTCCCCTAGCTAATCCCTCACTTTGGGAATTACAACCACATTTGAACACTTTTATCTCATCAACAATTTCTATAATTAATTCATTTCATTCGAGATCAATCGTCGATTTAGAAGTGGCCAAAAATTGCCTACCCAACAGAACGGGGATTTTTCAATCTTACTTGAAGTCGAGGAATAAAAAGTCAACAGGGATTATAAATCCCTGTACCTTGACCAACACATCCTCAAGTACACCTTTTGGGTGCACCAAGGATCTATAAGCAAACTTTAGCGTTATTTAGGTGGTTTTAAAATCCTCGAGTCTGAGTTTTCGATAAATTAATTGGGGTGTTAAATTGATGCTAGCCCCTAAATCACAATGGGCCTTACTAAAATGTATATCCCATACTTCTATCAGGATTGTAAAGCTATCCAAATCTTTCAATTTTGAGGGCATCTTTTTCACAATTAGTGCGTTACACGAGGCATCAATGTCAATTTGCTTATCTTTTTTTTCCATTTTCCTATGTCATTTCATAATTTCCTTTAAACACTTAGTATACTTTGAGATTTTATCTATAAGTTCTAACAGCAAAAAATTAACATTGAGAGATTTAAATAAATTAAGAAAATTTATAAACTCTACCTCATCCCTATTTTGTTTATCTTCTGGTCATGTCGAGAATGGTACATTCGTTGTGATCAGTCTTGCTATTACCAGATCAGACACCAATTCAACTACCGCTTTGATTGGCTCATGGTGCTTGGCTTGCTCCTCCTCCATGGATTCGTCGACCTCTTCAGAAACCTCCTCCTCTTCATGGATAGATGTGATTGGCAACTTTAATGCCTTGCCCGATCACAACGTGATCACCTTAATGTGCTCATTTTTATCTCTCTGAGGGTTGTTCTTTGTGTTACCAGAGAGAATTTGACCATTTTGTTTCTAGAACATCGTCATTAACTGGCTCATTTGATCATAGAGGTTATCCATCTGAGATTCGAGCCATCCACATGATACTTGGACTTGTCGAGTATCCATCTTCATTTTTTTCATCTCCCGTCTAGTTAATCGAATCTTTGACCACATGTAGTATGGTCATTGTTCACAGATTATTGTTGCAACTGTGGGGATTGGTAAGAAGGATTTTGTCAAGTTTGTGTTTGATTCGCACCTCCTTGGCTACTTCCCCACTTGAAGTTTGAATAAACCTTCCAACCGGGGTTGTAGGTATTTGAATAGGGATCTCAACCCCTATTGCCTATATCGCTCGTCTCCTCTGATTGGTTCTCTAAATGTGGCTCCGCTCTCATCGACTTGGCGGGTGTCTCCAAATGTTAACTTTTCAAGGGTTCATTGGAATTGATCATCATCGTTCTCTTTTTTCACAAGTTTCACCATTGGTGGCTTGGATTGGTACATAATCTCTCTTTAGGCCACATGTACGATTTAATGGTCATATCCTCAATGATTTTCTAGGCTCATCCGTATGTATGGAAAATGAGAGATCTGTCAGATGCTACATCTGAGCTAGAATTGACGTGTTTGTCAACACCATTATAGAAATTTCGTATTTGAAGTCATGCTTGCAGTCTATAGTGTAGGCACTTTCTTAGCATCATCTTGAAACGTTCTCATGCCTCGTACAGGGATTCACCTTTATATTATTTAAAATTGATGATTTTTCACCTCAATGGATGGTTCGACTAGTCGGGAAAAATTTATAGAGAAATTTTTCTATAGATCGCTCATGATGTAATAGAACCTGATGCTAACGAATCCAACCAATCAACAGTATTGTTGCATAAGGAGAACAGGAATAACCGAATAAACCACTTCAAGTGTTCATTCGGGTCTTCAACCATATTCTTTTTGAACTACAGTGTATTTTGGATTATCTAAATTATAACATCCTAGATTGGGGGCTCTACATTTGTGATGTGTTGTGTATGTATGCCATGTTGTGTGTGTGTGTCTGATGTGTTTAGAGCTTTCGGGAAGGCTTGAGGTTAGGTCTGAGCCTTGGTAGAAATTTCATTTTTAGTCACTGAAAGGGAGAACTAGGTGAAGTGGGCCTTAAGGGTACTTGAATGGAAAAGTTAACACAAGAAAATCAATTGGTAAAGTGGCAAGGAGGTGCCACTAAGGGAGCAGATAGGTGACGCCAAAAGCATGTTTGGAGGGAGCAGGTTCGAATCCCATGCTAAGCAAAAAGGAGTGTTTTTTTTATATATGAGCCTGAGGAGTGAGAGGTGGTTTCGGCTGGGACTCTAAAGGAGTGGGTGTGGATTGAGTCACAAGATAGGAAGATGAGGATAAGAGAAAAATGAGGGATAGGATAGAGGGGGAAGAGATGGCCGAATCTGGGACTGTGTGCAAGGGAAAATCAGTTGAATGGCTAGGGGTATGCCGAAATTCTCATTTGTGAAGGGTGTGCCGAATTCTATTATTTCCTAAAGCATAGCTTTTCGGTTTCTTTCTCTTCTTCTTTTCTCCTCGTAATTTCAGCAATCAAGGGTTCTTCTTCTCTTTTTCTGCCAAAATTGAGAAAAAAAACTCCTAACTCTATTCTTCTAAAGTCGAAAATGCCTAGCCTCTTTTCTTGTTCATCTCTTTTTTGGATCTTTCTTAAAAGCTAAAACTCCTAGATCTCATTTGTGGCTTGGTTTTATTTCTTTCATCGTTTCAATTTTCTTCTTTAATTGTCGAATCTTCTTGCAAGTGATAGCCAAAATCCCCTGTAAAGGTAAGTGTCGACTTGTGCTATTATTTTTATAATCTTTTTCGACTTTTGAGGCCAAAGCCGAATGGCTAGTGGGTGGTTAGGGCCATCTTTAGTTTGACGTTTTCACTGATCTCGTGTTCTTTTTGAGCAGCATTCTGAGATTTGAAGGAGATCTAGTCGACTAGATTTCTAAGCCAGAAATCGTTAGCCTTCGAACCGCATTATTGTTTCGGGATTTCAAGGTAAGGGTTTAGATTCTCCCTGAGTGGTTCAATCAGTTTCCTTTCATTATTCGAGTATTAATCTAATGCTTCGTTAAGCAATCATTATAGTACCTTCTGACCAAGGTCATTCATGGACTCAAATGTCAGCAAATCGAAGGAAGGGGTTGGATCCGTAGTCCCAGTCCCAAAGTTTAAGAAACGCATGGTGTCTACTATTCGTGATTGGCCACCGGGTTGTGGGCCGACTTCTGAGCAGAATAGTAGGCAGATAGCGGTAGTTTCGGCTAGTGATAGCGTCGACATAGAGAGTGTCGTCTTACGTGTTATCAGGTGTGTAAACTTTCACACACTATACTATAACTGTACTAACGCTTGAGTGGGCTGAAAAGTCAAAAAAGGTTGTGTAGATAGTCGTGATACCCTTAGGGGTAAGGCTAAGATTGCCAATTATGTAAACGTATGGGCTGGATTACGTATTATCAGGTGTGTAAACGTATGGGCCGGGTTTAGGGTGTTACATTTTTGGTATCAGAGCCCGATTTAAAACTCAGGCTGTGAATTGGGTTCAGTGGTGTTTTATAGTTTAAAGTGAGTTTGAGAAAAATGTTTTAGGTTGAGATATGGCCTTTGACTCTGACGACACCTGATCCACCCAGGTAAGTATTCTAACCTTTGATGTTGTATGCATGATTGGATTTAATGGGCTTTATGGGGACATAGGCGAGTATGCTAGGGTTTGTGGACCTTAGGCCTAGGTACACAACTCTTAAATTCCATAAAAATTAATATCTCTAATTAAACATGTCCATGGATAAGTCGTTGGGTTGGAGTGTAGCAACAGGCATACGCATGTCTATGATTGGATCTAGGGAGAGCTTGGTATTTAAGCGGTCCTAGTGGCCCACATCCTCTTCGCTAGAATCCTACCTGGTACGTAGTGTTTGTTCACTTTAGCCGAGAGAACCTGTTAATGGGCCAAAATTCATGACTAAAACCCGAAAGGGACCAATACCCTATTTTTCTAAAATTACTTATACCCCTAGTTCTGTAAATTACCCAGAATACCCTAGGTTTGAGAAAATTACTAAAATACCCCTAGTTTGTAAAATTACCGAAATACCCCTAATTTATAAAATTACCAAAATACCCCTATTTGTAAAATTACCCAGATACCTTATTTTACTTAAATTACAAAATACCCTCAGGGGTGAAATTACTAAAATACCCACAGGTAGTGAAATGACAAAAATACCCTTATGTGACGAAGGTGAGTTTATGGATGTCACTTTTGTGTTTGATGCTGTTATGTGATGCTTTGTTTGTGATGCATATGGATGTGGAATGTATGTGATTTCTAGAACTAGGAGATACAGACTTGAGACTGATTTTGAATTCGAATGAACTACTGTTTAAACTACTTTCCATAAGACTGTTCATTATTAATCAGTGGAAGAAAGTATTAATTCATAAAATTTTTAATTAGATAAATCGTGAACGCTAGATATGAGCACTAGGAGACGTGGTGTGCGTGGCCGAGGTAGAGGCAGGATTGCTGTGTCGAAACCAGTAAGGTCTGGTCATGAGTCCAAAAATGAGATACCAGTGCCAGCAGCTGTGGAGGCTGAGTATCAGGACCAAACGGGTGGAGACGATGCGGTGTCTCAGGTGATGCTCCGAGTGTTGGAGAGAGTTGCGGGAGCTGGCATGGGTACGGGAGCTCAAAAATTTGTGCCAGAGCGACTTAGGGCTAATGGAACGTAAATATTTAAGGGAATTTTGGTGTAGCTCCTAGTATAGCTAAGTATTGTATGGAAGCAGTGGAGCGTATAATGGATGATCTTGACTTCACGGAAGAGGAAAAGTTGAAAGGAGTGGCGTCTCTTCTTCGGGATGAGGCGTACCAATGGTGGCTTACGGTCAGGGATGGTACGATGGCTGACCGCATTACTTGGGAGTTTTTCAAGTCGGCATTCCAGAGTAAGTACATCGGATCGAGTTATGTGGATGCGCAGTGTAGCGCACTTCTGAATCTGATTCAAGAAAGTAAATCGGTAGCTGCTTATGAAGCGAAATTTTTGCGCTTGAGTCGTTATGCCCGAGGGATAGTGGCCACCGAGCATGAGCTTTGTGTTCGATTTGATGATGGTTTGAGGGATGATCTGTGGGTGTTGATAGCTCCACAACGAGAGTGAGAATTTACAGTTTTAGTAGAAAAGGCTAAGATAGCCGAGGAAGTTAAGTGAACCGACAAGTGGAATAATGATAGAGACAGGGATAGGAATAAGAGGAATGTTGGATCGTCGAGGTCAACGGGGCGTTTCCATAAAAGACCTAAGATAGATGGGCTGAGACAAGGTGTAAGATCTGAGGGTAATGGTCAGCCTCAAAGGTGTGGTCGGTGTAATAAATTTCATTCAGGCGAATGTTGGGTAGGTGACAAGAAATGTTTTAGGTGTGGGTCCTCGGATCATCTAGTTAGGGACTGTCCACAGGATCGGGGTGGCGCAGAGCCGGTAGAACAGACTAACGCTCAGCCTGGTAGAGGAGGTCCACAACCATAGAAAGGTCGCGGTCCAGCCAGAGGAGGTAATTGTTATGGTCGGGGTCGTGGAACGCAAGGCAGAGGTGCAAGGAACACCAATGAAGACAGTCGGGGTTGGTCTATACGACAAGACGTCGAGAGAAGGGGGATGCATCGGATGTCATAATCGGTACGTTCTTGATTTTTGGTTTGCCTTTCTCTGAATTAATTGATATTGGATCGATGCACTCTTTTGTTGCTAGTGTAGTCTCAGGAACTTTAAGTATAGACTTTGAGATTGTCTCTAGGGAGATGACTGTAATTAGCCCTCTAGGTCAGTTGGTAGTGGTGAACAGACTGTATAGGGATGTACCTCTAGAAGTGCAAGGGGTAGTCTTTCCGGCGGACTTAATGGAACTGCCTTTTGGGGAGTTTGATCTAATCTTAGGTATAGATTGGCTAGTGAAATATCGAGTGAACCTAGATTGTGCAGCCAAGCGTATGGCACTAAGGACTAGTCAGAAGGATGAGGTGGTGGTAATAGGTGAAAGGAGGAACTACTTGTCTAATGTAGTATCCACTCTAAAGGCTGAAAGAATGATGAGAAAAGGGTGTAGGGCGTTTATAGCTTTTGTTTGTGCTTTGGAGGTTCAGGATTCAACTGTGGGGAATGTTAGAATGGTGAGGAAGTTTTCTGACGTTTTCCCAGAAGAACTTCTCAGACTACCTCTGGATCGCGAGGTGGAATTTAGAATCGATCTTCTTTCGAGAATGGCACTAGTATCTATTGCACCATATAGGATGGCGCAGAAGGAGTTGGTGGAACTGAAAGCCCAGATTCAGGAATTGTTGGATCGAGGTTTCATTCAACCAAGTGTATCGCCTTGGGGAGCGCCAGTGTTATTTGTCAAGAAGAAGGATGGATCAATGCATATGTGCATTGACTACCGTCAGCTGAACAAGTTGACCATCAAGAACAAGTATCATTTGCCAAGGATTGATGACTTGTTCGATCAACTAAAAGGGCATAGTATTCTCAAAGATGGATTTGAGATTAGGATACCATCAGCTTAAGTTCAAAGAATCAGATATTCATAAGACAGCTTTTAGGACCCATTATGGCCATTACGAATTCTTGGTAATGCCATTTGGGTTGACTAACGCACCAGCGATATTTATAGATATGATGAATCGGGTGTTCCAACCCTATTTGGATCGATTCGTGGTAGTATTTATAGATGATATCTTAGTATATTCAAGGTCGGAGGAGGAGTATGATTCGCATCTGCGAGTGGTATTACAAATCTTGAGGGAGAAATAATTGTACACAAAATTCAGTAAGCGCGAATTTTGGTTAAGGGAGGTTACTTTCCTAGGACACGTTATGTCGGCTGAAGGGGTCAGAGTTGATCCTCGAAAGGTTGAAGCTATCATGGATTGGAAAGCACCTAGGTCTGTGACAGAAATTTAGAGTTTCCTGGGTCTTGCTGGTTATTACAGGAGGTTTGTTGAGGGATTCTCCTTGATTGCGGCACCTTTAACTAAGTTGTTGAGGAAGGGAGTACTTTTTGTGTGGGGTGACAAGCAGTAGGAAAGTTTTGAAAAGCTGAAGAAGGTGTTAACGGAAGCTCCGATGTTAATTCAACCGGAGGCTAGAAAGGAGTTTGTAGTTTATTGTAATTCTTCACACACCGGGTTAGGATGTGTGTTGATGCAAGGCAGAAGAATGGTTGCTTACGCGCCTCTACAGTTAAGACCTCATGAGCTAAATTACCCTACACATGATTTGGAATTGGCGGTGGTGGTTTTTGCTTTGAAATTTTGGAGATATTATCTATATGGAGAGAAGTCTGTCATCTATATAGATCATAAGAGCTTGAAATATCTCCTCACCCAGAAGGAGTTGAATTTGAGGCAGAGGAGGTGAATTGAACTATTAAAGGATTACGATTGTTCGATTGAATACCATCCGGGTAAAGCTAACGTGGTGGCGGTGCACTAAACCAGAAGGTGATTTCGGATCTGAGGGCGATGTTTGCTCATCTAAGCCTGTATGAAGATGGGAGATTACTAGATGAGCTTCAGGTAAAGCCGACATGGATAGATAAGATTAAGGAAAAGTAGTTGCAGGATGATGACTTGAGTGCTCGACTATCTCAAGTGCAACATGGTGAAGTGGGGGACTATAAGCTAAGCGATGATGGGGTTCTGTGTTTCTGAAAGAAGGTTTGTGTGCCGAGGGACGTGGAATTGAGGAAGATGATTCTTCAGAAAGTGCATAGTAGCCCATACGCTATGCATTCGGAAGAAAGCAAAATGTATCAGGATTTATGAGAATAATTTTGGTGGCCAGGTCTGAAGTAGGAGGTAATCGAATTTGTGGGTAAATGTTTAACATGTCAGCAGGTCAAGATAGAGCATCAGTTACCTTCAGGGTTGTTGCAGTCGGTGAAGATTTCGCAATAGAAATGAGAGGGAATCACTATGGATTTTGTTAGTGGGCTACCCCTTACGCCTACTAAGAAGGATTTAGTATGGGTGGTCGTTGATTGGTTGACAAAGTCCGCTCATTTTTACCAGTTCGGGTTGATTACTCTCTGTAAAAGTTGGTTAAGTTGTATATAGCGGAGATTGTAAGGTTGCATGGAGTACCTGTGTCCATTATCTTGGACAGAGATCCTAGGTTTACGTCAAGATTTTGGAGGGCATTGCATCAAGCGTTGGGGAAAAAGTTGGATTTTAGTACGGCGTTTCATCCACAGATGGACGGACAGTCAGAAAGGGTGATTCAGATTTTGGAAGACATGTTGAGAGGTTGTATTATCGATTTCAAAGGTAGTTGGGAGGACTTTCTACCATTGGTAAAATTCGCGTATAATAACAGATACCAGTCCAGTATTTGGATGGCACCGTATGAAGCATTGTACGGGCAAAAGTGTCGTACTCCTACATGTTGGACGGAGTTGGGTGAATGACAGATTTTGGGTCCAAAACTAGTATTGGAAACAGAGAATAAGGTTGGGTTGATTCGGGCTAGGTTAAAGGAAGCGTCGGACAGGCAGAAGTCTTACGCTGACCTGAAACGAAGGGACATAGAGTTTGCAGTAGGTGATTGGGTTTTCTTGAAGGTATCACTATGGAAGAAAATTCTAAGGTTTGGATGGAAGGGTAAGCTAAGCCCTAGGTTTATCGGGCATTATTGGGTGTTAAAGCGTGTAGGACCAATTGCTTATCAGCTTGAGCTACCATCGGAGCTAAGTAAGATTCATGATGTATTCCATATTTCAATGTTGCGACGTTACCGTTCAGACCCATCTCATGTGATACCGTTAGAGGAACTTGAAGTAAAGCCTGATTTATCTTTTGAGGAGGAACCTGTCCAGATCTTGGAGCGCGATGTTAAAGTTTTACGAAGAAAATCGGTTCCTGTGGTTAAGGTTCTATGGCGTAATCACGGATCAGAGGAAGCTACATGGGAGCCAGAGGATGTTATACGACAGCAATACCCTCACCTCTTTTGACCAGGTAATTTCGGGACGAAATTCTTTTAAGGGGGTAGAACTGTAACATCCTAGATTGGGGGCTCTGCATTTGTAATGTGTTGTGTATGTATGCCATGTTGTGTGTGTGTGTCTGATGTGTTTAGAGCTTTCGGGAAGGCTTGAGGTTAGGTTTGAGCCTTGGTAGAAATTTCATTTTTAGTCACTGAAAGGGAGAACTAGGTGAAGTGGGCCTTAAGGGTACTTGAATGGAAAAGTTAACACAAAAAATTCAATTGGTAAAATGGCAAGGAGGCGCCACTAAGGGAGCAGATAGGTGACGCCACAAGCATGTTTGGAGGGACCAGGTTCGAATCCCATGCTAAGCAAAAAGGAGTGTTTTTTTTTATATATGAGCATGAGGAATGAGAGGTGGTTTTGGCTGGGACTCTAAAGGAGTGGGTGTGGATTGAGTCACAAGATAGGAATATGAGGATAAGAGAAAAATGAAGGATAGGATAGAGGGGGAAGAGATGGCCGAATGTGAGACTGTGTGCAAGGGAAAATCGGTTGAATGGCTAAGGGTATGCCGAAATTCTCATTTGTGAAGGGTGTGCCGAATTCTATTATTTCCTAAAGCATAGCTTTTCGGTTTCTTTCTCTTCTTCTTTTTTCCTCCTAATTTCGGCAATCAAGAGTTCTTCTTCTCTTTTTCTGCCAAAAATTGAGAAAAAAAAATCCAAACTCTATTCTTCTAAAGCTGAAAATGCCTAGCCTCTTTTCTTGTTCATCCCTTTTTTGGATCTTTCTTAAAAGCCAAAAACTCCTAGATCTCATTTGTGGCTTGGTTTTATTTCTTTCATCGTTTCAATTTTCTTCTTTAATTATCGTATCTTCTTACAAGTGGTAGCCGAAATCCCCTGTAAAGGAAAGTGTCGACTTGTGCTATTATTTTTGTAATCTTTTTCGACTTTTGAGGCCAAAGCCGAATGGCTAGTGGGTGGTTAGGGCCATCTTTAGTTTGACGTTTTGACTGATCTCATGTTCTTTTTGGGCGGCATTCCAGGATTTGAAGGAGATCTAGTCGCCTAGATTTCTAAGCCAGAAATCGTTAGCCTTGACTGCATTCTTCGCTGCGGATTTCAAGGTAAGGGTTTTGATTCTCCTTGAGTGGTTCAATCGATTTCCTTTCATTATTCGAGTATTAATCTAATGCTTCGTTAAGCAATCATTATAGTACCTTCTGACCAAGGTCATTCATGGACTCGAATGTCAGCAAATCGAAGGAAGGGGTTGGATCTGTAGTCTCAGTCCCAAAGTTCAAGAAACGCGCGGTGTTTGCTGTTCGTGATTGGCCACCGGGTTGTGGGCCGGCTTCTGAGTAGAATAGTAGGCAGATAGTGGTAGTTTTGACTAGTGATAGCATCGACATAGAGAGTGTCGTCTTACGTGTTATCAGGTGTGTAAACTTTCACACACTACACTATAACTGTACTAACGCTTGCCAGAAAAAGGGCTGTGTAGACAGTCGTGATACCCTTAGGGGTAAGGCTAGGATTGCCAGGTACGTGACTGTATTGTTACTTTGTATAGCCAAATGTATGTATGTTAGAATGATGTGTTATGATTAGCATGTTGCATTGTTAGGATTGTATGTAGATCATGGGTATGGGTTTGATATGAAGGGGAAGTGCTTAATTGGTCAGGTAGTGATCGGTGGCTTTGCCACGATATATATACATATGTTCATACATTATTTTTGGTCACATAGTGATCGGTGGCTGTGCCACGAAATATTATTTGGTCATCTAGTGATTGTGTATACTTGGCAACATGACTGTCGTGATGGAGTGTAGCGGATGGAGGGTCGATGGTAGAAATCCCCACGATGTGATTGGTTGGTGCGGGTTGGTGTGTAGCGGATGGAAAAAACTAGGTTTGGGTTGGGCTTATTGCATCTCATGCGTTGTATGTTGATATGTGGGCTTCGGCCAATGTGTGACTGTGGGCTTCATGCAGTATGTATAATGTGGGAGGTTTTACACACTGAGTCTTGGTAACTCACCCCTTTCCTTAACTTTTCAGGTGAGTAGTAGCTCGTGGATGCAGGAGCCGAGGCGGACTCGTGGAGGCCATACTTTCGATTTCTTTTCCTTATAGTTTCGGCATTTCTATAAGTTTATTTTAATTTGGGATTTTCGCTATGTAATAAGGCCTTTCAAGGTTGTACTTCGGTTTATTTTATTATTTTACGGTTATATCAAACATGACACCTCGGTGTTTTAAATATTAAGGTTAAATTGGAGTTTCATTAAACTAATTATCATGTTTTCAAAAGACCACATACTAATCGAGAAAAAGTTATCTTTCAAATCGCCGGTTTTTCATAAATATAACTAAGTCTTGATTTTACTTCACCCTGTGGCATACCAGATTTAGTAGTAACGTATGGGCCAAGTTTGGGGTGTTACATGAATCATGGTCGTCTTTATTTCAAAATTTTTGGTGTTAATTGTCAGCTGTTCTATGCTTCCTTGCACCGCATCTAATGTAGGGAGGGCGTACTCACGCAACGTCCTTTGATCCATCGGGACTTCTTCCCGATTGTTTCCTTATTGCTCCTAGGGGAGTTCAATCGGTTAACCGACCCGAAATAACATTAACCGAATTAACCGACCTTTCAAAAATTTTAGTCGTTAACAAAACCAAAATTTTTTCAAAAAAATTAACCGAACCGAAATTTTTTCGGTTAATTCGGTTTGTTAACCGAATTAACTGAAAATTATGTTTTTTATTTTTGGTTAAAAATTAACCGAATTACCCGAATTACCCGAATTATTTGAATTAACCGAATTACTCAAATTACCCAAATTACCCAAAATGAATCACTACATAATTAAAAAAATTACATAATTTTAGTTTTAGTTTTAGAATTTTATTTTTATTTATTAAATTATTTGTAATTTTTATAATTGGGTAATTGGGTTGGGTTGGATATTTGGGTTTGGATTGGGTTTAAAGATTGGGTTTAGATGAATATTGGGCCTATTTATATATTATAATTTTATTTATTAATTTTTTCTGTTAAACCGAAAAATTTCAGTTAACCGACCGATTTCGAACCGAATTAACTGTTAACCGAAAAATCACAAAATAATTAACCGACCCTTGACCGAAAAAATTCGGTAACCGACCGATTGACCGAATTCGGTCGGTTAACCGAATTTTTTCGGTTTTACCTGAATTTTGCACACCCCTAATTGCTCCTATGCATATTCAAATAATGGGTTTTCTTGGAGTAAATTAATTATCACGGGTGGATCAGGATTCATCATTGGATGATTACGCCTAGGTAGTTGCTCCGGATCTAGGTACGGTTTATTTGGAGTACTAAAGCTTCAGGTCATAAACGACCGGATGAATATAAAAATAAAAATAAAATATAAATAATAAAAAATTAAAAATTGTACCTATAGGTCCTAACGTCCCTACTTATCTTATTAGTTGTAAAAAAATATTTTCAAAATTTATTGCCGAAACCTTCCCGGCAACGGTGCTGACAAATTGACTGCGTTTATAGTAAAATATAACACCAAAAAATATAAGAGATTACAATGGCGGTGTCTGCAAGTGATAGGTCAAATTGTAATATAGTTTAGTACAATGAAATACATGAAAGTATCCGAGGATCATGCCCAAGGAAGGATGGAATAAATTATGAATTTTTTTTTACAATACTAAGTCTAAATAGTATTAATTAATTCCTCTATTACGATAAATCATAAAACATTTAATTGAGATAAAAATAAATAACAAAAATAAATAAGAAAATAAAAAGATGATTTAAATTAATAAACCAATCAAGAAGATTAACTCGTTTCAGGGTTTGAAATTACCTTTAGATTAGGGTTTTAGGGTGGATTAACTACCAAACCAGCTATTACCTGTCGGCCTCTAACTAACTAATTGATTGCTTGATACTTACTTATCCCCCGACCTCACTTTTTAAAGAAAGATAAATTATGATTTACTCGGGTTGACTTATCTACTGACCTTGTCTAACCTATGATAACTTCCTAAGGTTGTCAGGCATAGTGGTTTAAGCACATGTAATTCATACCAACTAATCCCCTTCGAAAAACCATAAATCCTCTATTAATCACATCCACATCCACTTGTAAGAACCCATTTATGCCTGGGGCCCATTAACCTTTAAAAACCCATTAAAAACCATAATAAAGTCCATCAACAGTTCAAGTTTACGAAAAATGAATAAAATAGCAGGCCCAAAATTCCTAGTGGCCCAAATACTAAAACATTAAATCCAATTACAATGGCCCAAACCCTGAAACTAGCCCAAATGGCCCAAACAAAATTGGATCTCAGAAACCCTAAGGGTTTCAGATGAAACCTTGCGCCGCTGCCATGCCTCGGGCCTCCAACACATCACCGCCGTACACCTCCGTACAACGCCACGCGCGACTCCGTACGACGATCGTACCTGCAAAAGAAAACAAATAGTAGTAGAGAAAAACAAAAAAGAACAGTTGTATTTTTTATTTTGATTTTTATTTCTGATTTCGGCTTTAAAAAGCCTGAAACGAACCATTGTAGGGGTCTACATTCTTTTACGACGAAATCAATACAAAGAAAAGATTAGCAAAGGTCCATTTTTATTTTTCTTCTATTCCTTTCGTTTTATTCTAAGATGTTTATACATACATAGAAGTTTTATTCTTTTTTAAACTATACATATATGTATTAAAATACTATTAAAAAAAAGGAAAAAAGTACTATTTTTCTAAATTTCGGCAGCCGTACATGGCGGCCGGCGGCGGCAGAGGGTGGCGGCGATCGGCGCCAGAGTTTTGCCGGATCCCTCGCCGAAAGTCGCCTGCAGAAGAGAAAAGGGACCTTCTCTCCCTTTTTTTTAAAGCACAGCAGAAATGAATTTTAAACCAAAATTTTTTCCTTTTATAGGCCCTTGGAACGACATCGTGTTAGGCATGTTTAAGTGAACTCAAAAAGGCACCGTTTTGCTCCTATAACCCGCGTTTTGACCCGACTCAGGGCAAGATCCGCGTGTTTTATGAGAATAGGTTATTTTCTATTTAAGTCCTTCCGCTTTTAATTCGTTATGCAATTAAGTTTTAGTTTATTTTAATTTTGCCCAGTAATTTTGTGCAGTTTTAATTTAGCTTCTATTTAAATGCTGCGTTTAATAAATCGGGTAAATTGCGCTTTTAGTCCCTTCTAATTCACGCGCATTATATTTTAGTCCTTCTTCGATTTCTTTTAATTTATTGCTTTAGCTCTTTAATTTTGTTTTTTTTTTCAATATAGTCTTTTAATTATTTTTAATTATTAGTTTATTTTAATTATTCTTTTGTAAAATTAAAATTAAATATTATGTTTTGGATAGCTCTAGATATTATTTATTTTTCTATGTTACTTTCATATTTTTTATATACTCATACATATGTTAAATTAGATGTTTATTTTGCCATTGTATGGATTATATTTTTTAATTTGTAACCATTAATTATTTGTATTTGGTATATATATTGCTACTTTGCTTTGTATATTATTATTCCATTGTAATTTATTTGTTAAAAAAATCAAGTTTAATGTCGTTCAAGTTTTAAAATCATTCCATTCAAAGGTTTTTTAAAATAAGGCAATGTTTCGTGTTTGGGAAATCTGAGAGATCGTGCCCTAACGTGCTGGGTTTCGATTTTTCATTTGACAAAATAACCGAATATCCTTTTAAGATTTAATTCGTGTTTTCTTAGTTCTAAAATAAGGCAATGTTTCGTGTTTGGAAATCCCAGAGATCGTGCCCAAACGTGCTGAGTTTTGGTTTTTCCGTTTGACCAAATAACTGAATACCCTTTTAAGATTCCATTCGTGTTTTCTTAGTTCTAAAATAAGGCAATATTTCGTGTTTGGAAATCCGAGAGATCGTGCCCTAACATGCTGGGTTTCAATTTTTTGTTTGACCAAATAACCGAATATCCTTTTAAGATTTCATTTGGGTTTTCTTAGCTTTAAAAATAAGGCAATGTTTTGTGTTTGAAAATCCGAGAAATCGTGCCCTAACGTGCTGGGTTTCGATTTTCCGTTTGACCAAATAACTAAATATCCTTTTGAAATTTCATCCATATTTTCTTAAATTAAAAACAAGGCAATATTTTGTGTTTGGAAAATTCGAGAAATCGTGTCCTAATATGCTGGGTTTCGATTTTCCGTTTGATCCCAAATAACAAAATACCCTTTTAAAATCTCAATGCAGGAGTTTTGAGAATTTTTGAATGATCCAAAATTCGAAGACTTAAATTGTTGCATCCTAACATGCTGGATGTGATATTTTATTCCTTCGAAACTAGAGAATCTTAATATTCAAACTCGAGTATCTTCAATTGGGTCAAAGAAGGTCGTAATTTTAAAATCTTTCAAATTCTCAACGTTAGGCCATTAATTAATCAATTTGGTACCAATGTTGGGCGTTGCGAGGGTGCTCCTTCATCGTACGTAATCGACTCCCGAACCTATTTTCTTAGATTTCGTAGACCAAAATTATTGTTTTAATAAATCAAAATGTTTTCTTAAAATAATTCATCTGGAGGTGATCCGATCACACCTCGAATAAAAGATCGGTAGCGACTCCATTAGTCATTTTAAAGTCGATCCTCGTTTTTTTCAAAAATGAAAAAATGGTTTCGACACCACTCATTAATTTCCCCTTAGAGATTTGGCAACTCATGTTATTCTAAATCTCAATCTCAATTGAACAAATCATGTGAAAAACATGATTGTTCAGGAGAGAAAAGATATTTGAATAATTGTGGATGTAATTGTAACACCCCAAACCCGGCCCAAACACTATAGCCGGATCTGGCATGTCACTAAAAAGGTTCTGTAAAAGATGTCAAAATTTTTGGGAAATATTTTTTTTCTTGCATTCAATCTTTTGTTCGGAGAACTTAATAACGTAACTAAGTTATAAATTGCTTTTGTTGTTTTATGAATTAAAAACCAAAATCTTAATATATGCCTTAGTTTAATTAAAGTTTAAGTGCCTGGCAATAATGAAAGCCCAAAATAAAACCCAAAACAGAGTATAATAGTCTAGTGGCCCATGGCCTTATTACAACGAGATTTAAAACCCATTAAATAAAAGTATAAAATAATAGGTTAGAGTCTTTTTGCTGAATCCAAATGTTCTTTTGCATGGCCACCTTGCTCTCCTCTCCAGCCCGGTCCGTTGCACTAGGTGCTACCTGAAATTGTTAAAATAACAGGGTGAGTCGTGAAACTCAGTGTGCAACCCTCGTGCACCATTAGATTGGGCCTTAGCCCACGGATCAAAATATAAAACACAGTATAGCAGATAACATACATAAAACCCAACCCAATCCTAGGTTTCCATCCGCTACACGCCACCCTTACCTGCCGATCACACCATTGGGGATTTCTACAATCAACCCACACCGCTACACACCATCGATGGCAGTCATGCTGCAGTTAGCTGCTCATCGTCAAGTTGTGACATAGTCACCAGGCTGAAATGGCATAAGCCACCAGAAACAGAGTTGTGACAGAGTCACCAGGCTGAAATGACATAAGCCATAAGAAATAGAGTACTTCTGCTTTTTCATCAATTACCCAACCCCAAGCATACAGAGAAATAGACATACAGAGCATATTACTGAAGAAGGGCAGAAATCACTAACCTGATGATTAGCCTTTACCCTCCTTGGGTTTTTAATCATAATGCCGGGATTTCGGCATTTAACAAAGTTTAGCAGATTTATACATATATATATTGGCACTCAATCTAATAGTGTGAAAGATTACACACCTGGTTATCGTTAGGACGATACTCTCTATGTCAACACTATCAGAAGCTGCTAAAACTGCTATCTGTCTAAGATTTTGTTCGGATGCTTGGGTCCACAACCCATCGCCAATCCGAACTCATCGACATCGCTCATTTTAAACTTAGGGATTGGCTTTACAGATCCAATCCCCTCCTTTGCCTGATCCATATTTGATTCCATCGAGGGACCTTATCAGTTGCCACCATCGTAACATGTGGTTGTTAATCCATAACATAGGGTTAAGATTACGAATACGATAATCTAACGTAACGAAAATCTAGAGAAAACTACCTTACCTTAAAACCTGAAAAGAGGTATGATACTTAGAGACTAACAATTTTTGACTTTTAGATCTAGACGATCAAGTCTCCTTCAAATCCCGGAATAACACCCTCAACACAGAGAATTCGGCTAGCACTTGGTAAGATTTTGATTTTTTGCAAAAAAATCAGGAAGTGAAGATGATTCAAAGAAGTCTCATGATAATTCGGCTTTTAATGAAGAAATCAAATGGCGTCTATGATTTCGGCTTAATGGAGAAATCGGCACAAGAGAAAAAGAATGAAGAAGAGAATGGAATAAAAGTTTCGGCTTCTGAAGAATTCAAAAGAAAAGATTATAGAAAGCAACTAGGGTTTTGGCTTGTAGAAGAGAATGAGAGAAAAGATTGAGAGTATGGGGTTCAAATGCCGGAATTGAAGAGGTATCCTCTCTATTTAAAGAGAATTTTGGCACTCATGTATATACTAAAATAAATAAATAAATAGATCTACACTCCCTAATCGACTCAGACTTATCACTAATTAAATTCCTTTATTAACTCAAAATTGTATCTTCATCTCCATCCAAAAATTCCTTTATTTATCCAAAAATCCAATTTGAATTACATTCAAATTGCCTTCCCCGAACAGCAGCCATTCTTTGGGTGTTTCGATCCACTTCAACCTCCTTCCCCACGCCTGCAGAAAAATAGAAAATTATTGTGCAGAGGGCAACTCAAACCCAAGACCTTGAAACACAACCACACGCTACCAGCCACTACACCAGAACTCTTCTTATGATATGTTTCATTCTCAACTTCTTTTAAGGCCTATTTCACAGCGACCAAATCATCCAAAGAAATCCAAAAAATATTCAACAACACCGGGCTTCGAACCTCCAACCTTTTCACTATGGTACACGCCCCTTGCCACTGTGCCGCGTATTTTATTTGAGTTATATTTCCTCCCTACTTAATTATAAACCTTCTGTCGCACTCCAGGTTTACTTAAAAAAAAACACACAACATTTAGCGCACACCGCGACTAGAACTCTGCTCCCCCCCCTCTCCTAATGCCTTTACCACTGGGCCAATCGTTTCTTTGTGTTGTGAAACAGCCCCAACTAATTATAAGGCCTAAACCCTGGCCTTCATACTAACATATGCGAAATAAAGATTTTTGCCATACCCAAGACTTGAACCTTTGACCTCCAGCTTATTGAGAACGCCCCAAGCCACCAGACCACCTACTTCATTGGGTTATCTTCAACCCAAAATATTTTAAAAGCCTTATGACTACCACCAACCTCCCTAAAAAAAAACAACATTTTTGCTAAAGCCCTAGATCGAGCCCAGGACTTTTCCAACACTACCAACCCTTCCTAAACCTCCTAAAAATTAAACGAAACATGCAATAATATTTTTTTAAAAGAAAATGTCCATTCAAACTTTTCATGATAAAATAATTTATTTCTGTTTGAATAATATTTTTAAGATAAATTAACTATTTAAATGTATTAGTGACATTATAAAAGTAGAGGGACAAACTATGTAAAAAAAATAAAGCATATAAATCAAATCCCCAAATTTTAGCATAATCTGGAGGTCAATTAAAAATTGACCATTATCCTATTTTAGTGTAAACCACATATTAATTTTTTTTAACGACAAAATCCATTCTCTCAACACACGAACCCACTTATTTTAGGCCCAAATTCAGGGTGTTACAATTCTACCCTCCTTAAAGAAATTTCGTCCTCGAAATTTCCAACTAACTAGTAATCATACTACCTGAGTCTCACTATCATGCTTTCGCTGCGCACTCCAATTCTAAACCCAAAATAAACTTAGTATTCTATGGTAGAGTTCGCACCGGTATTCAATCTAGAGCTTCCTCGTCCCCTTGTACTCATGCTATCGGTTTGCGTTTATCTAATTAAAAATTTTATGAATTATTGGTTTTCTTCCACTAATTATCCACGAACAGTCTTATGATTAGTAGTTTTAAGAGTAGTTCTTTCGAATTCGCAATTCAGTCTCAAGTTCACCTTTCCTAGTTCTAAGAACTACATACATTCAACTATCAACATACAGACAACATCCATGGATCCACATTCAACTCATAGGGGTATTTTCATTATTCCACTACCTAGGGGTATTTTCATAATTTTATCCTACAGGGGTATTTTTGTAATTTTCAAAATAGAGTTCCTTGTTAATTTCGTGAAATAAAGGTGCTTTGTAATTTTGTAATCCGGGGGTATTTCGATAATTTAGAAATTTGGGGGTATTTTGGTCATTTTGCACATCAGGGGTAGTTTGGTAATAATTTTTTTTTTGAAATCAAGGGTGTTTTCAAAATTTTACAAAACTAAGAGAGTATCTTGGAGAATTTGATTTCAAAAGAAATATAGTAGTGTTCAGGTGTTTTTGGTTGTTGTCATGTTGTGGGAGTTTTTTTTTTTTTAAGGAGAAAAATTTCATTGACTTTGTAAATCGGGGTATATTTGCAAATCATGGGGATCTTGGTATTTTTTTCAAAATAAGAGTATTTTGGCAATTTTGTAAAAACAAGGTGGCTAGTCCCTTTCGGGTTTTAATTATAGAGTTTAACCTGTCAAAAAGTCCTCATGATTAGGGTGAACGGTCACTATGCACCAGGTAAGATTCCAGCGAAGAGGAGGTGAGTCGCTAGGACTGCTTAAATACCAAGCTCTCCCTGAATCCACTCCTAGACATGCGTATGCCCGTTGCCACACCCTATCTCGGCCAAGGTGAACAGTCACTACACACCAGGTAAGGTTCCAGCGAAGAGGAGGTGAGTCACTAGGACTGCTTAAGTGCCAGGCTCTTCCGGACCCAATCCTAGACATGCATATGTCTGTTGCCACACCCTAGTCTTACGACTCGTTCACGGGTTTGTTTAGTGAGTTTAAGTCTTATGAGATTTATGAAGTAGTTTAAGCTAAGCCTAAGGTCCATCAGATTCTAACTAAAATAATCTACGTCCCATAAACCCATCAAGCCCACATATATATATCATACAATGGTTCAGAATACTTACCTGGCGGACTTGGGCCGGAGACGTAGGTGCCATGTCGAAAAAACCCATCCTATAACATTTATAAAACATGCATACTTCAAAAACCTATTTCTAGAAAACATTTTGAGCCCAAAAAAACCCCAGAGCCAAGTTTTGAACCGGGCTCTGATACTAATCTATAACACCCCAAACTCGGCCCAAACACTATAGCCGGATCTGGCATGTCACTAAAAAGATTCTGTAAAAGTTGTCAAAATTTTCGGGAAATATTTTTTTTCTTGTATTCAATCTTTTATTCGGAAGAACTTAATAACGTAACTAAGTTATAAATTACTTTTGTTGTTTTATGAATTAAAAACCAAAATCTTAATATATGCCTTAGTTTAATTAAAGTTTAAGTGCCTGGCAGTAATGAAAGCCCAAAATAAAACCCAAAACAGAGTATAATAGTCTAGTGGCCCATGGCCTTATTACAACGAGATTTAAAACCCATTAAATAAAAGTATAAAATAATAGATTAGAGTCTTTTTGCTGAATCCAAATGTTCTTTTGCATGGCCACCTTGCTCTCCACTCTAGCCCGGCCCGTTGCACTAGGTGCTCCCTAAATTGTTAAAATAACAGGGTGAGTCGTGAAACTCAGTGTGCAACCCTCATGCACCATTAGATTGGGCCTTAGCCCACAAATCAAAATATAAAACACAGTATAGCAGATAACATACATAAAACCCAACCCAATCCTAGGTTTCCATCTGCTACACGCCACCCTTACCTATCGATCCCACCATTGGGGATTTCTACAACCAACCCACACCGCTACACACCATCGATGGCAGTCATGCTTCAGTTAGCTGCTCATCGTCAAATTGTGACATAGTCACCAGGCTGAAATGGCATAAGCCACCAGAAATAGAGTTGTGACAGAGTCACCAGGCTGAAATGGCATAAGCCACCAGAAATAGAGTACTTCCCCTTTTTTCATCAATTACCCAACCCCAAGCATATAGAGAAATCGACATACAGAGCATATTAATGAAGAAGGATAGAATTCACTAACTTGATTAGCCTTTACCCTCCTCGGGTTTTCAATCATAATGCCGGGATTTCGGCATTTAACAAAGTTTAGCAGATTTATACATATATATATTGGCACTCAATCTAATTGTGTGAAAGGTTAGGCACTAGTTACCGTTAGGATGACACTTTCTATGTCGCCACTATTAGAAGTTGCTAAAACTGCTATCTGTCTAAGATTTTATTTGGATACCCGTCCACAACCTACTGGCCAATCCCAAACTGCTGACACCGCTCGTTTTTTAAACTTAAGGATTGGTTTTATAGATCCAATCCCCTCCTTT
The DNA here is from genome assembly GCA_025506655.1 of Gossypium rotundifolium. Taxonomy (NCBI): domain Eukaryota; kingdom Viridiplantae; phylum Streptophyta; class Magnoliopsida; order Malvales; family Malvaceae; genus Gossypium; species Gossypium rotundifolium. The sequence continues at coordinate 43,770,486 of CP106725.1, read as the reverse complement.
GCCTGATCCATATTTGATTCCATCGAGGGACCTTATCAGTTGCTACCATCGTAACATGTGGTTGTTAATCCATAACATAGGGTTAAGATTATGAATACGATAATCTAACGTAATGAAAATCTAGAGAAAACTACCTTACCTTAAAATCCCAAAAAGAGGTATGATGTAATATCCGAGATCTAGGGGTTAGGCGTTTTTAACTTAATTGTATGTGGTAGCGTGCCTATGTGTGGTTTGAGTGTGTTTTGGGAGTTTTGGGAATTTTAGAATGTAGGAGAATGCCTTAGAAAATATTAGATTTTTAATTCTTAAAAGGAGCTAGTCAAGATAGGCCTTAAGAAAATTTGTTGGAGGATTTAATCACAAGAATTCAGTTGGCAAAGTGGTAAGGAGGCGCCACTTAGGGCCTTGGAAAGTGACGCCATAAGCAGTGTGAGGGGGGCTTAGGTTCGAATCCCATGGATAGACTTAAGGTGACTTTTATTTTGCATTTGTATGGCATGTATTGGTCAAACTTTAATTAAGGTAAGGTTGGACTTTATCTTTTATGGACAGTAGACTAAGGTAATAAGGTATGTGTCAACTTAAGATATGGAATCAAGAAAATTTGGTATGATAAGGGGACATAAGGCATGAATCAAGGGCTTTGTAGATAGAATTGCTTGATGTTGGGGATAGAATTTCTTAAACTTTGGGAAAGTAGAGGATTACAAGGCATGTATCAAGGTGGATGTTTTGGAAATTATTTCATGGCCATTTTGACCATGAATGTGGACGTCATTATGGACAAGGGGGTGGCCGAATTTTGTTGTTGATTTTGGTAAGGATAAGTGGTTAGGTGTATTTCCCATTTGGTCATTTTTTGTACTTCAAAACACCTTTTCTTTTGTAGCCGATTTTGCATAGGGAGGTTTAGGCATTTCCTTGTGTGATTTCTTTTCCCGAAAAATTTTGTGTTCTTTTTCTTTTTGAGACCGTAAACCAAGTAAGTGACCTCTTGTACACCTCTTTCTCTTTTGATCATCTTTTTCCTCTCTTTATTTTGTTTAGGCCGAACCTCTCATCCCTTTTATTTCACCTTTGCCACAACTTCTAAGCCTCACACTCTCCCTCTCTATTCTTTTGTTAAGAGCCGAACCACTCCATCATTCACTTCTTCTTTTCATAGTTCTTTCAAAAGCTGAATCCCCTATCTTGTGGCCTTAGCCGATTGCATCTCTACCCCTGCTGATTTATTCATTAGACCAAAAGCCTATCATCTTTCTCATCTAAACCGATTTCTCCACTTCAGGTTCTTCTTGTCGATTTCTTGGAGTTTAGTGACCATTTGCGTTTTGGTCATTACTTTTTCGGTAAGAATCTCTTCTAGGCTGATTTCTTTTCCTCTTTCTTTTTCTGATGGTTGAAAAGTAAAACTCTAATCTCTTCTATTCTCTTTGGCCGAAACCATGAAGGAAAGTTTCTGGATTTCTTTTGTAGCCAACGTGAAGAAGCATTAAAGGATTCTTTTGGGTTTGATTACTCAAGGTAAGGGTATAGTGTTCAGCCAAAGGCCACTCTCATGAGTTCTATGTTAGAGTCGAATCTAACATAGTTCTGTAGGAGGGAATTCATCAAATCGCAAGGTGCAAATCGTTTAGGCTTTGGGTTTCGGGATTTAGTCGACTGTGCCGAAAAAGGTATGTAGTTATCGCACTGATCTCCTATTGTTTGGATTTGTTGTTATGTGTATATATATATATATATATATATAAGATGTATATGATAGCTGAAAATAATGGCTGAGATGGTGGCTACCCATAGTGGGTATTCGGTTAACCAGGTCAGTTTTATGATATTATTTTACCATGGTATATGTGTGGAATTGTGGTAAGCATGTGATGTATGCTCACTGGAATTTTACTATTATTTGGCCATGATACTGACATATGCATAGGGATTGGGATATGATTATTGAAGGATAGGGTGTACATTTATGTACGTGGTTTAGTGATGGCTACGAGCCTCACGTAGATTGATGATCGGCTCTGTGCCTCATCGTGGTTGGTATTGGCTTTGTGCCATATCGTGGTTGGTGATGGCTATGTGCCTCATCGTGATTTGATGTTAGATACGAGCTACATCGTGGATTGACGTTGACTGAGGTCGCGTTGTGGATTATACTGTGATTTATTTCACGTGGACCAGTGGCTTGACCACTTGGTGGATGGCATTGCTTGCCAAATTGGTGTGTAGAGGTTGGAGGGTTGATTTAGTAATCCCTAGTGTGTGGTGGTGGATACGGGGTGTGTAGAGGATGGACCCTAGGTGGGTTGGGTGCATTTTGCATTATTATTTGATATGTGGATTGGTGTGGTTTGGGCTAAGCCCATGTGTGGAAATCAGTGGACTAATTACACATCGAGTCGGTTTGACTCACCTAATTTTTTACCAAACAATGCAGTGATACATGATTCTTGGACCAAAATTTGGGCGGATCTGAGGTGGCCATGCGAAGAAGTTTTTCATTGTTTTATGTACTTTATATTTTCAGTGTTTTGAGTAAATATTTATTGTAATAAGGGCCACTTAAAGTATTTGGGGACTTTTATTGTGTTCGAGTTGGATTGACGATCGAGATGATATTTGGAATGTTTTATTTTAGAAAGCGATTTACATCATCAAAACTTATATTAAAGTTTTAATTGGAAATTTGTAACAACATAATTTTACTTAGAATTTTAAATATACAATGTTTTTATAAATGATGTAAAATTTTATGTTTTCACCCTTATGACAAATTCTTTTCAAACTTTTTCCTCAGTAGCAGTCTAGATTCAGCTGTAGCGTTTGGGCCGGGTTTGGAGTGTTACATATGATACTTAGAGACTAACGATTTTAAGCTTTTAGATCTAAGCGATCAGGTCTCCTTCAAATCCCAAAATAACACGCTCAACACAGGGAATTCGGCTAGCACTTGGTAAGATTTCAGTTTTTTGCAAAAAAATCAGGAAGTGAAGATGATTCAAAGAAGTCTCATGATGATTCGGCTTTTAATGAAGAAATCAAATGGGGTCTATGATTTTGGATTAATGGAGAAATCGACACAAGAGAAAAAGAATGAAGAAGATAATGAAATAAAAGGTTTCGGCTTCTGAAGAATTCAAAAGAAAAGATTGCAGAAAGCAACTAGGGTTTTGGCTTGTAGAAGAGAATGAGAGAAAAGATTGAGAGTATGGGGTTCAAATGCTGGAATTGAAGAGGTATCCTCTCTATTTCAAGAGAATTTCGGCACCCATGTATATACTAAAATAAATAAATAAATTGATAAATAAATAAATAGATCTACACTCCCTAATCGACTCAAACTTATCACTAATTAAATTCCTTTATTATCTCAAAATTGTATCTTCATCTCCATCCAAAAATTCCTTTATTTATCCGAAAATCCAATTTGAATTACATTCAAATTGCCTTCCCCGAACAGCAGCCATTCTTTGGGTGTTTCGGTCCACTTCAACCACCTTCCCCACGCCTGCAGAAAAATAGAAAATTATTGTGCACAGGGCAACTCGAACTCGAGACCTTCAAGCACAACCACACGCTACCAGCCACTGCACCAGAACTCTTCTCGTGATATGTTTCATTCTCAACTTCTTTTAAGGCCTATTTCACTGTGACCAAATCATCCAAAGAAATCCAAAAAATATTCGACAACACCAGGCTTCGAACCTCCAACCTTTTCACTATGATACACGCCCCTTGCCACTGCGCTGCATATTTTATTTGAGTTATATTTCCTCCCTACTTAATTATAAACCTTTTGTCGCACTCCAGGTTTACTTAAAAAAAAACACAACATTTAACGCACGCTGCGACTAGAACCCTACTCCCCCTCCTACTCCTAACACCTTTGACACTGGGCCAATCGTTTCTTTATGTTGTGAAACAACCCCAACTAATTATAAGGCCTAAACTCTGGCCTTCATACTAACATATGCGAAATAAAAATTTTTGCCATACCCAAGACTTGAACCTTTGACCTCCAGCTTATTGAGAATGCCCCAAGCCACCAGACCACCTATTTCATTGGGTTATCTTCAACCCAAAATATTTTAAATGCCTTATGACTACCACCAACCTCCCTAAAAAAACATTATTTTTGCTAAAGCCCTAGATCGAGCCCATGACTTTTCCAACACTACCAGCCCTTCCTAAACCTCCTAAAAATTAAACGAAACATCCAATAATATTTTTTTAAAAGAAAATGTCCATTCAAACTTTTCATGGTAAAATACTTTATTTCTGTTTGAATAATATTTTTAAGAAAATTTAACTATTTAAATGTATTAGTGACATTATAAAAGTAGAGGGACAAACTATGTAAAAAAAAATAAAGCATATAAATCAAATCCCTAAATTTTAGCATAATTTAGGGGTCAATTAAAAATTGCCCATTATCCTATTTTAGTATAAACCACATATTAATTTTTTTTAACGACAAAATCCATTCTCTCGACACACGAACCCACTTATTCTAGGCCCAAATTCAGGGTGTTACAATAATATCGAATGGGGAACGGAGTAACAAATCACTCGATTGGAATAAAGAAATAAATTGAATGCAATAACAACTAAAATACTTCAATTACATAAATAAACTCTTGAGTCAAAACTGGTTCCAAGGGGAAAACAAAAGAGTTATGAAAAGCCAAAAGAAAAATAATCTAATCATACTCCTAAACTACTAGGGTTTTTGAAAGCGTCTAATACGACTTAGTTACATCAAACCCCTGATGCCTTATTTATAAAAGTGTAGCCCAAATTAGGTATTCGGCATTGACTGCCTCTAGACGTACTAATGACCAAAGTATGAATACTACAACAAAAGATAAAGAATTGAGGCGGTGTCCGCAAGTATACGGGTCAGGTTGTAATATAGTTTTTACAACGTAAGTAAGTACTCCAAGGATCATACCCAAGGGAGGCGTGTACTAAATTATTGTTAACCTAAACGCAAATAAAATTAATTAGTAGTTTAAATAAATTATAGTACAATGAAATATAAAGAAGAATTTTAGATTTTATATATGAAGAAATAAAATATTCATAAATAAAGTAGACTTCGGAAAACTTAATTTATAAACTTAATCAAATCTAGACATGGCTGATTAGCTCGCTTTGGTGATTATAACTAATTCCTATTTCAGGTTACAATTCAATTAACTAGTCATTACCTTAGTAGGATCTCTTGATCTTCCACTAAACTAACGAGTCAGTAAGAACTATTTATCTCTTGACCTCACAGTCCAGACCGATTTAGGGCTAAGGTGTTCGTGGATAGGGCATACCAATTTTGGTTTTAATTCCCACCTAAATGATTTCCTAGGGTCATCAAGCCTAAGGTTTAAGATCTTCTATTCTCAAATAGTTGATCTGCTAAGAAAATCCTACATAACAATTAGTTAATCACACCTTCACTTGCTAATCCCCATAAGAGGATTAGTTCCTCATGGAATCTATAAACATCATAAACTTCACAATAAAGATAGGCATAAAGAATAAATAAAGATTAGAGTTTAGAGAATCCTATTAGTCTTGGATTGATGAAGTGAAATAATCCTCAAATGTTTGATTGCATTTACAAAGCAAGTTCTCCAAAGAACGTGAACCGAACAAAACTAAAAAGAAATCTAAACCATAGAAGAAAAAAAAACTGAAAACTAAATTATAGGGGAAAATTGAGAATATCAAAAGTTGTCCCCTAATGAGTGTTTTAAGAGCCTATTTATAGAGTTACGGTTGTCATCGTCCTCAACCCTAGGTCAGCTGATGCTTTCGTGTTTAACTTTTGACTGTATGGACCAAAATGCCCTAGCTCGTAAGTGATTCCTATATAGGACTGATGTCGCGAAACCCTAGTGTCTATGTCATGACATCAAAGGCAATATGCTCAAATTCAGGGTGGCTTTATGGGTGTGTCGTGACATCCCTTGACTTTGTGGCGACATCGAATATAATCTCAGAATTCTTGCATTATGCTCCTTATGTTGCCACATCAAACTCCCTGTGTTGCAACACAACGACCAGTATTGAGTTTTATGTCCTTTGATGGTCTTCTGCAGACTCACTAAGTACATTAACTCACCTTTAGGCCTCATTCGGCCCCTAAGGTCCATAAAAGACTCAAATTACACTTTTTATTAAAGTCAAACTAAACTAAAAAAACATAAGTAGAATATAATGAAAATTCTTATATTCAAACTCTTAAAATGCGAAAATTAGTTTAATCTGCTACACCGAATTATAGCAGATCAAACTCCCCCACACTTAAGTCATTGTTTGTCCTCAAGTAAAGCAAAATAAAAACAAAAAGTATACGACGACCCCTGAGCAAGTATAGTATAGAGATTGGGTTCGCAGTACATAACTAGATGTTTTATGTTCACACATAATCCAGGCATGCTATATGAATGACTTACCATTTTGATATCAAACATCTAAGTGTATTATATTACAAAATACACAAACATTAAGGTTTCCAAATATAGGAATCCATCAATAAATTGTATAGGTAATTTGATTATCCTAGTAGAATACAAACAATCATTATCGGGATTGCTTAATTAATATCAATTCGTAAACAAGTTTACCTAGATCATATAGGGCTTTTTAGCTTGTAACATTATGAAGCTTTGGACAAGTATAGAATTCCAGAAAAGTAAGAATCAAAATGGTTTCAAGCACAAAAATATTTTAGCATATCATATTGTTCCCTATTCTCCCCCCTTAGTGACCTTTACCTGCTCACCACCTTATTTATTCTTCTCTCACCTTCCTTATTTCTCCATGTAGGAAGTCACAGCATAATATGGTAATTGTAGCTAGCTCACGAGTTTTTGTGCACAAATGAACGAGTTTGTCTACTTTGGAGACTTTGTCACTTCTTTTCTTTTTCACTTCATCTCACTCATAATGCTCTTGACTTTTCAAGTACTTTTCTTACTTGTTTTGATTTTATTTTTTAATTTTCTTTAATTTTTTTACACATATTGGCAGACCTATAATCACTATATCACACTAATTCTTCCTATTTCACTCTATTTCTATAAAATCTATCGTACTATATCTACTTAACCCTCAATACGAATGGCTAGACGTCTACAGTTGTGCAGTTCAAGACCAAAGAAAAAAGGTAAGTACAGATTGATATTTTAGATCAGATTTTGTATGAAGGTTCATCAAAAAGTGTTTTCTAGCCTAAAATAAGTATTAAGGATAAATAAACAGGGTTAGCTTTTTGGCTCTAGGTGTTTACCAAACATGCCTTAACTCATCCTTAGGTATCTCAATATTCACAGATTTAATCAATCAAATAATCACGAATTTAACCATTTATCATACATACTAGCATGCTTATTTCCCTATATTCTCTATATCAACTAGTATGCTCAAATACTCAATGTCTATTTATAGTGTAATATATAGAACTTAGTAGTCTAATAATCAAAAATTTAAAATCATTCACTATCATGCCAAATTTACAGTAAACATAATCAGCCTATATACATGCTCTTAACCAGTCACTTGTATTTCTACAAGATCAAGCACACATTTGACAATAAAAATTAAAAGAAAAGCATGAAAATTTAAATTAAATTTCTTGTGTTACCTCCACACTTTAGATAGCATATTGTCCCTAATGTGCACCACTATAGATAAGGAAAGAAGTTACCCAATTGATCGTGACATTGTTGTATTCTAATGGTGGGTGCTTCCTTCCTTTATTCTTTACAAGCTCATAAATGTCATGCTTCTTTAATGTGAGGTTCCTACATAGAAAACTTGAAACAACAAGGAAAATGAATATACACAAATATCTATTGTTAACTTACACTTAAAATAAAAATTGTCCAAAATTAATTACAATCCAAAAATTAAAAATAAAAAGTTTTGCCAATCATCCTTCTTCTCAAAATTAATCTCATTCCCTTCCTCTTCAACTTCGTCATATTCCCTTTCCTCGCTTCCTTGCTCTTCTACTTAATGATGTAATGCATTGGACCAAACATGTCTGGCAGATAATTTTGTACTCTCATATTGTTTTACCACGCAAATTCTTGAAGAACTAGTCTCATTTCTTACATCCGTCTTGTAACACCCCTTACCCGTATTCAACGTTGAAACAGGGCTCGAGGCATTACCGATCTTATAACATTCAGACAAATCCAGTCATGAATTTACGTCCAAATTAAAACCATTCATATTCAATCATAAAGTCCCTTATACAGGCCTACGAGGCCCAAAACATGCTTTGGAAGTGGTTCGGGACTAAACGAAGAATCTTAGAAAATTTTACAAAACTTAGAAAAGAAATTCATGTTACAGGGGTCACACGCCCGTATGACCCTGAGACACGCCAGTGCTATAGGCCATGTTCAATTTAGGGTGCTCTCTGACTTGTGCCACACGCCCGTGCCGCACGCCTGTGTGCTAGGCCATGTGGTCAATTTAATTTTCATAATTTTTCACAAAATAGGTGCAGACTTCACACGATCGGGGCACATGCCCATGTTCAAGGCCGCGTAGCACATACGGTTGAGAGACACGCCCATGTCTCTACCTGTGTGCTCAATTCTGGACATTCTATTTCTCAAAATTAAGGTGCAGGGGACACACGGCTAGAACATATGCCCGTGGAGTGGATCGTGTGTCTACCCGTTTAGACAAAATAAGGCTATTTACCAAGCCATTTGCCACCCTCATTTACATCTACACTTACACCAATTCAATGGCACAATTCATAACATACTTAGGCATCCAAAACATCCACAATCAAGGCATCCACACATCATTCACATGCTACCTCTATCATACATAAACATCACCTACTTATCAACTCAAATCATGCAAGTTTCCACATTCATGAAAGGCATCATCATATGAATATACTTATACCAATATTAGCCAATTTTAGATTGTAATATCTGGGATTTAGGGGTTATGCATTTTCACTTAAATAAATGTGATTGCATGCTTGAGTATGATTTGAATGTGTTTTGGGGGCTTCAAGAACCTTGGGATGTAGGTAGGAGCCTTAGAAGTTATTGGATTCTTAAGCCTATAAAGGGGAACTAAGGGAGCTAGGCCTTAAGGAGTTTACTATGAGGATTAGGACACGAATAACCCAGTGGTAAAGTGGCAAGGTGGCGCCACTTAGGGCCTTGTGAGGTGACGCCATAGGGAGTGTGAAGGGCCTAGGTTGGAGCAGTAAGGGAAGCGTTTTGGAGTTTTATTTTTCAGCAAGGAAGAGTAGTGGTGGATGGCACAAGGACTCTGATGGAGGAAGTATAGATTGGGTCTGACAGCTTAGGGATTCAGCTAAGTTGGAGTGAAAAGGGGGATTTGGATAAGGGAGGTAGAGTTGGCCGAATGGAGGGAACTTTGGAGAGGGGCACATTCGGTTCTGTATAGGGGAGCTATGTGCCGAAAATTCTTAGCCTTTTCTACTCATCTCTTGATCAAAACCCTCACCCCTTCTCTTTTCTTCTTCTTCTCACCACTCTTTCTTTCTCTTACTCACTAAAGCCGAAATCCCACCTCTTTTGCCATCATCTTCATAGCTGATTTGCTCAATAAGCATTAAGCTGGAATCTTTTTCTTCTTCTTTTTCATTTTTTTACCGAAACTTCCTTAAACTTTTCTCTTTTAACCAAAGCTGAATCTCCTATTTCCTGGACATAGCCGATTGTATCTCTGACTTTTGGAATCGAATTACTTACTAGATCAAAAGCCGAATCTTCTGGTAAGTACACTTCCTATTTCTTTTCTCTCCTTGACTGATTTGATTAGTGTCGAAATCAAGGACACTAATCCCTCCTATTTTTCTTTGGTCGAAACCATGAAGGGAGAATTTTGGATCCACTTGTAGTCGACGGTTTAAGGGAGATCTTTCGGGAATTTGAATATCTAAGGTAAGTAAGGCTTACTATTCAGACAAGGGCCACTTGTTCAAAGGCTCTGCCGATTCTAACTATGGCTTTAGGGAGTCTTCGACAGATCTTCGGGATTTGGCTAAGCAATCTAGGTAAGGGTTCTAGTGTTTCAGATCTATTTCTTATTCGCTCAAAAGCCAAAAACTAACCGTTTGAGTGTGCTAGTGCTTAGCCGACTGCAAGGGGGATCATCACGAAGTTTCGGGATTTGGTTGGTAACCAAATCGACAGCAAGGTAAGGATTTTGGTTACGTTAACCCTTCGGGATTAGACTATTTAGCCGAATGGCCTTTTTGGCTAATGTGTTAAGTGTTGGCCGAATGTAGGAAAAGGGATCTAGTGTGTTAGATCAAAATTTTCGGGATTCAGTAATCGCGTTAGAAATCAAGTGTGTAACCCTACACTAACTTTTCAATAGTTTAATAATAATTATGTTAATCATGTGTTAGTTAAGTGACGAATAAACATGGCTAAGGGTACCATTTAATGGTACAGTGTATTCAGGTACGTTACCCCTTAACTCTCGTAAATAATGTTTAACAACATTGATGTGAAAAGAATGTGGAATTCCGTTATGATTTTGGGATAAGGTAAATTGCATGATAAATAGCATGTTTTGTATGTTGCATGGGCATATGGGTGATTATGTTAAGGGGGAAGTGATCTGGTGGTTTTTACCACATTATCTGGTGACTATGTCACATATTATGAATCTGGTGACTCTGTCACATTATTTGGTGGCTATGCCACAATTATAAGGGCGATGCGCAGTTGACTGCAGTGACTGCCTTCGATGGTGTGTAGCGGATGGAGGGTCGATTTAGTAATCCCCACGGTGTGATTGGTAGGTACGAGTGATGTGTAAAGGATGGATATCTAGGTGGGTTTGGGTTGCATCATTGTTTATATTGGCTCGTATGTGATATGATATGTTATGACTGTTTGGGTGTCTGTGATGGTTGTTACACACTAAGTCTGTTGACTCACCCTTCGTGGGCTAACTTTTTGCAGATGTCACTCAGTAAATGGACCGGGTCGGCAGGAACTTAGTGGTAGCCATGCACAGCTCAATTTTATTTCAGTTTCCTTATTAAGTTTATTTTGATTTATTTTGGGTTATATTTTGATGTAATAAGGCCATTATCACTTAACTGTTTTATTTATGCATTTTAAAATTTTATTATGATACGAACAACATCGAGCAAGTAGATTAAACATTTTTCATAAAACAACATCAATTGTATTAAAACCCAAACACCTACGATTTTCAAGTTAATAATAATAAACTCTAAAATCTGGCATTTCTTTTAACTTGTAACTTTTGTAGTATGAAAATATCGTTTAGCACAAAATTAAATTAGAACACGGTTTTAACTAGAGAACAATCCAAACCTATTTTCTTCAAAATCACCAAGATTTTTCAAAATGCCATACGGGACGTAACTACGTTTTACTCAATGAGCATGCCAGATCCAGTCAGGGCTTGTGGGCCGGGTTTGGGGTGTTTCAATTTGGTATCCGAGCCCGGTTCAAAACTCGGCCTTAAGGGCTTTTGGGCCAAAACATTTTTCTTATTTTGAAGTTGGGTTTTACTAAAGAATGAGCAGGTTCTCTGGCATGGCACCTGAGTCTCTGGCCCGAAGTCCACCAAGTAAGTACCCCTAACCATTGTGTGATTTGTATGTGGGTATTATGGGGACGTAGACTAGTAGACTAGAAGCTAATGAACCCTAGGATTAGCTTACTCTAACATAGAATTGCATAAAATTTAAGGTCTAACCAAACAAATCTGTGAGTGAGTCGCTGAGTTAAGGGTGTGGCAACCGTTGTGCGCATGTCTAGGATTGGATTCAGGGGGAGCTTGGTATTTAAGCAGTCCTAGTGACTCACCTCCTCTCCGCTCGAATCCTACCTGGTGTGTAGTGACGGTTCATCCTAACCAAGAGGACTTAATCACAGGCTAAACTTAATAATTAAAACCCGAAAGGGACCAGTCACCTTGTTTTGTACAACCTTAAAAATTAACCCTTGGTTATAAAATTCTAAAGTACCCTTGATTCGAAAAATGACCAAAATACCCCTGATTTACAAATTGACCAAATTACCCCTAACTTGTAAAATTATCGAAATGCCCACGGTATGGAAAGTTGCCGAAGTACCCCCGAATTGAAAATTTCCAAATTTCCCTTATTTCGTAAAATCACCTAGAACCATATTTTACAAAATTACCGAAATGCCCCTAGTTTGTAAAATTACAAAAATACCCCAGTTTATAAAATTTCCATACTACTTCCGATTCCTTTTATCAAAATATTTCTATTTTGCAAAAATACCAAAAATCCATATTTTGCAAAATTTCAAAATACCCTGATTTGAAAAATTATCAAAATACCCCTATAGGACAAATTATGAAAATACCCCTGGGTTGGAACAGACGAAAATGTTTGAGAGATGAATATGTGTAGTAAATACTACTGAATGAATGTGTTTTCTCTGAATTTGGGTAGAAAACTGGGAATGAAAACCTCGAAATGACCGAAAGAACTGCCCCTAAATTTTCTTACATAAAATTGTTCGTGGATAATTAGTGAAACAAAAACTAATGCATAAAATTTCTTAAACCAGCTTAAATCGCGATCGTAGGCATGAGTTCTAGAGGACATGGTCGTAATGTGCGTGGCCGTGGTAGAGGCCGAATGACCGTGTCGAAACCCGTTAGGTCTGGTCAAGGGTCCGAGAATGAGATGCCACCACCACCAGCTGCTGGTGTTGAATATCAGGACCAGACGAGGGATGATGCAGTATCGCAGGTGATGCTGCAAGTTCTTGAGAGGGTGGCTAGAGCAGGTGGAGGTATGAGAGCTCGAAGTATGTACCTGAGTGACTCCGAGCTAATAAAGCTGAGGTTTTCCATGGTATATCTGGTGTGGCGCCCAATACGGCTGAGTATTGGTTGGAGGCAACGGAGCGAATTATGGATGATTTGGACTTAACTACCGAGGAGAAATTAAAAGGGGTAGTGTCGCTTCTATGCGATAAGTCATATCAGTGGTGGCTCACGGTATGGGATGGTGCTGCAGTAGATGATCTCACTTGGGAGTATTTTAAGGTGGCGTATCAGAAGAAGTACATTGGGACCGGCTATATTGATGCACAGAGGAAGGCGTTTCTGAGGCTGGTTCAGGGGAATAAGTTCGTAGCAGAGTACGAGGCAAAACTCTTAAGGTTGAGCCAATATGCTCGAGGTATTGTGGCTACGGAGCATGAACGATGTGTCCAATTTAAGGACGGACTGAGGGATGACCTGAGATTGTTGATTGGTCCACAGTAGGAGCGGGAGTTTGCTGTGTTGGTAGAGAAGGCTAAGGTTGCTGAAGGAGTTAAGGAATCTGTGAGACAAAATGCGGACAAGAATAGACAAAAGAGAAGTTTTAGATCATCAGGGTCATTTGGGAATGTCCAAAAGAGACCTAGAGTTGATGGGTCGTGAGGTCAGCAAGTTATTATGGGAGGACAGTACCGTACCTGTGCTCAGTGTGGAAAGATGCACCTAGGAGAGTGTTGGAAGAAGACGAGAGGATGTTTTAAGTGTGGGTCCAAGGATCACATGATTAGAGTCTGTCCTATGAAAACTGACGGGAGCTGACCCACGAGTCAGGGTCCTAATCAGGATGGAAGAGGTGGACAACAGCCACCGTAGGGTCGTGGTCCGGTTGGCAGAGGTAATGGTTCTGGAAGAGGTTGTGGCACACCGGGCAGAGGTGTTGGTAACTCGGAGGCGAAACAGTCGGGTCTAGTGTATACAGTTCGTCAGAGGGAGGATGGTGACGCACTTGATGTCATAACGGGTATATTCTTATCTCTGGATTACCCTTTATTGCGTTGATAGATATTGGGTCAACTCATTCATACATTGCTAGTAAGGTGTCTGGAACTCTGCATGTGAACTCTGAGACTGTACCTAGGAAGATGACTGTACTTAGTCCTTTAGGGCAATCAGTAGTGTTAGACAAACTTTTTAGGGCAGTACCTTTGGAAGTTCAGGGGGCGCAGTTTCCAGCTAACTTAATGGGGTTGCCATTTGAGGAATTTGATCTAATTCTAGGCATAGATTGGTTAGTGAAGTACCATGCGAATGTGGATTGTGTTGCTAAGCGCATGTCGTTAAGAACTTCTGACGACAAAGAGGTTGTGGTAATGTGCAAGAGACGGAATTGCTTGTCAAATGTAGTATCTACCCTTAAGGCAGAGAAGATGGTAAGAAAGGGGTGTGTAGCTTTTCTGATGTTGATCAATGCCTTGGAGACTAAGGAAGCAGCTGTAAGAGGAGTTAGAACAGTAAGAGAATTTGTGGATGTCTTTCCGGAGGAGCTGCCTGGGTTACCCCCGGACAGGGAAGTGGAGTTTAGAATTGATTTACTACTGGGTACAGCTCCTGTGTCAATTGCTCCATACCGAATGGCACCAAAGGAGTTAGTAGAGCTTAAAGCCCAAATCCAAGAGTTACTCAATCATGGGTTTATTCGACCTAGTGTGTCTCCATGGGGAGCACCGGTCCTATTCGTGAAGAAAAAGGATGGGGCCATGCGCATGTGCATAGATTACCGGCAGTTGAATAAGCTGACCATCAAGAACAAGTATCCATTGCCAAGGATAGATGACTTGTTCGATCAGCTTAAGGGGGCCGCAGTATTTTCGAAGATAGATCTAAGGTCAGGATATCATCAGCTTAAGGTAAAGGAGGCAGATATCAATAAGACAACTTTTCGGACTAGATATGGGCATTATGAGTTCCTAGTAATGCCGTTCGGATTGAAAAATACCCCAGCCGCGTTCATGGATATGATGAACCGGGTTTTCCAACCCTACCTAGATCGGTTCATCGTTGTGTTCATAGATGATATCTTGGTGTATTCCAAGTTTGAGGAAGAACACGATGAGCATCTTCGAGTGGTGTTGCAAGTGTTAAGGGAAAAGAAGCTATATCTCAAGTTCAGCAAGTGTGAATTTTGGCTGAAGGAAGTTACGTTCTTAGGGCATGTGGTGTCTGCCGAGGGAATAAGGGTGGATCCTCGAAGATTGAGGCAAGATTAGATTGGAAACCCCTAAGTCCGTGGTGAGGTTCGGAGTTTCTTGGGGTTAGCAGGCTACTACAGGAGATTTGTTGAAGGGTTCTCGTCAATAGCAGCACCTTTGACGAAGTTGCTAAGAAAAGAGGTATCTTTCATATGGGCGGATAAGCAGCTGGAGAGTTTTGAGAAGCTTAAGCAAGTATTGACAGAGGCTCCGATTTTGATTCAACCAGAAGCAGGGAAAGACTTCGTGGTATATTGTGATGCTTCCTATACAGGATTGGGATGTGTTCTTATGCAAGACGGAAAGTGGTCGCTTATGCGTCTCGGTAATTGAGGCCATATGAGGTTAACTATCTGACGCATGATCTGGAATTGGCTGCGGTAGTTTTCGCTCTTAAAGTGTGGAGGCACTATTTGTATAGAGAAAGTTCGGTGATCTACACGAACCACAAGAGTCTGAAATATTTGCTAAACTCAGAAAGAGCTGAATTTGGGACAGCGAAGGTGGGTGGAGTTATTGAAAGATTACGATTGCTCAATAGAGTATCATCCGGGCAAGACAAATGTAGTGGCAGATGCCCTAAGTCAGAAAGTAGTGTCGGATTTAAGGGCGATGTTTACACATCTTAGCCTCTATGATGATGGAAGTTTGCTAGCAGAGTTACAAGTGAAGCCGACATGGATAAGTCAGGTAAATGAGAAACAGTTGGTAGATGGAGATCTTAGTGCTAAGCTGCTACAAGTACAAAATAGGGAGTTGGAAGACTATAGAGTAAACGGTGATGGAGTGCTATGTTTTTGGGGCAAGGTCTGTATGCCAAAGGATGAGGAGTTAAGGCAGAGAATTCTTCAGGAATCGCATAGTAGCCTTTATGCTATGCATCCTGGAGGAAGTAAGTTATATAGGGATCTACGGGATCAGTTTTGGTGGCCTGGTCTTAAGTGGTAAGTTACAGAATTTGTAGGGAAGTGCTTAACGTGTCAGCAAGTCAAGGCTGAACACCAAGTACCATCAGGATTACTTCAGCCGATAAAGATTTCGCAATGAAAGTGTGAGATAATTACCATGGACTTCGTTAGTGGGCTTCCCCTTACGCGTACTAAGAAGGACTCGGTATGGGTGATAGTAGATCGGTTGATGAAGTCTGCACATTTTATACCAGTGCAGGTTGACTATTCTTTGCAGAAATTGGTGAAGTTGTATGTAGCAGAAATTGTGAGGCTGCACGGAGTACCGGTGTCGATTATCTTGGATAGGGATCTGATGTTTACATCTCGGTTTTAGAAAGTATTACATCAAGCTTTGGGCACCAGATTGGACTTCAGTACGGCATTCCATCCGCAATCAGACGGCCAATCTGAGCGGGTAATTCAAGTGCTGGAGGATATGTTGAGAGGTTGCGTGATAGACTTCAGAGGGAGTTGGGATGAGTTCTTGCCTTTAGTAGAATTTGCGTACAATAACAGCTATCAAGCAAGTATTCGGATGACACCGTACAAAGCGCTATATGGACGGAAGTGTCGCACTCCTACATGTTGGACAGAATTGGGGGAACATCAGGTTTTGGGTCCTGAAATTGTGGCAGAATCTGAAGAAAAGGTTAACGTAATTCGGACACGGTTGAAGGAGGCATCTGATAGGCAAAAGTCATATGTAGATCTTAAGCGAAAGGAGATTGAGTTTGCTGTGGGAGATCATGTGTTTCTCAAAGTTTCGCTGTGGAAGAAGGTGATGAGATTTGGTCGCAAGGGAAAGTTAAGTCCCAGGTTTCTAGGACCTTATCAAATTTTAAAGCGGGTTGGACCAGTAGCAGATCAGTTAGAGTTGCCTTCGGAGTTGGAGCAGATACACGATGTGTTCCACGTTTCAATGCTACGTCGCTACCAGTTAGACCCATCTCATATAATACTGGTTGAGGAGGTGGAGCTGAGACCAGATCTGTTCTATGAGGAAGAGCCGATTTGGATTTTGGAACGAGGTGTAAAGGTGCTACGGAGGAAATTAGTCCCTCTAGTCAAAGTGTTATAGCGTAACCATGGATCAGAGGAAGCTTCGTGGGAGCCAGAGGAAACAATGCGACAGCAATACCCTTATTTATTTTAGCCAGGTAATTTCGAGGTTGAAATTATTTTTAAAGGGGTAGAACTATAATATCCGGGATTTAGGGGTTATGTTTTTTCACTTAAATAAATGTGATTGCATGCTTGGGTATGATTTGAATGTGTTTTGGGGGCTTCAAGAACCTTGGGATGTAGGTAGGAGCCTTAGAAGTTATTGGATTTCAAAGCCTACAAAGGGGAACTAAAGGAGCTAGGCCTTAAAGAGTTTACTGTGAGGATTAGGACACAAATAACCCAGTGGTAAGGTGGCAAGAAGGCACCACTTAGGGCCTTGTGAGGTGACGCCACAGGGAGTGTGAAGGGGCCTAGGTTCGAGCAACAAGGGAAGTGTTTTGGAGTTTTATTTTTCAGCAAGGAAGAGCAATGGTGGACGGCACAAGGACTCTGATGGAAGAAGTATAGATTGGGTCTGACGGCTTAGGGATTCGGCTAAGTTGGAGTGAAAAGGGGGATTTGGATGAGGGACGTAGAGTTGGCTGAATGAAGGGAACTTTGGAGAGGGGCATAGTCGGTTCAGTATAGGGGAGCTATGTGCTGAAAATTCTTAGTCATTTCTACTCATCTCTTGACCGAAACCCTCACCCCTTCTCTTTTCTTCTTCTTCTCACCACTCTTTCTTTCTCTTACTCACTAAAGCCGAAATCCCACCTCTTTTGCCATCATCTCCATAGCCGATTTGTTTAATAAGCATTAAGCCGAAATCTTCTTCTTTTTCTTCTTCTTTTTCATGTTTTTGCCGAAACTTCCTTAAACTTTTCTCTTTTAACCAAAGCCGAATCTCTTATTTCCTAGACATAGCCGATTGTATCTCTGACTTTTGGAATCGAATTACTTACTAGATCAAAAGTCAAATCTTCCGGTAAGTACACTTCCTATTTCTTTTCTCTCCTTGACTGATTTGATTAGTGTCAAAATCAAGGACACTAAACCCTCCTATTTTTCTTTGGTCGAAACCATGAAGGGAGAATTCGAGATCCACTTGTAGCCGACGGTTTAAGGGAGATCTTTTGGGAATTCGGATATCTAAGGTAAGTAAGGCTTCCTATTCGGCCAAGGGCCACTTGTTCAAAGGCTATGCCGATTCTAACTATGGTTTTAGGGAGTCTTCGATAGATCTTTGGGATTTGGCTAAGTAATCTAGGTAAGGGTTCTAGTGTTTCAAATCTATTTCTTATTCGTTCAAAAGCTGAAAACTAACCGTTTGAGTGTGCTAGTGCTTAGCCGATTGCAAGGGGGATAATCACAAAGTTTCGAGATTTGGTTGGTAACCAAATCGGCAGCAAGGTAAGGATTTTGGTTGCGTTAACCCTTCGAGATTAGACTATTTAGCCGAATGGCCTTTTTGGCTAATGTGTTAAGTGTTGACCGAATGTAAGAAAAGGGATCTAGTGTGTTAGATCGGAATTTTTGGGATTCAGTAATAGCGTTAGAAATCAGGTGTGTAACTGTAACATCCAGAATTTAGGGGCTATGCATTTTTAATTTAATTGTATGTTGTTGCATGCCTATTTGTAGTTGAGTGTACTTTAGAAGTTTTAGGAACTTCAGTATGTAAGAGAATGCTTTAGAGAAATATTAAATTTTTAATACTTAAGATGGAACTAAGCAAGATAGGCTTTAAGAAAATTTGGCGTGAGGTTTTAAGCATAACAAGTCATTTGGCAAGGTGGTGTTGGCACATGGGTGAATGCATGAGGGGAGAGGTTTGAATCTCCTAGCTAGCAATTGGAAGGATTTTAATTTTTGCTTTCTTTCCTATAGTGTTGGTCAAGCCTTATCTAGAATGGATGGACTTTCTTTTATTTTTGGATAGTAGACCAAGGGGAAAAGGCAAGTTAGAAGTTATGGTATGGAATCATGAGGTTATGGAAGGATTAGGGACAAAGGGCTTGAAGTGTGGATGATGTTTTGGAAGCTTTTCCATGGTCATTTGACCATGAACCTAGACGGCATAAGGGACTAAGGGGGATTGGTTTAATTGTGATAGGAATTAAGGGGATGATAGGGAAGAAATGAGGAGGAAAAAGGGGGATTATGTTGGCATGTGTGTTGGACGAATTTGGCAAAGAGATTAGGGGGTAATAGTTGGCCAAAATTCTAACATTTTGTGCATCTTTTCATTTTTCTCCAAAAGCTCTCTTCTTAGCCGAATTTGTTAATGACATTAGGTAAAAGTTTTGCTTTGTTTTGGCTTTCATTTTTGACCATTTTGGTATTAAGTGCCTATTCTCTCAAGTTCTTGTCCTCTATAGCCAAAAACACCAAAAAGTTTGAATTACATTTTTCTTTTTCCCTCATTGCCGAAAACACCAAAGAATTTTAGAAGACAATTCTCTTTTCTTTTCTTCCTCTCTTGTGCCGAAATCATCAAGGGCATTTCTCATCTTTTCTTTTTCTTTCTCTTTTTCTTTCTCTTTCTTTTCCTTTTTCTCTTTTCTTCTTCTTGCTCTTAACCGAAACCATCTTCCACCATAACCGAAATCACCATCTATTTCTTTCTTCTCTTTTGTTAAAACCGAACCATCCTCCATTTTTATCTTCTTCTTTCTTTTCTTTTATTAAAAACCGAAACCACCATAGCCAAAAAACACTATCTTTTCTCTTCTCTTTTTGTCCAAACCGAAATCACCATTTCTTTTCTTTTTACTTACTAAGGCCGAATCCCTCTATAGTTCAAGTAAAGGTGAATCAATCTCCGTATTATGAGTAAGGATTTTTCTATCAATCGTTCTCTTTATTTTCTTTTAGAATAGCCGATTTTAGAAATCTAATTCTCTTATTTTCTCCTTGGCCGAATCTTTGAAGGGGATTTTAAGGATTCTTTTCATAGTCAACGATTAAGGAGAGATCATTCGGGAACATTCAAGGTAAGGATTGTTATATTATTGGTTAAATCGTTTTTAGATAGATTACTAATCGTCTTCATTTTAGGGGACTCTATCGCTCGGACAATTCTCGTAAACGTAAGATTTCGGGACTAACAAAATAGGTTCGAAAAGAGCAGTAAGGAGTGTTTGGAAGAGGGGTGGTTCTGTTATACCTTCAAACTTCAAACGAAGGGCTGTATCGGGGATCCGAGATTTTCCACCGGGTTGTGGACCCTCTGCTAACGAAGATCATTTATTTGAAGTCGTACGTACACCCGAGCCACTTTTTGTTCGTGGTTTGTCATCAGTTTTTGATCCATCCATCGGAGAGAAACCACATATAACAGTTATCCGAGATTCCGAGGGTAAGGAATTAGATCTTCCATCAATAGTGTAGATTTATAAGTATTAGTGTGTTCTAATCAAGTGTGATAAACAATTAGGTGTTGACGAGCGGGAAGGTATCGTTCTCACTATTATAAGGTGTGTAACATTATACTAAATTTCTCATAGATCCAAAATAAATATGATTTGTATGAAAACATGCATTATAACGGTTACGGGTACCATTCAGTGGTACACGATATTCAGGTATGTTTAACCCCAATATTTTGTTAATATTGCTATATGCATAAATATGAAATAAGTATGACTCTGCTATGACTTTGGGGTAAATGGCATGAAAACTGAATAATATGTATGTGCATGGGCATATGGGTGTTATTGATAAAGGGGAAGTGATCCAGTGGTTTTACCACATTATCCGGTGACTTCGGTCACATATATGAATCCGGTGACGTTGGTCACATATTTTGAATTCGGTGACTTCGGTCACAACTGTCTGGTGGCCATGCCACAAAATTATAAGGGCGATGTGCATGTTGACTGCAGCAACTGCCTTCGATGGTGTGTAGCGAATGGAGGGTCGATTTAGTAATCCCCACGGTGTGATTGGTAGGTACGGGTGTTGTGTAGCGGATGGATATTTAGGTGGGCTTGGGTTTGCATTTCATCTTATATATCCATATGATAAGTGATTTTATTTGATTTGCTATAAAATGGGCTTATGGATAAATATGTTTTAAATGGGCTTAATGGCCATGATCAATTGGGCTTTTAGTGTTTTGTTACACATTGAGTCTATGACTCACCCTTTTATGGGATATATTTCAGGTGACTCTTAGCGCGATGGATCGGGTCAGTGAGGACTACGTGGTGGCCAATGCTCAACAAAGTATTTCGGAGTTTATCTTAATTAAACCTATTAAGTTTATTTTTATTTCTTAGGATTTATTATGGGTTTTGTTATTTTTGTAATAAGGTCGCTATGAACTGCTTTTAATTTTATGCTTTAGATTTTTAATCGCCACTAACAATTATTACTAAATAATTAAATGATTTTCAAAAATAACTTAAACTATTTTTGACACATATGTTTTATAATAATAAAAAGTTTTTCATTAAAATTGGTTTTCTTTTAACTTATAAATTTTTTCTTAAAAATAACGCTTTTAAGAAGATACAAATTTATTTAACAATACGATTTCAACGCGATCATTAAGTTAACTGCTTTTATACTGAAACCATCATATTTTCTTAATAAACAAAACGAGATTTAATTAAAGTTTTACTCGAGGAACATATCAAATTCGGTTAGGCTTTTGGGCCGGGTTTGGGGTGTTTCAGTAACCCTACACTAACTTTTTGATAGTTTAATAATAATTATGTTAATCATGTGTTAGTGAAGTGACGAATAAACATGGCTAAGGGTACCATTTAATGGTACAATGTATTCAGGTACGTTACCCCTCAACTCTCGTAAATAATGTTTAACAACATTGATGTGAAAAGAATGTGGAATTCCGTTATGATTTTGGGGTAAGGTAAATTGCATGATAAATAGCATGTTTTGTATGTTGCATGGGCATATGGGTGATTAAGTTAAAGGGGAAGTGATCTGGTGGTTTTTACCACATTATCTGGTGACTATGTCACATATTATGAATCTGGTGACTCTGTCACATTATCTGGTGGCTATGCCACAATTATAAGGGCGATGCACAGTTGACTACAGTGACTGCCTTCGATGGTGTGTATCGGATGGAGGGTCGATTTAGTAATCCCCACGGCGTGATTGGTAGGTACGGGTAATGTGTAGAGGATGGATGTCTAGGTGGGTTTGGGTTGCATCATTGTTTATATTGGCTGGTATGTGATATGATATGTTATGACTGTTTGGGAGTCTGTGATGGTTGTTACACTCTGAGTCTGTTGACTCACCCTTCGTGGGCTAACTTTTTGCAGATGGCACTCAGTAAATGGACCGGGTCGGCAGGAACTTAGTGGTAGCCATGTACATTTCGCTTTTATTTCGCTTCCTTATTAAGTTTATTTTGATTTATTTTGGGTTATATTTTGATGTAATAAGGCCATTATCACTTAACTGTTTTATTTATGCATTTTAAATTTTTATTATGATACGAACAACATCGAACAAGACGATTAAACATTTTTCGTAAAACAACATCAATTGTATTAAAACACCTATGGTTTTCAAGTTAATAATAATAAACTCTAAAATCCGGCATTTCTTTTAACTTGTAACTTTTGTAGTATGAAAATATCGTTTAGCACAAAACTAAATTACAACACGGTTTTAACTTGAGAACAATCCAAACCTATTTTCTTCAAAATCACCAAGATTTTTCAAAATGCCATACGGGACGTAAATACGTTTTACTCAAGGAGCATGCCAGATCCGGTCAGGGCTCGTGGGCCGGGTTTGGGGTGTTTCACAGATGGCCTTATACAAAATGAACTTTCAACCAATATAAGCCAACATATTTGGCCAAATGAATTATGACACGTAACAAAATGACTAAGTCCCTATACATGCCATATATTCAAAATGCCATGATCATCAAATACCCAAAATAAGAGTTTGATAGTATGATCCGAGTCTTCGATGATCTCCGATTTTGAGTTAGCTTTGCGATGCTATAAAAACATGGAAAATAAACGGAGTAAGCTATATAGCTTAGTAAGCTCGTATGCAAGAAATAAGCAACCTTACCATGCATATAACATTCAATTATTATAACATAATTGAATGTAGACTTACCATGGCCTCATGATCATAATATATTCCATCATAAAAACGTACCTCATATTCATCACTTCACATATTTATTAAACATGAGCTTTATGTATGTAACAGCCCGATTACGGGTCTCGTCAAAACAGTGGTTTCAGGACCACAAATCTGACACAGTAAAATTTTTATTATTATATTTTTATGGTCAACAATTTTATGAAAATATTTGTGAAAATTTCGTTCAAAAATTTTGACGTTTGAGCACTCAATTTAGCAAAAAGGACTAAATTGTAAAAAGTGAAAAAGTTGAGTTCTACATGCTAGAGGTGTCTAATTGCCATGAAATTTTAAATTGAAGATCCTAAGATGGTAATTAGACCATTTGTCAAGTTAGTGGACAAAAATGGACATGGTGAGATAAAATTTCAAAGTTTTAATTGAAGGGCATTTTGGTCATTTGGTAATTAAATGAATTAAAACCAAAAATCAAGCCAAAATTTAGTCCATCTTCTTCATTCTTGTGCCAAAAATTAGAAGGGAATCCATAGCTAGGGTTTGACCACTTTCAAGCTTGATTGTTAGCTGTTCTTGTCCCGTTTTTAATGCTCTTTACATTTTTGAAGTCGTTATCACTCGATCTATCTATTTTTACCATTAATTTGAGAGATGATTGAGGTCTAGGGTTTGACCCATGTTAGACATGTGTGTATTTTGATGTTTAATGGTAGATTATGCAAGTTTAATGTTAGATAAACAACTTTTGCTATGTGATTTTTGATGAAAATGTCAAAAGGACTTATTTGTAAAAAGATTTCAAAATGCGTGTAAAAGTGTGATTTAGTGGAAAATGTGGCTGCTATAAGCATGAAATTGGTTCGGCTAGGCTTGAATCTTGATGAAATTAAATAGATTTCATTTTACGAGCCTAGGGACTAATTTGTAAAAATGTTAACCTTTAGGGGCAAAAAGGTAATTTTTCCATAATGTGAGGTTTGGACCGATTTGTAAATACTAAATAAGCTAAATTTGCTATAATAGATCAAGAAAAATAAAGTTCAGACCATGATCGGGAAAAGAATAAGGTGTTTGACGATTAAATTTTTTTCTACTATTTGTACTGAGGTAAGTTCGTGTGTAAATAAAGCCAATGTTATATTTGTATTTTTAAGTGTATCATTATGCATAAATTTTATGAGTGACAATGTGGATACGTTCAACGATGAAATGAAAAGTGAGAAATCTTGTATGAACCTTAGGAATTGATTAGGATACGAGTGACATGTCACTAGGAAACCATGTGATATATTTGATTTATGTGATCCAGGTACTGGTCTCGTGCGTCTACCAGTGGTTGGGTAGTCCGACATGTGTTGTGGATACCTGACAGCTTGTGTGAGCAGCACTGAGAAGTTACGTCTTAACTGACAGCTTGTGTGACCAAGCCCATGATTAGCTCAAGAGCGAGCCCCTATGTGTTATGAGATATGAGGTAGCATTGGCTACATATGTAACACCCCTAACCGGAATCCATCATCGGATTAGGGTTACGAGGCATTACTCATCTAACCACAAGTCAATACACTCATATGAATCTTATTACATTAATTAATGCATATCAATTCATGATATCACAATCAAGCAAGTTACCACAACTTATCATCATTAACATCATTTAAAAACTAATTCCATTCAAATAGCAAAAACACTATTCATTTGGTCATTTAAATACTATAGCCAAATATGTATGTTTATCCTTATTCAATTTATACCAATCAATTAACTAGATTTATTCAATCACATGCACACCATAACTAGTTGTTCACAACCATAATTTAATTCTTCAAACCTCATGATCGAATATATATAAACATCCAATGAAAATATATAAACTCCAACTAAGTCAAAACCATGGCAGAATATTTACAAGTGAGGTTACTTCCATTTGATCATTAATAAATCTAATTCATTAATTACATGCATAAAGTATAACCTTATTCTTTCATGGCTTATCTCATAAGTGCATACGAAATAATCAAACGCATGTCCATCAACCAAAATGCACTATATACGTTATTCAAACCAAAATTCATATAGTCAAATATTACACATTACATAATATGAAATAACTTCCAAGTTAAGCTTATAAGTCATACAAGAAATATTCATTTGTAACATATAGATAATATACCTTTCATAATTTCATGAAACACACACATACGAAAACAAGTTTATATTATGACCGAATATGCACAAACATATGCAACATCTCAAGCATTGAAATAAAGCCATTTTCGCATGGCATTTATATACATACACATATAAATCATTTGAGTCAACTCTAAAGTAGTTTAGCCTATACATGCCATAGACTTTAGGTTCATTCAAAAAAAGGTACCAAAGATAGTTGATAGTGTGATTGACTTTGACGATGATCCTCGAGCTCGAACTTAGACTTCAAGATCTATAAAATAGTCAAATAAACACATACAATAAGCTAACAAAGCTTAGTAAGTTATAAGCAATGGTAAAATATACAACTAATCACTATACAAATTTAATCAATCTAACTTGATCATCAATGAACTCATAACCGTAAATATATTTAACATGTAACCATTCAACAATTACCATATTTAATAGATTTCAAAACCGAGTGCTCATGTACCATTTATCCATCTCGAACAAGCTCAAAGATTAATGATCACATCTCATTTCTATAATTTCATAAACAAGAACAACTTACCTCTTTAGTACTAAGTTATTCAACTATCATGCATCACTTACCTATGTATCACCTCTCATTTATCTCCATTCATTAGTTTATGCCTTTGAATGATCCGTAAACCCACACATATAGTGCAATTCATGTAACGTATCGCACACTTAGTGTCGTTACTTGAGAAAGAACAAACATGTGCCATTTACTAGTAATGTATCGCACACTTAGTACCATTACTTGTTTTTCGACACACATAGTGCCAGACAACCGATTTCACACACACAGTGATCAGTATATAAGCTCGTACACATAGTGCTCATTAACACATCTTCTCCTCATTACTAAATACACATATGATTTCATCTTCATTCATATATACACATACATTTAAAGGTTCAAAAACAACTCATTTCTCTTGTCACATATCATCACATTCGGCAACACCCAATATACATATAAATACATCCACATATTTAATTACAAACATCACTCTCGTTTCATTTTCACATTTAACTATCCCTTAATACATGTATATATATTCGATCAACCCAATTAATCAAAGCTTATATATATGTATATATATACCAACCCCACATTCGGCTAAAACATAATATTTCCCATGCCACATTCGGTATTATGAAATTAAATCTATTTACTTCACTTTAACATATACATTTTAATATAGAATAAAATTTGATTCAATCTGATTGCTTAAAACTTACCTCGAAAATCGACGGATTAGGTTTGCCTGGCTATTCGTTCAACTTTGCTTCTCCCCGATCCAATCCCGTTTCTTTTTGTTATTGATCTAAATAATTTCAAATTAAGTTCATTCAAATACATTTTAATTCAATTTAATCCAAAAACACATTATTATGCAAATTACCATTTTACCCCTGTCATTTACAATTTTTACAAATTAGTTCCTATGGCACAAAACACAAAATGCAAAAAATTTTGAACCTACTCCTTTAGGGCCGAATATTCATAGCTCTTATACAAACTCATACATTTCATTTATTTCACATTTTGACCCTTCAAATTACAATTTTCACAATTTAACCCTAATTACTCACAATCATCAAAATTTCCAATACAAAACATGTTAATCTAAAGCATATCCTTAATATTTTGCCATCAAACATTACAAAACACAAGCCTTCATCAATGGCCAAACACCATACATGCATTAATATAAAAAATTCTAACATGGGTCAGATAGTATTCGAAGTAACGATATCAAAAACGTAAAAATTAACAAAAACCGAACTCAATTACATACCTAATCAAGCTTGCAAAGGGCCGAATATTTGATAGCTTAAGTTTCTTTTCTTCTTCTTTAGTTTCGGTCAAATGAAGGTAAAAAGATGAACACGCAACACCTTTTTTTTAATGTTTTCATTATAATATGTTTATAATATAATTTATGTATTATTATTATAACTTAACATATAAAACTAATAATAAAATACATAATGGAAGCATTTTGCCATCCACTAACATACCAAATGGCTAATTTGCATCTTAAGTCCACATATAAAAGAAGACAAGTCAATTTAACCACTTAATTTAATAAAAGGCTACTTTTGCCACTTTTGCGATTTAATCCTTTCTCTTAAATTAAACACACAAACAGACAAATTAATTCATGAAATTTTAACACATGCTTAAAAATAAACTATAGGCACCAAATATATTATAAAAATATTATACTAACTCAAATTTGTGGTCCCAAAACTACTATTTTGTTAAGGTCAAAATCGGGCTGTTGCAACGTATGTGGCACTTATGTGCAAGACTTTTCATGTATCCGATTAGTATTCCAAGTGTTCAACGGTTATGTCAAAGACGAGAAAGAGTATGATATGTTACGAGTTGGTACAGGTATGTACAAAAAACTCATAAGAATGAGCTCGGTATGTGAAGAACACTTGGTAAGATTAAGAATGATTAAGTTATGTTTATGAACCTATGATGACAATTATGTAACTTGTGTTATACTAATTTTATGATATTCATGTTTAATGTTGTTTAATGTTGCTTATTATTTGCATGTGAACTTACTAAGCTATAAAGCTTACTCCCTTCCTCTCCTTTATCTTATAGAGTAACCAAGCCAGCTCGGGATTGGAGATTTGTCGGAGATCCATACACACTATGTACAATAATTATTTTGGTACCAATGAGTTCAAGTATTTTAAGTTATAGCATGTATAGGGACTTGGTCATTTTGTTATGTGTCACAAATGATTTGGCCTAAATGTGTTGGCATTGTAATGGTTAATGATTCATTTTGTATATCGCCATTGAAAGTTGGCTAATATTAATTTATTGGTCATTGGTATGTTTATGTGATGATGCCTATGATGAAGATGAAACTGGCATGAATGGAAAAGTGGATATGTGATGTTTATGCATGATAGATGTTAGTATGTGTAAATGATGTATTGATATCTTGTTTGTGGCTGATTTAGTTGTATATATATTCTTGGATTGGTGTTGCTTGTTGTGTAGGTTGTTGCAAGTAAGGGTGGTAAAATGGCTTGGTAAATAGCCTTATTTTTTTCCACACGGGCATGTGTCTAAGTTGTGTGTGACACACATCTTGCCCCATGGGCATGTGTTCTGGCCGTGTGTCCCCTGCACCTTAATTGTTGCAAAATAGAATGTCCAGAATATAGCGCACGAGCAAAGACATGAGCGTGTAGCTCAGCCGTGTGTGCTACACGGCCTTGGACACGGGCGTGTGTCTCAGCCGTGTGAAGTTCTGCACCTATTTTATGGACAATCATAAAAATTAAATCGACCATACAGCCTAGCACACGAGCATGTGGCACGGCCGTGTGGCACAAGCTAGATAGCACCCTATTTTGATCACGACCTATAGCACAGACGTGTCCAAGGGTCACACGGGCATGTCCCTTGGACCACACGGGCGTGTGACCCCTGTTTTAGTGAAAAAATTTCTAAGTGTTGTATGATTTTCTAAATTTCCCAGTTTAGTCCTGAACTACTTCCAAAGCATGTATTGGGCCTCGTAGGCTCATTTCAGGGATGACATGAATGTTTGTGAAAAATTTTAAATTTGGATGGAAATTACGTCTCGATTTTGTATGTTTGCTTGTGTTTAAGTTTGAAAATGTAACACCCCAAACCCGACCCATGCGTTATGACCGGATCTGACATGTCACATGAGGAAAACATGTTAAATTAATTCATTATAATCAAGAAAACAAGTTTGATTTGAAATATTTGATAAAATACTACTAACCACGAAGGTTGATTGATAAATCGATAATTTGAACGAATGAACTTATAAAACCGTGACCTTTGAAAATATTGTTGATAATTTGAGAGAAAATTTCTGAGTTAAAATATTTATATAAGTTTGTTATGAAATCTATTTGTTAGTCTATTTTAGAAAACCTTTATTTTAGTTTTTAGAAAAATTCCTATTTAAAGCAATTTAAGCAAAATAATAAGTACGTCAAACATAAAGAAAAAGTAAAATATTCTGGAAAGCCTTATTACAACCTAAAAACCCAAATAGTAAAAGTAATTAAGTGAACGGAATTAAAAATCTAAAGTTTAATATAAACACTATTTCTGAAGTATGGCCTCCACCAGTCATCCATGGCCCAAGTCCACTTCACGTAGCATTACCTGCAAGGGTTAAGGAAATAGGGTGAGTTACTAGAACTCAGTGTATAATCCCTTACCGTAATCCACTAGGTCTGAACCCGTAAAGCAACATCTTGGGCTTGAGCCCATATAGCATAATCTTGGGTCGAAGCCCATTTACATAACAGTATATACATAAATGTGCAATGTATGCAACCTAATCCATCATAGTAATCCATCCGCTACTCACCACTCGTACCATCCCATCACACCTATGGGGATCAAGTCAACCCACCATGCCAAACACACCAATCACAGGCAAGTTGCCATTTATAATATTTGTGGCTGAGCCACCAGAATCATATACGGTAATATAATTGGCACATAGCCTTAATCACGATGGCACAAAGCCATATTCAATTTGGCACATAGCCAATATCAGAATTTGTGGCAGTGCCACCAGACTACACTTCTCTTCATTCAACTTTCCCATCCCATGCAATATGTAGATATGCAACATATATAATAACATAATATTCACATACATAAACAACAATCATTAATCTAAGAATTCATTTCGGTGAATCGGCCCATTTAAGCAATAGTAATTTGGCCCATTAAGGCATTCAAGCAAATTGGCCCTTTAGGGCATTTTTGTAATCCGACCCATAAGGGCATTTCGGTAATTTAGCCCATAGGGGCATTTTCATAATTCGGGCCATAAGGGCATTTTCGTAATTTACCCTCCAAGTTATTTTGGTAATTTCGCAACCTCGGACTTAACTACTAATTTGGGGCATAAAAATTGAAACTGTCCATCTGTGTCATATTGACTAAATTGACTATAACTCGCGTTAGAAAACTCGAAATTTAGATCTGTAAATTTTTCTTGACACTAGACTCATATATCTTCTTACTACAATATTTCCAGAATTTTTCACTTAGCCGTTTAGTACATTTTATTCATTAAAGATTCCCTTGTTTCATTAACCAACGATTTTGACCTCTCTTACCCTAAATCCAAACATCTCACTGTATGGTTTTCATATATTGTTCCCACTTGTTTCTATTGAAAATAGGCTCATAAGGAATCTATACATATAAATTATAACTCATAATTCACTTTGTACAATTTTTAATGATCTTTATAAGACAGAACAGGGAACCACGAAGTCATTCAGAACCAGTCATACTAAAATTAAAATATCATAGAATATAAAATTCCTCTTCCTCCTCTATTTGTTTCATATAAAACTAGACACAGTAATATTTAATTTGATATCTTATTCACTCTCTTATTTCCTTTCTCCTATTTTTCGTGATTTTTCTAATTCACATCACTGCTGCTAACCAAAAACTGTTTCATTGCAAAATACGGTTACCACTACGAACATACGCACGCTCGAGTGGTCACAGATGCCGATTTTTGGTTTCCTATTTCCTTCGGTATTTCAACCAAATCACAGAACATTTCATGCAAACATTCAGAGAGGTGTGGGATTACACACCATTTCAAACATGTATTCGAAAGGGTATGAGATTACTCATCTTATTCAGATTTCCTAAAGAACCACTCTTCGTTGCCCCAAAAATCGTGATCCTTCCCTACTAGGTTCTAAAATCCAGCCTTGCACTTTGGTTATTACAACGAGTTCCTAAAGTAAATAAGTGATGTACCAAAGCGGTTAGTCTTCATCCAATATTCGACCCTTCCATAAGAGCAAAAAGTTGATAATATCACCATAAAATAGAATCACATGAGCGGTGTAAAATATCGAAATAAAGAGTAACATCTTACCACCAATATTCAGCCTAATCACCCACTTTCCAATCAACTTTTGAACCCAAAGCTAAGAGAATGATAAGTAGCAGCAAAGGATGGCTTGATAGTTTTGGCAACCAAAGAAGAATGAACAGTGATGGATTAAGGCTTACGGCACAATAAGGGGACAAGATGAACAATGACTAGGTATTTCAGCCAAAACAAGAGAAAAGCAGTTGGTAAAGAAAATGCCAAAATGAACAAAACTTATCAAAAATGGCCAAGAGAAATTCGACTCTCCCTTTCCCTAACAAAACCGTGTGAAAACTCTTGCCAAAAGGATAGATGATGACCATCAACTTTTTTCCAAAACATCTTCCCTAAAACTGGCCAACATATCCCCCTTCTTCTTCTTTCTTTTACTCCTTTCCATACACTCCTCCTTACCATGTTTCCTTAGCCACCTTTCCAAAATTAAAAAGTCCACCTTACCAAAAATATAACCATGGCCGACACTTAGGAAAGATGTAACATCCTAAATTAGGGGTTGTTAAAAATTTAATTATATTCATGTGCTTGCTTGAAAAAAATGAATGCTATGTTTGCTAGACATGTTTTAGGGTCTAGACATAGCCCCGAACTAGGTCAGACTTGGGGTTGGAATTTTTTTT
The DNA here is from genome assembly GCA_025506655.1 of Gossypium rotundifolium. Classification (NCBI taxonomy): domain Eukaryota; kingdom Viridiplantae; phylum Streptophyta; class Magnoliopsida; order Malvales; family Malvaceae; genus Gossypium; species Gossypium rotundifolium. The sequence goes on along the minus strand of CP106725.1, from coordinate 43,738,582 downwards.
AAGTGCTTAAAAGGAAGGAATTAAATGAGAAAGGGGTTAAGTAAAATTTCGGGTGAAGCTTAACACAAAGAGTTAATTGGCAAAGTGGCTTCCATGCACCACTTAAAGGCTTAAGGGTGACGAATGGGCAGGTCTTGGGTTCGATTCTTGGGAGTTACAAGGGGGATGTGTTTTATTTTTTGGGCTTTTTGGCGTTAAAGGAAAGGAGGCCAGGTATGAAGGCTTTAAAAATTAAATAGTGAGGTTTAAGAGCATGAAAGTTGATTGGGAAAAATGGCATGGGGCGTTGAAAGGGGGCTACGACAGTAAGGTCCTAGGTTCGAACCAAGGGAGCAGCAGTTGGTTTTATTTTTTATGCAAGTCGGCGTTAGGGGGGAAGAAGTAATGGCTTGATTTTGGACTCTTAAGGTGCTAAGGATAAGCATTGTTTTCTTTCAATTTTTGGCTGGAAGGGGTAGTTGTTAGTAGTTTATTTGCTTTTAAATTGTATGAAGAGTGGCTAGGAGATAAAGATTTGAGATAAATGTTGTTTTCTTTGGTGATAATTAAAGGGTGGAAATTATCACCAAAAGGAAAGGTGATGGCCGGATTTGGGACACCTTAGGGGCCATTCACTTTCGGTTTTATCACCTAGAGAGAGGGGCTGAAATTCATTTAGCAAGTTTTTCTTCTTTTTACATTTGGTTGCTGGCCGAATTCTCCCTAGCCTCTCTTGCCAAAATTCTCCAAAAATTCTCTTCTTCTTTTCTCTATTAGCCGAACCTCTTCCACTCTTTTACCGAAATCTTTTCTTCTCCTATAAAGATCCACTCGGCCGAATCCCTCTTAAAGAAAGGTGCTGTTTCACTCTAACATTCGGTTCTTTTCTCCTCCTTAAAGGTAGCCGAACCCCCTCACAACACTAAGTGGTGCTGACTTGTGGTGTTTAAGGGCCGATATAATTATCAAGGTAAGGGGCGATACCCTCTTTTAGGTTCAAGATTATGGCCGAATGGCCTATGACTCTTATTAATGATTAAATCGATTGTAGGGAAGCCATAGCCGATTGAAGGAACCTTTCGGGATTTGATTCTCCAAGGTATGTAGGTTATGACATTCGACTAAAGGCCATGTTATGTATTATAAGTGGTGACTGATCTTTTTGTGGGTTGTTTAAGGAATTTCGGCAGAGTCTCAATCAAGTGACGTTTTTGAGATTTGTTTGGAAACCAAATCCGTTTAAGGTAAGAGCCTTTGATATTAAGTTGTTATGGCTGAATAGGCCTATGGCACTAACATTGATGATTGGCCGAATTTAGGGTCAAGGATCTAACATCGTAGATCGGATCTTCAGGATCTAGGATTTGTGGTGGTAACAGGTGTGTAAAATTCACTGCACACTTTATTAGTAACATGACTATATTGTTGCCTTTTTAAATCGTTGTGGTAGATTTGCTTGTGGGTTTAAGCATGGATTTCGGGTAAGTCCCCTATTACATGATCTATGATGTATGTGTATGCCATCATATGCTATTAAATGCATGATATATGATAGTTGATATGTAAGCATGATGATGGTGGGATTGATGAGAGGAGGGGGATGATTTTTATGGACTGTCATCAGTGGTTTTGACCACAAGATGGGTTGGCCCCATCAGATTTATTGTGACTTCGGTCACCAGTGGTTTTGACCACACTGTTGTTAAATTGTGACTAAGTCCCGTGGTTTGGTACCACCAGTGGTTTTGACCACATTATGATATTTGTGACCTATGGTCATCAGTGGTTTTGACCACACGATGGGTTGGCCCCATCATTTAATTTGTGACTCTAGTCACGGTGGTTTTGACCACCAGTGGTTTTGACCACACGGGGTAGTTAAAGGAGTACGGATGGTTAGTTGGGTTGCATGTTGCATGTCTATTAATAAATTGTGTATGAGTTGTATTTTCCGGGTGGGGATTTACACACCGAGTCTTGGTGACTCACCCTTCCCAAATTATTTTGCGAGATGAGTAGATCATGGAGATGGAGCCGAGAGGACTCGAGGCGACCATGCTTATCATTGGATTTGAATTTACTTTGTTATAGCTAATATTATTTATTTTCTAAGTTTTTTTAATTTGGGATGTAATAAGGCCACTAATTATTATTTGGATGTTTTAATTAGTTGTTTTAATTTACTTATACTATATTACAAAAGAATTTATAAAAGCTAAGTGAACCGGTTAAAAATAACTTTTTCAAACTTAATAACTTCTACGGGATTTCAAAGATGTTACCATCGGGTAACAAAATACACCAAGTCAACTATAACATTGACAAATTTTAAAATTTTACATGATCAAACATTTTCAAAGGGTTTATCAACCCAACCATGTTTATGAAAATAATCCCAACTGAGTTTTATCAAACCCCGTTTTTATACCTTAGCCATATTTTAACAAGTTTTCACCAGACACTCAAAATGATTCAAATTATTTTACTCCGTGACATGCCAGATCCGGTCAAGACTCATGGGCCGGGTTTGGGGTGTTACATTTTTGGTATCAGAGCCCGGTTCAAAACTCGACTGTGGGGGCCCAAGGCCCAAAATGTTTTGTTTTTGTTAGTAGGCCTTATTAGAATGTTTTGGGAAACTGTTTTATGGCTTGAACAGCATGGCACCGAGTCTCCGGCACCTATCCGCCCAGGTAAGTAATTCTATCTATTTTTGGTGAATATTTGATAGGGGTAGAAGGGTAAATGGTGAACGTAGAATATTAGAATAGGAGTTGTTGAACCCTAAGGTTAGCATACCCCAACAAACCATGCATAAGATTTAATAATTCCCTAAACAACCCTGTGAGTTGTCACTGAGCAAGGGATGTGGCAATCGTTATACGCATGTCTAGGATTGGATTCGGTGGGAGCCTGGTATTTAAGCAGTCCTAGTGACTCACCTCCTACTCACTTGAATCCTACCTGGTGCGTAGTAACGGTTCATTCTAGCTGAGACGACACACTCACAGGCTAAACTTGATAACTAAAACCCGAAAGGGACTAGCCGTTTTGTTTTTGAAGTAATTAAAAACTTGTTTTTTTAAAAATGATGACCAAAATACCCCTCAGTTTGAAAAATGACCAAAATACCTCTGGCTTGTAAATTACCAAAATACCCTCCGTATGAAAAATTTCCAAATAAGAAAATTCAAAATAACCTTCTTTTGTGAAATCAATTAGAACCAATTTTGGAAATCTTGTTATGAAAAAATTTTACTAAAATACCCCTAGTGGTAAAATTACAAAATTACCCCTAACCAACAAAATTACCAGAATAACCTTGATTTTCAAAATTTTGTAACATCATTGTTTTGGAAAATGCAATTCTCAAAAAGAGCCCTCAAAGTTTTACATCTTTTGAAATATCCCTGATTTATTAAATTTTACAAATTCACCCTGATTTGTGAAAAATTACTGAAATACCCCTGAGGTCTAAAATTACTAAAATACCCCCAGATTTCAAAATTTTTCAAAATACCCCGGGAATTTAAGAGTTCCAAAATACTTTTTGACAAAATCATCTGGGAACTTTTATTTTTTACAAAAATACCCCTGTAGGACAAATTATGAAAATACCCCTGGGTAGTGGAAAAACAATCACAATGAAAACTATAACGTCTCTTTGAATGAATGAATAGAAGGACTGTGTGCATGTATGATACGAAAGAACCACTCCTAAAACTCCTATCATAAAATATCTTCGCGGATAATCAAGTGGAACAAAGGTACTAATGCATAAAATTCTTAAACAGATAAACGCAATCGTTAGAAATGAGTACAAGAGGTCGTGGACGTCCGCCCCGTGGCCGTGGTAGAGGTAGGATGACCTTGTCGGAGCCAGCAAGGTCTGGTCATGGGTCTAGAAATGAGATGCTGGATTTGCCGGGGCGAAAACTGAATTTCAAGATCAGACGGGTGGTAATGATGTCGTATCTCAAGCTATATTACGGGTATTGGAACGAGTTCTCGAGGCAGTGCGGTCAAGTGAGCCCGTAAATCTGTGGTTGAACGACTCTGGGCTAACGGGGCAGAAGTATTTAGAGGAGTTTTTGGAGTGGCACCCAGTGCGGCAGAATATTGGTTGGAATCGATTGAAAGAATTATGGGTGACCTGGATTTCACAGCTGAGGAGAAGTTGAAGGGCATAATATCTCTGCTTCGGGATGAGTCATATCGGTGGTGGCTCACCGTAAGGGATGGAACGATGCAGAAAATCTCGCCTGGGAATTCTTCAAGGATGCTTATCAAAAGAAATATATTGGAACTAGTTACGTGGATGCACAGCGGAAGGCTTTCTTGAACCTGGTTCAAGGCAATAAGACAGTGGCAAAGTATGAGGCCGAATTCCTCCGGTTGAGTAGGTATGCTCGTGGTATTGTGGGTACCGAGCATGAACGGTGTGTTAGATTCGAAGATGGGCTGAGAGATGAGCTGAGGATGATGATAGCTCCACAATAGGAACGGGAGTTCGCTGTCCTAGTGGAGAAATCGAAGGTTGCTGAAGGGGTAAGGCAGTCAGTTAGGCAAAATTAGGATAGGAACTGGAATAAGAGGAGCTCCAGATCTTCAAGGTTCGCTGGTAATCAGTAGAAGAGAATGAGGTTTGGTGGGTCCGATCAAGCTGCTAGGCCTGCTGCTTTGCGCTAATTCTCAATGGCCGCCACGGTGTGCCCGGTGTGGAAAGTCTCACACGAGGAATGTTGGAATGGTAACCAGAGATGCTTCAAATGTGGGTCCATGGAGCATCGGGTTAGAGATTGTCCGAAAAAGGCAGCTAGGCTGAGATCAGAGGGTCAGGATCGTGCACCAAATAGAAGGGATAACCAACAGCCTCAGAGGGGTCGTGGTGCAGGAAGAGGAGGTAATGGTGCTGGCAGAGGTCGTGGGGCACCGAGGGGAGGTACCGGTGGTACTGAGGCTAGGCAACCTGGTTTGGTCTATGCCGCGAGGCGTCAAGAGGAGGGCGACGCACCGGACGTTATAACCGGTATGTTCTTGATCTTTGGTGTACCCTATAATACTTTGATTGACATTGGCTCAACCCACTCATACATTGCTAGTAGCGTAGTGGAAACTCTGTATTTAGACTCTGAGCTTACTTCTAGGAAGATGACTGTATTAAGCCCCCTAGGTCACTCTGTAGAAGTAAGTAAACTCTATAGGAACGTACCCCTAGAACTCTAAGGGTCGTGTTCTTGGTCGACTTGATGGAACTACTGCTTTGGGAGTTCAACCTAATCCTCAAGATGGATTGGCTAGTAAAGTATCGAGTAGCTCGGATTGCGCACTAAGCGCATGGTAATAAAGACCGTGGAAGGTGATGAGGTGGTGATGATAGGTAAAAGGAGAGATTACCTGTCTAATGTGGTTTCTGCGTTGAAGGCAGAAAAGATGGTTAGGAAGGGTTGTGAAGCTTATGTGGTGCATGTCTGTGCTTTAGAAGCTAAGGATGTTACTGTGAGAGATGCCCGGACTGTAAGGGATTATGTCGATGTGTTTCCAGAGGAACTTCCAGGTCTACCTCTGGACCGCGAGGTTGAATTTGGTATAGACTTGCTACCCAAAACCGCGCCAGTGTCTATAGCTCCGTATCGGATGGCGCCGAAAGAATTGGTAAAGTTGAAGCGCAGATTCAGGAATTATTGGATAGAGGGTTCATCTGACCAAGTGTATCGCCTTGGGGAGCTCCGATGCTTTTTGTCAAGAAGAAGGATGGGACAATGAGGATGTGTATAGACTATCGACAGCTGAACAAGTTGACAATAAAGAACCGGTATCCTTTGCCCAGGATTGACAATCTGTTCGATCAACTCAAAGGAGCATCGGTGTTCTCTAAGATTGACCTTAGGTCAGGGTACCATCATCTTAAGGTGAAGGAGGCTGATGTCTACAAGATGGCATTCCGTACTCGGTATGGGCACTACGAGTTCTTAGTAATGCCTTTTGGTTTGACGAATGCACCGACAGTGTTTATGGACATGATGAATCGGGTTTTCCAACCCCATCTGGATCAGTTTTTCGTGGTCTTCATAGGCGACATTTTGGTGTACTCGAAGTCGGAGGAGGAGCATGACGCACATCTTCATGTGGTTTTGCAAGTTCTAAGGGAGAAACAGTTGTACGCCAAATTCAGTAAGTGTGAGTTCTGGCTCAAAGAGGTAACCTTTCTATGGCATGTTGTTTCAGCCGAAGGAATTAGGGTGGATCCCCGTAAGATTGAAGTGGTACTAGAGTGGAACCCACCCAAGTCTGTTACGAAAATTCGAAGTTTTCTAGGGTTGGCAGGATATTATAGGAGATTCGTGGAAAATTTCTCCTTAATCGTAGCACCGTTGACTAAGCTGTTGAGAAAAGGAGTTCCGTTTGTGTGGTCTGAGAAGCAGCAAGAGAGTTTCGATAAGCTGAAGAGGATTTTAACAGAAGCGCCAGTCTTGATTCAGCCTGAGGCAGGAAAGGAGTTCACGATGTACTGTGATGCATCGCATATTGGTTTAGGTGTGTGTTGATGCAAGAAGGGAAGGTGGTCGCTTATGCGTCACGACAGTTGAGGCCTCACGAAGCTAACTACCCGACACATGACTTGGAATTGGCTGCTGTGGTATTTGCCTTGAAAATCTAGAGGCACTACCTGTACGGGGAGAAGTTGGTAGTGTACATAGATCACAAGAGTCTGAAGTACCTCCTGACTCAGAAAGATTTAAATCTGAGGCAGTGGAGGTAGATTGAGTTGTTGAAGGACTACGACTGCTCGATCGAATATCATCCGGGGAAGGCTAATGTAGTAGCTAATGCATTGAGCCGAAAGGTGGTAGCGGACTTGCGAGCAATGTTTGCTCACCTAAGTCTCTATGAGGATAGGAGCCTTCTGGCAGAATTACAGGTGAAGCCGTCTTGGATTAATGAGGTCAAAGAAAGGAAGATGACTGATGAAGCTTTGAATACTCGAAGGTTGTAAGTACAGAATGGTGAGGCTGAAGGGTTCAGCTTGGGTAGTGATGGAGTGTTGTATTTCAAAGGGAGAGTAAGTATGCCTAAGGATGATGATTTGAGGCAAAAATCCTTAAAAAGCTCATAGCGGTCGTCTGTTTATGCACCCGGAAGCGATAAGATGTATCGGGATTTAAGGGAGTAATTTTGGTGGCTGGGTCTTAAGCGGGAAGTAACCGAGTTAGTGGGCAAGTGTCTGACATGCCAGCAAGTTAAGGTTGAGCATCAATTGCCATCAAGGCTGTTACAGCTGGTAAGGATCCCACAGTGGAAGTGAGAGGAGATTACTATGGATTTCGTAAGTGGGCTTCCCCTTACGCCCAGTAAGAAAGATGCTGTTTGGGTGATAGTAGACCGATTGACTAAGTCGGCCCATTTCATACCGGTAAGGGTTGACTACTCGCTTCAAAGGTTAGCCAAGCTGTATATAGTAGAGATAGTGCGGTTGCATGGAGTACCTGTGTCCATTATCTCAGATCGAGATCCCCGGTTTACGTCGAGATTCTAGAAGGCTTTACATTAGGAGTTAGGCACGAAGTTGAATTTTAGCACGGCTTTTCATCCACAGTCTGATGGACAATCTGAGAGGGTAATCCAAGTATTGGAAGATATGTTAAGGGGCTGTGTTTTGGATTTTCGTGGTAGTTGGGAGGAGTACCTACCTTTGGCAGAGTTCGCTTATAATAATAGTTATCAAGCGAGTATTCAGATGGCACCGTATGAGGCACTGTATGGTCGAAATGCCGTACTCCTACATGTTGGACGGAGCTAAGAGAGCGACAGATGTTGGGTCCAGAGTTAGTGGCAGAGAAGGAGGATAAAGTTAGAGTAATTCGGGCTCGTCTTAAGGAGGCATCGGACCGGCAAAAATCCTATGCCGATCTTAAACGCAGAGATGTTGAGTATGCGGTGGGTGATAAGGTTTTCTTGAAGGTATCACCTTGGAAGAAGGTGCTGAGGTTTGGCCGGAAGGGCAAGCTAAGCCCTAGATTCATCGGACCGTACACAGTGTTGAAACGTGTGGGACCGGTAGCTTACCAGCTTGAGTTGCCAGCAGAATTGAGCCAGATACATGATGTCTTCCATGTTTCGATGCTGAGGCGCTATCGATCAAATCCCTCACACGTTGTGCCGGTTGAGGAAATTGAAGTGAACTCGCACTTGTCTTTCGAGGAGGAGCCGGTACAGATTTTGGATCGAGATGTCAAGGTTCTGAGGAGGAAGTCAGTGCCATTGGTAAAAGTGCTATGGCGAAACCATGGTACGGAGGAAGAAACGTGGGAACCCGAGGATGTGATGCGGTAGCAATACCCCCAACTCTTCTGATCCAGGTAATTTCGAGGCCGAAATTCTTTTTAAGGGGGTAGAACTGTAACATCCTAAATTAGGGGTTGTTAAAAATTTAATTATATTCATGTGCTTGCTTGAAAAGAAATGAATGCTATGTTTGCTAGACATGTTTTAGGGTCTAGACATAGCCCCGAACTAGGTCGGACTTGGGGCTGGAATTTCTTTTTAAGTGCTTAAAAGGAAGGAATTAAGTGAGAAAGGGGTTAAGTAAAATTTCGGGTGAAGCTTAACACAAAGAGTTAATTGGCAAAGTGGCTTCCATGCGCCACTTAAAGGCTTAAGGGTGATGAATGGACAGGTCTTGGGTTCGATTCTTGGGAGTTACAAGGGGGGATGTGTTTTATTTTTTGGGCTTTTTGGCGTTAAAGGAAAGGGGGCCAGGTATGAAGGCTTTAAAAATTAAATAGTGAGGTTTAAGAGCATGAAAGTCGATTGGGAAAAATGGCATGGGGCATTGAAAGGGGGGCTACGGCAGTAAGGTCCTAGGTTTGAACCAAGGGAGCAGCAGTTGGTTTTATTTTTTTATGCAAGCCGGCGTTAGGGGGGAGAAGTAATGGCTTGATTTTGGACTCTTAAGGTGCTAAGGATAAGCATTGTTTTCTTTCAATTTTCAACTGGAAGGGGTAGTTGTTAGTAGTTTATTTGCTTTTAAATTGTATAAAGAGTGGCTAGGAGATAAAGATTTGAGATAAATGTTGTTTTCTTGGGTGATAATTAAAGGGTGGAAATTATCACCAAAAGGAAAGGTGATGGCCGGATTTGGGACACCTTAGGGGCCATTCACTTTTGGTTTTATCACCTAGAGAGAGGGGCCAAAATTCATTTAGCAAGTTTTTCTTCTTTTTACATTTGGTTGCTGGCCGAATTCTCCCTAGCCTCTCTTGCCAAAATTCTCCAAAAATTCTCTTCTTCTTTTTCTCTATTAGCCAAACCTCTTCCACTCTTTTACCGAAATTTTTTCTTCTCCTATAAAGATCCACTTGGCCGAATCCCCCTTAAAGAAAGGTGCTGTTTCACTCTAACATTTGGTCCTTTTCTCCTCCTTAAAGGTAGCCGAACCCCCTCACAACACTAAGTGGTGCTGACTTGTGGTGTTTAAGGGCCGATATAATTATCAAGGTAAGGGGCGATACCCTCTTTTAGGTTCAAGATTATGGCCGAATGGCCTATGACTCTTATTAATGATTAAGTCGATTGTAGGGAAGCCATAGCCGATTGAAGGAAGCTTCTGGGATTTGATTCTCCAAGGTATGTAGGTTATGACATTCGGCCAAAGGCCATGTTATGTATTATAAGTGGTGACTGATCTTTTTGTGGGTTGTTTAAGAAATTTCGGCAGAGTCTTAATCAAGTGACGTTTTCGGGATTTATTTGGTAACCAAATCCGTTTAAGGTAAGAGCCTTTGGTATTAAGTTGTTATGGCCGAATAGGCCTATGGCACTAACATTGATGATTGGCCGAATTTAGGGTCAAGGATCTAACATCGTAGATTGGATCTTCGGGATCTAGGATTCGTGGTGGTAACAGGTGTGTAAAATTCACTACACACTTTATTAGTAACATGACTATATTGTTGCCTTTTTAAATCGTTGTGGTAGATTTGCTTGTGGGTTTAAGCATGGATTTCGGGTAAGTCCCCTATTACATGATCTATGATGTATGTGTATGCCATCATATGCTGTTAAATGCATGATATATGATAGTCGATATGTAAGCATGGTGATGGTGGGATTGATGAGAGGAGGGGGATGATTTTTATGGACTGCCATCAGTGGTTTTGACCATAAGATGGGTTGGCCCCATCAAATTTATTGTGACTTCGGTCACCAGTGGTTTTGACCACACTGTTGTTAAATTGTGACTAAGTCCCAGTGGTTTGGTACCACTAGTGGTTTTGACCACATTATGATATTTGTGACCTATGGTCATCAGTGGTTTTGACCACACGATGGGTTGGCCCCATCATTTAATTTGTGACTCTAGTCACCAGTGGTTTTGACCACCAGTGGTTTTGACCACCAGTGGTTTTGACCACACGGGGTAGTTAAAGGAGTACGGATGGTTAGTTGGGTTGCATGTTGCATGTCTATTAATAAATTGTGTATGAGTTGTATTTTCTTGGTGGGGGATTTACACACTGAGTCTTGGTGACTCACCCCTTCCCAAATTATTTTGCAGATGAGTAGATCGCGGAGATGGAGCCGGAGAGGACTCGAGGCGGCCATGCTTATCATTGGATTTGAATTTACTTTGTTATAGTTAATATTATTTATTTTCTAAGTTTTTTTTAATTTGGGATGTAATAAGGCCACTAATTATTATTTGGATGTTTTAATTAGTTGTTTTAATTTACTTATACTATATTACAAAAAGAATTTATAAAAGCTAAGTGAACCGGTTAAAAATAACTTTTTCAAACTTAATAACTTCTACGGGATTTCAAAGATGTTACCATCGGGCAACAAAATACACCAAGTCAACTACAACATTGACAAATTTTAAAATTTTACATGATCAAATGTTTTCAAAGGGTTTATCAACCCAACCATGTTTATGAAAATAATCCCAACTGAATTTTATCAAACCCCGTTTTTATGCGTTAGCCATATTTTAACAAGTTTTCACCAGACACTCAAAATGATTCAAATTATTTTACTCCATGACATACCAGATCCGGTCAGGACTCATGGGCTGGGTTTGGGGTGTTACAAAAGAAGCACAAAATAATAAATCAAAATTTTACACTAGGTGGGATTCAAACCCTAGCTCTCCCCTCTGCCATTCACGCCACTTGCCACTAAGCCACCAGCTCCTCTTGTGCTAGCAAGTTACCCAATTATTCCCTTATGCTAGACGCCACTTGCTTTCTCCCCTTTGAATGCTTTAACACTAAAATTTTCCTATGGCCTAACTTGAACCCAGAACTTCCTAGAAACCCCGTAACTTTCCAAAATCACCTTCCCAATAAGTCTAACTTGAAATAATGTTGTTCTCTTGTTCTAAAAAATTTTAAACACTCCTACGTCTAAGGCCCATTGGGCCCAATTCTACTAGGCCCAATTTTGGGATGTTACAATTCTACCCCCTTAAAGAAATTTCGTCCTCAAAATTTCTAACCAACTACTAAACGCACCGCTCAAGTTACACCACTATGCTTTTGCTGTGCACTCTGATCTTAATAACGCTAATTCACTTTCTATCTTAATCTTGGAAACTCTTTACATCATCAAATACCTAATCCTTAAAAGCAAACAGGTATTTATCACTTATTCATAAAATTTTCTACATCCAACTAAAACATACCCGTCTTAATGGTGATGGAACAATCCCAAGCCCTATGCTCCTTAGACCCGCATCTCAAACATGCTCCTGACCTCCTCCAGCATTCCCCCGAATGACTCCTTCAGCAATAATCGCAAGCCAAAAAGTTTGGATGTGCCTTGACACACTTCACAGAACCGGACTGGGACCCTATAGAATCGAGATCCTTTTTCTTCTTACAGTCTATGCACTTTTGTCGAAGTGCCTCACCGATTCCTTTAACCTCTTCCAATACCTTCTTAACTAACTGAGTCAGCTCATCAACCCCAGTTCGATCATGAGATCTCGTCTCAGCCACTGGCGAAGCTGGTGCGTCCATTTCAGACATATGCCCAGATGCTTCAGACCCAACTCTAGCACCTCGGCCTCTACTAGGCCACGTCTACTGCGTCCACGACCTCTAGCGCTCATATTTACTAAGTCGATTTAATCTGATTAAGAGTTTTATGAATTAGTATATTATTCAATGTTTATTAAACAATGTTTTATGGAGTACAAGAAATAGAGTTGTTTTCGCAAAACGTATCCTAAAGTCTCAATCTCTAGTGTTTTAGCTCCTAAAGCTAAAAGTTCTAGAGTATTTCTACAGTCATACCACAATAATCATAAAATGAAAACATAAACTTACTTGACTTGGTGCCGGATACCCGTGGTGCCATACTTCCTTTAGAACATGCATGTACAAATTAAAATTTTAAACAGCTTTAAAAACATTTTTGAACCCAAACCACAGCCGAGTTTTACAATCCGGGCTCTGATACCATAAAATATAACACCCCAAAATCGGCCATGCGTTATGACCGGATCTGACATGTCACATGAGGAAAACATGTTAAATTAATTCATTATAATCAAGAAAACAAGTTTGATTTGAAATATTTGATAAAATATTACTAACCACGAAGGTGGATTGATAAATTGATAATTTGAACGAATGAACTTATAAAACCGTGACCTTTGAAAATATTGTTGATAATTTGAGAGAAAATTTTTGAGTTAAAATATTTGTATAAGTTTGTTATGAAATCCATATGTTAGTCTATTTTAGAAAACCTTTATTTTAGTTTTTAGAAAAATTCCCATTTAAAGTAATTTAAGCAAAATAATAAGTACGTCAAACATAAAGAAAAAGTAAAATATTCCAAAGGCCTTATTACAACCCAAAAACCCAAAATAGTAAAAGTACTTAAGTGAACGGAATTAAAAATCTAAAGTTCAATATAAACACCATTTCTGAAGTATGGCCTCCACCGAGTCATCCATGGCCCAAGTCCACTTCACGGAGAATTACCTGCAAGGGTTAAGGAAATGGGGTGAGTTATTAGAACTCAGTGTATAATCCCTTACCATAATCCACTGGGTCTGAACTCGTAAAGCAACATCTTGGGCCTGAGCCCATATAGCATAATCTTGGGCCGAAGCCCATTTACATAACAGTATATATATATATGTGTGCAATGTATGCAACCCAACCCATCCTAGTAGTCCATCCGCTACACACCACCTGTACCATCCCATCACACCTGTGGCGATCAAGTCAACCCACCACGCTAAACACACCAATCGCAGTAAGTTGCCATTTATAATATTTGTGGCTGAGCCACCAGAATCATATACGGTAATATAATCGGCACATAGCCTTCATCACGATGGCACAAAGCCATATTTAATTTGGCACATAGCCATTATCAGAATTTGTGGCAGTGCCACCAGACTACACTTCTCTTCATTCAACTTTCCCATCCTGTAACATCCTAAATTAGGGGTTGTTAAAAATTTAATTTTATTCATGTGTGTGCTTGAAGAAATGAATTCTATGTTTGTTACACATATTTTAGGGTCTAGTCATAACCCCGAACTAGGTCGATTTAGAACTAAAAATTTCTTTTTAAGTATTTAAAAGGAGGGAGCTAGGAGATAGGGGTTAAGAGAAGTTTTGGGAGAAACATGACACAAGGAATAGCTTGGCAAAGTGGCTTTCATGCGCCACTTAAGTGTTACAAAGGAGGCCTCAAAGGGAGCTTCAAGGGAGAAGGTTCGAGTCTTGGGAGTTACAAGGGGATGTATTTTTATTTTGGGCTTTTTGGGACGTTAAAGAAAGGGGCTAAGTTGGAAGGCCTTAACAGATTTTGTGGGTAAGGTATGGACATGAAAGACGGTTGGTGGAGTGGCTTGGGGTACCACTTAAGGGCTTAGAGGTGGCAGGTCTTGGGTTCGAACTGCCGAGGTTGCGCCTTGGGGAATTCTATTTTCTTTTATTTTAGGAAGGAATCGGCCTAGGAAGGCCTTAAAATTAAATGGTGAGGTTTTATGACATGAAAGTCAATTGGGAGGAATGGCATGGGGTGTTGCAAGGGGCACGGCAGTTGCTCCTTTAGGTCCCAAGTTCGAACCAAAGAAACAACAGTGGGCATTTTATTTTTTTATGCAGCTGACGTGAAGAGGGAGTGAGCTGATCGCATGATTTTGGACTCTTAAAGTGATGAGGATAAAGCTTAATTTTTGCACACATTCGGCTGGAAGAGTAGTGGAAGTGGATAGGAGATAAATGGAAGATAAATGTTATTTTTCTTGAGTGATAATTAAAAGCTGAATTATCACAAAGAGGGGGAGCTGATGGACGACTTTAGGACTCCTTGGGGGGCTGTCCATAATCGGTTTTGATATAGTAAGAGAGTGCCAAAAATTCATCAATTATTCTTTTCTTTTTTCTCTCTTGTTGCTGGCCGAATTCTCCCTAGCCATAGAAGACAAAATTCTTCAAAAATTCCTTGCTTCTTATTTCTTTTACTTGGCCGAACCTACTAAAATTTCACTTCCCTTTTTCTACTAGCCGAATATCTCTTCCATAAAGGGGCTTAGGCCGAATCTCACATCCCTAACCAAGGTGCTGCCGATTTTAATAGTGTGGTAAGGACTCTCTTTGTGTTAAATCTTTTATTCTTGTTATGGCTAGCCGAAACCATGAGGCTTAACCATGCATTTTTGTGTATGACTGAATCTATTCAGGGTCTTGGATTTGTAACCCTTTTTAGAAGCCAGCATTATGGAGAAGTGAGAGGTCTTTTCGGGATTTGATTCCCCAAGGTAAGGAGGTAAGTAATATTCGGCCATAGGCCTTGATTATGTATAATTGTGCAACCCGATTCTAACAAGTGTTTTGGTAGGGATCTCGACAAGTCAAGTGACAATTTCGGGATTTCGATAAGTGTGGTAAGTAAATAGTTATATTCGGCCAAAGGCCATTTTTGGATTATAGGTGCAATTAATCCTTCGGGATTACTAATTTGGCCGAATAGGCCTATGGCACTACCATTGATGATTGGCCAAATTTAGGGTCAAGGATCTAGCATCGTAGATCGAATCTTCGGGATCTAGGATTCGTGGTAGTAACAGGTGTGTAAAACTCCTTACACACTGTATTAATTAACATTGCCATATTGTTGCCTTTTAATCTTTTTGCTAGTTTTGCTTGTGGGCATAAGATTGGATTCCGGGTAAGTCCCCTATTTTGTGATCTATAATGTATGTTGAGTATGCCATCACATGCTGTTAAATGCTATGCATTACATAAATGCATGATATATGATAATTGATATGTAAGCATGATGATGGTGGGATTGATGAGAGGAGGGGGATGATTTTTATGGATCGTCACCATGGTTTTGACCACAAGATGGGTTGGCCCCATTAGATTTATTGTGACTTGGTCACCATGGTTTTGACCACACTTGTTGTTAATTGTGACTAAGTCCCAGTGGTTTGGTACCACCAATGGTTTTGACCACATTATGATATTTGTGACCTATGGTCATCAGTGGTTTTGACCACACGATGGGTTGGCCCCATCATTTAATTTGTGACTCTAGTCACCGGTGGCTTTGACCACCAAAGGTTTTGACCACAGGCGCTTAAAGGAGTATGGATGGTTAGTTGGGTTGCATAATCGCATGTTTATTAATATCTTGTGTATGAGTTACATTTTCAGGTGGGGGATTTACACACTGAGTCTTGGTGACTCACCCCTTCCCATACTATTTTGCAGATGAGTAGATCGCGGAGATGGTGCCGGAGAGGACTCGAGGTGGCCATGCTTATTCGATGGATTTGGATTTAATTTATTATCTTTAAGTTTATTTATTTTCTGTTATAAGTTTTTAATTTGGGTTGTAATAAGGCCGCTAATTTTTATTTGGATGTTTACATAGCTAATTTACTTTACTTATGCTATACTACAAATGAATTTACAAATGTTATGTAAACCGGTTAAAAACAACATTTTCCAACTAAGTAACTTTTACGAGTTTTCAAAAATGTTACCATCGGGTAACAAAATACACCAAGTCAACTATAACTTTGACGATTTCAAAATTATACATAATCAAACGTTTCCAAAGGGTTTATCAACACAACCATGTTTATGAAAATAATCCCAACTGAGTTTTATCAAACCTCGTTTTAATACCTTAACCACATTTTAACAAGTTTTCACCAGACACTCAAAATTTTTCAAATTATTTTACTCCGTGACATACCAGATCCGGTCAGGACTCATGGGCCGGGTTTGGGGTGTTACACATCCCATGCAATATGTATAGATGCAACATATATAATAACATAATATTCACATACATAAACAACAATCATTAATCTAAGAATTCATTTCGGTGAATCGGCCCATTTAAACAATAGTAATTCGGCCCATTAAGGCATTCAAGCAAATCAGCCCTTTAGGGGCATTTTCGTAATTCAGCCCATAAGGGCATTTCGATAATTCAGACCATAGGGCCATTTTGGTAATTCGGCCCATAAGGGCATTTTCGTAATTTACCCTCCAAGGTTATTTTGTTAATTTCGCAACCCCGGACTTAACTACTAATTTGGGGCATAAAAATTAAAATTGTCCATCTGCGTCATATTGACTAAATTGACTATAACTCGCGTTAGGAAACTCAAAATTTAGATCCGTAAATTTTCCTTGAAACTAGACTCATATATATTCTTACTACAATTTTTCTAGAATTTTTAGCTTAGTCTTTTAGTATAGTTTATTCATTGAAGATTCCCTTGTTTCACTGACCAACGGTTCTGACCTCTCTTACTCTAAATCCAAATATCTCACTGTACGGTTTTCATATGTTGTTCCTACTTGTTTCTATTGAAAATAGGCCAAAGAATCTATATATAAAAATTATAACTCATAATTCACTTTTTAAAATTTTTAATGATCTTTCTAAGACAGAACAGGGAACCACGAAGTCATTCAGAACCAATCTTACTAAAATTAAAATATCACAGAATATAAAATTCCTCTTCCTCCTCTATTTCTTTCATATAAAACTAGACACAATAAGATTTGATTCGATATCTTATTTACTCTCTAGTTCCCTTTCTCCTATTTTTCGTGATTTTTTAAAATCACGACACTACTGCTAACTAAAAACTGTTTCATTGCAAAATACGATTACCACTACAAACATACGCACGCCCGGGTGGTCACAGATGCTGGTTTTCAGTTTCCTATTTCCTTCAGTATTTCGACCGAATCACAGAACATTTCATGCAAACATTTAGAGAGGTGTGATATTACACACCATTTCAAACATGTATTCAAAAGGGTATGAGATTACACATCTTATTCGGATTTCCTAAAGAACCACTCTTCGTTGCCCCCAAAATCATGATCCTTCCCTACTAGGTTTGAAAGTCCAGCCTTGTACTTTGGTTATTGTAAGGAGTTCCTAAAGTAAATAAGTGATGTACCAAAAGGGTTAGCCTTCATCCAATATTCGGCCCTTCCACAAGAGCAAGAAGTTGATAACATCACCATAAAATAGAATCACATGAGCGATGTAAAATATTGAAATAAAGAGTAACATCTTACCACCAATATTCGGCCTAATCACCCACTTTCCAATCAACTTTCGAACCCAAGGCTAAGAGAATGATAAGTGGCAGAAAACGATGGCTTGATAGTTTTGGCAACCAAAAAGAATGGACAATGATGGATTAAGGCTTACGGCACAAGAAGGTTCGTCCAAAACAAGAGAAAAGTAATTGGCAAAGAAAATGTAAAAATGAACAAAGCTTTTCAAAAATGGCCAAGAGAAATTCGACTCTCCCTCTCCCTAACAAAACCATGTGAAAACTCTTGCCAAATGGATAGATGATGACCATAAACTTCTTTCCAAAACATCTTCCCTAAAATCGGCCAACATATCTCCCTTCTTACTCCTTTATTTTACTCCTTTCCATACACTCCTCCTTACCATACTTCCTTAGCCACCTTTGCATAATTAAAAAGTCCACCTTACCAAAAATACAACCATGGCTGACACTTAGGAAAGAAGCACAAAAAAATAAATAAAAATTTTGCACTAGGTGTGATTAAAACCCAAGCTCTCCTTTTTCCATCCACGCCACTTGCCACTAAGCAACAAGCTCCTCTTGTGCTAGCAAGTTGCCCAATTATTCCCTTATGCTAGACGCCACTTGCCTTCTCCTCTTTAAATGCTTCAACACTAAAATTTTCCTATGGCCTAACTTGAACCCGGAACTTCCTAGAAACCCTGTAACTTTTCAAAATCACCTTCCCTATAAGTCTAACTTCAAGTAATGTCGTTCTCTTGTTCTCAAAAATTTTAAACACTCCTACGCTCAGGGCCCATTGGGCCCAATTCTATTAGGCCCAATTTCGGGATGTTACAGGTAATGCCTCGTACCCTGTTCCAGTGTCAAATACGGGTAAGGGGTGTTACATGTAGTGGTATTAGAGCTATGGTTTAGTCGATTATTGGACTAACGTAGCGTGTGTAAGAGTCTAGCTATACATGCCGTATATGAACTGTGGTAGTGTTATGACTCTTGATAATTTTAAACTATGTTTTCATATAGTAAATGGATCCCAACCAAGTTGTAGTTGATGATGTAGAAAGTAATGCTCCAGCTCCGGCTCCCGCTCAAGGGGCAATGCCATCTAAAAGTAGATCTCCAAAGGTCAGTTAGGGAGGAGGAGAAAGGGCTAGGAAGCCTTCCTTCAAATGATGAACCAGTGGTATTCGAAGTTTTTTCAAACAAATTCGAATACTCAACTCCCTCCACCCCCACCTATTCCTCAGTCAGTTCTCGTAGCTCCTCAGGGTATGAAATTCATGAGATTGAGTAAGCCACCAGTTGATAAGATCTGGAAGCATGGGGCTAAAGATTTTAGAGAAAATGTCGATGATAATCCTAAAAAGGTAGAATTCTGGATCGAAAACTCCATCAGGGTATTTGATGAAGTGTCATGCACACCAAATGAATGTTTAAAATGTGCTGTGTCACTTCTGAGAGATTCAGCATACCGGTGGTGGAAAACCCTTGTGTCAGTAGTATCGAGGGAGAAGGTTAATTGAGAATTCTTCCAAGATAAGTTTAGGAAGAAATATATCAGCCAACGGTTTATTGATTAGAAACTCAAGGAGTTTTTAGAGTTGAAATAGGGTTAAATGTCGACAACTGAGTACGAGCGAGAGTTTGTTAGGCTTAGTAAGTACACTTAGGAATGTGTTTCCACTGAGGCTATCATGTACAAAAGGTTTGAAGATGGGTTGAATGATGATATCCGATTGTTAGTTGGAGTCCTTAAGTTGAAAGAATTTTTGGTACTATTCGACCGAGCTTGTAAAGTTGAAGAATTAATCAAGGAGAAGAGAAAAGCCGAGTCTGAGGCTAGAGATGTAAGAAAAAAGGCCAATGAGTAAGTCATTTCAATCTCATTCTAAGAAATCGAGAGATTTGTATGTTCGATCGAGTGCCTCAGCTGGGTATCCCAACGGAGATCGTGGGAAACAATACTCTAGTTCTAAAGCCCAAACTACATCAGTAGCGAGCATTGGTAACGCTAAGTTTGATTGGTCTGAATGTTAGTACTACGGCTGATGACACCCCGGCAAATGTAGAATGTATGATAGGGCCTGTTTTAAGTATGGCTCTCATGACCACTTTATTAAATATTACCCAGAGATGGTTAAAAATGATAAGTTTTAGACTGCAAGATCGGGCAACACTGCCTCTAAAGGGAGACCACCAACAAATACGAGAAATTGAGCTAGTAGTAAAGGTGTGACAAAAGATACAACTGTAAGATCTGAGGCTAGGGCACCTGCTAGAGGCTATGCTATCCGTGCTCGCGAAGAAGCGACATCTCCCGATGTTATCACCGGTAGTTTTTCTCTCTATGATACTAATGTTATTGCATTGATCGGTCCCAAATCGACTCATTCTTATGTTTGCATGAAATTGGTAGCTAGTACGAACTTTCCTGTTGAGTTTACTGAATTTGTGATTAAAGTGTCAAACCCCTTAGGAAAATATGTGCTAGTTGATAAAGTTTGCAAGAATTATCCATTGATGATTCGAGGTCACTGTTTTCCAGCTAACCTAATGTTGTTGGCATTTGATGAGTTTGATGTCATTTTGGGTATGGATTGGTTGACACTACCTGATGTCGTAGTGAATTGTAGACGAAAATTTATTGAATTGAAATGTGGGAATGGTGAAATTCTTCGAATTAATTCAGATGAGTCAGGTGAGTTACCTGTTGTGATTTCTTCAATGACTGCCCAAAGATATGTGAGAAAGGGTTTTGAAGCTTATCTAGCTTATGTGTTGAATACAAGAGTGTATAAAATAAAGATTGAATCAGTACCAGTAGTTTGTGAATATCCGGATGTGTTTCCAGAGGAGTTGTGGGTTACCTCCGATCAGAGAGGTTGAGTTTGGTATTGATTTAGTACTAGGGACTTCACCGATATCGATCGCTCCATATAGGATGGCTTCTACTGAATTGAAAGCTCAGTTGCAAGAGTTGACAGATAAGGGTTTTGCGAGATCGAGCTTTTCGCCATGGGGTGCACCGCTGTTATTTGTCAAGAAGAAAGATGAATCCATGAAACTTTGTATTGATTACCGACAGCTCAACAAGGTGACTATAAAGAATAACTATCCTTTGCCAATAATTGATGACTTGTTTGATCAGTTGAAAGGGGCAACTATATTTTTGAAGATTGATTTGAGATTTGGCTACTATAAGTTGAGAGTTAAAGAGTCGGATGTGCCAAAAACTGGTTTTAGGACAAGGTACGGGCATTATGAATTTCTTGTTATGCCTTTTGGATTAACTAATGCCCCTACTATTTTTATGGACTTGATGAATCAAATTTTTCGACCGTTCTTAGATAAGTTTGTGATTGTTTTCATCGATGACATTTTGATTTATTCTCAGAATGAGTCTGAGCATGCTGAACACTTAAGAATTCTGTTGCAGACCTTGAGAGGTAAGAAGTTGTTTACTAAATTCAGCAAAAGTGAGTTCTGCCTTTGAGAAGTCATATTTTTGGGACATATTGTCTCCGGAGATGGTATTCGGGTTTATCCGAGTAAGATATCGGCAATTGTTGATTGGAAACTACCAAAGAATGTATCGAAGGTCAGAAGCTTTTTTGGCTTAGTTGGTTATTATCGATATTTTTTCATAGGATTTTTGATGATTGGTACTCCTATAACAAAACTGCTTTGAGAAGTTGAAAACATTATTGACGGAGGTGTCAGTTTTAGTGCAACCCGAATAGGGAAAAGAGTTCGTAATCTATAGTGATGCATCACTGAATGGTTTAGGATGTGTGTTGATGCAAGAGGGCAAAGTGATAGCTTATGCCTCGAGACAGTTGAAACCGCATGAGAAAATTATCCAACGCACGATTTGGAATTGGCTGCCATTATTTTTGCTTTGAAAATTTGGCGTCATCATTTGTACGGTGAGACGTGCCACTTATATACTGACCACAAGAGTTTGAAGTATTTGATGACTCAAAAGGATTTGAACTTGCAACAACGAAGATGGCTTGAGTTACTAAAAGATTATGAGTTGGTAATTGACTGCCATCCCGGAAAGGCAAACGCAGTCGCAGATGCTTTGAGCAGAAAGTTCTTGTTTGCCTTGAGAGATATGAATAAGAGGTTGACTTTATCCAATGATGGTTCGGTTCTAATAGAGTTGAGAGCTAGACCAGTGTTCCTTCAACAAATTTGCGAAGCTCATAAATGTGACGGTGATTTTCAAACCAAAAGAGTTCATTGTGAATCGAGTAGTGATTTAGATTTTCATATCAGATCCGATGATTTTTTGATGTTCCAAGGTAGAATTTGTGTACTGAAAAGTAATGAACTTATTCAGAAAATTCTTCATGAGACACATAATGGTTGTCTATCTGTGTATCTAGGTAGTACAAAAATGTATAATGATTTGAAGAAATTGTATTGGTGGTCAGGTATAAAATGAGATATTTTAGAGTTTGTTTCGAGATGTTTGATTTGTCAACGAGTGAAAGCAGAACACCAAGTGCCTTCAGGTTTACATCAGCCAGTGATGGTACTCAAGTGGAAATAGGATAGAATTACGATGGACTTCAAAATGGGTTTTCCTTTGACTCAAAAAAGAAAGATGTCGTTTGGGTCGTTGTTGATAGATTGACAAAATTGGCTCATTTTATTTCAAAACATATCGATTACTCACTTGACAAGCTAGCTGAATTGTACATTGCTGAAATTGTGAGATTACACGAAGTGCCTATTTTTATTATCTCGGATAGAGATCCGAGGTTTACTTCACGTTTTTGGAAAAAGTTGCAAGAAGCTTTGGGTACAAAGTTGAACTTTAGTTCTGCATTTCATCCGCAAGCTGAAGGCCAATCAGAGAGAACAATTCAGGTTCTTGAAGAAATGCTTTGTTGTTATGTTTTAGAATTTGAGGTTAGTTGGGAAAAATATCTACCATCGGTCGAATTTTCCTATAACAAAAGTTTTCAATCGAGTATAAATATGGCGCCTTATGATGCATTGTATAGCCGAAAGTGACAAACACCTTTGTAGTGGACCGAGCTTAGTGAGAAAAATATTCATAGGGTCAACGTGGTTTGGGAAACCGAAGAAAAGGTAAAGGTAATCTGTGATTGCTTGAAAGTAGCTTTAGATCGACAAAAGTCATATGCAAATTTGAAAAGAAAAGAGATCTGTCACATCCCGAATTTATGGGGATTTGTGTTTAATATGCTGTGATGTATTGTTGTGCTTATTATGCTTGTTAGAATGTTTTAGGGGTCCAGAATGGGCTTGAAGTTGGGCCGAGGCCTTAGCAAAAATTTTCTGTTTGGGCACTCTAGTGGAGAGTCAGGTAGGATAGGGCTTAAAACATATTATCCGTGAAGTAAGACACAAAAATGGGCTTGTAGCCCAGTGGTCAGTGGCGACATGCAGGGATTAGGAGGTGGCGTGTCAAGCAGTTAAAGAGGTCCAAGGTTCGAGTCGCATGATACCTTTTTATTTTAATTTAATTTCGGCAATAGCAAAGAGCAGTAGTGGAGTTAGGCTTGGATGCTTGAAATTAGGAATTATTTAGTGTGGATAATAAGGTTGATAATGTGCTGATAAAGGAAGGAAGATGTGGTGTTATCCATGACACTGTGGATGAGTAATCAGATAAAGATAATGAGAAAATTTTGGATTTATCTACTGGTCACAGTGGTGGCCGAAATTCCAACACTGATGGGGGAGGTGAAATCGGTTCGATAGGTTCAAGGGTGCGAAATTTCCCTTGATTAAATAGCTTAGTTTTGATTTTAAAGAGGGCATTTTCGATTTTTAGGCGAGAGGTGCGAAATTTTGGTTTAAGTAGGGGGATACCTCTTCAATTCCGGCATTTGACCCTATTCTCTTTTTCTTTCCTCTCATCTCCACTTTTATGCAGAAGCCAAATTTTCCATTGTTCTCTTCTCTCAATCATCTTTTTCTCAAAAGCCAAAACTCATAACTCTTCTCTTCTCCATTCTTTTCTTATAACCGAATAATCATTGTTCTTTTCTTTATTCTCTCTTTTCTAATTTCTTCATAGCCGAATCTTCATAGATCCTGTTGCACTGTTTTCCTTTTGATCTTCTCAGAAGCCGAAATCTCTAAGAGTTAGTCGAATCTATCGGTTAAGGTAAGTGCCGAATTCTCTCTTCACTTCTTCTCTTCCAATTTTTGAAGACCAAAGCCAAAATGCTAGATAAGATTATCTTTGGAGTAATGATTTGATTGTTCTCATGTTCTTATTTTGGGGTGACACATCGGGAATCGAAGTAGATCGTCTAGATCTAAAAGCCAAAAACCGCTAGTCTCTAAACTCTATCTCTTTCGGGATTTCTAGATAAGGGATCTCTACCCTATGAATGTACATTCGTGTTTGTACTCGATTCAATGTTTTCATTCGATTTGTTGACTAAGATCTGTTCCATGGATACAAATGCTAGTCAAACGAAAGAGGGAATTGGATCCGTAAATCCAACTCCTAGATTCAAGAAGCGAGCTGTGTCAGCCGTACAGGATTGGCCACCAAGTTGTGGACTGGCTTCAAAACAAAACCTTAGACAGTTAGCAGTCGTATCGGCTTCTGATAGTGTTGACATAGAAAGTCTTGTCTTGTCTGTAATCAGGTGTGTGGATCTTTATCAAACTAGTTAATCTATACTATATATATGTTATGGGCTAAAAGCCGGAAAAAGGTTGTATGAGCATTCGTGTTACCCGAAAAGGGTAGGCAAAGGATGCCAGGTACGTGATCATAAAAACTTCTCTATGTGTATCGAAGGATATGGTAGTTTGTGATCTTTTTAGATAGTATATTGTTTTGATTCTGCATGTATGTATGGATGGGATGGGATTGATATGACGAAGGGGAAGAGCATGCTAATAGGTCACTCAACGATCGGTGGTTAATCCACAACATGTTATTTAGGTCACATGGCAATCGGTGGCTCTGCCACATCTGATTAATAGGTCACATAGTGATCGGTGGTTAAACCACAATATATTATTAAGGTCGCATGGTGATGGTGGCTCGCCACATCGGTCTTTATGACAAAATGACAATTTGTCAAAATGGTGTGTAGCAGATGGAGGGTTGATTGTAGAAATCCCTGAGGCGTGATGGTTGGTATGGGCTGGTATGTAGAGGATGGGCTATAGGATTGGGATGGGCCATGTAGCATGTATATATTATGTTGCCATTGTGTATGGGCCAAGGCCCATAATGTGTTTGTGGGCCTCACCCTTTTATGTGTTTTCGAGATTTGGACACTGAGTCTTGGTGACTCACCCTTTTATTTCCCTGACTTTTCAGATGAGTAGCAGATCATGGACATGGGAGCCGTGGCGGACTCGAGGGGCCATCAAGTTTTTTTTTCATAAATTATTTTCGGTTTTCCTTTAAGTTTTAATTTTGGGATTATTTATGTAATAAGGCCTCCATAGCTTAGGTTATCAATTTATATTTGTTAATGTTTATATTCTATAAACTTATGTTCAAGGACTTGATTATAAAAAGGAAAAAAAAGAGATTTTCGAATAAGTTTTTTAAAAAAAAACTACAAAGGCTTTCTACAAATATCACTTATTTAACAAATACCTGCATTAACGAACCGAGATTTTCAAAACCCTCCAAAGCAAAGTTTTCAACATTTAACCCGTAGCATACCAGATCTGGTCGTGAAGTTTTGGGTCGGGTTTGGGGTGTTACATTTTGGTATCAGAGCCCAGTTCAAAACTTGGGCTATGAAATAGGTCCAGTAGTGATTTGTAAAATTGATGTAAGTTTGAGAAAAATTTCGGTTGAGATATGGCCTTCGAGTCTACCGGCACTCGATCCACATAGGTAAGTATTCTAAACTCATTATGTGTTATGCATGTTGGGCTTAATGGGCTCCATAGGGACATAGGCTAGTATGATTAGAGTTTGATGGACTTTAACCTCAGTTTAAACAACTCTTAAAATCCATAAGACTTAATTTCTCTAATTAAACATGTCCGTGAACAAGTCGTTGGGTTGGAGTGTGGCAACAGGCATACGCATGTCTAGGATTGGATCTAGGGAGAGCTTGGTATTTAAGCGGTCCTAGTGGCCCACCTCCTCTTCGCTGGAATCATACTTGGTGTGTAGTGACTGTTCACCTTAGCCATGAGGACTTGTTGACAGGCCAAAATTTATAACTAAAACTCGAAAGGGACCAGCCACCCTATTTCGCAAGATTACTAAAATACCCCTAGTTTTGTAAAATTTTCGGAATACCCTTGATTTGTGAAAATTATCGAAATACCCCTAGTTTGCAAAATTACCGAAATACCCTCGAATTGCAAAATTACTAAAATACCCCTGTAGGATAAAATTACCTAGGTAGTGCAATGACGAAAATACCCTTATGTGACAGAGGTGGGTTTATGGTTGTCACCTTTGTGTTTGATGCTGTTATGTGATGCTCTGTTGTGATGCATATGGATGCAGAATGTATGTGATTTCTAGAACTAGGAGATACAAACTTGAGACTGAGTTTGAATTCGAAAGAACTATTAATTAAACTACTTTCCATAAGATTGTTCATGGTTAATCAGTGAAAGAAATTAATAATTCATAAAATTTCTAATCAGATAAACGCAATCAGTAGAATGAGTACAAGGGGTCGTGGACGTCCTGCGCGTGGCCGTAGTAGGGGCAGGATGGCTATGTCAGAATTAGTAGAGTCTGGCCATGGATCAGGAGATGAGATGCCAGTTCCACCAATTGGGGAGGCGTAATTTTAGACCGCAATTTGGAGATGATGCGGTATCTCGGCGATGTTAAGGGTTTTAGAGAGGTTGTTTGAGCGAGCATAGGCACAGAGCCCAAAATCAGTGTCTTGAGAGACTTAGAGCGAATGGGGCAGAAGTGTTTAGGGGAATTTTTGGTATAGCCCCGAGTACAGCTGAGTATTGGTTGGAGGCGGTTGAATGCATAATGGATGATCTGAATTTTAAGAAAGAAGAGAAGCTGGAAGGAGTAGTGTCCCTTCTTCGGGACGAAGCGTACCAATGGTGGCTTACAGTTAAGGATGGTACAGTGGCTGACCGTATCACTTGAGATTACTTCAGAACGGCGTTTCAGAGTAAGTACATTGGAACGAGTTATGTGGATGCACAGTGCAGAGCGTTTCTGAATCTGGTTTAGGGAAGTAGGTCGATGGCGGTATATGAAGTGAAATTCTTATGCCTTAGCTATTATGCTCGAGGGATAGTGGCCACAGAACATGAGCGTTGTGTTCGATTTGAGGATGGCCTGAAGGATGATCTACGTGTTTTGATAGCTCCACAGCGAGAGAGGGAATTTGCTGTGCTTGTGGAGAAAGCTAAGATAGCTGAGGAGGTGAAGCGGATGAAAAAACTGAACAGGGATAGAGATAGGAGTGGAAGTAAGAGAAATTTTGGATCATCAGGGGCAGTCGGGCGTGTTCAGAAAAGACCTAGGTCAGATAGGCCAAGACGGGATGAGAGACCTGCTGCTAGTCAAACACAAAAGTGTGCTCGATATGGTAAATTCCATGTAGGTGAGTGTTGGGCAGGCAGTGGTAAGTGCTTTAGGTGTGGATCTATGGACCATCAGATTAGAGACTGTCCACAGCCATGGGGCGATGTAGGACCCGCAGGGTAGGGAAATGCTTTGCCGGGTAGAGGAGGTCAGTAGCCGCAGAGAGGTCGTGGTCCAGCCAGAGGTGGTAACGATTTCGATCGGGGCCGTGGAGCACCAGGTCGAGGGGTAAGAAACACTGAAGTGAGGCAGCCAGGGTTGGTCTATGCTGCCAAACGTCGAGAGGAGGCTGACACACCAGATGTTATAACCGGTACGTTTTTGATATTTGGTTTGCCTTACACTGCATTGATTGACATTGGGTCGACGCATTCATATGTTGCTAGTAGTGTGTCGGGAACTTTAAGTTTAGATTTTGAGATTGCCCCTAGGGCGATGACTGTAATTAGCCCATTAGGACAATCTATGGTAGTAGATAAACTCTATCCGGAGGTACCTTAGAAGTTTAGGGAATAGTTTTTCTGACGGATCTGATGAAATTGCCGTTTAGGGAGTTTGACTTAATATTAGGCATGGACTGGCTGGTGAAGTATCAAGCTAATTTATATTGTGCAGCCAAGCGTATGGTGTTAAAAACCCTGAGGGTGGTGAAGTGTTGGTGATAGAAGAAAGGGGAATTGTCTGTCAAATGTGGTGACTGCCGTAAGAGCAGAAAGGATGGTGAGAAAAGGATGCGAGGCAGTTTTAATGTTTTTCTGGGCTCTAGAAGCCGAGGACCTAACTATTGAGGACGTTAAGGCGATGAAGGAATTTCCTGATGTTTTTCCAAAAGAGCTTTCGGGATTACCCCCAGATCGTGAAGTGGAGTTTGGTATCGATCTTCTTCCGGGAACAGTGCCAGTATCTATTGCTCCATATAGAATGGCGCCAAAGGAGTTAGTGGAATTGAAAGTGCAAATTCAGGAGTTGCTGGATAGAGGGTTTATTCGACCAAGTGTGTCACCGTATGTGCATTGACTATCGTCAGTTGAATAAGTTAACAATCAAGAACAAATACTCGTTGCCAAGGATCGATGACTTGTTCAATTAGTTGAAGGGGGCCTCAGTCTTTTCGAAGATAGATCTGAGATCAGGGTACCATCAGCTTAAGGTCAAGAAGGCGGATATTCATAAGACGGCATTTAGGACTCACTATGGTCACTACGAATTCATGGTGATGCCATTTGGGTTGACTAATATACCAGCAGCGTTTATGGATATGATGAACCGAGTGTTCCAACCCTACTTGGATCAGTTTGTCATAGTATTTATAAATGATATCCTGGTTTATTCAAGATCAAAAGAGGAGCATGATTCACATCTGCGAGTGGTTTTGTAGATTCTGAGGGAGAAGCAGTTGTATGCCAAATTCAGTAAGTGCGAATTTTGGCTAAGTGAAGTTACTTTTCTAGGCCATGTTGTGTCGGCAGAGGGGATTAGGGTTGACCCTTGAAAAATTAAAGCGGTGTTGGAATGGAAGCCGCCTAGGTCTGTAGCAAAAATTTAGAGTTTTCTTGGTCTGGCCGGGTACTACCGAAGGTTTGTTGAAGGATTTTCTTCAATTGCGGCACCATTGACTAAGTTGTTATGAAAAGGGGTTCTGTTTGTTTGGTCTAATAAGCATCAAGAGAGTTTCGAGAAGTTAAAAAGGATTTTGATGGAGGCTCCGGTATTGATTCAGTCGGAGGTTGGGTAAGAATTTGTAATTTACTGTGATGCTTTACACACGGGACTAGGATGCGTGCTGATATAGGATGGAAAGGTTGTTGCGTATGCATCTCGGCAGTTAAGACCTCACGAAGCAAATTATCCCACCCATGATTTGGAATTTGCAGCGGTGGTTTTTGCTCTGAAGATTTGGAGACATTATCTGTACGGGGAGAAATCTGTTATTTATACCGATCATAAGAGCCTAAAATACCTTTTGACCCAGAAGGAGTTGAATCTAAGGCAGAGGAGGTGGATCGAGTTGTTAAAGGATTATGACTGCTCGATCGAGTATCATCTGGGTAAAGCTAACGTGGTGGCAGATGCTTTGAGTCGTAAAGTAATCTCTGACTTGAGAGCAATGTTTGCTCACCTTAGTTTATACGATGATGGGAGTTTATTGGCTGAACTTCAAATGAAACCCTCTTGGGTCAGTCAGGTTAAGGAGAAGCAACGGACCGATGAGTTGCTTAAGGTGAAGTTACAGCTAATATCAAATGATGGGCCAACAAAATTCAGTGTGAATGAGGAAGGACTGTTATGTTTTTGAGGGAGAGTTTGCATGCCAAAAGATCTGGAGTTGAGGCGTAGGATTTTGCAATAAGCGCATGGTAGTCCATACGCTATGCACCCTGGAGGGAGTAAGATGTATAGAGATTTGCGGAATCAGTTCTGGTGGCCGGGCTTGAAGCGTGAGGTAACTGAATTGGTGAGTAAGTGTTTAACCTGTCAGCAGGTAAAGGCGAAGCATCAGTTACCATCAGGGTTATTGCAGCTAGTGAAGATTCCACAATGGAAGTGGGAAAGGATCACAATGGACTTTGTTAGGGGGCTACCTCTCACGCCTACTAAGAAAGATTCGGTCTGGGTGATTATTGATCGCTTGACGAAGTCTGCTCATTTCATACCGGTACGGATCAATTACTCTCTGCAAAAATTGGCTAAGCTATACATAGCGGAGGTGGTGAGGTTGCATGGAGTACCAATGTTGATCATATCAGACAGGGACCCGAGGTTCACGTCTCGATTTTGAAAGGCGTTGCATCAAGCGTTGGGTACGAAGTTGGATTTCAGTACAGCGTTTCATCCTCAGACCGATGGACAGTCTGAGCGGGTAATTCAGATCTTGGAAGACATGTTGAGAGGTTGTGTCATTGATTTCAGAGGTAGTTGGGAAGATTTTATACCATTACCGGAGTTTGCTTATAACAATAGCTACCAGTCTAGTATTCAGATGGCGCCCTATGAAGCATTGTACGGGCGGAAGTTTCGTACTTCTACCTATTGGATGGAATTAGGGAACGTCAAATTTTGGGTCCAGAGTTGGTTACCGAGACAGAGGAGAAGGAGGAGTTAATTTGGGCTCGACTAAAAGAAGCGTCGGACAGACAAAAGTCCTATGCTGATTTGAAGCGTAAGGACATAGAGTTTGCAGTGGGTGACAAGGTGTTCTTGAAAGTGTCACCATGGAAGAAAGTACTAAGGTTTGGACGGAAGGGTAAATTAAGTCCCAGATTTATCAGACCTTATCGGGTGTTGAAACAAGTAGGGCCGGTAGCCTATTAGCTAGAGCTACCTTCTGAGCTAAGCCAGATTCACAATGTATTCCACGTCTCTATGTTAAGATGTTACCGTTCGGATCCATCTCATGTGGTGTCTGTGGAAGAAATCGAAGTGAGACCTGACCTATCCTTTGAAGAGGAACCAGTAGGAATCCTTGATCATGATATTAAGGTATTGCGAAGGAAAACGGTTCCGTTAGTTAAGGTTCTGTGGCAGAATCACAGTTCTGAGGAGGCTACTTGGGAACCAGAAGAAGCAATGTGGCAGCAATACCCGCATCTATTCTGATCAGGTAATTTTGAGGCCAAAATTTCTTTAAGGGGGTAGAATTGTCACATCCCAAATTTATGGGGCTTTGCATTTAACGTGCTGTGATGTATTGTTGTGCTTATTATGCTTGTTAGAATGTTTTAGGGGTCCAAATGGGCTCGAAGTTGGGCCGAGGCCTTAGCAAAAATTTTCTGTTTGGGCACTCTAGTGGAGAGTCAGGTAGGATAGGGCTTAAAAGATATTATCGTGAAGTAAGACACAAAATGGGCTTATGCCCGATTAGTCGATGGCGACATGCGAGGATTAGGAGGTGGCGTGTCAAGCGCTTAAGAAGGTCCAAGGTTCGAGTCGCATGATACCTTTTTATTTTAATTTAATTTCGGCAATAGCAAAGAGCAGTAGTGGAGTTTGGCTTAGATGCTTGAAATTAGGAATTATTTAGTGTGGATAATAAGGTTGATAATGTGCTGATAAAGGAAGGAAGAGGTGGTGTTATCCATGACACTGTGGATGAGTAATCAGATAAAGATAAAGAGAAAATTTTGGATTTATCTCTGGTCACGATGGTGGTGAAATTCCAACAATTGAAGGGGAGGTGAAATCGATTCTGATAGGTTCAAGGGGTGCCGAAATTTCCCTTGATTAAATAGCTTAGTTTTGATTTTAAAGAGGGGCATTTTCAGTTTTTAGGCATTAGGTGCCAAAATTTTGGTTTAAGTAAAGGGATACCTCTTCAATTCCGGCATTTGACCCTATTCTCTTTTTCTTTCCTCTCTTCTCCACTTTTATGCAAAAGCCAAAATTTCCATTGTTCTCTTCTCTCAATCATCTTTTTCTCAAAAGCTGAAACTCATAACTCTTCTCTTCTCCATTCTTTTCTTATAACCGAATGATCATTGTTCTTCCCTTTATTCTCTCTTTGCTGATTTCTTCATAGCCGAATCTTCATAGATCCTGTTGCACTATTTTCCTTTTGATCTTCTCAGAAGCCAGAATCTCTAAGAGTTAGTCGAATCTGTCGGTTAAGGTAAGTGCCGAATTCTCTCTTCACTTCTTCTCTTCTGATTTTTGGAGACCAAAGTTGAAAGGCTAGATAAGATTATCTTTGGAGTAATGATTTGATTGTTCTCGTGTTCTTATTTTGGGGTGACACATTGAGAATCAAAGTAGATCGTCTAGATCTAAAAGCCAAAAACTGCTAGTATCTAAACTCTATCTCTGTCGAATTTCTAGGTAAGAGATCTCTGCCCTATGAATGTATATTCGTGTTTGTACTCGATTCAATGTTTTCATCCGACTTGTTGACTAAGATCTGTTCCATGGATACAAACGTCAGTCAAACGAAAGAGGGAATTGGATCTGTAAATCCAACCCCTAGATTCAAGAAGTGAGCTGTGTCAACCGTACGGGATTGGCCACCAGGTTGTGGACTGGCTTCAGAACAAAACCTTAGAAAGTTAGCAGTCGTATCGGCTTCTGATAGTGTCGACATAGAAAGTCTCGTCTTGTTTGTAATCAGGTGTGTGGATCTCTATCATACTAGTTAATCTGTACTATATATATGTTATGGGCTAAAAGTCAGAAAAAGGCTGTATGAACAGTCGCGTTACCCGAAAAGGGTAGGCAAAGGATGCCAGGTACGTAATCATAGAAACTTCTCTATGTGTATCGAATGATGTGGTAGTCTGTGATCTTTTTCGATAGTATGTTGTTTTGATTCTTCATGTATGTATGCATGGGATGGGATTGATATGACGAAGGGAAAAAGCATACTAATAGGTCACTCAATGATCGGTGGTTAATCCACAACATGTTATTTAGGTCGCATGGCGATCGGTGGCTCTGTCACATCTGATTAATAAGTCACATAGTGATCGGTGGTTAAACCACAATATATTATTAAGGTCGCATAACGATCGGTGGCTCTGCCACATAGGTCATATAGTGATCGGTCTTTATGACAGGCAGCACAGCTGTCGAAATGGTGTGTAGCGGATAGAGGGTTGATTATAGAAATCCCCAAGGTGTGATGGCTGGTATGGGCTGGTGTGTAAAGGATGGACTATAGCATTGGGATGGGCCATGTAGCATGTATATATTCTGTTGCCATTGTGTATGGGCCAAGGCCCATAATGTGTTTGTGGGCCTCACCCTTTTATGTGTTTTCGAGATTTGCACACTGAGTCTTGGTGACTCACCCTTTTATTTCCCTGACTTTTCAAATGAGCAGTAGATCGTGGACATGGGAACCGAGGCAGACTCGATGGGCCATCAAGTTTTTATTTTCATAAACTATTTCTGGTTTTCCTTTAAGTTTTAATTTTGGGATTATTTATGTAATAAGGCCTCCATAGCTTAGGTTATCAATTTATATTTGTTAATGTTTATATTCTATAAAATTATGTTCAAGGGCTTGATTATAAGAAGGAAAAAAAAAGATTTTCAAATAAGTTTAAAAAAAAAACTACAAAGGCTTTCTACAAATATCACTTATTTAATAAATACATGCATAAACGAACCGAGATTTTCAAAACCCTCTAAAGTAAAGTTTTCAACATTTAACCCGTAGCATACCAGATTTGGTCATGACGTTTTGGGCCGGGTTTGGGGTGTTATAAGATCAAATTTCATATTGGTGATAAAGTATTTCTGAAAGTATCTCTGTGGAAGAAGATTCTAAGATTTGGCCGTAAAGGCATGTTAAGTCCACGTTTCATTGGGCCGTGTGAGGATATTGAAAGAATAGGGCTAGTGGCATATCGGTTAGCTTTACCGACAGAGTTGGAAAGGATCCACAACGTGTTTCATGTGTCTATGTTACGCCATTATCGATCAGAACCTTCACATGTGATTTCTCCAACAGAGGTTGAGATTTGACCCGAAATGACTTACGATGAAGAACCGATCAAGATTTTGGCTCGAGAAGTTAAACAGTTGAGAAATAAAGACATAGCCCTAGTTAAATTTTTATGGCAACGACACGGAGTCGAAGAGGCTACATGGGAACCTGAGGAAGCTATGCAAAAATAGTACCCAAACCTATTTTCTGGTAAGATTTTCGGGACGAAAATCCCTAAGGGGGAGAGTTGTAATAGCCCGATTTTGGGTCTAGTCGGAACAGTCATTTCGAGACCAAAAATCTAACACAGTAAAATTTGTTTTTATTATATTTTTATGGTCTACAATTTTACGAAATGATATCGTGAAAATTTTGTTCAAAATTTTTGACGTTTGAGCATTCAATTTAGCAAAAAGGACTAAATTGTAAAAAGTATTAAAGTTGAGTTCTACATGCTAGAGGTGTCTAATTGTTATGAAATTTTAAATTGAAGGTCTTTAGATGGTAATTAGACCATTTGTTGAGTTAGTGGACAAAAATGGACATGGTGAGATAAAATTTCAAAGTTTTAAGTGAAGGGCATTTTGGTCATTTGGAATTAAATGGATTAAAAACCAAAAATAAAGCCAAACTTTAGTCCATCTTCTTCAATATTTTGCCAAAAATTAGAAAGGAAGCCATATCTAGGGTCTGCCCACTTTCAAGCTCGATTGTAAGTCCGTTCTTGTCCCGTTTTTAATTCTCTTTACATTTTTGAAGTCATTATCACTCGATCTATCTATTTTTACCATTAATTTGAGAGATGATTGAGGTCTAGGGTTTGAACCATGTTAGACATGTGTGTATTTTGATGTTTAATGGTAGATTATGCAAGTTTAATGTTAGATAAACAACTTTTGCTAGGTGATTTTTAATGAAAATGTCAAAAGGACCTATTTGTAAAAAGATTTCAAAATGTGTGTAAAAGTGTAATTTAATGGAAAATGTGGGATTCTATAAGCATGAAATTGATTCGGCTAAGCTTGAGTCTTGAAGAAATCGAATAGATTTCATTTTATGAGGTTAGGGACTAATTTGTAAAAATGTGAAACTTTAGGGGCAAAAAGGTAATTTTTCCATAATGTGAGGTTTGGACCGATTTGAGTAATGTAAATGCTAAATAAGCTAAATTTGCTATAATAGATCAAGAAAAATGAAGTTCAGACCTTGATAGGAGAAAGAATAAAGTGTTTGACGATTAAATTTTTTTCTACTATTTTGTACTGAGGTAAATTTGTGTGTAAATAAAGGCAATGTTATATTTGTATTTTTATGTGTTTCCTTATTCATAAATTTTATGAATGATAATGTGGATACGTTCAACGATGAAATGACAAGTGAGAAACCCTGTTTGAACTTTAGGAATAGATTAGGATACGAGTGACATGTCACTAGGAAACCATGTGATATATGTGATTTATGTGATCCGGGTGCTGGTCTCGTATGTCTACCAGTGGCTGGGTAGTCTGGCATGTGTTGTGGATACCTGACAGCTTGTTTGAGCAGCACTGCGTATTAAAGTCTTAACTGACAGCTTGTGTGACTAGGCCCGTGATTAGCTCGAGAGCGAGCCCCTATGTGTTATGAGATATGAGGTAGCATTGGCTATGTATGTGGCACTTACGTACAAGACTTTCAGTGTATCTGATTAGTATTCCAAGTGTTCAACGGGTATGTCAAAGACGAGAAAGAGTATGATATGTTACGAGTTGGTACAGGTATATACGAAAAACTCATAAGAATGAGCTCGGTATGTGACGAACACTTGGTAAGATTAAGAATGATTAAGTTATGTTTATGAACCTATGATGACAATTATGTAACTTGTGTTATATTAATTGTATGATATTCATGTTTAATGTTGTTTAATGTTGCTTATTATTTGCATGTGAACTTACTAAGCTATAAAGCTTACTTTCTTCCTTTCCTTTATCTTATAGAGTAACCAAGCCAACTCGGGATTGGAAATTTGTCGGAGATCCATACACACTATGTACAACAATTATTTTGGTACCAATGAATTCAAGTATTTTAAGTTATGGCATGTATAGGGACTTGGTTATTTTGTTATGTGTCATAAATGATTTGGCCTAAATGTGTTGGCATTGTAAAGGTTAATGATTCATTTTGTATATGGCCATTTGAAGTTGGCTAATATTAATTTATTGGTTATTGGTATGTTTATGTGATGATGCCTATGATGAATATGAAACTGGCATGAATGGAAAAGAGGATATGTGATGCTTATGCATGATAGATATTAGTATGGTTAAATGATGTATTGATATCTTGTTTGTGGCTGATTTAGTTGTATGTATATACTTGGATTGTTGTTGCTTGTTGTTGTGTAGTGATAAATCGTAATATGTTCATATTTTAATCCCACATTTAGCATAGTTTTGGATGATTTATTCCCTAAATTGTGGAATTTGGTGCTCTTAATCCTTTAATTTCACATTTTATACTTAGGAAAGCACCGGAGGATGAAAAGAACAAGAAACGGGATAAAAATGGAGAAAATGGGCCAAAGTACGAATTACACACGGCCTGGGCATGAAACACACGGTCGTGCCTCCTTAGCAGACTCGGCTACGGCCTGGCCCCAAATCACACGACCGTGCCACACGGGCGTGTCCCTGCCACAGCAAATAAGAGTTTCATTCGGATTAGGGTACTTAGAGGCAAAGAAAGACATTCCAAAAGCCTATATAAACACCCTAGAGGCCAACCTTTAAGGGCGTATTCAGCTAGGCCAAGGAGCCGAGCCAGAGAGGCCGAATTGTGGGATTCACTCAAAGAAAGCCAGTTGGTTCATCCTAAAAGCCGGAGTCATACTCAAGACTGCGGATCTCTCCTTCAATTCCTTCAGGGGGCTTTAGGGTTTTTCTTATGTTTTGTTTTATATTTTCTTTTGAGATGTATTCTTTTATGATTATGAACTAAACCCCTCAAATACCTGAGGGGGATGAAACCTAAGACGGATCTTGTTATTATTTTCTGAACTATATGATAAATACTTGATTTGTTCTTAATTATGTTGATATTTCAGGATATTGATTCAAGTAATGATGTGCTTAGACAGAGGAGGAATATTCCCTGTTTAAGAGTAGATCTAGATTAGTTAAGCAGAGTTGATCGCAACCCTAGAGATAGGATGACAAAAATCTGCCGAATTAGGGTCAAACCTAATATGGGAGTCCATAGATCGAGTTAATGCAATTCTAGGGGTTTTAATTAGAAAGAGATTTCAATTAATCAACCTAGGGTTAGACGTTAGTAGCCTCGAGAGAGGTATGAATATACATTAGGGAATCCTACGTATCAAGTCAAGTGAATAGATCATCTGGTTCAGAGTTAGATAACACGTGAAGTCTAGGTGGATTCTTCCTCGGGTATTGTCTTAATCAATTGGTTTTCCCACAAGTATTTCCCCAATTCCTTCTCTGTGTCTTAGCATCTTTAGCTTAGTAGTTAGTTAATTTTAGATTAAAAGATAATTCTGTTAATTCTTAGGCTAAATAATAAAAAGAAAGTTAGTATTAGTACTTTTGGTTCCTTTGGGTTCGACAATCCGGTCTTGCCACTAAACTATACTACTGTTCGATAGGTGCGCTTGCCTCAATCATGGTGATAGTTAGTTTCTAGGCTCGATCATTCATTATATAAATTTTTAAGACTTTTTCCACCACCATCAAGTTTTTTTTGGCGCCGTTGCCGGGGAACTGAAATATTAAGAACGCTCAATTTTTATTACTTTAGCCATATTTTATTTTTTGCAATTGAATCTTATTTTTACTTTTCTAATTTTCTTTTTCTCTTCATGGCAGGTACCTCTAGTTTATGACTAGAAGGAACCCGACAGGACCTTTAGTTTACGACAATGATATTGAAGGTACGATTTCGTAGAAATCATAGAGAAATAATGCGAAGCTTAAATTACATATAAGAAGAGCAAGAGAACGAAATTAATACTACAGAAGAGATGGCTGAGAATAATCCGCTACCTCAGGAGGTGGCCAAAAATCATGCTTCTCAAACTATGTATGATTATGCTAAACCTAATTTAACAGGAACTGAGTCAAGTATTGTTAGACCTGTTATTGTTGCAAATAATTTTGAACTGAAACCTAACACAATTCAGATGATACAAAAATTTGTTCAATTTGATGGTTTGCAGGATGAAGATCCAAATAATCACTTGGCAAATCTCCTAGAATTTTGCGATACTTTCAAAATTAATGGCATTTCTGATGATACCATCCGTCTTCAGTTATTTCCTTTTTCCTTGAGGAACAAAGCTAAACAGTGGTTGAATTCTCTTCTACGAGGATCAATCACTACATGGGATCAAATGACCGAAAAAATTTTATTAAAATATTTTTCACTGGCCAAAACGACCAAATTAAGGAATTATATCTCTTCTTTTGTACAGATGAATGTAGAAACACTATACGATGCATGGGAGAGATACAAAGATCTATTGAGAAGGTGCCTACACCATGGATTACCCTTGTGGCTATAGGTCCAAACTTTTTACACCAGTGCGAACCCCTCAACCAGGCAGTTGATTGATTCAGCCGCCGGCGAAACCCTGAATAACAAAACACCTGAGGTAGCCTACGAATTCATTGAAGAGATATCTCTGAATAACTATCAGTGGCAAGTTACGAGGACAAGGCCAACAAAAGCCGTCAGTGTTTTCAACCTCGATGCAGTAACCATGCTATCAAACTAGGTAGAACTTTTAACTAAGAAAATTGATGGCTTATGTGGTTCTTCACAGGTGCATCCAACTATACAGTACGATATGAATGGAGGATGGATGAGCAATACAGAATATCCACCTTACAACTCGAGCACTGAAAACGAGCAAGTTCACTATATGGGTAAAATTTTAAATCTCAAAATAACCCTTATAGTAATTCTTATAATCCAGGTTGGAGGAACCACCCCAATTTCTCATGGGGTGGTCAAGGAAATTAGAGACAACAACCCCCTCCAAACTTCCAACAACAGCCCTACCTACAGGAAAAGAAGCTGAACCTTAAGGAGATACTGACAAAATTCATAGTGGTGTCAAAAACACGTTTCCAAAACACCGAAACATCACTTAAAAATCAACAAGCATCGATTTAAGGGATCGAGAACCAGTTAGGGCAACTCGCTAAGCTAATCTCCGAATGACCACAAGGTAGCTTGCCAAGTAACACTGAGACTAACTCAAAGGAGCAACTTCAAGCCATAACAGCTTATGACAGTGAAGGGTTAGTGGAATCTGAGTCTGAGCCAAGGCAAGAACCTATGGTAAGTGAAGGTAAAGTTGAGGAAAGCCAAGAAAAACCAAAACCGGTAATTAAAGAGTACCAACCTCGAATACCATACCCCAATGCAATGAAGAAAGACAATACAGATGAACAGTTCGGTAAATTTCTTAAACTTTTAAAGAAATTACATTTTAACTTACTGTTTCTTGAAGCTCTTTTGCAAATGCTAGATTTAAGGAAATTTTTAAAAGAGCTTTTGACAAACAAGCGAAAGTTAGACGAGGAATCACATGTGGAACTAAATGCAGTATGCTTAGCAATTTTGCAAAATAAACTATCGCAAAAATTAAAAAATCCAGGAAGTTTTACAATTCCATGTTTAATTGGTAGTTTATCTGTTGATAATGCTTTAGCTGATTTAAGGGCAAGCATCAATGTTATGCCACTCAAGGAACAAACACACCACCGGAGTATTCTCCACCACCTTCACCTATACCTAGTAATAATTGATCATCCTCCAAGGATTTCATCCATAATTCAGGAAGTTTCACCTCTCTCCCTCTCTTATGACTTTCTTACTAATCACTATCTATCTTTGTACATTGAGGACAATGTACGTCTTAAGTGTGGGGGGTCAACTATAGTATTATTTGAAAATCCCTGAATTATGCCTTATTCTTAAGTAATTTTCTCATATCACTAATTAGAATGAAATTTCTGTTGATTTATGATTTTTATTGATATGTTTTGAATTAAGTCATAGTTAATTGTGCATTAATGATTTAAACCTTAAGATGGTAGAGAATCAAGCATGATAAGTCTATTTTTTAGAATTAAAAATTTGGTAGGTTATTTACCTAAATTCAAATATTACCTTGAAGTTTGAAATTTACAAGGTTCATATAAAAAAACCCATAATTTTTGTGAGATCTTGAGCCTTTTAGAGCATACATTCCTTTCGTGCTCACTTTATTGATTATGAGTGTGTCAATATAGATTTGTTATTCTAGAACTTGCTTCGATTATACATGTCAAGATCACATCATTGATTTGATATACAGAGATGATAAAGGCACTTAGGATTTAACCCACTCACTCCACTAAAAGCCTACCTCCATAATTAACCCCTAGTGAACCCCTTTGATCCTAACAACCCTTTTATTGATTCACCTACTAATATTAATCTAAAACCCATCTTGTATTTCTTATCACCATTTCTCTTGGCTACCCTTCTATCGAGACTTGATTTGATTAGTTGCCTAATTATTTTATTTAGTAGCTGAATTCATCTGATATTATGTATTTACTTGATTTATTCTTAAAAAAAACAAAGTATATCCATTATTATTCTATAATTAAGTGAGCTTATACGTTTAAATTCAACATCTTGAAGAAGAAGCTCGTATTATTAGTTTTCAATTGATGTAATTATTCAGGATTAGTTCATATTTCTAGTTAGATAAATTGCCAATCCAATCTCGATTTTAACCTTCTAATTCAGCCTTTATCCACACCTTTAACCATAGCCCCATTACAACCCTTAAAAGACCTTTTGATCTGTGTATCACTTCATTTTATAGTGGTGGAGATTTGATCTTCATGCAAGCCTATGAGATTAACTTTTCATGTTCGACTTTTGAGTGCTTAATTCTGAACCTTAAACACTTCGAGTGATTTGAGTGAATCCATAGTAAGGATGTCAACTCTTTTCGATTTTGAATTAAAGGTTATTATTTAGGTAAGGGGAAACACCTATATTTTCATGCTACAAAAACTATGACTTTGATTGTTTGAATCTTTAGGACCTTTCTACTTAAATTATCAATATATGAATTACCTTTGAATTATGATGAAACACTATTGATGAATATTATGAATTGGAGGAAGCTAATTCTGATTGTGAGTTGAGAATTTTTCTTGAGGACAAGCAAATGCTTAAGTGTGGGGGTATTTGATAAACCGTAATATGTTCATATTTTAATCCCACATTTAGCATACTTTTGAATGATTTATTCCCTGAATTGTGGAATTGGGTGCTCCTAATCCTTTAATTTCATGTTTTATACTTAGGAAAGCACCGGAGGATGAAAAGAACAAGAAACGGGCCAAAAACAAAGAAAATGGGCCAAAGTATGAATTGCACATGGCCTGGGCCCGAAACACAGGGTCGTGCCTGTCGAAACCATTTTTTTCAATGAAATCGGGGATCGACACTAAAATGAAAAATGGAGTCGCCACCAATCCTTTTTGTTTACGTGTGATTGGATCACCTACAAAAATAATTTATTATATTTAAAAGAAATTAATTTTGGTCTATGAATTCCAAGAAAAATGGGTTCAGGAGTCGGTTACGCATGAGGAAGGATTAGCACCCTCGCAACGCCCAAAATTGGTACCTAATTGATTGACTAATGTCCTTTTAACAGCCCTAACAAGAAACCATCACCGGAATAGGGTTAAGAGGCATTACTGAACAATCAAATCATTTAACAACCCATTCTCGACACAAAGTCAATCATCAGTATATCACATCAAAACAAAAACATATAGTCCCTTATTGAGACCTATAAAACCTTAAACACCTGCTAGAGAAGGATCGGGACTAAATCAAAACACATAAAATATTTTTCGAAAACTTAAAAACTTATCCAAAATACAGGGAATGCACGCCGGTGGGAGCCAACGTGTGCCCTCCACGGCAGCTAGACACACCCGTGTGTCCTCTTCGTGGTCGAAACTGACTTATGTACCACGGCCACCAAGCACGCCCGTGTACCCTAGCCTTTGTCAATCCTGCCAAAGCCACATGGTTACCAAGCACCCCTGTGTGCCAAGGTCTTGTACTATTAGGCCATATACTGACTTTCTCACACGGCTTATAGGCACGCCCGTGTGCCATGGCCAGGTGCTCTTAAGCTAGCTACTGACTTTACCCCACGGTCACTAGGTACGCCCGTGTGACAAAATAAGCCATTTGCAAGGCCAATTTTCCACCCATACAAGGGTCAACCCTACAAGCACAAATATGCATATTTTCTCACACAATTTGGCAACCAAATACATGTCAAATAATCACATACCATCCTATCCAATCCCATTTCTAATCTTGCCAACTTATAAACCAAATTTCACAACTAAAACTCATGCATTACCAAGCATGATTCATCCATTATAACACTAAATCATAGTAGCATCCATCCATCACTAAACTTATCATTCATAAGACATTTTCATCACCAACAAGTCAAACTATAATATGCATCATATACCAAATTCACTCATGCTTATAGCCAACATATATTTAGCCACATCACATACTATTTACATATCTCAAACATGATTCAAATAACTAGCCTATACATGCCATATTCAAATATACTCATCTTTAAGAGTACCAAAATAGATTGTCGATAGTGTGATAGAGATGCTGACGATCCTCGGATCCGAGCTAGCTTTACTGACACTGTAAGGTAGAGAAACAAATCACACAGTAAGCTTTCCAAAGCTTAGTAAGTTCGAATTATAAAACAATTAACTCAATGAACCAATTCAATATACACATTTAACCATTACATGGATAATTTACCAATGGTTCACAAGTTCAACTTTATTCAATACTCACATAGCATTCCATTCGTTTACTTTCAATTGCACCAACCACATAGGTATCACACCTACCTTTGCCAACACTTAGTTACTCACTAACTATACTATCCAACCATCACATAGATAATGACACAGCTAAGCACATTATAAATCTCAACCACATACTCAAATATCTATTCATTCAACTCTTAAATCTATCATCAACCACATAGGTTCAAACATACCTTATCAACACATAGTTACTCACCATTCATACAACTTAATTTCTCGATTTTACCTCTCGTTCAACCTTTGCTATTACTCAAATAAATTTGCACACTTAGTGCCAATTTCACAACCGAAGCCTAATTGTCATTGCACACTTAGTGCCAATTTCACAACCGAAGCCTAATTGTCATCGCACACTTAGTGCCAATATGTTAAACCAAATTTATATCATTAACACACACAGTGCCAATTCGATAAGCCGAAACTTCTATTGTTTCACACACACAGCGCTATTCATTAAAGTCGTAGCTTTTATTGTTTCGCACACACAGTGCTATTCATTAATTATAATTGCACACTTAGTGCCTTAATCCATAGCTGAAGCTTAAATGACATCGCATACTTAGTGCATTAATACAAAACCAAACTCAATTCGGCATTGCACACACAGTGCCAATCACAAAGCCAAAGCTTTTATTAACTCTCACACGTAGTGCTAATCTTCTCAATTACATTTCCAAATACGCACACTTAGTGCCACATAGATCCATTTCTCACATAACATTTATAATTCAATAATATCATAACCTTTTCACAACATTTAAACATAGCTAAGTACACATATTATATCCGAATTTACCTCAAACGTCGAACTATCGAAACGGTCGATTAATCGAGCACCTTATCTTTGCCTCGATCTCGATCCGAATCTCTCCTCTCTTGGTCTATACACATTCAAATTCAATCCATTCAATCACCCAATCATTCATTTTAGTTAACACACACATATTTAGGGTATTTTACAAAATAGCCCTCACATTTTCACATTTTGACATTTTAGTCCTAATTTCACAAAATCATCAAATACACAAAATTTCAAAACACATATGCTAGCCGAATTCTTCCCATGCTAATACAAGCTCATACATTTCATTTATTTCACAGTTTAGTCCTTCAATTACTCATTTTCTCAATTAAGCCCAAATTACACAAATTCATCAAAACTCCAAAGACAAATTATCTTAATCAAACACCAACTTTTCATATTTCACTAACAACTAGCACATAGCTCAAGTATTCATCAATGGCTCATTTCAACAACATCATTAATTCATAAAATTTCAACATGGGTTAGCTAGAGCATAAAGCAATGATTACGAAAATGTGGAAATTATCAACAATCGAAGCCAAACTTACCTCAATCTATGCTTCAAGCTAGCCGAATACTTCAAAGTTTCTAGCCCTATTCTTTCTTTCTAATTTCAATGAAGAAAAGATGAAACCCATGGCTACTAAATATTTTTATTTTGTTTTATTATCATAATTACATCAATTACCTTATTACCCTTTTTATTATTAATCCATTTCCGCTATCCATGGTTATTCTTGTCCATCCACCGTCCACTAACTATATAGTGGTTATTTGCCTCATAAGGCCTTCATATTAGCAAAACAACAACAATAAAACACTTAAAAATCAGCACACAGCTTTTATACCTTACGCGATTAAGTTATTTTTCTTAATTCGACACACAATCATAAAATCTTCACATAGAAATTTCACACAGGCTATATCACATACTATTAGCACAAAAAATAATATTAAATTATCATTCTGACCTCATATTTTGTGGTCTCAAAACCACTATTCTGACTAGAGTCTGAATCGGGCTGTTACAACTCTCTCCCCCTTAGGGATTTTTGTCCTTGAAAATCTTACCAATAAATAAATGTGGATATTGCTCTCTCATAACATTCTCAGGCTCCCACGTAGTCTTTTCAACTCCGTAAATCTCACAATTTCAATAATATATAATTCAGCCAATCAATCAGGTGAATAATTTATTCTCATCGGAATGAAATGAGTTGACTTTATCAATTTATCAACTATCACACAGATTGCATTCTTTCTTTCCCAAAGACAAAGGCAATCCCGACACGAAGTCTATAACAACCAG
Organism: Gossypium rotundifolium; assembly: GCA_025506655.1. Classification (NCBI taxonomy): domain Eukaryota; kingdom Viridiplantae; phylum Streptophyta; class Magnoliopsida; order Malvales; family Malvaceae; genus Gossypium; species Gossypium rotundifolium. The sequence goes on along the minus strand of CP106725.1, from coordinate 43,693,998 downwards.
ATGAACCTGATATTCAGCTTTAACTTGTTGACAAACTAATCATCTCGACACATAATCAGAGATGTCTCTTTCAATGTTACCAATAAAGCTGTTTTAGATCGTTATACATTTTCATACTCCTTGGATGTACAGTCAAATGACTATTATGAACTTCATTCAAGATTAACTGAATCAACTCTAAACTCATCGGAACACAATTTCGATCTCTAAATCTCAAACAACCATCACTATCAACTCTAATTTCTAAATTAACATTCGATTCACACTGAGTTCGTTTAGCCATCATTTCAACATCTCTTTTCTGGGCATCACAAATCTAACGTACATACATTGGCTTTACTTTCAACTCGGCCAAAACCACACTATCATCACACAGATCTATCTGAGTACTCATAGCTCGTAAGGTACATTAAGACTTTTGACTCAAGGCATTGGTAACAACATTAACTTTGCCCGAATGATAATCAATCACAAGCAATTCTAACTATTTTCCTTATCGCAAATTCAATTCTTTTTGAGTCATCAATTACTTCAAACTCTTATGATCAGTATAAATGTGACATTTCCCACCAAATAGATAGTGACGCCAAATCTTCAATGCAAACACAATCATTGCTAATTCAGGGTCATGAGTCAGATAGTTCTTTTCATGCGGCTTTAGCTGCCTCGAAGTATAAATGATAACTTTGCCTACTTGCATCAGCACCCAGCTCAAACCATTTAACAATACACCACTGTAACTATAATTTTCTTTGCCCGATTCAGGCTGAACTAATACTGGCGCTTTCGCCAATAATGCTTTCAACTGCTCAAAACTCTGATGACATTTTTCTGACCACTCAATTTTAATATCTTTCTATAACAACTTAGTCAACGAGTCGTAATCATCGAGAAGCCTTTCATGAGCCATCTATAATATCACTCTAGTCCCAGAAAACTACAGACTTTAAACACATTTCTAAAAGGCTTTTATTCTAAAATAGCAAAAATATTACTCGGATCAACTCGTATTCCCGCAGCTTGACACTATATGCCCCAGAAACTAACCTCATGTAACCAAAACTCACATTTACTAAACTTAGCATACAGTTGTTTCTCACAAAGAGTCTGTAACACAATCCTCAAATGCTCGACATGTTATGTCTCATCACAAGAATAAACTAGAATATCGTCAATAAATACTAGAACAAAGCAATCCAAATACGGTCTGAATATCCGATTCATCAAATCCATAAACACTGCAAGAGCATTCTTTAGTTCGAAAGGCATCACTAAGAATTCATAATATTCATACCTCATTCTGAAAGTAGTTTACGACATATCAGATTCTTTAACTCTCTTTTCTGACACCTTTGTATCAATCACATAAGCCAGATAGGCTTCGCAACACTTTTTCACATAGTTCATAGCTTTCATCGTGGATACAATAGCTGGTAATCCTTTCATATCACTAGATTCCATTTGCACTATCTCACCATTCTGACTTCTCAATTCATTACTCTTCCTTTTTACAATTCAAAATGGCATTATGCAGGGTGAACCAATCCATACTCAGAATTATATCGAATTCATCAAATGGTAGCGACATTAAATTAGCCGAAAAACATATATCGCGAAACATCAATGGACAATTCTTACACGCCCTATCCACCAAGACACACTTGCCTAAGGGATTATACTCTAATCACAAATTCAGTAGACTTAACAAATAAAGTCTTATTCAATACTAGATTCACACACACATATGAATGAGTTAAACCCGGATCTATTAATGCAATCACATCAGTATCGAATAAAATAAAAGTATCAGTTATGACGTCTGGAAATGACGCTCTCACGCTCGTATAGCATAGGCTTGGGCAGAAGCTCCCGCTTCCGATCTCACAGTTGTATCGGTTGTCCCTCTCTGGCTTCCGCTCACATTTTTGGTGTTTCTGGGTGGTCTACCCCTAGTCGTTACATTACTCGGTCTTTCATTCTGAACATTTTCTTCCTTAGCCAGCTTTAGACAATCCCGTATAAAGTGATCTCGTGATCCACATTTATAAAAAGTTTGATTATTATATTTGCCCCAGCATTCTCCCACATGTCGCCTTCCACACTGTCTACACTCAACTTGTTACTTTTGGCACTACTAACATTTGGTTCCATTAGAGCTTGAGTTCTCAGATCAACACTTAGTCTCACACGATTTTTACTCGTATATCCAAATGAAGCATTTGATCGGTTGCTCCCCTCTTTGAATTTCTTCGTCGAAGGTTGAGAAAACTTACTCATCGATCTCTTTCTTTCATCACGAGCTTCAAAACCAGCTTTCTTCTTTTCTTTACTGAGCTCCTCAGCTTTGCATGTTCTTTCAACTAACACAACAAATTCATTTATGTCGAGTATTCCAACTAGCAACTTAATGTCCTCATTCAACCCCTCTATGAAACATTTGCACATATTAGCTTCAGTCGAAACGCATTCTCTCACGTATTGACTCAATCTTAAGAATTCTCGCTCGTATTCAGTAACAGACAAACAACCCTATTTTAGTTCTAAAAACTCTTTACGTTTCTGATCAATGAAGTATTGACTGATATACTTTTTTCTGAACTTGGCTTGAAAGAAGTCCCAGGTGAGTCTCTCTTTTGGAACCACAGATATCAATGTTTTCCACCAGTTATAAACCGTGTCTTTCAACAAGGAAACTGCACACTTAATGCACTCTTTAGGATTCAACGACATCTCATCAAATACTCGAATTGTATTCTCGAGCCAAAACTCAGCTCGCTCAGCATCATCATCAGCTGCGGCCTTAAACTCTTCAGCCCCGTACTTTTAAATCTTATCTACATGTGGTTTATTCGATCTAATTGGATCTACAACTTGTGGCACAACAGGTACTTGTGGGGGTGAAGGTTGTGAACCAGCCGGATTCGTTCGAACGAACTCCAAAAACCATTCACTCATCATATGGAAGAAGGATTATTTAGCCTATCCTCCCTCACTACTTTCATTCGGCCTAAATGTGGTTGGCGTTGTCCCTTGAGCGGGAGTAGGTGTGTTACTTTCTATGTCGTCAGCAACTGCTCGATCAGGATCTATTATAATATGAAAACACATTTTCAACTGTCAGAATTCATCACACTATCGCAATTTCATATATGGCATGTATAGCTAGACCTACACGCGCTACGTTAGTTCGAGAATCGACTAAACCATCGCCAGAATAGGGTTAAGAGGCATTATCGAACAATCAAATCATTTAACAACCCATTCTCGACACAAAGTCAACCATCAGTATATCACATCAAAACATAAACATATAGTCCCTTATTGAGACCTATAAAACCTTAAACACCTGCAAGAGAAGGATCGGGACTAAATCAAAATACATACAAAATTTTTTAGAAACTTAAAAACTTATCCAAAATACAGGGGATACACGCCCGTGGAAGCCAACCGTGTGCCCTCTACGGTTGCTAGACACCCCGTGTGAGCTCCCCGTGGTCGAAACTGACTTATGTACCACGGCCACCAAGCACGCCTGTGTACCCTAGCCGTGGTCAATCCTGCCAAAGCCACACGGTTACCCAGCACCCCCTTATGCCAAGGTCGTGTACTATTAGGCCATTTACTGACTTTCTCACATGGCTTATAGGCACGCCCATGTGTCATGGCCAGGTGCTCTTAAGCTAGCTACTGGCTTTACCCCACGGTCACTAAGCACACCCGTGCGCCACAGTCGTGTGACAAAATAGGCCATTTGCAAGGCCAATTTGCCACCCATACAAGGGTCAACCCTACAAGTACAAATATGCATATTTTCTCACACAATTTGGCAACCAAATACATGTCAAATGATCACATACCATCCTATCCAATCCCATTTCTAATCTTGCCAACTTATAAACCAAATTTCACAACTAAAACTCATGCATTACCAAGCATGATTCATCCATTATAACACTAAATCGTATTAGCATCCATCCATCACTAAATTTATCATTCATAAGACATTTTCATCACCAACAAGCCAAACCATAATATGCATCATATACCAAATTCACTCATGCTTATAGCCAACATATATTTAGCCAAATCACATACTATTTACATATCTCAAACGTGATTCAAATAACTAGCCTATACATGCCATATTCAAATATACACATCTTTAAGAGTACCAAAATAGATTGTCGATAGTGCTATAGAGATGCTGACGATCCCCCGATCCGAGCTAGCTTTACTGACACTGGAAAGCAGAGAAACAAATCACACAGTAAGCTTTCCAAAGCTTAGTAAGTTCGAATTATAAAACAATTAACTCAATGAACCAATTTAATATACACATTTAACCATTACATGGATAATTTACCAATGGTACACAAGTTCAACTTTATTCAATACTCACATAGCATTCCATTCATTTACTTTCAATTTCACCAACCACATAGGTATCACACCTACCTTTGCCAACACTTAGTTACTCAGTAACTATACTATCCAACCATCACATAGATAATGACACAACTAAGCACATTATCAATCTCAACCACATACTCAAATATCTATTCATTCAACTCTTAAATCTATCATCAAACACACAGGTTCAAACATACCTTGATCAACACATAGTTACTCACCATTCATACAACTCAATTTCTCGATTTTACCTCTCGTTCAACATTTGCTATTACTCAAATAAATTTGCACACTTAGTGTCAATATGTTAAACCAAATTTATATCGGTAACACACACAGTGCCAATTTGATAAGTCGAAACTTCTATCGTTTCACACACACAGCGCTATTCATTAAAGCCATAGCTTCTATTATTTCGCACACACAGTGTTATTCATTAATTATAATCGCACACTTAGTGCCTTAATTCATAGCCAAAGCTTAAATGACATCGCATACTTAGTGCATTAATACAAAACCAAACTCAATTCGGTATCGAACACACAGTGCCAATCATAAAGCCAAAGCTTTTATTAACTCTCACACGCAGTGCTAATCTTCTCGATTACATTTCCAAATACACACACTTAGTGCCACATAGATCCATTTCTCACATAACATTTATATTCAATAATATCATAACCATTCGTTTCACAACATTTAAACATAGCTAAGTACACATATTATATCCAAACTTACCTCGAATGTCAAACTATCAAAACAGTCGATTAATCGAGCACCTTATCTTTGCCTCGATCTCGATCCGAACCTCTCCTTTGTTGGCCTATACACATTCAAAATTCAATCCATTCAATCACCCAATCATTCATTTCAGTCCACACACACATATTTAGGGTATTTTACAAAATAACCCTCACATTTTCACATTTTGACACTTTAGTCCTAATTTCACAAAATCATCAAGTACACAAAATTTCAAAACACATATGCTAGCTGAATTCTTCCCATGCTAATAAAAGCTCATAAATTTCATTTATTTCACAATTTAGTCCTTCAATTACTCATTTTCTCAATTAAGCCCAAATTACACAAATTCATTAAAACTCCAAGGACAAATTATCTTAATCAAACACCAACTTTTCATATTTCACTAACAACTAGCACATAGCTCAAGTATTCATCAATGGCTCATCTCAACAACATCATTAATTCATAAAATTTCAACATGGGTTAGCTAAAGCATGAAGCAACGATTATGAAAATGTAGAAATTATCAAAAATCGAAGCCAAACTTACCTCAATTTATGCTTCAAGCTAGCCGAATACTTCAAAGTTTCTAGCCCTATTCTTTCATTCTAATTTTGGTGAAGAAAAGATGAAACCCATGGCTACTAAATGTTTTTTTTTTTTTGTTTTATTATCATAATTACATCAATTACCTTATTATCCCTTTTATTATTAATCCATTTCCAGTATCCATGGGTATTCTTGTCCATCCACCATCCGCTAACTATATAGTGGTTTATTTGCCTCATAAGGCCTTTACATTAGCAAAACAACAACAATTAAACACTTAAAAATAAGCACACAACTTTTATACCGTACGCGATTAAGTCATTTCTCTTAATTCGACACACAATTAATAAAATCTTCTCAAAGAAATTTCACATAGGCTATATCAGATACTATTAGCACAGAAAATAATGTTAAATTATCATTCTGACCTTGGATTTGTGGTCTCAAAACCACTGTTCCGACTAGGGTCTAAACAGGGCTGTTACAGTCCTTATGTTGAAAATTTGAAACGATTTTAAAATACAATTCTATTTTAAAGAAATTTAAGCAACTCGGATTGGATATTGAGATTCTTTTGTTTCGAAGGAATAAAATATCACATCCAGCACGATAGGATATGACGTTTCAAACCCTCGATGCCAAGATCCTCTCATGATTTCCAAAGTTCATGCATTAAAATTTTTATAAGGATATTCTATTATTTGGACAAATGAAAAAGCGAAGCCCAACACAGTTGGGTGCGTTTTCTCGGATTGCTAAACATGAAACATTGCCTTGTTTTTTTAGAGAACATGGACAAAATTTTAAAAGGGTATTTGGTTATTTGGTCAAACGGAAAACCGAAACCCAGCACGATAGGGCACGATTCCTCGAATTTCCAAACACGAAATATTGCCTTATTTTTTAGAATTTTTAAATGAACAATTTAAAATCGACTTATAAAGTATTTATTTGGTTTGTTTGGATAAAAAATATTTGAACAAGCAAGTTGGAAATATTGATTGCAATGCAATGCTAAAAATGAAGTATAGTAGTAAGCATGGAATAATAATACATGGCAATGATATTATAAAAATAAGTAATTTCATATGAAAGAACACATTAAGAAATATACAATAGCAATCGCCTCATATCAACATGATGCAAATGCTAATAATAATATTCAAAACTTATGAATTAAGAACAATTCCAAGAGAAATTCAAAGCAAATTACAAACAAACATAATACTACATAAACGAATTCAAAACATATATATTTTAAAATTTAAATACATGATATACAAAATAATTTAAAATGATACATAATATAAATAACATAAGTATATAAAAAATAATATAGGAGGTGTTTGAAATAAATAAAACATAATTTAAAATAAGATCTTTAAAATAACAATTATATATTTATATATAGATTTAAAATAAAATGTGTACGATATAGATTTAAAAGAAAATACACATATAAAATAATATGAAATTAATAATATATATACATAAAATAGGATAGTTTTAATACAAATTATATGTAAGAATAAATTAATAGTGTATAAGGATGTTTGAATTAAATACTATACAATTCTTTAAAATTGAGTAATCTTATAAAAGAAAATCTTAAAATTAAGCATTCATATAATGAATTAAAATATGTACAAATAGAAGTATATGACCGATTGAAACATCATGAAATCAATAAAATAATTTATCAAAACAATTTCTATAATAAATAATAAATAGGTTTAATACCAAAAAAAAATTTGCGAAGATTATGAACACAAACCAATAAAATACTCAATTGAGACAATTATAAACTGACAGGCTACTTTATAAATAAATAAAACGATTTAAACAAGATTAAGGACCAAGTTAAAATGCGCACAAATAATCAAGGACCAAACCAACAAATATTTCCAAAGCCCAAAACGCAGCATTCAAGTTGGACTAAATTGGTAAATAAAAAGTAGCTAGGGTCTAATCAAATAACGACGCAAAAAAGGGGACTAATCGCGCAAATTATCCATCACCGCGAAAACGCTCGGGTCCTATGGATATCAGGTTGGGTCAAATTAAACAAGGCCTATACGGCGCCGTTTTGCACGATTTAAATAGGTTAATAAAACCTAAAAATCGATCAGAAATTCGGCCCCCTCCTATTTTGAAATCAGAATACCCTAACCCCCTTTTTATTCTTTCTTATCTGAAACTGAAGATTGCACCGTCCAACCACCATTTCACCATTGCAATCGGTGTATGGTGGAGTGTAGTGATGCCCTCCTACCCACACTTGGAACGAGGCCTGAGGAATCACCTACTTCAGCTCCAAAATCTCTGTCTCAAGCTTCGATTTCGATGAAGGAGATGAGGACTCCTATGGCTCACTTGCGAAGGTAAACCTTCCTTTTTATTCTTTTGTTACTCGATTGAAGAACAAGAACGAAGCGAAAAAGAAATCACAAGATAGAGAGCAACCTTTTTTTTCGAATCCCTTCTTTCTGTATTTCCTTTTGGTATTTCTTTTTTCGTAAAATAATCAGTGTTCATCCTCCCTACAATGGTTTGTTTTCGGCATCTTTAAAGCCGAAATCATAAATAAAAACAAAAACCAAAATGAAAATTACAACTATTTTTTTTTTGTTTTCTCTGCTGCTATCTGTTGTCGTGGTTTGTCTTTTTTCGTAGGTATAGCCATCATACAAAGGCAGACATGGCGGTACGGAGTTGTTGCGGCGCTGGAGGTATGCTTGTAGGGCTGCGGAGCAAAAGTGGAAACCTATGGAAGCTCTCCTAGGGTTTTTGTCTGCTGAAACTGTTTGGACCATTCAGGCCAGTTTCAAGATTAGGCTTAGTCTGTTGGGTTGTAAGTGGGTTAGGTATTTGGTCTTAGAGATTGGGTAGTGGTTTGTTTGGGCTTGAAATTTTGTAATGGACTGGATATTTAATCTTGGGATTTTATTTTATTCATTTTTGTGTTTTAATTTTTTTGGTTAATTGGTTTCTGAATGGGCCCGAGCAAATTTGGGCCCGTACAGTGCCTCCTTAGCAGATCCAACCACGGCCTGGCCCTGAATCACACAGGCATGTTCCTGCCACAGCAAAGAAGAGTTTCATTCAGATTAGGGTATTTATAGGCAAAGAAAGACATTCCAAAAGCCTATATAAACACCCTAGAGGCCAACCTTTAAGGGCGCGTCCAGCTAGGCCAAGGAGCCGAGCTAGAGAGGTCGAATTGTGGGATTCACTCGAAGAAAGCCAGTTGATCCATCCCAGAAGCCGGAGTCATACTCAAGACTGAGGATCTCTCCTTCAATTCTTTTAGGGGGTTTTAGGGTTTTTCTTATGTTTTGTTTTATATTTTCTTCTGAGATGTATTCTTTTATGATTATGAACTAAACCCCTCAAATACCTGAGGAGGATGAAACCTAAGACGGATCTTGTTATTGTTTTCTAAACTATATGATAGATACTTGATTTGTTCTTAATTATGTGTTCTTAATTCTTGTTTTGATATTTCAGGATATTGATTCAAGTAATGATGTGCTTAGGTAGAGGAGGAATATTCCCTATTTAAGAGTAGATCTAGCATAGTTAAGCGGAGCTGATCGCAACCCTAGAGATAGGCTAAAAAAATCTGTCGGATTAGGGTCAAACCTAATATGAGAGTCCATAGATCGAGTTAATGGAATTCTGGGTGTTTTAATTACAAAGAGATTTTAATTAATCAACCTAAGGTTAGACGTTAGTAGCCTCGAGAGAGTTATTAATATACATTAGGGAACCCTACGTATCAAGTCAAGTGAATAAATCGTCTGGTTCAGTGTAACATCCTAAAATAGTGGTTCTGCGCATTTTGTGTGTTGTAGGGTTCAGGTGTTAGCTTGAGATTTAGAGGTGTGAATTGGGCTCAGGTTGGGCTGAGACCTTGGTTATATTTTTTCTATTGGGGCATTATAGGGTTCAAAAATAGGTATCTGGGTTTAAATTAGCATAGTGGGCTTGTGGCCCAAAGTTTGGTGGTGCTACAAGGGAACCAGAAGGTGGCGTCATTAAGGGGAAGGATTGGGCCTAATTGTTGGCCACTTGAAGCCCATGCTCTTGGGCTAAATTTGGCACTCTTAGGGGACTAGGGGAGGACGGCACAAAGGCTAGAAAATAGGAGATTTAATTCTTTTATTATGTGGATAATATGTTGATTTATGAGGGGGGAGTTGGGGCTTAGTAGGCCTCTTTTGAAGGGAGGTTGTAGATTAAGATAACTAAGGAGGATAAGAGCTATCAAGTGGAGGTAGAGTTGGCTAAAAATCAAACTCTGGGAGGGGGAGAAAAATCGGTTTGATATGCCAAAATTAGTAGGCACAAGTGTTAGTCTTTTTCATCTATTTTCCTTCTCATCTTTCCTCTTCAAAGCCGAAATTCCCTTTTCTCTTGTGGGTTCTCCCTTTTTTTGCCGCAACTCTCCAACACTCTCTTCTCCTCTTCAATATTCTTTCAAAAGGCGAATACCCTTGCCTATATTTTCTTCTCCCATAGCCGAAACCTTCAAAGTTCAGCCTCTTTTCTCGAAGTTTCAACATAGCCGAATCATCATCTCAGGATTGGTAAGTTCTCCATCATTTTCTTCTTTGCTATCTCTTTTCTTTCTCATCTTTATTCTAATTCAAATCACTTTCTTAATATCTCGTTAGTTTTCACTTGTTATTCCTAGAAGCCGAATCTCCTCTGCGGTGGCTGCTTGTGCCAAATCTAGAAGAAAATCGAAGGTAAGGAGATAGGATTTTCGTGTGGCCGAACGTTGGAGGGTGGACTTATGTCCCCTGTTTGGCCGAAGGGCCACTTCTCTTTGATCTATTCTTCTTTAGTCGAATCTCATTTGGTTGTGGTGTAGGGATTCAATCATCTTTTTAGCCAAGTCTGTTAACTCCAGGATTCGATCGATTTAGGTAAGATAATTTCTTTTAGTGGTTGTGTTAATCGATTCACTCACTAAACTATTATCTTAACCAAGTCAAATGGACATACAAATCATATCTCTCATAGTGAGTTTGACGAGGCTTTTAATGGATGCAAGAAAAATACAAGTTGGAGAGGGAAGCAAACCATCGGGTTCGATCCCTAAGTTCAAGAAACGAGTAGTATCGACAGTACAAGATAGGCCACTGGGTTATGAGCCGGCATTAGAGCAAGATCGTAGGGCGGTAGTGGTAGTCTCGAGTGACGATGTGTTAAAGTCGAGAGTGCGATAGTATGAGTATCAGGTGTGTAACTCTTGCACACTTCATATGTTGTTATGTTAAATGTTATGTTTTGTCAAAAGCCGAAATAATAGTGGGAAACATTACGTTACCCTTATGGGTATAAGCAAGGACTCCGGGTAAGTCCATTATGGTGAATAACGTGTTTTATCTATGTGAAACCTTTGTGTGTGCCATGTTATATTCTTTTAAGTGTTAAACATGATCATATTGTATGGAGAAACATATACATGAGATATGGGTATGATGAGAGGAGTGGGAAGGCATGATTTATCAGACTGTCACCAGTGCTTAGGTACCACACGTAGGTTGGCCCCACATATCATTATTCTGTGACTAAGTCTCAGTGGTTTGGAACCACCAGTGGTTAGGTACCACATATGCTTATTTTTGTGACTCGTCTCAGTGGTTAGGTACCACAGTGGGTTGGCCCCACATATCGATATAAAGGATTGTCACCAGTGGTTAGGTACCACAAGTGGGTTGGCCCCACACATGGATATTTGTAACTTCGGTTACTAGTGGTTAGGTACCACTAGTGGCTAGGTGCCACAAGGGGTAGATTTGGGAGACTCGGGTGGATATTTAGGTAATGGGTTGCATGACATGCATAATATCATATGAATTTGTGTATGAGCTTAACGTCTCTTGGGATGGGGAATTACACACTGAGTCTCGGTGACTCACCCCTTCCATTGTTTTTTCAGATAATGCTTAGATTGTGGATTCGGAGTCGGGGTGGACTCGTGGTGGCCATGCTCAACAATTGTTTCTATTTCAATATTTATTACGGGTTTTGGTTTTCCTCTACTTTAAGTTTGGATTTCAGTTTGTAATAAGGCCACTTAAACTTTACTTTGGGATTTATTATTCGTTCTGTTTTCTCTTAAATTTTTATCAAACGAAAAAGGCATGTCAAGTAATTTACGAGATGGACATTTTTATAAACTTAAGTAAATACTTTGAGTTTTTCTAAAGTTATACGCTGGATAAATAATAAACAAAGGTTAACAACAAGGTGATTCTATCATGCTGAATTAAGTTTCAAAATGTTTTAACAATTCACTCAATTCAACCTCATTTCTTTTTGCCTACAGAAAAGTTTTCTCTTCAAATCAAGTCGACAAAATGGTTTGTAAGACGTTTTCTTCCCAGTGACACGCTAGATTCAGTCGAGCATTTAGACCGGGTTTGGGGTGTTACATTTTTGGTATCAGAGCCAGGTTCAAAAGCTTGGCTGTGGGTGTAAGGCCCAAAATATTTTCAATAAAAGGGGCTGTAAAATGATTTCTAGGGAGATGTATCTCGAAAAGCATGGCACCTGAGTCTCTGGCACCGATCCACTCATGTAAGTATCCTAACCTCTGATGTAATATATATGTGTGATGGGTTAATGGGTTTATATGGACGTAGATAGATATGTTAGGGCCTGTGGACCTTAGGCCTAGTTACACAAACTCTTAAATTCCATAAAACTTAACTACCCTAAATAAACATGTCTGTGAGCAAGTCAGAAGGACTAGGGTGTGGTAACAGGCATACGCATGTCTAGGATTGGATTCAGGAAGAGCTTCGTATTTAAGCAGTCCTAGCGACTCACCTCCTCTTCTTTGGAATCCTACCTGGTGCGTAGTGACTATTCACCTTAGCCGTGAGGACTTGTTAGCGGGCCAAAGTTTTAACTAAAAGTCGAAAGGGACCAGTACCCTACCTTTGCAAAAATTACTTATATGATCCTGATTTTGCAAAATTATCCACCATACCCTAGGTTGAGGTAAATGACCAAAATAACCCTATTTGAAAAGTTACCAAAGCACTTTTGTTTGAGAAATTACCAAAATACCCCTGGATTGGAAAATTACTGAAATACCCCTATTTTGGAAAAATCACCAAGATACCCTATTTTGAAAATTACGAAAATACCCTTATAGGTTAAAATTACGAAAATACCCCTGGATAGTGAAATTATGAAAATACCCATAGGCAATGAATGTGAGACCATGGATGAACTTGTGTGTTTGATACGTATATATGGTTTTCCGTTGGATGTTGATTGAATGGGAATTTTAGAATTAGGGAATACATACTTGAGAACTAAACTGTGTAGGCATAGTTCAAATTCGAAAGAACCACTGTTAAAAACTTCATTCCATAAGACTGTTCATTGTTAATCAGTGGAAGAAAAAGATATTAACCTATAAAATTTCTAAATCAGAATAATTCGCGAGCGGTAGAATGAGCACTCGAGGTCGAAGGCATATTGTGCGTGGTCGTGGTAGGGGTAGGACGACTATGTCAGAACCAGTAGGGTCTAATTATGGGTCAGAAAATAAGGTGTCATCACCGCCAGCTGTGGGTGCTAAACTTCAAGAGTAGGCAGGTGGTGATGATGCAGTATCACAGGCTATGCTACGAGTCCTAGAGAGAGTTGCTGGAACAGGCGTAGGTACGAGGACTCAAAAATCTGTGTCTGAACGACTCTGAGCTAGTGGAGCTGAGGTATTTGGGGGAATTTTGGGTGTAGCTCCCAACACAGCGGAGTACTGGTTAGAGGCGACGGAGCGCATAATGGATGACTTGGACTTCACATCCGAGGAGAAGCTAAAAGGGATAGTACTCTTCTCCAGGATGAGTCTTATCAGTGGTGGCTTACGGTCAGGGAAGGTGCGTTGGCCGATGATATCACTTGGGACTTTTTCAAGGCAGCTTACCAGAGGAAGTACGTTGGGTCTAGTTATATATATGCACAACGAAAGGCATTTCTAATTTTGGTTCAGGGGAATAAGTCGGTATCCGAGTATGAGGCAAAATTCTTACAGTTAAGTAGGTATGCTCGGGGTATCGTGGCTACGGAGCATGAGCGCTGTGTTAGGTTTGAGGACGGACTAAGAGACGAGCTACGGTGTTGATTACTCCGTAGCGAGAGAGGGAATTCATCGTTCTTGTAGAAAAGGCCAAGATTGCTGAGGAGGTGAAACAAACTGAGAAACAGAATTAGAATAGGAATAGGGAAAAAAGGAGTTATGGGCCTTCAAGATCTGCTGGGAATTCTCAAAAGAGAGCTAGATTTGGTGGACAGGATCAAGCTGCCAGGCCAGCTGCTACTGCTCAGTGGCCACCACGGTGTGCCCGATGTGGGAAGTCTCATTCGGGGGAGTGTTGGACGGGTAATAGAGGGTGTTTCGAGTGTGGGTCAATAGATCACCGGATAAGGGATTGTCAGCGAAGGCCGACTAGGACGCAGGCTGAGAATCAAGCACGTACACAGTTTAGGAGAGAGGGTCAACGACTGCAGAGGAGTCGAGGTGCAGCCAGGGGTGGTAATGGAAGCGGACGAGGCCGTGGAACACCAGGTAGGGGTGCTAGTAATACCAATGCAAGACAGCCTGGGTTGTTTTATGCAGTGAAGCGTCATGAGGAAGGCGACGCACCGAACGCCATAACCGGTACGTTTTTAATTTTTGGGTTGCCTTATACTACTTTGATTGATGTTGGTTCGACGCACTCTTATGTTGCTAGTAGTATAGTGGGAACTTTGAACTTAGCCTATGAGACTTCTGCTAGGGAGATGACGGTAATTAGCCCTCTAAGACACTCTGTGGTAGTAAACAAACTGTATAGGGATGTACCCCTAGAACTTTAAGGGGTAGTGTTTCAAGCTAATTTGATGGAATTGCCCTTCGGGGAATTTGATCTAATCTTAGGGATAGATTGGTTGGTAAAGTACCAAGCGGGTCTGGATTGTATAGCTAAGCACATGGTGCTGAGAACGGCCGAGGGTGAAGAGGTGGTGATGATAGGTGAAAGAAAAAACTACCTATCTAGTGTGGTATCTACTTTGAAGGCTGAGAAAATGGTGAGGAAAGGATTTAAGGCGTATGTGGCTTTTGTTTGTGCCTTAGAGGTTAAGGAATCAACGATGGGGGATGTCCAAACGATGAAAGAATTTATCGATGTTTTTCGAAGAGCTTCCGGGTTTGCCTCCGGATCGCGAAGTGGAGTTTGGTATAGACCTTCTATGAGGAATAGCGCCAGTGTCTATTGCCACATATAGAATGGCACTGAAGGAGTTGGTAGAGCTGAAAGCGCAGATTCAGGAGTTGTTGGATCTGGGTTTTATCCATCCAAGTGTATTGCCATGGGGAGCGCCTGTGCTTTTTGTTAAGAAGAAGGACGGGTCGATGCGAATGTGCATAGATTATCGTCAGCTGAATAAGTTGACGATTAAGAACAGGTATCCGTTACCAAGGATAGACGACCTGTTCGACCAACTTAGGGGAGTCTCAGTCTTTTCCAAGATAGATTTGAGGTCAGGATATCACCAGCTTAAGGTTAGGGAGGCGAATATCCATAAGACGGCTTTTCATACTCATTACGGTCACTATGAATTTTTGGTGATGCTGTTTGGGTTAACTAACGCCCCAGCAGCGTTCATGGATATGATAAATCGGGTGTTCCAGTCGTATTTGGATCAGTTCGTCGTAGTGTTTATAGATAATATTCTGGTGTACTCGAAGTCAGAGGAGGAGCACGACGCATATCTGCGGGTGGTTTTGCAGATGCTAAGAGAAAAGCAGTTGTTCGCTAAGTTTAGTAAGTGCGAGTTCTGGTTGAAGGAAGTTACCTTTTTGGGTCATGTGGTGTCAATAGGGGGGATTAGAATGGACCCCCGGAAGATTGAAGCGGTATTAGACTGGAAACCGCTGAAGTCTGTGGCAGAGATTCGGAGTTTTCTGGGTTTAGCAGGATATTACAGAAGGTTTGTGGAAGGGTTTTCTTTGATTGCAGCACCATTAACCAAGTTGCTAAGGAAAGGGGTTCTGTTTGTGTGGTCAGACAAGCAACAAGAGAGTTTTGAGGAGTTGAAGAGGATTTTGACTAAGCTCGGTCTTGATTCAACTGAAGCGGGGAAAGAGTTTACGGTTTATTGTGATCGTCGCATCTGAGGTTAGGGTGTGTCTTGATGCAAGAGGGGAAGGTAGTAGCGTATGCTTTTCGGCAATTGAGACCTCACGAGGTGAATTACCCGACGCACGATCTAGAATTGGCTGTAGTGGTTTTCGCCCTAAAAATTTGGAGACATTACTTGTATGGAGAAAGGTCTATTGTGTACACAGATCATAAGAGTTTGAAATACCTCCTTACTCAGAAAGAATTGAATTTAAGGCAAAGGAGGTAGATCGAGCTGTTGAAGGATTATGATTGCTCGATTGAGTACCATCCGGGTAAGGCTAACGTGGTAGCTGACGCCTTAAGCCGCAAGGTTGTGGAAGATTTAAGAGCCTTGTTTGCCCACCTTAGTCTGTATGATGACGGAAGTCTATTAGCAGAACTGCAAGTGAAGCCAACGTGGGTAAACCAGGTTAAGGAAAAACAACTGATGGATGAAGTCTTAAACGCTCGCTGTTTGCAAGTGCAGAATGATGGATTGAGGGGTATAGCTTGAGCAGAGATGGAGTGCTATGTTTTCAGGGGAAGGTTTGTTTGCCTAAAGATGTGAAGTTAAGGCAGAAGATTCTTCAGGAAGCTCATAGCAGTCCATACGCTATGCATCCTGGAGGTAGTAAGATGTACTGGGATTTGCGGGAGCAGTTTTGGTGGCCGGGCCTAAAGCGAGAAGTAACTGAATTTGTGAGTAAGTGTTTGACGTATCAACAGGTCAAAGCCAAACATTAGTTACCCTCGGGATTGTTGCAATCGGTAAAGATTCTGCAGTGGAAATGGGAAAGGATCACGATGGATTTTGTTAGTGGGCTACCCCTACGCCAACTAAGAAGGATTCGGTATGGGTGATTATTGATCGTTTAACAAAGTTGGCTCATTTTATGTCGGTTCGGGTTGATTACTCTCTCCAAAAGTTGGCTAAATTATAAGTGGCAAAAATTGTGAGGTTACATGGGGTGCTAGTGTCGATTATCTCAGACAGGGACCCTAGGTTCACGTCGAGGTTTTGAAAGGCGTTGCACCAAGCATTGGGTACAAAATTGGATTTCAGTGCGACGTTTCATCCGCAGTCGGATGGACAGTTGAAGAGGGTAATACAGGTTTTGGCATATATGCTAAGGGGTTGCGCCTTGGATTTCAGAGGTAGTTGGGAAGAATTTCTACTGTTGGCAGAGTTCACATACAACAATAGTTACCAGGCAAGTATTCAGATGGCACCATATGAAGCGTTATATAGTCGAAAGTGTCGTACCCTTACGTGTTGGACAGAGTTGGGAGAGTGGCAGTTATTGGGTCCAGAGTTGGTTGCTGAAACAGAAGATAAGGTTAGGCTGATTCGAGCTCATTTGAAGGAAGCTTCGGACAGGCAAAAGTCCTATGCCGATCTCAAATGGAAGGATATAGAATTTGCAGAGGGTGATAGGGTTTTCTTGAAGGTGTCGCCATGGAAGAAAGTGCTGAGATTTGGTCAGAAAGGCAAGCTGAGCCCTAGGTTTATCGGGCCTTATCAGGTGTTGAAGCGAGTGGGACCAGTAGCTTATCAACTCGAGTTGCCACCAAAATTGAGTCAGATCCATAATGTGCTTCATGTTTACATGCTTAGATGCTATCGCTCAGATCCGTCTCATGTTGTGCCGGTAGAAGAAATTGAGGTGAGCCCAGACTTATCTTTTGAGGAGGAGCCAGTACAGATCTTGGAGCGGGATGTCAAAGTATTACGTAAGAAATCAGTCCCTTTGGTGAAGGTATTGTGGCGGAACCATGGGTCAGAAGAAGCGACATGGGAGCCGGAAGATGTTATCTGCAAAGAATACCTCAACTCTTTTGATCGTGTAAATTTTGGGGTAAATTTATTTTAAAAGGGTGGAACCAGAACATCCTGAAATAGTGGGTCTCATGATTTTGTGTGTTATAGGGTTCAGGTGTTAGCTTGAGATTTAGAGGTGTGAATTGGGCTCAGGTTGGGCTAAGACCTTGGTTATTTTTATTTCTATTGGGGCATTATAGGGTTCAAAAATAGGTATCTGGGTTTAAATTAGAATAGTGGGCTTGTGGCCCAAAGTCTGGTGGTGCTACAAGGGAACCAGAAGGTGGCGTCATTAAGGGGAAGGATTGGGCCTAAGTGTTGGCCGCTTGAAGCCCATGCTCTTGGGCTAAATTCGGCACTCTTAGGGGACTAGGGGAGGACGGCACAAAGGCTAGAAAATAGGAGATTTAATTCTTTTATTATGTCGATAATATGTTGATTTATGAGGGGGCAGTTGGGGCTTAGTAGGCCTCTTTTGAAGGGAGGTTGTAGATTAAGATAACTAGGGAGGATAAGAGCTATCAAGTGGAGGCAGAGTTGGCTAAAAATCAAACTCTGGGAGGGGGAGAAAAATCATTTTGATATGCCAAAATTAGTAGGCACAAGTGTTAGTCTTTTTCATCTATTTTCCTTCTCATCTTTCCTCTTCAAAGCCGAAATTCCCTTTTCTCTTGTGGGTTCTCTCTTTTTTTGCCGCAACTCTCTAACACTCTCTTCTCCTCTTCAATATTCTTTCAAAAGGCGAATACCCTTGCCTATATTTTCTTCTCCCATAGCCGAAACCTTCAAAGTTCAGCCTCTTTTCCTGAAGTTTCAACATAACCGAATCATCATCTCAGGATTGGTAAGTTCTCCGTCGTTTTCTTCTTTGCTATCTCTTTTCTTTCTCATGTTTATTCTAATTCAAATCACTTTCTTAATATCTCGTTGGTTTTCACTTGTTATTCCTAGAAGCCGAATCTCCTCTGCGGTGGCTGCTTGTGCCAAATCTAGAAGAAAACCGAAGGTAAGAAGATAGGATTTTCATGTGGCTGAACGTTGGAGGGTGGACTTATGTCCCCTGTTTGGCCGAAGGGCCACTTTTCTTTGATCTATTCTTCTTTAGCCGAATCTCATTTGGTTGTGGTGTAGGGATTCAATCATTGTTTTAGCCAAGTCTGTTAACTCCGGGATTCGATTGATTTAGGTAAGATAATTTCTTTTAGTGGTTGTGTTAATCGATTCACTCACTAAACTTTTATCTTAACCAAGTCAAATGGACATGCAAATCATATCTCTCGTAGTGAGTTTGACGAGGCTTTTAATGGATGCAAGAAAAATACAAGTTGGAGAGGGAAGCAAACCATCAGGTTCGATCCCTAAGTTCAAGAAACGAGCAGTATCGACAGTACGAGATTGGCCACCGAGTTGTGGGCCGGCATTAGAGCAAGATCGTAGGCCGATAGCGGTAGTCTCGAGTGACGATAGTGTTAAAGCCGAGAGTGCGATAGTACAAGTATTAGGTGTTTAACTCTTGCACACTTTATATGTTGTTATGTTAAATGTTATATTTTGTCAAAAGCCGAAATAGCAGTGGGAAACATTACGTTACCCTTATGGGTATAAGCAAGGACTCCGGGTAAGTCCATTATGGTGAATAATGTGTTTTATTTATGTGAAACATGTGTGTGCCATGTTATATTCTTTTAAGTGTTAAACATGATCATATTGTATGGAGAAACATATACATGAAATATGGGTATGATGAGAGGAGGGGGAAGGCATGATTTATTAGACTGTCACCAGTGGTTAGGTACCACACGTGGGTTGGCCCCACATCTCATTATTCTGTGACTAAGTCTCAGTGGTTTGGAACCACCAGTGGTTAGGTACCACATATGCTAATTTTTGTGACTCGTCCCAGTGGTTAGGTACCACAGTGGGTTGGCCCCACATATCGATATAGGGGATCGTCACCGGTGGTTAGGTACCACAAGTGGGTTGGCCCCACACATGGATATTTGTAACTTCAGTTACCAGTGGTTAGGTACCACCAGTGGCTAGGTGCCACAAGGGGTAGATTTGGGAGACTCGGGTGGATATTTAGGTAATGGGTTGCATGACATGCATAATATCATATGAATCTGTGTATAAGCTTAACGTCTTTTGGGATGGGGAATTACACACTGAGCCTTGGTGACTCACCCCTTCTGTTGTTTTTTTCAGATAATGCTTAGATCGTGGATTCGGAGCCGGGGTGGACTCCTGGTGGCCATGCTCAACAATTGTTTCTATTTCACTGTTTATTACAGGTTTTGGTTTTCCTCTACTTTAAGTTTGGATTTCAGTTTGTAATAAGGCCACTTAAACTTTACTTAGGGATTTATTATTCGTTCCGTTTTCTCTTAAATTTTTATTAAACAAAAAAGGCATGTCAAGTAGTTTACGAGATGGGCATTTTTATAAACTTAAGTAAATACTTTGAGTTTTTCTAAAGTTATACGCCAGATAAATAATAAACAAAGGTTAACAACAAGGTGATTCTATCATGCTGAATTAAGTTTCAAAATGTTTTAACAATTCACTCAATTCAACCTTATTTCTTTTTAACTATAGAAAAGTTTTCTCTTCAAATCAAGTCGACAAAATGGTTTGTAAGACGTTTTCTTCCCAGTGACACGCCAGATTCGGTCGTAGCATTTAGACCGGGTTTGGGGTGTTACATCCAGAGTTAGATAACACGTGAAGTCTAGGTGGATTCTTTCTTAGGTATTGTCTTAATCAATTGGTTTTCCCACAAGTATTTCCCCAATTCCTTCTCTGTGTCTTAGCATCTTTAGCTTAGTATTTTGTTAATTTTAGATTAAACAACAATTCTCTTAATTCTTAGGCTAAATAATAAAAAGAAAGTTAGTATTAGTACTTTTGGTTCCTTTGGGTTCAACAATCCGGATAGGTACGCTTGCCTCAATCATGGTGATAGTTAGTTTCTAGGCTCGATCATTCATTATATAAATTTTTAAGACTTTTTCCACCACCATCAAGTAGGTTAGTGCAAGTAAGGGTGGCAAAATGGCTTGGTAAATATCCTTATTTTTGTCCACACGAGTAGACACACGGGCGTGTGTCTAGGCTGTGTGTGACACACGGCTTGCCCCATGGGCGTGTGTTTCGGCCGTGTGTCCCCTGCACCTTAATTGTTGCAAAACAAAATGTCTAGAATATAGCACACGGATAGAGACACAGGCATGTATCTCATCCGTGTGTGCTACACGGCCTTGGAGACTAGTTGTCTCACGACCATGTGAAGTCAGCACTAATTTTATGAAAAGTCATGAAAATTAAATTGACCATATGGCCTAGCACAAGTCAGAGAGCACCCTATTTTGAACACAGCCTGTAGCACAGGCATGTCTAAGGGTCACACGGGAGTGTCACTTGGACCACACGGGCGTGTGACCCCTGTTTTAGTGAAAATTTTTCTAAGTGCTGTATGATTTTCTAAAGTTCCCAATTTAGTCCCCGAACTACTTCCAAAGCATGTATTAGGCCTCGTAGGCTCGTTTTAGGGTCGACATGATTGTAAGTGAAAAGTTTTAAATTTGGATGGAAATTACATCTTGGTTTTGTATGTTTGCTTGTGTTTAAGTCTGATAATGCCTCGTACCCTGTCCGGTGTCGAATACGGGTAAAGGGTGTTACAATGTATGTACCTGAGCCATCTCGAAATAAACATACACATATTCTCATCTTTGACATACCCGTAAACCACTCAAAATAACAATGTCGGATACTCAGGAAAAATTGCACACTAAGTGCCACATATGTAGCCAAAGCTACCTAAGTCTTATATCACATAATCGCTCGCTCTCGAGCTATTGACGCGCCTACTCACACAAGCTGTCAGTCAAGACGTAGCTACACGGTGCTGCTCACACAATCTGTCAAGTATTTGCAACATATGTCGGTATACTCAGCCACCTATAGGACGTACGAGACCAACACCCGGATCACATAATCACATAACACATAATGACCCTAGTGACATGTCACTTGTATCCTACCCTATTCCAAAGGTCCAAACGAGATTTCTTGCTTGTCGATTCGTCTTCGAACTCGTTCATAGAATTAAGCTCATCCACATATATCAAATGTACAACTCATGCAATATTAAAGTAATAAAATACAATCATATTAAAGCTTATTTTTAACATACGAACTTACCTCGATACAAAATGGATAATTGTTCGATTTAGTCCACAATCTTGTTGTTTCCCCTGTCTAGGTCAGAACTTCATCTTTCTTGATCTATAATATCAAATTTAGTTGATTCAATTATCGCATTATCAATTTAATCCCAAAAACACCTTATGGCAAAAATTACATTTTTGCCCCTAACTTTTCAACTTTTTACACTTTAGTCCCTAGGCTCGTAAAATGAAATATAGTCAATTTCTTCAAAACCCAAGCCTAGCCTAACCATTTTCATGCTCATAACAGCCCACATTTTTCACTTATTCACATTTTTACTACATATTTTATAACTTTTACAAATAAGTCCTTTTTGACATTTTCATCAAAAATCACCTAGTAAATGTTGTTTATCTAACATCAAACAAACATAATCTACCATTAGACATCAAAATACACAAATATCTAGCATGGGTAAAATTTTAGACTTTGATTTTCTTTCAAATTAGTCCTTGAAATATCTAGATAAGGTTGGGACAACTTTAAAAACGTAAAAATCATGAAAAACGAGGCAAGAACGGACTTACAATCGAGCTTGAAAGTGGCCAAAACCCGAGATATGTCTTCCTTCAAATTTTCAACACAAGGGGGACTAATTTGAGAAGATGGGCACTTTTATTTTAGTTATCTTGGCTTTATTTACTAGATTACCAAAATGCCCTTCACCTAAACTTTGAAATTTTGTCATTAACCATGCCCATTTTTTGTCCATGCTAAAGTATAATGGTCTAATTACCATTTAAGGACCTCCAATTTAAAATTTCATAGCAATTAGACACCTCTAGCTTCTAGAACACATATTTTGTACCTTTAGTAATTTAGTCCTCTTAACTAAATTGACTGCCCAAACGTTAAAATTTTCGAACGAATTTTCACAAAATCATTCCATAAAACTGTAGATCATAAAAATAAACTTTTACTGCGTCAAATTTGTGGTCCCAAAACCACTGTTCCGACTAGACTCAAAATTGGGCTGTTACACATCTTATCATCCATCCCATTTTTGGAATGCTACTCTCACTAAAATCTTCTTTTAGATCTCAATTTTTCTTTTCATTTGAGCGACGTCAGGATGTCCATCTTTTCTTTCTAGCGTTTGTTCCAATCCCTTATTTGTTTTTGTTGAAGCGTCGTATATTACATGTATAGTGTATCCCCTATGATACTTTTGGATAACTTCATGAACCGTTCAGTAGTTGTCATTGGAATATCTGTAACACCCCTTACTTGTGTCCGATACCGAGACAGGATACGAGGCATTATCGGACTTAAACATAAATATTTATACAAAACCAGGCTATAAAATTTCATTCAATTTAAAATCACTCATTCACATGCAAACCGTCCCTTATTTGGGCCCACCAGGCCCAAAACAATCATTAGGAACTATTCGGGACTAAACTGAGAACTTAGGAAACTTTAAGAAGACATAGAAAATTTTTCATCAAAATAGGGGTCCCACGCCCGTGTGGGTAGGTCGTGTGCCTCAGCCCGTGTAACTCTCTGTTTATGACATCATCAATAAAATAGGGTCACACAGCCAAGTCACACGCTCGTGTGCATAGGTCGTGTGGTGAATTAAATTTTGAAAAATAAATGCAGACTTCATATGCCCTGGGCACACGCCCATGTCTCGGGGCCGTATCCTCCACACGACTGAGACACATGGCTTTGTCTCTGCTTGTGTGGCCAAGAAAATGGCTATTTACCAAACCATTTGGCACCCACATCACATGAAACCTTTAGTATAAGCACACACATATAAATAGGCATTACAACTCATTAACCAATATGAGCCACATCTCATGGCCATATAAAAAATGAATCATATAATCATTATGAACCATCACATTTGGCCAAATCAAATGACACATACACAATTTACTAAGTCCCTATACATGCCATAACGTAAGAGGTCTATATTCACTTTTACCACACGAAGATAGCTTGATAGTGTGATAGCATCTCCAGCGATCTCCAACTCGAGCTAGCATAAAACCCTATAAGATATAAGAAAGGAAGGGGAGTAAGCTACAATGATTAGTAAGTTTTTATGAAAATAATAAGCAACTTATTAACATGTTTTTCACTAATTCTCACAATATGTTCTCAAGGTAATACATTCATAAATGCATAAAATTTCACAATTCATTTATGTCCATCTTGAGCTCTCTACTCGCGTTACAGTCACTAATTTTTTTTATCCAGAGCTACGGAACTCCAAATTTATATCCTCTAATTTTCCTAGAAACTAGACTCACATATCTTCTTACCATAAAATTTCCAGATTTTTTGGTTTAGCCAATCAGTATAGTTTATTCTTTAAAGTCTCCCCTGTTTCGCTGTCTGACAGTCCTGACCCCTCTTTACTAAAAATTTGTTTTCTCGTGGTACAGAACTCGAAGGATGTTTCCATTTATTTATATTGAAAATAGACTCATTAATAAAATCAATCATATAAATTTTATCCCTTTATTATTTTTTATACAATTTTTAATGAATTTACAAAGTCAGAACATGGGATTACAAAATCACTCTGACTTTGTCTTATAAAAATTTAAATATCTCATAATATGAAATTCTTTTACTTGCACTATTTCTTTTATACAAAAAATGGAATCAATAAGATTTAATTTCATATCTTATTCAACTTATAATTCAATTTCCACCATTTTTGGTGAATTTTCAAAGTGACACAACTACTACTATCCAAACTGTTTTGTTGCTAATTTTACTCTATCATGTTTTCTTTGTATTAATTTTCATTTACACACATATAACACTAAAGTATATCCATATTTAGCCATGCCAATAGCTAGTCATCATCAAATATTTATAAGTCATTCATTGGCCAATGTAAAATCCTTAAATCGGGGTCCTTGCATTTTATCTGCTTGTATTAGATAGTATGGATATTATACTAGTTCAGGCTATTTTTGGCTCTAGGCTTGAGCCAGGGATAGGCCAGAGTTTTTTTGAAATTTACGTTTTGGGCTTCTAGAGAAGGGGAGCTAAGTGGAGCTAGGTGTTAAGTGTGGTTGGAGGGTAAGTTTTGACGTAAGAAGGGCCTTGGTTAGGTGGCAAGGAGGTGCCACTTAAGGCTTAAAGAAGGGACGCCTCAGGGGAGTGAGGGAGCCTTGGTTCGAGCAGCAGAAATCCCCTTTCTGCTTGTTATTTTTGACGCCAGGACAAGGGAGAGTTGCACTCAGGTGGGACTCTAGTGGATGACTATTGAAGGAGTCAACAGATTCAAACGAGTGGAGGAGAGAAATCTGTGGAGTTTGAAACATTCAAATAGGTTTGAATGTGTGGTCAGGAGGAAATTGTGGAGGAATAAGGGGGATGGACACTTGAGCTTAGAGTTGGCCGAATGTCAAACACTATGGGAGAGGGGAGCAATCGGTTTTAGGGGTAGCCTAGGTGGGTGGCCGATTGATGGAGTGTGCCTTGGGGGAGTGTTGAGAATTCGGCTAGTTAGGGAGCACCTAGAGGTTCTTGCTTCTCATTTCTTTTGTGTCGAAACTGAATGACTCCCACACTTTCATATTTTTGCATTCTTTCTTTCTTTCAAATACCAAAACTGAATGCTCTCCTAAGCTTCTTCTTCCCTTTTTCTATTTTTGTTATTGGCCGAGACTTGCATTGCTCCTTATTCATCATTTTTGTTTATTTCATCTGCCAATAGCATCAAGCCGAATCTTCCTTTCTTGTTTGGTTTTCTCTTTTCTCTCAATTGCTGCTCAAAACTGAAACTCCCTGACTCTCTCTTCTCCTCTTCAATTTCTTTCCATAGCCGAACCCTCTAACCATCCTCATTGTGTTTTCTCAATCTCCTTAAGAGCCAGAACTTGATTCTCATTCTTTTCTTCACTATTTGTGTACTCTCCAAAACTGAAACCTCAAACACTCTCTCTATATTTCACTCTTCTCTAAAAGCTGAAACCCCCAAACATTCTATTAAAGATCTTTATTTCTATTTTCAGTTTCTTATTGGATCACCTTTTGTTCTAGCTTTTGTCGAATCATCTCTAGGGTGTCGTGGTGCCGAATCTTGTTAGTGGGTGATCGAATCTGTCAGGTTAATGTAAGGGGGTGATTTCCTTTTATTTTGTGTTACCTTTTTTGGTTTTCATGCCAAAGCCGAATAGCTATTTGGCCTAATGATGAGATGTTTGGCCAAATGTAGGAAGGGGGTGGCGCATTCTCTTGGATTCTCGGGATTTGTTCGGCCTGTGGATTAAATCTTGCGCTTCAGATTTTGTCGATCTAGGTAAGGGGCTTTCACTTTAACTGTTGTATTGATCTCTTAGATTTGATTTCGTTGCTTTAATTCGACTTAGTGAGCAAGGGTTGCTATGGACTCGAATGCCAGCCAAGCATTAGAAGGGGTTGGATCGGTGAACCCAGCCCCTAAGTTCAAGAAGCGAACAGTATCAGCGGTGAGGGATTGGCCATCGAGTTGTGGGCCAGCCTCTGAACAGGAAAGTAGGTAGATAGCGGTAGTGTCAATTAACGACAGTGTCGACGTAGAAAGCATAGTGTTACGAATAATCAGGTGTGTAACTCTTACACACTTTCTTTGTTTAATATGCTATTTGTTATGTGTTGTTAAAGGCCGGAATAACGGCAGAGAGCACTAATTTACCTGTGTGGGCAAAAGCAAGGATGCCGGGTAAGTTGCTATGGCTGCTAACCTTAATTGCATATATTGGAATCTGTTAGTGCCATGTTGTTTTACATATGTTATTCTATATGTTAAGCATGATTATACTTGGTGGCAAACATGTACATGAGAAATGGGTGATGAGAGGAGGGGGAAGGAATATTTTCAGACTGTCACCAGTGGTTAGGTACCACATAGTGGGTTGGCGCCACTTACTATGATATTGTGACTAAGTCTCAGTGGTTTGGAACCACCAGTGGTTAGGTACCACATATCCATATTTTTTTGTGACTCGTCCCAGTGGTTTGGTACCACAGTGGGTTGGCCCCACATATCGAGATAAGGGATCGTCACCAGTGGTTAGGTACCACACAGTGGGTTGGCCCTACTAATGATTGTTTTTTACTTCGGTCACCAGTGATTTGGAACCACCAGTGGTTAGGTACCACCAGTGGCTAGGTGCCACAAGGGGTAGAATTGGGAGTTTCGGTTGGATAGGTTGGATGGGTTGCATGACATACATATTGGCATATGAAACTGTGTAAAAGTTTAATATCTTCGGGATGGGGATTTACACACTGGGTCTCAGTGACTCACCCCTTCCATTACCATCTTACAGGTAATTCCTAGACCGTGGATATGGAGCTGGGGTAGACTCGAGGTGGCCATGCTCAAGATTACGTTTCGTTTGCTTTAAATGGTTATTTCGATTTTATTTTATTTTAAATTTGGGTTATCAGTTGTAATAAGGCCACTTAGTTTTTCTTTGGGACTATTCTTTTGGTAAAATTTCTTTATAATTTTGTTTAATTATTGAAAGCATGCCTAGTAAGTTATAAATGGACGTTTTCAAAACTAAATAGACTTTCGGGATTTTCCTAGTTTCACCATCAGGAAATTGATTATCTAGTAATAACAAAACGGCCACTCTAATTTCTTAAGACTAAGGGTTAAAATGTTTTTCCCGGTTTACACAATATATACTGGGTTCTTTCATAAATGCAAAGGTTTACTTTCTAACTTGAGATGACAAACAGGTTTTCAAATGTTTTCTTCCCTGTAACATACCAGATTCAGTCATAGCATTTTGACCGGGTTTGGGGTGTTACAGCCAATTTAACCTCTACATCCACAACAAAGACTTGAACATTTCATTTCTCAATTTAATTTGGCTTAAAATCCGCACACATGATCATCAATCATATTTCCCACTTATTTGTACATCATAAGCATTGTCTTATAATCACAAGGTCATTCTCATAGGTATAACTTACTCGTTTACCTTCTTAACAAAATTCGATCACATCCCGAGCATATTGCTCATGAGTGTATACATACATATACTTGCACTTAATCGTCACATATCACATATCAGACTCATTTCTCGTGATTTTTTCATATGTACCTGTATCACTTCATCATATAACTTTAGCACTTTTTCCTTCTTAAACATAAACTTAGCTCTTTACCCGTTGAACTAATCAGAATATCGAAGGATACTCAATCTAATCATACATGTATCACGATGCCAATGCCATATCCCAGATATGGTCTTACATGGGATCACATCTTGATGCCGATGCCATATCCCAGATATGGTCTTACACGAGATCTCTTATGTCGATGTCGATGCCATATCCCAGATATGTTATTATACGAGATCGTATATAGATGTCGATGCCATGTCCTAGACATGGTTCTACACGAGATCTTCCTTTGGTGCCGAGGCCATGTCCCAAACATGGCCTTATACGGGACCTTCCTTATTCGATGCCGATGCCATGTCCCAGACATGTTCTTACAGGGACCTACATTCGGTACCGATGCCATGTCCAGACATGGTCTTATACGGGACCTTCCTTATCTCATGTTGTGACATTAGTATCCTTGCTATTCCAAATATTCAACTGGGACCTAAACTTATAATGATCTCTTTATAAATTCATCGAGGCATCATTAATCAACTTAATTGAAATAATATACATTTCTCATAATATAAATTAATTAAAAACATAATAACATTTTATAGCATTAATTTCACACAAACTTACCTCGACTTAAAATGGCAAAAGGGACCGAGTCGTTCAATATTTGTCTTTCCCCTGTTCTAAGTTTGAAACTCATTTTATTTATCTAAAATATTGACTTATTAAGTTATTATAATCATATTATTGCAAAATTACATTTTTGCCCCTAAACTTTATCATATTTACACTTTTGCCCTTAGGCTCGTAAAATGATTTTTATTCAATTTCCTTGTATTTTAGGCCTAGCCGAACTATTTTCATAACTATAGTAGTCCAAAATTTGCATTCATTCACACATTCTCATACATTTTTCAACTTTTACAAACTAGTCCTTTTTTGCGATTTCATCGAAAATCACTTAGTAAAAGTCATTTACTACACACCAAGCATTCATATTTTACCATTAGACATCAAAGAACATGCATGTCATCCATGGTTAAAATTTTTTAAACACAAACCCTAGCTCAAAATAATGGTAGAAATAGCTAAACCGAGTTACGGGGATCTAAAAAATGTAAAGAACATTAAAAATGGGGCTTGGATGCACTTACTATTGAGCTTGAAAGCTTTAAAACCCTAGCCATGGCTTCCCCCATGCTAAATTCGGCCAAGAAAGAAGATGGACAAGGGTTTTTGGTTTTTATTTTGTCTTTTAGTCCATTTAATTACCAAATTACCAAAATGTCCCTAACTTAAAAATATCCTATTTCACTTATCTCATGTCCATTTTTTCCAAAAATTTAACCAATGGTCTAATTACCATTTAAGTACCTCAAATTTAAAATTTTATAGAAATTGGACACTTCTAACATGTGGAACTCAAATTTTGCACTATTTATAATTTAGTCCTTTTGACTAAATTGAGTGCCCAAACGTCAAAATTTTCGAATGAAATTTTCACAAAATCTTTCCGTGAAATCGTAGACCATAAAAATATTACAAAAATAAGATTTTCCTTGCCAACTTTGTGGCCCCAAAACCACTATTCCGACTAGGCCCAAAATCGGGCTGTTACAACATCAGCTTTTTTGCACAAGGCTATCACTAAGTAGGGGAAAAAGACCCCACTTTCTGGCCACTGACACTCCATTTCATTTAGTGATAGATCTATGTCCCGATGCATACATTTTTCTTCTGCAAAATAGTATATAACAAAATCACTCAAAAAGTATTGACATTAAAGCCATTTAAAGTAGTAGCAACTCAAATACATAATAATTGTGTCCACACTTTTGCGATCAAAAACATAATTGCTTGATTAAAGGACATGGGAGTATCAGTACCAAGGCGATATTTCCACTCACCCCTACCTTCCGCTAAATAATTTATAGCATTATCCATATTAATGTCTCTAAAATATTTTAAATCACTTTCCTCCAAAAAATCATTTTCACAATATGGAGCGTTCTAAAATTCATAAATAACTCAAAGGGTAACTTGTAACTTTTTCCCTCGTATTGATATTGTTTCCCATATGGCACCCACTGGTCTCCCAAACTCTTAGTCCCTAAATGATGCATAAAATTCTTATACGATAGGACCACAACAAAGTTTTCAGGGGTTACACAGAAACGCTTCCATCTATGATATTGAACCAGAGACCATATGTACTTACAAAGAATCATCAGCAACTCAAATCCTTGTTCTTGGATAAACGTCTTTCATTAAAGTTTGAAAAAAAAATTGACGTTTTGATTTGGAAAATTTGAAGGGTTTGTGGCCGTCAATTGTTCGAGTTCATTTGTTTTGTTAGTTTTTTTTTCGGAGGCATTTTCAATAAATTTTCTAACTAGAGAGACTAACTTAATGTCAAACAATATATTTCTGATTCAACAGTAAAAGTTTTAATTGGAACCTTTAACCTTGATTGGAAAGTTCGTCTATCCTTTTGAGGATTGTTCCAATTTCCTTTGTGGATGTAGATCTTTTTTATCCTACACTTGGTACATACAATGAGAGAAATAAGATTATAGCAAAAAATAATGAAAAGAGAGTAGAAATAGATTTTAAAGTTTAGGCAGTTGGGTTACACGATGGTTGGGTCAACACCTGCAAAAAATTGCAGCGATGTCACGACCAGGAGCTCCATGTCTCGACATCAGGGTTTGATGTCATGCACACCTTGAAATTTTGAACTCTGGGGTATATTAACTTCAATTTCACAGCATAAAGGTGTTGTGTCACGACATCAAGCTAAATTGCTAGATTTCTTGAATCTGTGAGTGTTGTTGTGACGCGAAGTTTCCATGTTGAAACAGTAACTCAGTTTTAGCACTTTCTGAATTTCAAAATGTTTAGGATCATAAAACCTATTTCTAAATAATTTAAAAAGCATTAAATCCTATTATAAGTAAGTCCTAATGTGCTTCCCCCCCTCCACGCTTTAGAGTAGACATTTCCCTTTCTTGTAAAATAACTAAGGTGCAAATAAGAAAACTTCCCTAAGAAGGTCGAATCCTTGTTGATGAATTGACATCGAGATTTGTTTGCTCCAAGTGGATAGGAAATACCTACAAGAAAATACTATGACAAGAAGTATGAAATTTGAAATATAATATAAAAGAAAATAAATTAATAAATAAAATAAACATAAAGTAATAGTAGAAACGAAATAAAATTTAAAATAAGAAAACGAAGTGCTTTCAAAATCGGGACGAGCTGTGTCGTAACCATAGAATAACTTCTAGCTGGTTCTTGAAAATTTGATTCGTCATTTGTTCAATTGTCGATGTATATGAACGAGCCTCTTCGGTCGATTCCAATGATCTTGTCTTATTTTTGACTGACGCGACATCCACATTACAAGTAATTTGGTATCAAATCTAAGCCAACCCCAAATCATTTTTTGGGGTATTATTGCCTCAAGCTTCCTCCCTTCCATATCGCATGAAGTTTTGGTTGCTCGAGCCTTACTACCGTTGTCGAATAAGAATGAATCAAACCCCTCTACTTCTTCGGTTGGCATCTTCTTTGCTATGTCCAGGAAGTGTATTGGCTCTTCTACACTTTCATTCACTATCGGTTTAAGCTCCACATTAGTGGTTAGTTCATATGTCACTTCTACCTTTACATTTAGATATGTTGCTATGTTAGTTGGATCAGAGGCCACTTCAACTATGTTCAACTCATCCTCATGGTCTTCAATTACAAGCTCAAGTTGAATCTCACCATGAATCTCATCATAATTATCAATAACATAGAGGTTCTCATGATTCGAGTTGTGAATGCTAGACATGTCTTATTTCCTTAGAGGTAGTGCTTCAGATATTTCTCACATCATTTTCATCATTTGTGCCATCATGTCTGACATGTTTTATAATACCTCAAAATTGGCCCTCTTGTTGGTTTCACGTGAAGACATTTTATACAAATCATAGGGAAGCTTGTTTGAATACTCGAACATGTCATGATATTCTTCAAGTGCCTCATATGAATTACCAGTGAACTCTTGTTGATGTTTGACTATATCAACACCTTAGTCATCACTCCACTGGTGCATTGAGGCTTTGTTTTCACGTTGTCTCAGCTTTATCATGAATAATTTTTTATTTTCCATAATCTCACATTCTTCATATATTCCCTCCTCATATATTTCGTCACAAAATATCATCTCATCGTTAAACCACATCTAATCAGTTTCATCTATGTTTAAATGATTTTTTTGGGTACTCTCCATGGGTCAGTGATTGACTAAATAAGTGTTCCTCTCCTCTAAGGCATATACTGTGATTAGAAAAGACAAGGAGTTAGTAAACTAAATTAATAAAAAAAAGAATACAAATCGTATCTATAATTTAAAAAATTTCTAACTATTCTATTAAATGCAAAAATTAAAATCAATTTAGTAACATTGCCTCCCCAGCAACAGCGCCAGCAACTTCACCGCCTCCGGACATACTAACGTCCAAAGTATGAATACTGCAACAAAAGATAAAGAATTCAGGCGAAGTCCGTAAGTATAGGGTTAGGTTGTAATATAGTTTACAACAAAGTAGGTAATTACTTCGAGGATCGTACCCAAGGGAGGCGAGTACTAAATTAATGTTAACTTAAACGCAAATAAAATTAATTTGTAGTTTAAATAAATTAAAGTACGATGAAACATAAAGAAGAAGTTATGGATTTTTATAAATGAAGAAATAAAATATGCATAAATAAAGTAGACTTCGGAAAACTTAATTTATAAACTTAACTAAATCTAAACATGGGAGATTTGCTCGCTTTGGTGATTATAACTAATTCCTATTTTACCCTAGCAGGATCTATTGATCTTCCACTAAACAAACGAGTCAGCAAGAACTACTTATCTCTCGATCTCACAGTCTAGACCACTTTAAGGCTAAAGTGTTCATGGATAAGTCATACCAATTTTGGGTTAATTCACACCTAAATGACTTCCTAGGATTGTCAAGCCTAGGATTTAATTTCTTCCTTTCCCAAAAAACTGATCTGCTAAGAAAATCTGACATAACTATCACACCTCTACTTGGTAATCCCGATAAGAGGATTAGTTCCTCATGGAATCTACAAACATCATAAACTTGATAATAAAGATAGGTATAAAGAATAAATCAAGATTAGAGTTTAGAGAATCATGTTTGTATTTGATTGATGAAGTGCAATAATCGTCTAACATTTGATTGCGTTTACAAAGCAAGTTCTCCGAAGAACGCAAATCGAACATAACTAAAAAGAAATCTAAACCCTAGAGTGTTGTAAGAAATCTAAACTGAACAAAACTAAAAACTAAATTATAAGGAAGAATTAAGAATATCTATAGTTCTCCCCTAATGAATGTTTAAGATCCTATTTATAGAGTTAGGGTTGTCGTCATCCTCAAGCCTAGGTCAACTGATGATCTAGTGTTTAACTTTTGATTGTGTGAACCAAAATGCCCCTGGCTCGTAAATGCTTCCAATACAGGACTGATGTCGCGACACCCTAGTGTTTTTTTCGCAACATCAAAGGCAATATGCTCAGATTCAGGGTGGCTTCAAGGGTGTGTCGCGACACCAAAGGTAGTCTCGAAATTCTTGCATTCTGCTCCCTATGTTGCGACATCAAACTCCCCATGTTGCAACACAATGACCATTATTGAGTTTTATGCCCTTGTATGTTCTCCTACTTACTCACTAAGTACATTGGCTCACCTTTAGGGCTAATTCGGTCCCTGAGGTCAATAAAAAACTCAAATTATATTTTTTATTGAATTCGAACTAAACTACGAAAAAATAATTGGAACATAATGAAAATTCTTATATCCAAGCTCCCAATGTGTGAAAAGGAGTTTAATCTGCTACACCGAATTACGGCAGATCATGCACGTCCTAGGTCTTCGTATAAAGTTGATTGTGAGGATGAAAATAGCCTTGACATATTTGGGTAGCACGTCGACCTGTGTCGTGCCACACCATGTCTAGGGCGAGACATGACACACAACTTTTGCCTTGTGTCATTCGTTTTGTGCTTTAATATCTCAAGAAGCTTGTGCATCACTCGTCCCTTACTTCCACATCAATTGGGCATTTAGATCTTCATCTTACACACTCAATTAAACATATTAGCACAACCTAACACTCGTGTTGGCCTATTAGGTCACAGCACTTATAGAATGTGTTAAAAACACATTTTATTAATATTTAAACCTAAAGCCTAAATACTGAAAAAGAAATATAAAATCTTAAATTGCCTAAAAAACAAGCTCCTTAAGTGTGGAATTGACCTGAATTAACTACTACATTTGACGGCAGGTCAAGGTGTTACAATAGACATAAACGTGATTAATTGTACTGGCAGTAAATCAGGTAGGACCAAGTAGAATAGATCCCGAATCCGCTTATATATTCATTCACTTGTGACGTTCATAGTATGGCATGCCTTAATCGTGAATGGATGATGGACTATATATGTGTGACTTGTATACTTTGATATAGATAAGGACTCGAAAGTTGGTGTGTGCTTACTTTACTTGACAGCAAGTAGGTCGGATATCTGTTAGAGAGTAGGTTTGTGTGCTCTTTACCAAGGTAATCCAAAGGAGTCGCATCTCAAAGTGACAAAACATATTATTAAATACATCAAAGGTACAGTCGACTATGGGCTATGGTACCAAAGACATAAGTATGGCACGGTTTTGTATTGTGATGAGGATTTGGCCGGAAGTATAAACGACCACAAAAGTACCTCCTTTGGGTTTCTTTTTAATTAATAATTTGGTGTCGTGGCATAGGAAAAAATAGAATTATATTTCTCTTTTAACAGCCAAAGCTAAATATATTATGGTAAGAAGTTGTTGCACTCAACTTATTTGAATGAGGCAGATGCTCGAAGATTATAATGTCCCAACTCATTTCTAACGATTTATTCCGATAATACGAACACAATCAATATATCCAAAAATCACGTGTTGCATTCTCGTACAAAACATATTGGCATTGGTCATCATTTTATACAGGAGTTAGTTGAAAATAAAATAGTTGAGTTGAAGTATATTTCGACAGGAAAACATCTTGCAGACATTTTTTTAAAGAGTCTCAATGCAACTCGATTTGAAATAGCTCTCTTGGGCTATGCCACATATAAGTTTTTATTTTTATTATTTTTATTTTCCATCCTTCTAAATTTTTCGCACATTATGATATATTTTGGGAAGGAATTTTTTTTACATTTAAACTTTTTCTTCTTCTTTTTATGATTTGTATTGAAAGAGGTATTTTGCTACTCAACTAGCATCTTTTAAAAGTTGGATGCCTCACTTTCATTCAACTATTGGTATTCCATCATTACTATCATATTTCTCTTTCTTTGTTTTGTTTTCATGGAAAGAGTAATGTGGACTACTCAAAAGAAATCGAGTGGGGCATCAGATTCCCCGATCGAGATTGTCGATGAGCCATGGCAAGAAGATGAAACCTCATGGCCTCCATCCTCAACTGATGTTCTCAGGAAAATTGATGAAATTCTTTATTACATCCACCAGACTTTTGGTGTTCCAAAAGAAGCAAATGTGTAACAGCCTAATTTTTAGTGGTGTCGAAAATGGTGGTTTTGAAACCTTATTTTTTATTAGCTATTCGACAAATAATATTATTTAACATTTACAAGTTTATTTCAATGTTATATGGAATTTCAATCTGGAAATTTTATTGAACGGTTAGTAGTTAAGGTGGAGGTATTTTGACCCTAAAGTCAATGGTGTCAGAAAATGAGATATTAAGGCTTTGTTTCTGCAAACCAAACTCATAAATATTTCTATTAAACATTTACAAAGTTATTGTATAAGTGAATTGAATTTTGGTTTAGTAATTTTGTTGAATTAATGGTTAATTAAGGTGCAAAAATTAATCGCTAATGAATATTTTTTAGCTAAAAGGCTTATATAGAATTGGTTTATGGATTTATGTGGCAAATAGGCCATATTTCATTGCACTGGACAGTAAGTGCTAGTTTCTAATTAACTATATATTAATAATTTTGTAGTAATTAAATTAATATATATGTTAAAACATTAGTAAAATAAAGAAAAATGCATCACCTTCTTCATTTTCTTCTCTTCCACCTGAATCTGCCATTGCCAAATCTTGAAGAATTCAACCAAGCTTCTCTCAGTTGCATGGTATGTAAACCAAGCTCGTTTTTCGTAAATTTTATGTTTTTTAGATCATTGTAGCTTAATCTAGCTAACTCGGGTACTAAATCGCAAAATTGTTAATGTTTTGGAATGTTGCAATTGATGGTTTTTTATGTTACTGGTAGATTTGTAAGCTTAGAAATGATCTAGGACTAATTTCTAAAATGGTTTTTGTCAATTTTGAGTTTAAGGACTAAAATGTAATAATGTCAAAATTGACATGAAATTTTTAAAAATTTTTATTCTATAAGGTTATAGAAGGATAAAATTGAAATCGGATAGTAAAACAGGGCTTAAATGTGAAAGATATGAAAGTTTTGGTTTAGGGACTAAATTGAATAAAATATGAAAATTTAGGTAAATTGTGTAAAATGAAATTAAAAGGTCATATACTTTTCATTGAGTGTTTATAAGGTATTTGGAATTGATAATTTGAAACTAATCGTCATATAAATCAAGATTTGGATCGATCAAAGAATAATCAAGAAAAAAAAGGAAAATTGATGAATAATCCCTACAATTCAACTCACTAGTTGAATATATTAGGTAAGTTCATAGTGTATGTGTATGATTTAATGGATAATCATTTGTGTTATAAATGTTTGTGGAAATACGAAAATTTATGTGTTTCAACATGCCCTTTTTAACTTGCTATTTCGGTTAAATTCTTGTCGAAAAATAATTAAATTTTATAAAATAATTAAATTGTGTCAAAAATGTGAACATGATGAATTTTAATTAATTTTAAGGTTAATTTTGATTAATTTTGACTATTTTCGACAGATTTGCATAAAGGGCGAAAATTGGCTCGGCAGACACTGCTCGAAGAATAAACCCGAGAAGCAATTTGAAGTATCAAGACAAATTTATTTCCAGCCCAAGACGGTCCGATTATGAATATTAAATCATCATATAATTAATTTTAATTTATTCCCAATTTAATTTGGGCTAAATAAATTAATCTTAATTAATTATGGAAAAAAAGGTCCAGTTAAACCGCACTGATTGAACCGAGTTCAGTGAACCGAACCAGCCACCAATTGGGCACCCCAAACCATCCATAAGCTGCCCCAAATCAGCTTATTAGCTGATAAACTAATCTTGCAAAGAAGCCCTTGAAGACTTGTCAAAGTTGCATTCAAACCCCTCCACAATTAGTGGCTTTGAAGATTTGCCCCATGCCATTTTTAGCAAAGTTGAAACCATCAACTTTGCCACATAGATGGCCGGACAAGGTGTGGCTCTTTGGCTGATATTTTTAGAAAAATTCAGCTGCCACATTCAGCTATAAAATCCCCCCTTGGCTGATCATTCAAAGCATCCCTCACACTCTCATTCTCTCTTCTCCTCTCTCACTTTCTCTCAACTTTTCCCTTCCATTTCCCTTTTTGTTCAAGTGCCTATTCCTTCACTTGGGAAAGAGATCTTCTTTAGCCATTTTGGAGTAGCAATTGAGTGTTCATAGCACCTTGATAGCCAAGGACAACGGAGGATGAAGAACGGAGCAATCAGTCAAGCCATAGAGAAACACTGGATTTTATTCTTGTTCCCTATCTCTTTAAATTTCATTGTTGTTTTGATGAACATGTTTATGAATAATTATGTTGATGGAATGGTTAATTTAATTAGCTTAGCTTGAATTTAATTCATGTTGGTTTGATTGCATTTCGTCCTTTTAAATTATTAAAATTGTGTTTATGTTGTTATAGGCCTCGATAAAATGCTTGATTAAGTAAAATCATGCTTAAGTTATTTTGGCATTATAATTGTTAACTAAAGAATTAATTATTTAAACGCATTGAAATTGTAATTAATGGACACAGTACTTAGTCATTGCATGTTTAATTCTTCTAAGGGAACTGAAGGTTAAATTAGCATTATATTTGGCGATACATATGCCTTACATAACTTGCAAGATTCTTGTGATTAAACTGTTTCAAGGTAGGGATACTTTGTTACCTCACATAGTCTTTTATATGCTTATTAAGTTGAATTAATTGTTTGAATCAACATAGGAATACGTGAGAGATTGTTTGGTTTAATAAGTATGTATGTGCAATAACATGTTTACCTTTATAAATCTGTTTAATCGGTCAAATTGACATAGGAATATGTACAAGAGATGAATGGATTTTTGATTTGTAAATATGTTCATAAGTTAGTAAATTACCGAGTTGCCGTGATTCATTCGTAATAAGTATAAGCATGAAGTTTAATAATTCTAAGGTAAGAAATGTAATTAATCCAACACAATTATATCATCTTGATTAAATCATATTTTGAAATCGTGCACTAGAATTTCTTTATTTTATTTATTTTACTTTGTTTTCTAGTTTTTAAATATTTCTCGAATCCAAATATTTTTCCCTCACCAAAGTGTTTGAAATCATTTTCATAAATAATTCTTTTACAGTCCCTGTGGGTACGATAACTCGACATTTACTTGTCACTTTATTACTTGTTGCGATTGTGTACACTTGCACATTTCCACCGTTCCAAGTTTTTGGCGCCGTTGTCGGGGACTGTTTTAAAATCATTATTTGTGAATCTGTTTTTACTTTTTGGTTTCTTTATTTTTAATTTTTACTTACTTAATTTTTCTGTTATTATTTCAGGTGTTTATGAGTATTGACCAGATTATTGACTTACTCCCTGTGGACCCTAAAATAGAATGAACATTTCAACAGTGAAGAAGACAAGCGAACCAGAGAAGGACCAATGAGATGAACTTCGAGAATATAAATCAAGGAAACGGGGCAAACCTTGCTCAGAATCCTATCCTTATTGTTGATTATAGGGATAGAGCTTTATGACAGTATGCTATGCCAGTGTTCAATGATCTTAATCTGGGTATTAGGAGACCCGAAATAAAGGCACAACAATTCGAGCTGAAGCCAGTCATGTTCCAGATGCTTCAGACAGTGGGCCAATTCAGTGGATTGCCTATTGAAGATCCTCATCTTCACTTAAGACTATTTATGAAAGTGAGCGATTCTTTCAAGTTAGCCGAAGTTCCCAAAGATGCCTTACGACTGAAGCTGTTCCCATTTTCGTTAAGGGACCGAGCTCATGCCTGGTTGAACTCATTGCCACGGAACTCCATTTCTACATGGCAAGAATTAGCCGAGAGATTCCTCATGAAGTATTTTCCGCCAAGCAAGAATGCTCAGCTGAGGAACGAGATCACTACCTTCCACCAAATGGATGATGAGTCCTTGTATGAGGCATGGGAAATATTTAAAGAATTATTACGAAAATGCCCTCATCATGGATTCCCACATTGCATTCAACTTGAGACATTCTATAATGGTCTCAACGCTCACACAAGGATGGTAGTGGACGTCTCTGCTAATGGTGCTCTCCTTTCTAAGTCTTATAATGAGGCTTATTAAATTATTGAAAGGATTGCCAACAACAATAATCAATGGCCAATCAGTCGAGCACCGTCAGGAAGATGAGTCACTGGAATACATAAAGTAGACGATTTTACTTCACTTGTATCTCAAGTATCATCAATATCCTCAATGCTTAAAAATCTTACTACTAATGGGCCTAATAGTTTTGCAGCATAGCCGCCTAATCAATTTGAGAATATAGCCTGTGTCTATTGTGGGGAGGGACAGTTGTTCGAAGAATGTCCATCGAATCCAGAATCTGCATACTACATGGGTAATCAGAACCAAAACTGAGGAATGCAAGGGTTACAGTCCAATTTTTATAACCAATCGTGGAGAAACCACCCGAATTTCTCCTAGAGTAACCAAGGGGCTAGAACCAGTACCACTTACACCCAACCCAGCCACCTAGTTTCCCTCAACAAGTTCAAAACCAGTTCAAGCTAAAGTATCCAATAGCTTGGAAAGACTGCTGAAGGCATACATGGCAAAGAATGATGCCTTAATCTAGAGCCAAGCAGCTATATTGAAGAATTTGGAGAGTCGTGGGCCAGCTTACTACTGAACTCAGGAACCGACCACACTGAACTCAGGAACCGACCACAACGTGCTCTACCTAGTGACATAGAGAATTCAAGAAATTTGGGGAAGGAACAGTGCAAAGCGTTGACATTAAGGAGCGAAAAGACAGTAGAGCCCAACACTGTCGAAGTTAAAAAGGAGCCAGCGGACGCTCAAGAT
This sequence comes from Gossypium rotundifolium, assembly GCA_025506655.1. NCBI lineage: Eukaryota > Viridiplantae > Streptophyta > Magnoliopsida > Malvales > Malvaceae > Gossypium > Gossypium rotundifolium. Next base: position 43,653,612 of record CP106725.1, on the reverse strand, counting down.
CCAAAAGAAGTTCAACCAAGTGTTGAAATCTCAGTTTCACCAGAATCAGAATCTGCAAAACCCAACAAAGTAGCCTCAGGTCCAGCTAATTCTGATCAACTAACAACTTCGTTGAATGCAAAATTGCCGCCAAAGACGAATAAACCAGAATCAGTTTCAGTAATGAAACCACCACCACCCTACCCTCAAAGACTTCAGAAGCAGAAGCAGGAGATTCAATTCAAGAAGTTCCTTGACGTACTCAAGCAACTTCACATCAACATCCCGTTGGTTGAAGCACTTGAGCAAATACCGAACTATGTCAAGTTCATGAAAGACATTTCGTCTAAGAAACACAGACTTGAAGAATTTGAGACGGTAGCTCTAACGAAGGAATGCAGTGCATATCTTCAAGACAAACTACCCCCAAAATTGAAGGATCTTGGATGTTTTACCATACCGTGCAACATTGGAGCAACATATTGTGGTAAGGCATTATGTGACTTAGGTGCAAGTATCAACTTGATGCCTATATCAATATTTAGGAAGTTGAGGATAGGAGAAGTTAGACCAACTACAGTCACGCTTCAACTAGCAGATCGATCCTTGGCACATCCAGAAGGAAAAATTGAGGACGTATTAGTACGTGTAGATAAGTTTATCTTTCCTATTGACTTTGTAATTCTATATTTTGAAGTAGATAAGAAGTACCAATCATCCTAGGAAAGACGTTCCTAGCAATTGGAACGACTCATATTGATGTGCAGAAGGCCGAGCTGACTATGCGTGTTCAGGATGATCAGGTAACATTTAATTTTTTAAGTCAATGCGATTTCCTGACACAATTGATGATTGTTCTGCAATATCCGATTTAGAGGATTTAATAGTGGAGAGAGAACTCAACTTTGTTGAGGATCCGTTGGAACAAGTCCTGACATCAGACCCTCCAAATGATGAAGAGGAGGATGAATACTTAGTTCTGCTAGGAGCTAATCAAAAGGGATTTAATCCACAATCCCATTTTGAATCTTTGGAGTTAGAAAAAAGGGATTACACCCAGCCAAAAACATCGACCGAGGAGCCACCTAAATTAGAACTCAAGGTATTACCTTCTCATTTAAAATTCGTTTATTTAGGTAATGCTTCTACTCTGCCTGTGATTGTTTCAGCAGAATTGACCACTGAGCAAGAAGAGAAACTTATCTTAGGTTTGAAATAATTCAAGAAGGCCATCGAATGGACCATAGTTGATATTTGCGTTATTAGTCCGTCTGTATGCATGCACAAGATTATCCTGGAAGATGGCAAAAAAGGGACGATCGATGGGCAACAGAAATTGAACCCCATCATGAAGGACGTAATAAAAAAGAGATCATCAAGTGGTTAGATGCGGGTATAATCTACCCCATCTCAGACAGTTCATGGGTGAGTCCGGTCCAGTGTGTGCTGAAGAAAAGAGGTATCACGATTGTAGAGAATGAGAACAACGAGTTTATACCGACTAGAACGGTTATGGGATGGAGAATCTGCATCGATTACCAGAAGCTGAACAAGGCGACTAGGAAAGATCACTTTCCTTTACCGTTCTTGGACCAGATGCTGGATAGACCCGTAGGATGAGATTACTATTGTTTTCTCGATGGATATTCAGGGTATAATCAGATTAATAGCACCGGAAGATCAACACAAAACGACATTCACCTGCCCGTATGGTACGTTTGCATTTAGACGAATGCCATTTGGTTTATGTAATGCACCTGCTACATTTCAAAGATGTATGATGTCTATTTTTATTGACATGGTTGAGAAGTACTCGGAAGTTTTTATGGAAGATTTTTCAATATTCGGAGATACTTACGATGATTTCTTAGCCAATTTAGCTAAGGTACTAAGGTGATGCGAAGAAATGAATCTCGTACTCAATTGGGAAAAGTGTCATTTCATAGTACGAGAAGGAATTTTTTTAGGCCATTGGATAACGAGACATGGGATCGAGGTAGACAAAGAAAAGGTCCACATTATTGAGAAACTCCCACGTTATTGAGAAACTCCCACGTCCATATTATTGAAGCAATAGATATATACATGTCTAGGATTGGATCTTAGAGAGAGCTTGGTACTTAAGCAGTCAATCTGACTCACCTCCTCTTTTCTAAAAATCTTACCTGGTGTATAGTATCTATTCACTTTAAACAATGAGGACATTGTTCACTTTAAGTAGGGGACCGAAAATTTGAATTGATTCCACTCAGAATAAAATTTTATTTTAATTATGATTAGAATATATTTTGTTTAATAAATTTGAATTTTGTTAAGTATGCTAAACTTCAGTATTAATAAAATTCTATTATTTCAATAAGTTATTATGTTAGCTTAATAATGATATGAATGTATTTTTAATAAAACATGCAAATTCGTACCATAAAATTTTTAGTTCCCTACGAAAAAATTAGGCATGCATGAAAGTTTAAGTCTTTAGAATTGACTTAGTAATTTCTTGAGGCGAAATCCTAGGAAGCATGGAATATTGAAAATGATTTAGGCAACTATTGTTTGGACCGTTTGAGCCTTTCAAACCTACCTTGATAAAATTATCCGTTGAAACCCAACTTTGAGACTATATGGCCTAATTTTATTTAGACCTTTACAATATTTAGCCATCACTTTTCTCTTCATTATCTTTAAAATTGTCCCAAAAACTAGACTCAATATTATTCAGAATATCATTTGAAAATAAGTTTGAAGGAGTTGAAAAGAAGTATCAATTGCTCGAAAATTGTAGTACATGAATCAAGTGCTTAAATTGAAAAAAAAAACATGTACTCGAAATCAAATAGATGTACGAAAGAGAATAAGTTGGTGTATTGACGGTAAAAACCCTGAAGGTTCGATTTATGCTGAGTCTAGGGTTTTTTTAGCCAAAAATTTATTTATCTTTTACCTACCCCTAAGCCCAGCCATGTTACAACCTTATTAAAGACCTATCGATTCAAAGTTCTAATGTTACCTACATTAGTGGAGAGAAATTGCTCTGTTCAACATATGAAGACATCAGTTAAGCTTAATGATTGCAGTTTAATTTTGAATAAGGAATTAAAATCGAATTGGTAGAGAGTAACATGTCTTTATTAAAAAACATTTAGTCTAATTTTGCTAGTATAATAGTTGTTGGATGTAATTTGAACGATATGTATACTTAAGTAGCGTGGTTATCAAATTTCTTATTTTAAGCCTAAGTATATTAAATTCATAATTTTGAGAAGAAAGTAGCTCTAAAGGAGTTTTTCAAAAGTGTTTCCAAGAAAATTCTTTTCAAATTTGTGCATTACTCGAGACGAGCAATGAACTAAGTTTGGGGGTGGAAACACGAAAATTTACGTGTTTCAACATGCCCTTTTTAACTTAAAATCATGTTATTTCGGTTAAATTCTTGTCGAAAAATAATTAAATTGTGCTAAAAATGTGAACATGGTGAATTTTAATTAATTTTATAGTTAATTTTGACTAATTTTGACTATTTTCGACAGATTAAAGGCGAAAATTAGCTCGGCAGACACTGCTCGAAGAATAAACCCGAGAAGCAATTTGAAGTATTAAGACAAATTTATTTTCAAGCCAAGACGATCCGATTATGAATATTAAATCATAATGTAATTAATTTTAATTTATTCCCAATTTAATTTGGGCTAAATAAATTAATCTTAATTAATTATAGAAAAAATGGTCCAGTTAAACCGCATTGGTTGAACCGAGTTCAGTGAACCGAACCAGCCACCAATTGGGCACCCCAAACCGTCCATAAGCTGCCCCAAATCAGCTTATTAGCTGATAAATTAAGCTTGCAAAGAAGCCCTTGAAGACTTGTCAAAGTTGCATTCAAACCCCTCCACAATTAGTGGCTTTGAAGATTTGCCCCATGCCATTTTTAGCAAAGTTGAAACCATCAACTTTGCCACATAAATGGCCGGCCAAGGTGTGGCTCTTTGGCTTCTATTTTTAGCAAAATTCAGCTGCCACATTCAGCTATAAAAGCCCCCCTTGGCTGATCATTCAAAGCATCCCTCACACTCTCATTCTCTCTTCTCCTCTCTCACTTTCTCTCAACTTTTCCCTTCCATTTCCCTTTTTGTTCAAGTGCCAATTTCTTCTCTTAGGAAAGAGATCTTCTTCAGCCATTTTGGAGCAGCAATTGAGTGTTCATAGAACCTTGATAGCCGAGGACAACGGAGGACGAAGAATCGAGCAATCAATCAAGTCACAGAGAAACACCGAATTTTCTTATTGTTCCCTATCTCTTTAAATTTCGTTTTTGTTTTGATGAACATGTTTATGAATAATTATGCTAATGGAATGGTTAATTTAATCAGCTTAGCTTGAATTTAATTCGTGTTGGTTTGATTGCATTTCGTCCTTTTAAATTATTAAAATTGTGTTTATGCTATTATAGGCCTCGGTAAAATGCTTGATTAAGTAAAATCATGCTTAAGTTATTCTGGCATTATAATTGTTTAGATAACTAAAGAATTAATTATTTAAAAGCATTGAAATTGTAATTAATGGACACATTACTTAGTCAATGCATGTTTAATTCTTCTAAGCGAGTTGAAGGTTAAATTAGCATTGTATTTGGCGATACATATGCCTTGCATAACTTGCAAGCTTCTTGTAATTAAACTGTTTCAAGGTAGGGATACTTTGTTACCTCACATAGTCTTTTATATGCTTATTAAGTTGAATTAATCATTTGAATCGACGTAGGAATATGCGAGAGATTGTTTGGTTTAATAAGTATGTATGTGCAATAACATGTTTACCTTTATAAATCTGTTTAATAGGTCGAATTGACATAGGAATATGTACAAGAGATGAATGGATTTTTGATTTGTAAATATGTTCATAAGTTAGCAAATTACCGAGTTGCCGTGATTCATTCGTAACAAGTATAAGCATGAAGTTTAATAATTCTAAGGTAAGAAATGTAATTAATCCAACACAATTATATCATCTTGATTAAATCATATTTTGAATCGTGCACTAGAATTTCTTTATTTTATTTATTTTACTTTGTTTTCTAGTTTTTAAATATTTCTCAAATCCAAATATTTTCCCTCACCAAAGTGTTTGAAATCATTTTCATAAATAATTCTTTTACAGTCCCTGTGGGTACGATAACTCGACATTTAATTAATGACTTTATTACTTGTTGCGATTGTGTACACTTTTACATTTCCACCGTTCCAGTTTGTATGTATAATATATTTTGAATTACTCGTTAAATGATACAACAGGTGAATTTAGAACTAAATTGTAAAGTTATGGGTATGTGATAATTATAAATCATGTGGAATTCTGAATGGATATGATTTGTTATGACATATGTTTTGATTTATGAAAATGCTACGGCAATGTAAATGTTTTGAATTCTATATAAATGCTCGTTTGAACTTAGTAAACGATTAGGATACAATTGGCATGCCAATAGGGTTAGTTGCACATTTGTACGGGTTTGCACTTCGGTCCCTCTATCTGTACTTCAGTGCCTCTGTTTGCATTACGGTGACTATGTTTAGAATTATGATGCTCTTTGGTGTGATGTAGATACCCAAGTATCTGAACCTTTTTGCTAAAGTTCATCAAGCTATTCTGATTAAGTAAAATAAATGAATTATTTGATTGTATGCTTTAGACTTGAACAAATTGGACAGAATTGAATGAAATGAAAATTTTAAATATTTTGCTATATAGTATTATGATGGACTGACCCACCTTAGTGAATCTAATGTTAGATTTTGAAAATATTCGGTAAATTGATTATATTTACGTATTTTTTTATTCCAAGGTAAGTTACAGTACATTTTAAAATAAGAACTTACTAAGCTTACTTAAAGCTTACTTTGTTTCGTTTTCTATTTTCTATAGTTGGAATTTTACAAAATGCATTTATTGGATCATCCCCAAAACTCATACTATCCAGCTTCAGTCTCAATAGATTTTCAAATCATTCTACTCAGTTATGTGGCATATATATAGGTTTGGTTGTGAATAAGTGCTTATGTGTTTTGTCGCACTTGGGTTTTCTTAAGGACCCAAATTTAATGGAGTTTTGGGAGTTAATTGAGCAAAGTAAAGAGTTGGTAGGTTCTACTGGGAATTTTTGGAAAATATTGTATCTACCGATGAAATAATTAAATTTCAATTCTAGTTTGGTTAGAATGGAATCAGTTGGTCCCAAAGTGGCAGACATAATAATTACCGGTGATTGGCTAAAAGAGATTAGGAGACTGTGTATAGGAGTTGTATATATAGGTGAAAAGTGGACATTCTTACAAAAGAAAACTCCTTCCCAATTCTGTCTACCAAAATTTTCTTCTTACTTATATTGTCTTCTTCGATTGTTCCGAAGAATAGAAGAACTTAAGGGAGCTCTTAATGGAGTTGATATTGTGAGAACTAAAGTTTGGATGTAAAGAAATTGAAAAATTGGTAAGTTTTTTTTTAACTTTTATGTGCTTGAGATTTTGAGAAAATGAGGGCTAGAACTCTTATTAAGCTTCTATAAACTAGGCTCTAGGTTTAAGGTTGAATATCTTTGAATTAATTGATAAATGGTTGTATGCTTAGTTGCCAGGATGAAGGAGACTCTGGCAGTTGGACAAGCTAAGCTAACTAAGATTAAGAAAGCAATATGAGTTTATGTGCTCCATCTCTAAGTGTTCAATGATGTTGAACTATTAATTGATGTGTGTCTATGTCTGTTTTGTGCTATCTGAACCCGTGGTTGTGTTTGAACATGGTGACTGGGTACGCTTGTATATATATTATGTGTTTATTTAGTTATGAATTGAAGTCTTAATGGGTGGCGTACTACATGCTAATGAATACATGCCTATAATGTGTATGATATGAGGGGTATGGAGGGAAGTATCATGACGAGGTAGTTGAATATAGGAATAGTTCGTGAAAAGGAGGAATGGGCGGGCTAAATGGAGATTGGGTCACATTACGGAATGGTATCGACTGGTTCACTTGAACGGCACTATGACTACTGCCTATTGACTCTATAGAATGACATCGCAATGGCGTTTATCGACTGGCTCGCTAACGCGACACTGTGACGACGATCTATCGACTTTATGGAGCAACACTGTGACAACGATTATCGACAGATCCTTTGAGGCGACAACGTGGAAATGATTTATAGGTCTTTAGGGCGACATCTCGAAAGAGGTTTACTAATTCCTCGAAATCAAAAGTCCACCAAGACTTTAAACATAGAGTATATTGTGTAAGATCATAACTCGACTATGGCAACATAGGAATCCGTCAAGACCTTAAACATGGAATATATTGTGTAAGACCATAGTTGGGCTCGTCAGATAAAGTCTTCCAAAATGATGAACTAGGGAACTGATGGAGCAAGAAAAGGGAGATCATTGTAAGACTCGTGCAGAGAGTAGTATAGTTGGATGAGTACGGCACATCTGAGAACGCAGGTAAACTTGTTAATAAAGGAATCCACCAAATTGTGACGGAAGAGGACTAGGGTATATATGTGTAGTCTTACCAAGGCAAAGGAAATAGAAAGGGTACTCTATTTAAGGTAAGGATACCCGTCATTATTAGTTCGCCAGTGTTTAGTGAGTAATATAACATTGAGTATAATAAGTGAGTCAATCAAGAAAAAGCTAAGCTAAACGGTTGGAGCGGTAAGTCTTCCAATGGTCTGCTAAAAATGAGGATGATAGGGTAAGACATTGTAGGACTACCATAGGTGGAAACTGTCAAGAATACTTGGGTAGGAATAATTTTGAGGGACTGTCAATAAGTTCATCTTAAGAAGATTGGGCTCAGGAGAGAAAGCACTCTGTGGGTTATGTGGGTTACATTGCAGTTGCGAGTCCACCAGGAAAAAAAAGGGTGCTGGTTCATTCAACCAATAACTTTTTGAGTCCGCGGATGTGGATGATAGAAAGAGACCTCATCCAGAAAAGGGGATCAGGAATAGGTCAAGTCAAAAAGTAGATTTTCACTGAAGTAGTACGACAAATCTGTATGGAGATCAGGGTGGGTCAAAAGGATCAAGGAAGGGATTCACAGCTATGGCGAGGCCTCGGTTATAACATCAATAAGTTTTCCCAACTCGTGTTGGCAACTATGGGAAATCCATGATGAGGCATGTCATGTTGAGTTCAAAAGAAGCTTGGAATAACGACAAACAAGGTTAAGACCCACATGGAAGCATTGTTTTGAAGATTGTTTTGGCAGATGGTAATGCCCACTGATATTTCGTTCAGAGAAAACAATGTCAATGGCAACACTAAAGAAATTACGGATCTTCCTACGAGTTTCAGGGAGTTTCTCATTTGTGCTTAAGATTTTATGTTCCCTAATTTCCAAGAAAGCCAATGTATAGGATCTCGCTAAGTTCTCCTGAACTTATCATGTTTTCTACTTCTATGCAAGATAGATGATGTCTCGAAAATTTTAGTGGAGGGCCCAAACCAAACACCACCAGTTTCTAGAAATGGGTGAAGTAGTTGTTTCATGTATATAAAGGGGCACCCTTAGAGGCCACACCTCGGGGTTAAAATTGGATATTTTGTAATAAAGTCTAGATGTAAATCTGTAACCAAATGTTAAGCTTAATAAGGCACCAACTATGTGAAAAATAAATTTTATTTATTTATGCATAGTACAAGTTGCAGTAGGGGTTACATTTAAATCTCGACTTGGTCTATACATTTAAATCTCGACTTGGTCTAACTCTTAAATAAATTAGTTAAAATTTTGTTAAATAAAACAAGTCTTGTTCTTGTGACACTTGGTATCTGTATCCTGCGATCAGATCGGGTAGTGGATATTACATGTTTAAATGATGATTTTGGAAAGATGATGAAATGGTCCTTAGTAATGTTTGTTTGAAAGTATACATGTGTATGTTTAATTGAAGTGTTCGTGTTTTTGAATCAAGAAAAAGGATAGTTTTTGGGTGCTTGAATTTTGAATGCTTGTATGTTATGTATACAAGTATATTTGATGGCATTATAGTATGTTTAGATTGAAGCTCGAGAATGATTAAAATGATTGATATAATGGGTTATTTCAAAGGATGTATTATTTGGTAAGATACTAAATGGATGGTTAATAGTTGATGCCATTGTTTTGGTTATTTGTAAAGTTGATTGAATGTTACAATGTGGTCTATGTATTGGTAGTTGCCATGATATACTTTAAGTAAATGTTGTTTGAAATGGGGTGTCATTTGAGGCATATTGGTATAATGATTGAATGTGTTTAGAAAGTGGTAAATTGGTTTGTTTTCTATTTGTGGTTGATATATATATATATATATATATATATATACTTATATTTATGTATTTTTCTGACGTTTATATATTTATTTTTTTTTTTTATAAGTTTTTAAGGTTTATATCTACTATAAAAGATTTGTTTATATTTTATTAAAATTGTCAAGTGGAATTTTTTCATTGATCAAAATATGCTAAGTCACACTATTTATTGGCCAAAAGTGCCGAACGGTTTTTTTTTTTAATATCTTTTACAAAATGAACTAAAAGCATAACTAATGCATATACCTAATTGGGTCAAAGAAAATTTAGAAACTAAAATGAAAAAAAGAGTATTTTATGGGCCGATTCGTGAATTAATATTTTCTTTTTCTTTCTTTTTTTTTTTTTAAGAAAAGTATGAGAACGATTTTGTTGGAAGAAAAAATATTATATATGAAATTAAGTTAGGTGTTAGTTTGATAAACTAAAATTAATTGACAAAAATTAAGTACTGAATTTTTGTTACTAATTTTAAAGTATTAAATTTATATTAAAAATTTTGGTAAATTGTAAAATATAAATACGGGATATAATTATCTAGTTTGGTAAAAGCAAATACTACTTTTAAAAATATTTATTTCTCAATTTTGATCTTATTAATATAATTGTTTTGGATAAAAGATAAATATGATAATTTAAATATCTCATTTCTTTAGAAGAAGATAATGTATTTCAATTTTTAATAAAATAAAACCACCTTAATATTATTTTACATTAAGATGTTATTTGATAAACTAAAATAAGTACTAAAATATTAAATACTGAAATTTTATTACTAAATTTTATAAGTATTGAATTTATTTTAAAAATTATTTGGTAAACTATAAATATAAGTACTGAATATAATTATTTTATTTAATAAAAACAAATACTAATACTAAAAAACTATTTATTTCTCAATTTTAATCTAATTTATATAATATTTTATATTATTTTGAGTAATTTTGGGTATAAAAGATTATGGTAAATTGAATATATCAATTTTTAGAATAATATAATTTATTTTAATTTTTTAATAAAAAAACTTAATATTTTCTGCATTAAATATCTATCTACCTATCGTATTAAATACTTTTTTGTTGAAAATTTTATAAGAAAAAAATAAAACAATTATCAATGTTTTAAATGTTGAAAAATTCATTTTCAGATCTATGAAATACCCCCTCTATTAATAAACGTATTTAACATATTTTCAATCCTGCCACTCATCTAATTTTAAATCGTTCAAGCCCATCTCATCCAACTCTACCAGCCCATCTAACCATTTATTTACATTTCAGACGGTCCAATTTGATAAAATTAAACAAATATCTGAACCGGGCACCACATTCACAATCAGACCTTCCTCACCCTCTAGTCATCTTTTATTTCTCACCATGTCCATGGTTCCCAGTAGAAAAGAACTACGAGGGAACAAGCCTATACCATAACCTACATGAATTCATCATTCCATACACTGCATCGTTATTCCATTACTCAATGGGTTTGCAATAGGCACTTACTTTCCAACATTAAACAAGCTACCCATGAGTGTTCGTCTACAATACATCTCCTACCAAACTTCCCTGCACGATTGCAACTATCATCATATTGACATACAAGGTTGTTCCAACCCATCAAAATCCAAAGCACCAAAGAATACTATATAGCCAGGGACTACCTCTTGCACCAAGAATACTACCTCCACTAAACCCTCGTCTACAAAGGAGGAGGACATGATTCTAGTGGAAAAACATGCAAAATGAGAAATGATAATAATCACATTCTAGTAAAAGACCAAATATGACAATAACTAATACTCTGATAATGTTATATGAAAACAGTTTGGACTTTCACACTAAAGCATATCTGAAACTAATTCAACCTGAATGTAACAAATTGGTGGAAAGCTCCAACAGATGATCGTATGGTACAAGTGATGCTACCTGTCTACTCTCTAGTGAATACCAAAAAGTGGTTGATAATTCATCTCAAGCAGACCAATACTGTCTTCTGCATCAGCAGATCGCTCAAAAAAGGATATAATTAGAATACTGAGATTAACCACTGATTGAAAACTCAGCACTAATTTAATTACAGTACAATTATATGAGATGTGGTAGACTGTCGCAAGGGAAATGCAGCTTTTTTTATAGATGACAGTTGACAGAATTAACACTAGGATTAGGTAATGTTCTCATATCATGGTTGCTATCCTTGCTCAAAAGAAAGCAAAATAACTCAAGCTTACTTCAGGTTTTTGGACTCAATGCTCAATATTGATTGGAATTGCGATATCTGACATTACGTTTACAGGAAAGATTACACCAAATTGTGTACAAGTCCTCCACAAACATGAGAGAAATCATGTTTATAAGCCTCATAACCCTTCAAGTCACCTAAAACTTCTGTCTACCAAGAACCCAAGAAGAATTGCCATTTGTGCAAATAGTTAATGGCATGCAAGTAAACTATGAGGTAAGAAAACCAACTAAAAATTCATACTTGATAAATTTGGTTTCTCAGATAGCAATTTGTTATGAAATTACATAACAGCTCTAGTCAAGTGACCTTTGAGGCAGATAGTCGGAGTTCCTAAAGGCAAGGACTTCAAACAGTGCATTAAGCTCACAAATTTATTTTAGTACTTAGAGAAAAATCCAGAAAAAAATTTAAATAAAAAAAAAATTCAGGACAACATTACTATCTATTCATGAAAGTCAATGAGAATTTCAGAAGGGCAAACTTTATTACAGTTGCATTACATCCCTATTGTAAGAGTGAACAAGGTTCCTACTTTGATTCAATGACTTCCAATAAAATTCTCCCCAAAAAAGATGAAAAAGAAAGATGAAACTATTCACAAATGAACTTCAAAATTTCAAGAATCTATTAGTTCCTTTAGGCTCACGAGAAGATTCACATGACATGTTGGTACAATCATTCCCATTTGGCATCCTGGCCTACCTGCTTTTTCAATGAAACAAGAGGCTCTTTAAAGCATCACTACTTCAAGTATACTGAATGAATTCACATTAAAGCAACACATGTCAAAGTGATCCATGCTGATGCAGGAGCTTTTAATTAAGTATTAGATATATTACAGCACGGGTTATTAGTTACTGTTAGGGTTCAAACCTAAAGGCTAGGAATAAAACTTAATTTGCAAGAAAGTCTAGTAACTTTACTTGCAAGGGGAAAAGCCTATATAAATATGTTGCAAGCTTTACAACGAACACTACTATTATTCTAATTATTTTCTTACAAATAAACTAAAGGTTTTCAGTAACCCTACATTTTCTAGAGTTCCAACTTCTTTCTACTCGTTTTTCAGCCCTAAATCTTTCTATTATTGTTGTTTTCTCCCCTAAATCATACCAATTTTTGACATCAAAGCATAATTAGATCCTAGGGTTTATATTAGGGTTTTCTTTTAGGCCATGGTTGGATGTGCTGATTTTCTTGGCAAGAGTATGAACTATTAGTCATATTTACGACGAGAATCAGGAAGAAACTGAAGAATATATATACAGCTTAGAGAGAGCCCTTGATTGTTCATAATGAATTGACAACAACAATGGAAGGTGAAGAGGAGTCAAGCCTTGTGGTAGATGCACTTAGCCAACGATCTTCACTATTAAAGACATTGAGTGCTCATGCGAAGGATTTTGAAGAAGTTAGGGATCAGCACAAAACTAACTCATATTTCAGCCCAAAAGAATTTGGATCCTAGTATGTTCGACATGACCCATGATGAAACCAAATTAGTTATTGTAATAGATGCTCCCTTGAGGGGTGATCAAGATCCTAGTTAATGCCCCAAAATGATGTGCTACCTTCACCATATTCAACATCAAATCCAAGAGATGGAAGCATTCTTTAAAGAGTGGCCTCACATAGATGATCATGACTTGTGTTATGTTACTATGGATCTGGATTATATTCTTGTGGGAACACCTTGGGTGAATGATATTCTTGATCAATTAGTTGACTCTATGGAGCTCCCAATGTGACAAGTGATTATCATCACAATAGGTTGAGAAGTTTTGATGAATGGAAGACAACTTTTAAGACTCCAAATGGCCTTTATGAGTGGTTAGAAATGCCAAGCAAGTTTAAGCGGATCCTGAGTGTGGTGGGTAGACAACTAAATATTTCAAAACATGCAACAGTTGTAAAAGCTACTTTAAATGTTGTAAGTGTTTATATGTTGAATGGCCATGTTTGTTTGATCTTGCTAAACTTGGCAGCATTTATGGATGCAGCTTCGTACTTATTTCTCTTGATGATTGCCTTTATGCTTGGGGTTTTCAAACTTGTTTCTCCAAAAAAATAAACTTTGACGATGATTCTACCTTTGAATTTGATTATGCAAAAAGCAACTTCTTTCAAATCTTGATGACTGTATCCAAAGAATTTTGGGTTAGATATAATTTAGGATGCAAGTTATAGGTAAAGTGACTTTGAGTATGCAGAATTTGTACGTGAAAGAAAGGTGTTTGGATTTCCCAAACATGCCATGTATCGTAGGAGATGGCATTACGTTCTCTCTATTTACAACAGATGCTAGGGATCTTTCAACATTTTCAACTAGCTCTTCATTATCAACCCCTGTTGCAATACAGGTTGACACTAACAAGGGGTTTGATATCGAAGCCAAAGCTTTCAGTGCATTAATCTAGAGATGAGTCAACTACTAATAATGGGAACTCAACTAAAGCTCAGGTTACTAATGAAAAGAGAGATTTTTTTTCAATGATGATATAATTTGTACCATCATTGAGATGATCTTTCCAGCAAACGCTTAAGATAGAAAGGCTTATCATTGGAAAAGCCCTTTTTGTAGGGCTTTTGGAGTTGTGGAGTGATGATAATGAAGGCAAGGGCTATTTCAACCAATACAATTCTAGGCTGTTTGAATTAATCAAATTTATTACTTCAAACAAGTTCCTTTTGATTAATGTTATAGTTTCTAAAACAATAGTTATGATCATTAAGAACCTTTTTAATTCTCTATTTCCTACTCAAGACTTGGCTATTACAGAAAGCATGCAACAAGCTTTGGAAAGAACCATTACCTCAAATGTCTATGAATCAAAAGTCATGTGGAGTAGGTAAAACAGAGCATACAAAGATACGCTATCTAGCCTATGTGGGAGGAAGAGTTAAAAATGTAGAGGAACATGGTGTGGTGCAGAAGATCTTGGAATCTAATCCTGTTCTAGAAACATTTGGCAATGCAAAGACTGTTAGAGACAACTCATGCCGCTTTGGAAAACTAATTAAAATTCAATTTGATCAAAGGGGAGAATGTGGAGTTGCAATTCTACATTTAGGATATATTGAGTTTGCTAAGGGACAAGAAACAGATGCTTTTGAACCAAAGGATGATAAATCTTGGGTCCAACTAAAAGGTGCTGTATAACTTTTTACATGCGCCGAGAAGACTCTAGAAGAGAGTCCTTAAGTAAATGTGTTCTTGTGACTCGTGATGAGACCACTTCAAATCACTAGATTCAAATGCTCAAAAACTCCTAGTAGAGATGCTTTAGCCAAATTTGTTTATTCAAAATTATTTGACTTGCTTGTGGAAAATAAATATTGCTATTGATCAAGATATAGAATCAAATTCCTTGATCAGTGTTCTTTATATTTATGTATTTGAGAGTTTTAAGACAACCAACTTTTGAGCAATTCTGCATCAATTTAACAAATGAAAAGCAACAGAAGCATTTTAACCAACACATTTTTAAGATGAGTATGAGTTGGAATTGATCGAGAAATATATGTTGAAGCAGTGAAAGTTTTCTCATTGGAGTTGAGTTTTACACGTTGAAGCTGGGGAGACATGGCAGCTTTTTAATATTTTATTATTTCAAATTTATTTATTAAGTATTAAGTATATTATGGACAGCTAAGGTTATTAGTTATCTAAAACTCTATTTGCAAGAAAGCCAGTAACTTTACTTGCAAGAAAGAAAGCCTATATAAATTAGTTGTAAGCTTTACGGACAACATTATTATTCATATTAGTTTCTTTGAATTAATATAAAGAAATTACAGGTTTTCTATAACCCTACGTTTTCTAGTTCCAACTTTCTATTCATGTTTCAGCCCTAACTCTTTCTATTGCTGTTGTTGACTGTCGTAAACCACACCACTTACCCAATGATCCTTTACATGAAAATGTACATATTTAACTTGATACTGCACATATCACCGAATCATACAACAGTGTGGTAAAAAAACAGATAAAAAAGTCAAACATGCTGCCGAATTACATGCACTAATCACGCAAGCAGAGCAAATACAATCCTTCATAACCTCTCCATCGATTCTTTCAAACAATGACAACCTCTAGCTAATAACATATGCTAAAACTATTAATGAAAGGACTTCTTCAAGTACATGAGATCAATATAACAGCACAGGGTAAGGTAAGCCTTAAGAGATAGCTGGGTTAAAGAAATAAACATTGAGACTGATTGGTAATATTAAGAAACAGTAAATGGAAAGATTAGATATTATGTCATAAAACAACCACAACAAACAGGAATACTGGTCAGAATTGCACTATGAAACAAATAACATACAAAAGTGAAGTCAAGAAAAGAACTGGAGTCTGCAGGAACAAAACATTCAAAAGAAAGTAAATAAATGAAAGAAGATCTGTACATAGGGCAGAGAAGTTGAAGGAGACGGGCTCTAGACAGGGGGAATGTTGGAGAAGGAGAAGCCTTTATATCCCTTAAATGCATAATATGCAATCCTTGTATAATAGAAGCCTGGAATGAACAAAATGGATCCGAGTATCGCAAAGAAAAGCCCTGAAAGAAACAAATCGTAACCCAGAGATCAGCTAATTGGCCTAGCTTGAATAAAATTCAATTTATCTTTTAAGAAAGAAACAGAACCATGGGCGCGGTCACCGCCGACTTTGTTGACGGCCATGAAAATACCCAGGATGATCCCAAGGGTGCCAAAGACGAGAAGAGCGACAGCGAGGCCGATCTCCTTGTACGGAGGCCGATTGTTAATGGCGTGGGGAGTGTCCATCATGATATCCTCGTCGGATATCGAGAAGGCATGTTCAACGTACATGGTTACTCTAACTTCAGTATGCTATGCAATTAGATTGAGGAGAGGAACTTGGATTTAGATTTGGATTTGGAGGGACTCGAGCTAAGAAGAGGCGTTTTTCTCCCCCTTTCCCTACAAGAAGAAGCAGTTGAAAGGTCAAAGTCAAAAATGAAAAAAAATTAGGCATTCACATTTTTCCTCTTCAGTTACCAATTAGGAAGTTACCGTGGGCTACTCGCTTTCTCCGTTGATGGTTATTTATTTATTTTAATATTATTAAGCTTAAATGAAAATTTTATTTTTTTAAGAGATTAATTCTTAATGATAGCACTTTTATTTAGAATTTTTTATATTAAGTGATATTTTAAGTTTAGTTTTTGGTATCACTTTTGATGTAATTGTTATCTTATTAAAAATTTAATTGAATCGGATATCTAAATTATAATTTTATAATTAATGTAAATTTTACCATTACACTCCATTAAAAAAAACTAAAGCTAATCAAATTACGACAGATGACATCTTTTTATTTATTTATTGTTTTCTTTTTAATTTTTAATTTTTCTTTTTTTTTCTTTCCTTTTTTCTATTTTTTCTCAATTTTTTCCCACAATCACCAAATTCGTCCTATTTGAAAGAATGAAAGAGAAAGGGAGGAGAGGGAGTGAGAGCAAGAGGGTGAGATTGTAGAAGGGATAAAATGGAAAGCAGGAGAGAGAGAGGAGAGGGACGAGGGATGCGGGAGGAGGAGATGGATGGGGGGATTATTAACTAAAATTCAAAGAATACAAAATGTACACATGATATGCAAGTTCCACTAAAATGCTATAAATGCATGTAATTTCACTAAAGAAACAAACAAAAGTTAAATAAAAGAGGCATAAAATATAATCATGATGATCACTCATCATAACTGTACAATTAGTTTTTTGCTTGTGGTTAAGTAAAATAAGACATTAATGCAAATGTAACCAAGAGAATTTTTAATTAAGAGTCCGTTTGTTTATATATAAAAGGTTTTATGGAAAATATTTTTTATATTTTTTTGTATTTGTTTCATAGAAAATTGTTTGGTCAACGGAGAATGAGTTATAGGTCAAGGTAAAATAAGCCATTTTTACTATAAAATAACTTACCTTTTTGAAAAGCGTAAGTGATTTTTCAGAAAAGAGTTCATGTATAGATAATTTTATTTTTATATAAAAATAACTTAAATCAAGCTTAATATTATTATATTGATAATAAATTTTATTTTTCTTTTAAAAATATTTAAAATATTATATTTTTCAATATTATTAAACATACATATTTAATTATTTATATTTAGTCATATAATAAATTATTAATATAATAAATATAATTTATTATTTTAATGAATTATTTAATATTTCAATTTTATTTTAATAATAAATTTTAAAAATAATAATTTTAAATAATATTATTCACATATTATTGAAAATATTTAATATTAATATTTTAATAATAAATATTTATTATAATTATAAATATATTAATAATAAATGTTTTGTAGTAAAAAGTTAAAATATGTCATAAGTCTATGTACACTTCATATATTTGTAATTTAGTCTTTTTACTTTTATTTTCAAGAATTTAGTCCTTTACTTTTCAAAATTGAAAATCAAGTTTAATTGTTGACATCGTTAATTTTTTTTTGTCAATTTTGTTGATGTCACATTTTAAATAAAAATACTAGCTTAGTAGTCATGTAATTAAAAATGACATTGTAATGAATCTAAATTTAACATAATATCTTTAATATATGCAAAAACAATGTAAAAGATAAAATTATAGATAAAGTTAAATTCAATTAAATAATGAAAAATAAGAAAATCTCAAATGTATGTTTGTTTAATCGAAAATAACTTTTATGAAATATTTTTAAGAAATTTACCAAACAACAGAAAATATTTTATACAAATTCATTCAAACACCAGAATATATTAGCTTTTCCAAAAAAATAAATCATTTTCTAGAAATTATTTTTCGGAAGTCATTTTCAGTGAAACAAATGGAGCCTAAAATTGACAATTAAAATATCAATATATACAATTAAAATAAGTAAACAACTTTTGATGAATAAAGTCGAAATTCAATATGCTTAACAAAACATAACAACAACAACATTTTATATAGTTAGAAAGAATTAGAGAAAATAGACCTTGTATGTGACTATACTCAATCTAGCAATGCATAATATGCAAGTAGCATTAAGGTAATCAAGACAACTAAACCAAGTTTTAATATCCTTTCTAAGGTCACCAAAGACTTGAATGTTGTTAGTAATCCAAATTTATTTGAGCAGTTAAATATTAAATATTTTTATAGGTTACACAGTGTTTTTTATAGTTACAATAGTTACAAAGTGCTTTTGTAGATTCAAAAATATTAAATATTTTTCTGATCGTTACATGAAAATATTATCATTTTGTTCCTGCTAAATATTTTTTCAAAATCCTATAAATTGAAGGCATTTTTCCTTCATTTGATACACAACTAAAAAACAAAGCTTCTTCTACTTTCTCTCGACTCTTTTTCATTCTTTCTAAAACTTTAGAATTTTTCTTATATTGCATTAGAGGAAATTCTATCTAGGAGTTTGAGTTTTAACCGGAACCGTCTTTGATCCCTCCAAACTTTCTTAAGAATTGATTCTAATGTGATTTTTTTAAGTTAATTTTCAGATTATTTCAAAAGAGTAATATCAATTGAGTTCTACTTTCCTTATTCGAGTATATGAATATCGAAGATGTAACGCCCCAAACCTGACCCAATCTTATGACCGAATTTTGAAAGCTACATTAGCCACCAGAATGGCCCAGAAAAACTTTCGTAACTTTAAATGTACTTTTTAAATCATTTACGCAACTCATTCAAACTAGTAAAATCTAATGTTCAACTTAATTTTCAAATTTCATTTCAAAACCATTTATCCACGAACATGGCCGAAACAAACTTTCTGAATTTTTGAAAAAAAAATAAAAACTATTGGCTTATCAATTCAAAACAAATGAAATAAAGTGTTTATTTTAATTTCATAAAAACCGTGCAAATTTCAAGAATCGAAAAAAATAATATCTCAATTGTAAACATTTAATCATTTATTGAAAACTATTTCGGATTTTCAATCATACTTCTAAATCATTTGTCGTTTTATTCAAAATTTAGAGAATTTGGTTATTCATCATTATTTCAAAATAAAAACGTATTAACTTCATAAATCAAATGTCTTTAGAAAACTCATTTGCAAACATTAATAATTTTGAAAAATAAATCTAATTTTATTAAAAACTCATTTTTCATAAATGCAACAGAAAATGTGTTATTGATGGATTCTATTTTAAAAATCGAGTTTCAAGCAAAATCTTATCAAATACTAATTTATGCAATTTTTAAAATATAATGTCATGCAAGCAATTTATACAAATCAGAATGAAAAATCCCCAAACTAAAGTCCCATGCCACAGTCCACACACAAACTTATTACAAACCCAAAATATCAAAATAAATTTTAATTACTTTAATTTAAAAAGAATTTCGAGAAACTCCTCATGTCGTCGTCAAATCCTAACCTCGGGGTTATTTGTAACATCAGAAAATTATAAGGGGTGAGCTATAAAGCTTAGTGTGAGATTAACATAAATGTAATCACATACAAATAAACATTATACAATCACAATAATCATACCAGTTTCATATAACTCAATATTTTCTAGATCAAGAAAAAGCGAAATTCAAATTTAGATCGGGAGAAAAACAAGATTTTGGACTAGTCGATCCGTTCCGTCGTTTTTAACGATCGAGGTAAATTCGTATGTTAATAAGCATTATTATAATTTTGTTTTAAATGCTTTAATATTGAATATATTGTGTATACGACATTGCAGATATATTCGACGACGATTCGGCAATGAGAAATCCCGGTTGAACCTTAAGAATAGATTAGGATACGAATGACATGTCATTAGGGATTATGTGATTTGGGTGCTGGCCCGTACGTCCTACCGGTGGCTGAGTTATCCAGCATGTGTTGCGAATACTCATTAGCTTGTGTAAGCAGTACTGTGTAGTTTCTTCATGATCGTCAGCTTGTGTGAGCAGACCTGTAGACAGCTTGAGAGTGAGCAGTATATGTGATATGAGATTGAGATAGCTTCGGCTATATATGTGGCACTTAAGGTACGAGTTTCTCGGGTATTCGATAGTATTTCGAATGGTTCAACTGGTATATATAAGATATAAAATAGTGAGAAGTAGACAAGTATCAGTACAAGTATGTACAGAAACTACATAAGCATCGGATCTATGGAAGTTATGAGTTTATGGTTAATTATGTGATTGGATATATGCTAACATTGTGGTTAAATGTTTTATAATATGTTGTGTTCATATTTTGAATGGTAAATGAATGGTGAGTTTTGTTTATTATATCATACGAGCTTACAAAGATTTATAGCTTACATTATTTATTTTTCAGTGTTTTATAGTGAAATCAAAGCTAGCTCGAATTCGGGAATCATCGGAGAATTCATCACACTATCAAGCTATCACTTTAGTACTTTTGAATCTATGTTTTTGGGATATATAGCATATATAGGAACTTTGGTCATTTTGGTATATAATTTGGTAATGAATTTAACCATTTGGATTGGCTGTAAATGTTTAATGTTTGGTGTTGTATATATCAATGAGAGTTGACTTATTTTGGTTGATTTGGTTTTGTATATATATGCAAATGGCCTTTGTCTTGTATTGATAATTGCTATGCAAATGATTATGGTAAATGGTTGATATTTGAGAATTGGTATGTTTATGAGTTTAGGCAAAATGATGCATAATTGGAAGTGTCCACATTGATGATTTGTGAAAGTGAGGTTTAGTATGAAATTGACTGGCATATTGTGGTATTTGTGTACCTTGTATATATTGGTATTGAAATGGCATGAATTAAGCTTATTTGAGATTGGATGAATGCCTATTAATGTCATGTTTAGTGCAGTTTGGTTTGGTGTAGGTGTATGCAAATTGGGTGGTAAGATGGCTTAGTAAATAGCCTATTTTTCTCCGCACAGGCGTATGTCTCATCTGTGTGTGACACACGGTCAGGTTACACGGCCGTGTTTCCCTTGGTGTTAAATTGGAAATCAAGTCAATATGCTCCACACGGCCCAGCACACGGGCGTGTGACTTGGTCGTGTGGTATAAGTCAGTATACTTTACAGGTTTGGCACGGCCTAGCACATGGCCTAGCACACGGGTTTGTGTGGCCATTTTGAAGGGCACACGGGCTGGTCACACAGGCGTGTGGTTGGCTTTGTGACCCAAGTCAAAGAGTTACACGTCAGACACGGACTGGGACACGGCCATGTGATCCCATTTCGAGTGTCCACACGGCCTGTGGCACTGGCGTGTGTTTGGCCGTGTAAAACACACGGTCGGGCCACATGGGCATGTGTCCCCTATATTTTGTAAAATTTTTTAAGTTTTCCATAAATTTCATAAGTTATCGATTTAGTCCCGAACCACTTTTAAAACATGTTTTGGGCCTCGTAGGCTCGTATTAGGGACAATGTGAATGATTTTGAATGATGTTTATTTGAAATTCAAAAATATATATGAAATGTATGGTTATTTGCGAAATAAGTTCAGTAATGCTTCGTAACCCTATTCTGGCATTGAATACGGGTGATGGGTGTTACATTTATTAATATCAGAGCTACAGTTTAGTCGATTCTAGGACTAACGTAGCGTACTTAAGAGTCTAGCTATATATGCCATATATAACCTGTGATAGTGTGATACCTCTTGACAGTTTTAAATCGTGTTTTCATATAGTAAATGGATCCCAATCAAGCTGTAGTTGATGATGTAGAAAGTAATGCGCCAGCCTCCGTTCACGGGGTAGCGCAATCTGAGTCGAGACCCGTATCGGGTAGTTAGGGAGGAGAGGCCAAAGAAGCCTTCTTCCAGATGATGAATGAGTGGTTCACGAATTTGTTTGAACAAATCCGGTTGCCCAGTAACCTCCATGTAATAGCCCAATTTAGGGGCTAGTCAGAATAGTAGTTTTAGAACCACTAATTTAAGGTCAGAGAAAATTATTTCCATGTTATTTTATTCGTTATAGCATGAGTATATAGGTGCATGAAAATTTTAGTGTTTTAATTTTAGCGATTGCATGCTTAATTACGAAAAAGGACTAAATCACATAAAGTGAAAAAGTTCTATTTTACAAGCTAAAGGTGTTTAAAGCCATAGAATATTAATTGGAGGCCCTTAATGTGCAATTAGACTCTTAGATATAGGGTGGTCGGCCATAGGGAACAAAGAGTTGAAAAATAAGTCAAAGTTGGTTGGAATTTAGTGACTAAATTGATGTTTTATAATAAAATAAAGAAAAGAAAAATATCATCTTTTCTTCACCACCTTCACCACCGAAAATTAGTAGCAAAATAGGGGTTTGAGAGCTCAAAAATTTCAACAAGCTTTTCTCCTTACAAGTAAGTGTTTTGATGATCATTCCTTGATAATTTTTGTACTTTTAGGACCCTTGTAGCTTGAGCTAACTATTGATGGGACTATTTTGCAAAATGGTTGAAAGTTTAGGGTTTTGCCATGTGAGCATTTATGTTGGTTGCTATATTTTTATGGAAGAAAATGAGTCTTAGTTTTTAGATAAACAACTTTTGTGAAAGGTGTTTCCATGAAAATACCTAAGAGGACCTTTTTTTGCAAAAGTTGTAAAATAGCTGTTAAATGTGTGAAATAATGAGTATTGAGAGTTGCTATAAGAGAAATAAATGTTCACCTAGGCTCGTTAAAGGAAGAAATTTGATTAGAATTGATTTACGAGTCTAAGAGTAAAATAGTCATTTTGTGAAAGTCTAAGGGCAAAATGGTAATTTTTCCAAAGTATGGTTATTGAAATGTATTGATTAATGTGGTAATTAAAATGAGTGAATTTATTATTATAGATTAAGAAACACGAAGCCCAGACCAAAATCGAGGCAAGAATAAGGTGGTGGACTAATTTGAAAGATTCCACATATATTTTAGTACCGAGGTAAGTTTGTGTGTAATAAATTCAACATCATTATTAAGTTTTTAAATGTTTGATATTAGTGATGTTGTATATTATTTCTATGAAATTGAGTAATGATGTTGAATGAGAAAATGATGAAACTTTATGATGTTGAAGTTTTGGTTGAACTTTAAGAAGTGAGAGGATATCATCATTGAGACACGAGATTGGTAAGGTCTCGTATAAGACCATGTTTGGGACATGGCCTCGCACCGAATTGAGATCCCGTGTAAGACCATATCTGGGATATGGAATCGGCATCAAATATGAAATTCGTATAAGACCATATTTGGGATATGGCATCGACATCGATATGAGATCCCGTATAAGACCATATCCGGGATATGGCATCGGCATTAAGATGTAACCCCACATAAGACCATATCTGGGATGTGGCAATGGCATCGTGTTTATGTGTATGATGATGATTGTGTATCCTCGGGTAATTCAAGTGAGTCATTGAGAAAAATAGTTAACTTTATAATAGAGATGAAACTAGTGCTAAAGTTATGTGATGAAGTGATACAGGTACATGTGAGTAATTCACGAGAAATGTTTACGATATGTGACATGACATGTAATTAGTAAGAGTAAGCATGAGTAAGTTATAGAAATATGCTTAAGACTTTGTGTTCTTATTCAATGCAATGGATGGATGGCATTATGAGCCTTTATGTTGCTATTCATTTCATACAAACTTACTAAGCTTTATGCTTAGCCCTCTCATTTCCCTTTTCCTTATAGTATTGCCAAGCTAACTAGGGGATCGTACGACGTCGGAGTTTGAAATCACACTATCAATTTTTCTTTGGTATAACAAAGTTAGATTTATTTTGAGTATGGCATCTATAGGACTTGGTCATTTTGTTATGCCATATTTGTTAGCCAAAGTGTTGGCTATTAATGTTGTTCAATTCATTTTGTAAATGGTCATTGGAAATTGGCTAATACTTGACAAGTTCATATATTCAATGATGATGAAATTCATGAAGTGCATGCTTGTGTGGATGTTTTGATTTTGAGTTCTTAGAAGTGCTTTATAGTTATGATGTATGTTGAATTGATTTGGTATAAGTGTGGTTACTTGTAGGGTGGCAAATGGCTTGGTAGATAGCCTTACAAATGTCCATATGAGTAGACACACGGGCATGTGTCTAGGCCGTATGTGACACACGATCAGCCCCATGGGCGTGTTGAGAGGCCATGTATCCCGATGCATACTAGGTTGACAAGTCAAAATACCCAATAGTAAACACATGGGCTGAGACACGACCGTGTGTCTCAACCGTGTGGGAGACACGGCCTATGACACGGGCATGTGCCCAGGCCGTGTAAAGTCTGCACCTGAAATTAGGAATTTAATTCGACACACGGTTTAAGGACACGGGCGTGTGCCTTGGCTGTGTGACCTTATTGAGATGATGACGTCATAAACAGAATGTCAAGGTTTTCACACACGAGCGAAGACACGGGCGTGTCATGGCTGTGTGAGGGACACGGGCTATGGAAACCGACGTATTTTAGGCCATGTGAAAACCCCTGTAGGTTTGAATTGAAAAATAATTCCATAGGGATGTAGAACATGAACATGTGATATGCCACACGGGCGTGTCCCATCCTTTACACAAGCGTGTGGCCCTGTTTTGAGTCAAATTTTTCTAAGTGTTCAAAATTTTTCGATTTGGTCTCGAATCATTTTGAGTGCAAGTTTAGGGTCTCGTAAGCCTATAATAAGGACATTATGGTCTCGAATGAAAAGTTTTAATTTCAAATGAAGTTTTATAGATCGATATTGTATGATTGAGCAAGTTAAGTACGGTAATGCCTCGTATCCGATTCAAGAGACAAATACGGTAAGAGGTGTTACATTTAGTGGTATCAGAGCTAGGTTTAGTCGACTCTCAAGCTAACGTAGCATAATTATGAGTCTAGCTATACATGCCATACATATGAGTATTTACATAATGATGGTGTGACGACTTCTGACAATTTGAATTGTGTTTTTTATATAGTAAATGGATCCCAATCGAGCTGCAATCGATGATGTTGCAAGTAATACGTCAGCTCCCGCACAAGGAACTGCGACAATAGATAGTAAACCCGAGACTTTAGGTCAGGGAGAAGAGGCTTGAGAAGCCTTTCTCCATATGATGAGAAACTGGTACACTGAGTATATACGAGCAAATCCTAATGCTCAACCCCCTCCAACCCCACCTATTCCTCAACCCACTCCTGTAGCTCCCCAAGTGGTAGAGGTTGTAATGAGAGAAAGGCCTCCGGTCGATAAGATCCAGAAACAAGGAGTTGAAGAATTTTGAGCTAATAAAGATGATGATCTGGAGAGGGCAGAATTTTGGATTGAGAATACCACCAGGGTATTCGATGAGTTGTCATGCACGCCTGAAGAGTGCATGAAGTGTGTGGTATCTCTCTTGAGAGATTTAGCCAATTAGTGGTGGAGCACCCTTGTGTCGGTGGTACCAAGGGAAAAAGTTAATTGGGAATTCTTCCAAGAGGAGTTCCAGAAGAAGTATATTAGTTAAAGATTCATCGACCAAAAAAGAAAAGAATTCTTAGAACTAAAATAAGGTCGAATGGTGGTGACTGAATATGAAAGTGAGTTCATAAGGCTCAGCAAATACGCTCGGGAGTACGTATCGACAGAAGTTATTATGTGCAAAAGGTTCGAGGGCAGGTTAAATGAGGATATCTATTTATTTGTTGGTGTCCTAGAACTAAAAGAATTTATGGTGTTGGTAGATAGAGCCTGTAAGGCCGAGGAACTGGTCAAAGAGAAAAGGAAGTCTGAAATTGAGTCTCGTGACTCGAAGAAGAGACAATTAGGCAAGTCATCCTAATCCTCATCCAAGAAGTCAAGAGATTTTACTATCCGATCAGCCACCTCAGCTGGATTTTCAAGTAGAGGTAAGGGTAGACAGTACCCGGGGTCTAAAGCTCAGACTACTTCGATTGCTAGTGTTGGCAATGCTCAACTGAGTAGACCAAAATGCCCGCAGTGTGGCAGACGTCATCCTAGGGAGTGTCGAGAAAATGAGAAAGCTTGTTTCAAGTGTGGATCCCTAGACCATTTTATCAGAGATTGCCCCGAAGTAGGTGAGAAAGAGAAACCTCAGAGTGCAAGATCGGGAGGTACTGCTAGAGGAAGGCCACAGAGAAACCCGGGAAATGAAATGAGTAGTAAGAATACACCTAAAAAGTAGACTGTAAGATCTAAGGGTAGAGCACCGGCGAGAACAAATGCCATTCGCGTTCGCGAAGAGGCATCCTCTCCCAACGTAATTATGGGTACATGTTCTCTCTATGATACTCATGTTATAGCTTTAATTGATCCGGGATCTACCCACTCGTATATTTGTATAAAATTAGTCTCTAGCATGAACATGCCTGTAGAATCTACCAAATTTGTAATAAGAGTGTCCAATCCCCTAGGCAAATGTGTGTTAGTTGATAGAGTATGCAAAGATTATCCTTTGATGATTAGAGGTCATTAATTTTCGGCTAATCTCATGTTATTGCCGTTTGATGAATTCGATGTCATCCTTGGGATGGATTGGTTAACTACTCATGATGTGATAGTGAATTGTGGAAGCAAGTTTATTGAGTTGAAATGTGAAAGTGGGGATCTTATTCGTGTTGAATCAAATGAGCAAGATAGAATGCCAGTAGTGATATCTTCCTTGTTGACTCAAAAATATCTAAGAAAGGGGTACGAAGCTTACCTTGCCTTTGTGATGAATGCTAGAGAGACTGAGTTAAGAATTGAATCAGTGCCCATAGTATGTGAGTATCCAGATGTTTTCCCAGAGGAATTGCTAGGGCTACCTCCGGCTAGGAGATTGAATTTGGGATTGAGTTAGCTCCTGGTACTGCCCCCATTTCTATTACTCCATACAGAATGGCTCCGACTGAGCTAAAAGAACTGAAGGCACAGTTACAAGAGTTAACGGATAAAGGCTTCGCAAGATCGAGTTATTCTCCGTGGGGTGCTCCCGTATTATTGGTGAAGAAGAAAGATAGTTCCATGAGGTTATGCATAGATTATCGGCAGCTTAATAAGGTACTGTGAAGAACAAGTACCCATTGCCAAGAATCAATGATTTATTTGATCAATTGAAGGGAGCCACGGTGTTTTCTAAGATAGACTTGAGGTCTGGATATTATCAGTTGAGAGTCAAGGACTCGGGTGTGCTGAAAACCGCATTTTAGACAAGGTATGGCCACATTTGGATTTGATGAATCGTATCTTTTGGCCATATTTGGATAAATTAGTTGTAGTCTTTATCGATGACATATTGATCTACTCTCGGGATGAGAACCAGTATGCCGAGCATTTGAGAACGATTTTGCATATTTCGAGAGATAAACAATTATATGTGAAGTTTAGTAAAAGTGAATTTTGTCTTAAGAAAGTTGGATTTTTGGAGCATATTGTCTCGGAAGATGGAATTAGAGTCAACCCGAGTAAGATCTCAGCAATTGTGGATTGGAAGCCACCAAAGAATGTAACCGAGGTTAGGAGTTTTCTGGGCCTAGCTGGCTATTATAGACGTTTTGTCAAGGGATTTTCTATGATACCTACTCCGATGATGAGGTTGATACAAAAAGATGTAAAGTTTGAATGGACAGAAAAGTGCCAACAGAGTTTTGAAAAACTAAAAGCGTTGTTGACTGAGGCTCCTATTTTAGTGCAACCTGAGCTAGGAAAAGAATTTGGTTTACAGCAATGCATCCCTGAATGGATTAGGTTGTGTACTATTAGAGTATTTGATGAACTATCCTGCACACCAGCTGAATGTGTAAAATGTGCCGTAAAACTTTTGTGAGACACAACGTATCAATGGTGGAATACTTTAGTATCTGTGGTACCGAGAGAACGAGTTACCTGGGAATTCTTTCAAGTTATGTTCAGAAAGAAATATATCAACCAGAGGTTTATCGATCAAAAGCGAAAAAAGTTTTTGAAGTTGAAATGGGGTCAAATTTCAGTGACTGAATACGAGAGAGAGTTTGTAAGACTTAGTAAATATGCTCGAGAATGTGTTTCCATTGAGGCGATTATGTGTAAACGATTCAAAGATGGGTTGAATGAAGACATCAGACTGCTAGTCGGGATTCTGGAGTTGAAAGAATTCATTGTATTAGTTGACAGAGCATGCAAAGCTGAAAAACTTAGCAAAGAAAAGAGAAAAGCTGATTTCAAGGCTAGAGATTTGAGAAAGAGGTCGATGAGTAAACCATATCAGTCTTTGCCAAAGAAATCATGGGATTCGTATACTCATTTGAATGCGTCAATCGGATATCCAAATAAAGATCGTGGAAATCAATATTCAAGTCTTAAAACTCAAGCTACATCAGTATCGAGTGTCGATAGTGTGAGAAACAATAAACCCGAGTGTCAACAGTGTGGACGACGACATTTTGGAGATTGCTGGATGAATAATAAAGTTTGTTTCAAATGTGGTTCCTTAGATCACTTTATTAGAGGTTGCCTTGAGTTAGCCGAAAAAGATAAATTTTAGAACGCAAGACCAAGCAACAAAGCTACTAGAGGGAGGCCACCTAGAAATATGAGAAATGTGACCAGAAGCAAAGGTATGACAAAGGACTCTGCTGTGAGATCTGAGGTTAGAGCACCTGCCAGAGCTTACGCTATTCGCACTCGTGAAAATGCGTCATCACCAGATGTTATCACCAGTACATTTTCTCTTTATGGCACTAATGTAATTGCCTTGATAGATCCTGGATCAACTTATTCATATATTTGTATGAATTTAGTGTCTAGTAAGAGTTTTCCTGTTGAGTCTACTGAATTTTGATTAAAGTTTCGAACCCCTTAAGCAAGTATGCCCTAATTGATAAAGTTTGCAAGAACTGTCTGTTAATGACTCGGGGTTACAGTTTTTTGGAAAATTTGATGTTATTACCATTTGATGAATTCGATGTAATTCTGGGTATGGATTGTTGCGCTACATGATGCTGTTGTGAATTATAGACGAAAAACTATTGAATTGAAATATCAGAATAGTGAAATCCTTCGAATTGGATCTGATGAGTTGAGTGGATTACTTGTTGTGATATCGTCAATGTCAGCTCAGAGATATGTGATAAAAGGTTGTGATGTTTACCTTCCATATGTACTTGATACAAAAGTGTCTGAATCGAATATTTAATCAGTACCAGTGGCTTGTGAGTATCCGGATGTGTTTTTAGAAGAGTTACCGAGATTGTCACTGATTAGAGGGGTTGAGTTTGCTATTGAATTAGTACCGGGAACATCACCGATATTAATAGCTCTGTACAAAATGGCTCCGACAGAATTGAAAGAATTGAAACCTCAATTGCAAGAGTTAATAGATAGAGGTTTTGCACGATCTAGTTTTTCGTCCTAGGATGCACCAAGATTGTGCATTGACTATCATCAGCTCAACAAAGTTACGATTAAGAATAAGTATCCTTTGCCAAGAATTATTGATTTGTTTGATCAGTTGAAAGGGGCAACAGTGTTCTCGAAGATTGATTTGAGATCTGGCTATTATCAGTTGCGAGTTAAAGATTTGGATGTGCCAAAAACTACTTTCAGAACAAGGTACGGGCATTATGAATTTCTTGTTATGCCTTTTGGATTAACTAATGCTCATGTAGTTTTTATGGATTTGATGAATCGAATATTTAGATCGTATTTAGACAAATTTGTCATTGTGTTTATTGATGACATTTTGATCTATTCCCGAGATGAGTCTGAGCATGTTGAACTTTTGAGAATTGTGTTACAAATATTGAGAGAAACAATTGTTTACTAAATTCAGTAAATGTGAGTTTTGGCTCCGAGAGGTTGGATTTTTTGGGCATATTGTTTCCACGGAAGGAATACGAGTTGATCCGAGTAAAATTCCAGCAGTTGTTGATTGGAAGCTATTATCGGACTAGCTAGCTATTATCGGTGTTTTGTTTAATTATCCTCGATGATTGCTACACCGATGACTAGATTGCTACAGAAAGATGTGAAATTCAAATGATCTGAGAAATGCCAATGGAGTTTTGAACAGTTGAAAGCGTTGTTAACTAAGGCACCAGTTGTAGTTCAGCCTGAGTCGGGTAAAGAGTTTGTAACCTATAGTTATGTGTCATTGAACATTTTGGGTTGTATTTTGATGTAAGAGGGTAAAATGATAGCTTATGCTTCCAGACAGTTGAAACCGCATAAAAAGAATTATCTGACGAATGATTTAGAGTTGGCCGCTATTGTTTTTGCATTGAAAATTTGGCGATATCATTTATACTGTGAAAAGTACCATATTTTTACCAATTACAAGAGCTTGAAGTATTTATTGACTCAGAAATATTTGAATTTGCGTCAACGAAGATGGCTCAAGCTATTGAAAGACTATGAATTAGTGATTGATTATCATCCGGGGAAATGAACGTAGTCGCAGATGCTCTAAGTAGAAAATCTTTATTTTCTTTGCGAGCAATGAATACGCAGTTAACTTTGTATGATGATGGTTCAAATTTGGCTGAATTAAAAGCTAAACCGTTATTTCTTCAACAAATTTGTAAAGCTCAGAAGTGTGATAATGATTTGTAAGTTAAAAGAGTGCTATGTGAGTCGACTACTGATTCAGACTATCAAATTGGATCCGATGATTGTTTAATGTTCCAAGGTAGAATTTGTGTACCAAAGAATTCCAAGCTCATTCAGAAAATTTTACACGAAGCACACAGTCATTGTTTATCCGTACATCCGGGTAGTATGAAAATGTATAACGATTTGAAACAATTGTATTGGTGGTCTGGCATGAAACAAGACATTTTAGAGTTTGTGTCGAGATGTTTGGTTTGTCAACAGGTTAAAGCTAAAGATAAAGTGCCTTCGGGATTACTACAACCTATGATGATACCATAGTGGAAATGGGATAGAGTTACAATGTATTTTGTATCGGGATTGCCTCTGTCTCTGAAAAGAAAGATGATGTTTGGGTTGTTATTGATCGACTGACGAAGGCTGTACATTTCATCCCGGTACGTACATATTATTCACTTGATAGATTAGCTGTGTTGTACATCTCTGAGATTGTTAGATTGCACGGGGTGCCAGTTTCTATTATTTCAGATAGAGACCCAAGGTTTACATCGCGATTTTGGAAGAAAATTGCAAGAAGCTTTAAGAACACGATTGCATTTTATTACTGCCTTTCATTTTCAAACCGAAGGTCAGTTTGAGAGAATAATTCAGATTCTCGAAGATATACTTCGTTGCTGTGTTTTAGAGTTTAAAGACAATAGGCAGAAATATTTGCCATTGGTTGAATTCGAGTATAACAACAATTTTCAATCGAGCATAATGATGTCACCGTATGAAGCATTGTATGGTCACAAATGCCAAACTCCATTGCACTGGACCGAGCTTAGTGAGAAAAAGATCCACGGGGTTGATCTGATTAGGGAGACTGAAGATAAAGTGAAAGTGATTCGCGATAGATTGAAAGCAGCTTCAGATCGACAGAAATCATATATGGATTTGAAACGTAAAGACATTGAGTTCTAGATTGACGATAGAGTATTTCTGAAAGTATCTCCATGGAAGAAGATTCTTTGATTTGGTTGTAAAGGAAAATTGAGTCCGCGATTTATTGGGCCGTATGAGATCATCAAAAGAATAGGGCCAGTGGCATATCGATTAGCTCTAACGTCAGAATTAGAAAAGATCCACAATGTATTTCATGTCAATGTTACAACGGTATCAGTCAGATCCATCGCACGTCATTTCTCCGCTAGAGATTGAAATTCAATCTATTATGTCGTATAACAAAGAACCGATCAGAATTTTAGCTCGAGAGGTTAAAGAATTGAAAATTAAGAGCATAACTTTAGTGAAGGTTTTGTGGCAACGTCACAGTGTCGAAGAGGCTATGTGGGAATCTAAGGAAGGTATGAGAAAATAGTACCTAACCTCTTTTCTGGTAAGATTTTCAGGAACGAAAGTTCCTAAGGGGAGAGTCGTAACAACCCATTTTTAGTCAAAATCAAAAAAGTAGTTTTGGGACCACAAATCTGAGGTCAAAACATTTATTTTATTATTATTTTAATGTCTACAGCATGATAGTGTGATAGTGTGTTAATTTCGTTAAGAAATTTTATCGTTTGAATGCTTAATTTGATAAAAAGGACCAAATCGCGAAAAGTGTAAAACTTGTGTTATATTAGTTAAATGTGTCAAATAGCAATAGAACTTTAAATTAGAGGTCCTTATGTGGTAATTAACCTATTTATGAGATAGTGGATGATAGTGGCTTGGTTTTTGGTGTAATTAATAAGTGTTTTAAAGGTTAATTATGTAATTTAGTAATTAAAGTTAAAATAACTTAAACAAAATGTGACCATCTTCTTCATTTTATCATCCTTAACCGAAATTATCAAGGGAAGCCATAGCTAGGGTTTGGCCAAGCTATTCTCTTTACATTGTAAGTGATTTTTGCTCTGTTTTTAATGATTTCTATGTTTGTGAAGTCGTTGCAGCTTAATTTAGCTAGCCTAGGGACTAATTTGCAAAATTGTTAAAGGTTTATGGTTTTTCCATTAATGAATATGTGTGTGTTTAATGATTGATGATATAAATTGTATAGTTATTGTTAGATAAATAACATTTGTAAAGTGATTTTTGACACAATTGTTATTTAGGGATTAAAGTGAGAAATATGAAAATTTTATGGTTAAATTGTGAAATAAATGAAAAATATGGGCTGCTATGGGTCTATATGAATTTCAGCTAGCATGGGTAGGGACTAAATTGCATGAATTTGTGCTTTTTTAAGCTAAGGACTAAATTGTAAAATGTGGAAATATTTGGGGCAAAAATGTAAAGTTACCTTAATGTGTATTTTAGACTAAATTGAATAGAATGATAATTAAATAAGTTAATTTAGATTACATTTAGATCAATAAAAGTGAAATTCAGATTTAGATCGGGGGAAAAATAAGATTTTGGACTAGTCGATTCGTTTCGTCGTTTTTAGCAATCGAGGTAAGTTCGTATGTTAATAAGAATTATTATTATTGTGTTTTAAATGCTTTAATATTGAATATATTGTGTATATGACATTGCGATATATTCGACAACGATTTGGCAACGAGGAATCCCGGTTGAACCTTAGGAATAGATTAGGATACGAATAACACGTCATCAGGGATGATGTGACTTGGGTGCTGGTCTGTACATCCTATCGGTGGCTGAGTTATCTAGCATGTGTTGCGGATACTCGTAAGCTTGTGTGAGCAGTAATGTGTAGTTTCGCCATGACCATCAGGTTGTGTGAGCAGACCCGTTGATAGCTCGAGAGTGAGCAGTATATGTGATATGAGATTGAGATAGCTTCAGCTATATATGTGGCACTTAGGGTGCGAGTTTCCTGGGTATCCGATAGTGTTCCAAATGGTTCAACGGGTATATCGAAGATATGAAATAGTGAGAAGTAGATAAGTATCAGTACAGGTATGTACGAAAACTACATAAGCATCAGATCTAGGGAAGTTATGAGTTTATGGTTAATTATGTGATTGAATATATGTTAACATTGTGGTTAAATGTTTTATAGTATGTTGTGTTTATATTTTGAATGGTAAATTAATGGTGAGTTTTGTTTATTATATCATACGAGTTTACTAATATTTATAGCTTACATTGTTTATTTTTTCGTGTTTTATAGTGAAATCAAAGCTAGCTCGGATTCGGGAATCGTCGGAGACTTCATCACACTATCAAACTATCTGTTTGGTACTTTTGAATCTATGTTTTTGGGATTTATGGCATGTATTGGAACTTTGGTCATTTTGGTATATAATTTGGTACTGAATTTAGCCATTTGGATTGGCTGTAAATGTTTAATGTTTGGTGTTGTATATAGCCATGAGAGTTGCTTATTTTAGTTGATTTGGTTGTGTATATATATGCAAATGGCCTTTGTCTTGTGTTGATAATTGCTATGCAAATGATTGTGGTAAATGGTTGATATTTTAGAATTGGTTTGTTTATGAGTTTAGGCAAAATGATGCATAATTGGAAGTGTCCACATTGATGATTTGTGAAAGTGAGGTTTAGCATGAAATTGAATGGCATATTGTGGTATTTGTGTACCTTGTATATATTGGTATTAAAATGGCATGAATTAAGCTTATTTGAGATTGGATGAATGCCTATTAATGTCATGTTTAGTGCAATTTGGTTTGGTGTAGGTGTATGCAAATTGGGTGGCAAGATGGCTTGGTAAATAGCCTATTTTTCTCCACACAGGCAAAGACACGGACGTGTGTCTCAGTCGTGTGCGACACACGGTCAGGTTACACGGTCGTGTGTCCCCTAGTGTTAAATTGGAAATCAAGTCAGTATGCTCGACATGGCCCAGCACACGAGCTTTTGATTTGGTCGTGTGGCATAAGTCAGGATACCTTACAGGTTTGGCACAGCCGAGCACACGGATGTGTGTGGCCATTTCGAAGGGCACACGGGCTGCTCACACGGGCATGTGGTTAACCGTGTGACCCAAGTCAGAGAGTTACACGGGGTCGGACACATCCATGTGATCCCATTTTGAATGTCCACACGGCCTGTGACACAGGTGTGTCTTTGGCCGTGTGAGGCACACGGCCGGGCCATACAGGCGTGTGTCCCTTGAATTTTGTAAAATTCTCTAAATTTTCTAGAAATTTCTTAAGTTATCGATTTAGTCCCAAACCACTTCTAAAACATGTTTTGGGCCTAGTAGGCTCGTATTAGGGACAATGCGAATGATTTTGAATGATGTTTATTTAAAATTCGAAAATGTATGTAAAATGTATGGTTATTTACAAAATACGTTTGCTAATGCTCTGTAACCCTATTTTGGGGTTAAATACGAGTGAGGGGTGTTACACCCACATTTGGATCTAATCGATAGGTTACCTACTTCTTAACAAAAGCAATCATTCATTAGGGAGGTGAAAGTACTAGATAGAACATATGTTTTCTCCCTACTTATTGGTTAATTTGTCCCCATTTAGTTATCTTTAGCACATAGTTTAGCATTTTCAGTTCAGTAAATTGCATTTTATAACTCAGTGGATCTTAGCCTATTTTTCCTTAATTTTGTCATGTTTTGGTGTCGATGTCTCTGCATGAGTATTTCCACACTACGCCTAGAATTTTTGCCGCACCTGACAGCTGTCCAGATAATAATAAAATGTGTGCAGTCCGGTTTGGTAAAACCAACTTGTAAATACAGAGGCAGTGTGATTTTGATGAAAGGACACCAGTGTTATTTGGAAGAATATAAATATTCACGTGAAAAGGGAAAAAAAAGAGGAAGCTTTTTGAGGGGTATTATCTTCTTCAACCTATCTTTTGGTGCTTTTTTGCTATGGCGGCTTAAGTCTCCTACGGGTGAACCGACGTGAAAGGGACACAAATCAGCTCATAACGAGGAGCCCTAAGTGTGACACAAGAGGGAATGGAAAGTTTCAAGTTGAGATTGTCTAGGAATACTATTCTCCACTTGTTTCTTTTATATTTCTTTTCTAAACGATGGTAATTACTTTCTATTTCATGTTTGTACGAAAGTATACATGTTTTCTGTGTTAAAATGTTTCAATCTTGCTTCTACTATTTAATCTTTGGGTTTGAATGTTTTTAGCATGGAAGTGTTATTGTGGTCACTGACACTGGAAAGTGCAACTACAGTTCAAGCTAACAAGCATGACAATGGAAGTTGCTTGAGGATTAAAGGAATTTAATCCACTTGTTCTTAATAGTGTTCCATTGCCATCATCAGAAGGTGTGTTAATTTGCATATTTAAGTCTTAGATTAAATATAGAAGTTAAGCTTGGTAAGATATTCATTGCAATCTAATGCATCGACAATCACCTATCCTTTTATACCTTGTGAGCACTTAGTATTCTATTGAATATTCACATTGGGGATCCTAAAGTATCATTACCATATTTTATCTTATTGTTTTCAAGTTATTGCTTTGACAACTACTCTCACAATTTATCTCGTTTCTATTTATTTATTGCACTGACATTGATAGACAAAAGACAACCATCCTCGTGGGATCGAAATTAGGTAGACTCATATCTGTCTATTATACTTGCATTGATAATGTATGCTTGTACATTATATCTGTGATGTTAAATAGCTGATCAAGTTTTAGCACCGTTGCCGGGGATGGCATTTGTTTGATATTTGTTTTTGTTTTTGCACTTTGCTTTTTATTATACAATATTTACTTGCCACTAACCTGTTTTATTTTTGTCACTATTTTCACATTTTATTTTAGGTGTTTGATGACCCGAAGCAATTCGGAGTTTATTGCTGACTTTGATCTAGAAATTGAAAGAACCATTCGGAGGAGACTTCAAGGACAAAGGAATATGACTTTACCAAGAAACAATGAAGCCATACCCCAGGTGCAGCACCAAAATGCTAATGATCCATAGTTGTCGCAAGACACTCAAATACAAAACATGACTATACGAAACTTTGTAGTACCTGTCTTGGATGACTTACAACCGGGAGTTGTTAGGCTAACAATCCAAGATGGGAATTTTGAGCCCAAGCAAATAATGTTTCAAATGTTGAATTCTAATGGGCAATATGCTGGACTGCCACATGAAGATACACGAGAACATCTTAAATCATTTTTATTGATTTGTGCTTCCTTTAGTCAACAAGGCATTCCTAATGATGCTTTGAAGATGCAATTATTTCGTTATTCCTTGTAGAGAAGATCTCATACTTGGTTCATTGAGCTACCTGCTAGATCAATTACTTTTACAAATGCACTAGCAACCCAGTTTCTTTTGCACTTTAACTTGCTGGCAATGAATGCTTGTCTCCGAAATGATATTATAGCTTATCATCAACTGGATGATGAGAATCTTCACACTGCATGGAAACGTTATAAATCTTTACTTTGACGTTTCCTCAAACATGGCATTCGACAGGAAACACAAATTGAAATTTTCTATAATGGGCTGAATTCACACACGAGAAATCTTGTTGATACTTCAGCCAATGGTCCTTTGCTGGATTGTACTTATAATGATGCTATTGGAATTCTTGAGAGTATTACTTAGAATGATTATCAATATCCTATCTCTAGAGCTGCACAAGCAAATACTACTCTGGGAGTTATTGAATTGGACACAATATCTGCACTTAGTGCTCAAGTTTCTTCTCTTGCAAATATGATAAAAATTATGCAATGGACCCTATACAAGTCACTCAACAAGTTGATGTTCCTACCTTTTGTTATGAGATTTGCAGTGACAACCATAGCTATGAAGATTGTCCACAACATGCAGAGAATGCCTTTTATGTCAGTAACATCCGCAAAAATTCTTATGGCAACTCTTATAATAATTCTGCATGCAATCAACAATCTTGGGAAACTCAGACTGCTAGAAAAAATACTGTGACATTCTGATATGGGAATATATCTACTCAAGGTAATTATAATCCAAGACAAGAGAATTACAATAGACAACAACAGAACTGCAATCAGCACACTTAGATGCATCCACACTAGAATCAGATGCAGCCACAACACACTTCAATGCCGAATTAGCATGTTTAAGGACATCGACAACAACAATACACGTAAGCTTCTTCTTCTAACCTGTTAGCAGCTTTTGAGGCTTTAATGCGTGAGCATATTACTCACACAAAAGCTATTGTGCAAAGGAATTCATCTTCTATTCAGGTGTTGAAGGCATAATTAGGACAACTTGCTTCTAATATGAATACTCGACCACCGGGCAGACTACCTAGTGACACAGAAAATCCCAGTCCGAAAGGGAAAGAACACTGTAAGGCTATCACTCTTAGGAGTGCGAGCCAACTACAGACTCTACTGTAGCACCTCAAGATACTGGTGAAGTGATCCATGGTGAGAAGGCTGAATCTGAAGAGCTTGTCGATGTACCAGAAAAAGAAGTTCCACAAATTGTCATTCATATGCCTAATTCTGACCTTTGAAACTGTCATCGCAATCAAAGGTGTCGGCGTAATCAGATGTATCTCTACCTTTACCTTTTCCACAAAGATTCAGGGAGAATGAGCAAGATAAGCAGTACCAATAGTTCTTGAACACACTGAAGCAACTTCAGGTCAATATTCCTTTAGTAGACGCTCTTGTGCAAATTCTGAATTATGAGAAACTTATGAAAGAGCTCTTGTCCAAGAAGAAGAAGCTCAGTGATATTGAAACTATTGCACTTACAGAAGGCTGTAGTGCTGTTTTGACAAATAAGTTGTCCCCCATTATTTGGGCAAGGCTGTATGCAACTTGGGAGCTAACATCAACCTACTGCCACTATCTACTTTTAGAAAGTTGTGAATTAGTCATATGAAACCTACTGCAGTGACATTACAACTAGCAGATCGATCATTGGCTCAACCTGAAGGGCAAATCAAAGATATCTCAGTGACATTACAACCATTTTTAGCCACCGGACAAACTCTTATTGATGTTTACAAAGGTGAACTGACCATACGACTTAATGATGAGCACGTTACCTTCAATATTTTCGAATCCACTCAATGCAAGGATAAAGAAGAATACCATACTTATTGATGTGCTAGATGATCTAATTGAGGAAGAATTCAATGACCAAAGCACAATTCTTTCTGAGGAGTTTGCAGTGACATCTGATGATGATTGTGACAGCATGGTTGAAGTTAATAATATTGAACTCAGGCATGGATGGCAGATTGAATCCTTAGACTTAGCCAATAGAACAACTCTAACTTTCAAGCCATCTATTGATGAAGCTCCTACTCTG
Source organism: Gossypium rotundifolium (assembly GCA_025506655.1). Lineage (NCBI taxonomy): Eukaryota > Viridiplantae > Streptophyta > Magnoliopsida > Malvales > Malvaceae > Gossypium > Gossypium rotundifolium. The sequence continues at coordinate 43,614,290 of CP106725.1, read as the reverse complement.
GAATTGAAACACTACCTACTCATCTTAATACGTCTTTCTCAATGCTAACAATACTCTTCCAGTTATTGTCTTTGCAACACTGGATGCAACTCAAGAAGAGAAATTGGTTCATATTCTAAAGCAACATAAACGAGCTATTGCTTAGAGTATTGCCAATATTCGAGGCATTAGTCTATCTTTTTGCATGCACAAGATCAAGTTGAAAGATGAAGGAAAGCAATCAATTGAGCAACAAAGAAGATGAAGGAAATTGTTAAGAAAAAAATTATAAAATGACTTGATGCTAAAAATATTTACCCTATTTCTGATAGCAATTAGGTAAGTCCAGTGTAATGCATTCCTAAAAAGAGTGGCATCACTTGGTTAGCAACGACAAAGATGAATTAATTCTTACATGCATTCATACGGGATGGCGAGTCTGTATGGATTGTCGTAAGCTTAATGCTGCCACAAGGAAAAACCACTTCCCACTTCCTTCCATTGACCAAATGTTGGATAGGCTTGCTGGAAGAACCTATTACAACTTCTTAGATGGCTATTCTGGGTACAATCAAATTGCTATTGCATCAAAGGATCAGGAGAAAACAACTTTCACCTGTCCCTTTGGTACTTTTGCTTTTTGCTGTATGTCTTTCGGTCTTTGCAATGCACCAGCCACATTTTAAAGGTGCATGATGGCAATATTCTCAAATATGATTGAAGATTCTTTAGAGGTTTTTATGGATGATTTCTCAGTCTATGGAAATGATTTTGATCATAGCGCTAACAATTTGGATAAAGTTTGAAGTGATGTGAAGACACATATCTTGTTCTAAATTGGGAAAAATGACATTTCATGGCAACTGAAGGCATTTGTTAAGCCATCGCATCTCTAGTCAAGGCATTGAAGTAAACAAAGCTAAAGTGGAAATCATTGAGAAATTACCTCCACTGACAAATGTGAAAGGTATTTGCAGTTTTCTTGAGCATGCGGTGTTTTACCAAAGAAATATTAGAGAATTCTCAAAAATTACAAAACCTTTATGCTCATTGCTAGAACAAAATCGAAAATTATTCTTTGACGATGCATGTCTGGATGTATTTATTCAATTAAAGAAGTAGCTAGTAAATGCACCCATTATCGTTGCACTAAGTTGGTCTTAACCTTTTGAAGTTATTTGCGATGCAAGTGACCTTGCTATGGGTGCTGTTCTAGGATAACGCAAGGGAAAAATATTTCACACCATCTATTATGCTAGAAAAACTCTTACAGAGGCTCAAATCAATTATACCACTACAGAGAAAGAATTTTTGGTTGTAATATTTGCTTTCGAAAAGTTTCGTTCTTATCTTATCGGTGCAAAGGTTATTGTATTTACTGATCACTCAGCGTTGAGATATCTTTTTGCGAAGAAGGATACAAAACTAAGACTGATACGCTGGATCTTATTGTTGTAAGAATTCAACATCGAGATAAAAGATCATAAAGGTTCAGAGAAATAAGTTGCAGACCATCTGTCTCAATTGGAATTTGGCAGTGAAGATGGAAACATACTTCAAATTATCGACGCATTCCCAAATGAGAAGTTATTTACTGTAAATGCAACCCCTTGGTGTGCGAATTTGGTTAATTATCTAGTGTATGGAAAACTCCTATTGGGTGTCACAAGTCATAAAAAAAAGATTTCTTCGTGAAGTAGTGAAGTATCATTGGAACGAGCCATATTTATTCAAGGTATGCAATGACAACATCATTCGGTGTTGCATTCTGGAAGAGGAGATGCTTTTAATCCTGAAGCACTGTCATAATGCTCCTTATGGAAGTCATTTTGGTGTCATGCGTACTGTTGCTAAGGTTCTCAGATCAGGATTCTACTAGCCTTCATTATTCAAAGACGCCCACAATTTTGTAAATTAATGCTATAGGTGTCAGCGCACTGGTTCTATATCCTAACATAATGAAATGCTGCAGTAGCCAATTATGGAGGTTGAATTGTTCGATGTTTGGGGTATGGATTTTATAGGACCATTTCTAAGTTCATTCGAAATCTTTATACATTAGTAGCTGTTGACTACGTCTTGAAGTGGGTTGAAGCTATTGCAGTCCCAAAGGAAGATACAAAATAGTGCTTAAATTTTTTCAGAAGCATATACTCACCCGCTTTGGCACACCAAAGGCATTGATTAGTGATCAGGGTACATACTTTCATTGCAACCAAGTGGCAGCCGCACTGAAGAGATATGGAGTTAATCATAGAATGACTACTACTTATAGTCCGCAAACTAATGGACAAGCCAAAGTATCGAATCGACAAATTAAAAACATTCTTGAGAAAATTGTAAACCCTTCAAGGAAAGATTGGTCTTCTAGACTGGATGGCGCTTTATGGACATTACGAATAGCATTCAAAAATCCATAAGGGATGTCGCTGTATCAATTGGTTTTTTGGAAAGCATGTCACTTGCCAGTTGAATTGGAGCACAAAGCAATGTGGGCAATTAAGCAAGTGAACATGGACTATGAAGCTGCTGGAAAGAAAAGGATATTGGATATCACTGAACTAGAGGAGATTATGCGAAATGCCTATGAAAACTCTGCAACTTACAAGAAAAAAACCAAATGATGGCATGACCAAATTATTTTACAGCGACAATTTATAATGGGTTAACAAGTTTTATTATTCAATTCTAGACTGAAATTGCACTTGGGTAAATTGCTCTCACGTTGGTCTAGACCTTTCGAAGTTGTCGAAGTATTTCCTTATGGTGCAGTCACAATAAGAGATTTACATGATGGACACTAGTTCAAAGTGAATAAATAGCAGTTGAAACACTATCTTTGGAATATTAATCAAAAGCAGGCAGAGACCATTAAATTGGTCAAAAAATTTTACTTTTTATTGAATTTATCATTATGTGATTTTATTTTATTTTGTTTTTTGTTTTTGTTCAAGTTTGTTTTACATCTTTTTTTTTTTTGCAGAATAATTAGGTACCATTGTCGACGCACTTGGGCTTTATTGTCAACGCAGTTCATACTATTATACTATCACTTATGACTCATCAAGAATGAGGGCATATCAGAAGTTTTAGATCCCACTGTTTGATCAAAAGTGGCCTAGCCGATCTGTCTGAGCGGGCGCAATTCTCATTGGACATATTTATTCTCGCCAGCTTTATATCCCTTCACAAAATTCATGCCTTTCCATCTTCTTCTTTCACTCACTATAAACCTCCTATACACTGTACCGACTGTAACTCATACAAAGCAAGCATTCTTATTCACTTTCTCCTCCCGAAGGTCGTACCTTTACAACTTTAAACTGTCTTCGCTCAAAAAAATATGGCAAGAACGAGTGGATCAGTCAAGAAAGCCACCAAGTCTATTGAAGAACACTTGTCCACTGCAACTGCAGTTCGTGAACCAGAATCCTCCATGCCAATGGAGAAAAAGGAGCCGGTGATCTTTTTAACAAAAGCGGCCAAGGACAGATTTCAAGACAACATTTTGAAGCAAAACTTCCACTCTTTTTGTAATAGCAAGACTTGGGAAAGCAAGTCTACAAAACCATCTCTAAGCTGAAGTGGAAGACTTTCTGCACTCATCCTAGAAGCTATTCTCCTTCATTAGTACTTGATTTTTACGCTAACCTTTATGACCATGAGTTAGAGTTCATCGTTGTTCAAGTAGGCTTAATCCCATGTTATGCTAAAAAAATCAATGAGCTGTGTAACACTGAAGTGGATGTAGATGAACACTCTGAGTTCATGGAGGATATCACAGACGAAAAAAGAGACTTGTTGGTGAAGGATTTATGTGTCGAAGGAGCATTGTGGAAATGTTCACATCAAGGGAATTATACGATGCACTGACGCTTCCTAACACTACAAAGCAAAATCTAGTTTCATTTTGTCAACTGCCGGCTACAGCCCTCTACTCACAGTACCACAGTCACCCTCGATAAAATGTGTTTGATACATTCAATTGTCAAGGGCAGAAAGATTGATGTCGGTGCAATACTTCACCAGGTAACTGCTAACTGTACCGCAAGGCAAACTAGAATTTTGGTTTTCCCATCATTGGTGATGCTATTGTGCCAGTAGAAAGGGATTGTGCCCCGTGATGATGAAGAAGTACTGGATAATAAGGGCCCGATCAATGAAGCCTCTATTGAAAGAATGACTCATGGCAAAGATACACCGACAATAAAGGATGCAGAGACAAGAAAGACAAGGAAGGAAAAAACTAAGGCAGGAAATAAGGGAACAATCTTGACTACAGAGACATCATTATTGCACAAAATGAAGGATATCGAGAAGCTAGCCAATTCCATCAGCAATAAGCAGATTAGGCTTGTTGCTACAATAGAGGATATAGATAGATCACAAAATTTTTTCTATACTTATATCAAGGCCTGGAACAACTCTATTGTAGTCGCATTAAGTTAGTTAAGCCTGGTCCCACTCCCAAAATTTTCAGTGGTCCTACCGATCATTCGTGATTATGAACTCTCATCCGAGGATGATGACTTAAGGGATCGAGATAGATTAGTAGCATCCCCACCCATTGTGCACGTATCTGTTGATGAGAAAATAAGAGGAATCAAGTGACATTGAGGAGTGCATGCAAAGGATTGATAGCCTGGTTGAGGGTGACTTCATTGCTGTTCAAGAGGAACCTGCTGTTGAGAAGAAAGTTGTTGTTGGAGAGGAGGAAGTCCTTGTTACAGATGTGAACGAGAAGGATGAGGAAGAAGATGCTGAGAAAGAATCTATTTAGGACATTGTCATTGCATCCGATTTGTGGGTGTAATTACTGATAATTTAGAGCGAGATGGAGCTAGACTAATGGAAGCTGTAGTGGAAGCAATCGATGATGCAGGGGTAGAGCTGGAACCTGAGGAGCGATCCTAGTATAGTGCGAAGCCCAAAGAAAAGAAGAGAAAGTGCTCCAAAGATAAAAAGCGCAAGAAGGATGAGAAAAGGAGGAGGAAGAAGAAACATCGTGCCGCTACATCTGTGGCTGAGGAAAACTGAATTAGTTTATTTTTAGTTTTTTTGTAGCTGTAGTGTTCATGCATTGCACTTAGCTGTAATTTTTATTTCGTTAGTGCACATTATCATTGCATTTCTATTGTCATTGCATTTTAATTTTAGTGTATTGAGGACAATGCAAACTTTACATTTGGGAGACTGCATATGGGGTTTGGAAATACACCCACATTTCAAAAAAAAAAATTAAGTTTAATGAAACATACAAGGTTTATTTGGGGTTAATGCAATTGTGTTTGAAAATTTTTGTTACATTCGATGCTTAATTCTTGAATCATGTGAATTATCAATAAATGAGTTGGATAAATTTGACTGAATGTTGTATCTTCAATTCGTTGATGAATGATTTAGGTTGCATTAGTAATGGATTACTAGTAGCATTCCTTGAATCTTGATTGAATTTTCCTTTTACAGCTGTTTATATATATAGTTATGAATAAGAGACACTTCAAAGTGGGTGTATTGTAAAATGTTAAAGATGGAACACTCTAATGCAAACGTTAGAGAAATAAATTTGGCCAAAGGTTGTCGCTGCATGAGTGTGTGTCAGCGCAATTATGTACTTCCTGGGGGTTTGTCGCACTCTATTGTTACTTCTCAGGAACAAGGGTACAGTAATGCAATGATATCCCTTATTCACAAAAAAAAAGAGACGTATATTTATGATCTTCATAGATACTTAGTAGTGTACAATAAATGCTGTATTGGTAGATAGAATTTAGGATTTGAAGCATGATGCTGATTTTGGTGAAGTTGCAATATTATTCATTCATACTTATATATTGTCAATGCAATATTCTGTCATCTGGATGTGACTCATTCATTTGGATTTTAGGTGATTCAAGTTGCTAGAATGATTATTTGCCTCAGTTAAATCTTGTGTAGCCTTGCTAGTTTCTGTTTTACTTGAGGACAAGTAAAAGTCAAGTTTGGGGGTGTATAATAGTACTAGAAAGAACATATGTTTTCTCCCTACTTATTGGTTAATTTGTCCCTATTTTGTTATCTTTAACACATATTTTAGCTTTTTTAGTTTAGTAAATTGCATTTTATAACTCAGTGGATCTTAGCCTATTTATCCTTAATTTTATCATGTTTTGGTACTAATGTCGCTGCATGAGTATTTCCATATTGCGCCTAGAATTGTCGCCGCACCTGACAGTTGTCTGGATAAGAACAAAAATGTGTGAGCTGTCTAGTCTGGTATAACCAACTTGTACGCACAGAAGCAGCATGATTCTAATTAAAGGACACATGTGCTATTTGGAAGAATATAAATATTCACGTGAAAAGGAAAAAAATGGAAGCTTTTTTGGGGGTATTATCTTCTTCAACCTATCTTTTGAAGCTTTTTGCCTATGGCGGCTTAAGTCTCCTACGGGTGAACCAAAGTGAAAAGGACGTAGATCAACTCCTGAAGAGGAGCCTTGAGTGTGACACAAAAGGGAATGGAGAGATTCAAGTCGAGATTGTCTAGGATTAGTATTCTCCACTTGTTTCTTTTATATTTCTTTTCTAAACGATGGTGATTACTTTCTATTTCATGTTTGTATGGAAGTACACATGATTTCTAGGTTAAATGTTATTTTATTGAATCTTGCTTCTACTGTTTAATCTTTGGGTTTGAATGTTTTTAGCATGGAAGTGTTATTGCGGTCACTGACACTGGAAAGTGCAGCGACAGTTCAAGCTAACAAGCATGACAACGGAAGTTGTTTGAGGATTAGAAGAATTTAATCCACTTGTTCTTAATAGTGCTCCATTTCCATCATCGAAATGTGTGGTTAATGTGCATATTTAATCTTAGATTAAATATAGAAGCTAAGCTTGGTAAGATATTCATTGTAATTTAATGCATCGACAATCACCTATTCATTTATACCTTGTAAGCACCTAGTATTTTGTTGAATATTCACGTTGGGGATCTCAGTTTATCATTATCATATTTTATCTTATTATTTTCAAGTTATTTCTTCGACAATTACTCTCACAATTTATCTCGTTTCTATCTATTTATTACACTAACATTGATGGACAAAAGACAACCATCCTCGTGGGATCGATATCCGACAGTCTTATATCTGTCTACTATACTTGCATTGATAGTGTACGCTTGCACATTATTGCTGTGACGTTAAATAGCCGATCAGGAGGTTAAGAGACACCAATTTGACAAAAACTCTTACATGCACTTACTCTAATAATAATCAATTGAAGATTGATCTCGTTCCTGACGTTAAGGGTTTTTGGGAATGGTATCGATTGACCCTTCATCAAAAGTAATGTAACACCCCTAACCCGTATCCATCGCCAGACTAGGGTTACGAGGTATTACCGGTTGAATCATAACATTTAAACAATCATTGCTCACACATCAGCATATCATAGTTAATAAATAACACAAAGTCCCTTTAGAAGGTCTACGAGACCATAAACATGCTTTAGAAGTGGTTCGGTACTAAACCGATCACATTTAAAACTTTTACGAAACGTTAATATTTTTTCTTCAAAACAGGGCACATGCCCCGTGTGGCTAGGCCGTGTACCTCACACTGCCATTCATTAGACCATGTCTTACCCCGTGTGCAACACTGACTTGGAATCACATGGCTTGTCACATGCCCGTGTGCCTGGCTCATGTGCAAGTCTAACTTGCTTCGAATTAGGACATTGAAGGATACAGTCGAGACACACGCCCGTGTGCTCAACCATGTGGGCAATTATAGGCCATTTACAAGGCCAAATTTGCCACCCATTTTGGGTCATTCCTACAAGCATCACTCTCTACTCAATTCATGCCTAATTAATGGTCAAAACCCTACCAAAACATGCACAATTCATGCTATAATATCCTCATACATTTCCATATACAATTCCAACCCAAAACATGTCCATTTCATTAACTAATTCCATACCAAAAGCATATAATTCACATCTCATTGCAAACCATTTCAAACATGCAATATATTCACCATCTCAACTACCAAATCAAGTATGAAACATACTATTTCTATTTCACTAAAGCATACCATAATGGCCATTCACACAAGACCATATATACACATCACATACACTATTTTCACATAGCAAAATATATAACAAAATCAATCCAAAGTCTCATCCATTGTCAAGCCATATCACATGGAAAGATTTATACATCTCAAAACATTCCACAACCTCACTAGCCTATACATTCCATATACGATAAATACAACTTTCAAAAGGTACCAAAATAGATGTCCGATAGTGTGATTAAGTCTCTGACGATCCCTGGATCCAAGCTTGCTTTAAATACCACTGTAAAATAGAGAAAGACTTTACACAGTAAGCTTTAGAGCTTAGTAAGTTCGTAATATAAAACAATTAACTCAACAATTCAAATTCAATATGCAAAATTTAACTAACACTTAGTTCAATTCACATCACTACTCAATCTCATCCATGGCTATTACTCACTTTCATACCATATCTATAAGTTCATATATAAGCATTTATAATGCTACTTAATCTAACTCTTTTCATCATTCATTCACATAATCTTCCATCTATCTCATACACAATATCATCAACCACATAGGTTCTGTATATACCTGTACCATCACGTATTTATGTATCACATTTACCACTTCAATGCTCGATGCCATAATTCATTCAATCCTCTTTAAACGTTCAATGAACTTGCACACTTAGTGCCAATTAATTAGCCCAAGCTATAATAATATCACACACTTAGTGCCATCACATTAAACCAAATTTGTCTCAGTATCGCACATTTAGAGCCAAATAATACAGTTGAAGCTTTCTTTATCTCACACACTTAGTGCCATTCATCATTGTAACGATTCTAGTTACACACACTTAGTGCCACATATCTTCGAACTCACATTTCACATTACCAAACTCCACAATCACATTTCCATTCATTTTCATCACATATGAACATTGTTTAAATAATACATATTATACACGAACTTACCTCGGACGTAGAAACAACGATACTAGTCGACCAATCAAACACTTTGTTCTTGCCTCGATCTAAGCCCGAATTTATCTTTTCTTGATCTATATAATATCAAATTCAACTCATTCAATCTCATCTTAACTCAATTCAATTCTCAAACACACAATTAGGGTATTTTGCACTTTAGCCCTTATAATTTCACACTTTAACATTTTAGTCCTTATTTCACAAATACATCAAATTCACAAAATCCAATTTAATCCATGCTTAGCCGAAATACCATAATGCCCCTATCAGCTCATATTTCACATTTCAACACAAAGTTTTCACATTTCTCAGTTAAATCCCAAAAATGCATTTGTACTCAAAATCACTTTAGAAATTATGTATATCAATAATCAAACACTTAGTTTTCATCATCAAACATCACAAATCTCACAAAATCAACAATGGCATAACTCAAAATCATCATCAAATTCAAAAATTGTGACATGGGCTAGCTAGTACACTTAACAACAAGCACAAAAACATAAAAATCATTAAAATGGATCAAATTTCATACCTTAATCACCCAATTTCCTAGTCGAACCCTAGCTTACTCTTAAGCTTCTTTCTTTTCAAATTTTCTGTAGTAGAAACATGAATAAAAGATGAACCTTTGTTTTCTTTTAATTTAATTAAACTTATTTCATGAATTACCAAATCAACCTTAATTAATAAACAAAAACATAACTTAATGGTTGTCCATAAAAGTCCATTAACCATGTTAATGGCCCATTTGCTTAATAAGGACCTCACACCTAATATGTCTTAGCAATTCAGCACTTCATCAAATAGAACACATCTTTTGCATTTTATGCGATTAAATTCTTTTATCAAATCGACACACAAATGATAAAATTTTCATATAAAATTTTCACACATCAATTCACATACTATAAACAAGGAAAATAATATTAAAATATTCTTTTGACTCAAATTTGTGGTCTTGAAACCACTATCTCGACTAGGGTATAAACTGGGTTGTTACAAGGAAAATACGATGCGTTAATACTTAAAGGAAAATACTAAAACCCCTTAAACACATTCGACCTACAAGAAAAAGTAGGGAATGAATAATAGATTTCATTCCAGTACCATACTTACTCTATTTTGATTAACAAGAGGGTCGAAGGATCACTATGCTCTTGAAAAGGATGAGAATCTAGAAAAAAGGATCACTTGAAAAAGTGAGTCACTTAGTTCCATATTATAAAGCATAATATTTTAACTTATTGAAATAGGGTTTTAGCAATTTTGTTTACTATAAGGATGATAGAGGTAGGAAAATGGTGAAGAAAAGAGAAAGAAATACTAAATATAGTAGAGGCGCGGTGGCAATGGCGACGACGAAAAAGGTATGGCGACAGAGACGGTGGTGATACGATGGAGGAGAAAGAAGAAAAGAATATGAGTTTAGTCACTGTCTTAAGAGGAGAAATGAGAAGAGAAAATAAAATGAGAATAAAAAAGGAAAAGTTGCACGGTGGTTGCCACGGTGGTGGAGGGCGACACTTGGAGAGAAAAGAGGAGAAAAGTGGCGGTGCAAAGGAGGTTTGGCGGTAAGGTGATGATAGTTCAAGGCCAAGAAATGGTGGAGGAGAAATAAAAAGAAAGAAAAAGAGAGGTTTAAAGCTAAACAAAAGAAATGAAAAGAGAGGAAATGGGGAGGAGTAAAGGGTTGTGCTACAATGAGAGGGAAGAGTGATAGGATGGATGGAAAGAGTGTAGTCAAACTTGTCTGGGATCAATGAACCATTCATATGGCAAAAATAGAGGAATTGGCAAGTAAGGGGGATAATGGAGTGCCTCCACAATTAAGGTGTGTTGACCAAAAGAAAAGGAAAGAATCTTTCCCCCACTATGGTAAGAAAGTTGGACGGCAATGGGGGTTTCGCACATGGAAAAATCACAAAAATTAGTTAAAAGGTTTGTTGATTAGGAGACTTGAATCTAGAACCCATAGGATATTAATTAAACACTTAACCACTCTACCACTCACTTCATTGTGATTAATTTAGCAAGAAAATAAATAAAACATGGGATGATCTATGCTAAGGATTTGAAACAAATTTGTACCAAATAGAAATTAACGAGAGCGAAGGGATTCGAACACAGATCATCAGGGACAGTTCCACCACTACTCAATCACTATAATTCATATCTATTTATTATTAAATGCGCGAAGATAACCTTAAAAAAATCGGGGCATGACCTCTCTCGGTTTATTAACCCAATTTCTACTAACCCCATTTTTGGGATGTTACAAAAGAACTATGTTAACCTTGGGGGACAACGTCCACTATACGATTACACTAATCAGGGTGAATTTTTTTCTAAGGCAATGGTTCTTCCACGACATAGTAATACTTTATTCATTTTTGATTTATTTTCTAGTCAGTGCTAACGAGTTTGTTTCGTAGTAGTATATTTTTTAACAATTTAAAAATGAATTATTAAAACTGTTAAACACGTTTGCCTTGATCAACAAATATATTCCTAATCTCTCCAAGGTTGAGCCTCTTGATGGAACTAACTACAGTCGTTGGTCCCAAAGGATTTTTATATTGTTCAAACAACTTGAAGTTGACTACGTCTTCTTCAATCCATCTATCACCGAAGAACCCAGAGATTTTATCACCGTTCCCAAAGACTCGGATGTTGATACCACAAAGGTTAAGTTTGAAAAGGACAAAAAAATGGTCTGAGGTCACATGTTAAGCCACATTCTAACAACCTCATTGACCTATTTGTCAAAAACAAGTCAGCTAGGTCCATCTAGGATACATTAGAAAAAAATATGGAGTCCATGATGCTGGGGTCAAGAAATATGTCATTGGAGAATGGTTCAAATTAAAAAAAAAAATCGATGATAAGTCAATTATGGATAAAGTACACGTCTACGAGAAGTTAGTCTCCTACTTCCTAGTTGAATGGATAAAGATGTGTGAAATTCTCCAAGCAAACGTCCTGATTGAAAATTTTTCAAAATCATGGTCTGACTATCATAATATTATGAAGCATAAGAAGCGAGACATTCCTCTGAAAGAATTGATTAGTTATATGAAGATTGAGGAATCCAATCATCTCAAAGATAAGGCCTTAATAACCTCAAGTTAATTCCTTTAAAAGCTAACATTATGGAATCTGGTTATGGTTTTGGCCTCAAACTGAACATGTTTAAAAATGTTGGGAGTTCAAAGAAGATATTAAAACACTAGAACAAAAAGGCTATCAACTTCAAGAAACTAAGAAAGAATAAAAACCCAACAATTCTATCAAATGCTACGTGTGTGGCAGAGTTGGACACAAATCATATCAATGCTATCAATGCTCTGACCGCCAAAATGAAAACAAACAACAAGCAAATCTAGTTGAAATCTAGATGAAGTGATAGTTGTTATGGTTTTCGAATTACAACTGGTCGAGAATAATGCCAAGTGTATTGTAGACATAAGTGCCTCCTAACATTTTTGCGCTAACAGAGAAATGTTCACTGAGTTTGAAAGTGTAGTTGAAGGTGAACAAGTCTACATGGGTAACTCAAATAGCTTAGAAGTACTCGGTAAAGGAAATATTTTTCCCAAACTTACTTCTGGCAAAATGTTAACATTAAATAATGTCATTTATGTACCTTCCTGATGTAAGAATTTAATTAGTGGTGGATTATTGAATAATGCATATATTAAACTAGTCTTTGAATTCGATAAACTTGTACTTTCTCGTAATGTAGATTATGTTGGGAAAGGTTATTTGAGTGGAGGGTTATTTGTGATTGAGACTATGTTTAATAATAGCACTACAACCACAGCTTTTGCTTATATTGTTGAATCTTTTGACATGTGACATGCTAGATTAGGTCATGCGAATATTCATTCTCTTAAAAAAATTCATAAAATTGAATTTAGTCCCTAATATAAGTGATAGTAGCTTTAATAAATGCAAAATTTACATTGAAGCCAAGCATGCTAGACCTTCCTTAAAAAATTGTTAATGATAGGAAGACTGAACTATTAGAATTAATTTATACTAATTTAGCAAACTTTAGAAAAATAGAAAGTAAAAATGTAAAACGTTACTATATCACCTTTGTCGATGATTGCATTAGATACACAAAGGTTTATATTCTAAGATTAAAAAATGAAGTTGATAAAAATTTTCTTCTTTATAAATCAGAAGTAGAAAACCAAATTGACAGGAGAATAAAATGCCTTGAATTCGATAGAGGTGGTGAATATGACACTAATTTCCTTAAAGAGGTTAGTGAGAAAGACAATATTATACATGAATTTTTTTGCTCCTTATTAACAAAATGGCATAGCTGAAAGGAAAAATAAAATTCTAAAAGAAATGATTAATGCTTTACTTCTAAGTTCTGGTTTACCTGACAGTATGTAGGGGGAGGTTGTACTTTCTACAAACCATATTCTTAATAGAGTGCCTCATAAAAAGTTAGATTGTACTTTATATGAATTGTGGAAAGTTTATGCCCCTAATCTACAATACTTGAGAGTATGGGGGTGCTTAGCAAAAGTAGGTTTGCCTTCTTTTAAAAAGAATACTATCAAATCTAAAACTGTTGATGTTGTATTTGTTGGATATGCTTTAAATAGTGTTGCATATAGACTTATGTCTTTGCATGAGCATTCTATATGTGAATCTAGAGATGCTTTCCTCTAAAGAAATCTATCATAAATACTGATATACAGTTAGATGAACATGTTTTTTTTTCTTCTAGTACACATAATAGAAATACTCTTAATGATGATGTGAAACCTAGGAGAAGTAAAAGACAAATGACGACAATTAGTTTCGGACCTGATTTCCTTACTTCCTTTGCAACTAAGATTAGTGATTTAGACTTAATAAGTGATTCTATTGCTCATGCATTTTTTATAAATGAGGATCTAAAAGCCTATGATGAATCCATAAAATCAATAGATGTGAGTTTTTAGAGAGATACTATTAATAATGAGCTAGAATCTATTAATAATGAGCTAGAATTTATTAGGTCTTTAGAAATAAACTTAGACTAGATGGGTCAATCCAAAACTATAAGGCAAGACTAGTTACTAAAGGATTCACTCAGAAATTAGGAATAGATTATTTTGATACATACTCTCCTGTGATTAAGATTTCAACCATTTGTGATTTATTTTCCTTAGCTGTCATTCGCATTTTGTTGGTACACCAGATGGATGTGAAGACAACTTTCTTGAATGGAGATTTAGATGAGGAGATCTACATGGAGCAACCTCTAGGTATTTGTGGCACCTGGTATGGAAGATAAAGTTTGCAGACTTAGAAAATCTTTGTATGGTCTCAAATAAGATGCAAAACAATGACATGAGAAATTTCATAAGACTATTCTCAGTTTTGGTTTTATTGTTAATAGTGTAGATTCATGTATGTATTCTAACATGTTTGGTTTTGATTGTGTCATCATAAGTTTGTATGTGGATGACATGTTAATTTTTAGTTCCAATATAGAAGCCATTAATAAAACAAAAAAAAAATATTATCTACTAAATTTGAAATGATTGATTTGGGAGAGGTAGATGTAATCATAGGTGTTAAGGTTATTAATTAGAAAATGGATTTACTTTAAATCAATCTCACTATATAGAGAAAGTGCTAAAAAAATTAATAGATTTGATGTAATCCCTGTGATAACTCCTTATGATTCTAGCATACAACTATTAAAAAATAAAAGAAATAGTATTTCTCAATTAACGTATGCTAAAATTATTAGAAGTCTTATGTTCTTGATGAACTACATCGACCTGATATTACATATGTAGTCAACAGACTATAGATATACCTATAATCTTAGAAATGAGCATTGGAATGCTTTAAAGCGATTGCTTAAATACCTTAAAGGTACAATAACATAGGAATTGGATTTTATTGGATACCTATAGTCCTAGAGGGCTATTGTGATGCAAACTAGGTAACTGATAATGACAAAGTAAGCTCTACAAGTGGGTATGTTTTTACTTTGGGAGGAGCAACTATTTCTTGGAAATCTACTAAATAGACTTGTATTGCTTTCTCCATGATGGACTCAAAGTTTATAGCTCTTGACTTAGTCAAGCAGAGGCCGGGTGGCTTAGGAATTACTTGCAAATATTCCTTTATGGGAAAAATCAACACCTTTTGTATCTCTATTATGTGACTTACAAGCAGCAATTTGTGTTGCTAAAAGCCAACCTTACAATGGTAAGAAATGCATATTCATATAAGACATGAATCTTTAAGATATTTAATAAAGAATGGAGTTCTTTCTGTGGAATACGTAAGGTCAGAAAGGAACTTAGCTAATCCACTAACCAAAGGATTAAGTAGGAAAATGGTTCTGGATTCATTGAAGGGGATAGGTCTTAAACCCAGTGGTTGAGGAATTCATGGTGGATATGCAACTTGGTTCTCTAAGTTCAATTTAAGTCAAACAAAACCATGAAAAGACTCATAGTGTACATTTTATCTATCCATATGGAAAATGATGTACATGTATAAGGTTGAGTTCTTACTCTTAATTAATTCATAGCCCAAGGTTTGAGTGGTCCTATTGAGACAAACTTGATGAATTCACTGACATGTGAGGTTGATTTTATTACTCTTAATGAGTTCATATCCCATAGTTTGGATGGTCCTAGTAAAATGGGCTTGATGAATTCACCAAATTTAAATTTGAGAGAATAAGTTTAAAAAATGTTAAATGATTTCATAGTCCTGAGTCAGATGGTCTATATTGAGATAGACTTGTTGAAATCACCTATGTTAGTGTGAAGAACTAGCCACCTTCTATGAAAGACATTGGGCGTTCTTTCTAGAGCACTTACTAGCATCCATGTAACACTTTTAATCCGTTTCCATTGTTGGAATAGAATTACAAGATGTTATAATACAAACAGAACTTAACATTAAACCCAAATAAATAATTCCGCTTAAATTAATTATCAATAATTAAGTTCCATTCATAACAAACATTCTCATTTTAGGCTATAATCGAGCCTTCGGGGCCCTAAGAATACATTAGAAATAATCAGGGATCAAATTGAGATAAATCATAAATTTTGAGAAAAACATGAAAATTTGAGATATAAGGGTCACATGGTCGTGTGTCCAATCCATGTGACATAGCCCAGACCGTGTGAAAATTTGAAGTTAGGACACACGGCCGTGTCCCAGCCCGTGTAACTCACTGACTTGGGTCACACGGCCGTGTCGCAAGCCGTATGCTAAACGTTGTGGCTTTCAACATTGGCGTGTGACTATCCTACATGCCCATGTGTGACTTCACACGCTCGTACTTAGAGGTCGTGTACCTTTCAAAAATAATCTCACAAGGCTGTGTCCCAGGTCGAGTGTCATCCGTGTGGAAATTGCATCTATACTATTTTACAACACGACCAAGGCGCACGCCCGTATGTGCTTCTCGTGTGTGACATACGGCCATGTGTCAAACTGTGTGTACCTAGATGAATCTTGTTATTGATTTATGAATTATATGATAAATACTTAGTTTGTTTTTAATTATGCATGCTTAATCCAAATATGATGTGCTTAGGTGGAGGAGGAATAGACCCTACTTAAGAGTAGATCTAGCATAATTAAGCGGAGTTGATCGCACGCCTAGAGATAGGGTGACGAGATTTTTCCAGATTAGGGTGAAACCTAATATGGGAGTCCATAGATCGATTCTATCGCTATTCTAGGGGTTACTATTCGAAAGAGATTTACATTAATTAACCTAGGGTTAGACGTTATTCGCCTCGAGAGAGGGTTTAATATACGTTAGGGAGTCTTACAGATCAAACTAAGTGAATAAATCGTATGGTTCAGTGTTAAATAACAAGTGAAGTCTAAGTGGATTCTTCTTGAGGGTATCGTCGTGATCAACTGAGTTTCTCTTCAAGTTATTTTCCAATTCATTCTTTTTGTCTTTGTGTCTTTAATTTATTAAGTCGTTAATTTAGATTAAAGCAACTTCACTTATTTTAGGCTAAATAATAAAAAGAAAGTTAGTATTAGTACTTTTAGTTCCTTTGGGTTCGACAATCCGGTCTTGCCTAAGCTATACTACTGTTCGATAGGTACACTTGCCTTTAATCGTTGTCAGAGTTAGTTTCTAGGTTCGATCATTCTCTTTATAAATTTTAAAACTCGACAAAACAACGATCATCATGCTTACTTGGACACTAAGAAACCCAATTACTAGCCATTCAACCTATTCAGAACACAATTAAACATGCTCCAAACATGCCAAAACAACCACCTTAAGTGTCTAACCAATGTACCCTCATTGGTACCACATTTTATATTTTCCAACATATTAACAAAGGATCAATTATTCGTGATTCACATTCATACCAAAATTTTCCATATTTTTCTATATTTGAACTAGTATTTAGCTATTTAAACTACAAAACTTTAAGCTAAAACATATACCAAAACATTTAGATAGGCTAACATACGAAAACATAGTCTCAAAAACAATCAAAAGACCTCCCTATATATGTCATTACAAAATAAAGTATCACACCACAAGGGAGGCGCTACTTAGGCACAAGGGAAGTGACGCCTCTTGCATGCTAGAGGGCCTGGGTTCGAGTTGCAAGGATCCCTTTTCTGCTATTTCTTTTTGACGCCAAAGCTAGGGAGGTAGTGTACTCAGGATGGATTCTGGTGGATGAGTGTTGAAGGAGTCAACACATTTGAATTGGATGGAGAGGAGTGAATGTAGGAGCTTGACTCATTCAAATTGTTTGAATGAGTGGAAGGGAGGAATTTGAGGAGAAATGAGGGGGACGGCATAGTGGTTGAAGGGAGTGGGAGTGTGTTGCCGAAATTTGAAGTGGTGTGGGTGTGAGCATTCGGTTTTAGTGTGTGGAAAGGAGGTGTGCCTAATTTAGGTAGCCTTGGGTGATATTTTTTGGCATTTGGGGTGTTGGTTTTAGTTTTCTTCCATTCTTTTTGGTGCCAAAAATTAGAAGACCATTTGGGGCCTAAAATCTTTCTCTTCTCTTCAATCTTAGAAGCCGAAATTCCTTGCGGGTTTTCTTCTTTTTCCTTCTTTTTGTGTGTTAGCCGAATCCACTCCACCCATTTTTTGCTTCATTCTTCTTTTTCCATCTTTCTCTAAGCCGAATCCTTCTTTGTGTTTTTCTCTTCTCTCAATACTTCCTTGAGCCGAAACTCTGTCTCCTATCCCCTCTCTTCTCGTCACTTCTAAGCCAAAATTACCTACTCTTCTACATCTCTTTCTTTTCAAGAACGGAACATTCCCGACATTTGGCAAGTTTTTTTTTGGTTGGCCGTATCTCTCTAAAGGCATTTACTTATTTTTTGGTTCTTCTCCTATTTTCTTTGAAAGAAAGCCGAATTCCTCTAACATTCATATCCTTTTCTTTTGGCTTTTGTTCTAGTGGATTGCCGTTATCTGTTCTTCATCACTCTCAATTGATTTCTTTAGTGTTGGGGTAAGTGTTTCCATTCTGATTCAATCATTTCTTGTTTTGATTAAAGTGTCGAAGGCAGTAGCTAATCTTTTAGGGTCTTGGCCGATTGAAAGGGGGCTCATCTTCACATTACTTTGGCTTTTGCTTAGTGTTGGTAAGGTGTTGAGGTAAGGGAGATGATTTCTTTTGTACTGGGTTATTTCTTTTGGGATTTATGTAAAATCGAATAGCTATTTGATTGACAGTGCTAAGTATGGCCGAATATAGGAGGTGTGACGCAAGTTTTGAATTCCCGGGAGTTATTCGACTCGTGGTTTAGATCTAAATCTTTGGGATTTATCGATTAGGTAAGGGATTTATTCATTCGGGTTTGATATTCTTAGTCATAGTATTCTCTGTGTTAACCTGGCTTAGTGACCAAAGGTGTTATGGACCCTAATGGCAGCCAAGGCAGCCAAGCATTAGGAGGGGTCAGATCTGAAACCCCAGCCCCTAAGTTCAAGAAGAGGGCCGTGTCTGCGGTTCGCGATTGGCCACCTTGGTGTGGACCAGCATCCGAGCAGGAGAGTAGGCAGATAGCGGTAGTGTCGATTAACAACAATACCGACGTGGAGGGTGTATTATTGCGAGTGATCAGGTGTGTAACCCTTACACACTTTCTTTGTTAGTATGTATTAGCGTGTAAACTGCTAAAAGCTGGATTAACGGTTAGAATGGGTATGATACCCATGAGGGTAAAATCGAGGACTTCGGGTAAGTCCACTTTGTTTGGTTAACATTAAAATGCCTGATAAAATCTGTATATGCCATGCCATGTGATCTTTAATTGCTAAGCATGATATTTATGCCATGAAAAGTACGTATATTAATGGGTATGATGAGAGGAGGAGGAAGGATGATTCAGACTGTCATCAGTGGTTTTGACCACACAGTGGGTTGACCTCGCTTTCTATATGATTATTGTGACTAGTCTTAGTGGTTTTGACCACCAGTGGTTTGGTACCACATGTTGTTGTTCTTGTGACTTGTCCCAATGGTTTGGTACCACAGTGGGTTGGCCCCACAGATTGATATACGGGATTGTCATCAGTGATTTTAACCACAAGATGGGTTGGTCCCATCATAATATTTCGTGCCTACGGTCATCAATGGTTTTGACCACACTTACATTATTTGTGACTACGGTCATCAGTGGTTTTGACCACCAGTGGTTTTGACCACACGGGGTAGATACAGGAGTTCGGATGGTTAGGTTGGGTTGCATGACTTGCTTGTTAATTTATGAAATTGTGTAAGGGCTTGATAATATCGGGATGGGGATTTATACGCTGAGTCTCGTTGACTCACCCCTTCCTTTGCATTTTTGCAGATGATTCGTAGATCGCGGATGCGGAGCCGGGGCAGACTCGAGGTGGCCATGTGCATTTTCTTTTGGGTTGTATTTTAAACTTCTATTTCGGTTTTACTTACTTTAAAATTTGGTTTTGGGTTGTAATAAGGCCATTAAATTTTATTTTGGAGTTTATTTATCTGTTTTATTTTCATGGAAATTTGTGTAAATTAAATAAAATGGCATGCCTAAATAACTTATTAATTGAATGCTTTCTAAATTCACACAAATTATCGGGTTTTTCCAAAACTTCACCTTCGGATAGATAAGCAAACTTGTAAGATTAACAAAGTATCGAGATTTTTTTTAAAGCTAAATTCAAAACAGTTTTAGTAATACTTTTAAATCAACTCAGTTTTTCATAACATCAAAAGTTTTCCTTAAATTAGAGACGGCAACTTGTTTTCAAAATCGTTTTCTTCCCTGTGACATACCAGATTCGGTCGTAGCGTTTTGATCGGGTTTGGGGTGTTACAACCCATGTGAGGTTACTGGCTTATTGAGCACGGGCGAGACACGGTCGTTCCCTTTAACCGTGCGAGGTTACTAACTTATCGAGCACGGGCTAGACACGCCCGTGCCTGACGATCGTGTGAAGATACTGACTTGCCGCACATGGGTTACACACACCCGTGTGACCTCACCGTGCCAACAGACATGCCAGCACCTCCATATCTTATCACAGCACCACCACAAGATCCAGCCGATGATGAGGACCTTTGAGTCCTTTTATCTAGATTTTCTATTCCTTATTTTAAATTTTTAATTTATTTTTCTCGTTATTTTAATATTCGATTTGTCTTACGTTTGAACATTTTCCTCATACATTGACAAATTTTATCATGATTAACATCCACATCTAACATTTGAGTATTCCTAACATTTATTTAATTACGCCTCCAAGATTTCTCATTGATAAATTAGCAGTATAAAACACATCATTAGGAGTACTTCACTATTATACAAGTTATCCGTCACCACGACATCTAGCATCCTCCAAGGAAATCATCCAAAATTCAGGAAGTGTTACTTCTCCCCTTCTCTTTTTATTTTATTACATAATTGTTTATCTATCTTTGTACATTGAGGACAATGTACATCTTAAGTGTGGGGGGGGGTAAAAGTACCTAACTTTTTGCATTATTCCAAAATCCTGAATTTTAGTCTTGTTCCTTAGTAATTTTCTCATATTATTAATTAGGGTGACATTTTAATGATTTATGATTTTTATTGATATGTTTTCGAGTAAGTGATTGATAATTGTGCATTGATGATTAAATTTGAAGAATACTAGAGAATCAAGCATGATAAATCTATTTTTCAAGAATAAAAAAATTTCTAGGTTGTTGAACTGAATTTGAGCATTACCTTGAAGTTTGAAATTTACAGGATTGATGTCAAATACCCATAATTTTTGTGAGATTTGAGCCTTATAGAGCATATATTCTTTTTCATGTTCACTTTATTGATTATAAGTGTGTCAACATTGAATTGTTATTCTAGAATTTGCCTTACTTATACATGTTGAGACCACATTAATGATTTGATATACTGAGATGATAAAGGCACCTAGGTTTTAACCATTCACTCCACTAAAAAACCTACCTTCACAAATTAACCCTTAGTGAACCCATTTGATCCTAACAACCCTTTTTATTGATTTACCCGCTAATATTAACCCAAAACCCTTTGTATTTGTTATCACTATTCTTTTGACTACCCTTCTATCAAGAATTGATTTGATCAGTTACCGAATTAGTTTATTTCAGTTGATAAAGTTTTCTTTATTATGTTTCTATTTGAAAAAAAAATTGAAATCAAAGTATATTCAGCATTAGTAGTATAAAAAGTGAGCTTGTACATTTAAATTTCAATTATCAAAGAAAAATCTCGTAGTATTAGTTTCAAAGTTTCATGTGATGTAATTATTCAGAATATTAGTTCAATTACCTTTCTAAAAGTTAGGTAACTTGTCAATTTAATCTCGATTCTAAACCTTCTAATTCAGTCTTAATCCACACCTTTAACCTAAGCCCCGTTGCAACCCTGTCAAAGACCTTTTGATTTGTGTATCATCTCATATTACAGTGGTGGAGATTTGATTTTCAGGCAAGCCTATGGGATTAACTTTTCAGGTTCGACTTATGAGTGCTTTTTCTTAAACCTTAAACACTTCGAGTGCTTTGAGTGAATCTTTAGTGAGGATGTCAATCCTTGTCAGTTTTGAATTAAAGGTAATTATTTAGATAAGGGGAGATGTCTATGTTTTTATGCTACAAATTTATGATTGAGAATTGTTTGAGCCTTTAAGAGTCTTTGAGTTAAATTATCCATGTATAAATTATCTGTGAATTATGATGAGGCATTGTTGATAGGAATTGTGAATTATGGAAAGTTCGTTTTAATTATAAGTTGAAAATTTTGCTTGAGGACAAGCAAAAGCTTAAGTGTGGGGGTATTTGATAAACCATAAAAGTAACATATTTTAGGCCCACATTTAGTATGCTTTTGGATGATTTAACCCTTTATTTATGTAAAAAGGTGCTCTTAATCCTTTCTTTTCATGTTTTATAATCAGGAAAGCACCCGATGGCGAAAAGAACAAGAAACAGGCTTAAAATGGGCCAATTTAGGCCAAAGAGAAAATCGACACGGCCTGGACTTCAAGCCACATGATCGTGCCTCGACAATTAACTAAGACACGGCCATGCCATGATTTACACGGCCGTGCCCCAATCGACAGAATCGAGACATGGCCTGAAAATGATTTACACGGGCATGTACCATGGCCGTGCCCCTGCCGCAGGAGAGAGCAATTTCACTCAGATTTGGATACTTTGAGAAAAAAACATATTCCAAAGCCTATTCAAACACCGAGTAGGAGTTGTAATTGAATTGGGACACTTAGAGGCCAAGTAAAGCATTCCAAAAGTCTATATAAACACCCTAAGTGTAACCTGAAAGGGGGCGATGAGCTAGGCCAAGGAGCCGAGCCAGAAGGTTAGATTTGTGGGAATTACTCGAAGATAGCCAGTCGATCCATCTCAAGGAGCCGGAATTCTACTCAAGACGGCGAATTTCTCCTTCAATTCCTTCATGGGGTTTTAGGGATTTCTTATGTTTTGTTTCATCTTTTCTCTTGAGATGTTTTCTTTATTCATTATGAACTAAACCCTTCAGACACCTGAAGGGGATGAAACCTTGATGAATCTTATTATTGATTTCTGAATTATATGATAAATACTTAGTTTGTTCTTAATTATGCATGCTTAATCCAAATCTGATGTACTTAGGTGGAGGAGGAATAGACCCTGCTTAAGAGTATATCTAACATAATTAAGCGAAGTTGATCGCACGCCTAGAGATAGGGTGACGAGATTTTGTCGGATTAGGGTGAAACCTAATATGGGAGTCCATAGATAGATTTACTGCTATTCTAGGGGGTTATTATTCGAGAAAGAAATTTTCATTAATTAACCTAGGGTTAGACGTTATTCGCCTCGAGAAAGGGTTTAATATATGTTAGGGAGTCTTACGGATCAAAGTAAGTGAATAAATCTTATGGTTTAGTGTTAAATAACAAGTGAAGTCTAGGTGGATTCTTCCTGATGGTATCATTGTGATCAACTGAGTTTTCTTCAAGTTATTTTCCAATTCATTCTTTTTGTCTTTGCGTTTTTAGTTTAGTAAGTCATTAATTTAGATTAAAGCAACTTCACTTATTTTAGGCTAAATAATAAAAAGAAAGTTAGTATTAGTACTTTTAGTTCCTTTGGGTTCGACAATTCGGTCTTGCCTAAGCTATACTACTGTTCAATAGGTACACTTGCCTTTAATCGTTGTCAGAGTTAGTTTCCAGGTTCAATCATTCTCTTTATAAATTTTGAAACTCGACAAAACAATGATCATCATGCTTACTTGGACACTATGAAACCCAATTACTAGCCATTCAACCTATTCAAAACACAATTAAACATGCTCCAAACATGCCAAAACAACCACCTTAAGTGTCTAACCAATGTACCCTCATTGGTACCACATTTTATATTTTCCAACATATTAACAAAGGATCAATTATTCATGATTCACATTCATACCAAATTTTTCCATATTTTTCCATATTTGAACTAGTATTTAGCTATTTAAACTACAAAACTTTAAGCTAAAACATATACCAAAACATTTAGATAGGCTAACCTACGAAAACATAGTCTCAAAAACAATCAAAAGACCTCCCTATATATGTCATTACAAAATAAAGTATCACACCACAACTCTAAACCACACCATTCATCAACTACACATCAAGATATTCATCTATGCATTATATATACTTGTTCCAACATTAGAAAATGTACTCTAAGAAAACTACTAATCTCACTCATTAACTACGTCTATCAACATTCATTAAACTCATATATTCATCTATATATACATGCCACTACCTATAAATAAGATGCAAAAACTACCAACTTAGATGGATAGTGTGAGCTGGTTGATTGATCCTTCAAAAAAGTTAACAACGATTATCTACAAAACAACCCAAGAAAACTCGTAAGCTTAGCTTAATAAGGACATAATATAACATTTACTCTAAATATAATCAAACTTGGTTCACATATTAAGTAATTACTCAAAGTTTTGGGAGCATAAATGGTGAAATGCTGAGACATTAAAATGCATTTAGAGGGTACCAAAGTACAAACAGGGGCACGTATGTGCATTCAAGGGTACTAAAGTAAAAACAAGGGCACATATATGCATTCAGGGGTACCGAAGTACAGACTGGGGCACGTATGTGCATTCTTATATTACCTACTACAAGTCAAATTCCATCATTTTAGATTTTTCCTCAATTTCTTACACATCTATTTAACGATCTAAACTTTTTTTGTAGTATATATAATCAAACTGAAAACAAATAACAACATAATTTATAGTTTAATTGCAATAAAAAGTAAGTCACTACAAACTTACCTGAGTTAAATTGCAATAATTGTAAAAGTTCAGGGACTATTCCGCTACTTTTTCTCGTATATCAACAGAATTTTGATCTAACATAGAATTTATTTCATATATTAATAATTTTTTTTAAAAATTATACCCTTCTATTTACAAAAATTACACATCTGCCCCTAACTTCTACAATTTATGCGACATAGTACCTTAACCCGAGAATAATCAAATTTAATAAAATTTGCCAAATACCCCAATTAGCCGAATATTTTACCATACTAGTACAGTCCACAACAACTCAAAATTCAAGAGATTACCATGTAAATTTTAATATTTTAACAATTTAATCCATAACTCAAAAACTATCAAAATTATTAAATAAATCATTTTTAATTAGCAATCAAGAATTCAAACTCTCCATTTATCATTCAAACAAACTAGGATTCATCAATGGCAACATCTCAAATCTTTAACAATTTCTAAAATCAAGGTTCGAGCTATCTAGACCTAGTTGCAACAATCACAAAAACACAAAAATTACAGGAAATAGAATAAAAATAAGCTTACATGACAATGATCATAAGCTAACTAAACTTCAAACTCCCAAAGCTAAATTTTCTTTCTTCTATTTCGGTGAGAAAGCATGAGAAAATGATACCATTTCTTTTGTCTTTTATTTTTCTTTAATTTAATTATATAATAGTTATATTGCTCTTTTTTAAATCTTAAAATTCTACCATAAAAATGCACTTAACCGTCCACCAATAAGTCTTATGGACAATTTATTGCATAAGTCCCCACTATTTCATTCAAATCAATTTAATTCATTAACTACGAAAGTTTGCATCTTTCACGATTTAATCTTTTTAATTCAATTAATTAGTAAAATCTTAAAATTACTTCACCAAATTTTAATACTATACTTGAATAATTCTATAAACCTTATTAAAAATAAAAATATGACTTCACGTATCAGAATTGTAGTCCTAAAACAATCATTTTCGTCACCACTGAAAAACGAGATATTACAATCCCAATGTGTATTGGCTAAAACTTGTTGATCTATCGTGGAACATCAATTGGATCTAAGATTAGTTGTGTGTCATGAGTTAACCCC
Source organism: Gossypium rotundifolium (assembly GCA_025506655.1). Classification (NCBI taxonomy): domain Eukaryota; kingdom Viridiplantae; phylum Streptophyta; class Magnoliopsida; order Malvales; family Malvaceae; genus Gossypium; species Gossypium rotundifolium. The sequence continues at coordinate 43,588,335 of CP106725.1, read as the reverse complement.
CTATCTTAACAAGTTCAAGATTTGTTCACTTGTTAAGAGAAGAATCACTCATTTCACTATGTACTAGTTCAAATCCACAAGATACTAGTGCTTAAGCGGCTAAATTCGTTGTTGCTTTTCTCATATCTTCTCTTATGTTTACAAAATTTCCAATTACTTTACATTAATGGGGAAATGTTAGTAATTCAAATTTATTTTGGCAGTTACAAAACATTATTTTCAACAGTTACAAACCGTTTTTTTACAGTTACAAAAACATTAAATATTTTTCTGACCGTTACATGAAAATATTACCATTTTGCCCCTACTAAATTACGTTTTTGCCTTTTCTAAAATCCTATAAATAGAAGGCATTTTCCCTTCATTTGATACACAACTGAAAAGCGCGCAAAGCTTCTTCTACTCTCTCTCATTCTTTTTAAAACTTTAGAATTTTTCTTAAATTGCATTAGAGAAAATTTTGTTTAGGAGTTTAGGTTTTAAGCGGGATCGTCTGTGATCCTTCCAAACTTTCTTAGGAATTGATCCCAATGTGGTTTTTTCGATTAATTTTATTTTCATATTATTTCAGAAGAGCAATACCAATTGAGTTCTACCTTCTTTATTCGAGTGTGTAAATATTGAAGAACTGTATTATCCTTGTGAGACGACGTCCACTACACGATTACACCAATTAGGGTGAATTCATTTATAAGATAATAATTCTTTCACATCATAGTAATACTTTATTTATTTAATATTAAGTTATTTTCTATTTAGTGCTAACAAATTTATTTTACAGTAATATATTTTCCAACAAACATAATGAAGCTAGCGAAAGGTATAATATAAGAAAATTTTAAGCTCACAAACCCTAAACACTAATTACTTTTAGATTCACTTAAGCATAAGTATTAAATTCCCTCCTTCGCCGTAAATTGAGCATTTGTAATCCACAAACACCTTTTTACCATAACCCCGTTTTCACAAAAAAAACCCTGTAATAAAGCTTGATTTTTTACAGAAGTGCAATTTCTAAAAATTTATCAATAAACACAATTAATCACTTTTCTTTACGTTTGAACTTTTAAGCACTTATGTTTTTTCGCTTTTTTGAAAAACATTATTAACAAATTTAGGGTAATTACCTGTAAACGTAAGTATACATGATGATTCAGATAACTACCCTGAATTATTTAGTTAATCATATTTAAAGAGCCTTTAGCTTTACTCATAATTAAATTAGCAAAGTATATTTGGAAACATTGAAACTTAAAACGCGAATATATATATGACAGTCCAAGCATCTTTCCTATTTTAACATTTTTTTAGTATGTTTTTAATTATTACAAGTTTAAATACATAAATATATTAAAATATTTAACATAAAAGACAATGTAAATATAATTCGATAAGTTTTAAAGTAATAAAAATCAATATATTTTTTTTCCAAAAATGTTATCAACTTATTCATATGTCGTTTATTTGATTTCAAATTCTCTAAATATAATTCTACTACATTAAAAATAAAAAAATCTTCATGGAATAAAATTTATCTTGAATAAATAACCCCACATATTTATACATGAATATTTTATAAACCGTTATAATTAGTTTTCTATATTCACATTTCTCAGTAAAATGATAAAACATTATTAGTATAATGTTTAAACTAAAAATAATTATAATTTTATTATTAATAATATTAATTAAAACAACATTTAAAATTTATTTTCAATAGATATCACAACAAGTTTATATATTAAAATTTTTATGAACCATAATAGTTTTATTATTATGGTTAAAATCATAACGAATATAATTTAGTTATGCAGATAATTTTCTACTTTCTTTTATCTTTATTAGTAAATATGTTAATATATTATTAATATAATATTTAAATTAAAAATAATTATAATTATTTTAATATTATTATTAATTAACACAATTTATTGAAAATTGTTTTAGATATGATTCTATCAAAACAAAATTTACTCAATACTTACGACCTAAAAATTATTTATTTTAGAACTCAAAATAACAATAATATAAATAATTTATTTACTTCGATTTTTAAAATTCAAATAATAAAGATTGAAGAGTAGAAAGTATGAATGGAGAACATATTCATGCAAATATATATTTTAGGATACTTTATATATCTTTTATTCTTTAATAATAAATACTTAAACTGATTATATAAAATTAAAATCTTTTATTAAAAAAAAATAATTAAATGCGTGTTAAGCAATCAATTAAAGGGGAAAGCACGATTGGCATTTGGTATGACCAATGAGCCCAAATACCATTAGTTTTAGGTGCATGACCCTCTATCCTTGTGGCATCTGAATTATAAATTTTTCAAAACCTTTATTCTATTTTAAATAAATTTCTTCACATGATTCTAAACTTGATCTTCAACCATTTTTGAACTTTTATTTTCATTGTAAAGTTACATGAGTATCAGACCTCTCTTGATATTTAAAGCCTTAACACCTTGTTTCAGTGGCTTCATGATTATTGAAGCAAGCACAACTTCCTATAAGATGCCTATAGCAGTTCTATAGTTACGTTCAAAATGAAGTCCGTAAGAATGAGCCAATGAAAGAAAAATGAAACAATTGGAGTTTGGATGCACAGAATTCTGAACTTCTGTTTTGATGGCAGACTTCGGTTCCCTGTATTCCAATGGTGGATGTTGTCTTTCAGTAGCTCCTTGAGTTATCATGTCTATCCTGAGAAGTAAATAGAAGACGACAAGTTAATATTTAACTGATTGTAGGATTTGTTTGATATCAAGTTGCATCAATTTATAGCTTTACCTGAATTGAGGAGGTGGAAACATGGCTGTTATTTGGGGAAGTCCCTGCACTGCCACCAATCGTGATGAAAGGCATTTTTTCATCAGCAAGAGTTCTCAATTTGTCAAGCTCAGGCAACACTACCCGTCCTAGATCTGGTCTGTCTTTACGTCTCAGCTCTGAACACTTAAGGGCTAACTTTGCAAAGATCAAGGTCTCTTCCATGGGCCAGTCATGTACAGCTGGGTCTAGTATTCCAGCAAAATTTTCATTTTCAATAGCGTTCTCAACATGATGAGTCAAACCCATTGGGGGTTTAGCAGTTATTATTTGTAGAAGCATGATCCCAAGTGAGTAGATATCGGATTTTATCCCTAGCATTCCAGTTTGCTGATATTCTGGATCTATGTAACAGAATGTTCCGGCGGTTGATGTCATTCGATACTGAGTTACAGTGTCAGCAACTGATGGAGGAACAAGCCTAGCCAATCCAACATCACTAATCTTGCTGACATAGTTGCGATCAAGCAAAATATTGCCCGGTTTCAGGTCACGGTGTACAATAGGCTCTGGTTTGGTTTGGTGTAGGAAAAGAAGACCTGTTGCAATCTCTGCAGCAATTCTAAATCTTACTTGCCATGGAAGTACTGGACTGTTATTGCGCCTAAATAGCCGATCTTCCAAGCTTCCATTAGCCATGTATTCGTAGACTAGGCAGCAATACTCTGGACAGGCTCCAAGGAGAAGTACCATGTTTGGATGTCGTATGCAGCATAACACTTCAACCTGTATGAGTTGCCAAATACATGTGGTGAGGAAATTTTAGTAAGCATTTCAGCAAGGCCTCACTGACATGATTTGGCAGATTCTTACTAAATAGAATATTAGAATAGAGTACCCGATACGTAGTTTAAGATTTTGTTAGATGTGTATGTAGGCATAAGGAAGTATGCATATGTTTACTTGGAGATGTGCACAGATGATTTCTATTTACGATTTAATGCATTTGTGTAACTTGGTTTCTGCTTAGAATTGCATGCTCACCTCTTGCTGAAACTGTAATTGTCCTTGGGCTGCATCTGGACGTAGTACTTTTATGGCAACAGGTGTGTGGTCCAGGTTGCAGTGGTACACTGGCCCGTAACCTCCTTCTCCTATTTTGCGAGATTGCGAGAAGAGATCTGTTGCTGTTTCAATCTCTTGAATTGTATATTTCCTATACCTGAGATCATGCCCAAAATTATTTATAGCCAATTTCCTATCATCAGCTTCTTTATTGGCATTCTTTTCTACAATCTTTCTCTTTTGTGCTTCAAGTTCAGCAATCATTTGAGCTGCTTGGGCTGCCTCAATGGCCACCTGACACTTTGCTTTCTCCTTTTCTGCAAGTGAAAGTGCAGCTTCCTCAGCCAGTCGTGCCTCTTCTATTTTTTGTTCTTCTTGTAATTTCCAGCTTTGAAGTTCTTTTGCCTGTAATCAGAATTTTAATAAAATTATCATATACCACATTCTGAACTTTTTAGATTATGCTCAGAAATAATTTCAGCTTTTAGATATTAAAGTACCCTCTGTTTTGCTGAGAGTGCTTCCTTGCAGGCTGCACTATACATCTCCATTGTCTGCTTGAGCTCCTGTTTGAGTCTTCTCATCTCAGCTTCCACATCATCCTGTGGCATCTGAATGGTTAAGTTCCAGTCTTAAGCATGTATTTTCTATTCTCTTAGCTGTTTTGTATAGTAGTTAATTATGCTCATTTTCATGGCAGAAAAGTATTGCCTTACCATATTCTGAGATGACCATGATGTCCTACCACTTTCATGTGATGTTGAGGAGCTCTCATACTGTAAACTGAAATCCATGGACCTGTTTCCTGAGTATGAAGATCCAAGGCTTATGCTGTCATATTCAGAGTTAATCGAAAGCCGTTGAGTTCCGAAATCGATATTGTCGTGCAGAGATGACATGTTATCAGTACTTGGCCTCCCATTACTTACGAATGATATGTCAGATTCAGGAACTGAAGGCTCGTATTTATTTCTCGGTCTCGTGAACGGTGACCTGTTGCAGGCGATTGAAAATTTTGACTTTCGAATATATATATATATATATAATAATATTATTACTACTTACTTCATTTCCAAGTCTTCATACATGTTGCGTGGTGGATGTTGGGGCCTACTAGGAACTCCTACAGAAGCAAAATAAATAGTGTGAGTGGAGAGGGATACAAGTCAAGAATAGGAGGAGGCGGAGGCATGCAAGAACCTCGATATCTGGGGAAAAGTGCTTGAGCCGAAGGGGATTCAGTTATTTCGGGAATGATAGAGGGTGGGGGCTGCTGTGGTTGAGGTGCAGGAGGATGAAGTCTAGCTGGAGGGGGAGCAGAAGCAGATCGCACTGATGAGATCTTCCCTTTGCCTATCACATATACTGTGCAGTAATTGGGAGCCCCTTTCGAGACTGTTGTTGTGAGCTCCGTGCTCCTGAATCTTCTGTCACGATAAGAAATAGGCAAAAGCAAAGTTATGACCCTCTAGATCAATGAGCCATATTATGAATTGAAATATTTAGATGCATCGATCATGTATGTATGCATTTAATCTTACAAGCAGAATTAGTGTTGCATGCATGTGTGCGTCCCGGGTGGAGAAAGAGGAATCGATTACGTACCTAATAAAGCCGCCTTTTGTTGGGGCGCCGAGTACTAAAATCTCGATTGAAGAGGAGGAAACATAATCAATTAAGGCTTTAGCTATGTCGGTATCCTCCAGTATGATTTCATTACTTGTGATCTGTTGCATTATTAAATTATATAAAAAAAAGTTTATCATCAAAGAGAAGAAAAGGGAAAGAAAACGTACGTCCTTCCGTGAGCAGAAGCATCGGAAAGGTAGAAAGACCTCCTTGGCTTGGTTGTCCACTTGTTGCATATATGCTTTTGCAACATCATCGTTGACTTTAGATATGTTTGTGAGGAGCCCAGCTGCATGCATGCATATATAATAATTGAATGAAATGTGCAAGAGAGAGAAAAGATTGGTATTTAATTGATTAATATATAAAAAGAAAGAAAAAACATACAAGGAGTGGGTATGGAAGAAGGTTTAGTTTTCACATGGACAAGATTGATAGATTGACCCTTGGACAAAAGATGATCCACGGTCCATTTCAATGCGTATTGACTTCCCTTGTCCTTGTCTATTCCCACTGCCACCATCGCACTGTGCTCTTTCCTTTCTCCATTTCTTCTCGCCATCTTTTACTTAAACCCCTAATGCACCAAATCAAATCAATTTGCTTTGCTTACCCTTGCCTTTCTCACTCTTATATCATACATATTCCATAAACCTCCCCTAAAGACCATGGCTAATGAAGAGGGAAGTTTGGTAGGTTTATTTGTTTTCTGGAAACAATCAAAACTAATTGCCCAATAAAGTAGTAATTGGAACCATTAATGATTTTCTTAGAAAACTAATTACACGGGTTATGTTTAAATGTTTTTGTCAGTTGAAACAATTAACTTTAATCTTACACTGCTGTTAACTGAAGATTTAAACGAATATATTCCATTCTTGGCAAGCAATCCTACCATTGGTTGAACCTTTGAATTTAGAGCCTTGGATTGCCCACTTTCTTTCTTCTCATTTAGCCCTTATTAAGTTTAATTTGTTTCTTCTTGTTCAACCGTTCAACTTGTGAGGTACGCTAGCTGACAAAACGAGTTGAATTTTAGTTCGATTTTGTTATATTTTGATGAGCTTTAAATTCGTGCTAGATTATGCATATCTATTATATTAGCTAAAATGTTATTTTTCTAAAAAGAAAAAGAAAAATAAGTAAGATATGGAAAAGAAATAAATAAAGATGTAACAATATATATTGGGTTGAGATATCAAAATAAAAATAGTTTCTTTTCCAAGTAAATCTATGAATAATTTAAAAAAGAATTTATTTGAATATTTATATTTATATTAAATGATAACTCCATCCATCACTTGATGTATTTACTGGGAATCAAATTTGAGGGGTTTTTGAAAAAAAACATTTCTTCGATTGAATTGGTGTAACATCATCCATAAACACAAAGTTCACCCAACCCTAGTTAGACATATATTTTTAAAAAATATTTCTTCGATGGTCACTGGTGCAGTGCAATGACTAGTCGAACCTTTCCCTCCCCAATCCAAAGGGATAAGAAAACCATCAAATCTTCATGTTCCTGGATTCCAATGAATCTTAATTATCAAGATTTTCAAACATGCTCTTGTTTTCATTTATTTAATTTTATATTTTGTTGAGTTAGTCCTCGGCTAGATGCTGCAACATAATTTGTTGTGAGTCAACTCAACTTATTTGCCACTCCATTGGAGCAATAAATCTCGACTCTGTAATACGTGCTTTGCTTTCGGTGAACAGAACTTCTCTTTCACAAGATATTTCGCTTAGCACTTCAAAAGTTTTTTTTTTTTTTTTTTATTATTCCTTTTTTCATGTTTGAATTTTATATTGAATTATTTTATTGGTTCTGTATTAAGGGGTTAGATAGAATTTATTCGAATTTCTTAGTCATTTTCTCAATATTTTTAAAATTCAATTTTCTTACGTTTACTTACATATTCAAAAGTTCATTTTTGCAATGTTCTTTATACATTTTTGAAGTTTCTTCTAAAAATTCCTCCAATTACTTAGAATATTCTAGTGTACAATATAAAGAAGTGACCTACAAAATACTGAGTAACTAAATTAATCGAACCACAGTATTTGGTTCGTGCTAATCCCTGAGCTTATGTTGTAGGTTTTAGTTACAAAAATCCTGTATTTGTGTAGCAGTGAGTTGCTTTTACCAATAAGGTATAAATTGTGAAAAAAGAAAAAAGCTATGCACATTGAATTTACAATTTCGATCTTACTCGACAAATCATCTAAGATCCACATTAAATTGAATGGGATCCAATACAAGGTAGTTGAATTCTTTATTTATTATGATATCACTCACTTAATTAAGAATTTCTAATTTATTTTATAAATATGAATATTATATTTCTGCAATAAAAAAGTTTTTATTCTGTAAATGTTATCGAGATGATCAAGTTTTATAAGTTTTAATTATTGAATGTGTTTATTCAAGGGCGGAGTTAAAGAGGGTTAGCTGGCTCCTATTCCCTTTAAAATGACAAATTTTATTTTTAATCTTTTAATTTTAAAATTTTAAATTAATATATAGTAAAATTATATTTTGACCTTCAAGAATTAAAAAAAATAATTTAATTCTTTAAAATTTATAAATATATAGACTATTAAAATAATAAAATTTCACTTTTATTATCATAAAATATACAATTTTATTTTAATACCTTAAAATATTTTTGAATCTGCCATTCTATTTATCCTTCCAAATTTATTTATATTCTGAATCATTTCTTCGTTCCCAAGTATCGGAAGATATCATTACTATTTTATTAATTACAATTCATATTTTCCTCAAAATCACCACGAAGCTGCTTTCATGTCCTATTCCTAATGGCTATGTATGGATGCATCTATAGAACTATGCATAAGTCCTAACAATTATATATAGATTATACGTTGAAATTTTTGATGAAGTATTTTTGTTTTTTAATCTAATATGTTATATGTATTTAACAAAAGTATATATTTTGATACTTAAAATTAAAGCGGTGTCAATTTTTTATGTTTAATTCAAGTTTTTAAGTGATATTTATTTTGAAAATTATAATTAACAAATAATATTAGTATTTAACATTCATCAAATCAAACTTAAAAGTTACCAAAAAATACACTCATGTGATTGTATTTAACAAGTTAAGCACAAAATTAAATAAATTCATAATTATCACTAATTATTCTATTAACAAAATAATGAGAATTCAAAATCTAATAATATTTCACCAAATCAACCTTAGAATTGAACTTAATGCTAAAAATCAACATTGTTACATTTGGATTTCAAAATGTATAATTTTTACCAAATATAGGTACCACATTGGAATAAAAATAAAACAAGTACCACATTAGAAAAAAAGGTCAAATTCGAATACCAAATAATATAATAAGACTTATATATATGAAAGCATTCTGGTTTTTCTTTGTTATAGTATAACTTTACTCAACAATACATTAAATACATTACATACTTGATACTTTTAAGGCTAATTGGTAAAAATAAGCACTCGAACTTTTTCCAAAAAAATCAATTAAGTTCTTCCGAACCTTCCTATCCAATAGTTAAGGAAATCCTTTCAATCCTTTCTTAAGTTAGCCTCTATCTATCAAGTAAAACTCAAAGGAAGGTTTTAAGAATTTAACAATAGACAATTGGCATCGAAGTTCTCTTTAACTTTTATGGTTAGTACCTTTGCTAGCAGCGAAGAACTTTCCTAGTTTCTTCGATGATAACAAATTCTAGTGGAGAAGATGAATCATAAATCTTCTCTCCACTACCACACTATCCTATTTATAGCAAACCCATGTCCGAATCTCAATCAGACTTATCTCTAATCATTACTGGTTCTCACACGCTTCTACTAATTAATCACATTCTATGAGACTTTACAAGTGCCCTTATTACAGACACGTTGCCTCCACAGAGATGCAAGGTGACATAAACATACAAGCTATCATATTTAACTAACGATATTAAAACATGGGTGGCAATTTTATTAGCATGAAAAGTTCGCCCAATAAGGTCATCGCTTTATTATAACCTTCCTAACACTAGGACTGGTATTTCGTATAATTGGTGAAGTTCTTTGTAAATTTCCACCACGAATTTATCACTTTTACCATTCTATGTTTCGCAACTTAGGCGACCTCCATTGGCGTAGTCTCTCAACCCAATCCGACTCGCCTAATCAGGGTGTGACAAGACTTGTTGTAACATGTTATACTCAAAAATAAGATATTGATTACAAAGAAATCTTCTCTCCAGTTGCCATGTTCAAGTCAATCCGCTTATTGTTATGTATTGTGGCTACTCTTGATTACGAGATCTTAGAAATGGATGTCAATACAACTTTCTGAATGACTATCTTGAAGAGAGCATCTATTTGATGCAACCTCCCAGAGCTTATATTAGTAGGCGAACCTAAACATTTCCTTAGTCTAATTGGAAATTAGCAATTAAAAAAAACTAATATGTCATTTATCAAGTCCAATTAGGGAGATGTTTTGTCTTGGGCATCAAAGCAGATGACTCCTAGAAAATAAAAACATAGACGTGACTGACTAGATTAACAGTACATCGAATATGACCCAAGAATAATAGATCCTAAATCTGTTTATGGATTTATTCACTTGTGACATTCACAGTGTGACATACCTAAATCCTAAGTGGATAACGGACTATGAATGTAACTTGTACACTTTGATGTAAACAAAAGCTTGAGTTCGAATAAATAAGGAACTGAAAGCTAATGCGTTAGGTGTACGGCTTCTGTAGCATGTAGTGTTATTCACAACAGTGGAATTCATAGCCCTAGACGTGGATAAATGATATCCTCTCATTGGCATTACATGGCTGAAGAAAAGTAAACGTGACCACGAGTCATTCGTCTTTGTGATGAATGACTTGATCATTATTTGATAGTGATTGACTTTTCATAAAAGAATATGTAATGGTTACTATTAGATGAAATAGGATCATATTGGGATAACGAATATTATCCCAAAGAGATCAATGATATCCTATAAGGGTAATACACTTATGACAATGTCATTGGATGAGCATTGAGTAGTTGCTTTCGTAACGGTATGTCATTTTGGAGAGCTCAATCATAATACTATAGTGGAATGACTTGAGACTAAATGAGTTTCTAATTAATAGGCGAAATGATGGAAACTTTATTATAAATCATTTGATCCCTAATTACATATGTCCAATTGGTCCCTTTGCTAACTTATTGAAACCAGAAATGAATTACGTGTTTGAATCAAAATGAATGAAATAAATAGAAACAGATAAATGGAGAACATTCAGAAATGATTATGGTTTTCTCCGAAATGGAGAAACGGGATCATTTGGAAATGAATGTGGGTTTTTCAAAAAATAGAAATGGAAATGAAAATGAGAAACGATCCATTTCCAAATATATATGGATTACTTAGAAATAATCAGAAGAATGAGTTTATATTTTTGAGCAGTTTTAAAGTTCGAAAATGAAAATAAACCATTTGATCATAGTGAACAAGTTGATTTGTGAAATATTGAATATATTTTCTTGGAAATTTTACTATGGATCATAATTTTACCATTGGTAAAATTAAGATGAGAATTATTTAATTGGAAAACTAATATTTATTTTGGAAAATAGAAAAAGATGTATTGGGTTGGATTAAATTATAAAGTGTTAGGTTAAAAGTCCAAAAAGCACATATATTTGGGCTCAACACATTAAGAAGCTTGAATCCCCATCATAATACATATGAGGGGAAACACACCCTATTAGCCCTTCTCCTTCTCCTAGTTGGACTAGGAAGTTATTTTTTTATTTGAAATAAACCTCTACAATTCAACAAGGATTCTACCTTCTCTTCCTATAAATAGATGGCACCGTAGAGCTATTAACACAACTTTGATAAATTGTGTTACTTTGCCGAAAAATAGAGAGAATTTATTACAACTTTGATAAATTGTGTTACTTTGCAGAAAAATAGAGAGAATTTATTCTCAATTATTATGTATTTTTTTTCCAAAATAACAATTTTACCAGTTTCTATTAAAGAGAGAATTTCTTTTTTCACCCTAAATAAAAGTGAGACTTTTTCTTCTAGTTTTGTGTTTTAATTTAATTGGTTCGAGCCCACTCGAAGCAGTTCATGGTATGAGAATAGCAGAGAAGATCGTTTGGTTGAAAGTTAGAAAACATCCAGGATCCGCTTATCCAAAAACACCGGTATGATTTTGGTCTAAGGTTTATTGCTATAAATATCACAAGCTGAGTCAGTTTTCAAAATTTTAATTTTTCGCTGTGCAAGAAAATTGTTTGATTTTTTCCAACAAAGGCCTTGTCTGCAATTCAATTGTGCCTCATGAGAGATGTGTTGCAAGGGGTACTTTTAGAGAAAACAACAAGAAGTTTATGGAGAAAGTTAGAAACCCTATATATGACAAAGTCTTTGGCTAATCAGTTGGTGTTGAAACAATGCCTATACACGTTCCGTATGGTTGAAGGTTCATCCATTAGGTCTCACATAAGTCATTTTTTCTCTCTCTTTAATTATTTGAAGAATGTCGAGGTTCAGATAGATAATGAAGATCAAGCTATGCTATTATTGTGTTTTTTTCCTTTCATATATGTCTTTCAGGGAAACCTTGATTTATGGTAGAGATAAACTCTCCTTCGAGGATGTGAAGGGAAACTTCTTGAGCAAAGACAAACTCCAAAATGAGTTTGGCTTAGATGATAGGTCATATGAGTAACCCTCGACATTTGTTGTGAAAAGCAAGTCTGAATCAAAGTCGAGGAATTGAGACAAGGTATGTAACTACTGCAAGAATTTAGGTCACATTAAAGCAGACTATTATAAACTGCAAAATAAGAACAGGAGGGATGTGACCATCTATAAACATGTTACTGTTTATAGTTAAGTATCACACCAAAAATATATCGAATTAAATCGGCATTGTCCACAAACGTACGGGTCAAATTGTAATATAGTTAAGTTTACAATGAAATACTAGTAAGTATTCCAAGGATCGTACCCAAAGGATTGCATATTGGAGAAATTAATATTAAATTAATTATAAAAATAATTACTAATCTAGTTGGGTCACGAATTAGTAGTGTAAATCCAAAATAATATTTTAATTAAATTAACTTAACTAAATTAAGCTAATGGACTTTCCTATTCCTAGTGTCAACAACGTGAGCCTCTAGCCTATGATCGATTAAATCCCCAATTACTTAATTAAATAATTAATTATCCTAAATTGAGTTATTTATCACCCTTAGCTACTACTACCCTCCTGGTTTATCTTCATTAAGGATTACCGCCTAAGTCACCCTTACGGTATCTTCCTAGGCATACGGATACCCTTCTGGACTTTCTGCTCGGCATAAGTAATACACGATAGGATACCTTTCCGGTCTCACCTGTCTCAATATTCTATTAGTTGCGTTACTCCCTAATATACTAAGTACCTTTGAATAAATAACCAATTTCAAATAAATAATTACTTAACAAATAAATTAGTTTAATAAACAAATCATGCAAGATATGAAATAAACACAATAATCTATTCTAATATTCATACAACAATTAATCGACCGAATTAACGAAATACAAATAAAAGAATATAAGAGAAGAGATAAGAGAATGCTCATTGATATTATATTAAGGTGCAGATCCGAAGCAATCTTTGCTTGCGATTGTCTTCACATCGGAATAGAAAAGTTTCGACTACACGAACATGAAAAGAAAAGAAAACTAAAAATTGAATAGTAAATCTGTCTATCTAATTCTGTTTACAATTCCAATGACCCTAAGGTTGCTTATATAGGCAATGACCTACTTGGTGACCAATCAATCCCAAGATACACTTAGATACCAAAGAATAAAATATTCTGTTAAAAGATAGGTTCTAATTATGGAAATTTTCCAAATGTGTCGTGAGAAGAATCATCGTAATTTTGGTAGGTCATTGTCGTGTCGTCGGGACATGGAGATGCTTTTCCTCAGGACGTCAACACCATGCCATTCTTCCCATTTCTTCATCGTGTCATCATGACGGGAGGGAATTTCTCGTAAGGACATTAAGTGCTTTCCTAGGCCTTGGCAGCTTCATTGGCTTATCGGGCTCCTTGTCTCACAGCCTGATCATTATTCCTTGTATTCTTGGACCTAAAATGGTATCTTGCACACTTAATTAGCTCATTAGTCACTCACGAGGCCCGAGCCGGCCTTACGGGTCATTGAAATAGCAAAAAATGAGTAAAAATATTTATTTTATTAATATTTTATTCCTAACCTACTAATACCGAAAATGTAAAAATTGAAAATATTATGTGATCAAAAGCAATTCCATAGTGAAACCTATATAAAAGAATAAAGTATTGAAATAGTTTCCAATTCCATTCAATTAAGTTGATGACTATAGGTTAAAAGAATGATTTCTTAAACGTAGTAATAAATTTGAACCATTACCAACATCAAATACCCATTACAAAGATTGAGGTTCAAGATTTATGATTTTGAATAAAATTTTACATAAAAGCATAAAATATATTACATTTCTATTAACCATACAATTAGTAGTAGTGAAAATATACTTTCTCATTAGGAAATTCTCTTTAAAATAAAGATGGAAGAACAGAAGTAGATGTTAATATTCTCTCACACACTTTTTCTTGACTAAATTACTAAAAAAGACATTTTTTAAATTACAAAAATAGGCCAATTTTTTTAATAATTTATATGAATGAGCTGATTTTGATAAAAAGCTTCTAGCTGGAAACATTTTCAAGGAAAAGTAAGAAAAATGCTTCCAGTTGGAAGTGTTTTACTTGTCAGAGGGGAAAAGCTTTTCTAGCTGGAAGCTTTTTGTATTTTTGTTAGGATTTTCTAGTGGTTTAGGGTTTTAGGTTTTTTAAGGTTTTATTACTAGGGTTTTAGGTTTTTAGGGTTTTAAATTGATAAAAATTTTAACTTAATAATTGTAATAATTGAATTCAATATTTAAAATATTTGTATTGACACCAATTGTATATTATTATTTATTAAAAATAAAAACTTGGAGTACTAAAAAAATATTTTTAACGAGCTGGGTTCTGAAAAAATATCCCGGGAATCCCGGGGTATCTGAAACGTTTTTGAAAAAATGCCCCAAATAGTGGGGTTGAAATTTGTAGAGAAAAAAAGCTCCATGTAGGACGCATTGTCAGAAAAAGTACTGAAAATGACAGTGCATTTTGCTTGGAGTGTTTTTTCTCTACAACTTTCAATCCTTACTATTCAGGGCATTTTTTCATAAATGTATAAGATGTTATCCCTTGGGTTATAAATGTAACACATTTCAGCCTCTAATAGCATAAACCGAGGAAATAAAATTTGAAGAAATTTAGAAGAATAAAAGTTTGTAGGGAAGACATAAGTTGGAGCAACAATATTATTTGTATAAAAAGTAAGTATAAGAATTGATTTTTCATGTTAATATTTATTTGAAGCATGATTTTTTTTGCATAATGTTTTTTAATTCAAACTTCTCTTGACATATAACTTGGTTAAAAATGAGTGGATGAATTAATGTTATTATTTATTACGACGGTGAGGTTCATGACACCGAGAACGACATAGTTTTTTTATCAGAGAACACAATGCGACTGGCGTTTAACCAAAACATAGAGTTACCAGAACTTTGGAAAAAATTTAAGCGAAAATTTACCAAATCTAGCCAGATGAGAGTATCGTCTATTAACTATCAATTTTGTGCTTCAGTCAATATCGTGAGATATGACACTATCAATATCAAAGGTGCTCGGGGCTTGGAGGTGATGGTGCAAATGCACATCGATAGTGGATCACCATTTCTTGAGTTATATGTGGAATTTTTAAGCCAAATGAAGGCATTTGATAGTCAACATCTCTTCCTATTTAAGAGGCTAGAACGGTTGAAAATGCCGATATTCTAACCACTTTGTTAGAAAGTTCTTATAATGATATTCCAGAATCATCAATGAGAATACACTCATCCATCTCAGCCTTAGATTCAATTGTGGGAGGCAGAACACTTAACAATCAGGTTTTGGTGGTAGAACGGAATACACAACCCCTGCACGTCACTCAGATAGTGGGTGGGACATGAACCTCAATGGGTCGATGTTCAACGCTAGGAATACTTACTGGAGAATGACTACAACTTCCAGCGGTTGGCAATGGACATGTGATTTTAGACGTCCTGACACGTGCACAAGAAAGGATAATGTACTCCCTATGATGTCCATTGGCGAGGGGACATCCAACACAACATATATTAGTAGGTTTAAGATTGAAATGACAATGAATCTGATGTGGATCCAATCTAGTAGCCCAATGCCGTCAATTCAAAAGTTGCATTATTTTCTGAACCAGATCCTATTCCAACTAAACTAGAAGATGGTAAGGGGGTGAAGATGAAGAATAATAAGATCTACGATTCACGGCATACTCGCATCCAACCCACTTGCATAATGTTGATCTATCGACAGAAGATGGATTGGAGTTTGCAGAACTACCACACAAGAAGCTGGGCCATGCAAGTTATTTGTTGAATTCGGGTAATTGGAAGTGGGCAAGAAGTTTTCCACTAAAGATGGTTTTCTCACTATAGTGAAATGATACAACATCAAGAACGAGGTTAACTTTCATGTGGTTTAATCAAAATCTGAGAATTTCGAGGCGAAGTGTATAATGCGAAACAATAGATGCACATAGAAAATCATGACTTCTATTAAGAAGAAGACTATGTTATGGACGATAAATAAGTTTACTAGTTCGCATACGTGTGTTGCCATTGGTATAGTATCATGGGCATAATACTACTGATGGATGAATTTTTGCCCATGTTTTTATTAGGGTTTTCTGGTTGTTTTGGGTTTTATTAATTAGGGTTTTAGGTACAGTTCCACTTAATTTGACGTAATCATAGGGTTGCAAGTGTTTTATGGGATCATCCAAAGTTAGATTCCGAGATGATCGCAGGCATAATACTATCGATGGTGAAAGCGAATTTGAGGACTGCTATGTTAATTCTAATTGCAAATATTCGTAGCCAATTCAACTACACGCTTTCATATTGCAAGGCGTGGATAGGAAAGCAAAAGGAATTGAAGAAGATGCACAGTGGGTGGGACGCATCATATAGTGAGGTATGACAGTGGCGTCGGGTGTTAGAGAGGTACGTCCCAAATTATGTAACTGATCTTGAAATGGGGCTCGTGTACCACAACGATCGCTTACTCTGTGGATGCCCAGTGTTCCACCGTCTATTTTGGAACTTCAAGCAATACTCTCATGCATTCCATTACTACAAGCTATTGATACAAATATACCGTACCTTTATGTATGGTAGATATACCCATCGGCTATTGTTGACTGTGGCATAGGATGGTAATCGGAGAATCCTTTCAATTGTGTTTGCAATAACACCTTGGGAGTCAACAGATAACTGAGATTTCTTTCTGTCTAGGTTGAGGAGGCAGGTCTGCCCCTAACCTGATATATTTGTAATCTCAGATCGGGGAACTGGAATAGTATCTATAATTGAATGATAAGGAAACCTCTGGGATTGCATATACCATCGGTATTGTCTAAGGCACATTGTATCCAACTACTACTGGAAATATTCCTCTACTGTCGAGTAAGCACAAGTGACCAACATGGGTATGTTATTGCAGCCAATATTCTTTGGTTTGTAATATTCCGTTTGTTTTCTATATTCTTTGGTATGTAATCATCACTATCCACTTTTATTGATAGGGTACGAGATTGTGAAAGGTCGTTTCCATGAGATGTTGGAATTCTTATGGTCAACTAATGAGGAGAGGGCACGATACCTCTCTAACATCCCTTTGATCAGTGGACACAATACTATGACAGGGATCTACGATATCGCCACATGACCTCAAACCTAGAGGAATGCATCAAATCCATTTTAAAGGGAATGCATCATTTTTGATAACCTCGATTGTGAAAAAGACATACATCTGTTTGGCGGAACTATTTCGAAAGTGAGTGATAAATCTTGAAAAGAGTTATAATTCATGCCTTTAGACTGGGTCAATTGTCTATACTTTAGTAAACTTAGTTGCATTTTAGGATATTATTTTAGCATTTTTAGAATATTGCATAAGAAGCTTGGACGGTGTTTAAATATTATTATTTGTTACTTTTAATTGCATGTGAAAGGGTTGTCTTTGGTGGGTTGGCAAGTGAAGGATGCAGAGAAAGAAATAAAGGAATGAAGGTTTGATGTGGCAAAAGGTTGGACAGTTTGCCAACACGAATGCCATAACAATTCTAGGAAGACCGAGTCATCACTCAATGCATAACAATTTTAGCTCAACTCTACTTAGAGAAAGGATTGTATGAAACTGTGATTCGACGTCATCCCTATCCCTTTCCAATAAGAGAATGACACATCAAATTTTTCCTTCTAAAAAATTTCAAATCCAACTAAAAATGCTAAAAATCAAGAGAAAAAATCCGATCTGTCATTCTCCTATTAGAAAGGGATAGGGATGATATGGAATCACAGTTCCATACAATACTTTCTCCTTCACTTGTACTAGAAAAATCTGCTTAAAAAAATGAGAAAATAATCCTAGGATGTTGGTTTTTATCCTAGAAAAAAAATTTAAAAAGAGGAGAAGATAATCTTGGGTTGTTGATTTTTATCCTAGAAAAAAATAATTTAGAAAATGAGAAAATAATCTTGGGTTGTTGGATTTGCCCTAGTAAAAAAAACTATAAAAATCCAAAGGAGGAAACCCTAAAAGACAAATAAGAGTGAAGATCCTTTGGTGAAATAAGAAGGTAGTGGCTGAGTAGAGACGGAAGGAGGAAGACAAAAGCAGTCTCTTTCATCCTCGCAGGACACTGTGCTACTGGGGTGTGAACTAGACACACGAAAGCTGTCTTCCCAAAGTCTTTTGCATTTCTTACTTTTTTCTCCATGAATGAATGATGAAAATGGTGTTGGATGATATTATGGTTTTGAACTTTAATTGCTAACATATGAGCTAAATCTCATAAGGTTAGGATTACTTTGATGAAATTTTAACTGTCTTTGATGGCTACAGTATAAATCTAAATTATTTTACTGTTCATTCATTTGTTTTATTCTTTAAAATGTATGTAAGCAATCCCTAGGCATAGTCGACTGTGTAGCAAACCCTTGAATTAATCTAAATTCTAAAAATGTTATGTTAGTTATACTGTGGTTGAACGATATGAGAAAGTACTTGACAGATACTTGTAGTAGACTCTAGACATAGAGCAACTTTCATACAGAAGGAAACAGTGTAGGGTACCATATTAAAAGCCTATAGACGTAGGCAAGGTAACTTGAGGGTTCTGCACTCGAAAGAAGCAGGCCACTTTAGAACTCTTCTGAGCAGTAGGTTAAGTATGATTTTGTTGAGGCATTGTTGACAAGAAAAGTAGATTATTAGTAATCCTTACCTTCCCACTCAACAATGCTTAACCATTATCTTTTGTCGTAGTATCTTTGCCATAGCACACTTAGTTGTTTACTATTTATTTACTTATTAATAGTCAAGTCATCAGTCTCATAATTGCCATTGCATTTTTACTCTCATTTTGCCATAGCATTTCCAAGTATTCATTAATTCCACATATTGCATACATCATTATTCCTTTTAATTGCCACTGCATACTTATCATAGCTTTACCATAGAATTAATTGTATTTTATTATAAAAACTTGACCACTTTAGTGCCTCAATCCAATCCTCGTGAGAACGATACTCACTCATCACTTTATTACTTGATCCAACATGTATACTTGCACAATTCGCATATCATATTCAAATGCGATTGTAATAGGCCCAATTCGCCCGGGCCCATTAATCGAATTAAACACAAAAAAACAAAATAAAGCCAAAATAAAACCAATAATAATATTCTAATAATAAAATTCCAAAAACAATAAAATTACAAACCCAATAATAAAACAGTCCAGCCTTTACTAGCCCGAACCTATTACTACCCCTAGACCCAACCAAGCCCGATAACTAAACCTAGCCCAAAACCCGAATTAACTAATCCCAGCCCAAAGCAAATCAGAATCAATGGAAACCCTAGAGGCTTCCAGACTATTCATGTACCGTAGCATTTTTCCATGCGCGCCCCGCGTGCATCCGTGCAGCAGCCATCATGCACACACGCGCTAGCCCCAAACGGCTCTTCCACGAGCAAATGTCCATCCATTCCTGCAACAAAAAGCAGCAAGAACCACAACAGAAGGACAGAATATTGTAGAATACAATAGAAAATATTCAGAAAAACATGTATTTCATTTCTTTGGCTATAAAAAGCCAAGTATTGTACACTAAAAAGGAGGTACACATACGCAAGAAATACGAAATAAAAAAATAGAGAAAGTATTGAAAGGTGATTTTCAAATTTTTTTGATGGTCTTTTTTTTCGTTTTTTCTTTCTTGCTTTGCAATTCTGTTTTTCTGTGCATACGAAAATTAAAAAGAGAAAGGGGATTTACCTTTGCCGAGCGAACCGTCAGATCTATCTTTCTTTGTCGAAATTGAAGCAAAGAGGATCCTCAAGGTTGAAAATATTGAGGCATTCATGTCGGATTTAAAAAAAAAACTCAAAGAGGCCCAGGTACGTTGCTAATCGCCGATTACCATGGCGGTGCAGTTGCCAGATCGTGATTGCTTTCGGCACGGCTGAGAAAGTAAAACAGGGGCTAGGTTTTTTGGTTTCAAAAGAAAAGGGGACTGAGTTTCTGACCTTTTTTTTAGGTTTTTATTTCTTTTTAATTCGTGTGAAACGATGCCGTTTGAAGCCTGATGAAGTGGCCTCAAAACGAAACTGTATGGGCTGACCCGATATAACCCGACCCAATGCCCTCAAGATCCGCGTGTCTACGTGTTGAAGGGGTAATTGTGCACTTGGTCCCTCCGTTTTGTGTTGACATATGATTGGGTCCCTCTTTAATCCTTATTTATGTTTAATGGCTTTGTTTATTTATAAATTAACCTTTTAATTTTATCTTCAATTCAATTGAGTTTTTCTATTCTTTTATTGCTTTAAATTTATTTATTTCTTTTGGTTTTAATAAATTGTTTTGAATTATCTTATTAATTTTAATATGTTTCAAATTACTTATATATACTTTTATTATATACATTTTATCTTCTTGTATAAATATAAATGTTTATTTCAAATTTCTCTTTTAGGCACTTTGTGATTCAAAATTGATATAGTATCGAATATAAATATTTTTTACATCATTATGTTACATATATAAATGTTTACATATAAAATTTTACCAAAATTGTTTTCATTTCATGTATATATTATTTTATGTATATATTTGTATACCCATATGTTTTCATTTAAATTTGTTTGTCTTTGGAATACCTCGTTTTAAATTATATTTTGCCTATTTTACACATTACCTATTATTTATTCATATAAATGTATAAAGGTTTGCATTAAAATTTTGTTCAAATATGTATGTATTATTACTTTATGTATATATTTTATTTTAAATCTATCTATATGTATATTTTTTTTCTTTTCCAGTTAAATAACTTATATCTTTTAAAACTTCAATCTTATTCATATCTTTGTTTATTTCAAAACTTTCTTCATACATCAACTACTTATATTAAATTTTATTGCATATATATTATTTATATTTACTATTTTGTATACGATTTATTTTGGTTTTCTTTTTACATGCAATTTCCAAACTTATGCACATATAACTTATAATTAAGTATAACATTGGTTTTCCTTTATGTTATTCATTTTTATATACTTATCGCATTTGAATTGTGTCAATTTGTTCGGTATTCTTTTTAAAAATTGTCATTAATTTATGGATTTTGAATGTTAATGTTGATATTTGTAAAGTATATGTTGTATTGCATCGTATGTGTATTAATTTGGTTTCTTGGTATTTTCATACGATTTCGTTCTTTTATATGTTATTGTTGCCATGTATTATTATAGGTTATATAGGCCAATTTGAGTTGTTTTTTTTTTTATCCCAAACAAATCAAATAAAATACATTTTGATTACTCGAAAGATTTTCAAAATAAGGTGATATTTGGGGTTTGGAAATCCGAGAAATTGAGCTCTAACGTATTGGGTCGCGATTTTTCGTTTGACCAAATAACTTAATACCCTTTTCAATTGCATGATTTTGAAGTTATAAGATGATCTCAACTTTGAGGGTTCAAGATATTGCATCCTAATGTACTGGGTGTAGCATTTTGTTCCTTTGGAGCAAATTAATCTTACATTCAAAATTGGAATATTCGACCCTTTTTCAAAGGAATTGTATTTTCAAAACTTTTCAAATTTTTGACGTTAGGACATCATTTAATCGATTTGGTACCAATTTTGGGTGTATGAGGGTGATAATTCTTCCTCGTACGTAATCAATTCCCGAACCCATTTTTTTTTATCTCGCAGACCAAAATTATTTTTATAAAGTGATCCAATCACACCTAAACAAAAAAAGATTGGTGGCGACTCCATATTTTAAAGTCGACCCTGTTTTTCCAAACGTATAAAAATGGTTTCGACAGCTTGGCGACTCCACTGGGGACTGGTTGAGAGTCAGGCCATAGATTGATTAATATTTTTTCTTATGATTGAAAATTTGGAAAATTGTTTTGGAAAAATCATATTTCTTTTGATGCATTTTGAATCACCCCAAACCCGGCCCAAAAAGCCTGACCGGATTTGATATGTTCCTCGAATAAAACTTTAGCAATTTCTCGTTTTGTTTAAGAAAAACTTGATGAGTTCGTATAAAACAGATTAACTTAATATTCAAAGTTGAAATAGAATTTAATTAAATTTGTATCTTCTTAAAACATTATTTTAAGAGAAATTTATAAGTTAAAAGAAAACCAAATTTAATGAAAATTTTACTTATTATTGTAAAAACATATATATATTAGTGTCAAAAATAGTTTAAATTATTTATCGAAAACCATTTAGTTATTTAATAAATATTATTCGTGGCAGAATAAAAATCCAAACGCAAAAATTAAAAATAGTTCATAGTGGCCTTATTACAAAAATAACAAAACCCATAATAAATTCTAAGTAATAAAAATAAGCTTAATAAGTTTAATTAGGAGAAACTCCGAAATACTTTGTTGAGCAATGGCCACCACGTAGTCCTCGCTGACCCGATCCATCACGCTAAGAGTCATCTGAAAAATTATCCCACAAAGGGGTGAGTCATAGACTCAATGTGTAACAAAAACACTAAAAGCCCAATTGATCATGGCCTTTAAGCCCATTTAATAACACATATAGCAATAAGCCCAATTAAGTCATATTTAGCCATAAGCCCATTTTTATAGCAAATCAAATAAAATCATTTAGAAATCACATGGATATATAAATATATATAATGAAATGCAAACCCGGCCCACCTAAATATCCATCCGCTACACACCACCCGTACCAACCAATCACACCGTGGGGATTACTAAATCGACCCTCCATCCGCTACACACCATCGAAGGCAGTTGCTGCAGTCAACATGCACATCACCCTTATAATTTTGTGGCAAGGCCACCAGATAATTGTGACCGAAGTCACCAGATTCAAATATGTGACCGAAGTCACCAGATTCACATAAGTGACCGAAGTCACCAGATTATGTGGTAAAAACCACCGGAACACTTCCCCTTATCAATAACACCCATATGCCCATGCACATACATATTATTTAGTTTTCATGCCATTTACCCCAAAATCATAGCAAAATCATACTTATTTCACATTTATGCATATAGAAAAATTAGCGAAGTATTAGGGGTAAACATACCTGAATATCGCATACCACTGAATGGTACCCACAATCATTATCAAACATATTTTCATATAAATCTTATTTATTTTAGATCTATGAGGAATTTAGTATAATGTTACACACCTTATGACAGTGAGAACGATACCTTCCCGCTCGTCAACACCTAGTTAATTATCACACTTGATTAGAACACACTAATACTTATAATCTACACTATGATGAGAGATCTAAATCCTTACCCTCGGAATCTCGGACAACCGTTATATGTGGTTTCTCTCCGATAGATGGATCAAAACCCGATGACAACCCACTAATGAAAAGTGGCTCGGGTGTACGCACGACTTCAAATAACCGATCTTCGTTAGCAGAGGGCCCACAACCCGGTGGAAAATCTCATATCCTCGATACAGCCATTCGTTTGAAGTTTGAGGGTATAACTGAGCCACCCCTCTCCCAAACACTCCTTACTGCTCTTTTCGAACCTATCTTGTTTGTCCCAAACTCTCCCTAAAATAAAGTCGATTAGTAATCTATCTAAAAGAAACAATATAACCGAAAATGATAATCCTTACCTTGGATGATTCCAATGATCTCTCTAAAACGTTGGCTACCAAAAGGATCCTTAAAATCCCTTCAAAGATTCGCCTAGGAGAAAATGTGAGAATTAAATTTCTAAATCGGCTATTCTAAAAGAAGATAATGAGAACAATTGATAAAATCCTTACTTGAATTATTGGGAGATTCGGCCTTGTCAATATAGAAGAAAAGGAATGATGATTTCGGCTTGGACAAAAAGAGAAGAGAAAAGATAGTATTTTTGGCTATGGTGGTTTCGGTTTGTAATAAGAGAAAAGAAAGAAGAAGATGAAAATGGAAGATAGTTCGGTTTGAAAAAGAGAAGAAAGAGAATGGTGGTTTTGGTTTTGGTAGAAGATGGTTTCGGTTGAAAGTGAAGAAGAAGATGATGATAATTTTCAAAAGAAAAGAGATGAGTTTGGAGACTATGTGCATTCGGCCATGAGGGAAAAAGAGAAGAAAAATGATCTTTGATATTTGGTATTTTCGGTTACAAAGAGGAGAGAAAGAAAGTATGATTTGGAGAAAAGAAAATAAAAGGACTACTCAAAACCGAAATGGTAAAGTATCAAATGACTAAAAGAAAAGAAAAGGTTTCTTTTTTGTGTAATATGCAATCGGCTAAGAAACAAGGTTTAGAGAAAAGGAAAAAGATGCACAAATTGGTTAAAATTTTGGCCAACATACACCCCAAATGCTAATGCAAAATTTGGCCAACACCTTGCCAACATGATCCCCCTTTTTTCTCCTAAATTCTTCTCCATCAATCCCTTGATTCTATCACAATTAAACCATCCCCCTTAGCCCCTTATGCCATCTAGGTTCATGGTCAAATGACCATGAAAAAGCTTCCAAAACATCATCCCCTCTTCAAGCCCTTTGTCCCCTTATCCTACCATAACCTCATAACTTGCCTTTTTCCTAAGGTCTACTAACCAAAAATAAAAAGATGTCCATCTATTCTAGATAAGCTTGGCCGACACTATAGGAAAGAAATTAAAAAATAAAATCCTTCCACTTGCTAGCTAGGGATTCAACCTCTCCCTCATGCATTCACCCATGCGCCATTACCACCTTGCCAAATGACTTATTATGCTTAAAACCTCTTGTCAATATTTCTTAAAGCCTATCTTGCTTAGCTCCATCTTAAGTCTTAAAATTTAATATTTCTCTAAGCATTCACTTACATCTTGAATTTCCTAAAACTTCCAAAGCTCACTCAACTACACATAGGCAATGTAACAACATTCAATTAAGTAAAATGCATAACCCTTTATTCAGGATGTTACGCTTCTACCCCTTAAAATAATTTTGACCTCGAAATTACAGCTAGAACAAGTGAGGGTATTCTTTGTCGATCGCTTCCTCCTGCTCTCACGAAGCTTCTTCCGATCCATGATTACGCCATAACACTTTGACGAGAGGAACCGATTTTCTCCGTAAAACCTTTACATCCCGCTCCGTGATTTGAATTGGCTCCTCTTCATAAGACAAATCTGTCTTAATTCCACCTCCTTAATCGGCACTACATGAGATGGATCGGCGACCAGAACGACGTAACATTGAAACATGGAACACATCGTGCATTTGCTTCAACTCAAAGGCAATTCTAACGATATGCCACAGTCCGACCCGCTTCAAAACCTCATAAGGTCTAATGAACTGGACTTAACTTTCCTTTGTGACCAAATCTCATCACCTTTTCCAAGGTGAAACCTTCAGAATACTTGATCCCCACAAGAAACTCTATTTCTTTCCGCTTAAGATCTGCGTACGACTTTTGCCTGTCAGATGCTTCTTTTAACCGAGCCTGAATTACCTTAACCTTTTCTTCGGATTCAACCACTATTTTTGGACCCAAAATATGACGTTCCCCTAGTTCTGTCCAACACGTAGGAGTGCGACACTTCCGTCCATATAGTGCTTCATAAGGTGCCATCTAAATACTGGCTTGGTAACTGTTGTTGTACGCAAATTCTGCTAATGGTAAGAACTCCTCCCAGCTTCCTTTGAAATCCATCACACATCCCCTTAACATATCCTCTAAGACTTGAATTACTCGCTTAGACTGGCCGTCAGACTGTGGATGAAATGCCGTACTGAAGTCCAATCTGGTGCCCAAAGCCTGATGTAATGCTTTCCAAAACTGAGACGTAAATGTCAGACCTCTATCCAAAATAATCGACACTGGCACTCCATGCAATCTCACAATCTCAGCCACATATAACTTCGCCAATTTCTGCAAAGAGTAATCAACCCGAAATGGGATAAAATGTGCAGATTTCGTTAATCGGTCCACTATCACCCATACCGAGTCTTTCTTAGTAGGCATAGAAGGAAGCCCACTAATAAAATCCATGGTGATTCTCTCCCACTTCCATCATGGAATCTTTATCTATGAAGCAATCCAGAAGGTACTTGATGTTCAAATTTGACTTGTCGACACGTTAAACACTTTCCTATGAATTACGAACTTCCGCTTAAGACCAGGCCATCAAAACCGATCTCGCAAATCTCGGTATAACTTACTTCCTCCGGATGCATAGCATATGGGCTACCATGCGACTCTGAAGAATCTTTTGCCTCAACTCCGATCCCCGGCATCTGATTTTACCTTTGAAACACAATACCCCATCGTTGTTAATACCAAAATCTTCTAATTCCTCATTCTCAGACTGCCGTAGCTTTACACTCGATCTTCGTCTACCAACCTGCTCTCTTTCACTTGACTCAACCATGTCGACAACTTGTAATTCGCCAAGAAGCTTTCGTCATCATAAAGACTAAGATGTGCAAACATCGCCTTAAATCGACACCACTTTCGACTTAGAGTGTACGCCACCACATTCGCCTTGCTCGGGTGGTACTCAATAGAAACGATCGTAATCTTTCAACAACTCTATCCACCTTCGTTGCCTCAAATTCAGTTCTTTCTGAGTCAGTAGATATTTCAGACTTTTGTGGTCCGTGTATATCACTGACTTTTCCCCATATAAATAATGTCTCCAAACTTTAAGAGCAAAGACCACCGCTGCCAACTCCAAGTCATGTGTCGGGTAATTAACCTCGTGTGGCCTCAACTGCCGAGACGCATACGCAACTACCTTCCCGTCTTGCATTAGAACACATCCTAATCCTGTGTGAGAAGCGTCACAATACACGATGAAATCCTTTCCTGCCTCAGGCTGAATCAAAATCGGAGCTTCAATCAAAACCCTCTTAAGCTTCTCAAAGCTCTCTTGCTGTTTATCAGCCCACACGAAAGGTACTTCCTTTCTCAACAATTTCATTAAAGGTGCAGCTATCGATGAGAATCCTTCGACGAATCTTCTGTAGTAGCCTGCTAATCCCAAGAAACTGCGAACCTCAGATACGGACTTAGGTGGTTTCCAATTTAGTACTGCCTCAATCTTCCGAGGATCCACCCTTATCCCTTCCGCAGACACCACATGGCCTAAAAACGCAACTTCTTTCAGCCAAAATTCACACTTGCTAAATTTGGCATAAAGTTTCTTCTCCCTTAAAACTTGCAACACAATCCGGAGATGCTCATCATGCTCTATCTCTGACTTAGAATACACTAGGATGTCGTCTATGAATACCACGACGAACTGATCCAAGTAGGGTTGGAAAACTCGATTCATCGTATCCATGAACGCAGCTGGGGGGTTCGTCAATCCGAACGGCATTACCAGAAATTCATAATGCCCATATCTTGTTCAGAAAGCTGTCTTATGGATATTTGCTTCTTTCACTTTAAGCTGATGGTACCCGACCTTAGATCTATCTTTGAGAATACCGCAGCTCCCTTAAGCTGATCGAACAAATCGTCGATCCTTGGCAAAGGATACTTGTTCTTAATGGTCAGCTTATTCAACTGCCAGTAGTTTATACACATCCGCATCGATCCATCCTTCTTTTTCACGAATAGGACCGGTGCTCCCCATGGATACACACTAGGTCGGATAAAACCACGATCAAGCAACTCCTGGATCTGAGCCTTAAGCTCAACCAACTCCTTCGGTGCCATTCTATACGGAGCAATAGAAACTGGCACCGTTCCAGGCAATAATTCAATCCCAAATTCTACCTCTCAATCCGGAGGCAATCCTAGAAGTTCTTCCAGAAAAACATCTACAAATTCTCTTACAGTCCTGACTCCTTCAACAGTTGCTTCTTTAACCTCCAAGGCACTAACCAACATCAGAAAAGCCACACATCCCTTTCTAACCATCTTTTCTGCCTTAAGAGCGGATACTACATTTGATAAGTAGTTCCGTCTCTCGCCCATCACTACAACTTCTTTGTCATCAATAGTTCTTAATGACATCCGCTTAGCAGCACAATCCACATTTGCACGATATTTCTCTAGCCAGTTCATGCCTAAGATCAGGTCAAATTCTCTGAATGGCAACTCCATTAAATTAGCTAGAAATTGTGTCCCTTGAACTTCTAAAGGCACTTCCTTAAAGAGTTTGTCTATTACTACTGTCTGTCCTAAAGGACTAAGTACAGTCATCATCCTAGGTACAGTCTCAGAAGTCACATGTAGAGTTTCAGATACTTCACTAGCGATGTATGAATGAGTTGACCCTATATCTATCAAAGCAATAAAGGGCAACCCAGAAATTAGAAACGTACCCGTGATAACATCAGGTGCGTCACTGTCTTCTCTGCGACAAACTGCATATACCAGACCTGGCTGTCTCGCCTTCGAGCTACCACTGCCTCTGCCTGAAGTCCCGCGACCTCTACTAGAACCATTACTTCTTCCATTTGGACCACGACCCCTTATCGACTGCTGTCCACCTCTGCCAGCCTGATTAACACTCTGACCCGCTGGGCGGTTCTTATCTAAATTCATCGGGCAATCCTTGATCATATGATCTTTAGACCCACACTTGAAACATCCCCCAGTCTTTTTCCAACATTCTCCCGAGTGCATCTTCCCATATTGAGCACAAGTACGATGTTGTCCTCCCGTAGCAGTCTGCTGACCTCGCGACCCATCAACTCTTAGTTTCTTTTGAAAATTTTCAGATGACCCTGAAGACCCAAAGCTCCTCTTATTCTTATTCTGGCCTCTGTCCCGGTTCTGTCTCTCAGTCTGCTTAACTTCTTTAGCTATCCTTGCCCTTTCTACTGAGACTGCAAAGTCTCTTTCCCGGTGTGGAGCAATCAACACTCGCAGCTCATCTCTCAGTCCATCCTCGAATCTGACACACCGCTCATATTCAGTAGCTACTATCCCTCTAGCATATCGGCTAAGTCGCAAGAACTCTGCTTCATACTCAGCTATCGACTTATTTCCTTACACTAAATTCAGAAACGCCTTTCTCTTCTCTGAGAGTCGATGTAGCTAGCTCCAACATATTTCCTTTCAAATTTAACCTTAAAATACCCCCAATCCACTCGATCCATAGGGGTACTCTCCATGACAGTGAGCCACCACTGGTAGGCCTCATCACGAAGTAGTGAAATAGCACCTTTCAACTTTTCTTCAGCAGTGCAGTCCAAATCATCCATGATCCTCTCGACTGCCTCCAACCAGTACTCCGCTACATTTGGAGCTACTCCAGATACTCCCCTAAAAATCTTAGCTCCATTTAATCTAAGTCTCTCAGCTACTGACTTTCGAGACCCATTTCCCGTACTAGCTTCTGCTACTCGATCCAAAACTCGCAGCACAACTTGTGATACTGCGTCACCTCCTTCATTTTGCTCTTGAAATTCCACCCCAACAGCTGGTGGAGGAGCTTCATTCTCAAAACCTTAACCAGATCTAACTGGTTCCGACACAGCCATTCTTCCTCTACCACGTCCACGACGACCACGCTCCCTAGAACTCATATCTACTACGCGTCTTATCTATTTTTACGAAAAAGTCTTATGCATTAGAGTCTTTTCACTTCTTATTAAAAGAAAGTTTTATGCAACAAATATTTATTCAGTGGTTTTTCCGTAGTAGTACACATACACCTAGGGTCCATGTCTCTAAAGTATAGTTTCCTTAGGCTTATCATACATTCATATTACTTTATCAATAAAAGTACTTACCTGATGGACCTGGGTCGAGAACTCGGGTGCCATGCTTCTATAAAACCATTTAACTTAAGAAAACTTTCAAAAAGTCATTTGGGCTAAATTTTGAAAACGTTGTGGGCTTCAAAACCCAAGGCCGAGAGTTTAAAACCTGGCTCTGATACCAAGTTGAAACACCCCAAACCCGGCCCAAAAAGCCTGACCGGATTTGATATGTTCCTCGAATAAAACTTTAGCAATTTCTCGTTTTGTTTAAGAAAAACTTGATGACTTCAGATAAAAGCATTAACTTAATATTCAGTTGAAATCAATTTAAATAAATTTGTATCTTCTTAAAACATTATTTTTAAGAGAAATTTATAAGTTAAAAGAAAACCAAATTTAATGAAAATTTTACTTATTATTGTAAAAACATATATATATTAGTGTCAAAAATAGTTTAAATTATTTATCGAAAACCATTTAGTTATTTAATAAATATTGTTCGTGGCGTAATAAAAATCCAAATGCAAAAATTAAAAATAGTTCATAGTGGCCTTATTACAAAATAACAAAACCCATAATAAATTCTAAGTAATAAAATAAGCTTAATAAGTTTAATTAGGAGAAACTCCAAATACTTTGTTGAGCAATGGCCACCACGTAGTCCTCACTGACCCGATCCATCACGCTAAAAGTCATCTGAAAAATTATCCCACAAAGGGGTGAGTCATAGACTCAATGTGTAACAAAAACACTAAAAGCCCAATTGATCATGGCCTTTAAGCCCATTTAATAACACATATAGCAATAAGCCCAATTAAGTCATATTTAGCCATAAGCCCATTTTTATAGCAAATCAAATAAAATCATTTAGAAATCACATGGATATATATATATATTGAAATGCAAACCCGGGCCCAC
Source organism: Gossypium rotundifolium (assembly GCA_025506655.1). Taxonomy (NCBI): domain Eukaryota; kingdom Viridiplantae; phylum Streptophyta; class Magnoliopsida; order Malvales; family Malvaceae; genus Gossypium; species Gossypium rotundifolium. Next base: position 43,557,495 of record CP106725.1, on the reverse strand, counting down.
CTAAATATCCATCCGCTACACACCACCCGTACCAACCAATCACACCGTGGGGATTTCTAAATCAACCCTCCATCCGCTACACACCATCGAAGGCAGTTGCTGCAGTCAACATGCACATCGCCCTTATAATTTTGTGACAAGGCCACAAGATAATTGTGACCGAAGTCACCGGATTCAAATATGTGACCGAAGTCACCAGATTCACATATGTGACCGAAGTCACCAGATTATGTGGTAAAAACCACCGGAACACTTCCCCTTATCAATAACACCCATATACCCATGCACATACATATTATTTAGTTTTTATGCCATTTACCCCAAAATCATAGCAAAATTAGCGAAGTATTAGGGGTAAACATACCTGAATATCGCATACCACTGAATGGTACCCACAATCATTATCAAACGTATTTTCATATAAATCTTATTTATTTTAGATCTATGAGGAATTTAGTATAATGTTACACACCTTATGACAAGGAGAACGATACCTTCCCGCCATCAACACCTAGTTAATTATCACACTTGATTAGAACACACTAATACTTATAATCTACACTATTGATGAGAGATCTAAATCCTTACCCTCGAAATCTTAGACAATCGTTATATGTGGTTTCTCTCCGATAGATGGATCAAAACTCGATGACAACCCACTAACGAAAAGTGGCTCGGGTGTACGCACGACTTCAAATAACCGATCTTCGTTAGCAGAGGGCCCACAACCCGGTGGAAAATCTCATATCCTCGATACAGCCATTCGTTTGAAGTTTGAGGGTATAACAGAGCCACCCCTCTCCCAAACACTCCTTACCGCTCTTTTCGAACCTATCTTGTTTGTCCCAAACTCTCCCCTAAAATAAAGTCGATTAGTAATCTATCTAAAAGAAACAATATAACCGAAAATGATAATCCTTACCTTGGATGATTCCGAATGATCTCTCTTAAAATGTTGGCTACCAAAAAGGATCCTTAAAATCCCCTTCAAAGATTCGGCCTAGGAGAAAATGTGAGAATTAAATTTCTAAATCGGCTATTCTAAAAGAAGATAATGAGAACAATTGATAAAAATCCTTACTTGAATTATTGGGAGATTCGGCCTTGTCAATATAGAAGAAAAGGAATGATGATTTCGGCTTGGACAAAAAGAGAAGAGAAAAGATAGTATTTTTTGGCTATGGTGGTTTCGGTTTGTAATAAGAGAAAAGAAAGAAGAAGATGAAAATGGAAGATAGTTCGGTTTGACAAAAGAGAAGAAAGAGAATGGTGGTTTTGGTTTTGGTAGAAGATGGTTTCGGTTGAAAGTGAAGAAGAAGATGATGATAATTTTCAAAAGAAAAGAGATGAGTTTGGAGACTATGTGCATTCGGCCATGAGGGAAAAAGAGAAGAAAAATGATCTTTGATATTTGGTATTTTCGGTTACAAAGAGGAGAGAAAGAAAGTATGATTTGGAGAAAAGAAAATAAAAGGACTACTCAAAACCGAAATGGTAAAGTATCAAATGACTAAAAGAAAAGAAAAGGTTTCTCTTTTGTGTAATATGCAATCGGCTAAGAAACAAGGTTTAGAGAAAAGGAAAAAGATGCACAAATTGGTTAAAATTTTGGCCAACATACACCCCAAATGCTAATGCAAAATTCGGCCAACACCTTGCCAACATGATCCCCCTTTTTCCTCCTAAATTCTTCTCCATCAATCCCTTGATTCTATCACAATTAAACCATCTCCCTTAGCCCCTATGCCGTCTAGGTTCATGGTCAAATGACTGTGAAAAAGCTTCCAAAACATCATCCCCTCTTCAAGCCCTTTGTCCCCTTATCCTACCATAACCTCATAACTTGCCTTTTTCCTAAGGTCTACTAACCAAAAATAAAAAGATGTCCATCTATTCTAGATAAGCTTGGCCGACACTATAGGAAAGAAATTAAAAAAATAAAATCCTTCCACTTGCTAGCTAGAGGATTCGAACCTCTCCCCTCATGCATTCACCCATGCGCCATTACCACCTTGCCAAATGACTTATTATGCTTAAAACCTCTTGTCAATATTTCTTAAAGCCTATCTTGCTTAGCTCCATCTTAAGTCTTAAAAATTTAATATTTCTCTAAGCATTCACTTACATACAAAAGTTCCTAAAACTTCCAAAGCTCACTCAACTACACATAGGCAATGTAACAACATTCAATTAAGTAAAAATGCATAACCCCTTATTCAGGATGTTACACATTTGCTGGTATTATGATGTTGTGTTTTTGGTAGAATACTTGCATTTGCATTGCATGACCGTTGTGGTTACGCCTTTAAGTGGGAGTAAGGAACTATGCCTTTGTGAGGTTTTCACCTCCACATGGGTTAGTGGACTACTTTCGGGATATATTCGTACCTATATGCTTCGTGAGATTTTCATCACTGCATGGCCATAGAGAAATGTATTCCCCTAAACTGAACTTGATCCGTATGAGCCTATAATGGGTGAGGATTAAGGAATCTGCTAGTTCAGGTACCCTTTCTTTAGAACCAAACGACATATAGTGAACCTTAAGTGCCCATTCTAGGTAAATCTATGATGAACTTTAGCAGTTACCTAGATAAATGTTTGATAATATGTTACTTGTTTTGGATTTTATCATGTGATACTGACATGTTGTGTTTTGATTTGTTTTCTTATTTGCATGTCATTTCATATTAAAGAGGTGATAGAAAGTTCGCCAAGGAAAATGAATTTCTTGATAAATTGGAGGATAATACGGCTGTTCGCACATGGTCAAAAGAGTTGCAACTGGAAAACGGGGATAGTCTAGTTGAAGGATACATATCAGAGCTGTGGGACTTCACTCGCATTAGTGTGACGCAAAATGAGCTTCAAGAATTGAGGGATATTTGGACTCATTAGGAGGATGAGACTAAAAAGATGTTCTACTGCAGCTATGGTGATATTTCTTATTTACTTGATGTCAAGGTAGATAAGCACTTTTTTCGAGCTGTGGTTCAGTTCTGGAATTCTACATATAGTTGTTTCACTTTTGGGAAGGTGGATTTGGTGCCTACAGTAAAGGAATACACCATTTTACTTTGTTGTCCAAGGGTCCAAGTCGATAAAGTTTATACTAGGGCTACTAATGTTCCTTTTTTCGTGAAGAAGTTGATGAATATTACGAGAATGAGTCAGTAGTAGGTTTCAGCTCAAATTCAGCAGAAGGGCGAAGGAAAATGTATTCTTTGGGTAAACTTGAGAGATTTGATCTTGATGCAGCCTAACGTAAAGAGGAAAATTGATATCTTTGCTTTGAACATTTATGGATTAGTCATTTTCCCTAAAGCTCTAAGGCATATAGATGAAGCAGTTACGGATTTATTTGATCGATTGGATAAGCAAGTTACACCTGTCCCTTCAATTCTTGCTGAGACCTTCAGATCCTTAAATGCATGTCGAAAAGCAAGAGAAGGTAGGTTTTTTGGATGTGCACAATTGTTGATGGTATAGTTTCACGGTCACTTCGGAAGGTAGATAAAGTCTCTTACCGACCTTTCTGTGAGAATTATTCACCTTTAAAAGAAGAAGTAGCTACGTCAAGGCGCGAAGATATATCAGAAGAAAAGTGGATGATGATTTTTCAGAATCTCCAAGAAGAGGATATTGAGTGGAGAGCTCCATGGATAGTGCCTGATGAGATACTTTACAGATGTGAAAGTTTTGATTAGGTTCCTTTACCTGGAATTTAGGGAGCCATTGGATATGCTCCTTTGCTTGCAGCATGACAGTATAAGTCTAGACAGTTTGTGCCAGCAACACACGGGTTAGCTCAAAGTGAATTCTCCTATAGAGGAGAAATTATAAGAAAAGGATTTGGGAAATTGCTAATACTTGGAAGCAAACTCGTCGGATGAAGAGAGTGGTTATAGGTGAAATGACAAGTCTTGAGTATAATGTGTGGTTAAGCAAAAGGGTTAATGATCATATTCCGAGACCAAATTTAGACGGTGCTCGATCAGTGGAGGAATCTTTGCGAGTAGTTTCGTCAAAATTAGAAATTATAAAGTAGGACTTTGAAAAACAGAGTTTAGAGCTTGGGAAGAAAATTGAGCAGCTGGAGGAAAAAAAATGCACTTGAGATTAGATGTGGAAATACAAAAGTCAGAAGCGGAAAAGTTAAGAAAAGGAAAAAAATAAAGCTGAAGAGGATCTGGATAGTTTAAAGTCAAACTATAAGAAGATGCGACTATCAATGAGAACTGCTGGGCTGGGGAAAACTTCAGATCAATGGCGACAAGAGGTTCAAGAGGAAAGAGCTAAGGCTGGACAATGGAAAGAGAAATTTCAAGAAATGCAGGCCCGAAATGAAATTTTAGAAAGGCAAATGTTAGAAAGCCAAAATGGAATAAATGAACTGAAGTCTAGGGTGGCTGAGTTGGAAAGGTCTCTCTGTTATCATCGAAACCGTAATTCTATGATAGATATAAAAGAAAGTTTGAGCAAAATCAAAGAAATGAAAAATAAAATTGAAGAATTAGAGATGTCATTGCAGAATTATCAAAACCGTAATGAGTCCCTAGAGGTGAATGAAGAGCGATAAAAAAGATGAGCTTCACTACTCTCAGAATCAAGTTAGAAATAGGGATTACATCATGGGAGAAGCCATAACCCAAATTCGAGAGATAGCTGACTACTTGCAGACTTTGGCGGTACAAATGGATATACTGAGCGTGCAGTATGAGTTGCAGTCAGATCGTGGACAGGAGTTAGCTTCACTACTTAGGAAAATTAAAGCTTTCGGCATTAAGGCAAAGCCATATCTATAATCTATTTTATGTAAAGAACTTTGTTTTCTAATAAAGTTTTCTATATGGAATTGAATCAGAATTGATGCCTCTTTGCATTCATGCATTTCATGCATTTTCATTACATTACATTGCATTATATGCATTAAAATTCATTAAAAAGGCCCTAATTAATTAAAAATTATTTCAGTAACCTGGAAACCAAAAACTTTACCAAATACGCATCCCTATGGTACAAGGAAAAAGACCAAGTCAATGGGTAAGAGGTTAGAAAAATTGGAACAATTGCAAAAAGATATGTAAGAGCAAATGCAAGCACATATGCAAGAGCAGTTAGCTAAAATTCAGCAAGAGATGAGAGATCAAATGATGGAGTCCCAAAGAAGCATGATGGTACAACTGTCCTAATTGCTGGTGGGAAGAGTGGACAAAGGGAAGGACACCATGGATAATGTCGGGAAAAATAATGAAGATCCTCAATATCCTCCTGGTTTTACCCCAACACATGTACAGGAACAACCTGAAAAAAACCCACTGAGGTCCTCTGTTATGATTAAGCAGCAACAGTTTTAGGCTGAAGCCTCGATACCAATGAATTTTCAGGTTGGCTCAGGTTCTAACCTGGGTAATAATTTAAATAATCCAATTGTTCTTGATTTGGATGAAGTGACAGAAGAGGAAAAGACAAAGACAGAATCACAAAGGCAACTAGAAGAACGGTGTAGGTGGCTAGAGGAGAAGTTCAGGGCCATGAAAATGTTGATAGCTATCATGGAATTGATGCTAAAGACTTGAGTTTAGTTCCAAATTTGGTACTTCCCTACAAGTTTAAACCAGAATTTGAGAAGTATAATGGGACGAGTTGCTCGGAGGCACACATTACCATGTTCTACAGAAGAATGACTGGTTATGTTAATAATGATTAATTGCTGATTCATTGCTTCCAAGATAGTTTGGTGGGAGCTGCGTCTAAATGATACAATCAGTTGAGTAGAAACAAAATTAGTTCATGGAGAGATCTAGCCCAAGCGTTCGTGAAACAATACAGTCATATTACAAATATGACTCCTGATAGGATCACTTTGCAGAATATGGAGAAAAAATCAAACGAATGTTTTAGACAATAAGCACAGAGATGGAGCGAGGTAGAAATCCAGGTCTAGCCACCACTCCTTGAAAAGGAAACCATGATGCTCTTTATTAATACTTTAAAGGCCCTGTTCATTTCCCACATGTTAGGAAGTGCCACAAGAAGTTTTTCAGATGTGGTAATGACTGGAGAAATGATCGAGAACGCAATAAGAAGTGGAAGGATAGAGGCAGGTGAGAATGCCAAAAGGTCAGCCCCGCGAAAAAAAAAGAAAATAAAGTAAATAATGCAAATATGGTGTATTCAAAATCTATTACTGTAAGTCAACCAAAAGCCAGATTACTAATCAGGGCTCGTCAAGACAAGAATCTGGAACAAAACAGAATGTTGAGAAACTCTAATTTACACCAATTCCCATGGTATATAAGGAATTATAACAAAGCTTGTTTGATGCACATGTGATGGCTCCTTTCTATTTAAAGCCATTGCAGCCCCCATACCCTAAATGGTACGATGCCAATACTTAATGTGAATATCATGTAGGGATCATAGCGCATTCGATAGAAAACTACACTACTTTTAAGAAGTTAGTCGAAAGATTTATTCAAATGGGCATTGTGAAGTTTGACGATGTGCCCAGTGCAGAGAATCCGTTACCTAATCATACGGATAGCGGAGTAAACACGATAGATGGAACCATGGGAAGAAGAATTAAGATAGATGTTACGAAGGTAAAAACGCCTTTGAAATGGGTCTGGAAGCAAATGGCAAAAATGGGTTAGTTACGTCGAATCTAGAAGGAAATTACAATGAGACGGGGAATTATTGTGAGTTTCATCACGAAATGGAGCACAAAATTCAAGAATGTGAGCAGTTCAAAACTTTGATTCAGGGCCTGATGGACAGCAAATAGATGGAATTTTATGAAGAGGTTAAAGAGGAAGGGTGTATATGCACGTCAGAATCAACGATGAAAGTCAATTATCCTACGGTCATCATATTACGTCCTAAAAATGAAGTCGGGATTCAGACACCAAAAGTTATAATTCAGAAACTAGCTATTTTTTCTTAAAAGGATAACAAAAGGGTCCCTTGGAACTACAATTGTAATGTAATAGTTCCAGGAAAGGAGGTTTCAACCGGCACTGAAGATCAAAATATAGGGTCTCACATGCGTAGTGGAAAATGCTATGACTTGGTAAATGCTCGAACAAAACCTTCAAAAGGAAAAGCTCCGATAATGGAACAAAATAAAAGAAAAATGGTCAAACGTGAGTTGCCTGTTAATGAACTAGTAAATAAGGAGGAAGCTAAAGAATTCTTGAAATTTCTAGGGCATAGCGAGTATAGTGTAGTGGAGCAATTGCATAAACAGCCAGCTCGTATATCTATCCTAGCTTTGCTCTTAAGTTCAGAGGTACACCGAAGCGCACTGATGAAGGTATTAAATGAGACATATGTGACTAATGATATCTCAGTCAACAAGTTGGATAGGTTGGTTAATAACATAAATGCTAATAATTTCATCTTCTTTAACGATGACGAAGTACCTCTAGGAGGTACAGGATCTACTAAGGCCTTGCACATAACCACCAGATGTAAGGGATACACATTACCGGGAGTTCTGATAATGGGTCAGCATTGACTGTATTACCTCTGTCTACACTAAATAGATTACCCGTGGATAGTTCACACATGAAGGGGTGTTAGAATATAGTGTGGGCATTTGATTGCACAAAAAAAAGAGTCATGGGGAGAATAGAAATACCTTTGTTGATTGGCCAAACTACATATGAGGTGGAATTTTTAGTGATGGATATTAAACCCTCATATAAAAGTTACCTGTTGGGGATGCCTTGGATACATTCGGCAGGGGCAGTGTCTTCATCATTGCATTAGAAGTTAAAGTTAGTATCAGAGAGACGGTTGATAATGATAAATGCTGAGGAGGATATCATTGCCACTGTAACTAGTGATGCGCCATATTTGGAGATAGATGACGAAGCAATCGAATGTTCATTTTGATATTTGGAATTTGTAAACGCAACATTCATCACTGAACGAAGCAGGATTCCGAAGCCAAAAATATCAAGAAATACAAGGATGGGACTGTAGTTAATGATTGGAAGGGCGCTTTACCAGAAAAAGGATTTGGGAGGCATCTTCAAGGAATAATTAAGGTACTGATACTAAAGGACAAGTACGACCACTTTGGTTTGGGATTCAGGCCAGATATGAGACAGAGAAAGAGCGAATTAGAAAAAAGGCGGGAGAAAAGAAGGACACAGATGAATGGAGAAGAACCCAAAAATTTTTGTATCAGGAGGGTTTATTCACCCTGAACAAAGAATGCCAGAGGAAAAAAAATTGAAGAAATGTTGAAGAATGTATACATCAATACTATATCGGAAGATACAATTGAAGGAAGGATCTTATTAGATATCCGCCCTTATGAACCTAAGAGTGTTTTGGACAATTAGACTGCTAAAGAAATTCCTGTAATAGTTAGAGCGTACTCAGAGTAATGTCCCAAACGCACTTGTTGCTTTAGGCTTAGAAGCAATAAGATTTCTTTTGTGAAATAGGCTCATGTTCAAACATCATTATTTCAATAAAATACATTTTGCTATATTCTTTCATTTTAAATTCTTCATTCTTTTATACTATTGTTTTCCTTTTTTATTCTTTAGATTCTCTTCCAAATCATTCTTTCATTTCATTCATAATCATAAAATATAAATAATTATTCTTGAATTTATTCATTGTATATTCTTTTGAACCTCCAATAGGTTCCCAGATATCAACGACATCAGTGACCCTGCTATTGACTCAGAATCGTTGTTTGAGCAAGACATGTGTTCAGAGGGATCTCAGGATTTTGAAGATGATAGAGACAATGGCTTATCTTTGAACTTGTAAAGGATAGTAGAACAAGAGGAGAAACAAATTCTAAATCACAAGGAGATAGTAGACATTGTGACCCTAGAAGATGGAAAAGTAGTAAAAATTGGAACATACATAACTGAAAAAATGAAGCGAGACCTTGTTGGGTTGCTTCGGGAATGAAAAGATGTCTTCGCATAGTCATACCAAGATATGCCAGGGTTAAGGACTGACCTTGTAGTACACTGCCTCCCCATAAAAGAAGATTGCAAGCCAGTTCAGCAGAAACTCAAAAGGATGAGACCTGATATTGTGCTGAAAATAAAAGAAGTAAAAAAGCAGTTTGATGCTGGATTCCTGCAGGTGGTCAAATACTCGGAATGGGTGGCCAACGTTGTGCCTGTCCCTAAGAAAGATGAGAAGGTATGGATGTTTGTGTATTACAAAGATTTAAATAAAGCTAGTCCAAAGGACAATTTTCCTTTGCCGCACAATGATACTCTAGTGGATAACACGATAGGCTTTTCATTGTTTTCTTCATGGATGGTTTCTCGGGATATAATCAAATAAAGATGCATTCCGAGGATATGGAGAAGACCACCTTCATAACCTTGTGGGGTACGTTTTGTTATAAGGTGATGCCGTTTGGATTAAAAAATGCGGGTGCGACATATCAAAGAGCCATGGTGACTTTGTTTCATGATATGATGCATAAAAAAATTGAGGTTTATGTCGATGACATGATTGAAAAGTCCCGAACAGAAGAGGAACACATCCAAGTTTTGAAGAAGTTATTCCTGAGATTGAGAAAATTCCAATTAAAACTCAATCCAACAAAATGTACTTTTGGAGCCAGATCTGGAAAATTACTGGGTTTTGTAGTTAGCAAAAGAGGAATTGAGATTGATTCAGACAAAGTCAAGACTATACAAAAATTACCTCCTTCACATACTCAAAAAGAAGTTCGAGGTTTCCTAGAAGATTAAACTACATTACTCGGTTTATCTCACAACTAACTGAGAAATGTGATCCTATATTTCGTCTCCTTAAGAAACACAACCCGGTGTGTGGGATGATGAGTGCCAAGAAGCTTTTGTTAAAGTCAAACAGTACTTGTCAAGCCCCCCAGTATTGTCACCTCCTTGCCCAGATAGACCATTAATACTATATTTAATGGTATTTAATAACTCTATGGGATGTGTACTTGGATAGCACGATGTGTTGGGACGAAAAGAAAGGGTAATATACTACCTCAGCAAGGAATTTACTGAGTGTGAAATGAGGTATCCACCAATTGAGAAGTTATGTTGTGCCCTGATATGGACAACTCGGAGATTGCGATAATACATGTTATATCATACGACTTGGGTAATCTCAAAGTTGGACCCTTTAAAATATATGATAGAGTCAAATACTTTGAACGGAAAGATGGCTAGATGGAAAATTTTGCTCTCAGAATTTGACATAGTTTATGTGAGCCAAAAAGCTGGAAAGGGAAGCGCAGTAGCAGATTTTCTGGCTAGTAGAGCTCTAGAAGATTATGAGCCTTTGAATTTTGATTTTCCCAATGAAGAGTTGATGTATGTGGCAACCATTAAAGGAAATGTTGCAAAAGAACATCTTTGGAAGCTGAACTTTGATGGAGCATCGAATGATGTGGGTAATGGAATTGAGGCAATTCTAGTATCTCGAAGTAGAGATCATTATCCGTTCACATGTAAATTGGATTTTGATTGCACAAATAATATGGCTGAATATGAAACATGTATCATGGGATTGCGTGCAGCCATAGAATGAAAGATCAGAGTATTGGAAGTATATGGAGATTTGGCACTAGTGATCTACCAGCTGAAAGGAGAATGGGAGACAAGAGACCCCAAATTGGTCAATTATCGAAAGATAGTTCTGGGGTTAATTGAAAAGTTTGATGATATTACTTTTAGCTATCTCCCACGAGATGAAAACCAGATGGCAGATGCTTTGGCTACCTTGGCTTCCATGATCAAAGTTAACAAATAAGAGGATGTAAAGCCTATTCAGATGAGTATTCACAAGGCCCCAACTCACTGTTATAACGTGGAGGAGGAAGAAAGAGATGATCACCCTTGGTACCAAGATATATTACGATATGTAAGAAATTGTGAATATCCTAATCAAGCAACTAAGAATGATAAAAGGACATTAAGAATAATAGCTTGTGACTATGTCTTAGATGGGGAGGTTCTGTATAAAAGGAGAAAAGATCAGGTGCTGTTAAGATGTGTGGACGATGTTGAAGCTAAAAAAATTATGGAAGAAGTCCACGAAAGTGTTTGTGGAACACATGCTAATGGTTTTACAATGGCTAGACAAATTATGAGATTCAGATACTATTGGTCTACCATGGAAGGAGACTGCATCAATTATGCTAAGACATGTCACAAATACCAGATTTATGGTGACAAAATTCATGTGCCTCCTTCGGTTTTGCATGTTATGACATCTCCATGGCCTTTTTTTATGTGGGGCATGGATGTTATTGGGCCAATTTGGTCGAAAGCTTTAAATGGGCATCGATTTATTTTTGTGGTTATTGACTATTTCACCAAATATGTAGAGCCTGCTTCATATGCCAACGTTACTAAATCGACAGTTAGTAGATTCTTAAAAAAGGAAATCATATGTCGATATGGAATGCCTGAGAGGATCATATCAGATAATGCGCTCAACCTGAAAAATCAGTACAATAGCAAAAATTTATAGTCAGTTCAAGATCAAGCACCATAACTCGTCGCTGTATCGTCCAAAAATGAATGGTGCTGTGGAAGCTGCCAATAAAAACATCAAGAAGATTGTGGGGAAAATAACTGAAACTTATAGAGATTGGCATGGGAAGTTACCATTCGCCCTCTGTGCTTATCGAATGTCTATTAGGACTTCTACTGGGGCAACACCTTTCTCATTGGTTTATGGAATGGAAGCAGTTTTACCTATTGAAGTTGAAATACCTTCTCTCCAGGTTTTGTCAGAACTAAAATTAGATGAAGCAGAATGGATACCAAAGACATTATGATTAGTTGAATTTGATTGAAGAAAAAGGTTAAAGGCTATCCAGCATGGTCAGATGTACCAAAAACGAATGATGCGAGCTTACGACAAAAAGGTTCACCTAAGGGAATTTCATGAAGGGGAATTAGTGTTAAAAAATATACTCCCATCCAAAAAGATTTCAGAGTGAAATGGATGCCAAATTGGGAGGGAGCTTACATTGTGAAAAAGGCTTTCTCCGGAGGAGCACTGATTCTGACTGAAATGGATGGAAAAATATTACCCAATCCTATAAATTTGGATGCAGTCAAAAGGTGCTATGCTTAAAGAAGCCAGAGTGAAAACCCGCAAATGGCGCTTTAGGACATTCTTAAAAAAAAAGGCCAAAGTGAAAACCCGTAAAAGGCACTTTGAGACCATGAATAAAAAATAAAGGAGAGGCCAAGGTGAAAACCCGTAAAGGGCACCTTGAGACCATAAAAAGATGAATAAAAAGAAAAAGGAGAGGCCAAGGTGAAAACCCACAAAGCGCGCTTTGAGACCAAATGGAATTTGAGTTGAAAACCCAAAAAGGGCGGCTCAAATTTTGATCAAAAGAGGGGCATGCGGTGATCTTGCTATACTTGAATTAACAAAAAAGAGATATGCTACATCTTGGAGCATTGACAAAGTACTCGAGATCTCCTAAACACATTCTGAGCTCAAAATGGTCTTTAGGAAGTTCGTACAGAGAAGCTCAAGCTGTAATATCTAGGGCACCTAGTGTTTATTTTATAATGAATTTGCAATCTTTAAATACTTTGTTCCTTTTTAGATGCACATTTTCAATTAATTTCTTATTTGTCATTTTTTGTTCTTTTTAAAGATGAGTATTTTTCAATCAATATCTTTTTATTTATTCATTTCGATCTTCAATTTTATTCTTGTTCATCGTTATGATCTTTTACAAGCATGTTGCATTGAAATAATGATAAATGAACTAGTAATACTTTCATAAAAAAAAATTTTGCATATTACTCTAGAGGTTTCTAAATAATACAAGAACCTGAAGCAGGACTCTTGTTTAGAACTTACCAGACTTAAGGTTCGGAATATCTGAGAAGGAGGAGTCTAAGTGTAACACCCCAAACCCGGCCCATGAGTCCTGACCGGATCTGGTATGTCACGGAGTAAAATATTTTGAAGGACATTGATTTTCTGGTGAAAATTTGATGAAATTTGGCTAAGGAATTAAAACGGTGTTTGAAAACTCAGTTGGGCTTTTTATAAATATAGTTGGGTTGTTCAACCCTTTGAAATTGTTTGATTATTTAAAATTTAAGAAACTTTCAAAATCATGATTGACGTGGTGAATTTTTGTTACCCGATGGTAACATCTTTTGAAAACCTATAGAAATTTATTAAGTTGAAAAGTTGCTTTTAACCGGTTCAATTAATTTTTATAAAATTCCATTTGTAATATAGCATGAGTAAAATAAAGTAATAAAATAAACACCCAACAATAATTATCGGCCTTATTACAAACCCAAAATGAAAACTTAGAAAATAAATAATAATAACTTTAATAAAATGAATTTAAATCCTTCGACAAGCATGGCCGCCTCGTGTCCTCACCGGCTCCATCTCCGCGATCTACTCATCTCAAAATGTTAAGGGAAAGGGGGTGAGTCACCAAGACTCAATGTGTAATCCCCACCGGTAAAGCAACTCATACACAAGTCATTAATAAACATGCACATGCAACCCAACCTAACCATCCATACTCCTTAACTACCCCTGTGGTCAAAACCACCGTGGTCAAAACCACCGATGACTTAGAGTCACAAATCAAATGATGGGGCCAACCCATCGTGTGGTCAAAACCATCGATGACCATAGGTCACAAATAATCAAGTGTGGTCAAAACCATGGTGGTACCAAACCACCGGGACTTAGTCGCAAATTATCAATCGGTGTGGTCAAAACCATTGATGACCATAGGTCACAAATAATCGATCTTGGGTCAAAACCATCTAGGTCACAAATAATCTGATGGTCAAACCCATCTTGTGAAAACCACCGATCCATAAAATCATTCCCTCCTCTCATCAATCCCACCATCACATGCTTATATATCAATTATCATATATCATGTCATAGCATTTAACATCATGTGATGGCATGCAAATCATATATCAAAAATCACAAGTTAGGGGACTTACCCGGAATCCATGCTTAGCCATAAGCAAATCATAGATCACTACCAAAATTTATACACAAGGCAATAATATAGCAAGTTTATTAATAAAGTGTGTAAAGAGTTTACACACCTGTTTCTACCAAAATTCCTAGATCCCGAAGTTTCCAATCTTTAGTGCTAGATCTTGACCCTATATTCGGCCAATTATCAATGTTAGTATCAAAGGCCTATTCGGCCAAAATAGTAATCCCGAAGGACTAATCGCACCTTTAATCCAAACATGGCCCTTGGCCAAATGTGACTTATTCACTTACCCCACTTACCGAAATAATTTGAAATCCCAGAATTATCACTTGGCTTGTCGAGATCCCTACCAAACACTTGTTAGAATCGACTATAAGTGAAACTAAGGGAAGTGGCCTATGGCCGAATAGTGTAGGTGGCTTACCTTAAATCCCGGAAGACTTCGTCAAGGCCCTTAATGTTACCTACAATCGATTTAAATATTAGTAAAAGTTCATAGGCCATTCGGCCATAATCTTGGACCTAAAAGAGGTGATTACCCCCTTACCTTGATAATTGTTTCAGCCCTTAAACTCCACAAATCAGCACCACTTGGTGTTGTGAGGGGGTTCGGCTATCTTCAATGAAAAGAAAAGAACCGAAACAGCAACTTACCTTAAAGGAATTCGGTTAATCACAAGATGGAAAGGGGCTGGAATTTTCCTCTTAAAAGAGGAGGTAGATTCGGCTAAAAGAAGCAAGAGGGGAAGAGAATTTTTGAACAAATTTTGGGCAATTGTATAGGGGAATTTCGGTAGCACAATGAGGAGAGAAAGAGGAAAAGAATTTGCTGGAATTTTGGCACTTCTATGTCAGAATAAAATCAAATATGGATAGCCCCAAGGAGTCCAAATTTCAAACACCTCTATTTTGTGATAATTTCCAGCCTTGAATTATCACAAATAAATCTAGCTTTATCTTACTTTTAATCTCCTAATCCCCTCAACAATTTAATAGCAAAAAAAAAAACACTAATCGCTCCCCCCTTCCAGCCGATTATATGCAAAAAAAAAAAGCCTTATCTTTATCATTTAAAGAGTCCAAATAGCAGCCATCACCCTCTCTTTCACGCCAGCAACAAAAAGAAAGAAAAAAAGTAAAACCAAAGTGCTGCTACTCTGGTTTGAACCCAGGACCTACAGCCACAGCCCCCCTTAAACGCCCCAGGCCACTTCTTCCAATTTGACTTTCATGTCAAATATCCTCACCATTTAATTATAAGGCCTTCCTAGGCCGATTCCCTTTCCAAAGCAAAATAAAATAAACTCCAATACGCGACCTAGGCAGTTCGAACCCGTGACCTCACTGCAGCCCTTACTTCCAACGCCCTTTGCCACTTCTCCTATTAGACTTTCATGACATAAAGCCCTCACCTTTTAATTATAAGCCTTCTTCTTGGCCCTCTTTCCTTTAATGCAAAAAGCCCAAAATAAAATGCTCCTTGCGTCCCTTGTGTCTCGAACCTGAGACCTGCCACTTCTAAACTCTTAAGTGGCGCCCCAAGCCACTCCAACCACCTGGACTTTCATGCTCAAACCTTGCCCGAAATTTCTTTAAAGCCTTCCTTACTTGGGCCCTTCCTTTAACGCCCCAAAAAACAAAACAAAACACAATCCCCCTGTTCAAGAATCGAACCCAAGACCTCCCTAGCAACCTCCCTTGACGCACCAAGCCAATTGTGCCAAGTCATTCTTTGTGTCATGCTTCTCCTAATTTTTACTTAAGCCCTAACTCACCTAGCTCCCTCCTTTTACACACTTAAAAAGAAATTTTTAATACTAGGTCAAGCCTAGCCCGGGTTTATTTTTAGACCCTTAAACATGTCAAATAAATCTTAGAATTTAATTCTTCAAGCACACACATGGGAAAATATTTAAATTACAAATAACCCCTAATTCAGGGTGTTACAGTTCTACCCCCTTAAAAAGAATTTCGTCCTCGAAATTACTTACTAACGAATAGTCATACATCTTAACTCACCGTGCTACACTTATGCTGTGCACTCTGATCTTAAAGAACTATCATACTTGCTAGGCACATTCTCTAAGTTCACGTCCCTTAGAACTCATTTCTAATGATGCGCTTTAATCTGATTTAAGAAATTTTATAAATTAGCTTTTGTTCCACTGATTAACCGCGAAGAAGTTTTATGAAAAGAATTTTAGGAGTGGTTCTTTCGTATTCAGACATGCACACAGTTTTCCAGTCATTCATTCAAAGAGACGTTGTAGTTTTCATGGTGATTGTTTTTCCACTACCCGGGGGTATTTTCGTAATTTGTCTTACAGGGGTATTTTCATAATTTTTCAAAAATGAAAATTTTTGGATGATTTTGTCAAAAATTATTTTGGAACTCTTAAATTCTTGAGGTATTTTGAAAAATTTTGAAATCCGGGGGTATGTCGGTAATTTTGGGCCTCAGGGGCATTTTGGTAATTTTTCACAAATCAGGGTGAATTTGAAAAAGTTGTAAAACTTTGATGGTTCTTTTTAAGAATTGTATTTTCCAAAATAGTGATGTTGCAAAATTTTGAAAATCAGGGTTATTCTGGTAATTTTGTTTGTTAGGGGCAATTTTGTAATTTCACCACTAGGGGTATTTTAGTAATTTTTCCTAGTCTGGGCTTTTTCATAAAAAGATTTCCAAAATTTGGTTCTAGTTGATTTCAAAAAAGAAGGATATTTTGAAAATTTTCTATTTGGAAGCTTTTCATACGGATGGTATTTTGGTAATTTAAAAGCCAGGGGTATTTTGGTCATTTTTTAAACTGAGGGGTATTTTGGTTTTTTTTTTTTTTTCAAAGCTACAGTTTTATTTATTTCAAAAACAAAACGGCTAATCCCTTTCAGGTTTTAGTTATCAAGCTTAGCCTGTGAGCACGTCGTCTCAGCTAGGATGAACCGTTACTATGCACCAGGTAGGATTCAAGTAAGTAGGAGGTGAGTCACGAGGACTGCTTAAATACCAGGCCCCCACCGAATCCAATCCTAGACATGCTTATAACGATTGCCACATCCTTTGCTCAGTGACAACCCATAGGGTTTGTTTCGGTAATTATTAAATCTTATGCATGTTTGTTGGGGTATGCTAACCCTAGGGTTCAACAGTTCTACTCTAGTAGTCTACGTTCCCATTTTTCCCTTCTACCCCTCATCAAAAGAATTCACAAAATTGATAGAAGTACTTACCTGGGTGGATAGGTGCCGGAGACTCGGTGCCATGCTGTTCAAGCCAAAACAGTTTCTCAAAACATCATAATAAGGCCTACTATCCAAAAACCAAACATTTTGGGCCTTGGGCCCCCCACAGCCGAGTTTTGAACCGGGCTCTGATACCAAAAATGTAACACCCCAAACCCAGCCCATGAGTCCTGATCGGATCTGGTATGTCACGGAGTAAAATATTTTGAAGGACATTGATTTTCTGGTGAAAATTTGATGAAATTTGGCTAAGGAATTAAAACGGTGTTTGAAAACTCAGTTGGGCTTTTTATAAATATAGTTGGGTTGTTCAACCCTTTGAAATTGTTTGATTATTTGAAATTTAAGGAACTTTCAAAATCATGATTGACGTGGTGAATTTTTGTTACCCGATGGTAACATCTTTTGAAAACCCGTAGAAATTTATTAAGTTGAAAAGTTGCTTTTAACCGGTTCAATTAATTTTTATAAAATTCCATTTGTAATATAGCATGAGTAAAATAAAGCAATAAAATAAACATCCAACAATAATTATCGGCCTTATTATAAACCCAAAATGCAAACTTAGAAAATAAATAATAATAACTTTAATAAAATGAATTTAAATCCTTCGACAAGCATGGCCGCCTCGTGTCCTCACCGGCTCCATCTCCGCGATCTACTCATCTGCAAAATGTTAAGGGAAAGGGGGTGAGTCACCAAGACTCAGTGTGTAATCCCCCACCCGGTAAAGCAACTCATATACAAGTCATTAATAAACATGCACATGCAACCCAACCTAACCATCCATACTCCTTAACTACCCCGTGTGGTCAAAACCACTGGTGGTCAAAACCATTGATGACTTAGAGTCACAAATCAAATGATGGGGCTAACCCATCATGTGGTCAAAACCACTGATGACCATAGGTCACAAATAATCAAGTGTGGTCAAAACCATTTGGTGGTACCAAACCACCGGGACTTAGTCGCAAATTATCAATCGGTGTGGTCAAAACCATCGATGACCATAGGTCACAAATAATCGATGGGGCCACCCATCTTGTGGTCAAAACCACTAATGACCATAGGTCACAAATAATCTGATGGGGCCAACCCATCTTGTGGTCAAAACCACTGGTGACAGTCCATAAAATCATTCCCCCTCCTCTCATCAATCCCACCATCACATGCTTATATATCAATTATCATATATCATGTCATAGCATTTAACATCATGTGATGGCATGCAAATCATATATCAAAAATCACAAGTTAGGGGACTTACCTAGAATCCATGCTTAGCCATAAGCAAATCATAGATCACTACCAAAATTTATACACAAGGCAATAATATAGCAAGTTTATTAATAAAGTGTGTAAAGAGTTTACACACCTGTTTCTACCAAAATTCCTAGATCCCGAAGTTTCCAATCTTTAGTGCTAGATCTTGACCCTATATTCGGCCAATTATCAATGTTAGTACCAAAGGCCTATTCGGCCAAAATAGTAATCCCGAAGGACTAATCGCACCTTTAATCCAAACATGGCCCTTGGCCGAATGTGACTTATTCACTTACCCCACTTATCAAATAATTTGAAATCCTAGAATTATCACTTGGCTTGTCGAGATCCCTACCAAACACTTGTTAGAATCGACTATAAGTGAAACTAAGGGAAGTGGCCTATGGCCGAATAGTGTAGGTGGCTTACCTTAAATCCCGGAAGACTTCGTCAAGGCCCTTAATGTTACCTACAATCGATTTAAATATTAGTAAAAGTTCATAGGCCATTTGGCCATAATCTTGGACCTAAAAGAGGTGATTACCCCCTTACCTTGATAATTTTTTCAGCCCTTAAACTCTACAAATCAGCACCACTTGGTGTTGTGAGGGGGTTCGGCTATCTTCAATGAAAAGAAAAGAACCGAAACAGCAACTTACCTTAAAGGAATTCGGTTAATCACAAGATGGAAAGGGGCTGGAATTTTCCTCTTAAAAGAGGAGGTAGATTCACTAAAAAAGAAGCAAGAGGGAAGAGAATTTTTGAACAAATTTTGGGCAATTGTATAGGGAATTTCAATGAGAGGAGAGAAAGAGGAAAAGAATTTGTTGGAATTTTGGCACTTCTATGTCAGAACAAAATCAAATATGGATAGCCCCAAGGAGTCCAAATTTCAAAAACACCTCTATTTTGTGATAATTTCCACCTTGAATTATCACAAATAAATCTAGCTTTATCTTACTTTTAATCTCCTAATCCCCTCAACAATTTAATAGCAAAAAAAAAACACTAATAACTCCCCCTTCCAGCCGATTATATGCAAAAAAAAAAAAAGCCTTATCTTTATCATTTAAAGAGTCAAAATAGCAGCCATCACCCTCTCTTTCACACCAGCAGCAGAAAGAAAGAAAAAATAAAATCAAAGTCTTGCTACTCTGTTCGAACCGGACCTCTACTACCACCCCTTAAATGCCCCAGGCCACTTCTCCCAATTTGACTTTCATGTCAAATATCCTCACCATTTAATTATAAGGACTTCCTAGGCCGATTCCCTTTCCAAAGCAAAATAAAATAAACTCTAATACACGACCTAGGCAGTTCGAACCCGTGACCTCACTGCAGCCCTCACTTTCAACGCCCTTTGCCACTTCTCCCATTAGACTTTCATGACATAAAGCCATCACCTTTTAATTATAAGCCTTCTTCTTGGCCCTCTTTCCTTCAACGCAAAAAGCCCAAAATAAAATGCTCCTTGCGTCCCTTGTGTCTCGAACCCGAGACCTGCCACTTCTAAACTCTTAAGTGGCGCCCCAAGCCACTCCAACCACCTGGACTTTCATGCTCAAACCTTGCCCGAAATTTCTTTAAAGCCTTCCTTACTTGGGCCCTTCCTTTAACGCCCCAAAAAACAAAACAAAACGCAATCCCCCTTTTCAAGAATCGAACCCAAGACCTCCCTAGCAACCTCCCTTGATGCGCCAAGCCAATTGTGCCAAGTCATTATTTGTGTCATGCTTCTCCTAATTTTTACTTAAGCCCTAACTCACCTAGCTCCCTCCTTTTACACACTTAAAAAGAAATTTTTAAAACTAGGTCAAGCCTAGCCCGGGTTTATTTTTAGACCCTTAAACATGTCAAATAAATCTTAGAATTTAATTCTTCAAGCACACACATGGGAAAATATTTAAATTACAAATAACCCCTAATTCAGGGTGTTACACTAAGTTGAGACTATATCTTCGGATTTCTTGAGCAAAATATCCGTCAAGCATTATGGGGTGGTTATACTTGAAAGAGAGAAGCCTACATTCATCTGGTTGTGACACCAAATGACGGTGCAATTGACTAAAGAATATACAAATCTTCTACCCTTGAGTTGTGGTAGGATGGATTGAAAATGATACAAATTCTATACCCCTGAGTTACAGTGGGATGGATGGAAATTAATACAAATCTTATATCCTTGAGTTTGCAGTCCTCTACCCTTGGGTTGTGGTGGGTTGGATTGAAAATGAAACAAATTTTCTACCATTGAATGACAGTAAGATTGATTGAAGAGGATATACACCCTTGAATGGCGATGGGATGAATTGGAAAGGATTCAGATATTGTACTTTAAGGCACAATGAGATGGTTTGAAGATGGTACAAATTTTATGTCCTAATGAACTCTAAGGTTAAAGTGGGGTATTTCTTCAGGTTTTGTTTAAACTACTAGCTGAATAAGATGACAGCATAATACGTCAGTGATAAAGCCCTTAAATATTTAAAAAGGGATCATTCTCATGAAATTTTGCATCCATGCAAGACACATTTAGTTAGGAGCATTTGATTCATTCCGATTATTGCATCCTAATCTTTAAAAAGGAATCATTCTTATTCTGTATTCATGCAGGACACATTTAGTTAGGAGCATTTGATTCATTTTGATCATTGTATCCTAATCATTGTATGTTTAACAAAGGATCATTCTCATGATAGTCTACATTCATGCAAATGTCATCCAAAATATCATTTGGTTAGGAGCATTTGATTCATTCCGATCATTGTATCTTAATCATTGTACATTAAAAAAAATCATGACATTTTTTGGCATTCATAACACATGTGGCTAGGATCATTTGATTCATTCTGATCATAGCATCCTAATCATTTGGCATAAATATATGCATGTGGAACCGAGTCTACAGGACATGTCCCTCAGAGGACGGTGTAGCAACATCGGTGAATTCACAAATCTTATCTCCCTTAGCAGTAGTGGATCATATCAAATTTGGGCAAATTTTATCTCCATGTATCGACAATGGAGCAGATTTTAGCCATTGGTCTTATCTTCCGAGATAGTAAGGAAGCATACTGGAAAGTTCAGATTTTGTTCCCTTGAGATGGTAGTGGAATAGGCTGAAGATTGTAGTCTTTCTGAGATAGTAAAAAAGCAGACTGAAGATTGAAGTCTTCTTGAGATAGTAAGGAAGCAGATTGGAAAGTTCAAATTTTTTCCCTCGAGTTGGTTGTGGAGCAAACTAAAGATTGAAGTCTTCCTGAAATAGTAAGGAAGCATATTGGAAAGTTCAGATTTTGTTCCCTCGAGATGGTAGTGGAGCAGACCGTAGATTGAAGTCTTCTTGAGATAGTAAGGAAGCAAACTGAGAAGTTTAGATTTTGTTCCTTCGAGATGGTAGTGGAGTAGGCTGAAGATTGTAGTCTTCCTGATATAGTAAAGAAACAGATTGGAAATTTCAGATTTTTTTCCCTCGAGATGGTAGTGGAGCAGACTAAAGATTATAGTCTTATCTTTCTGATGTAGCAAGGGAGCAGACTAAATAAAGATTGTAGATCATGTCTCCTCGAGATAGCAGTGGGGTAGATCGAATTTGGTGAATCTTATCTCCATGAATTGGTAATGGAGCAGACTCAAGTTACCTAGCCTTATCTTCTTGAGGTAGTAAGGGAGCAGGCTGAAGATTATAGTCTTATCTTCCTGATGTAGCAAGGGAGCAGACTAAATAAATTGTAGATCTTATCTCCTCAAGATAGCAGTGGGGCAGATCGAATTTGGCGAATCTTATCTCGATGTATTGGCAATGGAGCAGATTCAAGTCATTTTAGCCTTATCTTTCCGAGGTAGCAGCGGAACAGATTGAAGCATAGGTCTAAGATAGATCGAAGTGCTAGTTCTCATGCTCCTAAAAATACAACGGGATGGAACGAAGCTACTCGAAGAAGAAAAGCACTGAAAGAAGTCATGATTTGGCAGGAGCGGGCAAAATTGGCCCTTTTTGAAGTCTCTGCTCTATTCTCGTTACACGACAAGGAGAAAAGAGGAGCAGCTGTAATAGGCCTAATTCACCCGGGCCCATTAATCGAATTAAACCCAAAAATATTTAACAAAACTTAAACAAAAAAAAAACAAAACAAAATAAAGCCAAAATAAAACCAATAATAATAGCCTAATAAGAAAAGTCCAAAAACAATAAAATTACAAACCCAATAATATAACAGTCCAGCCTTTACTAGCCCGAACCTATTACTACCCCAGCACCCGTAAAGCCCGATAACTAAACCTAGCCCAAAACCCAATTAACTAATCCCATTTCAAAGAAAATCGAATCGATGGAAACCCAGAGGCTTCCAGACTCGTTAGTGTGCCGCAAAGATTTTTCCACGCACATTTTCCACGCCATGCAAGAGCCTTCATGCACACATACTAGCCTGAATCAGCTCTTTCCGAGTGAATGTTCAGCCATACCTGCAACAAAAAGAAGCAAGAACCACAACAGAATGACAGAATATTGTAGAATACATTAGAAAATATTCAAAAAAATGTGTATTTCATTTTTTTTTTTGGCTATAAAAAGCCAAGTATTGTACACTGAAAAGGAGGTACCCATACGCAAGAAATATGAAATCAAAAAATAGAGAAAGTATTGAAAGGTGATTTTTAGATTTTTGATGGTCATTTTTTTCATTTTTTCTTTCCCGCTTTGCAATTCTGTTTGTCTGTGCATACGAAAATTAAAAAGAGAAAGGGGGTTTACCTTTGCCGAGCGAACCATCGGATCTATCTTTCTTCATCGAAATTGAAGCAAAGAGGATCCTCAAGGTTGAAAATATTGATGCATTCATGTTGGATTTAAAAAAAAATACTCAAAGAGGCCCAGGTTCGTCGCTAATCAACGATTACCATTGCGGTGCGATTCTTGGATCGTGATTGCTTTTGCCATCGAGTAAAACGGGGGCTAGGTTTTTTGGTTTAAAAAAAAAAGGGACTGAGTTTCTGAACTTTTTTTTAGGTTTTTATTTCTTTTTAAATCGTGTGAAATGATGCCGTTTAAAGCCTGATGATGTGGCCTCAAAATGATGCCGTATGGGTTGACCCGATATAACCTGACCCAACGCCGTTAAGATCTGCGTGTCTATGTGTTGAAGGGGTAATTGTGCACTCGATCCCTCCGTTTTGTGTTGACATATGATTGGGTCCCTCTTTTATTTATTTCATTTTTAATTTTATCTCGAGGATTTGCGCGCCATTTCGATCTGGTCCAATCTGTACACTGCGTTTTGGCTATGGAAATATTTGTACTTTTAATCCCTGATTACTTGCAAGTGTTTTACTTTAATCCCTATTTATGTTTGATGGCTTTGTTTATTTATAAATTAACCTTTTAATTTTGTTTTCAATTCAATTGAGTTTTTCTATTCTTTTATTGCTTTAAATTTATTTATTTCTTTTGGTTTTAATAAATTGTTTTAAATTATCTTATTAATTTTAATATGTTTCAATTACTTATATATACTTTTATTATATACATTTTATCTTCTAGTATAAATATAAATGTTTATTTCAAATTTCTCTTTTAGGCACTTGTTTGATTCAAAATTGATATAGTATCGAATATAAATACTTTTTAAATCATTATGTTACATATATAAATGTTTACATATAAAATTTTACCAAAATGTATATATTATTTTATGTATATATTTGTATATCCATACGCTTTTATTTAAATTTGTTTGTCTTCGAATACCTCGTTTTAAATTATATTTTGCCTATTTTACACATTACCTATTATTTATTCATATAAATGTATATAGGTTTACATTAAAATTTTTCTTCAAATATGTATGTATTATTACTTTATGTATATATTTTATTTTAAATCTATCTATATGTATTTTTTTCTTTTCCAGTTAAATAACTTATATCTTTTAAAACTTCAATCTTATTCATATATTTGTTTATTTCAAAACTTTCTTCATATATAAATTACTTATATTAAATTTTATTGCATATATATTATTTATATTTACTATTTTGTATACAATTTATTTTGATTTTCTTTTTACATGCAATTTCCAAACTTATGTACATATAACTTATAATTCATATAACATTGGTTTTCCTTTATGTTATTCATTTTTATATACTTATAGCATTTGAATTGTGTCAATTTGTTCGGTATTCTTTTTAAAATTGTTTGTTAATTTATGGATTTTGAATGTTAATATTGATATTTGTAAAGTATATGTTGTATTGCCATCGTATGTGTATTAATTTGGTTTCTTGGTATTTTCATATGATTTTGTTCCTTTATATGTTATTGTTGCCATGTATTATAATTCCATGCTTGACACTATGTCTTATTATCAAATAATTATGCAAATTCTAGGTTATATAGGCCAATTTGAGTTTTTTTTTATCCCAAACAAATCAAATAAAATACATTTTGATTACTCGAAAGATTTTCAAAATAAGGTGATATTCGGTGTTTGGAAATCCGAGAAATTATGCCCTAACGTATTGGGTCGTGGTTTTTTGTTTGACCAAATAACTTAATACCCTTTTCAATTGCATGATTTTGAAGTTATAAGATGATCTCGACTTTGAGGGTTCAAGATATTGCATCCTAATGTACTGGGTGTAGTATTTTGTTCCTTTGGAGCGAATGAATCTTAAATTCAAATTTGGAATATTCCACCCTTTTTCAAAGGAATTACATTTTCAAAACTTTTCAAATTTTTGACGTTAGGACATCATTTAATCGATTTGGTACCAATTTTGGGCGTACAAGGGTGATAATTCTTCCTCGTACATAACCGATTCTCGAACCCATTTTTTTTATCTCGCAGACCAAAATTATTTTTACAAGGTGATCCAATCACACCTAAACAGAAAAATATTGGTGGCGACTCCATATTTTAAATTCGACCCCATTTTTCCAAACGTATAAAAATGGTTTCGACAGTGACAAGTTTTTGGCTCCGTTGTCGGGGCTAGACAAGTTTGCCATTAGTACATGAGAAGAGGTATTCCTGCTAACAAAGAGTATCCTTTTGACCTAGAGACCGAAAGAACTTTGCAAATAAAGCAAAAACAACAATTGAGAAAATGGCTAAAAACGGGAATGATCCTGGTCGCAATGATAATCCAAATGGTCTTGGTCTCAATAATAATCCAAATGGTCAGTGCGCTAATCCTCATGTTCGTGGGGTGATAGATGACCAAGATAGACCAATCCGTGAGCATGCTGTGCTAATTTTTGATGGTCTGAATCCAGGGATAGTCAGACCACAAATACAGGCTCAATAGTTTGAACTGAAACCAGTAATGTTTTAGATGTTGCAAACAGTAGGACAGTTTGGTGAACTGCCACTAAAGATCCAAGATTGCATTTAAGACTTTTTCTAGAATTCTGAGACTTAAACTGTTTCCATATTATTTAAGAGATCATGCGATAGCATGACTTAATACTCTGCCATCAGGAAAGTAGCATCATGGAATGATCTTTGCCAAAGGTTTTTGCTATGGTATAATCCATTAAATATGAATGTCAAGCTTAGAAATGACATCACATCTTTTTAGCAATTGGAGGATGAAACACTATATAAAGCTTGGGAACGATTTAAATATTTAATTCGAAAACGTTTGATGCATGGATTCCAATACTAGACTCGGATGGAGATATTCTATAATGGGTTGAATGCGCATAAGGGAATGGTAGTTGATGCATTTGCCAATGGTACATTTTTTGATAAATCCTACAACGAAGCATATAAGATTTTAGAAAAGATTGCCAACAATGATATTAATATCCGACAACGAGAGTTGGGGCGGGTAAGAGAGCTACTGGTACCATAAAGCTTGATACAATTACTTCGTTGACAGCCTAGGTATCTTTTTTAGCTAACATAATTAAAACAATGAAAAATTCCACTGCAGTCGATGAGATAAAATTAGCAGAGCTGTCATGTGTTTGTTTCAGTGAAAATCACGTGTTTGACGAATGGCCATCAAATCCAGCGTCAATGTACTACATGGGTAATTTTAATTGGAATAATAACCAATATTCCAACACCTACAATTCAGGGTAGAAGCAGAATCTAAATTTTAATTGGAGTAATCAAGGTGCGGGGAATTTTAACAATACTACAAGACAAAATGCCAACAATGTACCACCTGGTTATGTTCAACCTATGTCGGGGAAAAATGTTCAACACGGTCAAGCATCATCTTCTACTTCCATCGAAGTTTTTTTAAAGGAATATATGGCTAAAAATGATGCTATAATCCAGAGTTAAGCTATATCTTTATGAGCCCTTGAGAATCAAGTGGGGAAAATAGCGAATGCTTTAAATTCAAGGCCACAGAGAGCATTGCCATGCGATACCAAGAATTGGAGAACACAAGGGAAAGAACATTTCAAAGTGATTGGAACGATGGAAATGTGCAAGTGTACACAATCGCAACAAGTAATAAAGTGACAAGTAAATGTTGAGTTATCGTACCCATAGGGACTATAAAAGAATTATTTATGAAAGTAATTTTAAACAATTTGGTGAAAGAAAAATATTTGGATTTGAGAAATGATTAAAAATTAGAAAACAAAGTAAAATAAAATAAAATAAGTTCTAATGCACGATTTCAAAAGCTGATTTTAATCAAGATGATATAATTATGTTGGATTAATTATATTTCCTTACCTTAGAATTATTAAACTTATTCTTATACTTGTTACGAATAAATCACGGCAACTCGATAATTTGCTAACTTATGAACATATTTACAAATAAAAAATCCATTCATCTCGATAATTTGGGTTCAAAAGTGTTTTCCAAAGCTGTTTAGAATTTTGATTTATAAAAGAAGTATGGCACCACGAGTATCCGGTACCAAGTCAAGTAAGTATTTGTTTTCATTTTATGATTATTGTGTTACGAAAATTCTACAAAGTAGAATACTCTAGAACTGTTAGTTTTAAGAGTTGAAATTATAGAGACTGAGACTCTAGGATGCGGATTTGACTCTCAAAAACAACTTTTCTACTCATACTCCATAAAACATAGTTTAATAAACATCGAATAGCATAATGATTCATAAAACTCTTAATCTGATTATATCGACTTAGTAAACATGAGCGCTAGAAGACATGGACGCAGTAGACGTAGACGTGGTAGAGGCCAAGGCATGTGCCCGAAAGAGAGGTGCAAACATCGTTAGTGGCTGAGACGGGATCTCATGATCGAGTTGGGGTTGATGACTTAACTCAGATAGTTAAGAAGGAATTGAAGGAGGTTAAGGGATTCTGTAACACCCTAAAAATCCGAGTATATATATTGCATGATTTGGTGTTTAGATTTTAAAGGAAAATTTCTTACTTTTATTTTCGTGTTTATTGAAGTCCTAAGAAGAGTATAGCATAATTTGGGTAAGGAATAAATTTGACATTTGAGAATTTATTGAAGAGAAGCAAGTGTCATTAATACTTAAGTTAAATTAAGTGTTAATGAGTGACATAAATTGAGTACATGGCATGGTGGTGTTGGCGCATGAGTTGTAGCTTGAGGGGAGAGGTTCGAATCCCTTGTTTAGCATCTAGATGAATTTTTATTTTTAATTTTCTGCACATGTATAGCAAGTGTCGGCCAAGAGCATAAATGGTAAGTGTTGACCATGTTATTTTTGGTTAGCATATCAAAGGATTAAGGAAAATTGTTAACTTAAGGAATGGAATCAAAAACTTAAGGAAAGATATGAGGACATAAGGCACATATCAAGGAAAAGTTTTGGAAACAAAATCATGGCCAATTGACCATGTTTTTGGACAGCAAATTAGACTATAGGGAGAGCCGAATTTTTGGTGATAGTTTGGCTAAGAATTGAATTTTCTCTTTGGTCATTCCTAGCAACTTTGTGCAGAATTTTGCATTCCTCTTCTCAATTTTCTCCTTTGGCCGAAATTGAACCTTGGTAAAGCCAAATTCTTTTGACCATTTGGTCACTTTTGTTCATCTTTTGAGTCTTCTCTTGTGCTTCTTCTTAGTGCCGAAATTGTTAGTACCAAAAGCCATTCTTTTCTTTTCTTTTTACCATGGCGAATGTACCTAGCTCCTAAAATCCATCTTTTCTTCTCTTCTCTTTGAAATCAAACAACATCATCACCATCTCCTCTTTCATATTTTATTTCTTTTCACTCAAAGTTTCTCCATGAAACTCTCTCATGGCCGAATGCTAGAGTGCCCATAGCGAACCTTTCTTTCTTTTCTTTGATTCTTCATAGCGAAATCTTCATCCATCACAAACACCATTCTCAATCCTTTCTTTTCGATCGTGGAAAATAGGTAAGGAATTCTTTTTTTTCGTTTTTGATTAATTAATAGTGATATGGCCGAATATTGATGGTGTTATGAAGCACCATTTGGATCGAAATAAACGTTCGTTCTATTAACGTTTTATTCGTTATTATATAGTGCAATAATGGAAGATCGGAACTCAAGTGTTCGGGAGAATCGTAGAAACGTTGGAATCGATTTATTGTGGTAAGGAAATCACATCCTTTAAAACCTTTAGTATTATTTTGACATTATTTTAGATTGGATCAATATTCCTTTGATCTTGAAGACTTTCAAAATAGGGAAGAAAAGGGCGGTGTTTAGTCATATTAAGAGGGGCGGATCCGTAAATCCCCCATTTAAACGAAGAGCGGTTTCGACAGTCCGGGATTTTCCACCGGGTTACGGACCATCTTCCGAAGGAAGTCAACTATTTGAAGTGGTACGAACTTCCGAGCCTTTATACGTTGGTGGATTCTCGACGACTAACGAACCAATAAACGAGGAGAAACCGAAAATCGAAGTGATTCAAAATCGAGAGGGTAAGATTTTGGATCTATTATTGATAAAGTATATTTATACTGAAATAGTGTTCTAACGGATCGAAATATGTTTTAGGTGCTTGAGGAGCGAAGCGGCGATTAGTACTCTCGGTATCGAGGTGTGTAATTTCACACTTTTCTCGGGTTGGATGTCAATTTCGGTATTGAAGTAAAATCATAAAACGACTAGATCGGTATAAAACGTAACAACCGATATTTTGACGATAATACATGAAAACGACTAAAATCATGAAAATTTCAAAATGCCTCGAGAAATTACTTGTTAATATGTAAATTGTATGTTTCGTGAAAATGGGCGTAAAATATGCTAGATCGATAATTGGGCGAAAACTCACATTAAATTGATAATCGGGCCAAAATCTACTTTTGGTTGTAAATTGGGCGAAATCTCGCTAGATCGATAAATGGGCGAAAACTCATTAAGTTGAAAATCGGGCGAAATCTACGTATGAATGTAAATTGGGCGAAATCTACGCTAGATCGATAAATGGGCCGTAAACTCATTAAATTGTTAAATGGGCTAAAATACTTGCTAGATCGTAAAATTGGGCCTAAGTTGATAAATAGTTAATTAGGCCAAAATGTTATTTTGGGCCTTAATAAAGATTTGGAAATAATTACTCTTGTTAATGGGCCTTTTAATAAAATTTTGTATGACCATAGTTTACTATTGCATACATATTGCATGGGTTGGGAAATGATGAAGAGAAGAAGGCTGTTGCCAAAATCTAGTTCGGTGGCTCGCCACAAAATTATGGCTTTTGCCTCTAGTTCTGGGCTCGCCACAAAAGTTATAAATGGCTATTTGCCTCTAGTTCGGTGGCTCGCCACAAAATAATAACTGCTCAATGCCTCTAGTTCGGTGACTTTGTCACAATCTAGTTCGGTGGCTATGCCACAAAATATAAATTGGCTTAATGCCTATGATTGGTGTGATGGCGGGGTGGGTTGACTTGATCCCCATAGGTGTGATGGTTGGTACGGGGGTGTGTAGCGGATGGAATTAGATTTGGGAGGGAAAAATTCATTTTTCACATGCATGCTATTAATTATGTTATTCATTATATTATTTTTTGCTTATGGGCTCAAGGCCAAAATCCATAATTTGAAAATCTGGCCCAGTGGACAAAGTAAGTGAGTTATACACTGAGTTCTAAGTAACTCACCCCCTTAAATTTTTCTATCTCAGGTAATGAAATTGACGTGGACTTGGGCCGAGGATGACTTCGTGGAGGCCATACTACAAAACATGGGTTTATTAAACTCTAAACTTTTTAATAAGTATTTTACTATTTTGGGTTATTGTAATAAGGGCCTCTATAAATAATTTATGGATTTTTATGTGTGTTTGGTTTTAAACTATATTTGGACTTTTAAATATGGGCTATGATTATGTGATGTTTTTATTAAAATAAATTTGTGTTCAAATATATGAAATTCCTTTATAAATATTTTATTATTGTTAACTCTTAAATAAATTACCTAAGGGTTTTTAATGTTAATAATGTTTTTTTTTTCAACTAACGTTTTCTAATA
Organism: Gossypium rotundifolium; assembly: GCA_025506655.1. Taxonomy (NCBI): domain Eukaryota; kingdom Viridiplantae; phylum Streptophyta; class Magnoliopsida; order Malvales; family Malvaceae; genus Gossypium; species Gossypium rotundifolium. The sequence goes on along the minus strand of CP106725.1, from coordinate 43,526,575 downwards.
TTTATCAAATTAAAATACTCTTCTAATTTTATTAAATCCTGTAAATAATATTGTAGTTTTCAACTTATTGAAGATTTTAAAAATAGCTCAATTCATGTAACAAACCAAATCTAGTCTCAATGCATAGACCGGGTTTGGGGTGTTACATTTAATGGTATCAGAGCCAGTTTCAAAAACTCGGCTGTGGTTTGGGTTCGCAAATAATTTCTGTATGAAATCATTCAATTATATTTTAAAGATCAGTATGGCACCACAAGCATCCGGCAACAAGTCAAGTAAGTATTTATTGCTTAATGATTACTATGATATGATCATAGGAACACTCTAGAACTTCTAGTTTTAGATGTGAAAAATCGTAGAGATTGAGACTATAGGATATGTTGCGAAAAAACAACTTTATATCTCAAATCTCATAAAATATCGTTAATAAACACCGAAACAAATTTTCTGATTCATAAAACTTGTAATCAGATAAAAACGAACAAGCTATCATGAGCACTAGAGGGCGTGGTTGTGGACACGGTGACGCGTGGCGTGGTAGAGGCCGAGGTGCTACGACTGAAGCACCAAATCATATGCCGGAAATGGACGCACCTGCGTCAATTGAGAGTGAGACGGGATCACGCGATCACATGGAAGAAGATAATGCATTGACTCAAGCAATGCTGCGAGTCTTGGAAAGGGTCGCTGGAACTAGAATTGGGCCAACAACTCGTGGGTCAATTTCAGATCGACTTAAGTCAAATAATGCAAAGTTTTAGAGGAGTCTCGGTGTAGCTCAATGTGGTGAATCTCGGCTCGAAGTCGGGAACGGATTATGGATGATATGGAATGCACTATTGAGCAAAAAGCGAGAGGAGTCTGTATCCTTGTTAAGAGATGAGGCGACGGTGGTGGCTCACTGCTCGAGAAGGCACCAAGTCGACCGATTAATTGAGAATTCTTTAAAGCGCCTTCCAAGGAAAATACGTTGGAACGAGTTATGTAGACGTCAAGGAAAGAATTTCAATCTTGTCCAAGGAAGTAAGACAAGGCAACATATGAAGTCGAGTTTTTACGTCGAGCCGCTATGCCCAAACAATTGTATCAACAGATCATGAACGATGTATGCGTTTGAGGATGGGCTTAATGATGAGTTGAGGGTTCGATTGCTCCACACAAAGTTAGAAATTTTTCCACTCTTGTGGAGAAGGCCAAAATAGCCAAGGAGGCTAAGAATTGAACAGCGAACCAAGAAAGATTTCAAACAAGAGAGAGACACATGATCTGGTTCTTCAAAGAGATTCCGGAAGAGACCTTGGAATGATGAACCGTTCAAGGTAGAACCCGTAGCAAATAATCGAAGTCGAGATTGCACTGAGTGTGGGAAAAGACATTTTGGAGAATGTTGGAGGAAAACGGGCGCATGCTACAAATGCGGTTCAATGGATCATCAGTACAAAAATTGTCCTCGACGTATGGATACGACTCAAGAAGTTCGTAATAATGATGCACAGCCAGCCAGAGGTAATCAGCAGCCACCAAGAGGTCGTGGACTAGGTCGTGGTGGTAATGGGGCTGGACGTGGTCAAGGTGCACCGGGTCGAGGCAATGGTCCTAGAGGAAATGCGGATGCAAGACTGACTGGGTCGGTCTATGCGCTTAGACGTCGAGAGACGGCAATGCACCGATGTGATAAGCTGATGCGTTCTTCATTTTGATGTACCTATTATTGCCTTAATAGATATTGGCTCTACCCATTCATATGTTGCTAGTGCCATATCTCGAAACACAATTTAGAATCAAATTATCGATAGTGAGATGACGATGAATTAGTCCTTTAGACACCGATAATTGTTAATAAAATGTTTAAAGACGTGCCCTTGAAAATTTAAGAGGAGGTATTCTTAGCAAACTTGATGGAACTACCTTTCGGCGAATTTGATCTCATTCTGGGCATGGATTGGTTGGTTAAACATCGGGCGCAATTGGATTGTGCTGAAAAACGAATGTCAGTAAGAACCTTGGATGATAAGGAAGTCATAATGATTGGTGAACGAAGGAACTATCTGGAAAATGTGGTATCTGCATTAAAGGTAGAGAAGTTGGTGCGAAAAGGATATGGAGCATTCTTAGCCTTTATCTGTGCTTTGGATGCAAAAGAGTTATCTGTGAATGATGTGAGGACGGTGAAGAAATTTCCCGATGTATTTCCCGAAGAACTTCCTGGTATACCTCCAGATCGGGAAGTAGAATTTGGCATTAAGCTTTTGCCTGGGACAGCTCCAGTGTCTATTGCTCCTTATAGAATGGCACCGAAGGAGTTGGCTGAGCTTAAAGCTCAAATTCAAGAATTGTTGGATCGGGGATTTATTCGACCAAGTGTGTCTCCGCGGAGAGCACCAGTTTTGGTCGTCAAGAAGAAGGATGGATCGATGCGTATGTGCATTGACTACAGATAATTGAATAAATTGACGATTAAGAATCGGTACCCTCTGCCGAGAATTGACGACCTGTTTGATCAATTAAAAGGAGCTTCAATTTTCTCCAAAATTGATTTGAGGTCGGGTTATCACCAGCTCAAGGTGAAAGAAGCGGACATTTATAAGACGGCATTTCGGACACGTTACAGACACTATGAGTTTGTAGTGATGCCATTTGGACTAACCAATGCACCAGCCGCATTTATGGACATGATGAATCGAGTCTTTCAACCATATTTAACCGGTTTGTGGTAGTGTTCATAGATGACATATTGGTTTATTCGAGAAATGAGGAGGAGCATGACAAGCATTTGCGGATAGTATTACAGCTACTTCGCGATAAGAAATTGTATGCCAAATTTAGTAAATGCAAATTTTGGCTAAAAGAAGTGACTTTCCTTGGTCATGTAGTATCAGCCGAAGGAATAAGGGTGGATCCTCGAAAAATTGAGGCTATTCTGGATTGGAAACCACCAACATCGGTAGCTAAAATTTGGAGTTTCTTGGGTTTGGCTGGATACTATAGACGTTTTGTAGAGGGGTTTTCGTTGATTGCTGCACCCCTAACTAAACTATTGCAAAGGGAGCTCCGTATATTTGGACTGAAAAGCAGCAAGAGAGTTTCGAGAAATTGAAGAAGATCCTGACGGAAGCTCCAGTTTTGATTCAAATTTAAGTGAAAAAGAATTCTTGTTCTTGTGATGTGCCTCACACGGGTTTGGGTTGTGTGTTGATGCAAAATGGAAAGGTGGTGGCCTATGCTTCTCGTCAATTGAGACCACACGAAGTAAACTACCCTACTCATGATTTGGAGTTAGTGCTTTGTCTTTGCTCTAAATATTTGGAGGCACTATCTCTATGGTGAGAAGTCAATAATCTACACGGATCACAAGAGTCTTAAATACCTCCTTACCCAAAAGGAGTTAAATTTGAGACAAAGAAGATGGGTAGAATTATTAAAGGATTATGATTTCTCAATCGAATATCATCCTGGAAAGGCTAACGTGGTAGCTGACGCGTTAAGTCGTAAGACAGTATCTGATTTGAGATCATTGTTTGCCCATTTGAGTCTGTATGAGGATGGTAGTTTGTTAGCAGAACTTCAGGTGAAGCCTCTGTGGCTGGAACAAATCAAGGAAAAGCAGACATCGGATGAGAAGTTGGGACTTTTACTTGACAAGTTGAAAATGGTGAAATCGAGGATTTTAGAATAAACACGGAGGGTGTGTTGTGCTTTCGAGGAAGAGTATGTATGCCTAAGGACTCAGATCTGAGGCAAATGATTCTACGGGAGGCACATAGTACCCCTTATGCTATGCATCCCGGAGGAAATAAGATGTATCAAGATCTCCGTGAATAGTATTGGTGGCCAGGGTTGAAGCGTGAGATTTCAGAATTTGTGGGAAAATGTTTGACTTGTCAGCAAGTGAAGGCAGAACATCAATTACCATTTGGATTGTTACAACCGGTAAGGATTCCTCTTTGGAAATGGGAGCGGATAACCATGGATTTTGTTAGTGGGTTACCTTTAACACCTACTAAGAAAAATTCTGTGTGGGTAATTGTTGATCGTTTGACGAAGACTGCTCATTTCCTGCCAGTTCATACGGATTATTCATTGCAGAAGTTGGAGAAACTGTACGTATCCGAAATTGTGAGGTTGCATGGGGTACCTGTATCTATTATATCGGATAGGGACCCTAGGTTTACATCACGATTCTGGAAAGCTCTGCATGAAGCCTTGGGGACAAAGTTGAATTTCAGTACGGCTTTTCATCCTCAGTCTGATGGTCAGTCGGAGAGAGTAATTCAGATATTAGAAGATATGTTAAGAGGATGTATAATCGGCTTTAGGGGTAGTTGGGAGGATTATCTACCACTGGCAGAATTCGCGTATAACAACAGTTATCAGTCTAGCATTCAAATGGCACCTTACGAGGCATTGTATGGTCGTAAGTGTCATTCTCCTATTTTTTGGACTGAGTTGGGCGAACGACAGATGTTAGGTCCTGAGATGATATCTGAAATAGAGGATAAGGTAAAAGTTATTCGAGCACGGTTGAAAGAAGCCTCAGATAGATAGAAGTCGATATCTGGACACGAAGCATAAGGACATCGAGTATCTTGTGGGGATCAAGTTTTCTTGAAGGTCTCTCCTTGGAAAAAGATCTTCGAGTTTGGAAGGAAGGGCAAGCTAAGTCCTAGATACATTGGACCTTATCGTGTCTTTGAAGCGTGTTGGTCCAATGGCTTATCGATTGAGTTACCTCGAATTGGATCAAATTCATAATGTTTTCATGTTTCCATGTTGAGGCGTTATAGATCGGATCCTTCGCACATTATCTGGGTAGAAGAATTGGAGTTGAATTGATTTGTCTTTTGAAGAAGAACCGGTGGAAATCTTAGACCGAGATGTCAAAGTGCTAAGAAAGAAAATCGTGCCGTTGGTCAAAGTTCTATGGCGTAACCACGGAGTGGAGGAAGCTACGTGGGAGCCTAAGGATGCAGTTCGGCAACAATACCCTCACCTCTTTCAACAAGGTAAATTTCGAGGATGAAATTTTCTTTAAGGAGGGTAGAGTTGTAACACCCTAAAAATTCGAGTATATATATTGCATGATTTGGTGTTTAGATTTTAAAGGAAAATTTCTTACTTTTATTTTCGTGTTTATTGAAGTCCTAAGAAGAGTATAGCATAATTTGGGTAAGGAATAAATTTGATATTTGAGAATTTATTGAAGAGAAGCAAGTGTCATTAATACTTAAGTTAAATTAAGTGTTAATGAGTGACATAAGTTGAGTACATGGCATGGTGGTGTTGGCGCATGAGTTGTAGCTTGAGGGGAGAGGTTCGAATCCCTTGTTTAGCATCTAGATGAATTTTTATTTTTAATTTTCTGCACATGTATAGCAAGTGTCGGCCAAGAGCATATATGGTAAGTGTTGACCATGTTATTTTTGGTTAGCATATCAAAGGATTAAGGAAAATTGTTAACTTAAGGAATGGAATCAAAAACTTAAGGAAAGATATGAGGACATAAGGCACATATCAAGGAAAAGTTTTGGAAACAAAATCATGGCCAATTGACCATGTTTTTGGATGGCAAATTAGACTATAGGGGAGCGAATTTTTGGTGATAGTTTGGCTAAAATTGAATTTTCTCTTTGGTCATTCCTAGCAACTTTGTGCGAATTTTGCATTCCTCTTCTCAATTTTCTCCTTTGGCCGAAATTGAACCTTGGTAAAGCCAAATTCTTTTGACCATTTGGTCACTTTTGTTCATCTTTTGAGTCTTCTCTTGTGCTTCTTCTTAGTGCCGAAATTGTTAGTACCAAAAAGCCATTCTTTTTCTTTTCTTTTTACCATGGCCGAATGTACCTAGCTCCTAAAATCCATCTTTTCTTTTCTTCTCTTTGAAATCAAACAACATCATCACCATCTCCTCTTTCATATTTTATTTCTTTTCACTCAAAGTTTCTCCATTAAACTCTCTCATGGCGAATGCTAGAGTGCCCATAGCGAACCTTTCTTTCTTTTCTTTGATTCTTCATAGCAAAATCTTCATCCATCACAAACACCATTCTCAATCCTTTCTTTTCAATCATGGAAAATAGGTAAGGATTCTTTTTTCGTTTTTGATTAATTAATAGTGATATGGCCGAATATTGATGGTGTTATGAAGGACCATTTGGATCGAAATAAATGTTCGTTCTATTAACGTTTTATTTGTTATTATATAGTGCAATAACGGAAGATCGGAACTCAAGTGTTCGGGAGAATTGTAGAAACGTTGGAATCGATTTATTGTGGTAAGGAAATCACATCCTTTAAAACCTTTAGTATTATTTCGACATTATTTTAGATTGGATTAATATTCCTTTGATCTTGAAGACTTTCAAAATAGGGAAGAAAAGGGCGGTGTTTAGTCATATTAAGAGGCGATCCGTAAATCCCCATTTAAGCGAAGAGCGGTTTGGCGATCAGGATTTTCCACTGGGTTGCGGACCATCTTTCGAAGGAAGTCAACTATTTGAAGTGGTACGAACTTCCGAGCCTTTATACGTTGGTGGATTCTCGACGACTAACAAACCAATAAACGAGGAGAAACCGAAAATCAAGTGATTCAAAATCGAGAGGTAAGATTTTGGATCTATTATCGATAAAGTATATTTATCTGAAATAGTGTTCTAACGGATTGAAATATGTTTTAGGTGTCGGGAGCGAGAAGGATTAGTACTCTCGGTATCGAGGTGTGTAACTTCACACATTTTCTTGGGTTGGATGTCAATTTCGGTATTGAAGTAAAATCGTAAAAACGACTAGATCGGTATAAAACGTAACAATTGATATTTTGACGATAATACATGAAAACGACTAAAATCGTGAAAATTTTGAAAACGCCCTCGAGAAATTACTTGTTAATATGTAAATTGTATGTTTCGTGAAAATGGGCCGTAAAATATGCTAGATCGATAATTGGGCCGAAAACTCAGTTAAATTGATAATTGGGCGAAATCTACTTTGGTTGTAAATCTACTGGGCGGGCGAAAACTCATTAAGTTGAAAATCGGGCGAAATCTACGTATGAATGTAAATTGGGCGAAATCTACGCTAGATCGATAAATGGGCCGTAAACTCATTAAATTGTTAAATGGGCTAAAATACTTGCTAGATCGTAAAATTGGGCCTAAGTTGATAAATAGTTAATTAGGCCAAAATGTTATTTTGGGCCTTAATAAAGATTTGGAAATAATAACTCTTGTTAATGGGCCTTTTAATAAAATTTTGTATGACCATAGTTTACTATTGCATACATATTGCATGGGTTGGGAAATGATGAAGAGAAGAAGGCTGTTGCCAAAATCTAGTTCGGTGGCTCGCCACAAAATTATAGCTTTTGCCTCTAGTTCGGTGGCTCGCCACAAAAGTTATAAATGACTATTTGCCTCTAGTTCGGTGGCTCGCCACAAAATAATAACTGGCTCAATGCCTCTAGTTCGGTGACTTTGTCACAATCTAGTTCGATGGCTATGCCACAAAATATAAATTGGCTTAATGCCTATGATTGGTGTGATGGAGGGGTGGGTTGACTTGATCCCCACAGGTGTGATGGTTGGTACGGGGGTGTGTAGCGGATGGAATTAGGTTTGGGAGGGAAAAATTCATTTTTCACATGCATGCTATTAATTATGTTATTCATTATATTATTTTTTGCTTATGGGCTCAAGGCCAAAATCCATAATTTGAAAATCTGGCCCAGTGGACAAAGTAAGTGAGTTATACACTGAGTTCTAAGTAACTCACCCCCTTAAATTTTTCCATCTCAGGTAATGGAAATTGACGTGGACTTGGGCCGAGGATGACTTCGTGGAGGCCATACTACAAAACATGGGTTTATTAAACTCGAACTTTTAATAAGTATTTTACTATTTTGGGTTATTGTAATAAGGGCCTCTATAAATAATTTATGGATTTTTATGTGTGTTTGGTTTTAAACTATATTTGGACTTTTAAATATGGGCTATGATTATGTGATGTTTTATTAAAATAAATTTGGGTTCAAATATATGAAATTCTTTTATAAATATTTTATTATTGTTAACTCTTAAATAAATTACCTAAGGGTTTTAATGTTAATAATGTTTTTTTTCAACTAACGTTTTCTAATATTTATCAAATTAAAATACTCTTCTAATTTTATTAAATCTCAGTAAAAAATATTGTAGTTTTCAACTTATTGAAGATTTTAAAAATAGCTCAATTCATGTAACAAACCAAATCTAGTCTCAATGCATAGACCGGGTTTGGGGTGTTACAGATTCAGTGAAACACTTCGAGTTGGGTTTGTGGACTGTAAGAAGAAAGGAGATCGTGGTTCTTTTGGATCATAGTCTCATTTCGTAAAGCGTGTCAAAGTACGTCCAAATTTTTTAGCTTGCGATTATTACGGAAGGCGTCATCCGGGTGAGTGCTGGAGGAGGTCAGGAGCATGCTTGAGATGCGGGTCTAAGGAGCATAAGGCTCGGGATTGTTCCATCACTATCAAGTCAGGATGTTTTGGTTGGACGTGATGTTTGGATGTAGAAAATTTTATGAATGAGTGATAAATACCTGTTTGCTTCTAGGGTTTAAATATTTGATGATATGAAGAGTTTCCAAGGTTAGAGATAGAAAGTGAATTAGTGTTATTAAGATCAGAGTGCGCAGCGAAAGCTTAGTGATGTGATTTGAGCGACACGTTTAGTAGTTGATTGGAAATTTCGAGGACGAAATTTCTTTAAGGAGGGTAGAATTGTAACATCCCGAAATTGGGCCTAGTAAGATTGGGCCCATTGGGCCTTGAGCACGAAAGTGTTTAAAAATTTGAGAACAAGAGAACGGCATTATTGCAAATTGGATTTTTTTTAGCTAAGTGAATTTGGAAGGCTACGAGGTTTCTATGAAGTCTCGGGTTTAATTGGGCCTTAGGAAAAATTTGGTATTTTAGTACATTAAGGAGATGGAGTAAGTGACCTTAAAGCATATGGAAATAATTGATTAAATAGCTAGCATAAAAGAGCTATTAGTAGAGAGGATATGGCGCCACTTGTAGTACCTTGAGGGAAGAGGTTCAAATCCCTTTGTGTGCAATGTTTGGCTAATATTTTTGCACTCTTTCCTTAAGTGTCGGCCAAGGACTATTTATGGCAAGGGTGGGCTTCATTATTTTTGGTAAGGTGGCTAAAAGAATACTATTATTTTTATTATTATTAATATACTTTTATTTTTATTACTACTATCTTTTTTTATTATTACTATTAATTTTCATATCATTACTATTATTTTATTATTACCTATATTATTTTTATTTTTACTATTACTCTTATTATTGTTTTCATTATTATTATTATTATCATTATTATTATTATTATTATTATTATTACCTTATTTATTTATTTTTTATTATTAATATTTATTTGTTAACACATTTTCATTATAATTTATTATTTTTTGTAACTATTATTATTTTATTGTCTTTAAATTATTTTATATAGTATTTATTTATTTACTAATTTACTATCTGCTATTTGCTATCATTTTCCTTTGTTCATCTATTTTTTTCTTATTATTTCATATAGATTGCTAATTTTAAATTCTATTTTATTATATTTTGTTTCGCTTTTATTTTTGTTATTTACATTATTATCTTTGTTTTATTCTATTATGTATTTGTATTATAATTCATCTTCCATTCTATTATGGCTATATCACATTTTATTCGAGACATTACAATTTTTGTTTTGAAATAATTAAACATTCCACGTTCTAAGGTTCGAAAGAAATCGTACCCTAACTTACTGGGTTTCGATTTTTCTCATCGAATCTAAAGAACCTATTATTTTATTTTTAAAATTAAAGCACATGGGTTAAATAAAGACTTATTTTCGGGAATTCAAAATGTTGTGTCCTAACTCACTGGATATGATATTCTATTGTCTCGATATAAGGATTTCCAAAATCAATGGCAATATTTTGTATTTGGGGAATTTTGAGATATTGTGCCCTAACTTACTGGGTTTCGTTTTCTCATGTGGCCTAAATAATTGAATACCCATCTTAATTTTAAATGCACAAGTTTTAAATGGTGAAAGACAAGCTTAGTTTTGAGGATTCGAAATGTCGTATCCTAACTCACTGGGTATGATATTTTATTCCTTCGAAATAAGCAGATCTTAGTATCTGGATTAATTTATTTAATTTTTTTAGCAAAAAGGGATCGTGTTTTAAAATCTTTTCAAATTTTCGACATTAGGACATCAAATAATCAATTAGGTACCAATTTTGGGTGTCACGAGGGTGCTAATCCTTCCTCGTGCGTAATCGACTCCCGAACCTGGTTTTCTAAATTTCGTAGACCAAAACTATCATTTTAACGATCAATCATAAGGTGATCTGATCACACCTAAACAAAAAGGATCGGTGGTGACTATCGTTTTAGTTTTTTAATCGATCCCCATTTTCATAAAAACTTTAAAAATAGTTTCGACAATAAGCATATAAAAGACTATGTGAGGTAACAAAATATCCTTACCTTGTAACAATTTAATCACAATAATCTTGCAAGTTATGCAAGGCATTTGTATCGCCAAATACAATGCTAATTTAATCTTCAACTACCTTAGAAGAATTAAACATGCACTGATTAAGTACTGTGTCCATTAATTACAATTTCAATGCATTTAAATAATTAATTCTTTAGTTATCTAAACAATTATAATGCCAGAATAACTTCAGCATGATTTTACTTAATCAAGCATTTTACCGAGGCCTATAATAGCAAAAACACAATTTTAATAATTTAAAAGGACAAAATCCAATCAACCCAACACGAATTAAATTCAAGCTAAGCTGATTAAATTAACCATTCCAATAGCATAAATATTCATAAACATGTTTGTCAAAACAACAACAAAATTTAAAGAGATAGGGAACAAGAAGCAAATCCGGTGTTTCTCCGTGGCTTAACTGATTGCTTTGTTCTTCGTCCTCCGTTGTCATCGGCTATCAAGGTGGCTTACAAACACTTTAATTTCTGCTCAATGATGGCTGATCAGGACCTCTTTCCCAAGAGAAGAAATCGACACTTGAACAAAAGGGGGAATGGAAAGGAAAATTTGAGAGAAAGTGAGAGAGGAGAAGAGATAATGAGAGTGTGAATGAGGAATGAGGGATGACTTGAATGATCAGAAAGGGGTGGCTTTTATAGCTAATTGTGGCTGCTAAAAATAGAAAATTCCATCAGCCAAAGAGATCCCCCTTGGCCAGCCATCTATGTGGCAAAGTTGATGGCTTCAACTTTGCTAAATATGGCTTGGGGCAAATCTTCAAAGCCACTAATTGTGGAGGGAGTAGAATGAAACTTTGACAAGTCTTCAATGGCCTCTTTGCAAGTTTAATTAATCAGCTAATAATCTGATTTGGATCATCGTATGGACGGTTCTGGGCAGACAAATTGGTGGCTAGTTCGGTTCACTAAATTCAGTTCAACCAATGCGGTTTAACTGGACCCTTTTTCCATAATTAATTAATAATAATTTATTTAGCCCAAATTAAATTGGGAATAAATTAAAATTAATTATATTATGATTTAATATTCATAATTGGACCGTCTTGGGCTGGAAATAAATTTTCCTCGATACTTCAAATTGCTTCTCGGGTTTATTCTTCGAGCAGTGTCTACCGAGCCAATTTTTGCCCTTTGTGCGAATCTATCAAAAAATAGTCTAAATAAATCAAAATTAACTATAAAATTAATTAAAATTCATCATGTTCATATTTTTAACACAATTTAATTATTTTATAATATTTAATTATTTTTACAAGAATTTAACCGATATAACATGATTTTAAGTTAAAAAAGGAGATGTAAAAACACGTAAATTTTCGTGTTTCCAATGATCACTCTCATAAGTGAAACTCTGTTTCAAGATGCCATGACAGGAGAGGATAACTCGAATAACAACCATGTAAAGATCCCAGAGCCATCTGAAAAGTACATTATACCTGGAAAAGGTAAACAACAGAATGTTGCAGCAGAATCAGATTGTGTTGCCAACAAGAATGCCATAGCAAAACAATATCAACAACCTAAAGGAAGACCACCTCTACCTATTCCTTAGAGATTCCATAATTCTAAACAGGATGTTCAGTTCAAAATATTTTTGGAGGTCATGAAGTAACTCCATATTAACATACCACTAGTATAAGCTTTGGAGTAGATGCCCAATTATGTGAAGTTTATGAAAGATATATTGTCAAAGAAGCGCAGATTGGTAGAATTTGAAACCGTTGCTCTCATTAAAGGGTGCACATCAATGTTGATGAAAAATTACCTCCAAAGTTGAAAGACCTAGGGAGTTTCACTATCCTATGTTTAATTGGAAATCATTATGTTGGTAAGAGGTTATGTGATTTAGGAGAAAGTATAAATCTAATGCCTCTTCTATTTCAGGAAGCTAGGAATTGGGAAGGCAAAATCCACAATAGTCTCGCTACAGCTAGTTGATCGGTCTTACGCACATCTAAAAGGTCAAATTGATGATGTGCTGATAAGAGTATATAAGTTTATTTTTATAGTCGATTTCATTATTTTAGAATGTGAAGCTGACAAAGATGTACAGATTATCCTTCGAAGACTTTTTCTTGCTATATGTAGGACTTTAATCGATGTACAGAATGGTGAACTGACCATGAGGATGAATGATTAGCAAGTCATGTTCAATGTATTTAATGTGTTGAAATGTGCTGATGAGAATGAAGAATGCCATGCCATTGACTTGATAGAAAAAATAATGGAGGAAGTGTTCATGAGATTTTGCCACAGCAATTCTGATAGTGATGAAGATTCATTTTAGCGGAGACCCTTGTGCACTTTGTCGGAGCAAAATAGACCTTTCAATTTTGATGAACATTGTTTGGTGGCTCACATATATCCTCATGGAGCTGTTGATGTCAGAGACATGAAAATGGGGGTCACATTTAAAGTTAATGAACAATGCTTGAAACACTACTGGGATGCTCATGTGGAACGAGACAAGCAATCCATTGACTTTCGCGATGCTTGAGGTAGCAGTTTTGTTTTTTTTTTCTTTAATTTCTTTACTTTAGTTTTGTCTTTATTATTGGTTATATTTAATTATTTCATGTTTTTTCCATTTCTACTTTTACTTTTTGATTAATGAACATTTTTTCTAGATTCACGAAGACTGAAAAACACGGTGCCCGTAAATCTACTCGCAGTGTCGAATGAAGTACCTACATTCCGGTCCAAGCCAAAGAAGTTTTCTTTCTCTATCTCATGCATTTTATTTCTTTTTCCATGAAATTTTCTATGCATATCTATATTTTTGTTTCCTGTTACATATATGTACATGTATTGAGGACAATACATCCCTTAGGTTTGGGGGTGTATTGTGCATCTAGACTACATTAGATATTTAGTTGAGCATGTTGTTTTAGTATTTTTTTTATTTGTCATTCATTTTGCCGTGACACACATGACTGCCAAGAATTGTCTAGACTATGATGAGTGTGTTTTTGTCTGTGATGTTCGATGAGGAGCTTAATTCTTCGATAAACTTAGAAAGCTGTGACAGTGGATTAGGTGATTTTAGCTTAGGATAGCTTTCTTGTAAATTGATCCCTAAAATTAGGATGTCCTAATTCTGATTACAATTTATCCATAGTAAGTTTCTTTTGATAAACTTAGAGACTCTCGAAGTTATATTCGGTAACATGGCAATACTCAATAATGAATAAAGTGGCAATCTCTAAGAAAATTCTTAAAAAAAAAATTTTAAAAAAAGTAATCAAATGCTCCAATGTTTAGAATTTTCAAGTAAGTCAGCACCACTTTGTTTGATCCATTGTGCTGTTGACTAGAAAGGTGAGTTTGAGTAAGAGTGTGTAATAAAGAAAATTAGGGGCACTCCACTATAGTAACGGCCTGAGTAGCTAAGGAGGTAGTTGTTTGCTCCATCCATCTTTTTAGCCAAAAGCCTTAGCTTCATGTGTGAGTATTCAAATCGTGACATGATTGAGTATTGAGCAATTTAGTGTATGCTCCATTGTAATTGTTGAGTCAAAGAATCATGTGATGAGCTGAATCCCTTAGTAAAAATACATAAATAAATAGGCATAATAAATGGATATATATGTATTTGAGTATGTATAAGGCCAGAAAGAAAGAAGGAAAACTGAGTTAGTTAAAAAATGAACTAAGTAAATTAGAAGGTACTTGTTATAGTGAAAGTTGCATGAATACTTAGAATTTTTCTTTCTATTAAGGTAATATTTTCTGCACTGCCTTTGCTAAATAAGCTTATGAAACATGATCAAATTTTTAGACATAGAAGACTGCTAAGAACTGAAGTACAAAATGCTCTCTTAAGGGTCTCACAATGCAAATGTAATTATATTGCTATAGCAATTCTTATGTTAATATATTCATGCATATCTTGCTTCAGGACAAGCAGTAACTCAAGTTTAGGGGTGTGATAACTCTTGAAAAGAGTTATAATTCATGCCTTTAGACTGGGTCAATTGTCTGTACTTAAGTAAAGTTAGTTGCATTTTAGGATATTATTTTAGTATTTTTAGAACATTGCACAAGAAGCATGACAGTGCTTAAATATTATTATTTGTTACTTTTAATTGCATGTGGAAGGTTTGTGTTTGGTGGTTTGGTAGGTACAGGATGTAGAGAAATAAATAAAGGAATGAAGGTTTTTCGTGGAAAAAGGTTGGACAATTTGCCAACACGAATGCCATGACAATTCCAGGAAGACTAAGCTAGTAGTCAACGCAAAACAATTTTAGCCCAACTCTACTTGTATCAGAAAAATCTGCTTAAAAAAGAGGAGAATATAATCATGGGATGTTGGTTTTTATCCTAGAAAATAAAAATTTTAAAATAGGAGAAGATAATCTTAGGTTGTTGGTTTTTATCCTAGAAAAAAGAATTTAAAAAAGGAAAAGATAATCTTGGATTGCTGAAAAAAGAATTTAAAAAGAGGAGAAGATAAACATGGGTTGTTGGATTTACCCTAGAAAAAAAGTTATAAAAAGCCAAAGGAGGAAACCCTAAACGACAAACAAGGGTGAAGATCCTTAGGTGAAATAAGAAGGTAGCGGTTGAGTAGAGATAGAAAGAGGAAGATGAAAGCAGTCCCTTTTAGCCATCTCAGGACATTGTGTTGTTGGAGTGTGAACTGGACACGTGAAAGTTGTCTTCCCAAAGTCTTCTGTATTTCTTACTTTGTTCTTCTGTAAATTGAATGATGAAAATAGTGTTGGATGATATTTTGGTTTTGAATTCTAATTTCCAACCTATGAGCTAAATCTCGTAAGGTTGGGATTTCTTTGATGAAACTTTAACTGTCTTTAATGGCTGCAGTATAAATCTAAATTATTTTACTGTATCATTCAATTGTTTTATTCTTTAAAATGTATGTAAGTAATCCCTAGACATAGTCGACTGTGCAGCATACCCTTAAATTAATCTATATTTTGAAAAGGTTATATTAGTTAGACCATGGTTGAATGATATGAGCAAGTACTCGACAGATACTTGTAGTAGAATCTAGACATAGAGTAGCATTCATACAGAAGGAAACTGTGCAGGGTACCATATTAAAAGTCTATAGACGCAAGCAAGGTAACTTGAGGGTTCTGGTCTCGAAATAAGTAGGCCACTTTAGAACTTTTTTGAGCAGTAGGTTAAGTATGATTTTGCTGAGGCATTGTTGACAGGAAAAGTAGATTCTTATTAATCCCTACTTTCGCACTCAACATCGCATAACCCTTATCTTTTGCCATAGTATCTTTGCCCTTAGTTGTTCTATTCATTTACTTATTAATAGTCTCATCATCATTCTCGTAATTGCCATTGCATTTTTTACTCTCGTTTTGCCATAGCATTTTCACTTATTAATAGTAGTCGGTTAGGCTACTGTCAGTTTGGTCTGGGTCAGTGACGACCCAACTTGGACTATCGGTCTGGTTTCACATATTGGGCTCGGTTCGACCAATTTTTGGGTTTTAGTCTCGATTTTGTGCTCCCTGGCCCAATTTACGATCTCAGGTCCAATTTTCAAGTTCAATTACTAATTTGGCCAATTGTTTCACTTGAAAATTAATTTCCCAAAATAACATATTAATTTCAATTAATTTGATTAATTTAATTTTACTTGATCAAAATAAATTTTTCCAAAAATCACTTAGATTTTCCAAATTAAATTTTCAAGAAAATTCTTTAATCAAATTCTCTGCTTGAGCAATTTTCACGACCACCTAATTTAATTCCACATCAAAAAAGTTGACTCAATTAAATTATTTCCGAAGTCGTAGAATTTTCTTCTGATTCAAATGTAGTTCAATCGAGCTTTTTTTTGAGCTAGTAGAGGGACCAATCAGACATATACAATTAGGCTCTTGTAATTGCAATTATGCCTAGAAGCATCGTTTTGATAATTCGCAATTACTTAATTATGGAGTCAGTCCACAAGAAGTACCATGATTGAAAGTTTCTTATTGTATACTCTTTCCAAAAACAATTCATCCAACTGTTTTGTCCAATGACCTCATCATGTGTGTGTTATCCTCATATTATATCTTTGATTCCTTTGAGTTAAATCTGTTCACTCAATACAATCCTATTTTATCACATTGTCACTATTGTGTTTTCTTAATGATTAATATGATCATTGTCAACAAATGACTGTGATAAATTGCTCATTCGAGAACTAGCAACCCGTGGCCACGTTCCATATTTATCAATCCATTCAATGCCAATGAGAAGATATCACTAACTCTTTAATTGAGCTATGAAATCCACTGTTTCTAGTAAAACCATGCCATATACAAGTCATGCATCCAACATACTAGTTATGGGCTCAATCATCTTTAGAGCATAAGCCTCCACTTATATCAAAGCACATAAGTTGCATACGCATGGTCAATGACTAACTTAGGATTTAGGTAAATCACACCATGAACGTCATAAGTGAATTAATTCATCTCGGGTCCAATTCAATGTATCATTCTACCAATGAATACATTTATGTCTCTACTCGTGGAGTTAACTGCTCCGATAGCCAAGACTAGCTATCTCCCCAATTGGAATTGTAGACGACAATAATCCTTCTCAGTATTTGAATCCAATGCTCATTTTTATTCTTTTATGGGATTATAGACTCATTTAGATTATTTATTAAAGTAAGTTGTTTTTCTCACAATGTAAACGTGTTTACAATGCCACTTATCTTCAATTTGAACTTAGACAATCAATGAGCTAATATTTTCTTATCACAATTTCGCTATGCACACATAATATGAAAAACAAAAAAAATACAAAAAGACATAATAGTGAAATGTGAAATTAACTTTTTTATTCATCATTAAAATAAATAGAAAATAGTTACATGTCTACTACAATATGTGCACATTTCCCAACAATCTCCACATATAATCTAAGGCATTCCTTAATCTTCTCCTAATTGACGCAATAAATTCCAACCATTCTCCCTATGATGTACCTCCGAAAATCCGTAAAAACTCGTTAGCCTCCATTAATCATCCCCTTCCTCCACTTGAATGTTCACATCAATGTGATTAGTTGGAAAACTTCTTAACTAAATTAGATCATTACCATTCCAGACCAAACTGAGTCCACCCCTCGTACATTCAGTTGGAATGTCAATCCCATTTACAAAATCACATCTCTGTCTAACCTTATCCATACGTATACCATCCATCTTAGACTCTATAAAGAAGGCAATATGGGGATTATAGGTCTTCAACGTCTGCTGAAGCCTTTTTATAGCCAGCGTACTCCCCAATCGCGGACATTCTAAATTAATATTTTCAAGGTTCTCGATCAGCATGCCTCCTAGCAACTGCCGATAAAATACAAGAGTGAGCATTTAATTGCTCTTCCATAGATCCTAATGAATCCTAACAGTCAGAAACATTAGGATCCAAAAAATCTGATCTGAGTCTCTTCTTACTGTCCCTACTTTCAATTGGGTTATCTTCCAACTCTTGCTCCATTTTCATTTGACCCATTTTATTAGAATAATCCTCCATATTCAGTGTATCCTGATTTGAAGAACCTTCCAAATTAAAACCCAAGATTGGATTAATATCTGTCCACAAGTTCCTTTTAATTTCTTTCCCTAAATTCCTTCCTAAATCCTGCATTAAGCAATTTGTTTCCTTATTCTCATCATCCCTTCTTCTTGAAGCGGACACCGCTCATGGTTATGGCCCCATTGATTAAGCTCTAAGATTGATTCCATCCCAACTCCAAATCATCCCCACCATTGGTCAATCTAACTGGACAAAATTTGTCATTATGACCTAAGCGACCACCCAAAAAGCAAAACAAAGTGAGCATTTCATACCTAAAATTAACATAGACAAATTTTGAAGAAGAAATCATTATCTTTTCATGAAGAAGTTGATAAATATTACGAGAATGAGTGAGCAGTGGGTTTCAGCTCGAATTCAGCAAAAGGGCAAAGGAAAATGTATTCTTTGGGTAAACTTGAGAGATTTGATCTTGATGCAACCTAACGTAAAGAGGAAAATTGATATCTTTGCTTTGAACATTTATAAATTAGTCATTTTCCCTAAAGCTCTAAGGCATATAGATGAAGCAGTTACGGATTTATTTGATCGGTTGGATAAGCAAGTTACACCTGTCCCTACAATTCTTGCTGAGACCTTCAGATCCTTAAATGCATGTCGAAAAGCAAGAGAAGGTAGATTTGTTGGATGTGCACAATTGTTGATGGTATAGTTTCACGGTCACTTTCGAAAGGTAGATAAAGTCTCTTACCGACATTTCTGTGAGAATTATTCACCTTTAAAAGAAGAAGTAGCTACGTCAAGGAGCGAAGATATATCAGAAGAAAAGTGGATGATGATTTTTCAGAATCTCCAAGAAGAGTATATTGAGTGGAGAGCTCCATGGATGGTGCCTGATGAGATACTTTATAGATGTGAAAGTTTTGATTAGGTTCCTTTACCTGGAATTTAGGAAGCCATTAGATATGCTTCTTTGCTTGCAGCAAGACAGTATAAGTCTAGACAGTTTGTGCCAGCGACACACGGGTTAGCTCAAAGTGAATTCTCCTATAGAGGAGAAAATTATAAGAAAAGGATTCGGGAAATTGCTAATGCTTGGAAGCAAACTCATCAGATGAAGAGAGTGGTTATAGGTGAAATGACGAGTCTTGAGAATAATGTGTGGTTAATCAAAAGGGTTAATGATCATATTCTGAGACCAAATTTAGACGGTGCTCGATCAGTGGAGGAATGCTTGCGAGTAGTTCCGTCAAAATTAGAAATTATAAAGTAGGACTTTGAAAAATAGAGTTTAGAGCTTGGGAAAAAAATTGAGCAGCTGGAGGAAGAAAAAATGCACTTGAGATTAGATGTGGAAATACAGAAGTCAGAAGCGGATTAAGAAAAGGAAAAAATAAAGCTGAAGAGGATCTGGATAGTTTAAAGTCAAACTATAAGAAGATGCGGCTATCAATGAGAACTGCTGGGCTGAGGAAAACTTCAGATCAATGGCGACAAGAGGTTCAAGAGGAAAGAGCTAAGGCTGAACAATGGAAAGAGAAATTTTAAGAAATGCAGGCCCGAAATGAAATTTTAGAAAGGCAAATGTTAGAAAGCCAAAATGGAATAAATGAACTGAAGTTTAGGGTGGTTGAGTTGGAAAGGTCTCTCTGTTATCATCGAAACCGTAATTCTATGATAGATATAAAAGCAAGTTTGACCAAAATCGAAGAAATGAAAACTAAAATTGAAGAATTAGAGATGGCATTACAGGATTGTCAAAATCGTAATGAGTCCCTAGAGGTGAATGAAGGGCGATAAAAAAGAGGAGCTTCACTACTCTCAAAATCAAGTTAGAAATAGGGATTACATAATGGGAGAAGCCGTAACCCAAATTCGAGAAATAGCTGACTACTTGCAGACTTTGGCGGTACAAATGGATATACTGATCATGCAGTATGAGTTGCAGCAGATCATGGACAAGAGTTAGTTTCTCTACTTAGGAAAATTAAAGCTTTCGGCATTAAGGCAAAGCCATATCTATAATCTGTTTTATGTAAAGAACTTTGTTTTCTAATAAAGTTTTCCATATAGAATTGAATCAGAATTGATGCCTCTTTGCATTCATGCATTTCATGCATTTTCATTACATTACATTGCATTATATGCATTAAAATTCATTAAAAAGGCCCTAATTAATTAAAAATTATTTCATAACACGAAACCAAAAACTTTACGGAATCGCATCCCTATGGTACAAGGAAAAAGACCAAGTCAATGGGTAAGAGGTTAGAAAAATTGGAACAACTACAAAAAGATATGCAAGAGCAGTTAGCTAAAATTCAGCAAGAGATGAGAGATCAAATGATGGAGTCCCAAAGAAGCATGATGGCACAACTGTCCTAATTGATGGTGGGAAGAGTGGACAAAGGGAAGGACACCATGGATAATGTCGGGAAAAATAATGAAGATCCTCAATATCCTCCCGGTTTTACCCCAACACATGTACAGGAACAACCTGAAAAAACCCCATAGAGGTCATCTGTTACGATTAGGCAGCAACAGTTTCAGGCCGAAGCCTCGATACCAATGAATTTTTAGGTTGGCTCAGGCTCTAACCCGGGTAATAATTCAAATAATCCAATTGTTCTTGATTTGGATGAAGTGGCAGAAGAGGAAAAGACAAAGATAGAATCACAAAGGCAACTAGAAGAATGGTGTAGGTGGCTGGAGGAGAAGTTCAAGGCCATGGAAAATGTTGATAGCTATCATGGGATTGATGCTAAAGACTTGAGTTTAGTTCCAAATTTGGTACTCCCCTACAAGTTTAAACCAGAATTTGAGAAGTATAATGGGACGAGTTGCTCGGAGGCACACATTACCATGTTCTACAGAAGAATGACTGGTTATGTTAACAATGATCAATTGCTGATTCATTGCTTCCAAGATAGTTTGGTGGGAGCTGCGTCTAAATGGTACAATCAGTTGAGTCGAAAAAAATTAGTTCATGGAGAGATCTAGCCCAAGCGTTCATGAAACAATACAGTCATATTACAGATATGACTCATGATAGGATCACTTTGCAGAATATGGAGAAAAAATCCAACAAAAGTTTTAGACAATATGTACAGAGATGGAGCGAGGTAGAAATCTAGGTCTAGCCACCACTCCTTGAAAAGGAAACCATGATGCTCTTTATTAATACTTTAAAGCCCTGTTCATTTCCCACATGTTAGGAAGTGCCACAAGAAGTTTTTTAGATGTGGTAATGACTAGAAAAATGATCGAGAACGCAATAAAAAGTGGAAGGATAGAGGCAGATGAGAATGCTAAAAGGTCAGCCTCGCGAAAAAAAAAAGAAAATAAAGTAAATAATGCAAATATGGTGTATTCAAAATCTGTTACTGTAAGTCAACCAAAAGCCAGATTACTAATCAGGGCTCGTCAAGACAAGAATCTGGAACGAAACAGAATGTTGAGAAACTCCAATTTACACCAATTCCCATGACATATAAGGAGTTATATCAAAGCTTGTTTGATGCACATGTGATGGCTCCTTTCTATTTAAAGCCATTGCAGCCCTCAAACCCTAAATGGTACGATGCCAATGCTTAATGTGAATATCATGCAAGGATCATAGCGCATTCAATAGAAAACTGCACTACTTTTAAGAAGTTAGTCAAAAGATTTATTCAAATGGGCATTGTGAAGTTTGATGATGTGCCCAGTGCGGAGAATCTGTTACCTAATCATACGGATAGCAGAGTAAACGCGATAGATGGAACCATGGGAAGAAGAATTAAGATAGATGTTATGGAGGTAAAAACACCTTTGAAATGGGTCTGGAAGCAAATGGCAAAAAAGGGGTTAGTTACGTCAAATCCAGAAGAAAGTTACAATGAGACGGGGAATTATTGTGAGTTTCATCACAAAATGGGGCACGAAATTCAAGAATATGAGCAGTTCAAAACTTTGATTCAGGGCCTGATGGACAACAAAGAGATGGAATTTTATGAAGAGGTTAAAGAGGAAGGGTGTATATGCACGTCAGAATCAACGATGAAAGTCAATTATCCTACGGTCATCATTTCACGTCCTAAAAATAAAGTCAGGATTCAGACACCAAAAGTTATAATTCAGAAACTAGCTATTTTTTCTTAAAAGGATAATGAAAGGGTCCCTTGGAACTACAATTGTAATGTGACAGTTTCGGGAAAGGAGGTTTCAACCAGCACTGAAGATCAAAATATAGGGTCTCACACGCGTAGTGGAAAATGCTATGACTTGGTAAATGCTCGAACAAAACCTTCAAAAGGAAAAGCTCCGACAATGGAATAAAAGAGAGGAAAAATGGTCAAACCTAAGTTGCCTGTTAATGAACCAGTAAATAAGGAGGAAGCTAAAGAATTCTTGAAATTTCTAAGGCATAGCGAGTATAGTGTGGTGGAGCAATTGCATAAACAGCCAGCTTGTATATCTATCCTAGCTTTGCTCTTAAGTTCAAAGGTACACCGAAGCGCACTGATGAAGGTATTATATGAGACATATGTGACTAATGATATCTCGGTCAACAAGTTGGATAGGTTGGTTAATAACATAAGTGCTGATAATTTCATCTTCTTTAACGATGACAAAATACCTCTAGGAGGTACAGGATCTACTAAGGCCTTGCACATAACCACCAGATGTAAGGGATACACATTACTGGGAGTTCTGATAATGGGTCAGCATTGACTGTATTACCTCTTTCTACACTAAATAGATTACCCGTGGATAGTTCACACATGAAGGGGTGTCAGAATATAGTGTGGGCATTTGATTGTACAAAAAAAAAAAAGAGTCATGAGGAGAATAGAAATACCTTTGTTGATTGGCTTAACTACGTATGAGGTGGAATTTTTAGTAATGGATATTAAACCCTCATATAACTACCTGTTGGGGATACCTTGGATACATTCGGCAGGGGCAGTGTCTTCATCTTTGTATTAGAAGTTAAAGTTAGTATCAGAGGGACGGTTGATAATGATAAATGCTAAGGAGGATATCATTGCCATTGTAACTAGTGATGCGCCATATTTGGAGACAGATGATGAAACAATCGAATGTTTATTTCAATCTTTGGAATTTGTAAACGCAAGATTCATTACTGAACGAAACAGGATTCCGGTGCCAAAAATATCAAAAAATACAAGGATGGGACTGCAGTTAATGATTGGAAGGGGGCTTTACCAGAAAAAGGACTTGGGAGGCATCTTCAAGGAATAATTAAGGTATCGATACTAAAGGACAAGTACGACCACTTTGGTTTGGGATTCAGGCCAGACGCGAGACAGAGAAAGAGCGAATTAGAAAAAGGCGGGAGAAAAGAAGGGCACAGATGAATGGAGAAGAACTCAAAGGGGAACCTATGATAATCCCTCACATCTCCAAAACTTTTGTATCAGGAGGGTTTATTCACCCTAAAAAAAGAATGCCAGGGGAAAAAGAAATTGAAGAAATGTTGAAGAATGTATACATCAATGCTATATCGGAAGATACATTTGGAGGGAGGATCTTATCATATATCTGCCCTTATGAACCTGGAGTGTTTTGGACAATTGGACTGCTGAAGAAATTCCTGTAATAGTTAGAGCGTACTCAAAGTAATGTCCCAAATGCACTTGTTGCTTTAGGCTTAGAAGCAATAAGATTTCTTTTGTGAAATAGGCTCATGTTCAAACACCATTATTTCAATAACATACATTTTGCTATATTCTTTCATTTTAAATTCTTTCATTCTTTTATACTATTGTTTTCCTTTTTTATTCTTTAGATTCTCTTCCAAATCATTCTTTCATTTCATTCATAATCATAAAATATCAATAATTATTCTTGAATTTATTCATTGTATATTCTTTTTAACCTCCAATAGGTTCCCAGATATTAATGACATCAGTGACCCTGCTATTGACTCAGAATCGTTGTTTGAGCAAGACGTGTGTTCAGAGGGATCTCAGGACTTTGAAGATGATAGAGACAATGGCTTATCTTTGAACTTGTAAAGGATAGTAAAATAAGAGGAGAACAAATTCTAAATCACAAGGAGATAGTGGACATTGTGACCCTAGAAGATGGAAAAGTAGTAAAAATTAGAAAGTACATAACTGAAAAAAAAAGTGAGACCTTGTTGGGTTGCTTTGGGAATGAAAAGATGTCTTCACATAGTCATACCAAGATATGATAGGGTTAAGCACTGACATTGTAGTACACCGCCTCCCCATAAAAGAAGATTGCAAGCCAGTTCAGTAGAAACTCAAAAGGATGAGACCTGATATTGTGCTGAAAATAAAAGAAGTCAAAAAGCAGTTTGATGCTGGATTCCTGCAGGTGGTCAAATACTCGGAATGGGTGGCCAGCATTGTGCCTGTCCCTAAGAAAGATGGGAAGGTATGGATGTTTGTGTATTACAAAGATTTAAATAAAGCTAGTCCAAAGGACAATTTTCCTTTGCCGCACATTGATACTCTAGTGGATAACACGACAGACTTTTCGTTGTTTTCTTCATGGATGGTTTCTCGGGATATAATCAGATAAAGATGCATTTTAAGGATATGGAGAAGACCACCTTCATAACCTTGTGGGGTACGTTTTGTTATAAGGTGATGCCGTTTGGATTAAAAAATGCGGGTGCGACATATCAAAGAGCCATGGTGACTTTGTTTCATGTATGATGCATAAAAAAATTGAGGTTTATGTCGATGACATGATTGCAAAGTCCCGAACAGAAGAGGAACACATCCAAGTTTTGAAGAAGTTATTCCTGAGATTGAGAAAATTCCAATTAAAACTCAATCCAACAAAATGTACTTTTGGAGCCAGATCTGGAAAATTACTGGGTTTTGTAGTTAGAAAAAGAGGACTTGAGATTGATTCAGACAAAGTCAAGACTATACAAAAATTACTTCCTCCGCATACTCAAAAAGAAGTTCGAGGTTTTCTAGAAGATTAAACTACATTGCTCGGTTTATCTCACAACTAACTGAGAAATGTGATCCTATATTTCGTCTCCTTAAGAAACACAACCCGGGTGTGTGGGATGATGAGTGCCAAGAAGCTTTTGATAAAGTCAAACAGTACTTGTCAAGCCCCCCAGTATTGTCACCTCCTTGCCCAGATAGGCCATTAATACTGTATTTAACGGTATTTAATAACTATATGGGATGTGTACTTGGATAGCACGATGTGTTGGGACGAAAAGAAAGGGCAATATACTACCTTAGTAAGAAATTTACTGAGTGTGAAATGTGGTATCCACCAATTGAGAAGTTATGCTGTGCCCTGATATGGACAACTCAGAGATTGCCACAATACATGTTATATCATACGACTTGGGTAATCTCAAAGTTAGACCCTCTAAAATATATGATAGAGTCAAATGCTTTGAACGGAAAGATGGCTAGATGGAAAATTTTGCTCTCAGAATTTGACGTAGTTTATGTGAGCCAAAAAGCTATAAAGGGAAGCACAGTAGCCGATTTTCTGGCTAGTAGAGCTCTAGAAGATTATGAGCCTTTGAATTTTGATTTTCCCAATGAAGAGTTGATGTATGTGGCAACCATTAAAAGAAATGTTGCAAAAGAACATCTTTGGAAGCTGAACTTTGATGGAGCATCGAATGATGTAGGTAATGGAATTGAGGCAATTCTAGTATCTCCAAGTGGAGATCATTATCCGTTCACATGTAAATTGGATTTTGATTGCACAAATAATATGGTTGAATATGAAGCATGTATCATAGGATTGTGTGCAACCATAGAACGAAAGATTAGAGTATTGGAAGTATATGGAGATTTGGCACTAGTGATCTACCAGCTGAAAGGAGAATGGGAGATAAGAGACCCCAAATTGGTCAATTATCGAAAGATAGTTCTGGGGTTAATTGAAAAGTTTGATGATATTACTTTTAGCTATCTCCCACGGGATGAAAACCAGATGGCAGATGCTTTTGCTACCTTGGCTTCCATGATCAAAGTTAGCAAATAAGAGGATGTAAAGCCTATTCAGATGAGTATTCACAAGGCCCCAACTTACTGTTATAACGTGGAGGAGGAAGAAAGAGATGATCACCCTTGGTACCAAGATATATTACGATATGTAAGAAATTGTGAATATCCTAATCAAGCAACTGAGAATGATAAAAGGACATTAAGAATAATAGCTTGTGACTATGTCTTAGATGGGGAGGTTCTGTATAAAAGGAGAAAAGATCAGGTGTTGTTAAGATGTGTGGACAATGTTGAAGCTAAAAAAATTCTGGAAGAAGTCCACAAAAGTGTTTGTGGAACACATGCTAATGGTTTTACAATGGCTAGACAAATTATGAGATTCAGATACTATTGGTTTACCATGGAAGGAGACTGCATCAATTATGCTAAGACATGTCACAAATACCAGATTTATGGTGACAAAATTCATGTGCCTCCTTCGCTTTTGCATGTTATGACATCTCCATGGCTTTTTTCTATGTGGGGCATGGATGTTATTGGGCCAATTTCTTCGAAAGCTTCAAATCGGCATCGATTTATTTTTGTGGTTATTGACTATTTCACCAAATGTGTAGAGGCTGCTTCATATGCCAACGTTACTAAATCGGCAGTTAGTAGATTCTTAAAAAGGAAATCATATGTCGATATGGAATGCCTGAGAGGATCATATCAGATAATGCGCTCAACTTGAACAACAGTACAATAGTAGAAATTTGTAGTCAGTTCAAGATCAAGCACCATAACTCATCGCTGTATCGTCCAAAAATGAATGGTGCTGTGGAAGCTGCCAATAAAAACATCAAGAAGATTGTGGGGAAAATAACTGAAACTTATAGAGATTGGCATGGGAAGTTACCATTCGCCCTCTGTGCTTATCGAATGTCTATTTGAACTTCTACTAGGGCAACACCTTTCTCATTGGTCTATGGAATGGAAGCAATTTTACCCATTGAAGTTGAAATACCTTCTCTCCGGGTTTTGTCAGAACTAAAATTAGATGAAGCAGAATAGATCCAGTCTCATTATGATTTGTTGAATTTGATTGAAGAAAAAGGCTAAAGGCTATCCAACATGGTCAGATGTACCAAAAACGAATGATGCGAGCTTACAAAAAAAAGGTTCGCCTAAGGGAATTTCATGAAGGGGACTTAGTGTTAAAAAAGATACTCCCCATCCAAAAAGATTTCAGAGTGAAATGGATGCCAAATTGGGAGCTTACATTGTGATAAAGGCTTTCTCTGGAGGAGCACTGATTCTGACTAAAATGGATGGAAAAATATTACCCAATCCTATAAATTTGGATGCAGTCAAAAGGTACTATGCTTAAAGAAGCCAGAGTGAAAACCCGCAAAGGGCGCTTTAGGACCTTCTTAAAAAAAAGGGCCAAAGTGAAAACCCGCAAAAGGCACTTTGAGACCATGAATAAAAAATAAAGGAGAGGCCAAGGTGAAAACCCGTAAAGGGCGCCTTGAGACCATAAAAAGATGAATAAGAAGAAAAAGGAGATGCCAAGGTGAAAACTCGCAAAGGGCGCTTTGAGACCAAAGGGGATTTGAGTTGAAAACCCGAAAAGGGCGGCTCAAATTTTGATCAAAGGAGGGGCATGCGGTGATCTTGCTATACTTGAATTAACAAAAAAGAGATATGCTACATCTTGGAGCATTGACAAAGTACTCGAGATCTCCTAAACACATTCTGAGCTCAAAATGGTCTTTAGGAAGTTCGTACAGAGAAGCTCAAGCTACAATATCTGGGGCACCTAGTCTTTATTTCATAATGAATTTGCAATCTTTAAATACTTTGTTCCTTTTAAGATGCGCATTTTCAATTAATTTCTTGTTTGTCATTTTTTGTTCTTTTTAAAGATGAGCATTTTTCAATCAATATCTTTTTATTTATTCATTTCGATCTTCAATTTTATTCTTGTTCATTGTTATGATCTTTTACAAGCATGTTGCATTGAAATAATGATAAATGAACTAGTAATACTTTCATAAAAAAATTTTCGCATATTACTCTAGAGGTTTCTAAATAATACAAGAACCTGAAGCAGGACTCTTGTTTAGAACTTACCAGACTTAAGGTTTGGAATATTTGAGAAGGAGGAGTCTAAGTTGAGACTATATCTTCAGATTTCTTGAACAAAATATCCGTCAAGCATTATGGGGTGGTTATACTTGAAAGAGAGAAGCCTACATTCATCTAGTTGTGACACCAAAGGACGGTGTAATTGACTAAAGAAGGTACAAATCTTCTACCCTTGAGTTGTGGTAGGATGGATTGAAAATGATACAAAATCTATACCCCTGAGTTACAGTGGGATGGATGGAAATTAATGCAAATCTTATATCCTTGAGTTTGCAGTCCTCTACCCTTGGGTTGTGGTGGGTTGGATTGAAAATGAAACAAATTTTCTACCATTGAATGACAGTAAGATTGATTAAAGAGGATATATACCCTTGAATGGCGATGGGATGAATTGGAAAGGATTCAGATCCTATACTTTAAGGCACAATGAGATGGTTTGAAGATGGTACAAATTTTATGTCCTAAATGAACTCTAAGGTTAAAGTGGGGAAAACTTGTTGAGCAAGATAATTATTTCTTCAGGTTTTGTTTAAACTTCTAGCTGAATAGATGACAGCATAATACGTCAGTGATAAAGCCCTTAAAAATTTAAAAAGGGATCATTCTCATGAAATTTTGCATCCTTGCAAGACACATTTAGTTAAGAGCATTTGATTCATTCCGATTATTGCATCCTAATCTTTAAAAAGGGATCATTCTTATTCTGCATTCATGCAGGACACATTTAGTTAGGAGCATTTGATTGATTCCAATCATTGTATCCTAATCATTGTACGTTTAAATAAAGGATCATTCTCATGACAGTCTACATTCATGCAAATGTCATCCAAAATATCATTTGGTTAGGAGCATTTGATTCATTCCGATCACTGCATCTTAATCATTGTACATTAACAAAAATCATGACATTTTTTGGCATTCATAACACATGTGGCTAGGATCATTTGATTCATTTTGATCATAGCATCCTGATCATTTGGCATAAATATATGCATGTGGAACCGAGTCTACAGGACATGTCCCTCAGAGGACGGTGTACCAACGTCGGTGAATTCACAAATCTTATCTCCCTTAGTAGTAGTGGAGCATATCAAATTTGGGTGAATTTTATCTCCATGTATCGACAATGGAGCAGATTTTAGCCATTGGTATTATCTTCCTGAGATAGTAAGGAAGCATACTGGAAAGTTCAGATTTTGTTCCCTCGAGATGGTATGGAACATGCTGAAGATTGTAGTCTTCCTGAGATAGTAAAAAAGTAGACTGAAGATTGAAGTCTTCCTGAGATAGTAAGGAAGCAGATTGGAAAGTTAAGATTTTTTCCCTCGAGTTGGTTGTGGAGCAAACTGAAGATTGAAGTTTTCCTGAAATAGTAAGGAAGCAGATTGGAAAGTTCAGATTTTGTTCCCTCGAGATGGTAGTGGAGCAGACTATAGATTGAAATCTTCTTGAGATAGTAAGGAAGCAAACTGAGAAGTTTAGATTTTGTTCCTTCGAGATGGTAGTGGAGCATGCTAAAGATTGTAGTCTTCCTGATATAGTAAAGAAGTAGATTGGAAATTTCAGATTTTGTTCCCTCGAGATGGTAGTGGAGCAGACTAAAGATTATAGTCTTATCTTCCTGATGTAGCAAGGGAGCAGGCTAAATAAAGATTGTAGATCTTGTTTCTTCGAGATAGCAGTGGGGCAGATCAAATTTGGTGAATCTTATCTCCATGTATTGGTAATGGAGCAGACTCAAGTTACCTAGCCTTATCTTCCTGAGGTAGTAAGGGAGCAGGCTGAAGATTATAGTCTTATCTTCCTGATGTAGCAAGGGAGCAGACTAAATAAATTGTAGATCTTATCTCCTCAAGATAGCAGTGGGGCAGATCGAATTTGGCGAATCTTATCTCAATGTATTGGCAATGGAGCAGATTCAAGTCATTTTAGCCTTATCTTCCCGAGGTAGCAGCGGAACAGGTTGAAGCACAAGTCTAAGATGGATCGAAGTGCTAGTTCTCATGCTCCTAAAGATACAACGGGATGAAACGAAGCTACTCAAAGAAGAAAAGCACTGAAAGAAGTCAAGATTTGGCAGGACCGGGCAAAATTGGCCCTTTTTGAAGTCTTTGCTCTATTCTCGTTACACGACAAGGAGCAAAGAGGAGCAGCTGTAATAGGCCTAATTCACCAGGGCCCATTAATCGAATTAAACCCAAAAATATTTAACAAAACTTAAACTAAAAAAAAAAAAAATAAAATAAAGCCAAAATAAAACCAATAATAATAGCCTAATAAGAAAAGTCCAAAAATAATAAAATTACAAACCCAATAATATAACAGTCCAGCCTTTACTAGCCCGAACTTATTACTACCCCCAGACCCAACCAAGCTTGATAACTAAACCTAGCCTAAAACCCGAATTAACTACTCCCAGCCCAAAGAAAATCAGAATCGATGGAAACCCTAGAGGCTTCTAGACTGTTCGTGTGCCGCAACATTTTTCCACGCGCACCTTGCGTGCACCGTGTGCATCCGTGCAGTAGCCATCATGCACATACGCGCTAGCCCTGAACGGCTCTTCCACGAGTGAATGTTCAGCCATACCTGTAACATCCTAAAATTTGAAGTATTTATTTGATGCATGTTTTAGTGCTTAACTTGTGTATAGGAAATTTTTTTTTCATGTTTAGTATAGTCTTGAGAAGACTTGAGAACTATTCGGAATTAGAATAAATTTTAGTAAGGAGTATTTAATTGAAGTGGATCAAATGACTTTGAGGTTTAAGTAAATTTAAGTGTTGAAAACTAGCATAAGATGAGCTAGTAGCAAGGTGGAGTTGGCATATGCATGTTTGCTTGAGGTGAGAGGTTCGAATCTCCTAGCATGCAACTTGAAAATTTTTATTTTTGCTTTCTCCTATCAAGTGTCAGCCAAGAAGCAAACATGGCAAGTTTGACTTCTTTATTTTTGGTATGATGGCTAAAGGATTAAGGAAACATTTAAGTTGAGGAAAGGAATAAATGGGATAAGGTAAGTAAGGGGAACAAATGGCTTAAATTGAGGAGTGTGCTATGGAAAGAAAGGTTGGCAAAAGTTGATCCTTGATAGCCATGTATTTGGACGGTTTTTGGGGCTAGGGGTTGGCCAAAATTTTGAAGGCATTTAGATGAATTAGGAGCTAGTTGTGCACATCTTTCTCTTTTGGTCATTTGGTATTTTTTTCCCTCTCAAAGCTTGTTTCTCTCAAATTCTCTCCCCTTAGTCGAATGCTTATTGGACAAAAGGTAAACATTTTTTTTCTCTTTTCTTTTGGTCATTTGAGTTTTGACCATTTAGGTCTTATTTTACCTATTCTCTAAAAACTTTTCTCCTAGTGCCGAAATCATTAAAGTATTGGAAGGCCATTTTCTTTTTCTTTTCACCCTTGCCGAATGCACACAAGCCTCAAATTCAATTCTTTGTTCATCTTTCATTCTTGAAAAGAATCAAAACATAAACACCATATTTTCTTTTACCCTTCTTCATCTCTTTCTCTTTACAAAATTTTCTCAAACAAACTTTTCCCTTTTATTTCACCATGGCCGAATGTTGCTAAGTATTATCTCCTTCAATTTTTTTTTCTTCATAATCGTATCTTCTTCCTATGCATAACTTAGTCGAGTGGTAAGTATACCATATCTAATTCCAACCTTTTCTCTATCTTAGAAATCTAGCGGAGGCAGAAACTCAAAGTGTTCTTGAGTATTGTGGATTGTTGGAATCGATTTTAAGAGTTAAGGGACGTAATCGCTCGATCGTTTTCTTCGTGGAACGAGGATAATTGTGGTAAGCCAATCTCAAATCTTTTAAAATCGTTAGCCATATTTCGATAATTATTAGTCGGACTAATGATCTTATGTCATTAGAGACATTCAAGATAGGGCAGAAAAGGGCAGTGCATAGTTTTCGGAAGAGGGGTGGTTCCGCTATTTCCCCTAAGTATAAATGAAGGGCTGTTTTGGGAATCTGGGATTTTCCACCGGGTTGCGGACCCTCTTCCGAGGAGAACCAGTTGTTTGAAGTCATTCGTACTCCTGAACCTTTATTCGTTCGTGGATTCTCATCGGGCAACGAACCAACAATCGAGGAGAAACCAAAAATAGAAGTGGTTTGAAATCCTGAGGGTAAAGATTAGATTATTTATCAATAGTGTAGTTTTAAAATATGATAGTGCTCTAATTTATCGTGTTACGTTTAGGTATTGACGAGCGGGAAAGCCTAGTACTCACAATAACAAGGGGTGTAACTTCACACTTATCTTGGGTTAGATGTTAAACCGTAAGTATTGAGAAAAATCGTAAAGATGACAAAATCGAAAAAAATACGTAATAATTAGTATTTTTGTGAAAATACATGAAAACGGTTAAAGTTGTGAAATTTACGAAAATGCCCTCAATGAGTTAGTTGGTAAATTGTAAATTTTATGTCTCATGTGTTAAATGGGCCGAAAAATATACTAGATCGATAAATGGGCCGAAAAATATGCTAGATCGTTAAATGGGCCGAAAATATGCTAGATCGTTAAATGGGCCAAAAATATGCTAGATCGTTAAATGGGCCGAAATATATGATAGATCGTTAAATGGGCCGAAATATATGCTTGATCATTAAATGGGCCGAAAGTTGCTAGATTGCTAAATGGGCTAAATGTTATTTTGTATTATGGGCCATAATAAAAACTTGAAATATAGACTCACATGTAAATTGGGCCTTTTGCTAAAATTATCATATGTATATAGACTGTTATGCAGACATGTTTGCATGGGTTGGAATAAATGATGAAGAGAAGAAAGGCCTGTTGCCAAAATCTAGTTCGGTGGCTCTGCCATAAATATTTAAATGGCTTATTGCCTCTAGTTCGGTGGCTCTGCCACAAATATTTAAATGGCTTATTTCCTCTAGTTCGGTGGCTCTGCCACAATTATTTCAATGGCTTAATGCCTCTAGTTCGGTGACTTTGTCACAATCTAGTTCGGTGGTTCACCACAACATTATTAAAAATGGCTTTATGCCTATGATTGGTGTGTTGGCGGGGTGGGTTGACTTGATCCCCACAGGTGTGATGGTTGGTACTGGTGGTGTGTAGCAGATGGAAATTAGGTTTGGGTGGGAAATTTTATTTTGCATGCATTTCATTTATTATATTGCTAAATCTGTTTATGGGTTCAAGCCCAAAATTATGACTTGATGATCTGGCCCAATGGATATAGTAAGTGAGTTATACACTGAGTTCTGAGTAACTCACTCCCTTAAATTTTCCATCTCAGGTAATGGAAATTGACGTGGACTTGGTCCGAGGTTGACTTCGTGGAGGCCATACTGCAAACATGGGTTTATAAACCTTGAACTTTTATTAAAGTACTTTCTTTAAATTACTATTTTGGATATGATGTAATAAGGCCTCTATTAATATTTTATGGATTTTCTGTGTGGATGGATTTAAATTTTGTTATAGATATTTTAATATGGGCTTTTGTTAATCCTATAATGTTTCCTTAAAATACTTTGGGTTTTCAAACACATGAGATTCTTTATCTATTCTTATTTTCAAATCCTTTTGAACTCTTTAAAAAAAAAACTCCTTTAACTTTTGATAATTAATACTAAATGTTAAGATTTCAACTAATGTTTCTCAAATTCATCGAATTTAAAATTATTTCTCTTAGTTTTTATTAAACTTTATTTTCAAAAAGTTTTGTAATACCGATTCATTTTAATCATTAGATGGATTAAAAAAAAAGTTTGATTTGTGTGACAAAACAAATCTCGTCTTGACGCATAGACCTGGTTTGGGGTGTTACAATACCTGCAACAAAAAGAAGCAAGAACCACAACAGAATGGCAGGATATTGTAGAATACAGTAGAAAATATTAAAAAAAAAACGTGTATTTCATTTTTTTTGGCTATAAAAAGCCAAGTATTGTACACTGAAAAGGAGGTACCCATACACAAGAAATATGAAATAAAAAACAGAGAAAGTATTGAAAGGTGATTTTCGGATTTTTGATGGTCTTTTTTTTTTTCATTTTTTTCTTTCCCACTTTGCAATTCTGTTTTTCTGTGCATACGAAAATTAAAAAGAGAAAGGGGATTTACCTTTGCCGAGCGGACCATCGGATTTATCTTTCTTCATCGAAATTGAAGCAAAGAGGATCCTCAAGGTTGAAAATATTGAGGCATTCATGTTGGATTTTAAAAAAAAATACTCAAAGAGGCCCAGGTTCGTCGCTAATCGCCGATTACCATTACGGTGCAGTCGCCGGATCGTGATTGCTTTCGGCGCGACTGAGTAAAATAGGGGCTAGGTTTTTTGGTTTAAAAAAAAAAGGGACTGAGATTCTGACCTTTTTTTTAGGTTTTTATTTCTTTTTAAATCGTGTGAAATGATGCCGTTTAAATCTTGATGAAGTGGCCTCAAAATGATGCTGTAACACCCCAAACCCAGTCTATCGTTGAGACTAGATTTGGTTTGTTACATGATTCGAGCTATTCTTAAATCTTTAATGAGTTGAAAACTACAATTTATATAAAGGGTTTAAAATTTGAAGAGTATTTGATTTTGATAAATATTTGAAACATTAGTTGAAAATCATTGTATTATTAAAAACGTTAGGAGATTTGTTAAAGAGTTAACAATAAAAGAATTATTTATAAAAGAATTTCATATACTTGAAAACCCAAATTTATTTTATAAAGCATCATATAATCATAGCCCATGATTTAAAAGTCCAAAATAAAGTTTAAATTCCAAACACACATAAAATCCATAAGTTATTTATAGAGGCCATTTATTACAACATCCCAAAATAGTAAAAATAATTATTAAAAGTTCGAGTTTTAAATAACCCATATTTAGCAAGATGGCCTCCACGAAGTCATCCTCATTGAAGTCCACATCGGTTTCCATTACGAGATGGAAAGAAATTAAAGGGTGAGTTACTTAGAACTCGATGTGTAACTCACTTACCACCATTATTGGGCGGATTGTCAAGATATCATCTTTGGGCTTGAGCCCAATTCGAATTCAACAATATATCATGAATTAAAAAAAATATAATGCATGAAAAATGAAATTCCCAACCCAAACCTAATATCCATCCGCTAACACCCCCGTACCAACCATCACACCTGTGGGGATCAAGTCAACCCACCCCGCCATCACACCAATCGTAGGCATTAAGCCTTTTTATAATTGTGGCATAGCCACGAACTAGAGGCAATAAGCCGATATTGTGGCGAAACCACCAACTAGAGGAATAAGCCGATATTGTGGCGAGCCACCGAACTAGAGGCAATAAGCGATATTGTGGCAATCGGCCATTCTTCTCTTCATATATCCCACCCATGCAATTATACATGTACTTTAAAAATATAAAATTTATTAACAATACATAACATGGTGGGTTTATCAATAACATTTCATTTGGCCCTTAATTAAAGCGATTTGTCCATTTAGCAATTTAGTGGGCTTTGGCCCATTTACCAAACTAGAGTATTTTGGCTAAATTTTAACGAACTAGAGTGTTTTGGCCCGATTTATCGAACTAGAGTATTTTAGCCCATTTTCACGAACTAGAGTATTTACTGCCCATTTTCACGAACTAGAGTATTTACTGCCCATTTTCACGAACTAGAGTATTTACTACCCATTTTCACGAACTAGAGTATTTACGGCCCATTTTCACGAACTAGAGTATTTA
Source organism: Gossypium rotundifolium (assembly GCA_025506655.1). Classification (NCBI taxonomy): domain Eukaryota; kingdom Viridiplantae; phylum Streptophyta; class Magnoliopsida; order Malvales; family Malvaceae; genus Gossypium; species Gossypium rotundifolium. The sequence goes on along the minus strand of CP106725.1, from coordinate 43,490,668 downwards.
CGGCCCATTTTCACGAAACATCAAATTTTCATAATAACAAATAATTTCTTGAGGCGTTTTAGTAATTTTCACGATTTAGTCGTTTTACGTATTTTAGTCAAAATATCAATTTTGCACTTTTACCGATCTAGTCGTTTTTACGATTTTGCTTCCATACTAGAAATTTGACATCCAACCAAAAATAATGAGTGTGAAATTACACACCTCGATCTGGTGAGTATTAACCCTTCTCGCTCCTCGGCACCTAAAACATATTTTGATTAGTTAGTCAACTAACTTCGTAAAAATAAATCTTAATCGATAATGGATCCAAAATCTTACCCTCTTGATTTTGAATCACTTGATTTTCGGTTTTGCCTCGCTAATCGATTCACTAGCCGAGAATCCACCAACGATAACGGACTCAGAGGTTTGTACTACTTGAATAATGGACTTCTTTGGAAGATGGCCCACAACCCGTGGAAAATCCCGACTGCCAAACCGCTCTTCGTTTGAATGGGGATTCTGAGATCCACCCTCTTACGATAACTAAACACCGCCTTTTCTTCCCTATCTTGACGATCTTCAAGATCCAAAGGAGTTAAGTTAGATCTAAAATAATATCAATGTTACTAGAGATTTAAAGAGATTTGATTTCCTTACCAAAATAAAACGTCTCCAACGTTTCTCCCGATCTCTTGAGTTTCGATCTCGTTATTGCACTAAATAATAACGAAAAAACGTTATTAATATGAATGCTATATCAATCCAAAAAGACCTTCAATAATCTAATGATATTCGACCATAATATCACTTATTAAAACGAAAATGGAAAAGAAAAACCCTTACCTATGATCCACAATCGAAAAGAAAAGGATGGAGAATGGTGTCTAAATGATGAAGGATTGACTAAGTATATTCAAGGAAAAGAAAAAATATTTGGTTTATAGGCACAATAGCATTGGCCAAGAGAGTGAAGATGGAGAAAATTTTCGATTGAAAAGAAATAGTATAAGAACGAAAGGATGATGGTGATGTTGTTTTGATTTCAAGGAGATTAGAAGAAAAGAAAAGAAAATATGAACTTTAGGTGCTGGTATATTCGCCATGGCAAAAGAAAAGAAAAAGATGTTTCTTTTGGTATAGATGATTTGACACAAGAAGAAAAGGCACAAAGAATTGGCTATCAAGATAAGCAAAAGGAATGACCAAATGGTCACAAAATTTTAGCTTTACCAAATGCAAAAATCGGCCAAGAGGGATGTTGAAAGGAGAGGAAATAAAATTCTGCACAAAGTGCAAAGAACAACAAAGAGAAAAAGAATTTTTCAGCCAAAACTAACTCAAAATTTAGGCTCCCTCCTATACCAAATTGCCGTCCAACACATGGTCAATTGGCCATTATTTCTTTCAAAATTTTCCCTTGATAAGTGCCTTATGTTCCCCTATCTTTCCTTAAACCTTTGATTCCATACCATATGTTAGTTGTTACCTTAATCCATTGATACACTAACCAAAAATACATGGTCAACACCTTCCTTATATGTCCCCTTGCCGACACTTCCTAGACATGAGCAGAAAATTAAAAGCAAAATTTATTTAGGTGTCATACAAGGATTCGAACCTCTTCCTCTTACTTGAACCCATGCGCCAACTCCACCTTACCATATGCTCAACTTATGACACTTTTAGCACATAATTTAGCTTAAGTCTTAATCACTTTTGTTTCACTTCCATAAATCTCAATTTAATAAATTTTATTTCTTCTTCAAATTATGCTTTACCCTCTCAAAGACTTCAATAAGCACCAAATTAAAATAAAAGATTTTTCCTTTAAAATCTAAACACCAAAATCATGCAAATTTAAATACTCGATTTTTAGGGTGTTACAACTCTACCCTCCTTAAAAAATTTCGTCCTCGAAATTTACAGTTGAAAAAGGTGAGGTATTGTTGCTTAATTGCATCCTCTGGCTCCCACGTAGCTTCTTCCACTCCGTGGTTCGCCATAGAACTTTGACCAACGGCACGGTTTTCTTCCTTAATACCTTGACATCTCGGTCTAGGATTTCCACGGTTCTTCTTCAAAGGACAAATCTGAATTCACTCAATTCTTCTACCCAGGTATAATGTGCAAAGGATCCGATCTATAACGCCTCAACATGGAAACATGAAAGACATTATGAATTTGATCTAACTCAGGAGGTAACTCAATCGATATGCCATGGACCAACACGCTTGACTACGATAAGGTCCAATATATCTAGGACTTAGCTTGCCCTTCCTTAGAATCGAAGATCTTTTCCAAGGAGATACCTTCAAGAAAACCCGATCTCCCACACTATACTCAATGTCCTTCGCTTCGGATCTGCGTCGACTTACATCTATCTCGAGGCTTCTTTCAACCGTGCTCGAATAACTTTTACCTTATCCTCGGTCTCGGATATCATCTCGGGACCTAACATCATCTTTTCGCCCAACTCGGTCCAACAAATAGGAGAGCGACACTTACGACCATACAATGCCTCGTAAGGTGCCATCGAATGCTAGGCGATAGGCTGTTGTTATCATAAATTACGCGATGGTAGATAATCCTCCCAACTACCCACAAGTCGATTACATCCTCTTAACATATCTTCCAATATCTGAATTACTCTTTCCGATATCCATCGATGAGGATGAAAAGCCGTCTTGAAATTCAACTTTGTCCCCAAGGCCTCATGCGAGCTTTCGAGAATCGTGATGTGAACCTAGGGTCCCTATCGATATAATAGATCTGGTACCCCATGTAACCTCACAATTTCGGATCGTAAAGTTTCGCCAATTTACGCAATGAATAATCCGTCTGAATCGGCAAGAAATGAGCGGTCTTAAATCAGCCGATCAATAATTACCCAAGCGGAATTTTTCTTAGCGGTGTTAACGGTAACCCACTAACAAAATCCATAGTTATCCTCTCCCATTTCCAAAGAGGAATCTTTATCGGTTGTAACAATCCGAGACGGTAATTGGTGTTACGCCTTCACTTGTCGACAAGTCAAACATTTTCCCACGAACTCTGTAATCTCACGCTTCAACCCCGCCACCAATACTCATTCACGGAGATCTCGATACATCTTATTTCCTCCGGGATGCATAGCATAAGGGCTACTATCGCCTCCGTAGAATCGATTGCCTCAAATCTAGATCCTTAGGCATGCATACTCTCCTCGAAAGCACAACACACCTCCGTGTTTATTCCAAAATCCTCAATTTCACCATTTTCAACTTGCAAGTAAAGGTCCCAACTTCTCATCGATGTACATTTTTCCTTGATTTGTTCCACCACGGAGGTTTCACGAAGTTACGCTAACAAACGCCATCCTCGTCTGAGACTCAAATGGGCAAACAAAGCTCTTAATTGAGATCTGCCTTACGACTTAACGCGTCGGCTACCACGTTAGCCTTTCGAGGATGGTACTCGATGGAGAAATCGTAATCTTTTAACAATTCTACCCATCTTCTTTGTCTTAAATTCAACTCCTTCTAGGTAAGGAGGTATTTAAGACTCTTGTGATCCGTGTAGATTATGGACTTCTTACCATAGAGATAGTGCCTCCAAATCTTTAGAGCAAAGACAACGGCTACTAACTCCAAATCATGAGTAGGGTAGTTTACTTCGTGTGGTCTCAATTGGCGAGAAGCATAGGCCACCACCTTTCCATTTGCATCAACACACAACCCGTGCCCGTGTGAGGCGCGCCATGATAAGCAGTGAATTCTTTTCCGACCTCGGGTTGAATTAAAGCTGGAGCTTCACATGGGGATCTTCTTCAATTTCTCAAAACTCTCTTGCTGCTTTTCGGTCCGGATATACGGAGCTCCCTTTCGCAATGATTTAGTTAGGGTGCGACAATCAATGAAAACCCCTACAAAGCGTCTATAGTATCCACCAAGCCTAAGAAACTCCGAATTTCAGCTCATCGATGTTGGTGGCTTCCAATCCGAATAGCCTCAATTTTACGAGGATCCACCCTTATTCCTTGGTGATACTACATGACCAAGGAAAGTCACCTCCTTTAGCCAAAATTCGCATTTACCAAATTTGGCATACAATTGCTTATCACGAGTAATTGTAATACTATCATAAATCTTGGTCATGTTCCTCCTCATTTCTCGAATAAACCAATATATCATCTATGAACACTACCACAAACCGGTCTAAATATGGTTGGAAGACTGGGTTCATCATGTCCATAAATGCGGTGGTGCATTGGTTAATCAAGCGGCATCACTACAAACTCATAGTGTAAATAACGTGTCCGAAAATGCCGTCTTATAAATGTCCACTTCTTTTACCTTAAGTGGTGATAACCCGACCTTAAATCAATTTTGGAAAAGCTGAAGCTCCTTCAATTGATCAAGCAGTCGTCAATTCTCGGCAGAGGATACCGATTCTTGATCGTCAATTTATTCAACTGTCGTAGTCAATGCACATCGCATCGATCCATCCTTCTTCTTGACGAACAAGACCGGTGCTCCCACGGAGACACACTTGGTCGAATGAATCCCGATCCAGACAATTCTTGAATTTGAGCTTTGAGCTCGACCAACTCCTTCGGTGCCATTCTATAAGGAGCAATGGACCTTTGGGCCGTCGAGCAAAAGCTCAATGCCAAATTCTACTTCCGATCTGGAGGTATACGGGGAAGTTCTTGAAATACATCGGAAATTCCTTCACCGTCCTCACATCATTCACGGATAATTCTTTGGCATCCACAGCCTGAGATAAAGGCTAGGAATGCCCGTACCCTTCCGCACCAACTTCCGACTTTTAATGCGATACCACATTTGCCGGATAGTTCTTTCGTTCACCAATCATTATGACTTCCTTATCATCACAGGGTCCTTCTGACATTCGTTTTTCAGCACAATCCAATTGCTTAGATGGTTAACCAACTAGTCCATGCCGAATGAGATCGAACTTCATGAAAGGTAGTTCCATCAAATTTGCTAAGAATACTTCCTCTTGGATTTTTAAAGACACGTCTTTAAATATTTTATTAACGATTCTTGGTATCTAAAAGGATGATTCATCGTCATCTCATTTTCGATAATTTGATTCTAAATTGATTTCGGATATGGCACTAGATACATATGAATGAGTAGAGCCAATATCTATTAAGGCAATAACGGTACATCAAAAATGAAGAACGTGCCGCTTATCACATCAGTGCATTCTTGTCTTGCGGCGTCTAGCTATATAGACCGATCCAGTATCTTGCATCCGCATTTCCTCTATTACCATTGCCTCGACCCGATGCACCTTGACCACGACCACCCCATTACCACCACGACACGGTCCACGACCTCTCGGTGGCTGCGATTACCCTGGCCGTTGTGCATCATTATTACGGACTTCTTGAGTCGTATCCATTCGTCGAGGACAACTTTTGTCTTGATGTTCCATTGAACGCATTTGTAGCATGCACCCGTTTTCCTCCAAATTCCCCAAAATGCCTTTTCCCACACTCGATGTAATCTCGACTTGATTATTTATTCTGGGGTTACGCCTTGAACGATTCATCATTAAGGGTTTCTTGGAATCTCTTGGAAGAACCGATCTTGTGTCTCTCTCTTGTTTGGGATCTTTCTCGGTTACGCGTTCGAGTTCTTAGCCTCTTGGCTATTTTGGCCTTTTCACGGTGGAAAATTTCTAACTTCTTGTGGAGCAATCGAACCCTCGGCTCATCATTAAGTCCATCCTCGAAGCATACAAGCGTTCATGATCTGTTGCTACAATTGTCCGGGCATAACGGCTCGGACGTAAAACTTCGACTTCATATCTTTGCCACGGTCTTACTTTCTTGGACAAGATTGAAATTCCTTCCTTGACGTCTACATAGCTCGTTCAACGTACTTTCCTTGAAAGGCGGCTTTAAAGAATTCCCGATTAATCGATGCGGCTTGGTGCCTTCTCGACGATGAGCCACCAGACGTCGCCTCATCTCTCAATAAGGATCAGACTCCTCTCGGTTTTGCTCGGCCGTGCATTCCATATCATCCATAATCCGTTCCACGCTTGAGCGATGTTCGGCCACATTCGAGCTACACGAGACTCCTCGAAAAACTTACGCATTATTTGCCTTAAGTCGCTCTGAAATTGACCCACGAGTTGTTGGCCCAATTCTAGTTCAGTGACCCTTTCCAAGACTCGTAGCATTGCTTGAGTCAATGCATGATCTTCTTCCATGTGATCACGTGATCCGGTCTCACTTTCTATTGGCGCAAAGGTCCACTTCAGCATATGATTTGGTGCTTGGTAGTAGCACCTCGGCCTCTACCACGCCACGTCTACCGCGTCCACGACCACGTCCTCTTGTACTCATGATTGCTTGTTCGTTTATCGATTACAAGTTTTATGAATCGAAATTTTGTTTGGTGTTTATTAACGATATTTTATGAGATTTGAGATATAAAGTTGTTTTTAAGCGTGTCCTATAGTCTCAATCTCTACAGTTTTTCACATCTAAAACTAGAAGTTCTAGAGTGTTCCTATGATCATATCATAGTAATCATTAAGCAATAATACTTACTTAACTTGTCATGGGATGCTTGTGGTGCCATCTTGATCTTTAAAATATCATTGAGCATTTTCATCTGAAATTATTTTGAACCCAAACCACGGTAGAGTTTTTGAAATCTGGGCTCGATACCACTAAATGTAACACCCCAAACCCGATCTATGCGTTGAGACTAGATTTGGTTTGTTACATGATTCGAGCTATTCTTAAATCTTTAATGAGTTGAAAACTACAATTTATATAAAGGGTTTAAAATTTGAAGAGTATTTGATTTTGATAAATATTTGAAACATTAGTTGAAAATCATTGTATTATTAAAACCATTAGGAGATTTGTTAAAGAGTTAACAATAAAAAGAATTATTTATAAAAGAATTTCATATACTTGAAAACCCAAATTTATTTTTATAAAGCATCATATAATCATAGCCCATGATTTAAAAGTCCAAAATAAAGTTTAAATTCCAAACACACATAAAATCCATAAGTTATTTATAGAGGCCATTTATTACAACATCCCAAAATAGTAAAAATAATTATTAAAAGTTCGAGTTTTAAATAACCCATATTTAGCGGTATGGCCTCCACGAAGTCATCCTCATTAAGTCCACATCGGTTTCCATTACGAGATGGAAAGAAATTAAAGGGTGAGTTACTTAGAACTTCGATGTGTAACTCACTTACCACCATTATTGGGCAGATTGTCAAGATATCATCTTTGGCTTGAGCCCAATTGAAATTCAACAATATATCATGAATTAAAAAAATATAATGCATGAAAATGAAATTCCCAACCCAAACCTAATATCCATCCGCTAACACCCCTAGTACCAACCATCACACAGTGGGGATCAAGTCAACCCACCCGCCATCACACCAATCGTAGGCATTAAGCCTTTTATAATTGTGGCATAGCCACCGAACTAGAGGCAATAAGTCGATATTGTGGCGAAACCATAGAACTAGAGCAATAAGCGATATTGTGGCAATGGCCATTCTTCTCTTCATATATCCCACCCATGCAATTATACATGTACTTTAAAAATATAAAATTTATTAACAATACATAACATGGTGGGTTTATCAATAACATTTCATTTGGCCCTTAATTAAAGCGATTTGTCCATTTAGCAATTTAGTGGGCTTTGGCCCATTTACCAAACTAAGTATTTTGGCTAAATTTTAACGAACTAGAGTGTTTTGGCCCGATTTATCGAACTAGAGTATTTTCGCCCATTTTCACGAACTAGAGTATTCTGACCCATTTTCACGAACTAGAGTATTTACGGCCCATTTTCACGAACTAGAGTATTTACGGCCCATTTTCACGAACTAGAGTATTTACGGCCCATTTTCACGAACTAGAGTATTTACGGCCTATTTTCACGAACTAGAGTATTTACGGCCCATTTTCACGAAACATCAAATTTTCATAATAACAAATAATTTCTTGAGGCGTTTTCGTAATTTTCACGATTTAGTCATTTTTACGTATTTTCGTCAAAATATCAATTTTGCACTTTTACCGATCTAGTCGTTTTTACGATTTTGCTTCCATACGAAATTTGACATCCAACCAAAAATAATGAGTGTGAAATTACACACCTCGTCTAGTGAGTATTAACCCTTCTCGCTCCTCGGCACCTAAAACATATTTTGATTCGTTAGTCAACTAACTTTCGTAAAAATAAATCTTAATCGATAATGGATCCAAAATCTTACCCTCTTGATTTTGAATCACTTGATTTTCGGTTTTGCCTCGCTAATCGATTCACTAGCCGAGAATCCACCAGCGTATAACGGCTCAGGTTCGTACTACTTGAATAATGGACTTCTTTGGAAGATGGCCCACAACCCGGTGGAAAATCCCGATTGCCAAACCGCTCTTCGTTTGAATGGGGATTCTGAGATCCACCCTCTTACGATAACTAAACACGCCCTTTTCTTCCCTATCTTGGCGGTCTTCAAGATCCAAAGGAGTTAAGTTAGATCTAAAATAATATCAATGTTACTAGAGATTTAAAGAGATTTGATTTCCTTACCAAAATAAAAGCGTCTCCAACGTTTCTCCGATCTCTTGAGTTCCGATCTCGTTATTGCACTAAATAATAACGAAAGAAACGTTATTAATATGAATGCTATATCAATCCAAAAGACCTTCAATAATCTAATGATATTCGCCATAATATCACTTATTAAAAGCGAAAATGGAAAAGAAAAACCCCTTACCTATGATCCACAATCGAAAAGAAAAGGATGGAGAATGGTGTCTAAATGATGAAGGATTCGGCTAAGTATATTCAAGGAAAAGAAAAAAATATTTGGTTTATAGGCACAATAGCATTCGGCCAAGAGAGTGAAGATGGAGAAAATTTTCGATTGAAAAAGAAATAGTATAAGAACGAAAGGATGATGGTGATGTTGTTTTGATTTCAAGGAGATTAGAAGAAAAAGAAAAGAAAAATATGAACTTTAGGTGCTGGTATATTCGGCCATGGCAAAAGAAAAGAAAAAGATGTTTCTTTTTGGTATAGATGATTTCGGCACAAGAAGAAAAGGCACAAAGAATTGGCTATCAAGATAAGCAAAGGGAATGACCAAATGGTCACAAAATTTTGGCTTTACCAAATGCAAAAATCGGCCAAGAGGATGTTGAAAGGAGAGAAATAAAATTACGCACAAAGTGCAAAGAACAACCAAAGAGAGAAAAGAATTTTCAGCCAAAACTAACTCAAAATTTAGGCTCCCTCCTATACCAAATTGCCGTCAACACATGGTCAATTGGCCATTATTTCTTTCAAAATTTTCCCTTGATAAGTGCCTTATGTTCCCCTATCTTTCCTTAAACCTTTGATTCCATACCATATGTTAGTTGTTACCTTAATCCATTGATACACTAACCAAAAATACATGGTCAACACCTTCCTTATATGTCCCTTGCTTGACACTTCCTAGACATGAGCGAGAAAATTAAAAGCAAAAATTTATTTAGGTGTCATACAAGGGATTGAACCTCTTCCCTCTTACTTGAACCCATGCGCCAACTCCACCTTACCATATGCTCAACTTATGACACTTTTAGCACATAATTTAGCTTAAGTCTTAATCACTTTTGTTTCACTTCCATAAATCTCAATTTAATAAATTTTATTTCTTCTTCAAATTATGCTTTACCCTCTCAAAGACTTCAATAAGCACCAAATTAAAATAAAAGATTTTTCCTTTAAAATCTAAACACCAAAATCATGCAAATTTAAATACTCGATTTTTTAGGGTATTCTGAGATGCCGTATGGGTTGACCCGATATAACCTGACCAAACGCCCTTAGGATCTGCGTGTCTACGTGTTGAAGGGGTAATTGTGCACTCGGTCCCTCCGTTTTGTGTTGACATATGATTGGCTTCCTCTTTTATTTATTTCATTTTTTAATTTTATCTCGAGGATTTGCGCGCCATTTCGATTTGGTCCAATCTGTACACTGCGTTTTGGCTATGGAAATATTTGTACTTTTAATCCCTGATTACTTGCACGTGTTTTACTTTAATCCCTATTTATGTTTAATGGCTTTGTTTATTTATAAATTAACCTTTTAATTTTATTTTCAATTCAATTGAGTTTTTCTATTCTTTTATTGCTTTAAATTTTTTATTTCTTTTGGTTTTAATAAATTGTTTTGAATTATCTTATTAATTTTAATATGTTTCAAATTACTTATATATACTTTTATTATATACATTTTATCTTCTAGTATAAATATAAATGTTTATTTCAAATTTCTCTTTTAGGCACTTGTTTGATTCAAAATTGATATAGTATCGAATATAAATATTTTTAAATCATTATGTTACATATATAAATGTTTACATATAAAATTTTACCAAAATTGTTTTCATTTCATGTATATATTATTTTATGTATATATTTGTATATCCATACGTTTTATTTAAATTTGTTTGTCTTGAATACCTCGTTTTAAATTATATTTTGCCTATTTTACACATTACCTATTATTTATTCATATAAATGTATATAGGTTTGCATTAAAATTTTTCTTCAAATATGTATGTATTATTACTGTAACACCCCAAACCCGGCCCACGAGCCTTGATCGGATCTGGTATGTCACTGCGAAAAATGTTTGAAAAACTTTTGACTTAGAGTTAAAAACATAAATTTATTGTTTTTGAAAAAAAAACATTGTATAATTAAATGCCCATTAAAATTTAGTTGTTATAAAATATCCGATTTGAAAACTTCATTATATATTCTAAAGATGTAAGTTGACGAAAATAAGAACATTTTCAAATAATAATTTAAACGCCAATCCAACCAAGACATCGTAAAAATCCTTAAATACTTTAGGAGGCCTTTATTACATCAAATAAATTCCCAAATACTGATAATATAAAATTCGTAAATCAATTAAATCATCTTCCGCATGGGCCACCTCGTATCCACTCCAACCCGGTCCAAGCTTTATGCATCACCTGCAATGTTGGTAAAAATTGGGTGAGTCAAACAGACTCAGTGTGCAATTAGTCCACTGAATTCCACCCACATGTCAAACCACATATTTACCCACATGTCAGATATTAATGCAACGTTATTCACATAATTTCACTTGTTGGGCTTGGCACATAACCATATCACATTCTTATAATAGGGTAATTAACCACATGTTTCCACATACTGGGCTTGGCCCATTACCACATTAATTCACATACACAATTATGCAATTATGAAACCCAACCCACTAGGGTCCATCCTCTACACACCCGTATCCACCTACCACACACGGGGATTTTAAATCACCCTCTCCTTTTTACTCCAATATGGCAACAAATGCCGTCCACGCGAACTTAATCGCAATTAGTCCACAACGCGACCTTAGTCAGCGCCAATCCAGGATGTAGCCGAAGTTATCATCAAAACCACGATGAGCACAAAGCCATCAATAACCACGATATGGCACATAGCCTATATCAATCACGATGAGGCACAGAGCCATTCCTCAAACCACGTACTCAAAGTACACCCTGTCCTTCTTTCATATCCCACCCATGCACATGCAACATAAAATAGTGCCATGCATGTACATGTTATTTCGCATATTATCACATATTCATAACAATAGTCACATTTCATCAGATTCGATACTTACTGGATTATCGACATACCCCTTGAGGGTATCCACATCACAATTTCCATTGCTCTAGTTAGCACATTCATAACACACATATAGATATCACATACAATCATAAACCCGAAAAACAGTAGGCTAACTACACACAAAAGAACATAAAATCATGGCTTAAAGAATATTCAGCCATCCCTAGGCCTATCCTCATGATTTTGGCACACTAGCAAAAAGAGATCAAAACTGAATGATAAAGAAAGAACTTGCCACTACACGTTGAAGAGAATAAAAGATCACAAGCACATAGTCGACAACCCCTCCAATAAAGATTTGACTATGGTGTTTCGGCACTTAATGGTGAAGAGAGAAAACGCAACAATGGAGAGGGTTTAATGTTTAGAGGATTTGGCTATGGTGTTTCCAAATGAAGATGTAATATTCGGCAATGGCAACCTTAAAGGAGATTTTGATTTAAGCAAAATAAAAGAAAAGAAAGAGATGTGAAAGAAGAAAAAAAATACATGCACAAATGATTCTAACTTTCGACTCTTGTCAAAGGAAAATAAGGTGCAAATTTCGGCAACACACCAAGATGAAAAGAAAGTTTGAAAGAGAGAATTCTATGGCCAACAATTTCGCAAAAAAGAAAATGAAGAAAAGAATTGCCAAGAACTGATCACCCTATTTATATTACCCAATATCGACACCTATTTCCTATCATATCCCTTAATTCTTCCCTATCATATCCCTTATTCTCTCCTCATTTATCTCTTATCCTATCATATAAAATATAGCCACAATTTTCTCCTAATCTTCCTCCTATCCATTTCAAAATTCAACCAACCCCTCTAGCCCCAAAAATCGACCAGGTTCATGGCCAAGAGAGTCAACCTTTGCCAACTATTCTATCCATAACACATTCCTCAATTCAAGCCTTATGTCCCCTTATCATTCCAAATTTTCTTGATTCCATACCTTAACTAATAACTCGCCTTATTCCTTTAGTCTACTATCCATAAATGATAAAATCCAACCTTATCTTAATTAGAGTTGACCGACACATGCCATACACATGCAAAAATAAAAGTCACCTTATTGCCATTCATGGGATTCGAACCTCTTCCTTCATGCAATTACTCATGCGCCAACACCACTTTACTATTAGCTCATTTATGCTAACATTAAACACTTAAATTAACTTAAGCATCATAATCACTTGATCCACTTCACTAAATTCTCCATACTAAAAATTATTCTAAACCAATTAATTCCAAGCCTTCTCAAGACTGTATTAGGCATACAACAAAATTATATCCGAGCTAACACAATCAACAAGATGATAATCAAATTTTTTCCTAAAGCCCAAGGCCCAATCCTGCTAGGCCCAATTTTGGGATATTACAATTACTTTATGTATATATTTTATTTTAAATCTATCTATATGTATATTTTTTTCTTTTTCCAGTTAAATAACTTATATCTTTTTAAAACTTCAATCTTATTCATATATTTGTTTATTTCAAAACTTTCTTCATACATAAATTACTTATATTAAATTTTATTGCATATATATTATTTATATTTACTATTTTGTATACAATTTATTTTAATTTTCTTTTTACATGCAATTTCCAAACTTATGTACATATAACTTATAATTCATATAACATTGGTTTTCCTTTATGTTATTCATTTTTAGATACTTATCGCATTTGAATTGTGTCAATTTGGTCGGTATTCTTTTTAAAATTGTACATTAATTTATGATTTTGAATGTTAATATTGATATTTGTAAAGTATATGTTGTATTGCCATCGTATGTGTATTAATTTGGTTTCTTGGTATTTTCATATGATTTTGTTCCTTTATATGTTATTGTTGCCATGTATTATAATTCCATGCTTGACACTATGTCTTATTATCAAATAATTATGCAAATTCTAAGTTATATAGGCCAATTTGAGTTGTTTTTTTATCCCAAACAAATCAAATAAAATACATTTTGATTACTCGAAAGATTTTCAAAATAAGGTTTGGAAATTCGAGAAATTATGCCCTAACGTATTGGGTCGTGGTTTTTCGTTTGACCAAATAACTTAATACCCTTTTCAATTGCATGATTTTGAAGTTATAAGATGATCTCGACTTTGAGGGTTCAAGATATTGCATCCTAATGTACTGGGTGTAGTATTTTGTTCCTTTGGAGCGAATGAATCTTACATTCAAATTTGGAATATTCCACCCTTTTTCAAAGGAATTGCATTTTCAAAACTTTTCAAATTTTTGACGTTAGGACATCATTTAATCGATTTGGTACCAATTTTGGGCGTACAAGGGTGATAATTCTTCATCGTACATAACCGATTCTCGAACCCATTTTTTTTATCTCGCAAACCAAAATTATTTTTACAAGGTGATCCAATCACACCTAAATAGAAAAGTATTGGTGGCGACTCCATATTTTAAATTCGACCCCATTTTTCCAAACGTATAAAAATGGTTTCGACAGCGACAAGTTTTTGGCGCCGTTGTCAAGGCTAGACAAGTTTGCCATCAGTACATGAGAAGAGGTATTCCTGCTAACAAAGAGTATCCTTTTGACCTAGAGATCGAAAGAACTTTGGAAATAAAGAAAAAACAACAATTGAGAAAATGGCTAAAAACAGGAATGATCCTGGTCGCAATGATAATCCAAATGGTCTCAATGATAATCCAAATGTTCGTGGGGTGATAGATGACCAAGATAGACCAATCCGTGAGCATGATGTGCCAATTTTTGATGGTCTGAATCCAGGGATAGTCATACCACAAATACATGCTCAATAGTTTGAACTGAAACCAGTAATGTTTTAGATGTTGCAAACAGTAGGATAGTTTGGTGAACTGCCACTGAAGATCCAAGATTGCATTTAAGACTTTTTCTAGAATTTCGTGACTCGTTTAGACAATAGGGTGTGCCTGAAGACACCCTGAGACTTAAACTGTTTCCATATTATTTAAGAGATCATTCGATAGCATGACTTAATACTCTGCCATCAGGAAAGTAGCATCATGGAATGATCTTTGCCAAAGGTTTTTGCTATGGTATAATCCCTTAAATATGAATGTCAAGCTTAGAAATGACATCACATCTTTTCAGCAATTGGAGGGTAAAACACTATATAAAGCTTGGGAACAATTTAAATATTTAATTCGAAAATGTTTGATGCATGGATTCCAATACTAGACTCAGATGGAGATATTCTACAATGGGTTGAATGCGCATAAGGAAATGGTAGTTGATGCATTTGCCAATGGTACATTTTTTGATAAATCCTACAACGAAGCATATAAGATTTTGGAAAAGATTGCCAACAATGATATTAATATCTGACAACGAGGGTTGAGGCGGGTAAGAGAGCTACTGGTACCATAAAGCTTGATACAATTACTTCGTTGACAGCCTAGGTATCTTTTTTAGCTAACATAATTAAAACAATGAAAAATTCCACTGCAGTCAATGAGATAAAATTAGCAGAGCTGTCATGTGTTTGTTTCAGTGAAAATCACGTGTTTGACGAATGGCCATCAAATCCAGCGTTAATGTACTACATGGGTAATTTTAATTGGAATAATAACCAATATTCCAACACCTACAATTTAGGGTAGAAGCAGAATCTAAATTTTAATTGGAGGAATCAAGGTGCGGGGAATTTTAACAATACTACAAGACAAAATGCCAACAATGTACCACCTGGTTATGTTCAACCTATGTCGAGGAAAAATGTTCAACACGGTCAAGCATCATCTTCTACTTCCATCAAAGTTTTTTTAAAGGAATATATGGATAAAAATGATGCTATAATCCAGAGTTAAGCTATATCTTTATGAGCTATTGAGAATCAAGTGGGGAAACTAGCGAATGCTTTAAATTCGAGGCCACAGAGAGCATTGCCATGTGATACCAAGAATTGGAGAACACAAGGGAAAGAACATTTCAAAGTGATTGGAACGATGGAAATGTGCAAGTGTACACAATCGCAACAGGTAATAAAGTGACAAGTAAATGTTGAGTTATCGTACCCATAGGGACTATAAAAGAATTATTTATGAAAGTAATTTTAAACAATTTGGTGAAGGAAAAATATTTGGATTTGAGAAATGATTAAAAACTAGAAAATAAAGTAAAATAAAATAAAATAAAGTTCTAATGCACAATTTCAAAAGTTGATTTTAATCAAGATGATATAATTATGCTGGATTAATTATATTTCCTTACCTTAGAATTATTAAACTTATTCTTATACTTGTTACGAATAAATCACGGCAACTCGATAATTTGCTAACTTATGAACATATTTACAAATAAAAAATCCATTCATCTCGATAATTTGGGTTCAAAAGTGTTTTCCAAAGCTGTTTAGAATTTTGATTTATAAAGGAAGTATGGCACCACGAGTATACGGCACCAAGTCAAGTAAGTATTTGTTTTCATTTTATGATTATTGTGTTACGAAAATTCTACAAAGTAGAATACTCTAGAACTGTTAGCTTTAAGAGTTGAAATTATAGAGACTGAGACTCTATGATGCGGATTTAACTCTCAAAAACAACTTTTCTACTCATACTCCATAAAACATAGTTTAATAAACATCAAATAGCATAATGGTTCATAAAACTCTTAATCTGATTATATCGACTTAGTAAACATGAGCGCTAGAAGACGTGGACGCAGTAGACGTAGATGTGGTAAAGGCCAAGGCATGTGCCCGAAAGAGAGGCGCAGACATCGTTAGTGGCTGAGATGGGATCTCATGATCGAGTTGGGGTTGATGACTTGACACAGATAGTTAAGAAGGAATTGAAGGAGGTTAAGGGAATCAGTGAAGCACTTCGAGTTGGGTTTGTGGACCATAAGAAGAAAGGAGATCGTGGTTCTTTTGGATCACAGTCTCATTCCGTAAAGCGTGTCAAGGTACATCCAAATTTTTCAGCTTGCGATTATTACGGAAGGCGTCATTTGGGTGAGTGCTGGAAGAGGTCAGGAGCATGCTTGAGATGCGGGTCTAAGGAGCATAAGGCTCGGGATTGTTCCATCACTATCAAGTCAGGTATGTTTTGGTTGGACGTGATGTTTGGATATAGAAAATTTTATGAATGAGTGATAAATACCTGTTTGCTTCTAGAGTTTAAATATTTGATGATATGAAGAGTTTCTAAGGTTAGAGATAGAAAGTGAATTAGTGTTATTAAGATCAGAGTGCATAGCGAAAGCTTAGTGATGTGATTTGAGCGACACGTTTAGTAGTTGATTGGAAATTTTGAGGATGAAATTTCTTTAAGGAGGGTAGAATTGTAACATCCCAAAATTGGGCCTAGTAGGATTGGGCCCATTGGGCCTTGACCACGAAAGTGTTTAAAAATTTGAGAACAAGAGAATGGCATTATTGCAAATTGGATTTTTTTTTAGCTAAGTGAATTTGGAAGGCTACGAGGTTTCTATGAAGTCTCGGGTTTAATTGGGCCTTAGGAAAAATTTGGTATTTTAGTACATTAAGGAGATGGAGCAAGTGACCTTAAAGCATATGGAAATAGTTGATTAAATAGCTAGCATAAAAAAGCTATTAGTAGAGAGGATATGGCGCCACTTGTAGTACCTTGAGGGAAGAGGTTCAAATCCCTTTGTGTGTAATGTTTGGCTAATATTTTTGCACTCTTTCCTTAAGTGTCGGCCAAGGACTATTTATGGCAAGGGTGGGCTTCATTATTTTTGGTAAGGTGGCTAAAAGAGTAAGGCAAGGTTAAAGCTGAGGAAAGGAATCATGAGAAATAGGTAAGTAAGGGGGACAAGGGGCTTATTTTGAGGATGGTGTTTTGGAAAGCTTGGGTGGCCAAACTCTTATCTTAAGGGGGGATGCATGTGGACGGTTTTGGGGACATAAGGTAGCTGATTTTTTTTTTTGGCATTTGGTAAAGACTTAGTGGTGTTTTGGCAAAATTTCCCTTTGACAACTTTGTGTCATCTCTCCCATTTTGCAACTCTCCTTGCTGAAACATATTAGCACTGTAATATCCGGGAATTAGGGCTTGTGCATTTTTGCTCAATTGCATGTACTTGTATGCCTGTGCATATTATGAATGAGCTTTATGAATTTGAACAGTAGAATGTAGGAGAATGCCTTAGAAATTATTTAATTTTAAGTTTAAAAGAGGAAGCTAAGCCTAAGAGGCCTTAAGAAAATTTGTAGGGGAAATATACCACTAAAATGGACTTGTTTAAGTGGCTTGGAGGCACCACTTAGGGCCTTAGTAAGTGACGCCACAAGCAAGGGGGAAGGGCCTAGGTTCGAATCACAAGGGAAGCAAAAAGGGAGTTTTTATTTTGCTACAAGGATGAGCAGTAGTGGACGACATATGGACTCTGGAGGAAGGAAGTATAGATTGGGTTGGAGTGTGAAGGATTCGGCTAAGGTAGAGTGAAATAAGGGATTTGATAGTGAGAGGAGGAATTGGCCGAATAGGGGACTCTAGGTGTAGTAGTTTCGACAAAAAGGGGAGAAGTGAGGCCATTCTCCATTCTTTTCTTTTCTCTTTAGTTCTCTGCCGAATTCTCTAGCCAATCTACCCCTTTCTTTTTCTTTTATTTTGTGTTAGCCGAATCCTCCTTTGCCACCATAGCCGAATTGCTCAACCCCTTCTTCTTTTGTTTACTTTCACAATTCTTCCAAAAGCCGAAATACTCCTGAGATAGTCGAATATCCTATCTCCATTAGGAGCCATAGCTGAATCTCAAGGTGGCCTTATTCTTTCCTCTCTATCGCAAGTTTTAAAAGCTGGAAACCCAACATCTGTCCCTCCTTTCGACATTTAGAACTTGTGGACTACTCGAAAGTGGTAAGTATTTCTTCTTTGAGCAATCGGTTTTGGGTTCTCTTTCTTTTAAGTGTGCCGAATCAAGGATTAAGCTTTGGTTTAGGGATAGCCGAATATGCTTGTGCCATGATATGTGTTTCTTGTGAAGGTAGCCAACATTAAGGAGCATTAAAGGAGAAGCTTTTGGGATCTGTAGTGATCAAGGTAAGTGATAGGTAGTATTCGGCCAAAGGCCATTCTCATAGATTTATGCTTAAAACCGATTCTAACACTTGACAAGTAGGGATTTTGACAACTTCAAAGCAAGTAACCACTTTCGAGATTTAAAATCGCAAGGTAAGTACACATAATATTCGGCCAAGGCCTACTTAGTGACTTAGATCTATTCGTATTTATTCGAAAAGCCAAAACTAACCAAGTCCAGTGAACTAGTATTGGCTGATTGCAAGGAAGAAATATCACGGAGTTTCGGGATTTGATTAGTAGTGAAATCGGCAACAAGGTAAGATTTTGGTTGCGATAATCCTTCAAGATTTGATCATTTGGCCGAATGGCCTTTAGCTAAAATGGTTAGTGTTGGTCGAATGTAGGAACTAAGGATCTAAAGCATTAGATCGGGTTTTCGGGATTTCAGTGAAAGCGTTAAGTGAATCAGGTGTGTACCCCACACTAACTTTTAATAGATTTACGGCATCAATTTAATATATGTGTTTATAATGATATGAAATGTGGCCAAAGGTACCATGCAATGGTACAAAGTACTCAGGTACGTAACCTTAACATTATGTTAATAAATGATAGGAATATTTGGAATATGGCACATATGTGAATATTGATAAGAATGTGAAATAAGGCATAAGGCATGATGTTGCATGATTTGTATGACATGGGGCATATGGGAAATTATTTTAAAGGGGAAGTGATCTGGTGGTTTATACCACAATATCTGAATGTGGTGACTCATGTCACAAAATCCGAATGTGGTGACTTATGTCACAAATAATTATCTGGTGGCTATGCCACAATATATATAAGGGCGATGAGCATGTCGTCTACAGCGACTGCCTTCGATGATGTGTTGCGGATGGAGGGTCGACTTAGTAGTCCCCACAGTGTGATGGTTGGTACGGGTGATGTGTAGCGGATGGTTATCTAGGTTTAGGTTCGGGTTTGCATAATTGATTATATGTGTTTCATATGTGTGATTTAACATGCCTAAATTGATTGAGAGTTTGTGTTTGGTGGTTACACATTGAGTCTGTTTGACTCACCCCGTTGTGGGATCTTTTTGGTGACACTCGATGAAGTGGCCAAGATTGGCGGGAGTTTTATGGTGGCCATGCTCATTTCGTAAATTATTTTGTTTTGGACTTTCAATACTTAAGTATTTTGGACTATTTGGATTTGTTTTGATGTAATAAGGCTATAAGTACTAAACTGATTATGCATGCATTTTAATTATTTTTAGTATGGTACGATTTGATTTTTATCAATTTTAAAGTTCAAGTAATTTTTCTTAAGAACAAAGATTAAATGTTTTGACACCTAATCAACACAAATCAACTGTTCTTCAAAAAACACACAAAAATTTTGGCAAAACTTCAAATAAGTTTCAAAAGATTTTTCCCTAGAAGCATGCCAGATCCGGTCAGGGCTTGTGGGCTGGGTTTGTGGTGTTTTAGTTTAGTATCAGAGCCTGGTTCAAAACTCAGCCTTGAGGGCTTTAAGGCCCAAAACGTTTTCTTTCTTTTAGAATTGGATTTTTCTAAGAAATAAGTAGGTTTTCTGGCATGGCATCTGAGTCTCCGGCCCGAAGTCCACCAGGTAAGTACCCCTAACTCCTCTGTGACTTGTATGGGGGAAATCATAGGGACGTAGATTAGTAGATTAGGAGATATTAAACCCTAGGATTAGTCTACTTCAACACCAAGTTACATAAAACTTAAAGTCTAACTAAACAAACCTGTGTCTAAGTCATTGAGTTAAAGGTGTGGCAATCACAGCGCATGTCTAGGATTGGATTCGGTGGGAGCTTGGTATTTAAGCGGTCCTAGTGGCTCACCTTCTCACCACTGAATCCTACAGTGCGTGGTGACGGTTCACCCTAACCAAGAGGACTCACCACGTGCTAAACCCAATAATTAAAACCCGAAAGGGACCGTCACCCTGTTTTGTGAAATTTCAAAGTTAAACCATGATTTTAAAACTCCAAGTGCCCTTGATTTAAAGAAGACCAGAATACCCCTGGTTTGTAATTGACCAAATTACCCCTAACCTATACAAATGACCAAAATACCCTCAGTGTGGAAAGTTACCGAAGTGCCCTCAAGTTAAAACTTCTAAAAATACCATTGTTTTGAAAAGTCACCAGGAACCATATTTTGTGAAAATTTTTTTACCAAAATGCCCCTGGTTTGAAAAAAATTACGAAAATACCCTCAGCTTATAAAATTACCATTTTACCTTTGAAATTTTCTTGCCAAGTATTTCAATTTTGTAAAGATACCAAAAGTCTCTATTTTGCAACATTTTCAAATACCCTAATTTGGAAAATTACCAAAATACCCCTATAGGATAAAATTACAAAAATACCCCTGGTAGTGGAAAACAACAAACAATGACAACTACAACATTTTTCTGTAATGAACGCAAGTTCATGAATGTGATTGAATGAATGAATTGAGACTGTATGTGTATGAAATCGAAAGAACTACTCCCTAGAACTGCTGAACAAAAGACTGTTCGTGATAAATCAGTGGAACAAAACTAATTCATAAAATTCTTTAATCAGATAAACGCGATTCGGAAGCATGAACTCTAGGGGATGTGGTCGTAACGTGCGAGACCGTGGTAGTGGCCGAATGACTGTGTCGGGGCCCGTTAGGTCTGAACAAGGGTCTAAAATGAGATGCCACCACCACCAGCCGTTGATGTGGAATATCAGGATCAGACGAGGGATGATGCAGTATCACAGTGATGCTATAAGTTTTGAAAAGGGTGGCTGGAGCAGGCGGATGTATGGGAGCTCGAAAGTCGATATCTGAGTGACTTCGAGCTAATGGAGCTGAGTTTTTCCGTGGAGTATTTGGTGTGGCACCCAATATGGCTGAGTATTGGTTGGAAGCGACAGAGCAGATTAGGGACGACTTGGACCTAACTGCCGAGGAGAAATTGAAAGGGATAGTGTCGCTACTTCGTGATGAGTCATACTAATGGTGGCTCACAGATCGGAAAGGTGCTGCCGCAGACGATCTTACTTGGGAATATTTTAAGGTGGCATATCAGAAAAAGTACATTGGAACTAGCTATGTTGATGCGCAGAGGAAGGCATTTCTGAGGCTGGTTTAAGGAAATAAGTCTGTAGCGGAATACAAGGTGAAATTCCTAAGGCTGAGCCGTTATGCTCGAGGTATTGTGTCGACGGAGCATGAGCGGTGTGTCCTGTTTGAGGATGAACTGAGGGATGATCTAAGATTGTTGATAGCTCTACAGTAGGAGCAAGAGTTTGCCGTGTTGGTGGAGAAGGCTAAGGTAGCCGAAGGGATTAAGGACTCTGTGAGACAGAATACAGATCGGAATAGGTAAAAGAGAGGCTTTGGATCATCAGGGCCTTCAAGGAATGAGCAAAAGAGGCCTAGAGTTGATGGGCCGCGAGGTCAGCAAGTTACTACTGGAGGGTAGTATCGTACTTGTGCCCAGTGTGGAAAGATGCACTTGGGGGAGTGTTGGAAAAAGACGGGAGGATGCTTTAAGTGTAGGTCCAAGGACCACATGATTAAGGATTGTCGTATGAAAACAGAAGAGGGTCGACCTGTAAGCCAAGGTCCTAACCAGGCTAGAAGAGGAGGACAGCAGCCACCGCGAGGCCATGGTTCGACTGGCAGAAGTAACGGTGTTGGAAGGGGACGAGAACCCCGGGCAGAGGTGTTAACATTACAGAGGCAAGGCAGCCGGGTTTGGTTTATGCAGTACGTTGGAGGGAGGACGGAGATGCACCGGATGTCATAATCGGTACGTTCCTTATATTTGGCAAGCCTTACTTTGCTTTGATTGATGTTGGCTCTACCCACTCTTATGTTGCATGTAGTGTAGTTGAAACTCTAGGAATAACCTCTGAACTTTCTAGTAGGGAGATGACTGTAGTAAGCCCATTAGGTCAAACTGTAGTGGTGAATAAGATGTTTCGGAGTGTACCTTTGGAGCTTCAGGGAGTGGTATTTCCTGCCGACTTAATGAAATTACCCTTCGGAGAATTTGATTTCATACTTGGTATGGACTGGCTAGTGGAACATTGGGCTGTATTAGATTGTGTGGCTAAGCGAATAGAGTTAAGGTCGTAGGAGGATAAAGCGGTAATTATGATAGGAGAAAGAAGAAACTACTTGTCTAACTAACGTAGTTTCGGCATTAAAGGCTGATAAGATGGTTCGAAAAGGGTGCAAAGCATTTTTGGCCTTCGTTAGTACGTTGGATGCAAAAGAAGGGGGAGTTAGTCGAGTTAGAACCGTAAGGGAGTTTGTGGATGTCTTTCCGGAGGAGTTACCTTGAATACCGCCGGATAGGAAAGTGGAATTCGGAATTGATTTACTGTCGGGTACAGCTCCTGTGTCAATTGCCCCGTACAGAATGGCTCTCAAGGAGTTGGTTGAGCTCAAGGCTCAGATCCAAGAATTGCTTGACCGTGGGTTTATCCGACCCAGTGTGTCTCCATAGGGAGCACCGGTCTTGTTTGTAAAGAAGAAAGACGGAACTATGCGCATGTGCATAGATTATCGTCAGTTGAATAAGCTGACCATCAAGAACAAGTACCCTTTGCTAAGGATAAACGACTTGTTCGATCAGCTTAAGGGGCGGCAGTATTCTCAAAGATAGATCTAAGGTCTGGATATCATCAGCTTAGGGTGAAGGAGGCTGATATCCATAAGACAACTTTCCGAACAAGGTACGGGCATTATGAGTTCTTGGTAATGCCGTTCGGATTGACAAATGCCCCAGCCGCGTTCATGGTCATGATGAACCAGGTTTTCCAACCTTATCTGGACCGGTTCATTGTTGTGTTCATAGACGATATTTTGGTGTATTCGAAATTGGAGGAAGAACATGTCGAGCACCTCTGAGTCGTGTTGCAAGTATTAAGGGAGAAGAAGCTATATGCCAAGTTCAGCAAATGCAAATTTTGGCTGAAAGAGGTTACGTTTTTAGGACATGTGGTATCTGCTGAAGGAATAAGGGTGGATCCTCGGAAGATTGAGGCAGTGCTAGATTGGAAGCCACCTAAGTCTGTGGCTGAGGTTCGTAGTTTCTTGGGTTTGGCAGGCTACTACAGAAGGTTTGTAGAAGGGTTTTCATCGATAGTCGCACCTTTGAAGAAGTTGTTGAGAAAAGAAGTATCTTTCGTATGGACAAATAAGCAACAAGAGAGCTTTGAAAAGCTTAAGAGAGCCTTGACTGAGCTCCAGTGTTGATTCAGCCTGAGGTAGGGAAGGATTTTGTAGTGTACTGTGATGCTTCCTATACAGGATTGGGAGGTGTCCTTATGCAAGACGGAAAGGTAGTTGCTTATACGTCTCGACAACTAAGGCCGCACAAGGTTAACTACCTGACACATGACTTGGAATTGGCGGCAGTGGTCTTTGCTCTTAAGGTGTGGAGGCATTACTTATATGGAGAGAAGTCCGTAATCTACACAGACCACAAAAGCCTCAAATATCTGCTAACTCAGAAAGAATTGAACCTGAGACAGCGAATGTGGGTGGAATTATTGAAGGACTATGATTGTTCCATAGAGTATCACCCGGGCAAGGCGAATGTAGTGGCAGATGCTCTAAGTCGAAAAGTAGTGTCAAATCTAAGGGCGATGTTTTCCCATCTGAGCTTGTATGACGATGGAAGTCTACTAGAAGAGTTGCAAGTTAAGCCGACATGGTTGAATGAGGTGAAAGAGAGTCAGTTGGCGGATGATGATCTAAGTGCTAAGCTACAGCAATTACAAAGTGAGAAGTTGAAGGATTATGGTGTTAACAACGATGGAGTATTGTGTTTTAAGGGTAAGGTCTGTATGCCAAGGAATGAGGAGTTAAGGCAGAGGATTTTTTAGGAATCGCATGGTAGCCCCTATGCTATCCATCCTGGAGGTAGTAAGCTGTACAGAGACTTAAGGGAACAATTTTGGTGGCCTGGTCTTAAGTAGGAAGTTACGGAATTTGTTGGCAAGTGCTTGACGTGTCAGCAAGTTAAGGCTGAACACCAAGTTCCATCAGGGTTGCTTCAGCTGATTAAGATTCCACAGTGGAAGTGGGAGAGAATTACCATGGACTTCGTTAGTGGGCTTCCCCTTACGCCTACTAAGAAGGACTCGGTATGGGTGATAGTGGATCGATTGACAAAGTCTGCGCATTTCATTCCAGTGCAGGTTGACTATTCTCTCCAGAAGCTAGCAAAGTTGTATGTGGCGAAGATTGTGAGGCTGCACGGAGTGCCGATGTCGATTATCTCGGATAGGGATCCGAGGTTTACGTCTCAGTTTTGGAAAGCACTACATCAAGCTTTAGGCACCAGATTAGACTTCAATACGACTTTCCATCCACAATCGGATGGTCAATCTGAACGAGTAATCCAAGTGTTAGAGGATATGTTAAGGGGATGTGTGATAGACTTCAGAGGAAGTTGGAAGAATATTTGCCTTTAGCTGAGTTTGCATACAACAATAGTTATCAGGCAAGTATTAAAATAGCACCGTACGAGGCGTTGTATGGACGAAAGTGTCACACTCCTACATGTTGGACGGAATTGGGAGAACATCAGATTTTGGGTCTGAAAATTGTGGTAGAATCCGAGGAAAAGGTTAAGATAATTCGGGCACGGTTGAAGGAGGCATTTGACAGGCAGAAGTCGTATGCAGATCTCAAACGAAGGAAATAGAATTTGATGTAGGAGATCAAGTGTTTCTTAGAGTGTCGCCTTGGAAGAAGGTGATGAGATTTGGCCGAAAAGATAAGCTAAGCCCAAGGTTTATAGGACCTTATCGGGTGTTGAAACGAATTGGACCGGTGGCATACCAGTTAGAGTTGCCTTCGGAATTGAAGCAGATGCACGATGTATTCCATGTTTCCATGCTACGTTGATACCGATCGGATCCATCTCATGTAGTTCCGGTTGAAGAGGTGGAGCTGAGACCAGATCTATCTTATGAGGAAGAGCCGATTCAGATTTTGGAGCATGATGTAAAGGTGCTTCGAAGGAAGTCGATCCCTCTGGTCAAAGTGTTGTGGCGTAACCATGGATCGGAAGAAGCTTCTTGGGAGCCAGAAGAAGCAATGCAACAGCAATACCCCCACCTATTCTAGCCAGGTAATTTCGAGGTCGAAATTATTTTAAGGGGGTAGAACTGTAATATCCGGGAATTAGGGCTTGTGCATTTTTGCTCAATTGCATGTACTTGTATGCCTGTGTATATTATGAATGAGCTTTATGAATTTCGGGAGCAGTAGAATGTAGAAGAATGCTTTAGAAATTATTTAATTTTAAGTTTAAAAGAGGAAGCTAAGCCTAAGAGGCCTTAAGAAAATTTGTAGGGGAAATATGCCACTAAAATGGGCTTGTTTAAGTGGCTTGGAGGCGCCACTTAGGGCCTTAGTAAGTGACGCCACAAGCAAAGGGGGAAGGGCCTAGGTTCGAATCACAAGGGAAGCAAAAAGGGAGTTTTTATTTTGCTACAAGGATGAGTAGCAGTGGACGACATATGAACTCTGGAGGAAGGAAGTATAGATTGGGTTGGAGTGTTAAGGATTCAGTTAAGGTAGAGTGAAATAAGGGATTTGATAGTGAGAGGAGGAATTGGCCGAATAGGGGACTCTAGGTGTAGTAGTTTCGGTAAAAAGGGGAGAAGTGAGGCCATTCTCCATTCTTTTCTTTTCTCTTTAGTCCTCTGCCAAATTCTCTAGCCAATCTACCCTTTTCTTCTTCTTTTATTTTGTGTTAGCCGAATCCTCCTTTGCCGCCATAGCCGAATTGCTCAACCCCTTCTTCTTTTCTTTGCTTTCACAATTCTTCCAAAAGCTGAAATACTCCTGAGATAGCCGAATATCCCATCTCCATTAGGAGCCATAGCCGAATTTCAAGGTGGCCTTATTCTTTCCTCTCTAGCGCAAGTTTTAAAAGCCGGAAACCCAACATCTTTCCCTCCTGTCGGCATTTAGAACTTGTGGACTACTCGAAAGTGGTAAGTATTTCTTCTTTGAGCAATCGATTTTGGTTCTCTTTCTTTTAAGTGTCCCGAATCAAGGCTTAAGCCTTGGTTTAGGGATAGCCGAATATGCTTGTGCCATGATATGTATTTCTTGTGAAGGTAGCCAACATTAAGGAGTATTAAAGGAGAAGCTTTCGGGATCTGTAGTGATCAAGGTAAGTGATAGGTAGTATTCGGCCAAAGGCCATTCTCATAGATTTATGCTTAAAACCGATTCTAACACTTGACAAGTAGGGATTTTGACAACTTCAAAGCAAGTAACCACTTTCGGGATTTAAAATCACAAGGTAAGTACACATAATATTCGACCAAGGCCTATTTAGTGACTTAGATCTATTTCGTATTTATTCGAAAAGCCGAAACTAACCAAGTCCAGTGAACTAGTGTTGGCCGATTACATGGAAGAAATATCACAGAGTTTCGGGATTTGATTAGTAGTGAAATCGGCAACAAGGTAAGATTTTGGTTGCGATAATCCTTCGGGATTTGATCATTTAGCCGAATGGCCTTTAGCTAAAATGGTTAGTGTTGGCCGAATGTAGGAACTAAGGATCTAAAGCATTAGATCGGGTTTTCGGGATTTCAGTGAAAGCGTTAAGTGAATCAGGTGTGTACCCACACTAACTTTTAATAGATTAATGGCATCAATTTAATATATGTGTTTATAATGATGTGAAATGTGGCCAAAGGTACCATGCAATGGTACAAAGTACTGTGTCGTAACCTTAACATTATGTTAATAAATGATAGGAATATTTGAAATATGGCACATATGTGAATCTTGATAAGAATGTGAAATAAGGCATAAGGCATGATGTTGCATGATTTGTATGACATGGGGCATATGGGAAATTATTTTAAAGGGGAAGTGATCTGATGGTTTATACCACAATATCTGAATGTGGTGACTCATGTCACAAAATTTGAATGTGCTGACTTATGTCACAAATAATTATCTGGTGGCTATGCCACAATATATATAAGGGCGATGAGCATGTCGTCTGCAGCGACTGCCTTCGATGATGTGTAGCGGATGGAGGGTTGACTTAGTAGTCCCCACAGTGTGATGGTTGGTACGGGTGATGTGTAGCGGATGGTTATCTAGGTTTGGGTTCGGGTTTGCATCATTGATTATATGTGTTTCATATGTGTGATTTGACATGCCCAAATTGATTGAGAGTTTGTGTTTGGTGGTTACACATTGAGTCTGTTTGACTCACCCCGTTGTGGGATCTTTTTCAGGTGACACTCAGTAATGGACCGGCTCGGTAGGAGCTTTATGGTGGCCATGCTCAGCTCAAAAATTATTTTGTTTTGGACTTTCAATACTTAAGTATTTTGCACTATTTCGGGATTTGTTTTGATGTAATAAGGCTATAAGTATTAAACTGATTATGCATGCATTTTAATTATTTTTAGTATGGTACGATTTGATTTTTATCAATTTTAAAGTTCAAGTAATTTTTCTTAATAACAAAGATTAAATGTTTTGACACCTAATCCACACAAATCAACTGTTCTTCAAAAACACACAAAAATTTTGGCAAAACTTCAAATAAGTTTCGAAAGATTTTTCCCTTGAAGCATGCCAGATCCGGTCAGGTCTTGTGGGCCGGGTTTGGGGTGTTTCAAGCATAATAGTGCATTTTCTCTTCTCTTGAATTGGTCACATATTCATCTTTTGTCTAATATCCTTGATAGCCGAATATCATTGCTCATTCTCCTCCATAACTGAAACCTTTCCATCGTTCTTTCTTTCTCATTCCTTAAGCAAACGATAAGTATTCTTTCCAATGCTTTATTTTCTTCTCTTATGACCGAATTCATACTTTGATTTTTGGATGGTCATTTTGACCGAGACCATCACCTTACTTTCTCTCATACGAGATCGTTTTCTTCTTCGTAGTGATATAGAGGGAGGCCGAATACCACAACATCGCCTAATCATCTCTAGTCATAGGACGATCGTGAGAAACGTGATTATAATCGATTAAGGTAAGGAAGATCTTTCGTAGTCCATTCGATATCTCCATTTGGTTATTGAGTTAATCGGATTGATGGTTGACTAATAGATATTATTGGTAGGATCGATTCTTGGTGCATCAAGGGAGATCACAGTCGTGGTAAGCGGAGTCCGCCTAATAAGTGTTTCTAGTTACGATTATCGAAGTTGAGACTAACCTTCTATCAACTATCAATATAGGTGTTGAAATCGGTAGAAAGCACAACTCGTAATCAAGGTGTGTAATCCCGTACCCTTCCGAATCTATGTTTGAAATGGTGAGTAAGTCTCACATCTCTTTGAAAGTTTACATGAAATATTCTGTGATTCGGTAGAAATACCGAAGAAAATCAATAACCGGCATCCGTGATCACTCGGACGTGCGTATGCTCGTAGTGGTAATCATGTTTTGTAATAAAACAGTTTTGGTCAAAAATAGTGATGTGTATTTGAAAAATCACGAAAAATTGGATAAAAGGAATTATAAAGTGAGTAAGATATCAAATTAAATCTTACTGTGTCTACTTTAATATGGAAGAAACGACGAAGGAAAAGGAATATTATATTCTGAGATATGTTAATTTTAGTGAGACTGGTTCTAAATGACTTCGGGATATTCTATTCTGTATTGGAAAAATCGTATAAAATTTTAAAAAGTGAATTATGGGACATAATTTATATGTATGGATTCCTTAGTGAGCCTATTATTAATAGAGACAAGTGGGAGCAGTATATGAAAACTGTACAGTGAGATATTTGGATTTTGGGTAAGAGAGGTCAGAATCATTGGACAGTGAAACAAGGGAAAATTTAAGGAATAAACTGTACTAAATGGTTAAGGTAAAAATTCTAGAAAATTTTTAGTAAGAAGAATATGAGACTAGTTTTAAGGAAAATTTATGGATTTAGATTTCGAGATTCCTAACATGAGTTATAGTCAATTTAGTCAGTACGACGCAGATGGACAATTTCAAACTTTTATGCCCCAAATTAGTAGTTAAGCCTACGTTACGAAATTATCATAATACCCTTAGAGGGTAAATTATCGAAATACCCCTGGGTTGCGAGATTACCGAATTACCCTCGACGGGTAAAATTAGGAAAATGCCCTTATGGGCGAAATTACGAAAATGCCCTTATGGGTCGAATTACGGAATTGCCCTCAATGGACTAAATCGATAAAAGTGGTATATGGGCCAATTGTGATATTTGATATATGGGCCAAATGTGACATTTGATATATGGGCCAAATGTGATATTTTCTATATGGGCCAAAATGTGATATGGGCCAGATTGTTTAAATTTTTATAATGGGCCGTATGGTTGTAATAATTATATGAATGAATTATTGTAAATGAATATGCATACATGATTTGCATGGGTTGGGATATTTAACGAAGAGAAGTTCTGGTACCTTTGCTACAAAATTCTTATGGCTTTGTGCCCAGTTTGATATATGGCCTCGTGCCCAATTTGATATATGACCTCGTGCCCATTTGATATATGGCCTCGTGCCCAATTTGATATATGGCCTCGTGCCCAGTTTGATATATGGCTTCGTGCCCATTTTATTATGGCTTAAATGCCCAGTTGGTGTGTTGGCGGGGTGGGTGACTAAAGCTCCCCACAGGTGTGCTGGTTGGTACTGGTGGTGTGTAGCGGATGGAAATTTAGGTTTGGTTTGGGAATTACATATCACATGCATATTATATACATGGCTTTGGCCCAATAAATGCTTAATTGAATTTTTGGCCAAGTGGAAAATGGTAAGTGGGTTACACACTGAGTTCTTGTAACTCACCCCCTTTCTTTCTTAACCCTTGTAGGTATTGTTCAGTGACGAGGACTTGGGGCCATGGATTACTCAGTGGAGGCCATACTTTAGAAATGGTTTTATTTGGACTTTAGTTTCTTACTTCGTTTACTTTATTACTTTACTATTTTGGGTTATGTGTTGTAATAAGACCTCTGGATTATTTTATTTTGCTTTATGTTTGACGTGTTTATATTTTACTCAAATTATTTTAAATGAGATTTTCTAGAATCATAATAAAGGTTTTCCAAAATCGATTAGAAAATGACTTTCGAAATAAACTTTTACAAATATTTTTAATACGAAAATTCCCCTCGAACTATCAACGATATTTCCAAAAGTCACAATTTTATAAAATTATTACTTCAAATTTAATCAATCAATCTTTGAAATTAGTAGTATTTTATTAAATATCTCAAGTCAAACTTGATTTTCTTGATTTTAACAAATCAACATCTATTTTTGTACGAATAGAAAATGATCTAACATTTTTTTATCTCATTTGACATGTTTTCTTTATACGTTATCGAAAAACTTTTTAGTGTGACACACCGAATTCGGGCCTCACTTCTAGGCCGGGTTTGTGGCGTTACATTTTATGGTATCAGAGCCTAGTTTCAAAACTTGGCCGTGGTTTGGGTTCAAAAGCATTTTCCAAAGCTGTTTAGAATTTTGATTTATAACGGAAGTATGGCACCACGAGTATCCAGCACCAAGCCAAGTAAGTATTTATTTTCATTTTATGATTATTGTGTTACGGAAATTCTACAAAGTAGAATACTCTAGAACTATTAGCTTTAAGAGTTGAAAATATAGAGACTGAGACTCTAGGATGCAGATTTGACTCTCGAAAATAACTTTTCTACTCATACTCCATAAAACATCGTTTAATAAACATCGAATAGCATAATGATTCATAAAACTCTTAATCTGATTATATCAACTTAGTAACCATGAGCGCTAGAAGACGTGGGCGCCAGTGAGCGTGACGTGGTAGAGGCCGAGGTGCTAGGGCTAGATCTTTGGCACCAAGGCATGTGCCCGAAAGAGAGGCGCAAACATCGTTAGTGGCTGAGACGGGATCTCATGATCGAGTTGGGGTTGATGAGCTGACTCAGATAGTTAAGAAGGTATTTAAGGAGGTTAAGGGAATCGGTGAAGCACTTCAAGTAGGGTCTGTGGACTGTAAGAAGAAAGGAGATCGTGGTTCTTTTGGATTACAGTCTCATTTCGTAAAGCGTGTCAAGGCACGTCCAAATTTTTTAGCTTGCGATTATTGCGGAAGGCGTCATCCGAGTGAGTACTAGAGGAGGTCAGGAGCATGTTTGAGATGCGGGTCTAAGGTGCATAAGGCTCGGGATTGTTCCATCACTATCAAGTCAGGTATGTTTTGGTTGGACGTGATGTTTGAATGTAGAAAATTTTATGAATGAGTGATAAATACCTGTTTGCTTCTAGGGTTTAAATATTTGATGATATGAAGAGTTTCCAAGGTTAGAGATAGAAAGCGAATTAGTGTTATCAAGATCAGATTGCGCAGCGAAAGCTTAGTGATGTGATTTGAGCGATACGTTTAGTAGTTGATTGGAAATTTCGAGGACGAAATTTCTTTAAGGAGGGTAGAATTGTAACATCTCGAAATTGGGCCTAGTAGGATTGGGCCCATTGGGCCTTGAGCACGGAAGTGTTTAAAAATTTGAGAACAAGAGAATGGCATTATTACAAATTAGATTTTTTTTAGCTAAGTATATTTGGAAGGTCACGAGGTTTCTATGAAGTCTCGGGTTTAATTGGGCTTTAGGAAAAATTTGGTATTTTAGCACATTAAGGAGATGGAGTAAGTGACCTTAAAGCATGTTGAAATAATTGATTAAATAGCTAGCATAAAAGAGCTATTAGTAGAGAGGATATGGCGCCACTTGTAGTACCTTGAGGGAAGAGGTTCATATCCCTTTGTGTGCAATGTTTGGCTAATATTTTTGCACTCTTTCCTTAAGTGTCGGCCAAGGACTATTTATGGCAAGGGTGGACTTCATTATTGTTGGTAAGGTGGCTAAAAGAATAAGGCAAGGTTGAAGTTGGGGAAATGAATCATGAGAAATAGGTAAGTAAGGGGGACAAGGGGCTTATTTTGAGGATGGTGTTTTGGAAAGCTTGGGTGCCCAAACTCTTATCCTAAGGGGGGATGCATGTGGACGGTTTTGGGGAGATAAGGTAGCTAATTTTTTTTATTTTGGCATTTGGTAAAGACTTAGTGGTGTTTTGGAAAAATTTCCCTTTGACAACTTTGTGTCATCTCTCCCATTTTGCAACTCTCCTTTCCGAAACATATTAGCACAATAGTGCATTTTCTCTTCTCTTGAATTGGTCACATATTCATCTTTTGTCTAATCTCCTTGATAGCCGAATATCATTGTTCATTCTCCTCCATAATCGAAACCTTTCCATCGTTCTTTCTTTCTCATTCCTTAAGCAATCGGTAGGTATTCTTTCCAATGTTTTATTTTCTTCTCTTATGACCGAATCCATACTTTGGTTTTTGGATGGTCATTTTGACCGAGACCATCACCTTACTTTCTCTCATACGAGATCGTTTTCTTCTTCGTAGTGATATAGATGGAGGCCAAATACCACAACATCGCCTAATCATCTCTAGTCATAGGACGATCGTGAGAAATGGGATTATAATCGATTAAGGTAAGGAAGATCTTTCATAGTCCATTCGATATCTCCATTTGGTTATTGAGTTAATCGGATTGAAGGTTGACTAATTGATACTATTGGTAGGATCGATTCTTGGTGCATCGAGGGAGATCACAGTTGTGGTAAGCGGAGTTAGCCTAATAAGTGTTTCTAGTTACGATTATTGAAGTTGAGACTAACCTTCTATCAACTATCAATATAGGTGTTGAAATCGGTAGAAAGCACAACTCGTAATCAAGGTGTGTAATCCCGTACCCTTCCGAATATATGTTTGAAATGGTGAGTAGATCTCACATCTCTTTGAAAGTTTACATGAAATATTCTGTGATTCGGTAGAAATACCGAAGATAACCGATAACTGGCATCCGTGATCACTCGGACGTGCGTATGCTTATAGTGGTAATCATGTTTTGTAATAAAATAGTTTCGGTCAGAAACAGTGACATGTATTAGAAAAATCACGAAAAATTGGATAAAAAGAATTACAAAGTGAGTAAGATATCAGATTAAATCTTTCTGTGTCTACTTTAATATGGAAGAAATGGAGAAGGAAAAGAAATATTATATTCTGAAATATGTTAATTTTAGTGAGACTAATCCTGAATGACTTCGGGGTATTCTATTCTGTATTGGAAAAATTGTATAAAATTGTAAAAAGTGAATTATGGGACATAATTTATATGTATGGATTCCTTAGTGAGCCTATTATTAATAGAGACAAGTGGGAGCAGTATATGAAAACTGTACAGTGAGATATTTGGATTTTGGGTAAGAGATGTCAGAATCATTGGACAGTGAAACAAGGGAAATTTTAAGAAATAAACTGTACTAAATGGTTATGGTAAAAATTCTGGAAAATTTTTAGTAAGAAGAAATATGAGTCTAGTTTCAAGGAAAATTTTAGATTTCAAGATTCCTAACATGAGTTATAGTCAATTTAGTCAGTGCGATGCAGATGGATAGTTTCAAACTTTTATGCCCCAAATTAGTAGTTAAGCCTAGGTTACGAAATTATCATAATACCCTTAGAGGGTAAATTACCGAAATACCCCTGGATTGCGAGATTACCGAATTACCCGCGACTAGTAAAATTATGAAAATGTCCTTATAGGCCGAATTACGAAAATGCCCTTATGGGCCAAATTACGGAATTGCCCTCAATGGACTAAATCGATAAAAGTGATATATGGGCCAATTGTGATATTTGATATATGGGCCAAATGTGATATTTGATATATGGGCCAAATGTGATATTTGCTATATGGGCCAAATGTGATATTTGCTATATGGGCCAAAATGTGATATGGGGTATATGGGCCAAATGTGATATTTGCTATATGGGCCAAAATGTGATATGGGCCAGATTGTTTAAATTTTTATAATGGATCATATGTTTGTAATAATTACATGAATGAATTATTGTAAATGAATATGCATACATGATTTGCATGGGTTGGGATATTTAACGTGTAACAGACTGAATTTGACCCTAGTCGGAATGGTGGTTTCGGGACCACGAATTCGAGTCTGAGAAATATTTTAATATTATATTTTGAGCCTATTAAATGTGAATTAATGTGTGTGAAAGTTTCGTAGAAAAATTTTATTGTTTAAGTGCTTAATTTGAAAAAAAAGGACTTAATCGCGAAAAGCGTAAAAGTTACATGCTAAGGTGTAATGTACTAGATTGCTTGTGGCTTTTAAGTGGGTGTCCCAAAAGGGCAATTAGCCCATTGACCATATTAATGGACGGCGATGGGCCAAGTTAGCTACCTATATATGTTAGTTTAATTATATAAAATTTTATTATAAGGTTATGTTATATATTATAATAATGTTAATGCATTTATATAAAATAAACATAAAAATAAAGCCATCATCTCTTTTATTCTCTCCTAGCGAATGTTAGGATAGAAAACACCATTGTTAAAGCTTCAAGTTTGACAAGTTAGAAAGCTTGATTAAGGTATGGTCGGTTTTAGTTTTTGATAATTTTACGTTTTTGAGATCGTTGCTTCAGATATTACCCGATCCATGTCTAAATTTTTGAAAATACTATGTATATAGGATTCGCCATTAACATGCTTGGATAGTTTTGATGTTTGATGATTTTAGATTTAATATATGTTAAAGATTTATAAGTTTTGTGTTGAAGTTTTGGAGATTTCAAGTAAATAGGGTTAAATTGAAAAAATAAATTTGTGAAGGGTTAAAATGACAAATAAATGAAATGCATGGACACATATGGCTATGGGGAAGATTCGCCAAGCTATGGTGTTGGTAAATTTTGCATATTTTGTGTTTTGTGTAAATAGGACCAATTTGTAAAATGGGAAACATTAGGGGCAAAATGGTAATTTGCCCATTTTGTGTTTTGGGACTAAATTGAGATGAAATGCGATTAAATGAGCTAAATTCTAATGTGTTTTAGATCAAGAGCAAAGAAAACTAATTAGGCCGGGAAAGACGAAGGTTCTCGAATAGCCGATTCATACGAACTATCGACAACCGAGGTAAGTCTTAAGCAAGTATAGGTTATCAAATTATTTATGAATGTGTTAAATGATGCTATTCAATAGAATTTTGTATAAAACCTTGTGTTAGTCGAATGTGAAAGTATTGGTATGGATTGGTTGGAATTTTATTTAAAGTGATGTGAATAAGTGTTTTGGTTTGTTATTCGATATAATACGTGAATTATAAGTGATAGTGAATTTGAAATGAAATGTTGTTATATCTCTAAGCGAGTTGGTATGTTAAAGTGATTTGAATGATGTGTGATTTATGTTATTTTGGGCAGCATTACTGTAATGTTTATGAGATGATAATAATATTGTTTGGGCTTTGAGCCTAGCGAGCTTCGTCTTTGATTTATTTCGGGCTATAATGCCTAGCAGGCTTCGTGTCGGTGATTTATTTCGGGCTATAATGCCTAGCAGGCTTTATGCCGGTGATTTAATTCGGGTTTAAACGCCTAGCAGGCTTCGTGCCGGTGATATGCCATAAGTGGAGATTTTGAGGATCAAACAAGGTGAGATATATATGTGGTTATGTACTAAATGTTCGGGTAAGAATTTGCCTACTATATTAGGAAGGAAGAAAGTGAGTTAAGTTCTTTTTTGTTATGAATCAATTTGATGTGAATATACATAGCATATATGTGAAGTTGATAAAGCTTATGATCAGAGTGATATAGTGATGAAAATAGATACAAATGTGACCTTAGTATTCGGCTAGTGTATTTGATATATATATACATATATAGAAATTTATGTGCAATATTATTAGTTTGAAAAGTTAAGTGTTTAATTGTATGTTCATTGTAAGTATATGTGCTTAGGACTTACTAAGCCAGTGAGCTTACTCTGTTTATGTTGCATTCTATTTTATAGATCAATATTTCAACTACGGGCTCAAGGGATCACCAAGACGGTCGACCACACTATCACTCTCTTTGGTATAGTTTTGTAAACTTTTGAATCAAAGGCATGTATAGGCTTTATTTTGATAAATAAGAATGATGTCGGTTTGTAAATATAAATATGGCCTTGCGAATAAGGCTGTTGGTTTTGAGTTTTTGGTTAAGTTTAGGTTTCATATATGATATGGTTGCTTGCATTAAAATGTCAATTGATAATGCTTAAAGATGTATGGCTTTGTGGTAAGTTTTAGAGTAAAACTTTTATATTTGATAAGAGTACTTATGGTACACTCGATTATATGGAACCGTAGTTGTGTTTTGTTAATAAATCGATGATGTTAGGATATTATGTGAATGTTTTAGGTATAGATTAATTTGTATAAATGATTAAAATGTATGGGCAGTATGAGTTGTATGTGGGTATGTTCGGTCATAAACTAGTTAATCATATTTTGAAATGAAATAGTTTTTAGTTAGCAGCAGTGATGTGATTTTGAAAAATCACCAAAAATAGGATAAATTGAATTAGAAAGTGAATTAGATATAGAATTAAATCTTATTGTGTCTATTTTTACATGAAAGAAACAGAGTAGGCAAAGGAATTATATATTATGAGATATTTAAGTTTAGTGAGACTTGTTCTGAATGAATTCGTGAGTCCCTGTTCTGTCTTGAAAAAATTGTTAAAAATTGTAAAAAATAATTATGGAGCATAGTTTATATGTTTAGAATCCTTAATGAGTCTATTTTTGATTGGAATAAACAAGGACATTATTTAAATTTTGTGTAATGAGATAACTGAGTTTTTGTAAAGATAGGTCAGAATTATCAAACAGTGAAATAGGGGTAACTTTGATGAATAAACTGTACTAATTGGCCACATGAAAAATTCTGAAAAAATTATGCTAAAAATTTATATGAGTCTAGTTTCAAGGAAAATTTACGGATCTAAATTTTTAGTTTTTTAACTTGAGTTATGGTCAATTTAGTCAGCATGATGCAGTTGGACAGCTTTAAATTTTTATGCCCCAAATTAGTAGTCAAGTCTAGTAATGCCACATACTCGACTCCGGCAAAGGTTTTGGGTAAGGGGTGTTACATTTGATTGGTATCAGAGCTACGGTTTAGTCGATTCTAGGACTACCGTAGTACGTAAGAGTCTAGCTATACATGCCTTTGAATTTTATATGTGATAGTGTGGTGACTTCTGACAATTTCAATTGTATTTTATATAGTAAATGGATTCCGATCCCGATAGAGCCAGTGGTGATGATGTGAAGAGTGTTGCGCTGGTCTCGTACATGGATCAAGGCCATTAGACTCTCAACCGATTACGGGTAACCACGAGGAGAGGCTAAAAAGCCTTCTACCAAATGATGAATGAATGGTTTACCCGGTTTGTTCGTAATAATCCTACTGTACAACAACCTCCACCCCGAATAATTCACTCCGATTCCTTCACAGACCAATGATAGATCCGGTGAGATCTAGTAGGCCCCAGTTGATAAAATTCAAAATTTAGGGTCAAGAATTTAAAGCCAATGATGATGATGACGCAGAGAGCCGAAATGTGGCTTGATAACACTATTCGGTACTTGACGAGCTATCTTGCACTCTGCATTTAATGTTTAAAATGTGCTATATCATTACTTGGACACCGCTTATCACCGGTGGAATACACTAGTATCGATGGTTCCAAAAGAAAAAGTGACATGGGATTTCTTCTAGAATGAATTTCGCAAGAAATATATCGCTTAGAGGTTCATCGACCGTAAACGAAAAAAATTTCTTGAATCAAACAAGGAAAATGACCGTGACCGAATATGAGCAAAAATTTGTCGATTGAGCAGATATGATCGGAGTGTGTATCAACCAAGCCATTATGTGCAAAAGGTTTGAAGACGGTTTGAATGAAGATTTAAAGTTGCTAGTTGGCATTCTTGAGATCAAGGAGTTTGTGACACTAGTCGAGCGAGCTTGCAAAGTCAAGAGCTTGGGAAAGAGAAAAGAAAGGTGAGATGAAGCTAGAGATACT
Source organism: Gossypium rotundifolium (assembly GCA_025506655.1). NCBI lineage: Eukaryota > Viridiplantae > Streptophyta > Magnoliopsida > Malvales > Malvaceae > Gossypium > Gossypium rotundifolium. The sequence goes on along the minus strand of CP106725.1, from coordinate 43,451,916 downwards.
CGTAAAAGACCGCTCGGTAAGAATTTTCACTCCACATCTAAGAAGTTTAGAGATGACTTTAGCCGACATAAAGCTACTTGATTCACCTAGACATGATCGACCTTAGTGGGCTCCCGAGTTACCTTGATGGCCAATGTCGATAACATTCCACGTAATCGAGTTGAATGCAAACATTGTGGAAAATGGCATTACGGGAGTTGTAGAGTTCGTGATCGGTCCTGTTTTAAATGTGGATCCTCGACGATTTTATTCGAGAGTGCCCGATGTTAATGAAAGCGAGAATCTGGTAGCGAAATTCTAGACCGAAGCGATTAAGGCATTAGCAGGCGCACCACCCGGCATTCGGCAATGTAGGTGGTAGTCGAGAGGGACGAAAAACACAGAGCTCGATCGAGGCTAGAGCTCCCTAGAGCTTATGTCACTCGAGCTAGGGAGGATGCTGCTTCTCCAGATGTCATTACCGGTACTTTCACACATTATGATACTACTGTGATTGCATTGATTGATCCTGGTTCGACTCATTCATATGTATGTGAAACTCTGGTATTCAGTAAGACTCTACCAGTTGAGTCTACTGAGTTTGTGATTCGCGTATCCAACCCTTTGGGTAGATGTGTGTTTGTTAATAAAGTGTGTAAAAGTTGCCCATTGATGATTCGGGATTTTTGCTTCCTAGTCGATTTAATGTTGTTGCCTTTCGATGAGTTTGATATAATTTTGGGAATGGACTGGTTAACTTCGCATGATGCTATGGTGAATTGCAAAAGAAAGCTTATTGATTTGAGACACCAGAACGGTGAGACCATCAGAATTAAATCTTGTGTGTAAATGGGTTGCCTACAGTAATATCCTCAATGTTAGCCCGGAAGTATGTGAGAAAAGGGTGCGAAGCTTATTTAGCTTATGTACTTCGGATAATAAATTGTTCAAAAATAGATTGAATCTGCATGATAGTATGTGAATACTCGGATGTGTTTCTGAAGAACTACCGGTTTACCCCGATCGAGAGATTGAGTTTGGCATTGAATTAGTACCGGAACAACTCCGATCTCAATAGCTCCATATCGGATGGCACCTCATGAGCTAAAAGATTTGAAAGCACAGTTGCAAGAGTTAACAGATAGGGCTTTGCACGACCAAGTTTCTCTCCTTGGGTGCACCATTCTTTTTTGTGAGAAAGAAAGATGGAGCGATGCGAATGTGTATTGATTATCGGCAATTGAATAAGGTAACTATAAAGAATAAGTATCCGTTACCTCGGATTGATGATTTGTTTGATCGGTTGAAAGGGCTTGATATTTTCAAAATAGATTTGAGATCGGGTTATTATCGGTTGTGAGTCGAGATACGGATGTGCCAAAGATCGCATTAGGACGAGGTACGGACATTTTGAGTTTTTGGTTATGCCTTTTGGACTCACTAATGCACTGCTATTTTATGGATTTGATGAATCGGGTTTTAGGCGCTTTTGGATCGATTTGTGGTGGTGTTTATTGATGACATATTGATCTACTCCAAAGATGAAATTGAACACGCTGAACATTTGAGGTTAGTGCTACAAACTTTGCGAGATCATCAATTTGTATGCGAAGTTTAGTAAGTGTGAGTTCGGATGAAAGAGGTCACTTTTTAGGACATGTTGTTTCAAAGATCGTGCATTCGAGTTGATCCGAACAAAATCTCGGCTATACTTGATTGGAAGCTACCAAAATGTTTAGAGATTCAAGTTTTACGGGACTTGCGGGTTACTATCGATGATTTGTGAAAGATTTTTCTATGATAGCTACCCCATTGACAAAGTTATTGCAGAAAGATGTCAGGTTCGAGTGGTCAGAAAAGTGTCAGAAAAGTTTTGATCAGCTGAAAGCCCTTTTGATGAAGCTTGATGATTAGTTCAAATGAATCGAGTAAAGAATTTGATGTTTATTCGATGCTTCTTTAAATGGTTTGGGCTGCGTTTTGATGCAGAAGGCAAAGTTGTAGCCTACGCTCAAGACAATTGAAGCCGCATGAAAAAATTTCCGACGCATGATTTAGAGCTTGCGACCATTGTGTTCGCACTGAAGATTTGGCGTCATTACTTATTTGGCGAGAAATGCCATGTTTTCTTGGATCACAAAAGTCCGAAGTATCTAATGACTCAGAAAGACCTGAATTTGAGACAACGCATGTGGCTAGAACTGTTGAAAGACTATGAATTGGTGATTGACTATCACCCGAAAAGCTAATGTTGTTGCGGATGCGTTAAGTCGAAATCATTATTTGCTCTTCGTGCAATGAATGCAGATGGGTATGTCTAGTGATGGTTCGATCATAGCGAGTTACGAGCAAGACCGATGTTTATTCAAAAAATTTGTGATGCATGAAAGTTGACAAAATTTGATTGCTATTCGGATTCGATGTGAAAATGGTCCGAAATCGATTTTGATTGATGCAAATGATTGTTTGAATTATAAAAGTCGATTGTGTGTTCCAAAGAACTCGATTTGATCTGGTGATTACGAGTGAGGCCCATAGTGGTCGACTATCGATACACCTGTAGCACTAAAATGTATAATGATTTGAAAGCAGTTCTATTGGTGGCTGGCATGAAACGAGATATATCGAGTTTGTTTCCAAGTGCTTAATCATCAACAAGTAAAAGTCGAGCATCGTGCCGTCCGGACTACTTCAACCAATCATGATACCGAATGGAAATGGGATAGAATTACAATGGATTTTGTATCCGGTCTTCCTATGACACCGAGTAAGAAAGATGCCGTATGGGTTATCGTTGATAGACCGACTAAATCACTCATTTTATACTGAAGACGCACCACTATTCACTTACTAAGCTTGCCGAATTGTATGTGTCGCAGATTGTAAGGTTGCACGGTGTACCGAGTTCCATTATTTTAGATAGGGACCCAAGATTCACATCGCGGTTCGGAAGAAATTGCAAGATGCTCTAGGTACTAGACTTCATTTTAGTCTGACCTTCCATCTCGCAAAATGCAGACGGTCGGTCGAGAGAACTATTTTGATACTTGAGGACATGTTGAGGTGTTGCGTCCTCGAGTTTGAAGGTGCGTGGGAACGATACCTACCTTTGATTGAATTTGCTTACAATAATAGCTTCCAATCTAGCATAAAAATGGCGCCTTATGAAGCCTTATACGGCGAAAATGTCGCGCCGTTGTATTGGACCGAACTCGGTGAAAATAAGATACAGGGTTGATTGGATTAAAGAAATGCGAATGAAAGTGGTTGTTATTAGGAGTAATTTGAAAGCCGCCGGATCGTCAAAAGTCTTATGCCGATTTAAAACGTAAGGACATTGAATTTCAGGTCAGAGATCGGGTGTTCTTAAAAGTTTCTCCGTGGAAAAAGGTACTCCGATTTGTTCGAAAATGCAAGTTGAGTCCGAGATTTATCAGACCGAACAAAGTCATTGAACGTATTGGGCCGGTTGCTTATAGATTGAGATTGCCCTCTGAGTTAGAAAAGATACATGACGTATTTCACGTTTCGATGCTTCATAAGTACAGATCAGATCCGTCTCATGTGATCACACCGACAGAGATTGAACTCCAATCTGATTTAACATATGATGAAGAACCGATCCGTATCTTAGCTCGGGAAATAAAAGAGTTAAGAAACAAAAGAATTCCGTTAGTGAAGGTTCTATGGAATCGTCACGGAGTTGAAGAGGCTACGTGGGAGCCTGAGGATTCAATGAGGCAACAATATCCGACCTTGTTTAACGGTAAGATTTTCGGGGACGAAAATCCTAAAGGGGGAGAGTTGTAACGGACTGAATTTGACCCTAGTCGGAATGGTGGTTTCGGGACCACGAATCCGAGTCTGAGAAATATTTTAATATTATATTTTGAGCCTATTAAATGTGAATTAATGTGTGTGAAAGTTTCGTAGAAAAATTTTATTGTTTAAGTGCTTAATTTGAAAAAAGGACTTAATCGCGAAAAGCGTAAAAGTTGCATGCTAAGGTGTAATGTACTAGATTGCTTGTGGCTTTTTAAGTGGGTGTCCCAAAAGGGCAATTAGCCCATTGACCATATTAATGGACGGCAATGGGCCAAGTTAGCTACCTATATATGTTAGTTTAATTATATAAAATTTTATTATAAGGTTATGTTATATATTATAATAATGTTAATGCATTTATATAAAATAAACATAAAAATAAAGCCATCATCTCTTTTATTCTCTCCTAGCCGAATGTTAGGATAGAAAACACCATTGTTAAAGCTTCAAGTTTCGGCAAGTTAGAAAGCTTGATTAAGGTATGGTCGGTTTTTAGTTTTTGATAATTTTTACGTTTTTGAGATCGTTGCTTCGTATATTACCCGACCCATGTCTAAATTTTTGAAAATACTATGTATATAGGATTCGGCCATTAACATGCTTGGATAGTTTTGATGTTTGATGATTTTAGATTTAATATATGTTAAAGATTTATAAGTTTTGTGTTGAAGTTTTTGGAGATTTCAAGTAAATAGGGTTAAATTGAAAAAATAAATTTGTGAAGGGTTAAAATGACAAATAAATGAAATGCATGGACACATATGGCTATGGGAAGATTCGCCAAGCTATGGTGTTGGTAAATTTTGCATATTTTGTGTTTTGTGTAAATAGGACCAATTTGTAAAATGGGAAACATTAGGGGCAAAATGGTAATTTGCCCATTTTTGTGTTTTGGGACTAAATTGAGATGAAATGCGATTAAATGAGCTAAATTCTAATGTGTTTTAGATCAAGAGCAAAGAAAACGGAATTAGACCTGGAAAGATGAAGGTTCTCGAATAGCCGATTCATACGGACTATCGACAACCGAGGTAAGTCCTTAAGCAAGTATAGGTTATCGAATTATTTATGAATGTGTTAAATGATGCTATTCAATAGAATTTTGTATAAAACCTTGTGTTAGACGAATGTGAAAGTATTGGTATGGATTGGTTGGAATTTTATTTAAAGTGATGTGAATAAGTGTTTTGGTTTGTTATTCAATATAATACGTGAATTATAAGTGATAGTGAATTTGAAATGAAATGTTGTTATATCTTTAAACGAGTTGGTATGTTAAAGTGATTTGAATGATGTGTGATTTATGTTATTTTGGGCAGCATTACTTAATGTTTATGAGATGATAATAATATTGTTTGAACTTTGAGCCTAGCGAGCTTCGTCTTGGTGATTTATTTCGCTATAATGCCTAGCGTGCTTCGTCTTTGTGATTTATTTCTGCTATAATGCCTAGCGTGCTTCGTGCGATGATTTATTTCGGCTATAAGGCCTAGCGGTGCTTGGTGCAGTGATTCATTTCGGCTATAATGCCTAGCAAGCTTGGTGCCTGATTCATTTCGGGCTATAATGCCTAGCGTGCTTTGTGCTTGATTTAATTCGAACTTAAACGCCTAGCGTGCTTCGTCTTGGTGATATGCCATAAGTGGAGATTTTGAGGATCAAACAAGGTGAGATATATATGTGGTTATGTACTAAATGTTCGGTAAGAATTTGCCTACTATATTAGTAAGGAAGAAAGTGAGTTAAGTTCTTTTTGTTATGAATCAATTTGATGTGAATATACATAGCATATATGTGAAGTTGATAAAGCTTATGATCAGAGTGATATAGTGATGAAAATAGATACAAATGTGACCTTAGTATTCGGCTAGTGTATTTGATATATATATATATATATATAGAAATTTATGTGCAATATTATTAGTTTGAAAAGTTAAGTGTTTAATTGTATGTTCATTGTAAGTATATGTGCTTAGGACTTACTAAGCCGGTGAGCTTACTCTGCTTATGTTGTGTTCTATTTTATAGATCAATATTTCAACTACGGGCTCGGGGATCACCAAGACAGTCGACCACACTATCACTCTCTTTGGTATAGTTTTGTAAACTTTTGAATCAAAGGCATGTATAGGCTTTATTTTGATAAATAAGAATGATGTCGGTTTGTAAATATAAATATGGCCTTGCGAATAAGGCTGTTGCTTTTGAGTTTTTGGTTAAGTTTAGGTTTCATATATGATATGGTTGCTTGCATTAAAATGTCAATTGATAATGCTTAAAGATGTATGGCTTTGTGGTAAGTATTAGAGTAAAACTTTTATATTTGATAAGAGTACTTATGGTACACTCGATTATATGGAACCGTAGTTGTGTTTTGTTAATAAATCGATGATGTTAGGATATTATGTGAATGTTTTAGGTACAGGTTAATTTGTATAAATGATTAAAATGCATGGGCAGTATGAGTTGTATGTGGGTATGTTTGGTCATAAACTAGTTAATCATATTTTGAAATGAAATAGTTTTAGTTAGCAGCAGTGATGTGATTTTGAAAAATCACCAAAAATAGGATAAATTGAATTAGAAAGTGAATTAGATATATAATTAAATCTTATTGTGTCTATTTTTACATGAAAGAAACAGAGTAGGCAAAGGAATTATATATTATGAGATATTTAAGTTTTAGTGAGACTTGTTCTGAATGAATTCGTGAGTCCCTGTTCTGTCTTTAAAAATTGTTAAAAATTGTACAAAAATAATTATGGAGCATAGTTTATATGTTTAGAATCCTTAATGAATCTATTTTTGATTGGAATAAACAAGGACATTATTGAAATTTTGTGCAATGAGATAACTGAGTTTTTGTAAAGATAGGTCAGAATTATCAAACAGTAAAATAGGGGTAACTTTGATGAATAAACTGTACTAATTGGCCACATTAAAAATTCTGAAAAAATTATGGTAAAAATTTATATGAGTCTAGTTTCAAGGAAAATTTACGGATTTAAATTTTGAGTTTTGTAACTCGAGTTATGGTCAATTTAGTCAGCATGATGCAGTTGGACAGCTTTAAATTTTTATGCCCCAAATTAGTAGTCAAGTCTAGTAATGCCACATACTCGACTCCGGCAAAGGTTTCGGGTAAGGGGTGTTACATAACGAAGAGAAGTTCTAGTACCTTTGCTACAAAATTCTTATGGCTTTGTGACCAGTTTGATATATGGCCTCGTGCCCAGTTTGGTATATGGCCTCGTGCCCAGTTTGATATATGGCCTCGTGCCCAATTTGATATATGGCCTCGTGCCCAGTTTATTATGGCTTAAATGCCCAGTTGGTGTGTTGGCGGGGTGGGTGACTAAAGCTCCCCACAGGTGTGCTGGTTGGTACGGGTGGTGTGTAGCGGATGGAAATTTAGGTTTGATTTGGGAATTGCATATCACATGCATATTATATACATGTTATTATGTTATATTTGTAAATGGGCTTTGGCCCAATAAATGCTTAATTGAATTTTTAGCCCAGTGGAAAATGGTAAGTGGGTTACACACTGAGTTCTTGTAACTCACCCCCCTTTCTTTCTTAACCCTTGTAGGTAATGCTCAGTGACGAGGACTTGGGGCTATGGATGACTCGGTGGAGGCCATACTTCAGAAATGGTTTTATTTGGACTTTAATTTCTTACTTCGTTTACTTTATTACTTTACTATTTTTGGTTATGTGTTGTAATAAGGCCTCTGGATTATTTTATTTTGCTTTATGTTTGACATGTTTATATTTTACTCAAATTATTTTTAATGGGATTTTCTAGAATCATAATAAAGGTTTTCCAAAATCGATTAGCAAATGAATTTCAAAATAAACTTTTACAAATATTTTTAATACGGAAATTTCCCTCGAACTATCAATGATATTTCCAAAAGTCACAGTTTTATAAAATTATTACTTCAAATTTAATCGATCAATCTTCGAAATTAGTAGTATTTTATTAAATATCTCAAGTCAAACTTGATTTTCTTGATTTTAACAAATCAACATCTATTTTTGTACTAATAGAAAAGGATCTAACAATTTTTTTATCTCATTTGACATGTTTCTTTATACGTTATCGAAAAACTTTTTAGTGTGGCACACCGAATTCGGGCCTAACTTCTAGGCCTGGTTTGGGGTGTTACAATTATTTTGCCCAAATTAAATTGGGAATAAATAAAAATTATGTAACATCCTGAATTAGGGGTTGTCTGAAATTTAATTATTTTCCCATGTGTGTGCTTGAAGAAATGAATATTATGATTGCTATGCATGTTCTAGGGTCTAGAAATAACCCCGAGCTAGGCCTGACTTAGGACTAAAAATTTCTTTTTAAGTGTTTAAAAGAAGGGAGCTAGGTGAGATAGGGGTTAAGAAAAATTTCGGAAGGAACATGACACAAGGATTTAATTGGCATGATTGGCTTGAAAGCGTCAAAGGGAGTTTTCAAGGGGAGAGGTTCGAGTCGTGGGAGTTACAAGGGGGAGGCGTTTTGTTTTTGGGCTTTTTGGGCGGTTAAGAAAGGGGCTAAAGTAGGAAGGCTTTAAAAATTAAATGGTGAGGTTTAAGAGCATGAAAGTCGATTGGGAAGAATGGCATGGGGCGATATAAGAGGGCTGCGGCAGTGAGGTCCTATGTTCGAACCAAGGAGCAAAGAATTGGGGTTTTATTTTTTCAAAGTGGCGTGAATGGGAGAGGAGCCAATGGTCTGATTTTGGACTCTTAACTTGATAAGGATAAGTTTAATTTTTGCACTTAATTTCGGCTGGAAGGGTAAGCGTTAGTGGTTTATTTTCTTTTAAATTGTTTGCGGAGTGGCTAGGAAATACAAATAAAAGATAAATGTTATTTTTGAGTGATAATTAAAAGCTGAAATTATCACAAAAAGAGGGTGAGAGTTGGGCGAATGAAGGACTCATTAGGGCCATCCATATTCGGTTTTATCACCTAAAGAGAGGGGCCGAAATTCATAAAAAAATTCTTTTCTTTTCTCTTCTTGTTGCTGGTCGAATTCTTCATAACCACAATTGCTAAAATTCTTCAAAAATTATCTTCTTCTTTTCTTCTACTTAGCCGAACCTACCCCCTCTCTTTTACTAAAAATTTTACCTTCCATTTGTGTTGCTAGCCGAATGTCTCTCCCATAAAGGGCTTAAGCTGAATCCTCCCTAACCAAGGTGCTTGTAACATCCCAAAAATGGGGTTATTTGGAATTTAATCATTTTTCTTATGTATGAATTGTTGAGACATTATTTATGGAATAATAGAGTTTAATTAAAGGCCTTGAGTTGGCTCGGAATGGTAGAAATAAATATATTATTTGCGTAAAAGGTGGATAGCCTTAGTGAGTAGGGGTTATAAGAATAAATAAGGGAGCTTTTGTCATAAAAGAGCCTAGAATAAGTGGCAAAGGGAGGGCCACTTGGGAGCTACACTTGACGCCATCAAGGAACAAGGAGAACCTTGGTTCGAGTCACAATTTTCCCCTTTTTGGCATTATGTTGGACGGCACTTGAGGGAGAGTCCTCTCTCCCTTTAAACTCTTCAATTATTATTATTATTAATAGATAATATGAGCATTTTATTTTAAGGATAATAGGGGATATCACATGGATTATTAAGAGATTATTACTTATTATTAGAAATTAAATCATATTAGTTTGAATTAAACTAAATGGGTGGTCTAGAGTGAATTAAGGAAGTAAGATGAATCTTGGACTCCTTGTTGAGGAGGAGTGGACGGCAAGGACTTGTGGAAGAGGGGGGGAGTTGCCGAATGCTTATAAAAGCACCTAAGTGATCACCTTGATTTTCTTTTTTCAATTTGCTTAGCCGAAAATTCAAAGCACTTTCTCCTCATTTTCTTTTGTTATTCCATTCTCTCAAAACCATAGCTGAAACCCTCACTACTTCTCCTTGCCGAAACCTCATTATTTAAATCCCTTCTTCTTATATTTCCTACTAGCCGAAACACCAATTCCTATTTACCTTTCTTCTTTCTTTTCTCACTAAAAGTCAGCCTTGTTTAAAGCCAATCATAGCGAATCTAGTACCTATCAAAGTCTTGAAAAGCTTTTCTCTTACTTGAAGGCACTTTTGCGAATATCAAAGGTGATACAAGGCGTTTGGGACTATCTTTCCAATCGGTTGAGAAGGTAAGGGTACTAACCTAATGTTTTAGTATTCACTCTTATGACTGTCGATTTGGGCTTAAGGAAAAGCCGAAAATTTAGCATAAACTAATGATGGGCTAATCTTGTTGGTTGAAGCCGATTTCACCTAGGACTTTGGGATCTCCAAGCGAGGGTTGAATCCTCCAAATCTATAGCAATCGGTTTTGGGGTAAGGTGGTAAGATCAACTTTCTTTATTCTTGATATTCATTTAAGCCGAAGGCTACTAATTTGGTTAAGTGCCGATTTTAGGGTGGTGAAGCAAAAGGTTGATACTCAAAACTTTCGGGTAAGGATTCGGGTTCAAAAGGAGAACCCTTTAAATTATGTACTTTGGCCGAATAGGCCATAGGGCTAATCCCATGGTTGGCCGAATGTAGGTACCAAGAAATCTAAGGTGGTCGACTCCTTCATTCGGGATTTAGATCACTCAGTGGTGACAGGTGTGTACATACACACTTATAGCAGTTAATATGTGTGATAAATTATATTGCTTGTAAATCTGCTTGATGTAGATATGGATTTAGTACCTTAAAAGGTACAAGCAAGGACCTCGGTAAGTCTCTATTTATATGAGATTATTATGATGCTTTTGGGAAGCATGATTTATTTAATACATGTGATAAATGTATGATCTCTGTTATGATTGTGATATGGGTTGATGAGTGGAGGGGGCAGTATTAATCGTGCCGACGGGCACCGGTGTTTTAGTAACATACCGTGACTATATGTCACGGAGGTTTGGTACCTCCAGGAGGTTTAGTACCTCAATAGCGACTTGTCCCTGTGGCTTAACACCACCGTGGGTTGGCCCCACTTGAGATATGGGATCGTCTGCCAGTGATTTGGTATCACACGATGGGTTGGCCCCATCAAATGATCTGTGTCTCACGGACACCGGTGTTTTAGTAACACATTGTGACTATATGTCACCGGTGGTTTGGCACCACCGGTGGTTTGGTACCACAGCAGGGTAGACGATGGCGTTTGGATGGCTAGGTCGGGTATTAAATATTCTGCATATTAATTGTTATATGTTGTGTATGAAAAATATTTTAAAACGGGGGAAGGGTTACATACTGAGTCTTGGTGACTCACCTTCTCCATTATTTTTTTTCAGGTGATGCTTAGATCGCGGACATGGAGCCGGAGGGACTTGAGGAGGCCATGCGGTGGATTTAAAATTTAATGGACTTTAATTTTAGTTATTTTAAATTTGGTTATTGGGTTGTTCTATTTTGGATGTAATAAGGCCTCATCATACTTTACTTTAGTTACTTTCTTATATGTTGGATATTTTGTTTTAATTATAAATTTGAATCACACGTTTTCTAAATTAACACGAAAATGTTTCATCGTGCCATCGAGGCACATCTGAAGTTTGTATAATAACTTGACTTAATTAAATTTTCAAACTTGGACTAAGTATGATTTCAACGAGATAGCTAAAATGAGAAGTTTTCAACAAATATTAAATTGGTTTTAAAATGGGTTTTCAAAAGTTTTCTCAAGTAACGACCCATATTCGGTCCTAACGTTTGGTAGGGTTTGAAATTATTACAAATTGGTATCGAGCCCGTTCAAAACTTCATTGTGGGGGCCCAAGGCCCAAAAATGTTTTAGTAGGCCTTATTAATTGATTTTGGGTTTTAAAGCGGCATGGCCCGAGTCTCCTGACCGATCCGCCTGTAAGTACATCTAAACCTCTGTGTGAATTATATTACAGAGAAGGGTAGGAAGCATGGAGCGAGATAGACTTATAGGAACTTGAACCTAGGATTAGATTACTCGAACACACAAACAGAACATAAGATTTAAAGAATGAAACCAACCTATGACTTAGTCATCGAGCTAGGTGTGGTAATCCCTGCACGCATGTCTAGGATTGGGCCAAGAGCTCACAGTATTTAAGCGATCAGAGTGACTCACCACCTCTTGCAGTATCCTACAGTGCGTAGCTTGGGTTCACCCTAACTCGGAGGGCTCGATGGTATGGTAACCTCTGCGCATGTCTAGAAAGGTTCGGTGGGAGCTTGGTATTTAAGCGGTCAGTGTGACTCACCTCCTCTCCACACGAAACACCGCCTGCGTAGCTTGGGTTCACCCCGACCAAGAGGGTTCGGTCATAGGCTAAACATAATGACTAAAACCCGAAAGGAATTAGCCTTGATTTTTTGAAAAGGAAGGAAACAACAAAACTTGGTTTTAAAACTTTTCAAATCACTCCTTCAAACGTAAGAACAACTCTTTTGCAATGTTTTCCCGAAAAGTTCGATTTGTGGAAAATTACGAAAATGCCACTTGGGGTAAAATTACTAAAATGCCTTTGGTTCATAAAACATCAACTCAATGATTTTGTCCAAAATTCCAACTATTTCTCAAATATTCAACTCAGCTTTGGAAATCCTCAATGAAACACGTGGGTTTTGGAAAATTACGAAAATGCCCTCAACTCATAAAATTACCAAAATGCCTCTGAGTACAAAATTTTTGCAACATCACCGTTTTAAGAAAGAAAAATTCTTAGAAGGGACCCTCAGAGTTTTACAACTGTTAAAAAATGCCCCTGACTTATTAAAATTACGAAATTGCCCCAAATGACAAATTACCAAAATACCCCTGGTTTCAAAGTGATGTTGTATCTTTAAAATTTTACAACTTTTTCAGAAAAACCCTCCAGTATTGGGAATTGCAAAAACAACCTACTTTACTAAAGTTTTAAAATCTCTTTTATTACGAAAATACCCCTGTAGGAAAATGACGAAAATGCCCCTGGGTTAGAAATGGGCAGAAATGTCCAAAGAGCGAATAGGTATGGAAAGTATTAGGGAATGGATGCAAGAACTCCCTTGTGTGAACTAAGATAGAAGACTGAAACCTTGTTTGCACGAAAGAACCTCTAATTAAAATTTCTTCATAAAATTTCTTCGCGAGTAATAAAGTGGAACAAATGCTAACGCATAAAAATTTTCTTAATCAGATTAAAAGCGCAAGTAGATAGAATGAGTTCTAGAGGACACGAGGACGCCGTGGACGCCAGTAGGGGTAGGATGATGGTATCGAACCCGTCGAGTCGGGCAAGGTTCGAAAATGATGTACCACCGCCACCACCACCTCCACTTTTGGAAGCGGAGGAGCGAGATCGAGACGGGAGGAGAGGCGATGCGCATAGTCGTGTTGCGAGTCCTTGAATTGGTGGTGAAATGGTGGAAATTTAGGAGCTCAAAACTGTTCCGGCGAATTCGGTCCAACGGAGTGAGGTGTTTCGGGTGTGTCGAGTGGCACCAGTGTAGTGAGTATTGGTTGGAATCTGAGAAAGGATAATGGATGATCTTGACTGACCGAGGAGGAAAAGTGAAAGGCGGTGTTGCTTCTAAAGGATGAAGCGTACAGTGGTGGTGACGATTCGTGATGGCGCTCTGGCAGATGATTTGACTTGGGAATATTTCAAAACCGCCTATCGGAAGAAGTATGTGGGCACCACTACATTGACGCCAGAGAGGAAGGCTTTTCAGGTCTAGTACAAGGAACTAAGTCCGTGGTAGAGTATGAGGCGGAGTTTTAAGGCCGAGTAGGTATGCAAGAGGCATCGTGGCTCTGAACAATGTTGTGTCCGCTTTGAGGATGGACTCAAGAGATGATTTGAGGTTCTTGATTGCCCATGACAAGTCCGTGAGTTTTCATCTCTTGTGGAAAAGGCTAAGGTAGCCAGGGATCAAGGAGGTGTGAGACAAAATTATAGTAGGAATAATCAAAGAGAGGATTTGGGTCACCGGATCCGATGGTAATGATCGAGAAGAAGGCTAGGCGAGTGGGCCAAATCAAGCGGCAAGGCCGTAGCTACTAATCGAGGCCGACTCAATTGCAATCGCCGTGGGAAGTCCCATTGGGGAAATTGTTCGACCGGCGATAGAGGATGTTTTGAGTGTGGGTCTTTAGAGCATCGGTCGAGATTGTCCCGAGCGAGCTCGAAATCGAGCCGGAGGGCGTAACCGTACACGGGATAGAAATGTGGGACCCAGAGGGTCGTGGTAATGGCAAGGAAGCAATGGTCCTAAGCGAGGTCGTGGAACTCGAGGCGAGGTTCGAGCAACACGAGGCTAAGCGGCTGGCTTAGTCTATGCGACAAGGCGTCGAGGAGGGTGACGCACCGGATGTCATAACCGATGCGTTTCGATTTTGGTCTTCCTTATTATGCATTAATCGATGTGGGTTCTACGCATTAAATGCGTGCCGATGGTGTGGTAGAGACTTTGGACCTAAACTCTGAAACTGCTTCTAGGGAGATGACTGTAGTTAGTCCGTTAGGTCACTCTGTAGTGGTAGACAAACTTTTTAGGGATGTACCCCTAGAACTCCAAGGGGTCGTATTCGGGGCTGATCTGATGGAACTACCATTCGGGGAGTTCGATTTGATCCTTGGAATGGATTGGCTGGTTAGGTACCAGGCGAAGTTGGATTGCGCCGCTAAGCGCATGGTTCTCCAAACGACCGAAGGGAATGAGGTGGTTATGATTGGTAATCGAAGGAATTACCTGTCCAATGTGGTGTCTGCTTTGAAGGTTGAGAAGATGGTCAAGAAGGGTTGTAAGGCGTTCTTGGTTCAAATTTGTGCTTTGGAAGTTAAGGAGTCAGTAGTTGGAAAGGTCCGAACGATTGGGGAATTTGCTGATGTGTTCCCAGAAGAACTTCCGGGTCTACCTCCAGATCGAGAAGTCAAATTCGGTATAGACTTGCTACCCGGAACGGCACCTGTGTCTATAGCACCTTATCGAATGGCACCAAAGGAGTTGGTGGAGCTGAAGGCTCAAATTCGAGAGCTCTTGGATAAAGGGATTTATTCGACCTAGTATATCTCCGTGGGGGCGCTTGTATTTTTTGTCAAGAAGAAGGGCGGTTCTATGCGGATGTGCATCGACTACCGTCGATTAAACAAGTTAACGATCAAAAACAAGTACCCATTGCCTCGGATCGATGACTTGTTTGACCATTGAAGAACATCGGTGTTTTGAAGATAGACCTTAGGTCGGGTTACCATCAACTTAAGGTGAAGGGGCGATGTTCACAAGACGGCCTTAGAACTCGGTATGGGCATTACGAGTTCCTAGTGATGCCATTCGGGTTGACCAATGTACCGCGTGGCGTTTATGGATTTAATGAGCGAGGTATTTCAACGATACCTAGACCAATTAAATGCGTGGTGTTCATCGACGACATATTGGTTTACTCAAGGACGGAGAAAGAGCATGACAAGCATTTACGGATAGTTACGCAAGTGTTGAGGAAAAACAATTGTATGCCAAATTGATGAAGTGCGAATTTTGGCTAAGGAGGTGGCTTTCTTAGGTCACGTAGTGTCGGTGGAAGGATTAGAGTGGATCCCATAAGATTGAAGCGGTGTTGGAATGGAAACCGCCTAAGTCGGTGGCGCGAGATCTGAAGTTTTACGGGTTTAGCGAGGTATTACTGGAGGTTTGTGGAAGGGTTCTCTCGATCGCGGCGCCATTGACTAAGTTGCTAAGAAAAGGTGTTCCATTTGTATGGTTGGAGAAGCGAAGAAGAAAGTTTTGATAAGTCGAGGAAAATTCGACGGAAGCTCGGTTTTAGTACAACCCGAGGCGTGAAATTATTCACGATCTATTGTGATGCATCTCACACCGGTTTGGGGTGTGTGTTGATGCAGGATGGGAAGGTAGTAGCCTATCGTCCGTCACCGAGACCGCATGAGGTTAACTACCCAACTCACGACACTGGAGTTAGCGGCGATTATCTTCGCCTTGAAAATATGGAACATTATCTTTATGGGGAGAAGTCGGTAATTTACGGACCACAAAAGTTTGAGGTATCTTCGACGCGAAGGATCTGAATCGAGGCAATACCGGATGGATTGAGCTGTTAAAGGACTCTGATGCTCCATCGAATATCATCCGGGTAAGGCTAACGTGGTGGTGGCGCATTGGCCGGAAGGTTGTGGCGGACTTAAGAGCAATGTTTGCTCATTGAGCCTATATGACGATGGAAGCCTTTTGGCGAGCTTCAAATTAAGCCAACGTGGATCGAGGAGATTAAGAACAAGCAGTTAGTGGATGAAGGGTTAAATCTGAAGAGAATACAAGTTCGGGATGGTGGTTTAGAGGGTATAGTGTGACTAGTGATGGTGTGCTATGTTTTCGGGGACGGCCTTGTATGCCAAGAGATATGGAGTTGAGGCGGAAAATTCTCCGGGATGCTCATAGCGACCCATCGCTATGCATCCGGAGGAAACAAGATGTATGGAGATTTACTGAAAGCAGATTACGGTGGCGGGTTGAGCGTGAGATAACGAATTCGTAGGGAAGTGTTTGGCGTGTCGGCGAGTTAAGGTGAACACCGGTTGCCATCGTGGCTACTTCAACCGGTAAAGATTCCTCAATGGAAATGAGAGAGGATCACTATGGATTTCGTCGGTGGTCTACCCTTACGCCCAACAAGAAAGATGCGGTTTGGGTAATTGTAGACCGTCGACTAAATCACTCATTTCATCTGGGGTGAGAATGGATTACTCACTCGAAGCTAGCAAAGTTGTATGTGGCGAGATAGTCGATTGCATGGTGTACCGTGTCGGTTATCTCGGATAGGGACCCAAGGTTCACTTGAGGTTTTGGAAAGCATTACATCAAGCGTTGGATGCAGCGGTTGGATTTCAAAGACGACTTTCCATCCTCGGTCGACGGGCAATCCGAAAGGTCATCAGATCTTAGAAGATATCTTTGAGGGTTGTGTCTTGGAATTCGAGGTAGTTGGGAGGAATTCTTACCCTAGCCGAGTTCGCCTACAACAATAGCTACCAAGCGAGTATTGGATGGCACCATCTGAAAATCTTGTATGGGCGAAATGCCGAACTCCGGCGTGTTGGGCGGAGTTGGGTGAACGACAATTGTTGGGCCCGAAATGGTAGCGAGACCAAGACAAAGTTAAAGTGATTCGGTCTCGTCTCAAGGAAGCATCGAGATAGGCGAAGTCTTATGCCGATCTCAAACGCAAGGAAATGGAGTATCTTTGTGGGAGATAAGGTCTTCTGAAGGTGTCGCCTTGGAAGAAGGTACTAAGGTTTGGGCGAAAAGGGAAGCTAAGCCCAAGGTTCATCGAGCCATATCTGATTGTAAAGGCGAGTGGGTCCGGTAGCTTATCGGCTAGAGTTGCCGATGAAATTAAGTCGATACATGACGTCTTTCACGTATCAATCTTTGAGGCAGTATCGGTCGGATCCATCACATGTGGTGCTGTGATGAAATCGAGGTTAACGCAGACTTATCTTTTGAGGAGGAACCGGTTCGAGATCTTGGATAGGGATATAAAGGTTCTACGTGAGGAAGTCGGTGCCCTTAGTGAAAGTGCTATGGCGGAACCATGGTCTTTGAGGAAGCTACGTGGGAACACGAGGATGTGATCTGGCGACAATACCTCATCTGTTTTAGTTATGTAATTTCGGACTGAAATTTATTTTAAGGGGTAGAACTGTAACATCCCAAAAATGGGGTTATTTGGAATTTAATCATTTTCTTATGTATGAATTGTTGAGACATTATTTATGGAATAATAGAGTTTAATTAAAGGCCTTGAGTTGGCTCGGAATGGTAGAAATAAATATATTATTTGCGTAAAAGGTGGATAGCCTTAGTGAGTAGGGGTTATAAGAATAAATAAGGGAGCTTTTGTCATAAAAGAGCCTAGAATAAGTGGCAAAGGAGGGCCACTTGGGAGCTACACTTGACACCATCAAGGAACAAGGAGAACCTTGGTTGAGTCACAATTTTCCTTTTGGCATTATGTTGGATGGCACTTGAGGAGAGTCCTCTCTCCTTTAAACTCTTCAATTATTATTATTATTAATAGATAATATGAGCATTTTATTTTAAGGATAATAGGGGATATCACATGGATTATTAAGAGATTATTACTTATTATTAGAAATTAAATCATATTAGTTTGAATTAAACTAAATGGGTGGTCTAGAGTGAATTAAGGAAGTAAGATGAATCTTGGACTCCTTGTTGAGGAGGAGTGGACGGCAATGACTTGTGGAAGAGGGGGGGAGTTGCCGAATGCTTATAAAAGCACCTAAGTGATCACCTTGATTTTCTTTTTTTCAATTTGCTTAGCCGAAAATTCAAAGCACTTTCTCCTCATTTTCTTTTATCATTCCATTCTCTCAAAACCATAGCCGAAACCCTCACTACTTCTCCTTGCCGAAACCTCATTCTTTAAATCCCTTCTTCTTATATTTCCTACTAGCCGAATCACCAATTCCCTATTTACCTTTCTTCTTTCTTTTTCTCACTAAAAGTTAGCCTTGTTTAAAGCCAATCATAGCCGAATCTAGTACCTATCAAAGTGCCGAAAAGCTTTTCTCTTACTTGAAGGCACTTTTGCCGAATATCAAAGGTGATACAAGACGTTTCGGGACTATCTTTCCAATCGGTTGAGAAGGTAAGGGGTACTAACCGAATGTTTTAGTATTCACTCTTATGACTGTCGATTTGGGCTTAAGGAAAAGCGAAAATTTGGCATAAACTAATGATGGGCTAATCTTGTTGGTTGAAGCCGATTTCACCTAGGACTTGGGATCTCCAAGCGATGGGTTGAATCCTCCAAATCTATAGCAATCGGTTTTGGGGTAAGGTGGTAAGATCAACTTTCTTTATTCTTGATATTCATTTAAGCGAAGGCTACTAATTTAGTTAAGTCCGATTTTAGGGTGGTGAAGCAAAGGTTGATACTCAAAACTTTCGGTAAGGATTCGGGTTCAAAGGAGAACCCTTTAAATTATGTACTTTGGTAGAGTAGGCCATAGGCTAATCCATGGTTGGCCGAATGTAGGTACCAAGAAATCTAAGGTGGTCGACTCCTTCATTCGGGTTTAGATCACTCGGTGGTGACAGTGTGTACATACACACTTATAGCGATTAATATGTGTGATAAATTATATTGCTTGTAAATCGCTTGATGTAGATATGGATTTAGTACCTTAAAAGGTACAAGCAAGGACCTCGGTAAGTCTCTATTTATATGAGATTATTATGATGCTTTTGGGAAGCATGATTTATTTAATACATGTGATAAATGTATGATCTCTGTTATGATTGTGATATGGGTTGATGAGTGGAGGCGGTATTAATCGTGCCGACGGGCACCGATGTTTTGGTAACACACCGTGACTATATGTCACGGAGGTTTGGTACCTCCGGAGGTTTGGTACCTCAATAGCGACTTGTCCCCGTGGCTTAACACCACCGTGGGTTGGCCCCACTTGAGATATGGGATCGTCTGCGGTGATTTGGTATCACACGATGGGTTGGCCCCATCAAATGATCGTGTCTCACGGACACCGGTGTTTTGGTAACACATTGTGACTATATGTCACCGGTGGTTTGGCACCACCGGTGGTTTGGTACCACAACAGGGTGAGCGATGGCGTTTGGATGGCTAGGTCGGGGTATTAAATATTACGCATATTAATTGTTATATGTTGTGTATGAAAAATATTTTAAAACGGGGGAAGGGTTACATACTGAGTCTTGGTGACTCACCTTCTCCATTATTTTTTTCAGGTGATGCTTAGATCGCGGACATGGAGCCGGAGGGACTTGAGGAGGCCATGCGGTGGATTTAAAATTTAATGGACTTTAATTTTAGTTATTTTAAATTTGGTTATTGGGTTGTTCTATTTTGGATGTAATAAGGCCTCATCATACTTTACTTTAGTTACTTTCTTATATGTTGGATATTTTGTTTTAATTATAAATTTGAATCACACGTTTTTCTAAATTAACACGAAAAATGTTTCATCGTGCCATCGGGCACATCTGAAGTTTGTATAATAACTTGACTTAATTAAATTTTCAAACTTGGACTAAGTATGATTTCAACGAGATAGCTAAAATGAGAAGTTTTCAACAAATATTAAATTGGTTTTTAAAATGGGTTTTCAAAAAGTTTTCTCCAGTAACGACCCATATTAGATCCTAACGTTTGGTAGGGTTTGAAATTTATTCTGATCTTTGCGATTTCAATAGTGTGGTAAGGACTCTCTCGAGTTTAATTCTTTTATTCTTGTTTTGGCCAAAAAACCATGAGGTTTAACCCTGTATTTTTGTGTATGACCGAACATATTCAGGGTCTTGGATTGGTAACCCTTTTTAGAAGCCAGCGTTAAGGAGAATTGAGAGGTCTTTCGGGATTTAAGGTGAGCATGGTATGTAGGTTATGACATTCGGCCAAAGGCCATGTTATGTACTTCATGTGGTGACCAATTTTTGTTGTGGAATTTCGGCAGAGTCTTAATCAAGTGACAATTTCGGGATTTGTTTGGGAACCCAATCCGTTTAAGGTAAGTGCCGCAAAAGAGCCTTTGGTATTAATTTGGTTTAGCCGAATAGGCCTATGTCACTAACCTTGTTGTTGGCCGAATATAGGGTCAAAGGATCTAGCATCGTAGATCGGATCTTCGGGATCTAGGAATATCGTTAGTAACAGGTGTGTAAAATTCTTACACACTTTATTAATTAACATTGTTATACTGTGCCTTTTAATCTTTATGGTAGTAATTTGCCTGTGGGCTTAAGCATGGATTTCGGGTAAGTCCCCTATTACGTAATCTATGATATATGATTTGTATGCCATCATATGCTGTTGGATGCTATGCTATACATAAATGCATGATATATGTGATTATGGCATTTGTTATGTAAGCATGATGATGGTGGGATTGATGAGAGGAGGGGGATGATTTCTATGGACTGTCACCAGTGGTTTTGACCACAAGATGGGTTGGCCCCATCAGTTTAATTGTGACTTCGGTCACCAGTGGTTTTGACCACACCGTTGATAAATCGTGACTAAGTCCCAGTGGTTTGGTACCACCAGTGGTTTTGACCACATTATGATATCTGTGACCTATGGTCATGTAACACCCTGAATTAGGGGTTGTTTGTAATTCAATTAATTTCCCATGTGCATGCTTGAAGAAATGAATTTTATGATTTCTAAACATGTTTAAGGGTCTAGTCATAACCCCGAATCAGGTCGGATTTGGAATTAAAATTTTTTTTAAGTATTTAAAAGGAAGGAGCTTGGAGATAGGGGCTAAAGGGAATTTTGGGCGAAACATGACTCAATGAATTAAGTGGCAGAGTGGCTTGCTTGCGCCACTTAAAGGCTTAGGGGTGATGAATGGGAGGTCTTGGGTTCGATCCTTGGGAGTTACAAGGGGGAGTATTTTTATTTTGGGTTTTTGGGCGTTAAGGAAAGGGGCAAGTTGGGAGGCCTTAAAAGATTTTTGGTGTTGGATTTGGACATGAAAGTTGGGTTAGCTAAGTGGCTACCATGCGCCACCTAGGAGTGGAGGTGAAGATGGGCACAGGTTCGAATGACTGGAGCAGCGTTTTGCATTTTAATTTTTGGGGTGATCGGCCTAGGAAGGCCTTATAATTAAATGGTGTGGTTATTTGACATGAAAGTCTAATGGGAGAAGTGGCAAGGGGCGTTGGAAAAGTGGGCTGGGGCATGAAGTCGTTGGTTCGAACCTAACGAGCAGCATATGGGTTTTATTTTTTTTTATTTTTTCTGCTGGCGTGTATGAGAGAGTTGGCTGCATGTTGGACTCTTAAATTAAAGAGATAAAGCTAAATTTTTTTTGCATATTTTAGCTGGAGGGAGAGGGATAAGTAGTTTATTTTCATTATAATTGTTTGATGAGGTGATTAGGGGATTAAATGTAAGATAAATCTTGCATTATCTTTGATAATTGAAAGGCTGAAGTTAATCACAAAAGCAAGGTGTTGGCCGATTATTGGACTCCTTGGGGGCTGTCCATATTCGGTTTAACACCTAGAGAGAGGGACCAAAATTCTTCAATTTTTCTTTTCATTTTTCCTCTCCAAGTAGCTGCTGCCGAATTCTCCTTTGATTCATAGCCAAAATTGTTCAAAAATTTCCAGCTTCTCTTGTTTCTTCTTAGCCGAATATACCCTTTCTTCTTCTCAAAATTCTAGCCCTCCATCTTGTGCTTTGGCCGAATCTCACATCCCTAACTAAGTGCTGCCGATTTCAATAGTTTGGTAAGGGTAATCTTTTCTTGACCGATTTTGTGTAATGACTTTACTACACCTCTTTCTTCATTCTAAATCTTAGTATTAAAAACCCCGTTTTTGTTCTTTGAAGGAGCCGAAAGCTATTGACATCAATTAGGGTACCGAATATTGGTGTGACTTGCCGAATCCATCATTAAGGTAAGGGGATACACTCTCTTTTAGGAATTAAGATTATGGCCGAATGGCCTATGACTCTTAATGATGTACTTAAATCGATTGTAGGGGCTAATTAAGGCTTCGGGATTTGTTAGGAAATCAAATCCGTTTAAGGCAAGTGCCGCAAGAGCCCTTGGTATTTCTTTTGGTTTGGCCGAATGGTCCATAGCACTAACTTTGGTAATTGGCCGAATTTAGGGTCAAGATCTAGCACTAAAGATTGAAAACTTCAGGATCTAGGAATTTCGGTAGAAACAGGTGTGTAACAATTCACTACACACTTTATTAATAACATGACTATTTTGTTGCCTTGTTAATAAATATGATAGTGATCTATGATATATGCTTGTGGGCTTAAGCATGGACTCCGGGTAAGTCCCCTAACTTGTGATCTTTGATATATGTTTTTGCATGCCATCACATGCTGTTAAATGCCATGCCTAAATACATGATTAAATGATATGTTGTGCATAAAGCATGATGATGGTGGGATTAATGAGAGGAAGGGGGATGATTTTATGGACTGTTGCCAGTGGTTTTGACCACAAGATGGGTTGGCCCCATCAGATTATTTGTGACCTATGGTCATCAGTGGTTTTGACCACAAGATGGGTTGGCCCCATCAGATTATTTGTGACCTATGATCATCAGTGGTTTTGACCACACCGATTGATAAATTACGACTAAGTCCCAGTGGTTTGGTACCACCAGTGGTTTTGACCACACTTGATTATTTGTGACCTATGGTCATCAGTGGTTTTGACCACACGATGGGTTGGCCCCATCATTTGATTTGTGACTCTAAGTCATCAGTGGTTTTGACCACCAGTGGTTTTGACCACACGGGGTAGTTAAGGAGTATGGATGGTTAGGTTGGGTTGCATGTACATGTTTATTAATAAAATGTGTATGAGTTGTATTTTCCGGGTGGGGGATTTACACACTGAGTCTTGGTGACTCACCCCCTTCCATTGCAATTTTTGCAGATGAGTAGATCGCGGAGATGGAGCCGGAGAGGACTTGAGGCGGCCATGCTTATCGTTGGATTTGATTTTATTTCATTATAGTTAATATGATTTATTTTCTAAGCCTTTTTATTTTGGGATTGTAATAAGGCCGCTATTATTATTATTTTGGATGTTTATTTTAATATTTTTATTTTACTTATGTTATACTACAAAAGATATTTTTAAATGTTAAGTGAGCCGGATAAAAGTAAATTTTCAACCTTAATAAACTTCTACGGGTTTTTAAAAGATGTTACCATCGGGTAATAGAAACTAAGTCAACTGTAACTTTGATGATTTCAAAATGTACATGATCAAATGTTTTCAAAAAGGGATTATCAACCCAACTATATTTATAAAAAGCCCAACTAAGTTTTCAAACACCGTTTTCATACCTTGGCCAAATTTTATCAAGTTTCACCAAATTCTTAAAATGTTTCAAATTATTTTACTCCGTGACATACCAGATCCGGTCAGGACTCATGGGCCGGGTTTGAGGTGTTACATTTTTGGTAACAGAGCCCGGTTCAAAACTCAGCTATGGGGGGCCCAAGGCCCAAAATGTTTTGTTTTTGTTAGTAGGCCTTATTATGATGTTTTGAGAAACTGTTTTGGCTTGAACAGCATGGCACCGAGTCTCCGGCACCAATCCGCCCAGGTAAGTACTTCTATCCACTTTTGTGAATATTTGATGAGGGGTAGAAGGGTAAATTGAGAACGTAGACTACTAGAGTAGAAACAGTTGAACCCTAGGGTTAGCATACCCCAACAAACATGCATAAAATTTAATAATTACCTAAACTAACCCTGTGAGTTGTCACTGAGCAAGGGATGTGGAAATCATTATACGCATGTCTAGGATTGGATTCGGTGGGGGCCTGGTATTTAAGCAGTCCTCGTGACTCACCTCCTACTCACTTGAATCCTACCTGGTGCGTAGTAACAGTTCATCCTAGCTGAGACGACACACTCACAGGTTAAACTTAATAACTAAAACCCGAAAGGGACTAGCCGTTTTGTTTTTGAAATAATTAAAATCTTGTTTAAAAAAAAGAGAAAAAAAGACTAAAATACCCCTCAGTTTGAAAAATGACCAAAATACCCCTGGCTTGAAAATTTCTAAAATACCCTCCGAAAATTTCCAAATAGAAAATTTTCAAAATATCCTTTTTTTTTGAAATCACTTAGAACCCAACTTTTGAAAATCATTTTGTGAAGATACCCTGATTATGTGAAATTACTAAAATACCCTTAGGGGTAAAATTATGAAAACGCCCTTGAATTATGAAATCCCCAAAATACTCACGGTTTTAATCAAAATTTTCATCACATAAGAAGTGCTTAAAAACCTTAAATTTCAAAAACATCATGATTTGAGAAAATTACAAATTGCCCCTAACTTACAAAATTACCATAATACCCCTGACTTTCGAAATTTTGCAACATCGCTATCTTAGAAAATGGAATTCTCAAAAAAGAACCATCAAAGTATTACAACTTTTGAAATATCCCTGATTCCTTAAAATTTTACAAATTCACCCCGATTTGTCGAAAAATTACCAAAATGCTCCTAGGTTTCAAAATTTCCGAAAAACCCCCAGATTTCGAAATTTTTCAAAATACCCGAGAATTTAATAGTTCCAAAATAAATTTTGACAAAATCATCCGAGAACCTGTATTTTTGAAAAATTACAAAAATACCCCTATAGGACAAATTACGAAAATACCCCCGGGTGGTGGAAAACAATCACAACAAAATCAACAACGTCTCTTTGTATGAATGAATGGAAAACTGTGTGCATGTATGATTACGAAAGAACCACTCCTAAACTCTTATCATAAAATTCCTTCGCGAGGTAATCCACTGAAACAAGTACTAATACATAAAATTTTTAAACAGATAAGCGCAATCGTTAAAATGAGTTTAAGAGGTCGTGGACGTCTGCCGCGTGGCCGTGGTAGGGGTAGGATGACCTTATGCGAGCCAGCCAGGTCCTGACATGGGTGCGAAATGAGATACGGATCTACCGTGGCGTAAATTGAGTTCCAAGATCGGGCCGGTGGCAATGATGTAGTATCTCAAGTCAGTATTCGGGTATTGGAGCGAGTTCTTTGAGGCTAGTCTTGGTGCGAGCCCATAAATCGTGGTTGAATGACTCAAGCTATGAGCGAAGTATTCGAAGAGTTTTGGAGTGGCGCCCGGTCTGTGAGTATTGGTTGGAATCCACCGAAAGGATTATGGGTGATTTGGATTTCACAGCTGAGGAGAAGTTGAAGGGTATAATATCTTTGCTTTGGGATGAGTCATATCAGTGGTGGCTCACCGTGAGGGATGGAACGGTGGCAGAAAATCTAACCTGGGAGTTCTTCAGAGATGCTTATCAGAAGAAATATATCGAACTAGTTACGTAGATGCACAGGGAAGGCTTTCTTGAACCTGGTTGAAGGCAATAAGACGGTGGCCGAGTATGAGGCTGAATTCCTCTGGTTGAGTAGGTATGCTTGTGGTATTGTGGGTACCGAGCATGAGCACTGTGTTAGATTCGAGGACGGGCTGAGGGATGAGTTGAGAATGATGATAGCTCCACAACAGGAATGAGAGTTTGCTGTCTTAGTGGGGAAATCGAAGGTTGCTGAAGGAGTAAGACAGTCGGTTAGATGAAATCAAGATAGAAATTGGAATAAGAGGAGCTCCGAACCTTCAAGGTTCTCGGGTAATGAGCAGAAGAGGATGAGGTTTGATGGGTCGGATCAAGCTGCTAGGCCTACTGCTGCTGCTAATCCTTAATGGCCGCCACGGTGTACTCGGTTTGGCAAGTCTCACACGGAGGAATGTTGGAATGGTAATCGGGGATGCTTCGAGTGTGGGTCATTGGAGCATCGAGTTAGAGACTGTCCGAAAAAGACAGCTAGACTGAGATCAGAGGATCAGGATCGTGCACCGAATAGGAGGGATAACCAGTAACCACAAAGGGGTCGAGGTACAGTTAGGGGCAATGGAAATGGTAACGGGCATGGCCGAGGTGTTGAAGGTGCAGAGGCAAGGCAACCAAGGTTGGTTTATGCAGTTGGCCATCGTGAGGAGGAAGATGTGCCAGATGAGACAACGGGTATGCTCCTTATTTCTGGAATACCCTTAATTGCTTTGATTATTGTAGAGTTTTCTTGTTTTAATAGGGAAGTGCCTGAAACCTTGGTTGTGAACTTAGAGATTGTGCCTAGGAAGTAAGATGGTTTTATTAAGATTAGAGTGCGCAGCATAAGCGTAGTACGGTGAGTTAAGATGTACGACTATTCGTTAGTAAGTAATTTCGAGGACGAAGTTATTTTTAAGGGGGGTAGAACTGTAACACCCTGAATTAGGGGTTGTTTATAATTCAATTAATTCCCCATGTGTATGCTTGAAGAAATGAATTTTATGATTTCTAGACATGTTTAAGGGTCTAGTCATAACCCCGAATTAGGTCGGATTTGGAATTAAAAATTTTTTTTATGTATTTAAAAGGAAGGAGCTTGGAGATAGGGGCTAAGGGGAATTTTGGGCGAAACATGACTCAATGAATTAAGTGGCAGAGTGGCTTGCTTGCGCCACTTAAAGGCTTAGGGGTGATGAATGGGAGGTCTTGGGTTCGATCCTTAGGAGTTACAAGGGGGAGTGTTTTTATTTTGGGTTTTTTGGGGCGTTAAGGAAAGGGGCAAGTTGGGAGGCCTTAAAAGATTTTTGGTGTTGGATTTGGACATGAAAGTTGGGTTGGCTAAGTGGCTACCGTGCGCCACCTAGGAGTGGAGGTGAAGATGGGCACAGGTTCGAATGGCTGGAGCAGCGTTTTGCATTTTAATTTTTGGGGTGATCGGCCAAATGGTCCGTTTAAGGCAAGTGCCGCAAGAGCCTTGGTATTTCTTTTGGTTTGGCCGAATGGTCCATAGCACTAAATTTGGTAATTGGCCGAATTTAGGGTCAAGATCTAGCACTAAAGATTGAAAACTTCGGGATCTAGGAATTTCAGTAGAAACAGGTGTGTAACAATTCACTACACACTTTATTAATAACATGACTATTTTGTTGCCTTGTTAATAAATATGATAGTGATCTATGATATATGCTTGTGGGCTTAAGCATGGACTCCGGGTAAGTCCCCTAACTTGTGATCTTTGATATATGTTTTTGCATGCCATCACATACTGTTAAATGCCATGCCTAAATACATTATTAAATGATATGTTGTACTTAAAGCATGATGATGGTGGGATTGATGAGAGGAGGGGGGATGATTTTATGGACTGTCGCCAGTGGTTTTGACCACAAGATGGGTTGGCCCCATCAGATTATTTGTGACCTATGGTCATCAGTGGTTTTGACCACAAGATGGGTTGGCCCCATCAGATTATTTGTGACCTATGGTCATCAGTGGTTTTGACCACACCGATTGATAAATTGCGACTAAGTCCCGGTGGTTTGGTACCACCGATGGTTTTGACCACACTTGATTATTTGTGACCTATGGTCATCGTGGTTTTGACCACACGATGGGTTGGCCCCATCATTTGATTTGTGACTCTAAGTCATCGATGGTTTTGACCACCGTGGTTTTGACCACACGGGTAGTTAAGGAGTATGGATGGTTAGGTTGGGTTGCATGTACATGTTTATTAATAAAATGTGTATGAGTTGTATTTTCCGGGTGGGGGATTTACACACTGAGTCTTGGTGACTCACCCCCTTCCATTACCATTTTTGCAGATGAGTAGATCGCGGGGATGGAGCCGGAGAGGACTCGAGGTGGCCATGCTTATCGTTGGATTTGATTTTATTTCATTATAGTTAATATGATTTATTTTCTAAGCCTTTTTATTTTGGGATTGTAATAAGGCCATTATTATTATTATTTTGGATGTTTATTTTACTGTTTTTATTTTACTTATGTTATACTACAAAAGATATTTTTAAATGTTAAGTGAACCGGATAAAAGTAAATTTTCAACCTTAATAAACTTCTACGGGTTTTTAAAAGATGTTACCATCGGGTAACAGAAATAAACTAAGTCAACTGTAACTTTGATGATTTCAAAATGCACATGATCAAATGTTTTCAAAAAGGGATTATCAACCCAACTGTATTTATAAAAAGCCCAACTAAGTTTTCAAACACCGTTTTCATACCTTGGCCAAATTTTATCAAGTTTCACCAAATTCTTAAAATGTTTCAAATTATTTTACTCCGTGACATACCAGATCCGGTCAGGACTCATGGGCCGGGTTTGGGGTGTTACAGGTCATCAGTGGTTTTGACCACACGATGGGTTGGCCCCATCATTTGATTTGTGACTCTAGTCACCAGTGGTTTTGACCACCAGTGGTTTTGACCACACGGGGTAGTTAAAGGAGTACGGATGGTTAGCGGGGTTGCATATTTGAATGTTTATTAATAACTTGTGTATGAGTTACATTTCTGGGTAGGGGATTTACACACTGAGTCTTGGTGACTCACCCCTTCCCATACTATTTTGCAGATGAGTAGATCGCAGAGATGGAGCCAGGGAGGACTTGAGGCGGCCATGCTTGTTTCTCAGATTTGGAACCTTATCTAAATCAGTTTTAGTTCATTTATTTTCTAAGTCTTTTTATTTTGGGTTGTAATAAGACCGCTAATTATTATTTGGATGTTTATTTTATTGTTTTATTTTACTTATGTTACATTATAAATGAAATTTATAAATGTTAAGTGAACCGGTTAAAAGTAACTTTTTCAAACTTAATAACTTCTACGGATTTTCAAAGATGTTACCATCGGGTAACAAAATACACCAAGTCAACTATAACCTTGACAAATTTTAAAATTTACATGATCAAACGTTTTTAAAGGGTTTATCAACACAATCATGTTTATAAAAATAATCCCAACTGAGTTTTATCAAACCCTGTTTTAATACCTTAGCCATATTTCAACAAGTTTTCACCAGACACTCAAAATGTTTCAAATCATTTTACTCCGTGACATACCAGATCCGGTCAGGACTCATGGGTCGGGTTTGGGGTGTTTCAAATTAATTATATTATGATTTAATATTCATAATCAGACCGTCTTGGGTTGGAAATAAATTTTCCTCGATACTTCAAATTGCTTCTCGGGTTTATTCTTCGAGCAGTGTTTGCCGAGCCAATTTTCGCCCTTTGTGCAAATCTATCGAAAAATAGTCAAAATAAATCAAAATTAACTATAAAATTAATTAAAATTCATCATGTTCATATTTTTAACACAATGTAATTATTTTATAATATTTAATTATGTTTCGACAAGAATTTAACCGAAATAGCATGATTTTAAGTTAAAAATGGCATGTAAAAACACATAAATTTTCATGTTTCCACACCCCCAAACTTAATTCATTGCTCATCCCGAGTAATGCACAAATTTCGGAAAAAATATCTCAGAAACACTTTTGAAAAACTCTTTCAGAACAACTTTCTTCCCAAAATTATGAATTTAATATACTTAGGCTCAAGAATAAGAAATTTGATAATTATGCTACTTAAGTATGTATATCATTCAAATTACCTCCAACAACTATTATAATAGCAAAATTAGATTAAATGTTTCTTAATAAAGACATGTTACCTACCAATTTGATTTTAATCCCTTATTCAAAATTAAACTGCAATCATTAAGCTTAATTGATGTCTTCATATGTTGAACAGAGCAATTTCTCTCCACTAATGTAGGTAACATTGGAACTTTGAATCAATAGGTCTTTAATAAGGTTGTAACGTGGCTGGGCTTAGGGGTAGGTAAAAGATAGATAATTTTAGGTTTTAAAACCCTAGACTCAGCGTAAAATCGAACCTTCGAAATTCTTACCCTTGCTACACCAACTTATGCTCTTTTGTACATTTATTTTCTTTCAAGTACATGTGTTTTTTTTTTAAAATTCAATTTCAAGCACTTGCTTCATGTACTACAATTTACGAGCAATTGATACTTTTTAATTCCCCCAAACGTATTTTCAAACGATATTCTGAATAGTACTGAGTCTATTGTTTGGAACAATTTTAAAGATAAAGAAGAGAAAAGTGATGGCTAAATATTGCAAAGGTCCAAATAAAACTAGGCCATATAGTCTCAAAGTTAGGTTTCAAAGGATAAGTTTATCATGGTCGGTTTGAAAGGCTCAAATGGTCCAAACAATGATTGCCTAAATCATCTTCAATATTCCATGCTTCCTAGGTTTCGCCTCAAGAATTTACTAGGTTAATTCTAAAGACTTAAACTTTCATGCATGCCTAATTTTTTCGTAGGGAACTAAAAAGTTTATGGTATGAATTTGCATGCTTTATTAAAATACATTCATATCATTATTAAGCCAACATAATAACTTATTGAAATAATTGAACTTTATTAATACTGAAGTTTAACATACTTAACAAAATTTCAAATTATTGAAAAAAAATATATCCTAATCATAATTAAAAGAAAATTTTATTCTGAGTGGAATTAACTCAAATTTTTGGTCCCCCTACTTAAAGTGAACAATGTCCTCATTGTTTAAAGTGAATAGATACTATACACCAAGTAGGATTTCAGAAAAGAGGAGGTGAGTCAAATTGACTGCTTAAGTACCAAGCTCTCCCTAAATCCAATCCTAGACATGAATATACCTATTGCCACACTTTAGCCTTTGTGACTTGTTCCTATCTTTTGTTTTATTGTACAAAAATAAAAATTCCTAATTAACCTAATCCTAAAATAACTTAAGAATAAAAATAAAATAAAGTTGAAGTTCTCCTTTTTTTTATTTGTTTGTCGATCGTTCCGAATTCGACTCATCTTTTGCTCCATCATTATTGCCTTTGCATGAATCACTTTGCTCCCTCTTTGATGATGAAATCCACGATTCAAATATGAAATCTAGAAACTCAGGCACAAAAATATATGGGTCATTATAAATTTTCCTAAGGGCACTCCTCATCGAGTCATCCCTTATTTTTGAGTATCTTCAGTAGGCTTGTTGCTGCCATTGCATGTGTTGCATTAAGTCCATCAACTTTAACAGCTTATCTCGAAGATCTAGGCTAGGCGGTGGAGCTCCAAACATTGAGGTTGATATTAGGTTCAGCTTCTGGTTCCATTGGTTCTGCCTCATTAGGGACTTCAGTTGATTGCTTTGGCGGGATCTCCGTGGGGTCATCCTCTACTTCTTCAGGATCCTCACTCTCTTCAACTCATTGCTGTAGAACAGAATCTCCAGCTACTCGGTAGAGATCCCAATCGGTGATTGTGCCTTGACTATACCTGCCTTCTTCACGTTCACAAGAATTGTTTCTTTTAAGCACAGAATTGTTATCGTAAAGGGGAAATAGGCTGGGCCAGAATGTCTAATGGCATAATTTTGCATTTCTCTTAGGATGATTTTGCCCACATCAATGGTCTTTCCAGTTAGAATCGAGTATAATAGGACCATTCGCTCTAATGAGATTGTAGTCCTATGCGAACTAGGCATAAGGCAGAAACGGATGAAATAGAACCATACCTTAGCAAGTGGTGTCAAATACTCTCTTCGACACTTGTGGATTCCTTGCTTTGACACAGTCCACTTAGAACCTGAAACTGTAAGTTCCTCGAGAATTTCTTGCAAATTTTCAGGCTTAATGTTGCTCAACAAAGAAGAATATTCATCATTTTCGAAATCAGGTAATTCAAAGAACTCATTAATAGCATTTGAATTTATTGGTACCTTGATCCCGTGAACTAGAACTTCGGTCATTTCGCTTGAGGTTAAGTTCGCATAAAATTCACAAACTAATTCCTCATCCACACTTGGTCTCTTTTCACAAAATAATTCCCAATTGAAGGCTTCAGCAACTTGACGAATAAGTGCCATAAAGTCTCTGTAGTTGCCTTCCTTCAATGTGAAGCCTTTCTCTGGATGTATCTATTGATTTTTTAAGATACTTTCGTATCTTGCTTTGGCTTCTTCATAGTGGAACTTATTTTGAGTTTCTTCGATTTGAGCTGAAGCACGAGTTCTCTTGCGAGACATGATTGAAATGAACATAAGATGGGCGAAATTATTTTCTCAAAAATTTAATTAATAAAAATTATTAATAATTCAATAATTTGAAAATTTAAATAATTGAATAAAATTAAAATTCAAGAGAAAATTCGGTCTTACCACTTTTTTTTTAAGAACTTCTAAAAAGAAAATAATTAAAAGCAAAAGAGGTCGATTTGGGTAGGTTGGAGGATTTGGCTAATGGTGGTTGAAGGTGTGTGCTGCTCGGGTGTTGGAATGCTGCTAGGTGCGTGGGCGGATGGGTGCTTAGCTAGGAGGTTTCGGCACTTAAGGTTTTGGGGTTTTGAGTGATGAATGAATGGGAGAAGTATGGGGGGAATTTATAGTGAGAGCGATTGAATTAGAGTAAGATTCTTAGAGAAATTTAATAATTTAAAATATTCAAATTCTAATTCTACTCAATGTTAACAGCAATTTAATAATCAAAAATATGCATATTAAATTATCAATTGCTATTAAATTATTAAGATAAGCATAAAATATAATTAAATAAAATTAATCCTAATCCTAAGCTAAGTTGATAAAAATTAATCTATAAATTATAATGGATATAATTATATATTAAAGTTTATCAATAATTTATAAATATATAATATTAATTAAAATATTTATTCTAGATGCCTTTAAAAATATTTACAAAAAGAGGCACCTAGTTTATATTATTTACTAATTAGCACCCAAATTTTAAAATAATTCAATTAAGTCCCTAGACTTAATAAAAATTTGAAATTGAGTTGCAATTTAAAACTTGGATCAAAATTGACCTTTTTATTTGAAAAAAAAAATTATTTTGTCATTTTGTGACTAATTTCTCGGAAAATTATGTAAATATCAATTCCTAGGAAAGATTGGAGGGGTCACAAGCGGTCCCGCTTAAGTTCCAATCTCCTAGAAAAAATTTATTTAAACATAATAAACCCGAAAATATAACCTAAATAATTTATTAAAAACAAGAAAATTTAAATATATGATAAACTGAACAAGATTTGATCTCGTTCAGGTCTTTCTCCGTAGTAATGTTTCAAATGCTGAACATTGACTTGAAAATTACCTCCCTTACCTTGGAGTTCAACAACTCCATATGGATAGACGCGATGAATCGTAAATGGACCGGACCAACGTGATTTTAACTTACCTGGGAAGAACTTCAATTTGGAATTAAATAACATGACTTGCTAACCTGCTTCAAATTCTCTAACTCGAATGTGTTTGTCATGCCATTTCTTGACTCTTTCCTTGAGTAATTTGGCATTTTCGTATGAGAACATTTGAAATTCCTCTAGCTCGTTGAGTTGGAGCATCCGTTTCTCTCTAGCAAGCTTAATATCCAAGTTGAGTCGTTGAAGAGCCCAGTAAGCTTTGTGCTCTAACACCAGAGGTAGGTGACAGGCTTTCCCAAAGACCAACGTGTAGGGTGACATTCTTAAAGGTGTCTTGTATGCTATTATGTAAGCCTATAAAGCATCATCTAGTCTCTTGGACCAATCTCTTCGGTTTGGGCAAACTACCTTCTCAAGTATGCCTTTGATCTCCTTATTCGCCAGCTCAGCTTGCCCATTCGTCTGCAGATGGTAAGCTGTAGCAACCTTGTGTTTCACTCCATGTTTATCTAACAATCATTTTAACCACTTGTTCACAAAATGGGTCCCTTCATCGCTGATAATAGCTCTTGGGGTTCCAAACCTTGTGAACACGTGTTTCTGCAAGAACTTCATCACAACCTTAGCATCGTTCGTCCGATAAGCTTCAACATCGACCCACTTGGACACATAATCTACTGCTACCAATATGTACTTGTAACCAAAAGATGGAGGGAAAGGACCAAGAAAGTCAATACCCCAAACATCGAACAATTCTACCTCAATGATATTTGTTCAAGGCATCTCATTTCTGTTGGTGACATTTCCAACCCTCTAACATCGATCACAACTCTTTACATAATCGTATGCATCCTTGAATAATGTTGGCCAAAAGAATCCAGCTTGCAATACTTTGGCCGCTGTACGTGTACTCTAAATTGTCCCCCACTTGGAGCTGAGTGACAGTGGTATAAAATCTTCGGTGTTTCATCTTCTGCCGCACATCTCCTGATCATCTGATCTGCACACTTTTTAAATAAGTATGGCTCTTCCCAAAAATAGTATTTCACATCGTGAAGAAACTTTTTCCTTTTTTGATACGTTTTATCAATCGGCATCAAACCACAAGCTAAATAGTTAACAATAGTAGCAAACCAAGGAATATTATGGACATGATTTACCTTTAGTATGTGTTCATTTGGAAATGTCTCATGAATCGGTACAAGTGGAGAATTTTCTTCTTGCCGCTCTAGTCTGGACAAGTGATCTGCTACTTGGTTTTCTACTCCCTTTCGATCTTTAATTTCTAGATCAAACTCTTAAAGTAGAAATATCCACTGGATCAATCTTGGCTTAGCTTCTTTCTTGGCCAGTAAATACTTAATTGCTGAGTGGTCCGTATAGACAATCACTTTGGTACCTACAAGATAAGATCAAAACTTGTCGAAAGCAAACACAATAGCAAGTAATTCTTTTTCTGTTACCGTATAATTTAGTTGAGCTCCGGTTAGAGTTCGACTTGCGTAGTAGATGGGATGAAAAATTTGTTCCTTCGCTGGCCCGAGACAGCACCAATTGCGAAGTCACTTGCGTCACACATCAATACGAATGGAAAATCCCAGTCTGGTATGACGATTATGGGTGTAATCGACTCTTTAAATCGTTGAAGGCTTTTAAGCATTCCTTATCAAACTTGCATATCGAATCCTTCTCCAATAGTTTGCATAAGGGTTTAGCAACTTTGGAGAAGTCCTTGATAAATCTTCAATAAAACCCAGCGTGGCCCAAAAAGCTCCTAACACCTTTTACAGATGTTGGAGGTGAAAGTTTCTCAATAACGTCTACCTTTGTTTTGTCTACCTCGATCCCATGTCTCGTTATCTGATGCCTTAGAACAGTTCCTTCTCGTACCATAAAATGGCACTTTTCCTAGTTGAGTTCGAGATTCGTTTCTTCATATCACCTTAGTACCTTAGCTAGATTGGCGAAGCAATCATCGTACATATCTCTGAATACTGAAAACTCGTTCATACAAACTTCCAAATACTTCTCAACCATGTCAGTAAAAATAGACATCATACATGTTTGAAATGTAGCAGGTGCATTACATAAACCAAATGGCATGCGTCTAAATGCAAACATACCATACGGGTAGGTGAATGTTGTTTTGTGTTGATCTTTCGGTGCTACTGTAATCTGATTATACCCTGAGTATCCATCAAGAAAACAGTAGTAATCTCGTCCTGCTAGTCCATCCAGCATCTAGTCCAAGAACGACAGAGGAAAGTGATCTTTCCTAGTTGCATTGTTTAGCTTTCGATAATCGATACAGATTCTCCATCCCGTAACCGTTCTAGTCGGTATCAACTTGTTGTTCTCGTTCTCTACGACTGTGATACCTCTTTTTTTGGCACGCACTAGATTGGACTTACCCATGAACTGTCTGAGATGGGATAGATAATAACCACGTCTAACCACTTGATGATCTCCTTTTTTACTACGTCCTTCAAGATGGGGTTCAATCTCTGTTGTCCATCGATCGTCCCTTTTTTGCCATCTTCCAGGATAATCTTGTGCATGCATACAGACAGACTAATATCGTCAATATTGAATATGGTCCATTCGATGGCCTTCTTGAATTGTTTTAAAACTATGATAAGTTTTTCTTCTTTCTTAGTGGTTAATTCTGCTGAAACAATCACATGCAGAGTAGAATCGTTACCTAAATAAATGTATTTTAAATGAGAAGGTAATACATTGAGTTCTAATTCAATTGGCTCCTCGATTAATGCTTTTTGCTAGGTGTAATCCCTTTTCTCTAATTCCAATGATTCAAAATGGGATTGCGAATCAAATCCCCTTTGATTAGCTTCTAACAAAGCTAAGTATTCATCCTCCTCTTCATCATTTGGGGGATCCAATGTCAAAATTCTTTCCAGTGGGTCCTCAACACAATTGAGTTCCTTCTCCACTACTAATTCCTCTAAATCAGACACTGCAGAACAATCATCCATTGTGTCAGGAAATTACATTGACTTAAAAACATTAATTGTTGCCTGATCATCCTGAACACGCATAGTCCACTCGCCCTTCTGCACATCAATAAGGGTCCTTCCAGTTGCTAAGAATGGTCTTCCTAGGATAATTGGTACTTCTTTGTCTGCTTCAAAGTCTAGAATTACAAAGTCAGCAAGAAAGATAAGTTTATCTACACGTACCAATACATCTTCAATTTTTCCTTCTAGATGTGCTAAGGATCGATCTGCTAGTTGAAGTGTAACCATAGTATGTCTAACTTCACCTATCCCCAACTTTCTAAATATTGACATAGGCATCAAGTTAGTACTCGCACCTAAGTCACATAATGTCTTACCATAATAGGTTGCTCCAATATTTCACAGTATGGTAAAACATCCAGGATCCTTCAATTTTGGGGGTAGTTTGTCCTGAAGATATGCACTGCATTCCTTCGTTAGGGCTACCATCTCAAATTCTCCAAGTCTACGTTTCTTAGACAGGATATCTTTCATGAACTTCACATAATTCAACATTTGCTCAAGTGCTTCAACCAACAGTATGTTGATGTGAAGTTACTTAAGCACGTCAAGGAACTTCTTGAATTGAATCTCCTGACTCTGATTCTGAAGTCTTTGAGGGTAGGGTGGTGATGGTTTTTTTACTGGAACTGATTCTGGTTGATTAGTCTTCTGTGGTAATTCTGCATCTAATGGAGTTGTTAGTTGATCAAATTTAACTAGTTCTGAGGTTACTTTGTTGGGTTTTGCAGATTATGGTTCTTGTGAAACTAGAATTTCAACACTCGGTTGAACCTCCTCTGAGTCTTGAGCATCAACTTGCTTTGTTTTAGCTTCAATGGTATTATGCTCTACCGTCTTTCCACCCTTCAATTTCAGTGCTTTGTAGTGCTCCTTTCCGGGATTCCTTGTATTTTCCGTATCACTAGGTAAGATACCCTGTGGTCGATTCCTAAGTTCAGTTGCAAGCTGGCCCATTTGGTTTTCCAAATTCTTCAATGTAGCTGCTTGGCTTTGGATTAAGGCATCATTCTTTGCCATGTATGCCTTCAGCAAACTCTCCAAGCTATTGGATGCTTCAGCTTGAACTGGTTTCTGAACTTCTTGAGGGAAACTAGGCAGGTTGGTTGGTCTGTGTTGGGTGTAAGTGTTACTAGTTCCAGCCCCTTGGTTACTCCAGGACAAATTAAAGTGGTTTCTCCACGATGGGTTATAAAAATTGGATTGCAGCCCTTGCCTTCCTGGTTTTGGTTTTGATTACCCATGTAGTATACAGATTCTGGGTTCGACGGACATTCTTCAAACAAATGTCCTTCCCCACAATAGACACAGGCTATATTCTCAAATTGATTAGACGGTTGTTCTGGAAAACTATTAGACCCATTAGTAGTAAGATTTTTAAGCATTGAGGATATTGATGATACCTGAGATGCGAGTGAAGTAAGAGCGTCTACTTCATGTATTCCAGTGACTCGTCTTCCTAACGCTACTCGACTAGTTAGCCATTGATAGTTGTTGCTGGAAAACCCTTTTGATAATTTCATAAGCCTCATTATAAGACTTAGAAAGGAGAGCACCATTAGCATAAGCATCTACTACCATCCTCGTGTGAGCGTTGAGACCATTGTAGAACGTCTCAAGTTGAATGAAATGTGGGATACCATGATGGGGGCACTTTCATAATAACTCTTTAAATCTTTCTCATGCCTCATACAAGGACTCATCATCCATTTGTTGGAAGGCAGTGATCTCATTCCTCAATTTGGCATTCTTGCTCGATGGGAAATACTTCATGAGGAATCGCTCTGCTAACTCTTGCCATGTAGAGATGGAGTTCGGTGGCAACGAGTTCAACCAGGCATGAGCTCTATCCCTTAGAGAATATGGGAATAGCTTCAGTCGTAATGAATCTTCCAGTACTCCGGCTAACTTGAAAGAATCGATCACCTCCATGAATAGTTTTAAGTGCAGGTGAGGGTCTTCGGTACGCATTCCACTAAATTGGCCCACTGTCTAAAGCATCTAGAACATGACTGGCTTCAGCTCAAATTGTTGTGCCTCAATTTTGGGTATTCTAATACCCGGATTAAGATCATTGAACACTGGCAAGGTATATTGTCTTAAGGCTCTATCCCTATCATCATCAATAAGGAAAGGATTCTGAGCAAGGTTTGCTCCGTTTCCTTGATTCATATTCTCAAAGTTCATCTCTTCGGTCCTTCTTTGGTTCGCTTGTCTTCTTCGCTGTCAAAAGGTTCATTCTATCTCAGGGTCTACAGGGAGTAAATTGATAATTTGGTCAATACTCATAAACACCTAAAATATTCACAGAAAAATTAATTAAGTTAAAAATTAAATGAAAAATTAAACTAAAATGTAAGTTTTTCAAATTGACAAATAATGGCTTTTGAAAAATAGTCCTTGGCAATGACGCCAAAAACTTGGAACGATGGAAATGTGTAAGTGTACACAATCGCAACAAGTAATAAAGTGATAAGTAAACGGCGAGTTATCGTACCCATAGGGACTGTAAAAGAATTATTTATGAAAGTAATTTTTAACACTTTGGTGAAGGAAAATATTATATTTGAGAAATGATTAAAAAGTAGAAAACAAAGTAAAATAAAATAAAATAAAATAAAGTTCTAATGCACAATTCCAAAAGTGATTTTAATCAAGATGATATAATTGTGTTGGATTAATTATATTTCCTTACCTTAGAATTATTAAACTTATGCTTATACTTGTTACGAATAAATCATGGCAACTCAGTAATTTGCTAACTTATGAACATATTTACAAATAAAAAATCCATTCATTTCTTGTACATATTCCTATGTCAATTCGACCGATAAAATAGATTTATAAAGGTAAACATGCTATTGCACATACATACTTATTAAATTAAATAGCCTCTTGCATTTTCTTATGTCGATTCAAACGATTAATTCAACCTAATAAGTGTTATAGACCCAATTTGCCCGGGCCTATGCCATAAAAAACAAAAAAATAATAATGTTTAAAAGTCCTTTTTTACAGTCCAATAAATATAAAGCCTGATTGACCCAAAACCCCAACAATTTTTTAGCAAACCCTAGCCCTAACAGCATGGTGCCTTCACAGCCTCCATCACGCCTTCACTGCCGAGCGTCGCGCCACCTTCACCACCGGGAATCATGCCTCATCTTTGCCGTTTACTTGCAAGAAGGAAATAAAACGCAATGAAGGCAGCAAACATAACAAAGAAAGAAAGCAGCCAAAAATAGAGAAAACGAAATAGAAAATAAACAGTGGTAGAGAAAAGGAAACAGTGATGAAAAGGCTGTGTATTTTCGGCTATAAAAGCCCTAAGAATCGATTGTAATAGGGGGATATTTTTGGAAATAAAAATGGAGAAATACCAAAAGTTCAAAAAGAATAGATTTGAATATTGGAAAGGTTTTGTTACGTTTCGTTATTTACTTTTTGTTTATTCTCGTTCTTTGCAAATCCATTCTAATATACAACAAAAACGCCAAAATCAAAATAGAAATACTAGAATAGATTTTTATATTTCTTTTTTTTAAAATCTTTTTTACATATCTACATATATGTATATACGTAAGTATAAAAAAAGTGCTTACCCGAGTGATGGTCGAAAAAGGCGTTCTTTTTGTCTTCCCATCGCCACAGATGGCGGCGAATGGTGGTCGGCATGGCGGCATTTTGACGGACCCTTGACCGGACGAAGAGGGGGTGAGAGAGTATTGAGAGGATTTGTTTTAGTTTCTTTTTTTTAGAAAGAAGAAGAAAATGAAATTTTTGGGCTAAAAAGTGCTATTTATATACCTGTGAAACGGCGCCGTTTTGAGAATCATTTTCGGAGGCCAAAACGACGTCGCTTTGAGCCTCTGACCCACGACCCGACCCATTAAGCCCAGGATCTGCATGTCTTCTTGTGGAAGGGCTATTTGTGCTTTTAGCCCTTCCACATTTTTTGGTTTTTTAATTGAGCTTTCTTTTGTTTTTAATTTTTCTCGTAAATTTTGTCCCGAGTTCATTTTAGTCCTGGGCCAAGTGTAGCGTTTTGGAGGGAGGAAATATTTTCCCCTTTGGTCCCTCCATGTCATTCGCGCATTCAAATAGGTCCCTTTCTCTTTTATTTTTTTAAATTCGCCCCAAATATCTGTTTTAA
The DNA here is from genome assembly GCA_025506655.1 of Gossypium rotundifolium. Taxonomy (NCBI): domain Eukaryota; kingdom Viridiplantae; phylum Streptophyta; class Magnoliopsida; order Malvales; family Malvaceae; genus Gossypium; species Gossypium rotundifolium. The sequence goes on along the minus strand of CP106725.1, from coordinate 43,411,262 downwards.
GTTCAATTTAGACCCTTTTTTATTTTATTATTATTATTATTACTATTATTATTATTTAATAATTCTATTATTACTATCAATATTATTAGTCTCATTATTATTTAATATTATTCTTATTATTGTTATTTTTTATCACATTATTATTGCCACTTTCGTTATATCTATTATTATTTCTTTTACATTAACATATATTATTATTGATATTACTATTATTATTACTATTATTTTATTATTATTAATATACTTTTATTTTATTACTACTATCTTTTTTATTATTACTATTAATTTTCATATCATTACTATTATTTTATTATTACCCATATTATTTTTATTTTTAATATTACTTTTATCATTGTTTTCATTATTATTATCATTATGATTATTATTATCACCATTATTTATTTATTTTTTATTACTAATATTTATTTGTTAACACATTTTCATTATAATTTATTATTATTATTTTTTATAACTATTATTATTATTTATTGTCTTTAAATAATTTTCTATACTATTTATTTATTTACTTGATTTACCATTTGCTATCATTTTCCTTTGTTCATCTATTTTTTTCCTTATTATTTCATATAGATTGCTAATTTTAAATTCTATTTTATTATGTTTTGTTTACGCTTTTATTTTTTTATTTACATTATTATCCTTGTTTTATTCTATTATGTACTTGTATTATAATTCATCTTCCATTCTATTACGACCATATCACATTTTATTCGAGACATTACAATTTTCGTTTTGAAATAAGTAAACATTCTGCGTTCTAAGGTTCGAAAGAAATTGTACCCTAACTTGCTGGGTTTCAATTTTTCTCATCGAATCTAAAGAACCTATTATTTTCTTTTTAAAATCAAAGCACATGGGTTAAATAAAGACTTATTTTCGAGAATTCAAAATGTTGTGTCCTAACTCACTGGATATGACATTATGTTATCTCGAGATAAGGATTTCCAAAATCAAAGGTAATATTTTGTATTTGGGGAATTTTGAGATATTGTACCCTAACTTACTAGGTTTTGTTTTCTCGTGTGACCCAAATAATTGAATACCCATCTTAATTTTAAATGTACAAGTTTTAAATGGCGAAAGACAAGCTTAGTTTTGAGGATTCGAAATGTCGTATCCTAACTCACTGGGTATGATATTTTATTCCTTCGAAATAAGCAGATCTCAGTATCTGGTTTAATTTATTTAATTTTTTTAACAAAAAGGGATCGTAATTTAAAATCTTTTCAAATTTTTGACATCAGGACATCAAATAATCAATCAGGTACCAATTTTGGGCGTCACGAGGGTGATAATCCTTCCTCGTGCGTAATTGACTCCTGAACCTGATTTTCTAAATTTCGTAGACCAAAACTATCATTTTAACGATCAATCATAAGGTGATCTGATCACACCTAAACAAAAAAGGATCAGTGGCGACTCCCGTTTTCATTTTTTTAGTCGATCCTTATTTTCATAAAAACATTAAAAATGGTTTCCACAGCTTGGCGACTCCACTGGGGAAAATAAGAGAGTCAAGCCATAAAATTGATTATTTCATGTCCTTTTGTCTGAATTTGAAAGTCCGATTTGAAAACTTATGATTGTTTTTTATTGCATGTTGTTTTAATCGTATAAAGTATTTTTGCATTACATTGCACGACCATTGTGGTCACACCTTTTAAGTGGGAGTGAGAAACTATGCCTTCGTGAGGTTTTCAGCTCCGCCTGGGCTAGTGGACTGCTTCCGAGATACATTCATACCTATGTCTTCGTGATATTTTCACCTCTGCATGGCTATAGGGAAATGTATTCCCCTGAACTGAACTCGATCCATATGAGCCTATAGTAAGTAAGGATTGAGGAATCTGCTGGTTCAAGTACCCACCCTTTAGAACTAAGCCACATATAGTGATCCTTAAGAGCCAACCCTAGATAGAGTTATATTAAACCTTAGTGGTCACCCAGATAGGTAACCTATTTTGTCATTTATGTCTCTTGTACTAGCGTGTTCTCTTTTGTTTTGATTGCATTGCATTTACATCATAGAAAGGAGGTGTTGATTCAAATTCAATTGTTAAATAGAAGAGTTTGTCATGAGAAAATGGATTTATTGATAAAGTGGATTATAATACGGTCATTCGAATATGGTCCATGTAAACACAACAAGAGAAAACTAATAGTCCGTGAAGGAATACAAGACTTTATTGCCCAAGGATTCAAGCTGACAAAGACTATTTGAGATTCACCACGTCTCTGCTTTCTTGAAGAGGCTAACGAGCAATATGGAAATAAGTGAACAGTGAGTCGCTGCCCAGATCAAGCAAAAAGGAGCTAATAAAGGCATCTATTAAAAGTTTGCAAGATTTGACCTTCGCGAAGAAGGGGATTGATTTTTTGCTTGGAATATGAGGGTAAGGACGTATATGTAATCCATTTTATGTAAAGAAATTTGTTTACTAGAAAAGTTTTTCTAATGGAATTGAATTCAAAATCAACGCCTCTCTTTCTTTTGGCATTCATTTCATGCATTTGCATTACATAGCATCCTATGCATTAAAATCCATAGAAGGAACCTAATTAGTTGAAGTTATTTCAGAGAGAGAGAAAAAGAGAAAAAAGTGAGAAGAAAAGTTAATCTGGATACACGTGCCAAGATAAAGAAAATGGATCAAAGACTTGAACAATTTTAGAGAGACACGCAAGACCAGATGCAAGAGCAATTGGCAAAGCTCCAACAAGAAATGAGAGACCAAATGTTGGAAGCTTAAAGGAACATGATGGCTCAAATGGCCTAGATGCTGAACGAGGCGATGGACAAAGGAAAGGTTCACATAATTAGTGTTGAAGATAATGAGGACTTTCGTCGATGTTTTACCCCACCGCATGTGCAAACACAACCTTAGGAATATCCCCGAAGGCCATCTATCATGATAAGGCCTCAACAAGGGCAAAATGATGCTAGAGTGCCCATTAATTTCCATGTTGGCACAGGATCCAATCTAGGAGATAACCCTGCAAATCCTGTTATCCCTGACATAGACATAGTAGAAAAGGAAGGGATAAGAACTGAATCCTCAAGGCAGTTAGAGGATCGCTGTAGATGGTTGGAAGAAAAGTTCAAGGCTTTGGAAAATGCCGATCATCACCATGGTATTGATGCTAAAGACTTGACTTTGGTTCCAGATTTAGTGCTTCCTCATAAATTTAAGATGCCAGAATTTGAGAAGTACAATGGGACTAGCTACCCTGAAGCCCACATCACTATGTTTTGTAGACAAATGACTGGCTACGTGAACAATGATCAACTTTTGATTCATTGTTTCCAAGATAGTTTAGTGTGGGCAGCATCCAGGTGGTACAATTAACTCAGTCGTGCTAGGATTAGCTCCTGGAGGAACCTAGCCTAAGCCTTCATGAAGTAATACAATCATGTCACAGACATGACGCCTAACAGAATCACCTTTCAAAACATGGAAAAGAATTCAAATGAAAGCTTCAGGCAATACGCACAAAGATGGAGGGAGGTTACCATACAAGTTCAGCGACTGCTCTTGGAAAAGGAAACTACATTGCTTTTTATCAACACTTTGAAGGCACCATTTATCACTCACATGATAGGAAGCACCACCAAGAGCTTTGTGGATATAGTGATGGCAGGAGAAATGATAGAAAATGCCATAAGGAGTGGTAAGATTGAAGTAGGGGGAAGCCACTAAAAGGTCTGTTCCTAGGAAAAAGGACAATGAGGTGAATAATACGCGTACATACAACAAAGGGTACTCAAAGGCAATCACTATTACCCAGCCAAAGGTAATTACGGCTGGGCAACAAGGGTCGACAAGACAAGAATCAGGCACAAGGCAAAACTTTGAAAAGCTTCAATTTACGCCAATCCCGATGACGTATAATGAGCTATATCAAAGTTTATTTGATGCACATATGGTGTCCCCATTTTATCTAAAGCCATTACAACCCCCATATCCTAAATGGTATGACTCGAATGTTCAATACGACTACCATGAGAGAATAACATGTCACTCAATTGAAAACTATACTACATTCAAAAAGTTGGTCGAAAGGTTCATTAAAATCAAAATTGTAAAGTTTGACGATTCATCAAAACCTGATCATTTTGACGAGGCAGTAAATGCGATAATTGAAGGGGGAGACAAGAAAGTTGCGACTCCTTGAAGAAATCAAAAGTGAAGAGGGAACCAGGAAATGAAGTTTCCAAGCCCTTGCGTACTTAAGAGTGTTTTGAATAATGGGACTGTGGAAGAGATCCCTGTATTTTTAGAGCTGATCTAGAGTAATATTCAAAACATGCTTGTTGCCTTAAGCCTAGAGGCAATAAGAACCCTTTTGTGAAATAGGCTCGTGTCCAAAATTTTATTTCAATAAAATGCATCTTTTAAGCAAATATTCTTTTATTCTTTCCATTTCATACTGAACAAACAATTATTCTTAGTTTTTTTTCTTTTGTTTGGACTTTCTTTTAAGTATTATTTCATTCTTCATTCATGACCATACAAATAATATTCTTTGAATCATTTATTCTTTGGAATCTTTCTTCGAACCTATAATAAGGTCCTTAGATATCAATGATGTGAGCACCGCTGCTACTGAATCAGAGTCTCCTTTCGAGTAAGATATGTGTTTAGAGGGGTCTCAGGATTTTGAAAATGACAGAGATTGTGACCTATCTTTTGATTTGTTAAGGATGTTAGAACATGATGAAAAATAGATTCTACCTTACATAGAGTCAGTGTACATTGCGAGCTTAGGAAAGGGGTGAAGATCGAAGCCTAGCTCACCACAGAAATAAGGCAAGACATTATTAAGTCATTTTCAAGAATTCAAAGATGTTTTTGCACGATCATATCAGGACATGCCTGGACTACTAAGACACGGGTACGTTGAAATCTTAAAAGGAGTCCATAAAGATATCAGAAGGACACATGCTAATGGTTTTACAATAGTCAAGCTAATCACGAGGATTGGGTATTGTTAATCTACATAGAAGGGGATGGTATTAGCTATGCCGTATTTAAGGAGATAAGATTCATGTGCCTTCTCTATTTCTTCACAAATTTTCCATATGTGGGGCATGGATGTGATCGGGCCAATCTTGTTAAAAGCTTTTAGCCAATATCGATTCAACGTCGTGGCCGTCGTTTACTTAATTAAGAGGGTGGAAGTAGCTTCATATGCCAATGTTACAAGGTCGAAGTTATTAAATTCTTAAGGAAAAAAAAAGAAGGATCAGATGCCAACAAAGAATGCTAGAAAAGATCATGTTTAATAATGCATAACTTTACAATGTCAAAAATTTTAGTTTTCTCAAAGATCAGGCAGCATATCACAGTACAACAAAGGTTGTCAAAAGAAAAATACAAAAAGAAAAAACAACAAAAATATGAAAGGTGACCAAGACTTGTAAAGATTGGCATAAGAAGCTATCATTTACTCTTTATGATTGTCGAACATTGGCCAGGACTTTTCCCGGGGTAACATCTTACCCATTGGTTTATGGAATGGAAGCATTGTTGCCAATTGAACCTAATCGAAGAAAAGGTCAAAAGTTATCTATCACGGTCAGATGATGCAAGCTTATGACAAAGAGGTTTATCTTAGAGAATTCCACGAAGGAACTTGATGTTGAAAAAGATCTTTCTTCTACAAAACGATTTCAGAGGAAAACAGATACCAAACTGGGTAAGACTTTATGTTGTAAAAAAGGCCTGTTCTAGAGGAGCATTAATATTGTCCAGGATGGTGCCAAAGAGTTTCCAATCCGGTGAATTCAAGTTCAATCAAGAAGTATTTTACCTGAAAGGGAAAGGGCCAAGGTGAAAACTGGCAAAAGGCACCTTGAGTTCAAATTCAAAAAAAAAAAAAAAAAGGGAAAAAGGAGAGGCCAAGGTGAAAAACCGCAAAGGGCGCCTTGAGCTCAAATTCAAAAAAAAAAAAAAAAAAAAGGAGAGGCCAAGGTGAAAACCCGCAAAGGGCGCTTTGAGACCAAAGGGCTTTTGAGCCGAAAACCCGAAAAGGGCGGCTCAAATTTTGATCAAAGATAGGGCTATGCCTGAATTATCAATGAGGAAGTATGCTACGTCTTGTGGCATTGACAAAGTACTCTGGATCCTCTAAACACGTATTGAGCTCAAAATAGTCCTCAAGAAGTTTGTACAGAGATGTTCAAGCTGCGATATCTGGGGCACCTAGCTTTTATCTTACCCATTTTAAATTTTCTATCTTTGATTACTTTATTCTTTTCAAAGATACACCCCAATGAATTTTCTTTTATAGCCTTGGCTATCACTGATTACTTTATTCTTTTCAAGATACACCTCAATCAATTTTCGTTTATTGCCTTAATTATCTTTGATTAACTTATTTATTTCGAGCTATGCTCCTGATTAATTTCTTTCACATCCATTGTTGTGATCTTTTTCAAGCATTTTCTATTTAAATAATAATTAATGGACTAATAATACTTTCATAAAAGGAGTTTCGCATCTTCTAAATAATATGAAAATCTGAAACAAGGCTATTGTTTAGAACTCACCAAGCCTAAGAGTTTGGAAATATTGAAAGATGATTATCTCTTTTGGATTTTCATTGGTTGGAAAAAAAGACAAGATATTTTGTCAAGTGATACCATCACGACAAATGACGAGCAATCTCAACCCAAGTGTAGAAGGGGATCATTCTTGAGAAAAGAAAAAGATACCCTACATTCACACAAATTTCAGGCACATACATCAGGTCATTATACCCAAGGAATGTTGTAACGGATCAAATTGATACAAATTCTATACCTCTGAGTGGTAACAGGATGGATGGAAGAAACCAAATGTTATTCCCCTGAAGTTGTAGTAGGAAGTAAAAACTTTATGTCCCAGAAGGAACAATGGAAAGGACTCTGAAATTACAGCGGGGCAAGCTTGCTGAGCAGAATATGATTGTTTCTTTGGGCTTTCTGTCAAAGATACCAGCTGAACGAGAAAGCATAGTAACGCATCAGCGATAGAACCTTGATGAACTATGAGCAGTGACAACCCAAAAAGAGATCATTCTCATGCAAATATCATTCATACACTTCCAATTAGGAGCATTTGATTCATTCCGGTCATTGTATCCTAATCGTTGTACATTAAAAAAAAAAAGAAAAAAAAGAAGGAGATTATTCTTATGACATTCTGCATTCATGCAAATGTCATCCCTAATTAGGAGCATTAGATTCATTCTGATCATTGCATCCTAATCATTATACAGGGATCATTCTCATGAAATTCTGTATTCATGCAAATGTCATCCATAATAAATTTAGTTGGGAGTATTAGATCAATTCCAATCATTGCATTCTAATCATTTTACAAAAAAAAGGATCATTCTTATGACATTATGCATTCATGCAAATATCGTCCATGATACATTCGAGTTTACAGGACATGTCCCCCAGAGGACGGTGTAGCAACGTCAGTGAATTCACAGATCTTATCTCCCTAAGCAGTAGTGGAGTAGATCGAATTTGGTGAATCTTATCTTCATGTATCGGCAATGGAGTAGATTCAAGCTACTAACCTTATCTCCCTGAAGTAGCAAGGGAGCAGGTTAAAGTTTATAGTCTTATCTTCTTGATGTATCAAGGGAGCATACTAAAAATAGTAGATCTTGTCTCTTCAAGATAGCAGTGGGCAAATCGAATTTGGCAAATTTTATCTTCGCGATGTAGCAAGGGAGCAAATTTTGGCCACTAGCCTTATCTTCCTGATGTAGCAAGGGAGCAGGCTAAAGAAATTAGTCTTGTCTCCTTGAAGTTGAAGTGGAGTAGACTGAAGACAACAGATCTTACCTTCTTGAAATTGCAGAAAGAAGATCGAAGATGTTAGCTTTAGCTCTCTGAGTTTGCAGTAGAGTGAGCTAAAAGACAGCAGATCTGGCATCTTGAAGTTACAGTGAAACAGATCGAAGACATTAGTCTTGTCTCCCTAAAGTTGTAGTGGAGCGTATTGAAAGTGAGAGATCTTACCTTCCCGAGGTTGTATGAAGAAGATCGAAGACATCAGATTTGGCATTCCTGAAGTTGTAAGAAGTATATCGAAGACATCAAATCTTGTCTCTTAGAGTTTGCAGTGGAACAGATCGAAGACAGCAGATCTGGCATTTTTGAAGTTGCAGGAAGCAGATCAAAGACATCAAATCTTGTCTCCTTGAGTTTGCAGTAGAGCAGATCGAAGACAGCAGATCTGGCATTCCTGAAGTTACAAGAAACAAATCAAAGACATCAGATCTTGTCTCCCTGAGTTTACAGTGGAGAAGATCGAAGACAGCAGATCTGGGATTCTTGAAGTTGCAGGAAGTAGATCGAATACATCAGAGCCTGCCTCCCTGAGTTTGCAGTGGAGCAGACTAAAGATAGCAGATTTGGAGTTCCTGAAGTTGAGGAAGCAGATCGAAGACATCAGATCTTGTCTCCCTGAGTTTGCAGTAGAGCAGATTGAAGATAGCAGATCTTATCTTCCTGAAGTTACAGGAAGCAGATCGAAGATATTAGCCTGCCTCCCTGAGTTTGCAGTGGAACAGACTAAAGATAGCAGATCTGGCATTCCTGAAGTTGCAAGAAGCATATCGAAGACATCAGATCTTATCTTCCTGAGTTTGTAGTGTAGCAGATTGAAGATAGCAGATCTTATCTTCCTGAAATTGCAGGAAGCAAATCGAAGATATTAGCCTGTCTCCTTAAAGTTACAACAGTGCAGACTGAAGATAGCAGATCTTATCTTCTTGAAGTTGCAGGAAGCAGATCGAAGATATTAGCCTATCTCCTTAAAGTTGCAGTGGAGCAAACTAAAATAGCAGATCTGGCCTTCCTGAGGTTGCAGTGAAGCAAATCAGAGACATCAGCCTTGTTTCCCTGAATTTGCAGTGGAGCAGGATAAAAGATTGCGTATCTTGTCTTCCTGAAATTACAGCGAAGTAGATTGAAGCTGTCAGACTTACAGTTCAATACTTCTAAAGTTGTAGTTCCAATACCCCTGAAGTTGCAGTTAGGTTGGAAGCCATTTGGAGAAGACGAGGACCAAGAAGTCAAGACTCGACAAGACCGGGCAAAATTGGTCCTTTTATAGTCTTTGCTCTATTCCCGTTACACGGCAATGAGCAAAGAGGGGCAGCTGTTATAGGCCCAATTTGTCCAGGCCTATGCCATAAAAAACAAAAAAAAAATAATGTTTAAAAGTCCTTTTTACACCCAATAAATACAAAGCTCGATTGACCCAAAACCCTAAAAAATTTTAGCAAACCCTAGCCCTAACGGCATGGTGCTGTCGTAGCCTCCATCATGCCTTCACTGCCGAGCGTCGTGCCGCCTTCATCACTAGGAATCATGCCCCATCTTCGCCATTTACCTACAAGAAGGAAATAAAACGCAATAAAGGCAGATAACAAAGAAAGAAAGCAGCCAAAAATAGAGAAAATGACAGAGAAAATAAACAGTGATAGAGAAAAGGAAACAATGATGAAAAGGCTGTATATTTTCTGCTATAAAAGCCCTAAGACTCGATTGTAATAGGGGGATATTTTTGGAAATAAAATGGAGAAATACCAAAAAATCAAAAAGAATAGATCTGAATATTGGAAAAGTTTTGTTACGCTTCGTTTCTTTACTTTGTGTTTATTCTTGTTCTTTGCAAATCCATTCTAATATAGAACAAAAACGCCAAAATCAAAATAGAAATACTAGAAGAGATTTTTATATTTCTTTTTTTAAAAATGTTTTTTACATATCTACATATATGTATATACGTAAGTATAAAAAAAGGTGCTTACCCTAGTGATGGTCGAAAAAGGCGTTCTTGTTATTTTCCCACCGCCGCAGATGGCGGCGCCAGCGCCGACAAACGGTGACGTTTCGACAGACCCTTGACCGGACGAAGAGGGGGTGAGAGAGTATTGAGAGGATTTGTTTCAGTTTTTTTTTTTTTTTTTTTTTTGAGGAAGAAGAAGAAAATGAAATTTTTGGGCTAAAAAGTGCTATTTATATACCTGTGAAATGACGCCGTTTTGAATGTAACCCCAAACCCGGCCCATGAGCCCTGACCGGATCTGGTATGTCACGGAGTAAAAACGTTTGAAATATTTTGATTATCTGGTGAAAACTGAAAAAAAAAATATTGTTAAGGTTATAAAACAGTGTTTGATAAAACTCATGAGGGATTGATTTTTTTTCAAACATGGTTGTGTTGAAAACCTTTGAAAAATCATTTGATCCTTTATTTTTTTTTGGAACCTTCAAGGTTATGGTTGACTCAGTGAATTTTGCAACCCGATGGTAACATCTTTGAAAACTCGTAGAAGTTACTTAATTTTGAAAATGTTACTTTTAACCGATTCACTTAACATTTTATAGTTTCATTTGTAATATAGTATAAGTAAAGTAAAAACAATTATGTAAACATCCAAAATAATAAACTAGCGGCCTTATTACAATCCAAATCAAAAATTTAGTAAATAAACAAATTTAAACTGTATTAAATAAAATCCCAAATCCAAGGAACAAGCATGGCCGCCTCGAGTCCTCTCCGACTCCATCTCCACGATCTACTCATCTGCAAAATAATATGGGAAGGGGTGAGTCACCAAGACTCAGTGTATAAATCTCCAACCCAGAAGTGCAACTCATACACAAATTATTAGTATAACATGCAAACATGCAACCCAAACTAACCATCCAAACTCCTTTAACTACCCCGTGTGGTCAAAACCACTGGTGGTCAAAACTACTGGTGACCGGAGTCACAAATCAAGTGACGGGGCCAACCCATCATATGGTCAAAACCACTGATGACCATAGGTCACAATTATCAACATGTGGTCAAAACCACTGGTGGTACCAAACCACTGGGACTTAGTCACAATTTATCATCGGTGTGGTCAAAACCACTGGTGACCGAAGTCACAATTAATCGGATGGGGCCAACCCATCTTGTTGTCAAAACCACTGGTGACAGTCCATAGAGAAAATCCCCCTCCTCTCATCAATCCCATTACCAACATGCTCAGATCATGCTTAACATATTATCATAAATCATGCATAATAGTCATGGCATAACATATTACCCATCATGTCATCCATAACAGATTTTAAAACACAAGTGACTTACCCGGAATCCATGCTCATGTCCACAAGCAAATCACTACCACAATGATTAAATCGTAACATAATAGCAATGCTAACTAATAAAGTGTGTAAGAGATTTACACACCTGTTTACTCGTGAGACTAGCAAATCCCGAACTATACTAGCGAAACCTCGAGAGGTTGTTTCCCCCTACATTCGGCCACACATATACTTTAGATCTATTAGCCATTCGGCTATACTAATAATCCTGAAGGATATGCCGTACTCGAAATAACACTCACCTTGGTTGCTGATTTGGTCTCCTACCAAATCCTGGAAACACCCACCAAGACCTCCTTGTATTCGGCTACACTAGCACACTTCAACAGTTAGCCTTCGGCTTTTCCAAAATATCTAATGAATAGGCTTAAGAAGAAATTCTTTACCATAGACTTACCAAATCGATTAGTAGAGAACGGAGGCTTAATTCGGCAGTTTCAAAATCCCGTAACACCTTATGAGAAAATAGTTTCACAAGTAGTTAGCCAAACCATCCACAAATGCCGGATTTCGACTTTTCCTTCATATAAGTCGATAGAGAAAGAGATAATATGGAAGGAAGGTTTCAGCAATCACTTACCCTTACAAACCGATTTGAAGAAGAAATCCCGAAGAGAACCTATGCCCACCTGATATTCGGCCAAAGTGGATCTAATAAGAGGAGGGAGATTTAGGCAAAAGATTGGAGTAGATTCAGCTTACACAAGATGGAAGGGATGGAGTTTGAGTAGAATGGGGGTGATAGGTTCGGCCAAGTAGAACAAAAGAAAAGAAGGATTTGAAGAATTTTGAGCAATGGGGCTAGAGAGAATTCAGCCAAAACAAATTGGAGAGAAAAAGAAAAACCAATTTGATGAATTTCGGCACCTCCCTACTATACTCAAAACCGATTGTGGATGGCCCTAAGGAGTCCTACATTCGGCCATTGCTCCCTTAAGGTGATAAATCTTATCTTTTGATTATCACCCTTTAAATTAAATTAAAAACAACACCTATCTTCTATCCCCCCCTTTATCACCTCTTCAAATAAAAATATAAAATAAAATAATGATAATACTTACTCTTCCAGCCGAATTTAAAAGCAAAAATTAAGCTTATCCTTATCAAATTAAGAGTCCATGAGCAGGCCACCAGCTCACTCCCTTCACGCCAGCATGCATAAAAAAAAAAGAATACCCATTGTTGCCCATGCTACTCGAACATGGGACCTCACTGCCGCAGCCCCTTACAACGCCCCAAGCCACTTTACCACATCGACTTTCATGTCCATAATCCTCGCCATTTATTTTTAAGGCCTACCTAGCCCATCACCCTATACGTAATGCAAAAAGTAAAACTCCCAAGCGCCACTCCAGCAACTCGAACCCAAGACCTGCGCCAAGCGTCACTTCCAGGCCCTTAAGTGGTGCCCAACGCCACTTCTACCAACCAGCTCCTTGTGTCATGTTTCTTCCGAAATTTCTCTTAACCCCTATCTCACCTAGCTCCCACCTCTTAGGCACTAAAAGAAACTTCCATCCCTAAGTCAGACCTAGCCCGGGGTTATAACTAGACCCTAGAATATGTCAAGCAATCAAGCATACATATTTCTTCAAGCACACACATGGGAAAAATAATTAAATTCCAAACAACCCCTAATTCAGGATGTTACATTGAGAATCATTTTCGGAGGCCAAAGCGACATCGTTTTGTGCCTCCGACCCGCGACCTGACCCATTAAGCCCAGGATCCGCGTGTTTTCTTAGGAAGGGCTATTTGCGCTTTTAGCCCTTCCGCATTTTTTGGTTTTTTAATTGAGCTTTCTTTTATTTTTAATTTTTCCCGTAAATTTTGTCCCAAGTTCATTTTAGTCTTGAGCCAAGTGCAGCGTTTTGGAGGGAGGAAATATTTTCCCCTTTAGTCCCTCCATGTCATTCGCGCATTCAAATAGGCCTCTTTCTCTTTTATTTTTTTTAAATTCACCCCAAATATATGTTTCAAGATCAATTTAGTCTGTTTTTTTATTTTCTTTTATTATTATTACTATTATTATTATTTAATATTTTTATTATTACTATCAATATTATTAGTCTCATTATTATTTAATATTATTCTTATTATTGTTATTTTTTATCACCGTTATTATTGCCACTTTCGTTATTTCTATTATTATTTCTTTTGACATTAACATATATTATTATTGATATTACTATTATTATTACTATTATTTTATTATTATTAATATACTTTTATTTTTATTACTACTATCTTTTTTATTATTACTATTAATTTTCATATCATTACTATTATTTTATTATTACCTATATTATTTTATTTTTACTATTACTCTTATTATTGTTTTCATTATTATTATTATCATTATTTTTATTATTGCCCTTATTTATTTATTTTTTATTACTAATATTTATTTGTTAACACATTTTCATTATAATTTATTATTTTTTGTAACTATTATTATTTTATTGTCTTTAAATTATTTTATCTAGTATTTATTTATTTACTAATTTACTATTTGCTATTTGCTATCATTTTCCTCTGTTCATCTATTTTTTTCTTATTATTTCATATAGATTGCTAATTTTAAATTCTATTTTATTATATTTTGTTTCGCTTTTATTTTTGTTATTTACATTATTATCCTTGTTTTATTCTATTATGTATTTGTATTATAATTCATCTTCCATTCTATTATGGCCATATCACATTTTATTCGAGACATTACAATTTTCATTTTGAAATAATTAAACATTCCACGTTCTAAGGTTCGAAAGAAATCGTACCCTAACTTACTGGGTTTCGATTTTTCTCATCAAATCTAAAGAACCTATTATTTTATTTTTAAAATTAAAGCACATGGGTTAAATAAAGACTTATTTTCGGGAATTCAAAATGTTGTGTCCTAACTCACTGGATATGATATTCTGTTGTCTCGATATAAGGATTTCCAAAATCAACGGCAATATTTTGTATTTGGGGAATTTTGAGATATTGTACCCTAACTTACTGGGTTTCGTTTTCTCATGTGACCCAAATAATTGAATACCCATCTTAATTTTAAATGCACAAGTTTTAAACGATGAAAGACAAGCTTAGTTTTGAGGATTCGAAATGTCGTATCCTAACTCACTGGGTATGATATTTTATTCCTTCGAAATAAGCAGATCTTAGTATCTGGATTAATTTATTTAATTTTTTTAACAAAAAGGGATCATCTTTTAAAATCTTTTCAAATTTTCGACATTAGGACATCAAATAATCAATTAGGTACCAATTTTGGGTGTCACGAGGGTGCTAATCCTTCCTCGTGCGTAATCGACTCTCGAACCTGGTTTTCTAAATTTCGTAGACCAAAACTATCATTTTAACGATCAATCACAAGGTGATCTGATCACACCTAAACAAAAAAGGATCGGTGGCGACTCTCGTTTTAGTTTTTTTAGTCGATCCCCATTTTTCATAAAAACTTTAAAAATAGTTTCGACAATAAGCATATAAAAGACTATGTGAGGTAACAAAATATCCTTACCTTGAAACAATTTAATCACAATAATCTTGCAAGTTATGCAAGGCATTTGTATCGCCAAATACAATGCTAATTTAATCTTCATTACCTTATAAGAATTAAACATGAAACACCCCAAACCCGGCCCAAAAAGCCTGACCGGATTTGATATGTTCCTCGAGTAAAACTTTAGCAATTCTCGCTTTGTTTAAGAAAAACTTAATGATTTTGAATAAAATAGATTAACTTAAAGATCGGGTTGAAATCAAATTGTAAAGTAAATTTGTATCTTCTTAAAACATTATTTTTAAGAGAAATTAATAAGTTAAAAGAAAACCAAATTTAATGAAAAATTTATTAATATTGTGAAAATATATTTTGTTTTCAAAAAGCAGTTTAAATTATTTATCAAAAACCATTTAGTTATTTAATTAATAATTGTTCATGGCGAAATAAAAATAAATCCAAACACAAAAATTAAAAATAAGTTCATAGTGGCCTTATTACACAAAAATAGCAAAGCCCATAATAAATTCTAAATAAGTTTAATAAGTTTAATTTGGAAAATCTCCAAAATACTTTGTTTGAGCATTGGCCACCACGTAGCCCTCGCTGACCCGATCCATCGCGCTAAGAGTCATCTGAAAAATTATCCCACAAATGGGGTGAGTCATAAACTCAATGTGTAACACATACATTAAAAAGCCCATTTGATCATAGCCTTTAAGCCCATTAATAACACATATAGCCATAGGCCCATTTTTAGTCATATTTAGCCAAAAGCCCATTTTTATAGCAGATCAAATAATAATCATTTAAAATCACATGGATGTATACAGATAATGAAATGCAAACCCGGCCCACCTAAATATCCATCCGCTACACACCACCCGTACCAACCAATCACACCGTGGGGATTACTAAATCGACCCTCCATCCGTTACACACCATCAAAGGCAGTTGCTGCAGTCAACATGCACATCGCCCTTATAATTTTGTGGCAAGGCCACCAGACAAATGTGACCGAAGTCACCAGATTCAAAATATGTGACCGAAGTCACCAGATTCACGTATGTGACCGAAGTCACCGGATTCAAATATGTGACCGAAGTCACCGGATTCAAATATGTGACCGAAGTCACCAGATTATGTGGTAAAACCACCATAATACTTCCCCTTTATCAATTTTACCCATATGCCCATGCACATACATATTATTTAGTTTTCACGCCATTTACCCCAAAATCATAATATAATCATACTTATTTCACATTTATGCATATAGCAAAATTAACGAAGCATTGGGGTAAACATACCTGAATATCACATACCATTGAATGGTACCCGCAACCATTATTACACATATTTTCATACAAATCACATTTAATAAACATCTATGAGATTTAATATAATGTTACACACCTTATGACAGTGAGAACGATATCTTCCCACTCGTCAACACCTAATTTATTAACACATCTGATTAGAACACACTATTACTTATAATCTATATTATAGATGAGAGATCCAAATCCTTACCCTCAGATTCTCGAACAACCGTTTTTGTGGTTTTTCTCCGCTAGATGGATCAAAAGCCGCTGGCAACCCACTAACGAAAAGTGGTTCGGTTGTACGCACGACTTCAAATAACCGATCTTCATTAGGAGAGGGTCTACAACCCGTGGAAAATCTCTTATCCCGACATGACCTTCGCTTGAAGTTTGAGGTATAACAATGCCTCCTCTCTTCCAAACACTGCATCGCTCTTTTCGAACCTATCTTGTTAGTCTCAAAATCACCCCTAAAATAAAGTTGATTAATAATCTATCTAAAAGAATTGATATAACCGAAAGTGATATTCTTACCTTGGATGATTTCGAAAGGTTTCTTTTAAAACGTTGGTTTTCAAAAAGATTGTTAAAAATCCCTTCCAAGGATTCGGCCTAAGAGAGAAAAAAATAAGAGAATTATGTTTCTAAATCGGCTATAATAAAAGGAGATAATGAAAACAATTGACCAAAAATCTTACTTGACCACTTGAAGATTCGGCCTTGAACAAAAAGAAGAGAAAAATATGGTGTTTTGGCTATGGTGGTTTCGGGTTTCCAACAAAAGAAGAGAAAGATTGAGATGAAAATAGAGAATGGGAGTTTCTGCCTTAGCAAAGTAAATGAGAAGAGAAATTTGAGAGAAAAGGATGATTTGCTTTTTGGTAAAAATGGTTTCAGTTGAAAGTGAAAAAGAAAGAAAAATGAAAAGAAAAAGAAAGAGAAAGGGAAAGAAAGAAATTAAGAATGCCCTTTGATACTAGATGGTTCTAAGACTAAAGAGGAGAAAAGAAAAGAAAAGAAAATTATCTTCAAAGTTTCTTTGGTGTTTTCTTTGAATGAGGGAAAAAGAAAAGAAGAAATGTTTTCCAAACTTTTGATGCTTTTGACTATAGAGGACAAGAATTTGAGAGAATAGGTACTTTAACCAAAATGGTCAAAATGAAAGCCAAAACAAGGCAAAACTTTTACCTAATGTCATTAACAAAATTCGGCTAGGAAGAGAGCTTTTGGAGAAATGAGAAAAGATGCACAAAATGCTAGAATTTTTGGCCAACTATCACCCCCTAATCCAAAGTCAAATTCGGCCAACATGTATGCCAACATAATCCCCCTTTTTCCTCCACATTTCTTCCCCATCAATCCTTTGTTTCCTAACACAATTAAGCCTTCTCCCTTAGCCCCTAAAGCCGACCAGGTTCATGGTCAAATGACCATGAAAAAGCTTCCAAAACATCCTCCTTTCTTCAAGCCTTTTGTCCCCCTATCTTACCATATCATCATGATCCCATGCCATAACTTCTAGCTTGGCTTTTTCATATAGTCTACTAACCAAAAATAAGAAGATGACCATCCATTCTAGAATAGTCTTAGCCAACACTATAGGAAAGAAAATAAAAAAAAATTAAAATTCTTCCATTTGCTAGCTAGGGGATTCGAACCTCTCTCCTCATGCATTCACTCATGCACCATTACCAGTTTGCCAAATGACTTATTATGCTTTAAACCTCTTGTCAATATTTCTTAAAGCCTATCTTGCTTAGCTCCATCTTAATTTATTAAAAACTTAATATTTCACTAAGCATTCACTTACATAATGAAGTTCAAAAATAAACTTCCAAAACAAACTCAATCATATTTAGGCATGCAACAACATTTCATTAAGTAGAGATGCATAACCTCTAATTATCAGGATGTTACAGTTCTACCCTCTTAAAAATAATTTCATCCTCGAAATTACCTGGTTGGAACAAGTGAGGGTATTGTTGTCGCATCGCTTCCTCCGGTTCCTACGTAGCTTCTTCTGATCCATGATTACGCCATAACACTTTGACGAGAGGAACCGATTTTCTTCGTAAAACCTTTACATCCCGCTCTAGGATTTGAATTGGCTCCTCTTCATAGGACAAATCTGGTCTTAATTCCACCTCCTCAACTGACACTACATGAGATGGATCCGACCGGTAATGGCGTAACATTGAAACATGGAACACATCGTGCATTTGCTTCAACTCCGAAGGCAAATCTAACTAATATGCCACAGATCCGACCTGCTTCACAACCCGATAAGGTCCAATGAACCTGGGACTTAACTTCCCTTTGCGACCAAATCTCATCACCTTTTTCCAAGGTAAGACCTTTAGGAATACTTGATCCCCCACAGCAAACTCTATTTCTTTCCGCTTAAGATCTGCGTACGACTTTTGTCTGTCAAATGCTTCCTTTAACCGAGCCCGAATTACCTTAACCTTTTCTTCGGATTCAGCCACTATTTCTAGACCCAAAATCTGACGTTCCCCTAATTCTGTCCAACATGTAGGAGTGCGACACTTCCGTCCATATAGTGCTTCATATGGTGCCATCCGAATACTGGCTTGGTAACTTTTGTTGTACACAAATTTCGCTAACGGTAAGAACTCTTCCCAACTTCCCCTGAAATCTATCACACATCCCCTTAACATATCTTCTAAGATTTGGATTACTCGTTCAGACTGTCCGTCAGACTGTGGATGAAATGCCATACTGAAGTCCAATCTGGTTCCCAAAGCCTGATGCAATGCTTTCCAAGACTGAGACATAAACCTCGGATCTCTATCCGAAATAATCGACACCGGCACTCCATGCAATCTCACAATCTCAGCCACATATAACTTCGCCAATTTTTGCAAAGAGTAATCAACCCGAACTGGGATAAAATGTGCAGATTTCATCAATCGGTCCACTATTACCCATACAGAGTCTTTTTTAGTAGGCGTAAGAGGAAGCCCACTAACAAAGTCCATGGTGATTCTCTTCCACTTCCACTGCGGAATCTTTATTGGCTGAAGTAATTTCGAAGGTACTTGATGTTTAGCCTTGACTTGCTGACACGTTATGCACTTTCCTACAAACTCCGTAACTTCTCGCTTAAGACCAGGCCACCAAAATTGATCTCGCAAATCTCGGTATAACTTACTTCCTCTAGGATGCATAGCATAGGGGCTACCATGCGATTCCTGAAGAATTTTTTGCCTCAACTCCTGATCCCCGGCAAGATCTGATTTTACCTTTGAAACACAATACCCCATCACTGTTAATACCATAATCTTCCAATTCCCCACTTTGCACCTGCCGAAGCTTTACACTCAGATCTTCGTCTACTAACTACCTCTCTTTCACTTGACTCAACCATGTCGGCTTAACTTGTAATTCTGCCAACAAGCTTTCGTCATCGTAAAGACTAAGATGTGCAAACATCGCCCTTAAATCTGACACCACATTTCGACTTAGAGCGTCTGCAACCACATTCGCCTTGCCCTGGTGGTACTCAATAGAACAGTCGTAGTCTTTCAACAACTCTATCCACCTTCGCTGCCTCAAATTCAGTTCTTTCTGAGTTAGTAGATATTTCAGACTCTTGTGGTCCGTGTATATCACTGACTTTTCCCCGTATAAATAATGTCTCCAAACTTTAAGAGCAAAGACTACAGCTGCCAACTCCAAATCATACGTCGGGTAATTAACCTCGTGTGGTCTCAACTGCCGAGACGCATATGCAACTACCATCTCGTCTTGCATCAGAACACATCCTAATCCTGTGTGAGAAGTGTCACAATACACGACAAAATCCTTTCCTGCCTCAAGCTGAATCAAAACCGGAGCTTCAGTCAAAACCCTCTAGAGCTTCTCAAAGCTCTCTTGCTACTTATAAGCCCACACGAAAGGTACTTCCTTTCTCAATAATTTCATTAAAGGTGCAGCTATCGATGAAAATCCTTTAACAAATCTTCTGTAATAACCTGCTAATCCCAAGAAACTGCGAACCTTAGTTACGGACTTGGGTGGTTTCCAATCTAGTACAGCTTCAATCTTCCGAGGATCCACCCTTATCCCTTCCGCAGACACCACATGACCTAAAAACGTGACTTCCTTCAGCCAAAATTCACACTTGCTAAATTTGGCATATAGCTTCCTCTCCCTTAAAACTTGCAACACAATCCGGAGATGCTTATCATGCTCCATTTTAGACTTAGAATACACCAGGATGTCGTCTATGAATACCACGATGAATTGATCCAAGTAGGGTTGAAAAATCCGGTTCATCATATCCATGAACGTAGCTGGGGCGTTCGTCAATCCGAATGGCATTACCAGAAATTCATAATGCCCATATCTAGTTCGAAAGTTGTCTTATGGATATCTGCTTCTTTCACCTTAAGCTGATGATACCCCGACCTTAAATCAATCTTTGAGAATACCGCAGCTCCTTTAAGCTGATCAAACAAGTCGTCGATCCTCGGTAAAGGATACTTGTTCTTGATGGTCAGCTTATTCAACTGCCGGTAATCTATACACATCCTCATCGTTTTGTCTTTCTTCTTCACGAATAGGACCGGTGCTCCCCATGGAGACACACTAGGTCGGATAAATCCACGATCAAGCAACTCCTGAATCTGAGCCTTAAGCTCAACTAACTCCTTCGGTGCCATTCTATATGGAGCAATAGAAACTGGCGCCGTTTCAGGCAATAAGTCAATCCCGAATTCTACCTCTCGATCCGGAGGCAATCCTGAAAGTTCTTTCGGAAAAACATCTACAAATTCATTCACAGTCCTGACTTCTTCAACAGTTGCCTCCTTAGCCTCCAAGGCACTTACCAACATCAGAAAGGCTACACATCCCTTTCTAACCATCTTTTCTACCTTAAGAGCGGATACTACATTCGATAAGTAATTTCATCTCTCGCCCATCACCACAACTTTTTTGTCATCAATAGTTCTTAGGACATCCGCTTAGCAAAGACAATCCACATTTGCACGATACTTCACTAGCCGGTCCATGCCTAAGATCGTGTCGAACTCTCCGAATGGCAACTCTATTAAATCACCAAAATTGCGCCCCTTGAACTTCTAAAGGCACTTCCTTAAAGAGTTTGTCTATTACTACCGCTCATCCTAAAGGACTAAGTATATCATCTTCCTAGGTGCGCCTCGAAGTCACATACAAAGTTCCAGATACTTCACTAGCGATATAAGAGTGAGTTGACCCTATATCTATCAAAGCAATAAAGGGCAACCCAGAAATCAGAAACATACCCGTGATAACATCAGGTGCGTCACTGTCTTCTCTGCGATGAACTGCATATACTAGACCTAGCTGTCTCACCTCAGAGCTACTACTGCCTCTGCCTGAAGTTTCGCGACCTCTACCAGAATCATTACCCCTTCTATTTGGACCACGGCCCCTTATCGGCTGTTGTTCACCTCTGCCAGCCTGATTAACACCCTGACCTGCTGGGCGGTTCTTATCTGAATTCATCGGGTAATCCTTTATCATATGATCTTTAGACCCGCACTTGAAACATCCCCCGGTCTTTTTCCAACATTCTCCCGGGTGCATCTTCCCACATTGAGCACAAACACGATGCTGTCCTCCCGTAGTAGTCTGCTGACCTCGTGGCCCATCAATTCTTATTTTCTTTTGAAAATTTCCGGATGACCCTGAAGACCCAAAGCTTCTCTTATTCTTATTCGCCCTCATTCCTGCTTCGCTCTCTCACCGCTTAACTTCTTCACTATTCTTGCCCTTTCTACTAAGATTGCAAAATCTCTTTCCGGTGTGGAGCAATCATCACTGCAGCTCATCTCTAAGCCCATCCTCAAATCGACACACCGTTCATATTCAAGAGCCACTATCCCTGGCATATCGGCTAAGTCGCAAAAATTCGCTTCATATTCACTATCGACTTATTTCCTTGCACTAAATTCGAAACACCTTTCTCTGGGAGTCGATGTAACTAGCTCCAACGTATTTTCCTTCGAACTTAACTTTAAAATACCCCCAGTCCACTCGATCCACAGGGGTACTCTCCTTGATAGTGAGCCACCACTGGTAAGCCTCATCACGGAGTAGTGAAACAGCACCTTTCAACTTTTCTTCTATAGTGCAGTCCAAATCATCCATTATCCTCTCGACTGCCTCCAACCAATATTCAGCTACATTTGGAGCTACTCCAGATACTCCCCTAAAAACCTCAGCTCCATTTGATCTTAGTCTCTCAGCTACTGACTTTCGAGACCCATTTCCCGTGCTAGCTTCTGCTACTCATTCCAAAACTCGAAGTACAGCTTGTGATACTGCGTCACCTCCTTCATTTTGCTCTTGAAAATCCACCCCAACAATGGTATGAGCTTCGTTTTGGAACCTTGACCAGATCTAACTGGTTCCGACATAGTCATTCTTCCTCTCTGGCGTCACGACGACCACGCCCCTAGAACTCATGTCTACTACGCGTAGATATCTGCTTTTATGAAAAGTCTTATGCATTAGAGTCTTTTCACTTCTTATTAAAAGAAAGTTTTATGCAATGATATTCATGGTTTTTCCATAGTAGTACACATACACCTAGGGTCCATGTCTCTAAAGTATAGTTTCCTTAGGCTTATCACTTTAAAATATCATACATTCACATCACTTTATCAACAAAAAGTACTTACCGATGGATCCGGTTGAGAACTCGGTGCCATGCTTCTATAAAACCTTTTAACTTAAGAAAACTTTCGTAAAGTCATTTCTACTTTGATTTTGAAAACGCTGTGGGCTTCACAACCCAAGGCGAGAGTTTAAAAGCGGCTCGATACCAAGTTGAAACACCACAAACCCGGCCCAAAAAGCCTGACCGGATTTGATATGTTCCTCGAGTAAAACTTTAGCAATTCTCGCTTTGTTTAAGAAAAACTTAATGATTTTGAATAAAACAGATTAACTTAAAGATCGGGTTGAAATCAAATTGTAAAGTAAATTTGTATCTTCTTAAAACATTATTTTTAAGAGAAATTAATAAGTTAAAAGAAAACCAAATTTAATGAAAAATTTATTAATATTGTGAAAATATATTTTGTTTTCAAAATCAGTTTAAATTATTTATCAAAAACCATTTAGTTATTTAATTAATAATTGTTCATGGCGTAATAAAATAAATCCAAACACAAAAATTAAAAATAGTTCATAGTGGCCTTATTACATAAAAATAGCAAAACCCATAATAAATTCTAAATAAGTTTAATAAGTTTAATTTGGAAAATCTCCAAAATACTTTGTTTGAGCATTGGCCACCACGTAGCCCTCACGACCCGATCCATCGCGCTAAGAGTCATCTCAAAAATTATCCCACAAATGGGGTGAGTCATAAACTCAATGTGTAACACATACATTTAAAAGCCCATTTGATCATAGCCTTTAAGCCCATTAATAACACATATAGCCATAGGCCCATTTTTAGTCATATTTAGCCAAAAGCCCATTTTTATAGCAGATCAAATAATAATCATTTAAAATCACATGGATATATACAGATAATGAAATGAAAACCCGACCCACCTAAATATCCATCCGCTACACACCACCCGTACCAACCAATCACACCGTGGGGATTACTAAATCGACCCTCTATCCGCTACACACCATCGAAGGCAGTTGCTGCAGTCAACATGCACATCGCTCTTATAATTTTGTGGCAAGGCCACCAGACAAATGTGACCAAAGTCACCAGATTCAAAATATGTGACCGAAGTCACCAGATTCACATATGTGACCGAAGTCACCGGATTCAAATATGTGACCGAAGTCACCAGATTCAAATATGTGACCGAAGTCACCGGATTATGTGGTAAAACCACCAGAATACTTCCCCTTTATCAATTTTACCCATATGCCCATGCACATACATATTATTTAGTTTTCATGCCATTTACCCCAAAATCATAATATAATCATACTTATTTCACATTTATGCATATAGCAAAATTAATGAAGTATTGGGGTAAACATACCTGAATATCACATACCATTGAATGGTACTCGCAACCATTATTACACATATTTTCATACAAATCACATTTAATAAAGATCTATGAGATTTTAATATAATGTTACACACCTTATGACAGTGAGAACAATACCTTCCCGCTCGTCAACACCTAATTAGAACACACTATTACTTATAATCTATATTATAGATGAGAGATCCAAATCCTTACCCTCAATTCTCGAACAACGTTATTTGTGGTTTTTCTCCGCTAGATGGATCAAAACCACGACAACCCACTAACGAAAAGTGGTTCGGTTGTACGCACGACTTCAAATAATCGATCTTCGTTAGCAGAGGGTCCACAACCCGATGGAAAATCTCTTATCCCCGATACATCCCTTCGTTTGAAGTTTGAGGGTATAACAGTGCCTCCTCTCTTCCAAACACTCCGTACTGCTCTTTTCGAACCTATCATGTTAGTCTCAAAATCACCCCTAAAATAAAGTTGATTAATAATCTATCTAAAAGAATTGATATAATCGAAAGTGATATTCTTACCTTGGATGATTTTGAAAGGTTTCTCTTAAAACGTTGGTTTCCAAAAAGATTCTTAAAAATCCCTTCCAAGGATTCGGCCTAGGAGAGAAAAAAAATAAGAGAATTATGTTTCTAAATCGGCTATAATAAAAGGAGATAATGAAAACAATTGACCAAAAATCTTACTTGACCACTTGAAGATTCGGCCTTGAACAAAAAGAAGAGAAAAATATGGTGTTTTGGCTATGATGGTTTCAAGTTTCCAACAAAAGAAGAGAAAGATTGAGATGAAAATAGAGAATGGGAGTTTTGGCCTTAGCAAAGTAAATGAGAAGAGAAATTTGAGAGAAAGGGATGATTTGCTTTTTGGTAAAAATGGTTTCGGTTGAAAGTGAAAAAGAAAGAAAAATGAAAAGAAAAAGAAAGAGAAAGGGAAAGAAAGAAATTAAGAATGCCCTTTGATGCTAGATGGTTCGGCACTAAAGAGGGAGAAAAGAAAAGAAAATTATCTTCAAAGTTTCTTTGGTGTTTTCGGCAATGAGGGATAAAGAAAAAGAAGAAATGTTTTCCAAACTTTTTGATGCTTTTGACTATAGAGGACAAGAATTTGAGAGAATAGGTACTTTAACCAAAATGGTCAAAATGAAAGCCAAAACAAGGCAAAACTTTTACCTAATGTCATTAACAAAATTCAGCTAGGAAGAGAGCTTTTGGAGAAATGAGAAAGATGCACAAAATGCTAGAATTTTTGGCCAACTATCACCCCCAATCCAAAGTCAAATTCGGCCAACATGTATGCCAACATAATCCCCCTTTTTCCTCCACATTTCTTCCCCATCAATCCTTTGTTTCCTAACACAATTAAGCCTTCTCCCTTAGCCCCTAAAGCCGACTAGGTTCATGGCCAAATGACCATGAAAAAGCTTCCAAAACATCCTCCTTTCTTCAAGCCTTTTGTCCCCCTATCTTACCATATCATCATGATCCCATGCCATAACTTCTGGCTTGCCTTTTTCATATGGTCTACTAACCAAAAATAAGAAGATGACCATCCATTCTAGAATAGTCTTAGCCGACACTATAGGAAAGAAAATAAGAAAAATTAAAATTCTTCCATTTGCTAGCTAGGGGATTCGAACCTCTCTCCTCATGCATTCACTCATGCACCATTACCAGTTTGCCAAATGACTTATTATGCTTTAAACCTCTTGTCAATATTTCTTAAAGCCTATCTTGCTTAGCTCCATCTTAATTTATTAAAAACTTAATATTTCACTAAGCATTCACTTACATAATGAAGTTCACAAATAAACTTCCAAAACACACTCAATCATATTTAGGCATGCAACAACATTTAATTAAGTAGAGATGTATAACCCCTAATTATCAGGATGTTACAAAACATGCACTGATTAAGTAGTGTGTCCATTAATTACAATTTCAATGCATTTAAATAATTAATTATTTAGTTATCTAAACAATTATAATGCCAGAATAACTTCAGCATGATTTTACTTAATCAAGCATTTTATCGAGGCCTATAACAACAAAAACACAATTTTAATAATTTAAAAGAATGAAATCCAATCAACCCAACACGAATTAAATTCAAGCTAAGCTGACTAAATTAACCATTCCAATAGCATAAATTGTAACACCCTAAATTAGGGGTTGTTTGTAATTTAATTAATTTCCCACGTGTGTGCTTGAAGGAATAAATATTATGATTGCTAAGCATGTTTAGGGTCTAGAAATAACCCTGAGCTAGGCCTGACTTAGAACTAAAAATTTCTTTTTAAGTGTTTAAAGGAGGGAATTAGGTGAGATAGGGGTTAAGTAAAATTTCAAGTGAAGCTTAACCCAGAAAACTCATTGGCAAAGTGGCTTCCATGTGCCACTTAAGTGTTGGAGGTGAAGATGGGCACAGGTCATAGGTTCGAATGGCTGGAGCAGCATTTTTGGCATTTTTATTTTTATATATGCGGTGATGGGCTTAAGTAGGAAGGCTTTAAAATTAAATGAAGGGGTTTTATGACATGAAAGTCAATTGGGAGGAATGGCATGGGGCGTTATAAGAGGGCTGCGGCAGTGAGGTCTTGTGTTCGAATCAAGGGAGCTGCAATTTGATTTTATTTTTTTTTCAAAGCTGGCGTGAAGGAGAATGAGAGCTAATGGTCTGATTTTGGACTCTAAAATTGATAAGAATGAGCTTAATTTTTGCTCAAAAATTCGACTGGAGGTATAGGTGTTAGTAGCTTATTTTTATTTAACTTGTTTGAGGAGATTAAGGGATAAATGAAAGATAAACCTTGCTTTATCTTTTGATAATTAAAGGCTGGAATTATCCCAAAAGGGAGGGGTGTTGGCCGAATATAGGACTCCTTGGGAGGCCATCCATATTCGGTTTGTATAGCAAAGAAGTGCCAAAAAAACTCTTCAATTATTATTTTCTTTTTTCTCCCTTGTTGCTGCCGAATTCTCCCTAGCCTCTCTTGCCAAAATTCTTCAAAAGTTCTCTTCTTCTCTTGCTTCTTTTTAGCCAAACCTACCCCCTCTTTTAGAGAAAATTCCAGCCCTTCCATCTTGTGATTAGCCGAATCTCCCCTCCCTAACCAAGGTGCTACCGATTCCAATAAGTGTGGTAAGGACACTCTCGGTGTTTAATCTTTATTCTTGTTATAGCCGAAACCATGAGGCTTAACCATGAATTTTTGTATGACTAAACCTATTCAGGATCTTGGATTTGTAACCCTTTTTAAGCCAGCATTAAGAAGAATTGAGAGGTCTTCCGGGAATTAAGGTAAGCTCGGTATGTAGGCTATGACTTTCGGCCAAAGGCCATGCTATGTAATATATGTAGTGACTGATCTTTTACGGGTTGTTAAAGGAATTTCGACAGAGTCTTAATCAAGCAATGATTTCAGGATTTGTTTGGAAATCAAATCCATTCAAGGTAAGTCTGCAAAAGAGCCTTTGGTATAAATTTGGTTTGGCCGAATAGGCCTAAGTCTCTAATCATGTTGTTGGCCGATTATAGATCAAGAGATCTAGTGTCGTAGATCGGATCTTCGGGATCTAGGATTCGTGGTAGTATCAGGTGTGTGAAAACTCACTACACATTTTATTAATTTACATGACTATATTGCTGCCTTTTTAATCTTGTTGGTAGTGATTAGCTTGTGGCATAATCATGGTTGCCGGGTAAGTCCCCTATTACTTTGTCTATGATATATGATTGAGTTTGCCATCATATGCTGTTAAATAATATGTTGTATATAATTCATGATGATGGTGGGATTGATGAGAGGAGGGGGATGATTTTATGGACTGTCACCAGTGGTTTTGACCACAATATGGGTTGGCCCCATCAGATTTATTGTGATTTCGGTCACCAGTGGTTTTGACCACACCGATGATAATTGCGACTAAGTCCCAGTGGTTTGGTACCACCAGTGGTTTTGACCACATTATGATATTTTGTGACCTATGGTCATCAGTGGTTTTGACCACACGATGGGTTCGCCCCATCATTTGATTTGTGACTTTAGTCACCAGTGGTTTTGACCACCAGTGGTTTTGACCACACGAGGTAGTAAAGGAGTATGGATGGTTAGGTTGGGTTGCATATTCACATGTTTATTAATAACTGTATGGGTTGTATTTTTGGGTGGGGATTTACACACCGAGTCTTGGTGACTCACCCTTCCCTTACCATTTTGCGATGAGTAGATCATGAGATGGAGCCGAGAGGACTCGAGGCTGCCATGCTTATCGATGGATTTGAAATTACTTTGTTTTAGTTAATCTTATTTATTTTTCTAAGTCTTTTATTTTGGGATTGTAATAAGGCCACTATTTATTATTTGGATATTATTTTATTTTACTTATGTTATGTTACAAATGAAGTTTATAAATGTTAAGTGAATTGGTTAAAAGTAACTTTTCAAACTTAATAAACTTCTACGGGTTTTTAAAGGATGTTACCATCGGGTAACAAAAATAAACCAAGTCAACTATAACTTTCTGATTTTAAAATGTTACATGATCAAACATTTTCAAAGGGTTTATCAACCCAACTATATTTATCAAAATAATCCCAACTGAGTTTTATCATACCCCGTTTTAACACCTTAGCCACAGTTTTAACAAGTTTTCACCAGACCCTCAACACGATTCAAATTATTTTACTCCGTGACATACCAGATCCGGTCAGGACTCATGGGCTGGGTTTGGGGTGTTACATAAATATTCATAAACATGTTTGTCAAAACAATAACGAAATTTAAAGAGATATGGAACAAGAAGCAAATCCGGTGTTTCTCCGTGGCTTAACTGATTGCTCTGTTCTTCGTCCTCCGTTGTCCTCGGCTATCAAGGTGGCTTACGAACTCTTTAATTTCTGCTCAATGATGGCTGATGAGGACCTCTTTCCCAAGAGAAGAAATCGACACTTGAACAAAAGGGGGAATGGAAAGGAAAAGTTGAGAGAAAGTGAGAGAGGAGAAGAAGAATGAGAGTGTGAATGAGGAATGAGGGATAACTTGAATGATCAGAAAGGGGTGGCTTTTATAGCTAATTGTGGCTGCTAAAAATAGAAAATTCCATCAGCCAAAGAGATCCCCCTCGGCCGGCCATCTATGTGGCAAAGTTGATGGCTTCAACTTTGCTAAATATGGCTTGGGGAAAATCTACAAAGCCACTAATTGTGGAGGGAGTTGAATGAAACTTTGACAAGTCTTCAATGGCCTCTTTGCAAGTTTAATTAATCAGCTAATAAGCTGATTTGGATCAGCATATGGACGGTTCTGGGCAGCCCAATTGGTGGCTAGTTCGGTTCACTAAATTCGGTTCAACCAATGCGGTTTAACTGGACCCTTTTTCCATAATTAATTAATAATAATTTATTTAGCCCAAATTAAATTGGGAATAAATTAAAATTAATTATATTATGATTTAATATTCATAATTGGACCGTCTTGGGCTAGAAATAAATTTTCCTCGATACTTCAAATTGCTTCTCGGGTGTATTCTTCGAGCAGTGTCTACCGAGCCAATTTTTGCCCTTTGTGCGAATCTGTCAAAAAATAGTCTAAATAAATAAAAATTAACTATAAAATTAATTAAAATTCATCATGTTCATATTTTAACACAATTTAATTATTTTATAATATTTAATTATTTTTTACAAGAATTTAACCGATATAACATGATTTTAAGTTAAAAGGGGCATGTAAAAACACGTAAATTTTCGTGTTTCCAATGATCACTCTCATAAGTGAAACTCTATTTCAAGATGCCATGACAGGAGAGGATAACTCGAATAACAACCATGTAAAGATCCCAGAGCCATTTGTAAAGTACATTATACCTGAAAAAGGTAAACAACAGAATGTTGCAGCAGAATCAGATTGTGTTGCCAACAAGAATGCCATAGCAAAACAATATCAACAACGTAAAGGAAGACCACCTCTACCTATTCCTTAGAGATTCCATAATTCTAAACAGGATGTTCAGTTCAAAATATTTTTGGAGGTCATGAAGCAACTCCATATTAACATACCACTAGTATAAGCTTTGGAGTAGATGCCCAATTATGTGAAGTTTATGAAAGATATATTGTCAAAGAAGCGCAGATTGGGAGAATTTGAAACTGTTGCTCTCATTAAAGGGTGCACATCAATGTTGATGAAAAATTACCTCCAAAGTTGAAGGACCTAGGGAGTTTCACTATCCTATGTTTAATTGGAAATCATTATGTTGGTAAGAGGTTATGTGATTTAGGAGAAAGTATAAATGTAATGCCTCTTTCTATTTCAGGAAGCTAGGAATTGGGAAGGCAAAATCCACAATAGTCACGCTACAGCTAGTTGATCGGTCTTACGCACATCTAAAAGGTCAAATTGATGATGTGCTGATACGAGTATATAAGTTTATTTTTATAGTCGATTTCATTATTTTAGAATGTGAAGCTGACAAAGATGTACAGATTATCCTTGGAAGACTTTTTCTTGCTACAGGTAGGACTTTAATCGATGTACAGAATGGTGAACTGACCATGAGGATGAATGATTAGCAAGTCACGTTCAATGTATTTAATGTGTTGAAATGTGCTGATGAGAATGAAGAATGCCGTGCCATTGACTTGATAGAAACAATAATGGAGGAAGTGTTCATGAGATTTTGCCACAGCAATTCTGATAGTGATGAAGATTCATTTTAGCGGAGACCCTTGTGCACTTTGTCGGAGCAAAATAGACCTTTCAATTTTGATGAACATTGTTTGGTGGCTCACATATATCCTCATGGAGCTATTGATGTCAGAGACATGAAAATGGGGGTCATATTTAAAGTTAATGAACAATGCTTGAAACACTGCTGGGATGCTCATGTGGAACGAGACAAGCAATCCATTGACTTTCGCGATGCTTGAGGTAGCAGTTTTGTTTTTTCTTTTCTTTTCTTTATTTTCTTTACTTTAGTTTTGTCGTGATTGTTGGTTATATTTAATTATTTCATTTTTTTTCATTTCTACTTTTACTTTTTGATTAATGAACATTTTTCTCTAGATTCATGAAGACTGAAAAACACGGTGCCCGTAAATCCACTCATTGTGTCGAATGAAGTACCTACATTCCGGTCCAAGCCAAGGAAGTTTTCTTTCTCTATCTCATGCATTTTATTTCTTTTTCTATGAAATTTTCTATGCATATCTATATTTTTGTTTCCTGTTACATATATGTACATGTATTGAGGACAATACATCCCTTAGGTTTGGGGGTGTATTGCATCTAGACTGCATTAGATATTTAGTTGAGCATGTTGTTTTAGTATTTTTTTTATTTGTCATTCATTTTGCCGTGACGCACATGACTACCAAGAATTGTCTAGACTATGATGAGTGTGTTTTTGTCTATGATGTTCGATGAGGAGCTTAATTCTTCGATAAACTTAGAAAGCTGTGATAGTGGATTAGGTGATTTTAGCTTAGGATTGCTTGCTTGTAAATTGATCCCTAAAATTAGGATGTCCTAATTCTGATTACAATTTAACCATAGTAAGTTTCTTTTGATAAACTTAGAGACTCTCGAAGTTATATTCGGTAACATGGCAATACTCAATAATGAATAAAGTGACAATGTCTAAGAAAATTCTTAAAAAAAATTTTCAAAAAAAGTAATCAAATACTCCAATGTTTAGAATTTTCAAGTAAGTCAGCACCACTTTGTTTGATCCATTGTGCTGTTGACTAGAAAGGTGAGTTTTAGTAAGAGTGTGTAATAAAGAAAATTAGGGGCACTCCACTATAGTAACGGCCTGAGTAGCTAAGGAGGTAGTTGTTTGCTCCATCCATCTTTTTAGCCAAAAGCCTTAGCTTCATGTGTGAGTATTCAAATCGTGACATGATTGAGTATTGAGCAATTTAGTGTATGCTCCATTGTAATTGTTGAGTCAAAGAATCATGTGATGAGCTGAATCCCTTAGTAAAAATACATAAATAAATAGGCATAATAAATGGATATATATGTATTTGGGTATGTATAAGGCCAAAAAGAAAGAAGGAAAACTGAGTTAGTTAAAAAATGAACTAAGTAAATTAGAAGGTACTTGTTATAGTGAAAATTGCATGAATACTTAGAATTTTTCTTTCTATTAAGGAAATATTTTCTGCACTGCCTTTGCTAAATAAGCTTATGAAACATGATCAAATTTTTAGACATAGAAGACTGCTAAGAACTGAAGTACAAAATGCTCTCTTAAGGGTCTCACAATGCAAATGTAATTATATTGCTATGGCAATTCTTATGTTAATATATTCAAGCATATCTTGCTTCAGGACAAGTAGTAACTCAAGTTTAGGGGTGTGATAACTCTTGAAAAGAGTTATAATTCATGCCTTTAGACTGGGTTAATTGTCTGTACTTAAGTGAACATAGTTACATTTTAGGATATTATTTTAGCATTTTTAGAACATTGCACAAGAAGCATGACAGTGCTTAAATATTATTATTTGTTACTTTTAATTGCATGTGGAAGGTTTGTGTTTGGTGGTTTGGTAGGTACAGGATGCAGAGAAAGAAATAAAGGAATAATGGTTTTTCGTGGCAAAAGGTTGGACAATTTGCCAACATGAATGCCATGACAATTCCAGGAAGACTAAGCCAGTAGTCAACGCAAAACAATTTTAGCCCAACTCTACTTGTATCAGAAAAATCTACTTAAAAAAGAGGAGTATATAATCCTGGGATGTTGGTTTTTATCCTAGAAAATAAAAATTTTAAAATAGGAGAAGATAATCTTAGGTTGTTGGTTTTTATCCTAGAAAAAAGAATTTAAAAAAGGAAAAGATAATCTTGGGTTGCTGAAAAAAGAATTTAAAAAGAGGAGAAGATAAACATGGGCTGTTGGATTTACCCTAGAAAAAAAGTTATAAAAAGCCAAAGGAGGAAACCCTAAACGACGAACAAGGGTGAAGATCCTTAGGTGAAATAAGAAGGTAGCGGTTGAGTAGAGACAGAAAGAGGAAGATGAAAGCAGTCCCTTTTAGCCATCTCAGGACATTGTGTTGTTGGAGTGTGAACTGGACACGTGAAAGTTGTCTTCCCAAAGTCTTCTATATTTCTTACTTTGTTCTTCTGTAAATTGAATGATGAAAATAGTGCTGGATGATATTTTGGTTTTGAATTCTAATTTCCAACCTATGAGCTAAATCTCGTAAGGTTGGGATTTTTTTGATGAAACTTTAACTGTCTTTAATGGCTGCAATATAAATCTGAATTATTTTACTGTATCATTCAATTGTTTTATTCTTTAAAATGTATGTAAGCAATCCCTAGACATATTCGACTATGCAGCATACCCTTAAATTAATCTATATTTTGAAAAGGTTATATTAGATAGACCATGGTTGAATGATATGAGCAAGTACTCGACAGATACTTGTAGTAGAATCTAGACATAGAGTAGCGTTCATACAGAAGGAAACAGTGCAGGGTACCATATTAAAAGTCTATAGATGCAAGCAATGTAACTTGAGGGTTCTGGTCTCGAAATAAGCAGGCCACTTTAGAACTCTTTTGAGCAGTAGGTTAAGTATGATTTTGCTGAGGCATTGTTGACAGGAAAAGTAGATTCTTATTAATCCCTACTTTCGCACTCAACATCGCATAACCCTTATCTTTTGCCATAGTATCTTTGCCCTCAGTTTTTCTATTCATTTGCTTATTAATAGTCACGTCATCATTCTCGTAATTGCCATTGCATTTTTACTCTCGTTTTGCCATAGCATTTCCACTTATTAATAGTAGTCGGTTAGGCTACTGTTAGTTTGGTCTGGGTCAGTGTCGACCCAACTTGGACTATCGGTCTGGTTTCACATATTGGGCTGAGTTCAACCAATTTTGGGTTTTAGTCTCAATTTTGGGCTCCCTGGCCCAATTTACGATCTCAGGTCCAATTTTCAAGTTCAATTACTAATTTGGCCAATTGTTTCACTTGAAAATTAATTTCCTAAAATAACATATTAATTTCAATTAATTTGATTAATTTAATTTTACTTGATCAAAATAAATTTTTCCAAAAATCACTTAGATTTTCCAAATTAAATTTTCAAGAAAACTCTTTAATCAAATTCTCTACTTAAGCAATTCTCACGACCACCTAATTTAATTCCACATCAAAAAAGTTGACTCAATTAAATTATTTTCGAAGTCGTAGAATTTTCTTCTGATTCAAATGTAGTTCAATCGAGCTTTTTTTGAGCTAGTAGAGGGACCAATCAGACATATACAATTAGGCTCTAGTAATTGCAATTATGCCTAGAAGCGTCGTTTTGATAATTCGCAATTACTTAATCATGGAGTCAGTCCACAAGAAGTACCATGATTGAAAGTTTCTTATTGTATACTCTTTCCAAAAACAATTCATCCAACTGTTTTGTCCAATGACCTCGTCATGTGTGCATTATCCTCATATGATATCTTTGATTCCTTTGAGTTAAATCCGTTCACTCAATACAATCCTATTTTATCACATTGTCACTGTTGTGTCTTCTTAATGATTAATATGATCATTGTCAACAAATGACTGTGATAAATTGCTCGTTCGAGAACTAGCAACCCGTGGCCACATTCCATATTTATCAATCCATACAATGCCAATAAGAAGATATCATTAACTCTTTAATTTAGCTATGAAATCCACTGTTTCTAGTAAAGCCATGCCATATACAAGTCATGCATCCAACATACTAGTTATGGGCTCAATCATCTTTAGAGCATAAGCCTCCACTTATATCAAAGCACATAAGTTGCATACGCATGGTCAATGACTAACTTAGGATTTAGGTAAATCACACCATGAACGTCACAAGTGAATTAATTCATCTTGGGTCCAGTTCAATGTATCATTCTATCAATGAATACATTTATGTCTCTACTCGTGTAGTCAACTGCTTCGATAACCAAGACTAGCCATCTCCCCAATTGGAATTGTAGACGACAATAATCCTTCTTAGTATTTGAATCTAATGCTCATTTTTATTCTTTTACGGGATTATAGACTCATTTAGATTATTTATTAAAGTAAGTTGTTTTTCTCACAATGTAAACGTGTTTACAATGCCACTTATCTTTAGTTTGAACTTAGACAATCAATGAGCTAATATTTTCTTATCACAATTTCGCTATGCATGCATAATATGAAAAACAAAAAAATACAAAAAGACATAATAGTGAAATGTGAAATTAACTTTATTTATTCATCATTAAAATAAATAGAAAACAGTTACATGTCTACTACAATATGGGCACATTTCCCAACAATCTCCACATATAATCTAAGGCATTCCTTAATCTTCTCCTAATTGACGCAATAAATTCCAACCATTCTCCCTATGACGTACCTCCGAAAATCCATAAAAACTCGTTAGCCTCCATTAACCATCCCCTTCCTCCACTTGAATGTTCACATCAATGTGATTAGTTGGAAAACTTCTTCACTAAATTAGATCATTACCATTCCAGACCAAACTGAGTCCATCCCTCGTACATTCAGTTGGAACGTCAATCCCATTTACAAAATCACATCTCTGTCTAACCTTATCCATACGTATACCATCCATCTTAATCTCTATAAAGAAGGCAATATGGGGATTATAGGTCTTCAACGTCTATTGAAGCCTTTTTATAGCCAGCGTACTCCCCAATCGCGACATTCTAAATTAATATTTTCAAGGTTCTCTGTAACACCCCAAACCCGGCCCATGAGTCCTAACCGGATCTGGTATGTCACGGAGGTAAATAGTTTGAAAGACATTGATTTTCTGGTGAAGACTTGTTAAAATATGGCTAAGGTATTAAAACGGTGTTTGAAAACTTAGTTGGGTTTTTATAAACATGGTTGGGTTGATAATCTCTTTGAAAACGTTTGATCATGTATCATTTTAGAATCGTCTGAGTTATTGGTGACTTGGTAAATTTTGTTACCCGATGATAACTTCTTTGAAAACCCGTTAAATTTTATTAAGTTCGAAAAGGTTACTTTTAACCGGTTCACTTAATATTTGTAATATAATATAATTAAAATAAATAATTAAATAACATCCAAATAAAAATTTAGCGGCCTTATTACATCCCAAAATAAAAAGACTTAGAAAATAATAATATTAACTATGACAGAATTAAATCAAATCCAACGATAAGCATGGCCGCCTCGAGTCCTCTCCGGCTCCATCTCCGCGATCTACTCATCTGCAAAATAGTAAGGGAAGGGGGTGAGTCACCAAGACTCAGTGTGTAAATCCCCCACCCGGAAATGAAACTCATACACAGTTTATTAATAACATGCAATTATGCAACCCAACCTATCCAACCATACTCCTTAACTACCCCATGTGGTCAAAACCACTGATGACCATGGGTCACAAATTAAATGATGGGGCCAACCCATCGCGTGGTCAAAACCACTGATGACCATAGGTCACAAATAACCAAGTGTGGTCTAAACCACTGGTGGTACCAAACCACTGGGACTTAGTCGCGATTTATCAATCGGTGTGGTCAAAACCACTGATGACCATAGGTCACAAATAATCTGATGGGGCCAACCCATTTTGTGGTCAAAACCACTGGCGACAGTCCATAAAATCATCCCCCTCCTCTCATCAATCCCACCATCATCATTGTAACATCCTAAAAAGGGGCCTATGCATTTCTGGCTTAAATGTACGAAATGACATGTTTTATGAGTTTTGAATAAATTTTGAACATTTTTGGAAGCCTGAGAATGTATGGAAATGTTACATTAAAAATAGGAAAGTGACCATTTTGAAAACCTAAGTAAATTAGGAAAGTGAACATTTTGGAAACTAAGCTAAAAGAAGAAAGTAAACATTTTAGGAAACCTAAGAAATGTCAAGTTTACAGAGCCGAACGAAAATTTTTGGAAACCTAGAAATGACTTAGAAATGTCGAGTTTTAAAGTTTAAAAGAGGTAATTAAGGCAAGGAGGCCTTAAAAGAAAAAGTACGTGAAATTTGACACACAAAGGGGCTTGAAAATGTAGCCTGAAGATGCCACTGAGGGCCTTTGGAAATGGCACCACATACAAGGGTGTTGGGCCTGAGTTCAAGTCACATGGGAAGCAAATGAAATAAGTTTTAATTTTGCTTCTAGAAGCCCAAGAGTTGGACTAAGACAAGACTTGCAAAAAGGAGTTTCACTCTCTTTAAATTCGCTAATTAGAAGATAATAAGGATTATACTTTATTTGTTTTAAAATTAAAGAGATAAAGTTATCACATAAGGAAGAGTAGTGGCCAAGCAAAGGATTCTTGGCCTAATTTTCGCTATAAAAGGATGAGACTAAGGCTATTCATTATTCATTCTCCCTCTCTTTTCTTTTGCCAAATATTCCTTCTTCTCTCCCTCTGCCGAAATTCTTCTTGAGCATCCATTCTTTTTTTTTTCCTCTTCTCTTTTAGCATCCTAGCCTATTCCTTCTAAGCCTATTATTCCTCTCTTCTTTCATCTTTGAAACCGAATACATAAGGGATCATAGCAGATTGTTCATCAAGTCTCTAAGTCGAATCTCCAAGTGGTGTCGGGAGGATCATCGATTTCTATATAAAGGGTGAATTTCGGATTTCAGATCTAAGGTATTTCGCATCACCATTAATCAAGAAGAGAGTTTCAGGATTTAAAAGATTTAAGGAATTTCAACATCCTTAAAGAAAGAAAGAGATCAATTTCGGGATTTGTTTGGAAATCAAATCCGTTCAAGGGTCAAGATCTAGCATCTTAGATCAGATCTTCGGGATCTAGGATTCGTGGTAATATCAGGTGTGTAGAAACTCACTACACACTTTATTAATTTACATGAGTTTATTGTTTACCTTTTTAATTTTTTTGGTTGTGAATAGCTTGTGGCTTAAGCATGGATTTCGTAAAGTCCCTATTATATGATCTTTGATATATGTTGTGTATGCCATCACATGTTATTGTATAATATGCTACACATGAATGCTTAATATATGGGATTATGATATACGATTATGTAAGCATGATGATGGTAGGATTAATGAGTGGAGGGGGATGATTTTATGGACTGTCGCCAGTGGTTTTGACCACACGATGGGTTGGCCCCATCATTTGATTTGTGACTCTAAGTCATCAGTGGTTTTGACCACTAATGGTTTTGACCACACGGGGTAGTTAAGGAGTATGGATGGTTAGGTTGGGTTGCATGTGCATGTTTATTAATGACTTGTGTATGAGTTACTTTACTGGGTGGGGGATTTACACACTGAGTCTCGATGACTCACCCCTTCCCTTAACATTTTGCAGATGAGTAGAACGCGGAGATGGAGCCGGAGAGGACTCGAGGCGGCCATGCTTGTCGATGGATTTGAATTCATTTTATTAAAGTTATTATTATTTATTTTCTAAGTTTTCATTTTGGATTTGTAATAAGGCCGATAATTATTTTTTTAGATGTTTATCTTATTGCTTTATTTTACTCATGTTATATTACAAATGGAAATTGATAACTATTAATTGAACCGGTTAAAAGTAACTTTTTCAACTAAGTAACTTCTACGAGTTTTTTTTTAAGATGTTACCATCGGGTAACACAAATAAACCAAGCAAATTGTAACTTAAATGATTTTAAATTTTGCATGATCAAACGTTTTCAAAGGATTTGTCAACCCAACCGTATTTATAAAAAGCCCAACTAAGTTTTCAAACACCGTTTTCATACCTTAGCCAAATTTTATCAAGTTTTCACTAAATTCATAAAATGTTTCAAATTATTTTACTCCGTGGCATACCAAATCCGGTCAGGACTCATGGGTCAGGTTTGGGGTGTTAAAGTTTTGTATCGAGCTGGTTCAAAACTCAATGTGGGGCCCAAGGCCCAAAATGTTTTATTTCGTTAGTAGGCCTTATTATGATGTTTGAGAAACTGTTTTGGCTTGAACAAGATGGCACCGAGTCTCCGCACCTATCCGCCTGATAAGTACTTCTATCCATTTTGTGAATATTTGATGAGGGTAGAAGGGTAAATTGGGAACATAGACTATTAGAATAGAATTTGTTGAACCTGGGCTAGCATACCTCAACTATCCATAAGATTTAATAATTACCTAAACAACCACGTGAGTTGTCACTAAGCAAAGGATGTGGCAATCGTTATACGCATGTCTAGGATTGGATTCTTGGGGGCACGGTATTTAAGCATCCTCGTGACTCACCGCCACTCACTCGAATCCTACTGGTATGTAGTAATCTGCTCATCCTAATGAGACGACACACTCACAGGCTAAACTCGATAACTAAAACCCGAAAGGGACTAGCCGTTTTATTTTGGAATAATTAAAACCTTGTTTTACAAAAA
Organism: Gossypium rotundifolium; assembly: GCA_025506655.1. Taxonomy (NCBI): domain Eukaryota; kingdom Viridiplantae; phylum Streptophyta; class Magnoliopsida; order Malvales; family Malvaceae; genus Gossypium; species Gossypium rotundifolium. The sequence goes on along the minus strand of CP106725.1, from coordinate 43,371,808 downwards.
AAAAAGACCAAAATACCCCTCAGTTTGAAAAATGACCAAAATACCCCTGGCTTGTAAACTACCAAAATACCCTCCATATGAAAAATTTTCAAATAGAAATTTTCAAAATATCCTTCTTTTGTGAAATCATTTGGAAACCAAATTTTTGGAAATCATTTTGTGAAAATACCCTGATTAGGAGAAATTACTAAAATACCCTTAGGGTAAAATTGCGAAACACCTTGATTTATGATATTCCCAAAATACCCACGATTTTAATCAAAATTTCATCACATAAAAAGTGCCCAAAACCTTAAATTTCAAAAGCGCCATGATTTTAGAAAATTACAAAATTGCCCTAACCTACAAAATTACCAAATGACCCTCGATTTCAAAATTTTGCAACATCACTATTTTGGAAAGTAAATTTAAAAGGAACCATCAAAGTTTTACAACCTTTGAAATACCCTGATTTCTTAAAAATTTTACAAATTCACCCCGCTTTGTGAAAATTACCAAAATGCCCCGAGTTTCAAAATTTTGAAAGACCCTTGATTTTAAAATTTTTCAAAATACTGAGAATTTAAGAGTTCCAAAATAAATTTTGACAGAATCATCCGAGAACCAGTATTTTTGAAAATTACAAAATACCCTCGTAGGACAAATTACGAAAATATCCCCGGTAGTGGAAAACAATCACAATGAAAACTACAACATCTCTTTGAATGAATGAATGGGAAACGTGTGCATGTATGATAGTTCTTTGAGATCGAGTCTTGATAATAGCGTAGTGTAGTGAGTTAGATATGACGGATGAACGATAGTAAATAATTTCGAGGACGAAATTATTTTAAGAAATAGAACTGAACATCCTAAAAGGGCCTATGCATTTCTATTAAATGTACGAAATGACATGTTTTATGAGTTTTGAATAAATTTTGAACATTTTGGAAGCTCGAGAATGTATGGAAATGTTACATTAAAAATAGGAAAGTGACCATTTTGAAAACCTAAGTAAATTAGGAAAGTGAACATTTTGGAAACTAAGCTAAAAGAGGAAAGTAAACATTTTAGGAAACCTAAGAAATGTCAAGTTTACAGAGCCAAACGAAAATTTTTGGAAACCTAGAAATGACTTAGAAATGTCGAGTTTTAAAGTTTAAAAGAGGTAATTAAGGCAAGGAGGCCTTAAAAGAAAAAGTACGTGAAATTTGACACACAAAGGGGCTTGAAAATGTAGCCTGAAGATGCCACTTAGGGCCTTTGGAAATGGCGCCACATACAAGGGTGTTGGGCCTGAGTTCAAGTCACATGGGAAGCAAATGAAATAAGTTTTAATTTTGCTTCTAGAAGCCCAAGAGTTGGACGGCACAAGACTTGCAAAAGAGGAGTTTCACTCTCTTTTAAATTCAGCTAATTAGAAGATAATAAGGATTATACTTTATTTGTTTTAAAATTAAAGAGATAAAGTTATCACATAAGGAAGAGTAGTGGCCAAGCAAAGGATTCTTGGCCTAATTTCCGCTATAAAAGGATGAGACTAAGGCTATTCATTATTCATTCCCCCTCTCTTTTCTTTTGCCAAATATTCTTTCTTCTCTCCCTCTGCCGAAATTCTTCTTGAGCATCCATTCTTTTTTTCCTCTTCTTTAGCATCCTAGCAAATCCTTCTAAGCCTATTATTCCTCTCTTCTTTCATCTTTGAAAACGAATACATAAGGGGATCATAGCCGATTGTTCATCAAGTCTCTAAGCCAAATCTCTGAAGTGGTGTCAGGAGGGATCTGTCGATTTCTATATAAAGGGTGAATTTTGGGATTTCAGATCTAAGGTATTTCGGCATTTCCATTAATCAAGAAGAGAGTTTTGGAATTTAAAAGATTTAAGGAATTTCGACATCCTTAAAGAAAGCAAGAGATCAATTTCGGGATTTGTTTGGAAATCAAATCCGTTCAAGGGTCAAGATCTAGCATCTTAGATCGGATCTTCGGGATCTAGGATTCGTGGTAATATTAGGTGTGTAGAAACTCACTACACACTTTATTAATTTACATGACTTTATTGTTTGCCTTTTTAATCTTTTTGTTGTGAATAGCTTGTGGCTTAAGCATGGATTTCGTGTAAGTCCCTATTATATGATCTTTGATATATGTTGTGTATGCCATCACATGTTATTGTATAATATGCTACACATGAATGCTTAATATATGGGATTATGATATACGATTATGTAAGCATGATGATGGTGGGATTAATGAGTGGAGGGGGATGATTTTATGGACTGTCGCCAGTGGTTTTGACCACACGATGGGTTGGCCCCATCATTTGATTTGTGACTCTAAGTCATCAGTGGTTTTGACCACTAATGGTTTTGACCACACGGGGTAGTTAAGGAGTATGGATGGTTAGGTTGGGTTGCATGTGCATGTTTATTAATGACTTGTGTATGAGTTACTTTCTATGGGTGGGGATTTACACACCGAGTCTCACCGACTCACCCCTTCCCTTAACATTTTGCGTATGAGTAGAACGCGAGATGGAGCCGGAGAGGACTCGAGGCGGCCATGCTTGTCGATGGATTTGAATTCATTTTATTAAAGTTATTATTATTTATTTTCTAAGTTTTCATTTTGGATTTGTAATAAGGCGATAATTATTTTTTAGATGTTTATCTTATTGCTTTATTTTACTCATGTTATATTACAAATGGAAATTGATAACTATTAATTGAACCTATTAAAAGTAACTTTTTCAACTAAGTAACTTCTACGAGTTTTTTTTTAAGATGTTACCATCGAGTAACACAAATAAACCAAGCAAATTGTAACTTAAATGATTTTAAATTTTGCATGATCAAACGTTTTCAAAGGATTTGTCAACCCAACCGTATTTATAAAAAGCCCAACTAAGTTTTCAAACACCGTTTTCATACCTTAGCCAAATTTTATCAAGTTTTCACTAAATTCATAAAATGTTTCAAATTATTTTACTCCGTGGCATAGCAAATCCGGCCAGACTCATGGGTCGTTTGGGGTGTTAAAGTTTTGGTATCGAGCTTGCTCAAAACTTCTACTGTGGGGCCCAAGGCCCAAAATGTTTTGTTTCGTTAGTAGGCCTTATTATGATGTTTGAGAAACTGCTTTGGCTTGAACAACATGGCACCGAGTCTCCGCACCTATCCGCCAGATAAGTACTTCTATCCATTTTGTGAATATTTGATGAGGGTAGAAGGGTAAATTGGGAACATAGACTATTAGAATAGAATTTGTTGAACCTGTGGCTAGCATACCTCAACTATCCATAAGATTTAATAATTACCTAAACAACCTCGTGAGTTGTCACTAAGCAAAGGATGTGGCAATCGTTATACGCATGTCTAGGATTGGATTGGTGGGGCCTGGTATTTAGCGATCCTCGTGACTCACCGCCACTCACTCGAATCCTACACAGTGCGTGAGTAACTGCTCATCCTAATGAGACGACACACTCACAAAGCTAAACTCGATAACTAAAACCGAAAGGGACTAGCCGCTTTATTTTGGAATAATTAAAACCTTGTTTTACAAAAAAAAGACCAAAATACCCTTCAGTTTGAAAAATGACCAAAATACCCCTGGCTTGTAAACTACCAAAATACCCTCCATATGAAAAATTTTCAAATAGAAATTTTCAAAATATCCTTCTTTTGTGAAATCATTTGGAAACCAAATTTTTGGAAATCATTTTGTGAAAATACCCTGATTAGGAGAAATTACTAAAATACCCTTAGGGGTAAAATTGCGAAAACACCCTTGATTTATGATATTCCCAAAATACCCACGATTTTAATCAAAAATTTCATCACATAAAAAGTGCCCAAAAACCTTAAATTTCAAAAGCGTCATGATTTTAGAAAATTACAAAATTGCCCCTAACCTACAAAATTACCAAAATGACCCTGATTTCAAAATTTTGCAACATTACTATTTTGGAAAGTAAATTCTTAAAAAAGGAACCATCAAAGTTTTACAACCTTTGAAATACCCCTGATTTCTTAAAAATTTTACAAATTCACCCCGCTTTGTGAAAATTACCGAAATGCCCTTGAGTTTTAAAATTTCCGAAAGACCCCAGATTTTAAAATTTTTCAAAATACCCGAGAATTTAAGAGTTCCAAAATAAATTTTGACAGAATCATCCGAGAACCTGTATTTTTGAAAAATTACAAAAATACCTCAGAGGACAAATTACGAAAATATCCCCAGTAGTGGAAAACAATCACAATGAAAACTACAACATCTCTTTGAATGAATGAATGGGAAACCGTGTGCATGTATGATAGTTCTTTGAGATCGAGTCTTGAGAATAGCGTAGTGTAGTGAGTTAGACTGCGGATAAACGATAGTAAGTAATTTCGAGGACTAAATTATTTTAAGGGGTAGAATCAGAACATCCTAAAAGGGCCTATGCATTTCGGGCTTAAATGTACGAAATGACATGTTTTATGAGTTTTGAATAAATTTTGAACATTTTGGAAGCTCGAGAATGTATGGAAATGTTACATTAAAAATAGGAAAGTGACCATTTTGAAAACCTAAGTAAATTAGGAAAGTGAACATTTTGGAAACTAAGCTAAAAGAGGAAAGTAAACATTTTAGGAAACCTAAGAAATGTCAAGTTTACAGAGCCAAACGAAAATTTTGGAAACCTAGAAATGACTTAGAAATGTCGAGTTTTAAAGTTTAAAAGAGGTAATTAAGGCAATGAGGCCTTAAAAGAAAAAGTACGTGAAATTTGACACACAAAGGGCTTGAAAATGTAGCTTAAGATGCCACTTAGGGCCTTTGGAAATGGCGCCACATACAAGGGTGTTGGGCACGAGTTCAAGTCACATGGGAAGCAAATGAAATAAGTTTTAATTTTGCTTCTAGAAGCCCAAGAGTTGACTGACACAAGACTTGCAAAGAGGAGTTTCACTCTCTTTAAATTCACTAATTAGAAGATAATAAGGATTATACTTTATTTGTTTTAAAATTAAAGAGATAAAGTTATCACATAAGGAAGAGTAGTGGCCAAGCAAAGGATTCTTGGCCTAATTTCCGCTTATAAAAGGATGAGACTAAGGCTATTCATTATTCATTCCCCTCTCTTTCTTTTGCCAAATATTCTTTCTTCTCTCCTCCTCCAAATTCTTCTTGAGCATCCATTCTTTTTTTTTTTCTTCTCTTTTAGCATCCTAGTCAATCCTTCTAAACCTATTATTCCTCTCTTCTTTCATCTTTGAAAACGAATACATAAGGGGATCATAGCCATTGTTCATCAAGTCTCTAAGCCAAATCTCAAGTGGTGTCGGAGGGATCATCGATTTCTATATAAAGGGTGAATTTTGGGATTTCGGATCTAAGGTATTTCGGCATTTCCATTAATTAAGAAGAGAGTTTTGAATTTAAAAGATTTAAGGAATTTCACATCCTTAAAGAAAGCAAGAGATCAATTTCGGGATTTGTTTGGAAATCAAATCCGTTCAAGGGTCAAGATCTAGCATCGTAGATCGGATCTTCGGGATCTAGGATTCGTGGTAATATCAGGTGTGTAGAAACTCACTACACACTTTATTAATTTACATGACTTTATTGTTTGCCTTTTTAATCTTTTTGGTTGTGAATAGCTTGTGGCTTAAGCATGGATTTCGGGTAAGTCCCCTATTATATGATCTTTGATATATGTTGTGTATGCCATCACATGTTATTGTATAATATGCTACACATGAATGCTTAATATATGGGATTATGATATACGATTATGTAAGCATGATGATGGTGGGATTAATGAGTGGAGGGGGATGATTTTATGGACTGTCGCCAGTGGTTTTGACCACACGATGGGTTGGCCCCATCATTTGATTTGTGACTCTAAGTCATCAGTGGTTTTGACCACTAATGGTTTTGACCACAGGGGTAGTTAAGGAGTATGGATGGTTAGGTTGGGTTGCATGTGCATGTTTATTAATGACTTGTGTATGAGTTACTTTACTTGGGTGGGGATTTACACACCGAGTCTCACCGACTCACCCTTCCCTTAACATTTTGCGATGAGCGTAACGCGGAGATGGACCCGAGAGGACTCGAGGCGCCATGCTTGTCGATGGATTTGAATTCATTTTATTAAAGTTATTATTATTTATTTTCTAAGTTTTCATTTTGGATTTGTAATAAGGTCGATAATTATTTTTTAGATGTTTATCTTATTGCTTTATTTTACTCATGTTATATTACAAATAGAAATTGATAACTATTAATTGAATCGGTTAAAAGTAACTTTTTCAACTAAGTAACTTCATGAAGTTTTTTTAAGATGTTACCATCGGGTAACACGAATAAACCAAGCAAATTGTAACTTAAATGATTTTAAATTTTGCATGATCAAACGTTTTCAAAGGATTTGTCAACCCAACCGTATTTATAAAAAGCCCAACTAAGTTTTCAAACACCGTTTTCATACCTTAGCCAAATTTTATCAAGTTTTCACTAAATTCATAAAATGTTTCAAATTATTTTACTCCGTGGCATACCAAATCCGGTCAGGACTCATGGGTCAGGTTTGGGGTGTTAAAGTTTTGGTATCAGAGCCCGGTTCAAAACTCGGCTGTGGGGGGCCCAAGGCCCAAAATGTTTTGTTTCGTTAGTAGGCCTTATTATGATGTTTGAGAAACTGTTTTGGCTTGAACAACATGGCACCGAGTCTCTGGCACCTATCCGCCCAGATAAGTACTTCTATCCATTTTTGTGAATATTTGATGAGGGGTAGAAGGGTAAATTGGGAACATAGACTATTAGAATAGAATTTGTTGAACCCTAGGGCTAGCATACCTCAACTATCCATAAGATTTAATAATTACCTAAACAACCCTGTGAGTTGTCACTAAGCAAAGGATGTGGCAATCGTTATACGCATGTCTAGGATTGATTCGGTGGGGCCGGTATTTAAGCAGCCCTCGTGACTCACCGCCTACTCACTCGAATCCTACACTCTATGTAGTAATCTGCTCATCCTAGCCGAGACGACACACTCACAAAGCTAAACTCGATAACTAAAACCCGAAAGGGACTAGCCGCTTTATTTTGGAATAATTAAAACCTTGTTTTACAAAAAAAGACCAAAATACCCTCGCTTTGAAAAATGACCAAAATACCCGGCTTGTAAACTACCAAAATACCTCCATATGAAAAATTTTCAAATAGAAATTTTCAAAATATCCTTCTTTGTGAAATCATTTGGAAACCAAATTTTTGGAAATCATTTTGTGAAAATACCCTGATTAGGAGAAATTACTAAAATACCCTTATGGGTAAAATTGCGAAAACACCCTTGATTTATGATATTCCCAAAATACCCACGATTTCAATCAAAAATTTCATCACATAAAAAGTGCCCAAAACCTTAAATTTCAAAAGCGTCATGATTTTAGAAAATTACAAAATTGCCCCTAACCTACAAAATTACCAAAATGACCCTGATTTCAAAATTTTGCAACATCACTATTTTGGAAAGTACATTCTTAAAAAAGGAACCATCAAAGTTTTACAACCTTTGAAATACCCCTGATTTCTTAAAAATTTTACAAATTCACCCCGCTTTGTGAAAATTACCGAAATGCCCCTGAGTTTTAAAATTTCTAAAAGACCCCCAGATTTTAAAATTTTTCAAAATACCCGAGAATTTAAGAGTTCCAAAATAAATTTTGACAGAATCATCCGAGAACCTCGTATTTTGAAAAATTACAAAAATACCTCAGAGGACAAATTACGAAAATATCCCCAAGTAGTGGAAAACAATCACAATGAAAACTACAACATCTCTTTGAATGAATGAATGGGAAACTGTGCATGTATGATAGTTCTTTAAGATCGAGAAAGCGCAGAATAGCGTAGTGTAGTGAGTTAGATCGCATTTGATAAACGATAGTAAGTAATTTCGAGGACGAAATTATTTTAAGGGGGTAGAACTGTAACATCCTAAAAAGGGGCCTATGCATTTCGGGCTTAAATGTACGAAATGACATGTTTTATGAGTTTTGAATAAATTTTGAACATTTTTGGAAGCCTGAGAATGTATGGAAATGTTACATTAAAAATAGGAAAGTGACCATTTTGAAAACCTAAGTAAATTAGGAAAGAGAACATTTTGGAAACTAAGCTAAAAGAGGAAAGTAAACATTTTAGGAAACCTAAGAAATGTCAAGTTTACAGAGCCAAACGAAAATTTTTGGAAACCTAGAAATGACTTAGAAATGTCGAGTTTTAAAGTTTAAAAGAGGTAATTAAGGCAAGGAGGCCTTAAAAGAAAAAGTACGTGAAATTTGACACACAAAGGGGCTTGAAAATGTAGCCTGAAGATGCCACTTAGGGCCTTTGGAAATGGCGCCACATACAAGGGTGTTGGGCCTGAGTTCAAGTCACATGGGAAGCAAATGAAATAAGTTTTAATTTTGCTTCTAGAAGCCCAAGAGTTGGACTAAGACAAGACTTGCAAAAGAGGAGTTTCACTCTCTTTAAATTCAAACTAATTAGAAGATAATAAGGATTATACTTTATTTGTTTTAAAATTAAAGAGATAAAGTTATCACATAAGGAAGAGTAGTGGCTGCAAAGGATTCTTGGCCTAATTTCCGCTATAAAAGGATGAGACTAAGGCTATTCATTATTCATTCCCCTCTCTTTTCTTTTGCCAAATATTCTTTCTTCTCTCCTCTCGCCAAATTCTTCTTGAGCATCCATTCTTTTTTTTCCTCTTCTCTTTAGCATCCTAGCGAATCCTTCTAAGCCTATTATTCCTCTCTTCTTTCATCTTTGAAACCGAATACATAAGGGGATCATAGTCGATTGTTCATCAAGTCTCTAAGCCAAATCTCCTCAAGTGGTGTCGGAGGGATCACGATTTCTATATAAAGGGTGAATTTTGGGATTTCAGATCTAAGGTATTTCGGCATTTCCATTAATCAAGAAGAGAGTTTTGAATTTAAAAGATTTAAGGAATTTCACATCCTTAAAGAAAGCAAGAGATTAATTTCGGATTTGTTTGGAAATCAAACTCCTTCAAGGGTCAAGATCTAGCATCGTAGATCGGATCTTCTGGATCTAGGATTCGTGGTAATATCGTGTGTGTAGAAACTCACTACACACTTTATTAATTTACATGACTTTATTGTTTGCCTTTTTAATCTTTTTGGTTGTGAATAGCTTGTGGCTTAAGCATGGATTTCGTAAGTCCCTATTATATGATCTTTGATATATGTTGTGTATGCCATCGCATGTTATTGTATAATATGCTACACATGAATGCTTAATATATGGGATTATGATATACGATTATGTAAGCATGATGATGGTGGGATTAATGAGTGGAGGGGGATGATTTTATGGACTGTCGCCAGTGGTTTTGACCACATGATGGGTTGGCCCCATCATTTGATTTGTGACTCTAAGTCATCGATGGTTTTGACCACTAATGGTTTTGACCACACGGGTAGTTAAGGAGTATGGATGGTTAGGTTGGGTTGCATGTGCATGTTTATTAATGACTTGTGTATGAGTTACTTTCTTGGGTGAGGATTTACACACCGAGTCTCGGTGACTCACCCTTCCCTTAACATTTTGCGATGAGTAGAACGCGAGATGGACCCGAGAGGACTCGAGGCGGCCATGCTTGTCGATGGATTTGAATTCATTTTATTAAAGTTATTATTATTTATTTTCTAAGTTTTCATTTTGGATTTGTAATAAGGCCGATAATTATTTTTTTAGATGTTTATCTTATTGCTTTATTTTACTCTTGTTATATTACAAATGGAAATTGATAACTATTAATTGAACCGGTTAAAAGTAACTTTTTCAACTAAGTAACTTCTACGAGTTTTTTTTTAAGATGTTACCATTGGGTAACACAAATAAACCAAGCAAATTGTAACTTAAATGATTTTAAATTTTGCATGATCAAACGTTTTCAAAGGATTTGTCAACCCAACCGTATTTATAAAAAGCCCAACTAAGTTTTCAAACACCGTTTTCATACCTTAGCCAAATTTTATCAAGTTTTCACTAAATTCATAAAATGTTTCAAATTATTTTACTCCGTGGCATACCAAATCCGGTCAGGACTCATGGGTCAGGTTTGGGGTGTTAAAGTTTTGGTATCAGAGCCCGATTCAAAACTCGACTGTGGAGGGCCCAAGGCCCAAAATGTTTTGTTTCGTTAGTAGGCCTTATTATGATGTTTGAGAAACTGTTTTGGCTTGAACAACATGGCACCGAGTCTCTGGCACCTATCCGCCCAGATAAGTACTTCTATCCATTTTTGTGAATATTTGATGAGGGGTAGAAGGGTAAATTGGGAACATAGACTATTAGAATAGAATTTGTTGAACCCTAGGGCTAGCATACCTCAACTATCCATAAGATTTAATAATTACCTAAACAACCCTGTGAGTTGTCACTAAGCAAAGGATGTGGCAATCGTTATACGCATGTCTAGGATTGGATTCGGTGGGGGCCTGGTATTTAAGCAGTCCTCGTGACTCACCGCCTACTCACTCGAATCCTACCTGGTGCGTAGTAACGGTTCATCCTAGCTGAGACGACACACTCACAGGCTAAACTCGATAACTAAAACCCGAAAGGGACTAGCCGTTTTATTTTGGAATAATTAAAACCTTGTTTTACAAAAAAAAAGACCAAAATACCCTCGCTTTGAAAAATGACCAAAATACTTTCGGCTTGTAAACTACCAAAATACCTCCATATGAAAAATTTTCAAATAGAAATTTTCAAAATATCCTTCTTTTGTGAAATCATTTGAAACCAAATTTTGGAAATCATTTTGTGAAAATACCGATTAGGAGAAATTACTAAAATACCCTTTGGGGTAAAATTACGAAAACACCTTGATTTATGATATTCCCAAAATACCCACGATTTTAATCAAAAATTTCATCACATAAAAAGTGCCCAAAAACCTTAAATTTCAAAAGCGTCATGATTTTAGAAAATTACAAAATTGCCCCTAACCTACAAAATTACCAAAATGACCCTGATTTCAAAATTTTGCAACATCACTATTTTGGAAAGTAAATTCTTAAAAAAGGAACCATCAAAGTTTTACAACCTTTGAAATACCCCTGATTTCTTAAAAATTTTACAAATTCACCCCGCTTTGTGAAAATTACCAAAATGCCCCTGAGTTTCAAAATTTTCGAAAGACCCCCGGATTTTAAAATTTTTCAAAATACCCGAGAATTTAAGAGTTCCAAAATAAATTTTGACAGAATCATCCGAGAACCTGTATTTTTGAAAAATTACAAAAATACCCCTGTAGGACAAATTACGAAAATATCCCCGGGTAGTGGAAAACAATCACAATGAAAACTACAACATCTCTTTGAATGAATGAATGGGAAACTGTGTGCATGTATGATAGTTCTTTGAGATCAGAGTGCGCAGTAATAGCGTAGTGTAGTGAGTTAGACTGTACGGATGAACGATAGTAAGTAATTTCGAGGACGAAATTATTTTAAGGGGGTAGAACTGTAACATCCTAAAAAGGGGCCTATGCATTTCGGGCTTAAATGTACGAAATGACATGTTTTATGAGTTTTGAATAAATTTTGAACATTTTTGGAAGCCTGAGAATGTATGGAAATGTTACATTAAAAATAGGAAAGTGACCATTTTGAAAACCTAAGTAAATTAGGAAAGTGAACATTTTGGAAACTAAGCTAAAAGAGGAAAGTAAACATTTTAGGAAACCTAAGAAATGTCAAGTTTACAGAGCCAAACGAAAATTTTTGGAAACCTAGAAATGACTTAGAAATGTCGAGTTTTAAAGTTTAAAAGAGGTAATTAAGGCAAGGAGGCCTTAAAAGAAAAAGTACGTGAAATTTGACACACAAAGGGGCTTGAAAATGTAGCCTGAAGATGCCACTTAGGGCCTTTGGAAATGGCGCCACATACAAGGGTGTTGGGCCTGAGTTCAAGTCACATGGGAAGCAAATGAAATAAGTTTTAATTTTGCTTCTAGAAGCCCAAGAGTTGGACGGCACAAGACTTGCAAAGAGGAGTTTCACTCTCTTTAAATTCAATAATTAGAAGATAATAAGGATTATACTTTATTTGTTTTAAAATTAAAGAGATAAAGTTATCACATAAGGAAGAGTAGTGGCCAAGCAAAGGATTCTTGGCCTAATTTCCGCTATAAAAGGATGAGACTAAGGCTATTCATTATTCATTCCCCCTCTCTTTTCTTTTGCCAAATATTCTTTCTTCTCTCCCTCTGCCGAAATTCTTCTTGAGCATCCATTCTTTTTTTTTCCTCTTCTCTTTTAGCATCCTAGCCGAATCCTTCTAAGCCTATTATTCCTCTCTTCTTTCATCTTTGAAACCGAATACATAAGGGGATCATAGCCGATTGTTCATCAAGTCTCTAAGCCAAATCTCTGAAGTGGTGTCAGGAGGGATCTGTCGATTTCTATATAAAGGGTGAATTTTGGGATTTCAGATCTAAGGTATTTCGGCATTTCCATTAATCAAGAAGAGAGTTTTGGAATTTAAAAGATTTAAGGAATTTCGACATCCTTAAAGAAAGCAAGAGATCAATTTCGGGATTTGTTTGGAAATCAAATTCGTTCAAGGGTCAAGATCTAGCATCGTAGATCGGATCTTTGGGATCTAGGATTCGTGGTAATATCAGGTGTGTAGAAACTCACTACACACTTTATTAATTTACATGACTTTATTGTTTGCCTTTTTAATCTTTTTGGTTGTGAATAGCTTGTGGCTTAAGCATGGATTTCGGTAAGTCCCCTATTATATGATCTTTGATATATGTTGTGTATGCCATCACATGTTATTGTATAATATGCTACACATGAATGATTAATATATGGGATTATGATATACGATTATGTAAGCATGATGATGGTGGGATTAATGAGTGGAGGGGGATGATTTTATGGACTGTCGCCAGTGGTTTTGACCACAAGATGGGTTGGCCCCATCAGATTATTTGTGACCTACGGTCATCAGTGGTTTTGACCACAAGATGGGTTGGCCCCATTAGATTATTTGTGACCTATGATCATCAGTGGTTTTGACCACACCGATTGATAAATTGCGACTAAGTCCCAGTGGTTTGGTACCACCAGTAGTTTTGACCACACTTGATTATTTGTGACCTATGGTCATCAGTGGTTTTGACCACACAATGGGTTGGCCCCATCATTTGATTTGTGACTCTAAGTCATCGATGGTTTTGACCACCGTGGTTTTGACCACACAGGTAGTTAAGGAGTATGGATGGTTAGGTTGGGTTGCATGTGCATGTTTATTAATGACTTGTGTATGAGTTACTTTACCGGGTGGGGGATTTACACACTGAGTCTCGGTGACTCACCCCTTCGCTTAACATTTTGTAGATGAGTAGAACGCGGAGATGGATTCGGAGAGGACTCGAGGCGGCCATGCTTGTCGATGGATTTAAATTCATTTTATTAAAGTTATTATTTATTTTCTAAGTTTTCATTTTGGGCTTGTAATAAGGCCGATAATTATTTTTTTAGATGTTTATCTTATTGCTTTATTTTACTCATGTTATATTACAAATGGAAATTGATAAATATTAATTGAACCTGTTAAAAGCAACTTTTTCAACTAAGTAACTTCTACGAGTTTTTTTTTAAGATGTTACCATCGGTTAACACAAATAAACCAAGCAAATTATAACTTAAACGATTTTAAATTTTACATGATCAAACATTTTCAAAGGATTTGTCAACCCAACTGTATTTATAAAAAGCCCAACTAAGTTTTCAAACACCGTTTTCATACCTTAGCCAAATTTTATCAAGTTTTCACTAAATTCATAAAATGTTTCAAATTATTTTACTCCGTGGCATACCAGATCCGGTCAGGACTCATGGGCCGAGTTTGGGGTGTTACAATCTTGCTTACATATCAGTATCATAGATCATGCATTTATCAGCATATGATGGCATACTCAATCTTGTTTCATTACAAAACAATAGATCACAAGTTAGGGGACTTACACGGAAACCATGATTATGCCACAAGCACCATCACAATGATAAAAAAAAAACATCAATATAATCATGTAAACTAATAAAGTGTGTAGTGAATTTTTACACACCTGATACTACCACGAATCCTAGATCCCGAAGATCCAATCTACGTCGCTAGATCTTGACCCTACATTCGGCCAATTATTAATGTTAATACCAAAGGCCTATTCGGCCATAGCCAAATTCATACCAAAGGCTCTTTTACGGACTTACCTTAAACGGATTTGATTTCCAAACAAATCCTAAAGCCTTAATTAGTCCCTAAATCCATGGCACACATTAGTTTCGGCATTTAACAATAAACTTTTAACAAAAGGGCCCTTGGCCGAATGATGTATCCCACATATCATGCTCACCTTAAATCACGAAAGACCTCTCAATTCTCCTTAATGTTGGCTTCTAAGAAGGATTACAAATCCAAGTCCCTGAATAGATTTGGTCATACAAGAACACATGATTAAGCCTCATGGTTTCGGCTAGCCATACAAGAACAAAGATTTAACACAAGGAAGTCCCTTACCACACTATGAAAATCGGCAGCACCTTTAGTTAGGGAGGTGAGATTCGGCCTAAGCACAAGATGGAGGGCTGGAATTTTGATTAGAAGAGGGGTTGGTTCAGCTAAGAAGAAACAAGAGAAAGAGAAAGAAGAGATGTAGGGGAAGTAGTGGTGGTTTCGGCTTAGTAGAAGAAAAAGAAGCTGGAAGTTTTGAACAATTTAGGCAATGCAACAAGGAGAATTCTAAGAAGAAGAAGAGAGAAAAGAAAGGAATAGTTGATGAATTTTGGCACTCCTTTTCCATATCAAAACCAATTATGGACAGCCCTAGAGAGTCCCTATTTCGGCCATTGCCTCCCATGAGATAAAACTTTATCTTTTAACTATCTCTTAATCCCTTCTTTAAACAAATAAAATAAAAATAAAGTATAACAACATCACAACTCTTTTCCAGCCGAAAATTTCCAAAAATTTAAGCCTTATCTTTATCAATTAAAGAGTCCAAATTCATGCCAATACTCTCCCATACACGCCAGCAGCAAAAAATAAAAAATAAAAAGCCACTGCAGTTGCCTTGGTTCGAACCCAAGACCTCCCTGCCGCAGCCCCCCTTGCACGCCCCTTGCCATCTTTCCCATTTGACTTTCATGTCAAATAACCTCCTCATTTAATTTTAAAGCCTTCTTCCTAGCCCTCTTCCTTTTAACGCCAAATGCCCAAAAAAATAAAATGCTCCTTGCGTCCCTTATGTCTGGAACCCAAGACCTGCCGCCTCTAAACTCTTAAGTGGCACCCCAAGCCACTCCACCGAACGCCTTTCCTGCCCAAACCTTGCCCACAAAAATCATTTCAGGCCTTCTAATTAGCCCCTTCTTTTAACGTCCCAAAAAGCCCAAAAGGAAAACACTTCCCTTTGTTACTGCCGAGACTCGAACCTCCTCCCTAGCAACCCCCTTAGACGCACCAAGCCAATTATGCCAAGCCCATTCTTTTTGTCATGCTTCTCCCTAAATTTTATTTAAGCCCTATCTCGCCTAGCTCCCTCCTTTTAGACACTTAAAAAGAAATTTTTAATACTAGGTTAGGCCTAGCTTGGGGTTATTTTTAGACCCTTAAACATGCCAAATAATCCTAGAATTTAATTCTTCAAGCACACACATGGGAAAATATTTAAATTACAGATAACCCCTAATTTAGGGTGTTACATTCTCGATCAGTATGCCTCCTAGCAACTGGCAATAAAATATAAGAGTGAGCATTTAATTGCTCTTCCATAGATCCTAATGAATCCTAACAGTCAGAAACATTAGGATCCAAAAAATCTGATCTGTGCCTCTTCTTACTGTCCCTACTTTCAATTGGGTTATCTTCCAACTCTTGCTCCATTTTCGTTTGACCCATTTTATTAGAATGATCCTCCATATTCAGTGTATCCTGATTTGAAGAACCTTCCAAATTAAAACCCAAGATTGGATTAATATTTGTCCACAAGTTCCTTTTAATTTCTTTCCCTAAATTCCTTCCTAAACCCTGCATTAAGCAATTTGTTTCCTTATTCTCATCATCCCCTTCTTCTTGAAGCCAGACACCACTCATGGTTATGGCCCTCATTGATTGCGCTCTAAGATTCAGATTCCATCCCAACTCCAAATCATCCCCACCATTGGTCAATCTAACTGGACAAAATTTGTCATTATGACCTAAGTGATCACCCAAAAAGCAAAACAAAGTGAGCATTTCATACCTAAAATTAACATAGACAAATTTTGAAGAAGAAATCATTATCTTTTTCATCCTTTCACTACAGCAAAATAAACTTTTAGCGGCGTTTTTAGTGGCGTTTGGATTAAAAATGCCTTAAAAATTATACATTAGCGGTGTTTGCAAGAAAACACCGCAAAAAGCTGAGCAATAGTGGCGTTTTCTGGTAAAACATCGCTAAAATTGAACAATAGCGGCGTTTTTGTACAAACGCCACTAATAAACTGGGCAATAGCAGCGTTTTTGTTAAAGCGCCACTAATAAACTGAGCAATAATGGCGTTTTTGTCGAAGCGCCACTAATAAACTGAGCAATAGCGGCGTTTTCGTCGAAGCGCCGCTAATAAACTAAGCAATAGCGGCGTTTTTGTCCAAGCGTCGCTAATAAACTGAGCAATAGCAGCGTTTTTGTCCAAGGGCCGGTGATAGACTGAACAATAGCGGCGTTTTTGGACAAACGCCGCTAATAAGCTGAGTAGTAGCGGCATTTCTATACAAGCGTTTCTAATAGACTGAGCAATAGCGGATTTTTTGACAAATGCCGCTAAAAGTTAAGCAGCCATTTTTGTGTAGGGACTCGTTTCTATTTGATCCGATTTAAATTTCATAATTTTTTCTTATTCTTGTTTTGAATTGTAGTTTATTTTGATGCATTCACTTATAAGCAATGAGAAAGTTTCATTTTAGTAACTTAATTATGAAAAGTTACAAATTACTAACTAAAAAGTTTTCACTTAAGTTACAAAGCTATTAAAATTGATTTAAGGTTTAATGTTTATTTAGTAAGTTAAATTTATGATTTAGTGTTTGTTATTTTGGGTTATGGGTTTAGTGTTTTAAAGTAATTTGTTATGTGGGGTTTATTGTTTAGGATTTAAGATCTTAATGTTTAACGGTATTAAGGTTTAAGTGTTAGTGGTTAGGGGTTCAGGTTAAGGGTTAGGTGTTTATGGCGGGGTTAAGCGTTTAGGGTTTATGATTTATGTTTTGTGTCTTAATGTTTTAGGATTTAAGATCTTAGTGTTTAACGGTATTACGGTTTAAGTGTTAGTGGTTAGGGGTTCAGGTTAAGGGTTAGGTGTTTATGGTTGGGGTATAGGGTTTATGGTTTAGGGTTTATATTTTGAATTTTTTTGTTTTTGTTTTATTACATAAAAATTATATAAAAATTATGTCATGTATCTAATTCTTTTGAATATTACTCAAAGTTTCAAGAATTATTTATTTAAAGGTTTAAGACTTACTATTTAAAGGTTTATAGATCATGGGTTTATGGATCATGTTTATGGATTATACAATTTAAGTGTTGGGGTTTAGGGGTAATAGGTTAATGGTTATGGGGTTAATGTTTAGGGGTTACTATTTTATAGTTTAGGGTTTTAGGGGTTATAATTTAATATTTAAGTTCTATGAGATACTATTTCAATGGTTTAGGGTTTAGGGATACTATGCATGGTTTTATGTATTACGTTTAGGGTTTGTTCTTTATAGTTTGGGGTTAGGTTTTGGTGTGTATGATTTAGGGTATAATTTTTAGGGTTTAGGATTTAGGATTTAGGGATTAATCTTGGATTTTTTTAGAATATAAAAAAAAGATAAATATAGATTATTATTTTAAAAGAATATATATCAAAATGGGTTAAATCCAAAAGCATATAGATGAACTTTAATTTGATCCAGATCTTGTAAAGTATAAACACAACTATTGATATTATTAACATCATTTTTATTATTTCATACATAAAAATTTATATTTACCAAAGATAAAAATATATTGATGTATTTATATTTTAAAATAATGTGTACGATTAAATCAAAATTAAAATTTCAATGTATATATATTTAGGGTTTAATTAAGGATTAAGGTTAATGGTTTTAAGGAATTTAAGAAATAATTAAAACATTAGTGGCGTTTTTGACAAAAAAACGCCGCCAAAACGTACTACTTTAGCCAAAACGGTGTCATTTCAGTTGTGTTTGTTGTGGCATTAGCGGCGTTTTTATTGAAAATGCCACTAAAGATCGGGAATTAGCGGTGTTTTTCAAAAGCGCCGCAAAATGTAAAGTTAAACGATATCATTTTTGTTTTATCCATTCCCGAAACCCCTTATTGGACGACGTCGTTTTGTCAAAATGGCAAAAAATTTTAGTGACGCTAGTGAATAAACACTGCTAAAACTCAGGCATTAGTGGCGCTAGGGCGCAAACACCACAAAATGTATTTTGTTTTTGAACAAAATAGCGCGTTTTTGTATGCTCGATTTTATCCCCAATCCAACCCCAAAATACCTTGTTATTTTCTCCTAATTGTATACCCTAAATCCCTAACTCCCAAAATCTTCATCCAATCACCTTCTTTGTCACTGACGACTGTTCCCTCTGCCGCATCACTGTCGACCTTCCTCTGTCTCATCGCTTTCGACACTCTACTGCATCACCGGGTAAGTCTTTCCATGTATGTTCGATTATTGCACAAAGAGCAGTCGGGTTTTATAACTTTCGATGATGACTAAAATGAAATGATCCTTATTGGAATACTTAGAATCTTTTTTTTTTCTTTTGATACAAGTTTTATGTCTAACCTATGAATATATACCAATGAGATTGATATAATGCAGTCTTAATCTACAATCATATTTGCTTTCGATTTGCAATATTAGGTTACCTTTCATTTCTTTTTTGTAATCCTTATTTTCTTCGTCAGCCGTGCTATTATATGGTCCTTAAATCTTTTTGCAGCATTAATAATTTGTAGGCCATATTGAAATGTAAGATTCAATGTCGTAATTTCTCAATCTCAAAACTCACTTGCACTTTTAATTTCTCGACTTCGTTATCCAAACTTAAGACTGCAGAACTTGCCCATTTAGTTTGCAGAATATGCATATTTATAGCTAATTGCACTAGACATCCTCAAACTAGGTCTCAGCTTCTAAATTGATACCCAAACATCAAAACATTTTAATCGTGTCTTCAAAGTATCAGTATTGTATCAATTGAATACTACTTTGGTCAACCTCATCATTTGCTTAGTCGTTAAGTACCAACTCAAATTGTAGTAGCATTAGTCGTCATTTTTTGAATTCCAGTAGCTCATTGGTAGGTCTTCCTTCTTTCATTGGTGTATATATAAATATAATGTATCTCTTTTGGGTACTTTATTTGGTATACTGGCATTATAGAACTTCAAAGTGTCCCCTATATATAAATCTTTAACCAACCACGTTTATGGGTGCTTTATTTTTCTTCATTAAAACGAGATTCTTTTGGGCCATCTTAATAACTTTTTAATATTGATGTTTGAAATTTTTACTCTGTTAATCTTTCTTTGATTTCCTTGAAATGCATTGGGTTTCTATTTTTCTTTTCCCATTGATATAGAAATGTTACTAGTAATATGTCAATAATTTCACCTTTTTTCAACCATAATGTGATTTTATTTTGGAAGCATTGTTCCTTTGATTGCTTTTGTAGATTATGATACTGTTGAGACCATATTACTGGGTTTTTATGTCTATTTCCAATGTTTTACACTGTCCTGCTGGATGGTATCATAATGAGAGCACATGGGATTTAAATTAGGATCACAAATGAGTTATTTATATTTAACTTGTTTATATATATTATCTGTAACACCCCAAACCCGGTCTATGCGTTGAGACTAGATTTGGTTTGTTACATGATTCGAACTATTCTTAAATCCTTAATGAGTTGAAAACTACAATATTGTTTACTGGAGTTTAAAATTTGTAGAGTATTAGATTTTGATAAATATTTAAAAACATTTAGTTGAAAATCATTGTATTATCTAAAACCGTTAGGAAATTTGTTAAAGAGTTAACAAAAAGAATTATTTATAAAAGAATTCCATATACTTTGAAAACCCAAGTTCATTTTAGTAAAGCATCATAAATCACATTACATGATTTAAAAGCCCAAATAAAGTTTAAATTCCAACACAAAAAAAATCCATAAGTTATTTATAGAGGCCATTTATTACAACATCCCAAAATAGTAAAAATAATAATTAAAAGTTCGAATTTAAATAACCCTTATTTAGCAAGATGGCCTCCACGAAGTCATCCTCATTAAGTCCACATCGGTTTCCATTACGAGATGGAAAGAAATTAAAGGGTGAGTTACTTAGAACTCAGGTGTAACTCACTTACCACCATTATTGGGCGGAGTTGTCAAGATATTATGCTGGGCTTGAGCCCAATTCAGAATTCAATAATATATCATGAATTTAAAATAATTAATAATGCATAAAAAAAAAATGTAATTCCCAACCCAAACCTAATATCCATCCGCTAACACCCCCGTACCAACCATCACACCTGTGGGGATCAAGTCAACCCACCCCGCCATCACACCAATCGTAGGCATTAAGCCTTTTTATAATCGTGGCGTAGCCACCGAACTAGAGGCAATAAGCCGATATTGTGGCGAAAGCCACCAACTAGAGGCAATAAGCCGATATTGTGGCAGAGCCACCGAACTAGAGGCAATAAGCCGATATTGTGGCAGAGCCACCGAACTAGAGGCAATAAGCCGATATTGTGGCAGAGCCACCGAACTAGAGGCAATAAGCCGATATTGTGGCAACTGGCCATTCTTCTCTTCATAAATCCCACCCATGCAATTATACATGTACTTTAAAAATATAAAATTTATTATCAATACATAACATGGTGGGTTTATCAATGACATTTCATTTGGCCCATAATTATAGCAATTTATCCATTTAGCAATTTAGTGGGCTTTGGCCCATTTACCAAACTAGGCGTTTTGGCTAAATTTTAACGAACTAGTGTATTTATGGCCCAATTTATCGAACTAGAGTATTTACGGCCCATTTTCACGAACTAGAGTATTTACTACCCATTTTCACGAACTAGAGTATTTACGGCCCATTTTCACGAACTAGAGTATTTACGGCCCATTTTCACGAACTAGAGTATTTACGGCCCATTTTCACGAACTAGAGTATTTACGGCCCATTTTCACGAACTAGAGTATTTACGGCCCATTTTCACGAAACATCAAATTTTCATAATAACAATTAATTTCTTGAGGGCGTTTTCGTAATTTTCACGATTTAGTCGTTTTACGTATTTCGTCAAAATATCAATTTTTGTGCTTTTACCGATCTAGTCGCTTTTACGATTTTTCTACCATACCAAATTTGACATACAACCCAAAAATAATGAGGGTGAAATTACACACCTCGATACCGTGAGTATTATCCCTTCTCGCCCTCGGCACCTAAAATATATTTCGATTCGTTAGACAACTAATTCAAAAATAATCTTATTTGTTAATGGATCCAAAATCTTACCCTCTTGATTTTGAATCACTTGATTTTCGGTTTTCCTTCGTTTATCGATTCACTAGTCACGAGAATCCACCAACGTATAACGGCTCGAGGTTCGTACTACTTGAATAATGGACTTCTTTCTAAGATGGCCCACAACCCGTGGAAAATCCCGATTGCGAAACCGCTCTTCGCTTGAATGGGGATTTACGATCCACCCTCTTACGATAACTAAACACCGCCTTTTCTTCCCTATCTTGGCGGTCTTCAAGATCCAAAAGAATTTAGTTAGATCTAAAATAATATCAATAATACTAGAGATTTAAAGAGATTTGATTTCCTTACCAAAATAAAACGTCTCCAACGTTTCTCCCGATCTCTTGAGTTCCGATCTCCGTTATTGCACTAAATAATAACGAAGAAACGTTATTAATATGAATGCCATATCAATCCAAAAGACCTTCAATAATCTAATGACATTCGGCCATAATATCACTTATTAAAACGAAAAATGGAAAAGAAAACCCTTACCTATGATCCACAATCGAAAAGAAAAGGATGGAGAATGGTGTCTAAATTGATGAAAGATTCTGGCTATAAATGATTAAGAATGGAAAAATAATTTTTGGCTTATAGGCACAATAACATTCGCCAAGAGAGTGAAGATGGAGAAAATTTTCGATTGAAAAGAAATAGTATAAGAACGAAAGGATGATGGTGATGATGTTTTGATTTCAAGGAGATTAGAAGAAAAGAAAGAAAAATATGAACTTAGGTGCTGGTATATTCGGCCATGGCAAAGAAAAAGAAAGAGATTGATTTTGGTATAGGTGATTTTAAGACAAGGAGAATACAAAAGAAAGTTAACAAAATGAATAAAAGTGACCAAATGGTCAAGAGATATTGGCTTAACCAAGTGCAAAATTCGCCAAAAGGGATATTGAAAGGAGAGGAATAAAATTCTGCACAAAGTGCAAAGGTTAACCAAAGAGAAAAGAATGAGATTTTGCCAAACTAACAAAATTTTGGCTCTCCTCCCCCTACCAATATTGCCGTCCAGCCTATGGTCAATTGGCCATTATTTCTTTCCAAATTTTCCCCTTGATAAGTGCCTTATGTCCCCCCTATCTTTCCTTAAACTTTTGATTTCATACCATATGTTAGTTGTTACCTTAATCCCTTGATACACTAACCAAAAATACATGGTCAACACCTTCCTTATATGTCCCCTTGCCGACACTTCATAGCCATGAGCAGAAAATTAAAACAAAAATTTTATCTAGGTGCTATACAAGGGATTCGAACCTCTTCCCTCTTACTTGAACCCATGCGCCAATCTCCACCATGCCATATGCTCATTTTATGACACTTTTTAGCACTTAATTTAGCTTAAGTCTTAATCACCTTTGTTTCACTTCCATAAATCTCACTTTAATAAATTTTATTCTTCTCCAAATTATGCTTTACCCTCTCTAGGACTTTAATAAACACTGAAATAAAAGTAAAGATTTTTCCTTTAAAATCTAAACACCAAAATCATGCCAATTTAAATACTCAGATTTTTAGGGTGTTACAACTCTACCCTCCTTAAAGAAAATTTCGTCCTCGAAATTTACATGGTTGAAAAAGGTGAGGGTATTGTCGCCAATTGCATCCTCTGGCTCCCACGTAGCTTCTTCCACTCGTGGTTACGCCATAGAACTTTGACCAACAGTGCAGTTTTCTTCCTTAATACCTTGACATCTCGGTCTAGGATTTCCACTAGTTCTTCTTCAAAGGACAAATCTGGATTCACTCCAATTCTTCTACCCAGATAATGTGCAAAGGATCCGATCTATAACGCCTCAACATGGAAACATGAAAGACATTATGAATTTGATCTAACTCCGGAGGTAACTCAATCGATATGCCATCGGACCAACACGCTTCAAAGACACGATAAGGTCCAATATATCTAGGACTTAGCTTGCCCTTCCTTCCGAATCAAGATCTTTTCCAAGGAGATACCTTCAAGAAAACCCGATCTCCCACACTATACTCGATGTCCCTCCGCTTCAGATCTGCGTCGACTTACGCCTTCATCGAGGCTTCTTTCAACCGTGCTCGAATAACTTTTACCTTATCCTCGGTCTCGATATCATCTCGGGACCTAACATCATCTTTCGCCTTTCTCACCAACAAATAGGAGAGCGACACTTACGACCATACAATGCCTCGTAAGGTGCCATCCGAATGCTAGATCGATAGCCGTTGTTATACGCAAATTACGCGATGGTAGATAATCCTCCCAACTACCCTCAAGTCGATTACACATCCTCTTAACATATCTTCCAATATCTCAATTACTCTCTCCGATCGACCATCGATCGAGGATGAAAAGCCGTCTCAAATTCAACTTTGTTCCCAAGGCTTCATGCGAGCTTTCGAATCGTGATGTAAACCTAGGGTCCCTATCCGATATAATAGATACTGGTACCCCATGTAACCTCACAATTTCGGATCGTAAAGTTTCGCCAATTTACGCAAAGAATAATCCGTCTTTAACCGGCAAGAAATGAGCGGTCTTCATCACCGATCAACAATTACCCAAACGGAATTTTTCTTAGTAGGTGTTAACGGTAACCCACTAACAAAATCCATAGTTATCCTCTCCCATTTCAAAGAGGAATCTTTATCGGTTGTAACAATCCGACGGTAATTGGTGTTCGCTTCACTTGCGACAAGTCAAACATTTTCCCACGAACTCGTAATCTCACGCTTCAACCACGCCACCAATATCGCTCACGGAGATCTCGATACATCTTATTTCCTCCGGGATGCATAGCGTAAGGGCTACTATGCGCCTCCGAGAATCGCCATTCGATCTAAATCCTTAGCATGCATACTCTTCCTCGAAAGCACAACACACCTCCGTGTTTATTCCAAAATCCTCAATTTCGCCATTTTCAACTTGTCGCAAAGAAAGGTCCCAACTTCTCATCGATGTCTGCTTTTCCTTGATTTGTTCCAACCACGGCTTCACCAAGTTCGCTAACAAACCGCCATCCTCGCAGACTCAAATGGGCAAATAGAGCTTTAATTCAGATACCGCCTTACGACTTAACGCGTCGGCTACCACGTTAGCCTTTCCGGGATGGTATTCGATGGAGAAATCATAATCTTTTAACAATTCTACCCATCTTCTTTGTCTTAAATTCAACTCCTTCGGGTAAGGAGGTATTTAAGACTCTTGTGATCCGTGTAGATTATGGACTTCTCACCATAGAGATAGTGCCTCCAAATCTTTAGAGCAAAGACAACGGCAGCTAACTCCAAATCATGAGTAGGGTAGTTTACTTGTGTGGTCTCAATTGACGAGAAGCATAGGCCACCACCTTTCCATTTTGCATCAACACACAACCTGCATCTGTGTGAGACGATCACAATAAAATGTGAATTCTTTTCCACCTCGGGTTGAATTAAAACTGAGCTTCACAGATCTTCTTCAATTTTTCAAAACTCTCTTCTGCTTTTCACCCGTATGTACGGAGCTCCTTTCGCAATAGCTTTAGTTAGGGTGCAGAATCAATGAAAACCCTCTACAAAGCATCTATAGTATCCACCAAGCCTAAGAAACTCCGAATTTCACCATCGATGTTGGTGGCTTCCAATCCGAATAGCCTCAATTTTCCGAGGATCCACCCTTATTCCTTGGTGATACTACATGACCAAGGAAAGTCACCTCCTTTAGCCAAAATTCGCATTTACCAAATTTGGCATACAATTGCTTATCACGAAGTAATTGTAATACTATCCGTAAATCTTGGTCATGTTCCTCCTCATTTCTCGAATAAACCAATATATCATCTATGAACACTACCACAAACCGGTCTAAATATGGTTGGAAGACTCGGTTCATCATGTCCATAAATGCAGCTGGTGCATTGGTTAATCCAAACGGCATCACTACAAACTCATAGTGTCCGTAACATGTCCGAAATGCCGTCTTATAAATGTCCGCTTCTTTTACCTTAAGCTGGTGATAACCCGACCTTAAATCAATTTTGGAGAAAACTGAAGCTCCCTTCAATTGATCAAACAGGTCGTCAATTCTCGGCAGAGGATACCGATTCTTGATCGTCAATTTATTCAATCGCACAGTAGTCAATGCACATACGCATCGATCCATCCTTCTTCTTGACGAACAAAACCGGTGCTCCCACGGAGACACACTTGGTCGAATGAATCCCGATCCAACAATTCTTGAATTTGAGCTTTGAGCTCACCAACTCCTTCGTGCCATTCTATAGGAGCAATGGACACTGGAGCCGTCCCTGCAAAAGCTCAATGCCAAATTCTACTTCTCGATCCGAGGTATACCGGGAAGTTCTTCAGAAATACATCGGAAATTCCTTCACCGTCCTCACATCATTCACGGATAATTCTTTGGCATCCAAAGCACGATAAAGGCTAGGAATGCCCGTACCTTTCCGCACCAACTTCTCCGCTTTTAATGCGATACCACATTTGCGGATAGTTCTTTCGTTCACCAATCATTATGATTTCCTTATCATCCGGGTCCTTCGACATTCGTTTTCAAAGACAATCCAATTCATACTCGATGGTTAACCAACCATCCATGCCCGAATGAGATCGAACTCACAGAAAGGTAGTTCCATCAAATTTGCTAAGAATACTTCCTCTTGGATTTTTAAGGGCACGTCTTTAAATATTTTATTAATAGATTCTTGATCGTTCTAAAGGATGATTCTCGTCATCTCATTTTCGATAATTTGATTCTAAATTGATTTCGGATATGGCACTAGATACATATGAATGAGTAGAGCCAATATCTATTAAGGCAATAACAGTACATCAAAATGAAGAACGCATCGTTATCACATCAGTGCATTGCCGTCTTCATGGCGTCTAACTCGCATAAACCACCAGTCAGTCTTGCATCGCATTTCCTCTATTACCATTGCCTCGACCGGTGCACCTTGACCACGACCAGCCCCATTACCACCACGACTGGTCCACGACCTCTCGGTGGTATGCTGATTACCCCCGCCGGTACTGTGCATCATTATTACGGACTTCTTGAGTCGATCCATTCGTCGAGGACAACTTTTGTCTTGATGTTCCATTGAACCGCATTTGTAGCATGCACCGTTTTCCTCCAAAGATTCCCCAAAATGCCTTTTCCCACACTCAAGGTAATCTCGACTTGATTATTTGCTACCGGGGTTCGCTTGAACGATTCATCATTTCGGGTTTCTTCGGAATCTCTTGGAAGAACCAGATCACTGTGTCTCTCTCTTGTTTGGGATCTTTCTGCTTCGCGCTCGAGTTCTTAGCCTCTTGGCTATTTTGGCCTTCTCCACAAGAGTCGAAAATTTCTAACTTGTCATGGAGCAATCGAACCCTCACTCATCATTAAGTCCATCCTCGAAACGTATACAACGTTCATGATCTGTTGCTACAATTGTTCGGGCATAACGGCTCAGACGTAAAAACTCAGCTTCATATGCTGCCACGGTCTTACTTCCTTGGACAAGATTCAGAAATTCCTTCCTTCGAGCGTCTACATAGCTCGTTCCGACGTATTTTCCTTGGAAGGCAGCTTTAAAGAATTCCCAGTTAATCAGTGCGGCTTCAGTGCCTTCTCGAACAGTGAGCCACCACCGACACGCCTCATCTCTCAATAAGGATACACCCTCTCGCTTTTGCTCACCGTGCATTCCATATCATCCATAATCCGTTCCACGACCTTGAGCCATGTTCGCCACATTTGGAGCTACACCGAGACTCCTCGAAAACTTCGCATTATTCGCTTTAAGTCGCTCGAAATTGACCCACGAGTTGTTGGCCCAATTCTAGTTCCAGTGACCCTTTCCAAGACTCGTAGCATTGCTTGAGTCAATGCATGATCTTCTTCCATGTGATCGCGTGATCCGGTCTCACTTTCTATTGACGCAAAAGGTCCACTTCTGCATATGATTTGGTGCTTGGTAGTAGCACCTCGGCCTCTACCACCCACGCCTACGGCCCACGACCACGTCCTCTTGTACTCATGATTGCTTGTTCGTTTATCCGATTACAAGTTTTATGAATCGAATTTTGTTTCGTGTTTATTAACGATATTTTATGAGATTTGAGATATAAAGTTGTTTTTCGTAACGTGTCCTATAGTCTCAATCTCTACGCTTTTCACATCTAAAACTAGAAGTTCTAGAGTGTTCCTATGATCATATCATAGTAATCATTAAGCAATAATACTTACTTGACTTGTTGCTTGGATGCTTGTGGTGCCATAACGATCTTTAAAATATCATTGAACGTTTTCATACCAAATTATTTTTGAACCCAAACCACGCCGAAGTTTTTGAAACGGGCTCGATACCACTAAATGTAACACCCCAAACCCGGTCTATGCGTTGAGACTAGATTTGGTTTGTTACATGATTCGAACTATTCTTAAATCCTTAATGAGTTGAAAACTACAATATTGTTTACGAGTTTAAAATTTGTAGAGTATTAGATTTTGATAAATATTTAAAACATTTAGTTGAAAATCATTGTATTATCTAAAACCGTTAGGAAATTTGTTAAAGAGTTAACAAAAAGAATTATTTATAAAAGAATTCCATATACTTTGAAAACCCAAGTTCATTTTAGTAAAGCATCATAAATCACACCCATGATTTAAAAGCCCAAATAAAGTTTAAATTCCAACACAAAAAAAAATCCATAAGTTATTTATAGAGGCCATTTATTACAACATCCCAAAATAGTAAAAATAATAATTAAAAGTTCGAATTTAAATAACCCTTATTTAGCAAGATGGCCTCCACGAAGTCATCCTCATTGAAGTCCACATCGGTTTCCATTACGAGATGGAAAGAAATTAAAGGGTGAGTTACTTAGAACTCGATGTGTAACTCACTTACCACCATTATTGGGCCAGTTGTCAAGATATTATCTTTGGGCTTGAGCCCAATTCGTAATTCAATAATATATCATGAATTTAAAATAATTAATAATGCATAAAAAATGTAATTCCCAACCCAAACCTAATATCCATCCGCTAACACCCCTGTATCAACCATCACACCTGGGGATCAAGTCAACCCACCCCGCCATCACACCAATCGTAGGCATTAAGCCTTTTTATAATCGTGGCATAGCCACCGAACTAGAGGCAATAAGCGGATATTGTGGCGAGCCACCGAACTAGAGGCAATAAGTCGATATTGTGGCGAAACCACCGAACTAGAGGCAATAAGCCGATATTGTGGCGAGCCACCGAACTAGAGGCAATAAGCCGATATTGTGGCAGAAACCACCGAACTAGAGGCAATAAGCGATATTGTGGCAATCGGCCATTCTTCTCTTCATAAATCCCACCCATGCAATTATACATGTACTTTAAAAATATAAAATTTATTATCAATACATAACATGGTGGGTTTATCAATGACATTTCATTTGGCCCATAATTATAGCAATTTATCCATTTAGCAATTTAGTGGGCTTTGGCCCATTTACCAAACTAGAGCGTTTTGGCTAAATTTTAACGAACTAGAGTATTTATGGCCCAATTTATCGAACTAGAGTATTTACGGCCCATTTTCACGAACTAGAGTATTTACTACCATTTTCACGAACTAGAGTATTTACTACCCATTTTCACGAACTAGAGTATTTACTACCCATTTTCACGAACTAGAGTATTTACGGCCCATTTTCACGAAACATCAAATTTTCATAATAACAATTAATTTCTTGAGGCGTTTTCGTAATTTTCACGATTTAGTCGTTTTTACGTATTTCGTCAAAATATCAATTTTGTGCTTTTACCGATCTAGTCGTTTTACGATTTTTCTACCATACCGAAATTTGACATACAACCCAAAAATAATGAGGGTGAAATTACACACCTCGATACCGTGAGTATTATCCCTTCTCGCTCCTCGGCACCTAAAATATATTTCGATTAGTTAGACAACTAATTCATAAAAATAATCTTATTTGTTAATGGATCCAAAATCTTACCCTCTTGATTTTGAATCACTTGATTTTCGGTTTTCCTTCGTTTATCGATTCACTAGCACGAGAATCCACCAACGATAACTTGACTCGAGGTTCGTACTACTTGAATAATGGACTTCTTTCTAAGATGGCCCACAACCCTAGTGGAAAATCCCGATGCGAAACCGCTCTTCGTTTGAATGGGGATTTACAGATCCACCCTCTTACGATAACTAAACACCGCCTTTTCTTCCCTATCTTGACAGTCTTCAAGATCCAAAAGAATTTAGTTAGATCTAAAATAATATCAATAATACTAGAGATTTAAAGAGATTTGATTTCCTTACCAAAATAAAACGTCTCAACGTTTCTCCCGATCTCTTGAGTTCGATCTCCGTTATTGCACTAAATAATAACGAAAAAACGTTATTAATATGAATGCCATATCAATCCAAAAGACCTTCAATAATCTAATGACATTCGCCATAATATCACTTATTAAAACGAAAATGGAAAAGAAAAACCCTTACCTATGATCCACAATCGAAAAGAAAAGGATGGAGAATGGTGTCTAAATTGATGAAAGATTCTATTATAAATGATTAAGAATGGAAAAATAATTTTTGGCTTATAGGCACAATAACATTCGCCAAGAGAGTGAAGATGGAGAAAATTTTAGATTGAAAAGAAATAGTATAAGAACGAAAGGATGATGGTGATGATGTTTTGATTTCAAGGAGATTAGAAGAAAAAGAAAAGAAAAATATGAACTTAGGTGCTGGTATATTCGGCCATGGCAAAGAAAAAGAAAGAGATTGATTTTGGTATAGGTGATTTGGCACAAGGAGAATACAAAGAAAGTTAACAAAATGAATAAAAGTGACCAAATGGTCAAGAGATATTAGCTTAACCAAGTGCAAAATTCGGCCAAAAGGGATATTGAAAGGAGAGGAATAAAATTCTGCACAAAGTGCAAAGGTTAACCAAAGAGAAAAGAATGAGATTTTTGCCAAACTAACAAAATTTTGGCTCTCCTCCCCCTACCAATATTGCCGTCCAGCCTATGGTCAATTGGCCATTATTTCTTTCCAAATTTTCCCTTGATAAGTGCCTTATGTCCCCTATCTTTCCTTAAACTTTTGATTTCATACCATATGTTAGTTGTTACCTTAATCCCTTGATACACTAACCAAAAATACATGGTCAACACCTTCCTTATATGTCCCTTGCCGACACTTCATAGCCATGAGCGAAAATTAAAACAAAATTTTATCTAGGTGCTATACAAGGATTCAACCTCTTCCTCTTACTTGAACCCATGCGCCAATCTCCACCATGCCATATGCTCATTTTATGACACTTTTTAGCACTTAATTTAGCTTAAGTCTTAATCACCTTTGTTTCACTTCCATAAATCTCACTTTAATAAATTTTATTCTTCTCCAAATTATGCTTTACCCTCTCTAGGACTTTAATAAACACTTGAAATAAAAGTAAAGATTTTTCCTTTAAAATCTAAACACCAAAATCATGCCAATTTAAATACTCAGATTTTTAGGGTGTTACATTATCTTTTTATTTTTTATTTAATATTATTACTGAATATTTGCTATAATTCTGTATCAGGTCTATCTTTCTCGTGGTTGCAGGCTTCCATTGCTATAATTCTGCTGCAAACAGTAAGCAAGTGTTTAAAAAAATATTTACCATTTACTTGTGAAAAAGGTATTACCCAATTAAGCAAATATTCATTTTTTAGCATGTTTATTTAATTAATATGAATTTTCTTTCACTACAAAGCATAATCATACTCTGGAACAATGGCTAACCCACATCTTACTTTTTGTAATGTGCAGGATTGGGAGCCGTTGTCGTTTCATCAAAGGCAAGCAGCATCAATAGTTGAAGTTTTTAGGATATTGGAGGAGGTATGCCATCTCTGGATTTAAGGCCTGTAATTCTCTTATGTGTTTTTTATATGTGGGAATTTCCATCTCTACAGATTGCTCTTTGATGCTATAGATATCCTTGCCTTAGGAATCTCACCCTTACTAAGTTTCATGAGTGCTAAATAAAAGCTGTAAATGCACCTTCAACTAGGAAAGATAGTAATAACTTTTTCATGTATTTGAATTCTATTATTTTATATTTAAATTGTAATAATTGAATCTTATTTTCTTAGTTGTATTTGTGGTTTATGCTTTCTTGTTTCTCATAACTGTGTTAACTTGCAGACAGTGGATCAATTCATTTTGGTGCTGTTACTGCTCCTTTTTTAAACTGTTGAAGCCCTGTTCAGGTAATGTAATTTGAATTGTTTATTTGCTAGAAATTGAGATGTTTTATTGCTGTATTTAAGGTCTAAATATGTTGCTAATTGAGGTGTTTAAATTGTTGTAATTTTCTCTCTATATTTTACAAAAACCCATTGAATTTGGTAATTATATTTTATGAAACTTGAAAATTAGTCTAAGTAGGTAATACAATTATATTTTCCTCCTAAATTAACATTAGAATTTTAGTTTAGAAAATTATAAGTAGCAAATTAGTTAGCAATCGGCATTCTAAATTTATGTGTTTATTAATAGTTGGACTATATATCCATTATTGTAAAGGACATGAACACAATATACATATGTGTATGTATAATGAAAGTAATAGGTATTTTAAAAAAGTGATATAAAATAAGAATACTAATTTGAATATATGTGGAATACATATACATATATTTGTATAAAATTTCATATTAGTGTTTAATAATGTATGTGAATAGACTTTTGTTTTAAAAATTTCATATGTATTTGTTCTGATTTGTATTGAGAAAGGTATCCGTACTTTGAAAGTGAGTAGAATTGAAGAGGACTTAGTTCGACTACTGAATTGACTATTTTTCTTTCACTCAAAGAATGTCAGTATTAGTTTTTAGTAAATAGCATTTTGTAATTAATCAATAGCATTTATTAATTCATATGTTGTTCGATTTCGCCTTCGCTTCCTCGCTTCCCTCTGAATCGTTGGATTGGATTTGTTGGTAATAACTTAATGTATATATATCTTTGTTGGATTGGATTTGTTGGTAATTCATATCCTGTTTATTATCCTGCTTGCTTGGTATATATGCTGTTTGTTATACTACTATCCAAAAAAAAAGATTCAAAGTATATAGGCTAGAAACCTAACGGGTTGCCTTATATCTCATTGTAAGATATAATGGATCCTCCCCAAATGTAACAATGCCACGTATGATGAATCTTCAAAAATGTCTGTCCAAATTGCTGTCCAAATTGCTATTTACTATCCTGCTTGGTTGGTATATATGCTGTTTATTATATTGCTGTTTATTATAGCATGATGATTTTAGAAAAATTGCTATTTATTATATTGTTTCAACTGGTACTCAAGCAATATATTTAGTTAGCTCATCATCCAGTTTGGGTTTATGATGTTAAGCAATATATTATAAAATGTTAAGCAATATATTATAAAATGTGATGTTAAGCATTTTAGATAGTTTTCTTACGCTTCTTTTTTAATATAAAAATCAATTACGATAACAAACAAATTATGATCCATGAATATTTTGATAGTGATTAAGCTTATGATATTTTATGAAAACAACATTGGTTTATAATTTGATACCAACATCTTAAATATTCGAATATGCTAAAATTAAATTTCTTTTAGAAATCGGTTTTGTTTTAGTCAAACCCCAACATAAAATTCTTTTTAATAGAAAAATCCAATTCTTTATTAATATAAAAATCTAATTATTTTTTAAATAATTTAAAACTTCTTAAAATGGTTTTTTTTCATTGTTTAAATATATTTTCATATAAAAATCAAATTACTAATTTTTATATTAATAATGTTTGATTTCAATATTTAATATTTTTAAATGTTTTTAAAACTTATAATTTTTATCAATATAATAATAATGATCATTATTTAAATATATCTTTATTAATTTAAAAATCAAATTCTTTTTTCTTAAAAAGTAATTTAAAACTTCTTAAAAAAAGATTCAAAGTATATAGGCTGGATGTAACATCCTAAATTAGGGGTTGTTTGTAATTTAATTATTTTCCCATGTGTGTGCTTGAAGAAATGAATATTATGATTGCTAAGCATGTTCTAGGGTCTAGAAATAACCCCGAGCTAGGCCTGACTTAGGACTAAAAATTTCTTTTTAAGTGTTTAAAAGAAGGGAGCTAGGTGAGATAGGGGTTAAGAGAAGTTTTGGGACAAACATGACACAAGGAATAGCTTGGCAAAGTGGCTTTCATGCACCACTTAAGTGCTACAAAGGTGGCGTCAAAGGGAGCTTCAAGGGAGGAGGTTTGAGTCGTGGGAGTTACAAGGGGGGCGTTTTGTTTTTGGGCTTTTGGCGTTAAAGGAAAGGGGGCCAGGTATGAAGGCTTTAAAAATTAAATAGAGAGGTTTAAGAGCATGAAAGTCAAGGTGGTAGAGTGGTATGGGCGTTGTAAGGGGGCTGCAGCGGTGAGGTCTGGTTCGAACCAAAGAAGTCAGAGTTTGGCATTTTATTTTTTTGGAAGCCGGCGTGAATGGGAGAGTGAGTAATGGCTTGATTTTGGACTCTTAAGGTGGAAAGGATAAGCATTATTTTTCCTTTTAATTTTTGGCTGGAAGGGTTGTGATGTTGTTATACTTTATTTTATTTTTATTTTATTTGTTTAAAGAGGAGATTAAGGGATAAATGGAAGATAAATGTTGTTTTCTTGGGTGATAATTAAAGGTTGGAAATTATCACCAATAGGAGGGGTGATGGCCGAATTTGGGACACCTTAGGGGCCAGAATTCATAAAAAAATTCTTTTATTTCTCTCCAAACTGCTGCTGGCCAAAATCTCCCTAGGCACATTGCCAAATTCTTCAAATCTCTTTTCTCCTCTTGCTTCTTCTTAGCCGAACCTACCCCTTCTTCTTGTCAAAATTACAGCCCTTCCATCTTGTGTTGGCCGAATCTCTAAAGGGGCCTGTCAACTTTTCTCTAGTAGTTCTCCAAGCGGCATAGTGGTAAGTATTCTTCCTTAAGGTATCGGTTTGTTTCTTCTCTTTTGGGGTGGCCAAATGATCATAGGATCACAAGATCGTATTTCTTTGTTGTAGCTAACAGCAAGGTGCATTGACGGAGCCTATCGGGAGTTGATTCTTCAAAGGTGAGGCACCTACACTATTCGGCCATAGGCCACTTTCCATAGATTTACTTATAGCCGATTTTAACAAGAGTTTTGGTAGGGATCTTGACAAGTCAAGTGATAATTCCGGGATTTCAAATTATTTTGGTAAGTGATGGTAAGATTCGGCCTAGGGCCATATTTCGGTTAATGAGCGCGATTAATCCTTCGGGATCTCTAGTTTAGCCGATTGGCTAATAGATCTAAAAATTTATGTGGTGGCCGATTGTAGGGGGAAACAACGTCTTGGGATTTCACTAGTATATTCGGGATTTGCTAGTAAATAGGTGTGTAAAACTCTTTACACACTTCATTAATTAACATTGCCATATTATTGTTTTTTTATCTTTTGGTAGTGATTTGCTTGTGGGCATAAGATTGGATTCCGGGTAAGTCCCCTATTTCGTGATTTATGATGTATGTTTGAGTATGCCATCACATGCTGTTAAATGTTATGCTATACATAAATGCATGATATATGATAATTGTTATGTAAGCATGATGATGGTGGGATTGATGAGAGGAGGAGGATGACTTTTATGGACTGTCACCAGTGGTTTTGACCACAAGATGGGTTGGCCCCATCAGATTAATTATGAATTCGGTCACCAGTGGTTTTGACCACATCTTGATAAATTATGACTAAGTCCCAGTGGTTTGGTACCACCAGTGGTTTTGACCACATTATGATAATTGTGACCTATGGTCATCAGTGGTTTTGACCACACGATGGGTTGGCCCCATCATTTGATTTGTGACTCTAGTCACCAGTGGTTTTGACCACCAGTGGTTTTGACCACACGGGGTAGTTAAAGGAGTACGGATGGTTAGTGGGGTTGCATGTTGCATGTCTGTTAATAAATTGTGTATGAGTTGTATTTTCCGGGTGGGGGATTTACACACTGAGTCTTGGTGACTCACCCCTTCCCAAATTATTTTGCAGATGAGTAGATCACGGAGATGGAGCCAGAGAGAACTCGAGGCGGCCATGCTTATCGTTGGATTTGAATTTACTTTGTTATAGTTAGTATTACTTATTTTCTAAGTCTTTTTAATTTGGGTTGTAATAAGGCCGCTAATTATTATTTGGATGTTTATTTTACTGTTTTATTTTACTTATGTTATATTACAAATGAAGTTTATAAATGTTAAGTGAACCGGTTAAAAGTAACTTTTTTTCAAACTTAATAACTTCTACGGGTTTTCAAAGATGTTACCATCGGGTAACAAAATACACCAAGTCAACTATAACTTTGACGATTTTAAAATTTTACATGATCAAACGTTTTCAAAGGGTTCATCAACCCAACCATGTTTATGAAAAAAATCCCAACTGAGTTTTATCAAACCCCGTTTTAATACCTTAGCCACATTTTAACAAAGTTTTCACCAGACACTCAAAATATTTTAAATCATCTTACTCCGTGACATACCAGATCCGGTCGGGACTTATGGGCTAGGTTTGGGGTGTTACATTGGAAACCTGACGGGTTGCCTTATATATCACTGTTAGATATAATGGATCCTCCCTAGGTGTAACAATGCCACATATGATGAATCTTAAAAATACATAACTTACTTAAATATAAGATCAAACTTCATAACTTACATAATTTACATAACTTACAAATCCATGTATGATGAATCTTAAAAAAAAAAATTTAAAATCAATTTCTTTTTTTTTTTAAAAGATTCAAAGTATCTAGGCTGGAAACCTGACGGGTTGCCTTATATCTCACTGTTAGATGTAATGGATCCTCCCTAGCTGTAACAATGCCACGTATGATGAATCTTAAAGAATACATAACTTACTTAAATTTAAGATCAAACTTCTTAACTTACATAATTTACATAACTTACAATTCCATGTATGATGAATCTTAAAAAAAAATCTGTTTTAAAAATCAATTTCTTTTTTTTAAAAAAAAAATTCAAAGTATATAGGCTGGAAACCTGACGGGTTGCCTTATATCTCACTGTTAGATATAATGGATCCTCCCTAGGTGTAACAATGCCACGTATGATGAATCTTAAAGAA
Organism: Gossypium rotundifolium; assembly: GCA_025506655.1. Classification (NCBI taxonomy): domain Eukaryota; kingdom Viridiplantae; phylum Streptophyta; class Magnoliopsida; order Malvales; family Malvaceae; genus Gossypium; species Gossypium rotundifolium. The sequence goes on along the minus strand of CP106725.1, from coordinate 43,334,907 downwards.
TACATAACTTACTTAATTTTAAGATCAAACTTCATAACTTACATAATTTTAAGATCAATTTTCATAACTTACATAATTTTAATATCCAACTTCATAACTTACATTATTTACATAACTTACATAGTACTCAGTTATATATATGATCATATCATTACTTACATAAATTATAAATTAATAATTTAGCCGTGTAATTTATTGTCAACTTTAGACTTCAACAACTACGAAATGGATAGGACTTGGATGAATTTGTCAAGGGTAAGCAACGGCTATCGAAATGGAGTAACAACTTTTCTGAATTTTTCATTTCAAAATGCAAGCCAAGAGAATATGATTCTTTGCCTGTGTAAGAAGTGTTGCAATATCAATTGGAATTATCGTGAAGTTGTCTACGAACATCTAGTTGTTGATGGTTTTGTCCGGGGGTATAAAAAATAGATTTTTCGTGGAGAGTGTACATCTAGTAGAGCATCTTCATCGATGAATATAAGTTATCCTCATAGTTGGTACAATCAGAATGTTAGCGAAGATAACATGGAAGACATGTTGTGGGATGCTTTTAATATGCCCAGTGATGGTTTGCAATCATTTCCACATGCCTTGGGTGCAACCGATGATTACAATATTGGTGTAAATACTTTCACCGAAAGGGGAAGAAGTGTACCTGATGATCAGCCAAGTGAAAAAGCGGCGAAGTTCTACTCGTTACTTGGTGAAATGAACAAAGAACTGTATGAGGGATCTAAATTTTCAAAACTGTCTTTCTATATTCATCTTTTTCACCTAAAATGTTTGGGAGGATAGACCGGAAACTCTTTGACATTGTTGTTAGAGTTTTTGAGAGAAATGTTCCCATTTGCGAAAATCCCTCAATCTTCTAAAGACATGAAGAAACTGATCAAAGATTTGAGCCTTGGCTACAACAAAATTCATAGTTGCCCAAATGACTGCATGTTGTATTGGGGCGACCGGAAAAACCAACAGTTCTGTCATGTATGCGGTCAATCTCGTTGGACGAATGAAAATACAGAGGATGGTAACGAGGATGAAAACGATACACAGTCAAGAAAGCAGCCAGTTAAGATTTTGCGGTATTTTCCACTAATAACCAAGGCTTCAAAGGCTTTTCATGTCGTCGAAGACAGCCGAGTCAATGACGTGGCACCATGATGGACGAACCAATGATGGATTGTTAAGGCATCCTACAGATTCTTTAGCTTGGAAATCATTGGACTCCAAATTTCCAAGTTTTGCAAGCGATCCTCGGAGTGTGAGGCTGGGGCTAAGAACTAATGGATTTAACCCTTACAAAATCATGAGCACTGCGTATAGTACTTGGCCTGTGGTGCTTGTTCCTTATAATTTGCCTCAATGGGTTTTCATGAAACAATCATCCTTTATCTTGTCTATGATTATCCCTAGAGAGAAAGGGCCCAGGAATGATATTGACATATATTTGCAGTCACTTATTGAAGAGTTAAAACAATTATGGACTGGTGTTGAGACATACGATGTGTTGATAAAGGAGAATTTCAATTTACGTGTGGCTTTGATGTGGACTATTAATGACTTCCCGGCGTACGCCAATTTATCTGGTTGGAGTACCAAGGGACGTTATGTTTGTCCTTGTTGTGCTATGCAGACATGTTCGCAATGGTTATATGATGGGAAGTTCTCTTACATGGGGCATCGTCGGTGGTTACCAAAAAATCATAGATTTAGATTTCAGAGTACTCAGTTTGACAGTACTGAAAAGTTCAGAGAAGCTCCTTCACAGTCCGGTGGATCTGAAATATTGTTCATGTTGAAATATATGAATTTCATTTATGGGAATATGAACCAACCGGCCAACACGAAAAGAAATAGAAGATCAAGGGATGAATCTGATGAAGAGGATGATCTTAATGAGGCGATTTGTGGAAAAAAAGAAGTATTTTTTTGAGTTACCTTATTGGGAGCATCAGATTTTACGCCATATCTTGAAGTCATGCACATTGAGAAAAATGTCTGCGAGATATCATTGGGACTATTTTGAATGTCGATGGAAAATTGAAAGACAATCTTCAGAGTCGACTTGATTTCGTCCACATGGGAATTCAGCGTGAGCTTCATCCCCAAGCACTTCCGAATATGAAATATCGGTTGCCGCTTGCTATTTATTCAATGTCGAAGATGAAAAAAGAAATGTTTTGTATGGTGTTGAAGGATATAAAGGTCTCGGATGCGTATTGTAACACCCCAAACCCAGCCTATGCGTTTAAGACCAGACTTGGCATGCCACACAATTCGATCTTACGTCCAGTCATCAATGCTTTTAATGAAAACAATTCTTCAAAATGATTTTGAAGATGGAGTTTATCAAAATCGAGATTTATTTGAAAACCATGATTTTAAAACATAAGAGTTTACAATTTGATTTTCGGAGAAATAATTGGTTAAAACTTAAATAATTGGTTGAAATAAATTTATAAAAGAGTTTTCACAAAATTTTACGAGTGAATGATATTTAAGAAAAACCCTTTTTATACGCAAGTTTAAGAAAACATTTAAAAAATTAAACAACCCCATTTAAGTAACTAAAACATATTAAAATCCATCCACGATAAAATCCATAAAAATAATACCGAGGCCTTATTACATCACAATTGAAATAGTACTTAAATAAAAATACTTAAAAGAAGTTCAAAGTTTTTATAACTCATCATTCGTAGTATGGCCTCCACACGAAGTCATCCCCGGCCCAAGCCTCCATCAATTATTATTACCTTAGAAGGGTAAGAAAAATGGAGGGAGTTACTTAGAACTCAATGTGTAACCCACTTACCGTGTTCACTGGGCCAAAACCATTTAAGCAATTAGTTGGGCTTGAGCCCATTTACAAATGTACAATATAAAAATAATGCATGTGATATGCAATTCCTAACCAAGCCTAATTTCCATCCGCTACACACCACCCGTACCAACCAACACACCTGTGGGGATCAAGTCAACCCACCCCGCCAACACACCAATAGCATGCATTAAGCCAATTATAATATTTGTGGCAGAGCCACCAAACTAGATTGTGACAGAGTCACCAAACTAGAGGCATTAAGCCATTTGAAATATTTGTGGCAGAGCCACCGAACTAGATTTTGGCAACAGGCCTCTCTTCTCTTCGTCAATTACCCCAACCCATGCAGTCATGTATATATAGATAATGCATAACAATATATTCATAAGGTAAATTTCAACAAAAAGCCCATATTACAAGTTATCAATTTGGCCCATTAGTCAAAATAGAAATTTTGGCCCATTTAACGATCTAGCAAACTTTGGCCCATTTAACGATCTAGCAAATTTTGGCCCATTTAACGATCTAGCAAATTTTGGCCCATTTAACGATCTAGCAAATTTGGCCCAATAAACATATGAAGCCCTTTTCGAAATTTTCTCATTGGCCTTATCAAAAATAATCCATAAGGCCCAAAATGTCATTTTTTTACAATATAGCCCATTAAGGGCAAATCCGTAATTTTTCCACAACTTTAATACTGTTTTCATGCATTCACACAAAAAGTGCTAATATTTCGTATTTTCCAATTTTACTGATTTTACGATTTTTATTCTATGCTTATGGTATAATATAACCCATGAGATAAGTGTGAAGTTACACACCTGATTACGGTGAGAACTATACCTTCCCGCTCGTCGATACCTAAATATTTATCACGCTTGATTAGAACACTAGTATTTAATAAAAACTATACTATTGATAAATGATCTAGATCTTTACCCTCGAAATCTCGAATGACAATTATTTGTCGGTTCTCCCCGGTTGATGGTTCACAACCCAATGGGAAATCCCGAATCGCTAATGGCTCCAAACTACGAACAACTTCGAATAATCGATTCTCCTCGAATGAGGGCCCACAACCTGGTGGAAGGTCTCGGATTCTCGAAATAGCCCTTCACTTGAATTTAGGGGGAATAGCGAAACCACCCCTCTTCCAAACGCTATTAACAACTCTTTTCGTCCCTATCTTGCTTGCCTCCATTGACAAATGATTATTAGTCCTACAATATATCGGAAATTTAAATACTAATGGCTTAAAAGGGCGAACTCGACTTACCATAAAATCTCAAGTGATTTCCAAAGGATTCCTATACGTGAAAACTTTCGGTTATAACAAATCCCAATGATAGTCATTGATAAAAAAGAGAGTGATCAAAAATCCTTGAAGAGTTCCTTCTTACCTTGCTAAATATGATCCGAACTTGAATAACTTTCAAGATGACTTGACAAGATGGTGGTTCGGCCCTCCACTATCTTACGATTATCCAAAGCTTATTGAAGAAATGATTGAGAACAAGGTCAAAGAAGAATAAGAGATTCGGCTATGATATAATAGATAGGAAAATAAATTTCGACTATGGGGATGGTTACAAGCATTCGGCCGTGGAAGGAAAATGAAGGAAGGATGTGTTTGAATGGTAAATAAAATGGAGAGGAAAAGAGAATAGAGAGAAGAGAAAAGAAAATGGAGATGAGAGGTTTGTATTTTGGTTCTCAAGGATGGAAGATGAATCAAAAAGAAACTTTGAGACCAAAATGCATTCGGCAATGAAGAGGAAAAAGAGAAGAAAAGAAATGGTCCTTGATGGCTATGTGGTTTCGATCACAAAGAGAAGAAAAAAAAGGTTTGGAGAGAATGAACAACCTAAGACCGAAATGGTCAAAAGAAATGGCAAAAAGAAACAATTGCTTACTTAAATTTTATGGCACATTCGGCTAGAGAGAGGGAAAATTAGAGAGAAAAAATTTGATAAAAGTACCAAATGACCAAATGGAAAATGTGCTCATCAAGCACCTAATCCTACCAAACTAACACCAAAAATCGGCCACCCCTCAGCCCCCTATGCCGTCCACATTCATGGTCAAAAAGGCCATTCAAAAGTTTCCAAATGTAACATCCTAAATAAAGGGGCTATGCATCTTTACTTAATTGAATGTTGTTGCATGCCTAAGTATAATTGAGTGTGTTTTGGGAAGTTTTTCGAACTACAAATATGTAAGTGAATGCTTAGAGAAATATTAAATTTTTAATAATTAAGATGGAGCTAAGCAAGATAGGCTTTAAGAAATATTGGCAAGAGGTTTTAAGCATAATAAGTCAATTGGCAAGGTGGTAATGGCACATGGGTGAATGCATGAGGGGAGAGGTTCGAATCCCCTAGCTAGCAAGTGGAAGAATTTTAATTTTTTTTATTTCTTTCCTATAGTGTCGGTCAAGCTTATTCTAGAATGGATGGACATCTTTTTATTTTTGGTTAGTAAACCATAAGTAAAAGGCAAGTTAGAAGTTATGGCATGGAATCATGAAGTTATGGTAAGATAGGGGGACAAAGGGCTTGAAGAGGGGATGTTGTTTTGGAAGCTTTTTCATGGTCATTTGACCATGAACCTAGACGGCATAAGGGACTAAAGGGGGATGGTTTAATTATGTTAGAATCAAGGGGATGATAGGGAAGAAAAGAGGAGGAAAAGGGGGATCATGTTGGCAAGGTGTTGGCTGAATTTTGCTTTAGCATTAGGGGTGTATGTTGGCCAAAATTTTAATCAAATTGTTCATCTTTTTCCTTTTCTCAAAACCTTGTTTCTTAGCCGATTGCTTATTACACAAAAGAGAAACCTTTTCTTTTCTTTTAGTCAATTGATACTTTACCATTTCGGTTTTGAGTAGTCTTTTTAGTTTCTTTTCTTCAAAGCATATCATCTTTCTTCCTCTTTGTAACCGAAAATACCAAAGTTCCAATGACCTTTTTCTTCACTTTTTCCCTCATGGCCGAATGCACATAAACTTCTAAACCTATCTCTTTTCTTTTGAAAATCATCATCATCATCTTCTTCTTTCAATCCTTTACTTTCTCTCTTTCTCTTTCTTCTTCTTTCTCTCAACCGAAACCATTATCTACTCTAACCAAAATCACCATTCTTTTCCTCTCTTTTGTCAAACCGAATCATCATCTTCCATTTTCATCTTCTCCTTTCTTTTCTTCTATTGAAAACTGAAACCACTATAGCCAAAGAAATCATTATCTTTCTCTTCTCTTTTTGTGCAAGTCGAAATCACCAATTCTCTTTTTCTAAATCATTAAGGCCGAATCTTCAAGAAGTCAAGTAAGGATTTTTGTTAAGTGTTCTCATTATTTTTTTCTTTTAGAATAGTCGATTTTAGAAACTTATTTCTCTCATTTTCTCCTAGGCCGAATCTTTGAAGGGGATTTAAGGATTCTTTTTGGTAGCCAACGTTTTAAGAGAGATCTTTCGGAATCATCCAAGGTAAGGATTATCATTTTCGGTTATATCATTTCTTTTAGATAGATTACTAATCGACTTTATTTTAGGGGTGATTTTGGGACTAACAATAGGTTCAAAAAGAGCGGTAAGGAGTGTTTGGAAGAGGGGAGGCTCTGTTATACCCTCAAACTTCAAACGAAGGGCTATATTGGCGATAAGAGATTTTCCACCGGGCTGTGGACCCTCTGCTAATGAAGATCGTTTATTTGAAGTCGTGCATACAACCGAACCACTTTTCGTTAGTGGGTTGTCATCGGGTTTTAATCCATCTATCAGAGAGAAACCATATATATCAATTTTTCGAGATTTTGAGGGTAAGGATTTAGATCTCTCATCAATAGTATAGATTATAAGTATTAGTGTGTTCTAATTAAGTGTGATAATTAACTAGGTGTTGACGAGCGGGAAGGTATCGTTCTCACTGTCATATAGTGTGTAACATTATACTAAAATCTCATAGATCTATATTAAATGTGATTTGTATGAAAATATGTGTAATAATGGTTACGGGTACCATTCAGTGGTATACGATATTCAGGTATGTTTAACCCCAATATTTTGCTAATTTTGCTATATGCCTAAATGTGAGATAAATATGATTTTGCTATGATTTTGGGGTAAATGGCATGAAAACTAAATAATATGTATGTGCATGGGCATATGAGTGTTATAGATAAAGGGGAAGTATTCTGGTGGTTTTACCACAATATCTGGTGACTTCGATCACATATTTTGAATTCGGTGACTTCGGTCACATATGTGAATCTGGTGACTTCGGTCACATATTGGAAATCCGGTGACTTCGGTCACAATTATCCGGTGACCATGCCACAAAATTATAAGGGCGATGTGCATGTTGACTGCAGCAACTGCCTTCGATGGTGTGTAGCAGATGGAGGGTTGATTTAGTAATCCCCACGGTGTGATTGGTTGGTACGGGTGGTGTGTAGCGGATGGATATTTAGGTGGGCTCGGGTTTGCATTTCATTATATAAATATCCATGTGACTTCTAAATGATTTTATTTGATTTGCTATAAAAATGGGCTTATGACTAAATATGACTTAATTGGGCCTATGGCAATATGTGTTATTAAATGGGCTTAAAGGCCATGATCAATTGGGCTTTTAGTGTTTTTGTTACACATTGAGTTTATGACTCACCCCTTTTGTGGGATAATTTTTCAGATAACTCTTAGCGCGATGGATCGGGTTAACGAAGACTACGTGGTGGCCATTGCTCAAGAAAGTATTTCGGAGTTTCTCCTAATTAAACTTATTAAGAGTATTTTTATTACTTAGAATTTATTATGGGTTTTGCTATTTTTGTAATAAGGCCACTATGAACTGTTTTTAATTTTTGCGTTTGGATTTTTTATTCCGCCATGAACAATATTTATTAAATAACTAAATGATTTTTGATAAATAATTTAAACTGTTTTTGACACTAATATATATATGTTTTTCACTAATAAGTAAAATTTTCATAAAATTTGGTTTTCTTTTAACTTATAAATTTCTCTTAAAATAATGTTTTAAGAAGATACAAATTTATTTAACAATTCGATTTCAACCCGATTATTAAGTTGATCTGTTTTATACAAAATCATCAAGTTTTCTTAAACAAAATGAGAATATGCTAAAGTTTTACTCGAGGAACATATCAAATCTGATCAGGCTTTTTGGGTCGGGTTTGGGGTGTTTCAACTTGGTATCAGAGCCCAGTTTTAAACTCTCGGCCTTGGGTTTTGAAGCCCACAACATTTTCAAAAATTTAGCCCAAATGACTTTCTGAAAGTTTTCTTAAGTTAAATGGTTTTATAAGAGCATGGCACCCGAAGTTCTCGGCCCAGGTCCATTAGGTAAGTACTTTTGTTGATAAAGTGATGTGAATGTATGATATTTTAAAGTGATAAGCCTAAGGAAACTATACTTTAGAGACATGGACCCCAGGTGTATGTGTACTACTACGGAAAAAAACCACTGAATAAATATCTGTTGCATAAAACTTTCTTTTAATAAGAAGTGAAAAGACTCTAATGCATAAGACTTTTTTGTAAAAACAGAAAAGACGCGTAGTAGACATGAGTTCTAGGGGCGTGGTCGTCATGACACAGAGAGGAAGAATGGTCGTGTCGGAACCAGCTTAGATCTGGTCAAGGTTTGAAAATGAAGCTCATACCATTGTTGGGGTGGAATTTCAAGAGCAAAATGGAGGAGGTGACGAATATCACAAGTCAGTCTGCGAGTTTTGGAACAGTAGCGAATCTAATACGGAAATGGGTCTCGAAAGTCGATGGTGAGAGACTTAGATCAAATGGAGCTGAGGTTTTAAGGGGAGTATCTGGAGTAGCTCCGAATGTAGCGGAATACTGGTTGGAGGCAGTCGAGAGGATCATGGATGATTTGGACTGCACTACTGAAGAAAAATTGAAAGGTGCTGTTCCACTACTCCGTGATGAGGCCTACCAGTGGTGGCTCACTATCAAAGAGAGTACTCCTATGGATCGAGTGGATTGGGGGTATTTTAAAATTATATTTGGAGTGAAATACATTGGAGCTAGCTACATCGACTCCCAGAGAAAGGCGTTTCTGAATTTAGTACAAGGAAATAAGTCGATAGCTAAGTATGAGGCAGAGTTCTTACGACTTAGTCGATATGCCAAAGGGATAGTAGCTACTGAATATGAACGGTGTGTCAGATTCAAGGATGGACTGAGAGATGAACTGCGAGTGTTGATTGCTCTATACCGGGAAAGAGACTTTGCAGTCTTAGTGGATAGGGCAAGGATAGCTGAAGAAGTTAAGCGGTGAGAGATGAATCGGACAGAGGCGAATAAGAATAAGAGGAGCTTTGGGTCTTCAGGGTCATCCAGGAATTTTCAAAAGAAACCAAGAATTGATGGGCCGTGAGGTCAGCAGACTGTTACGGGAGGACAGCATCGTGTTTATGCTCAATGTGGGAAGATGCACCCGGGAGAATGTTGGAAAAAGACTGGGAGATGTTTCAAGTGCAGGTCTAAAGATCATATGATCAAAGATTGCCCGATGAATTCAGATAAGAACCGCCCAAAGAAGTCGTGGTGTTAATCAGGCTGGCAGAGGTGGACAGCAACCGATAAGGGGTCGTAGTCCAAATGGAAGGGGTAATGGTTCTGGTAGAGGTCGCAAACTTCAAGCAGAGGCGATGGTAGCTCGAGGCAAGATAGCCGTGTCCGTATATGCGGTTAAATCATGAGAGAAGATAGTGACGCACTGATGTTATCACTGCACGTTTCTAATTTCGGTTGCCTTTATTGCTTTGATAGATATAGGTCAACTCACTCATACATCGCTAGTGAAGTATCTGGAACTTTGCATGTGACTTCTGAGACTGTACCTAGGAAGATGACTGTACTTAGTCCTTTAGGACAGACAGTAGTAATAGACAAACTTTTTAAGGAAGTGCCTTTAGAAGTTCAAGGGATGCAATTTCTAGCTAATTTAATAGAGTTGCCATTCGGGGAATTTGACCTGATCTTAGGCATGGACTGGTTAATGAAATATCGTGCAAATGTGGATTGTGCTGCTAAGCGGATGTCCTTAAGAACTATTGATGACAAAGAAGTTGTAGTGATGGGCGAGAGACGGAACTACTTATCAAATGTAGTATCCGCTCTTAAGGCAGAAAAAGATGGTTAGAAAGGGTTGTGTACCCTTTCTGATGTTGGTGAGTGCCTTGGAGGCTAAGGAGGCAACTGTTGAAGAAGTCAGGACTGTGAATGAATTTGTAGATGTTTTTCCAGAAGAACTTCCAGGATTGCCTCCGGATCGAGAGGTAAAATTTGGGATTGACTTATTGCCTGGAACGGCGCCAGTTTCTATTGCTCCGTATAGAATGGCACCGAAGGAGTTAGTTGAGCTTAAGGCTTAGATTCAGGAGTTGCTTGATCGTGGATTTATCCGACCTAGTGTGTCTCCATGGGGAGCACCGGTCCTATTCGTAAAGAAGAAGGACGGAACGATGAGGATGTGTATAGATTACCGGCAGTTGAATAAGTTGACCATCAAGAACAAGTATCCTTTGTCGAGGATCGACGACTTGTTCGATCAGCTTAAGGGAGCTGTGGTATTTTCAAAGATAGATCTAAGGTCGGGGTATCATCAGCTTAAAGTGAAAGAAGCAGATATCCATAAGACAGCTTTTCGAACTAGATATGGGCATTATGAATTTACGTAATGCCATTCGGATTGACGAACGCCCAATTGCGTTCATGGATATGATGAATCGGGTTTTTTTCACCGGATCGAGTTCGTCGTGGTATTCATAGACGACATCCTGGTGTATTCTAAGTCTGAAATGGAACATGATAAGCATCTCCGGATTGTGTTGCAAGTTTTAAGGGAGAAGAAACTTTATGCCAAATTCAGCAAGTGTGAATTTTGGCTGAAGGAGGTTGCGTTTTTAGGCCATGTGGTGTCTGCGGAAGGGATAAGGGTGGATCCTCGGAAGATTGAGGCAGGGCTAGATTGGAAACCACCTAAGTCCGTATCTGAGGTTTGCAGTTTCTTGGGATTAGCAGGCTGCTACAGAAGATTCGTCGAAGGATTTTCATCGATAGATGCACCTTTAACGAAATTGTTGAGAAAGGAGGTACCTTTCGTGTGGGCTAATAAACAGTAAGAGAGCTTTGAGAAGCTTAAGAGGGTTTTAACTGAAGCTCCCATTTTGATTCAGCCTGAGGCAGGGAAGGATTTCATCGTGTATCGTGATGCTTCTCACACGGGATTAGGATGTATTCTGATGCAAGATAGGAGGGTAGTTGCGTATGCGTCTCAGCAGTTAAGGCCACACGAGGTTAATTACCCGACGCATGATTTGGAGTTGGCAGCTGTAGTCTTTGCTCTTAAAGTTTGGAGACATTATTTATACGGGGAAAAGTCAGTGATATACACGACCACAAGAGTCTGAAATATCTACTGACTCAAAAGGAACTGAATTTGAGACAGCGAATGTGGATAGAATTGTTGAAAGATTATGACTGTTCTATCGAGTACCACCCAGGCAAGGCGAATGTGGTGGCAGATGCTCTAAGTCAAAAAGTGGTGTCAGATCTAAGGGCGTTGTTTGCACATCTTAGTCTTTACGATGACGAAAGCTTGTTGGCAAAATTACAAGTAAAGCCGACGTGGTTGAGTCAAGTGAAAGAGAGACAATTGGTAGACGATGATCTGAGTACTAAACTTCGGCAGGTGCAGAGCGATGGGGTATTATGTTTCAAAGATAAAATTTGTATGCCGAGGGATCAGGAGTTGAGGCAAAAGATTCTTCAGAACGCATGGTAGCCCCTATGCTATGCGTCCTGGAGGAAGTAAGTTATACTGAGATTTGCGAGAACAGTTTTGGTGGCCTGGTCTTAAGTGGGAAGTTACAGAGTTTGTAGGAAAGTGCTTAACGTGTCAGTAAGTCAAGGCTGAACATCAAGTACCTTCGGGATAGCTACAGCCGAGAAAGATTCCACAGTGGAAGTGGGAGAGAATCACCATGGACTTTGTTAGTGGGCTTCCTCTTTGCAGTTCGGGTTGATTACTCTTTGCAGAAATTGGAGAAGTTATATGTGGCTGAGATTGTGAGATTGCATGGAGTGCTGGTGTTAATTATTTTAGATAGGGATCCGAGGTTTACGTCTCGATTTTGGAAAGCATTGCATCAGGCTTTGGGCACCAGATTGGACTTCAGTACGGCATTTCATCCACAGTCTAACGGGCAGTCAGAGCGAGTAATTCAAGTCTTAGAGGATATGTTAAGGGATGTGTAATGGATTTGAGAGGAAGTGGAGGAGTTCTTCTTGTTAGTAGAATTTGTGTACAACAACAGTTACCAAGCCAGTATTCGGATGGCACCATATGAAGCACTATATGGACGGAAGTGTCACACTCCTACGTGTTGGACAGAACTAGGGGAACGACATATTTTGGGTCCAGAAATAGTGGCTGAATCCGAAAAAAAGTTAAGGTAATTCGGGTTCGATTAAAAGAAGCATCTGACAGGCAAAAGTCGTACGCAGATCTTAAACGAAAAGAAATAGAGTTTGCTGTAGGGGATCAAGTATTCCTAAAGGTTTCACCTTGGAAAAAGGTGATGAGATTTGGTCGCAAAGGGAAGTTAAGTCCCAGGTTCATTGGACCTTATCGAGTTTTGAAGCGGGTCAGACCTGTAGCATATCAGTTAGAATTACCTTCGGAGTTGAAGCAAATGCACTATGTGTTCCATGTTTCAATGTTACGCCGTAATCGGTCGGATCCATCTCATGTAGTGCCAGTTGAGGAGGTGGAATTAAGATCAGATTTGTCTTATGAAGAGGAGCCAATTCAAATCCTGGAGCGGGATGTAAAGGTGTTACGGAGAAAATCGGTTCCTCTCGTCAAAGTATTATGGCATAATCATGGATTGGAAGAAGCTTCGTAGGAGCCAGAGGAAGCGATTCGACAGCAATACCCTTACTTGTTCTAGCCAGGTAATTTCGAGGTCGAAATTATTTTTAAGGGGGGTAGAACTGTAACATACTGAATAAAGGGGCTATGCATCTTTACATAATTAAATGTTGTTGCATGCCTAAGTATAATTGAGTGTGTTTTGGGAAGTTTTTCGAACTTCAAATATGTAAGTGAATGCTTAGAGAAATATTAAATTTTTAATAATTAAGATGGAGCTAAGCAAGATAGGCTTTAAGAAATATTGGCAAGAGGTTTTAAGCATAATAAGTCAATTGGCAAGGTGGTAATGGCGCATGGGTGAATGAATGAGGGGAGAGGTTCGAATCCCCTAGCTAGCAAGTGGAAGAATTTTAATATTTTTTTTATTTATTTCCTATAGTATCGGTCAAGCTTATTCTAGAATGGATGGACATCTTTTTTTTTTTGTTAGTAAACCATAAGTAAAAGGCAAGTTAGAAGTTATGGCATGGAATCATGAAGTTATGGTAAGATAGGGGGACAAAGGGCTTGAAGAGGGGATGTTGTTTTGGAAGCTTTTTCATGGTCATTTGACCATGAACCTAGACGGCATAAGGGGCTAAAGGGGGATGGTTTAATTGTGTTAGAATCAAGTGGATGATAGGGAAGAAAAGAGGAGGAAAAGGGGGATCATGTTGGCAAGGTGTTGGCTGAATTTTGCTTTAGCATTAGGGGTGTATGTTGGCCAAAATTTTAACCAAATTGTTCATCTTTTTCCTTTTCTCAAAACCTTGTTTCTTAGCCGATTGCTTATTACACAAAAGAGAAACCTTTTCTTTTCTTTTAGTCAATTGATACTTTACCATTTCGGTTTTGAGTAGTCTTTTTAGTTTCTTTTCTTCAAAGCATATCATCTTTCTTCCTCTTTGTAACCGAAAATACCAAAGTTCCAAGGACCTTTTTCTTCACTTTTTCCCTCATGGCCGAATGCACATAAACTTCTAAACCCATATCTTTTCTTTTGAAAATCATCATCATCTTCTTCTTCTTTCAATCTTTTACTTTCTCTCTTTCTCTTTCTTCTTCTTTCTCTCAACCGAAACCATTATCTACTCTAACCAAAATCACCATTCTTTTCCTCTCTTTTGTCAAACCGAATCATCATCTTCGATTTTCATCTTCTCCTTTCTTTTCTTCTATTGAAAACCGAAACCACTATAGCCAAAGAAATCACTATCTTTCTCTTCTCTTTTTGTGCAAGTCGAAATCACCAATTCTCTTTTTCTAAATCATTAAGGCCAAATCTTCAAGTAGTCAAGTAAGGATTTTTGTTAAGTGTTCTCATTATTTTTTTCTTTTAGAATAGCCGATTTTAGAAACTTATTTCTCGCATTTTCTCCTAGGCCGAATCTTTGAAGAGGATTTAAGAATTCTTTTTGGTAGCCAACGTTTTAAGAGAGATCTTTCGAATCATCCAAGGTAAGGATTATCATTTTTGGTTATATCGTTTCTTTTAGATAGATTACTAATCGACTTTATTTTAGGGGTGATTTTGGGACTAACAAGATAGGTTCGAAAAGAGCGGTAAGGAGTGTTTGGAAGAGGGGAGGCTCTGTTATACCCTCAAACTTCAAACGAAGGGTTGTATCGGTGATAAGAGATTTTCCACCGGGTTGTGGACCCTCTGCTAACGAAGATCGTTTATTTGAAGTCATGCGTACAACCGAACCACTTTTCGTTAGTGGGTTGTCATCGAGTTTTGATCCATCTATCGAGAGAAACCACATATATTGGTTGTTCGAGATTCCGAGGGTAAGGATTTAGATCTCTCATCAATAGTATAGATTATAAGTATTAGTGTGTTCTAATCAAGTGTGATAATTAACTAGGTGTTGACGAGTGGGAAGGTATCATTCTCACTGTCATAAGGTGTGTAACATTATACTAAAATCTCATAGATCTATATTAAATGTTATTTGTATGAAAATATGTGTAATAATGGTTGCGGGTACCATTCAGTGGTATACGATATTCAGGTATGTTTAACCCCAATATTTTGCTAATTTTGCTATATGCCTAAATGTGAGATAAATATGATTTTGCTATGATTTTGGGGTAAATGGCATGAAAACTAAATAATATGTATGTGCATGGGCATATGGGTGTTATTGATAAAGGGAAGTATTCGGTGGTTTTACCACAATATCGGTGACTTGGTCACATATTTTGAATCCGGTGACTTGGTCACATATGTGAATCTGGTGACTTGGTCACATATTTGAAATCCGGTGACTTCAACACAATTATCCGTGGCCATGCCACAAAATTATAAGGGCGATGTGCATGTTGATCGCAAAGAATCGCCTTCGATGGTGTGTAGCGGATGGAGGGTTGATTTAGTAATCCCCACGGTGTGATTGGTTGGTACGGTGGTGTGTAGCGGATGGATATTTAGGTGGGCTCGGGTTTGCATTTCATTATATAAATATCCATGTGACTTCTAAATGATTTTATTTGATTTGCTATAAAAATGGGCTTATGACTAAATATGACTTAATTGCGCTTATGGCAATATGTGTAACAGACCGAATTTGACCCTAATCAAAACGGTGGTTTTGGGACCACAAATCTGAGCCCGAGAAATATTTAAATATTATATTTAGTGTTTATTATATATTAAGTTATGTGTGTGAAAGTTTCGTAGAAAAATTTTATCGTTTAAGTATTGAATTTGATAAAAAGGACTTAATCGCGTAAAAGGTAAAAGTGGCATACTAAAGTGAAATGTGCTAATTTGAGCATGGCTTTTTAATATGGAGTATTAAAAGTGAAATTAACCCATTTTATGAGTTAGTGGGTGGCAAAGGTCAAGTATAACCTTATGTTATAATTTGTTTTATTATATAAAGGTTAAAATGGTAAAATATAATAAAATGTTATTATATGTTATATTATATAAAATTGAAAGCCATATTTTTGTTCTTCATCTTCAAGTGCCGGAAGTTAGCCATGAAAATAAGGTTTAAAAGCTTGGAAGGTTCAGCCATCATCTAGCTAAAATTCAATGTGTGTTTTTCTTCGGTTTTTAATAATTTCTATATTTTGAGATCGTTGCTTCGTATATTACCCGACCCATGCTAGAATTTCTAAGATTAGTGTGTATATATGATTCGGCCATTGATGAATTCTTGAGATTTTTGATGTTTGATGATTTCAAATTAAAGATGAGTTAAAGATTTACAAGTTTTGTATTAGAAATTTTGGTAAAAGTTTGTAATTAGGGCTAATTTATAATAATAAAATTTTAAAGGGACTTATTTGCAAAATAAATGAAATAAAAGGACTTGTAAGGTCCCTAGGAAGATTCGGCTCTTGAGTAGCATGGGGAAATTTTGAGTATTTTGTGTTTTGTGCAATTAGTACTAAAATGCAAAATGTAAAATAGTGGGGTAAAATGGTAATTTGCCTATTTATGTGCTTAGGGACTAAATTGAGATGAAATGTACTTGAATGAGCTAAATTTTAATGTGTTTTAGATCAAGAACAAAGAAAAGCAGTTTAGATCGGGGAAAGCGAAGGTTCTCGAATAGCCAATTTGCACTGTCTATCGACAACCGAGGTAAGTCCTTAGCGAACATATGTTAAAAGTTTATTTATAAATCTAATGTATGATGAAATTGGTATAATTATAGTATTAAGTCATGAATTGGCGAATGTGATGATAATAAAATTGGATTGGTTGAAATTTTATTTAATGTGAAATGAAAGATTAACTATAATTACATTCGAGCTTTAATGCCTAGCGAGCTTCGTGCGATGATTTATTTGAACTTTAATGCCTAGCGAGCTTCGTGTCGGTGATTTATTTCGATTTAATTCCTAGCGGCTTTAATTTATTTGCTTTAATGCCTAGCGCTTTGTGCTGGTGTTTAAATCTAGGACCTTTGGTCTAGCGGTTTTTATACCGTTGATTGTTAATCTGAGCTTATGCTTATGAATGAAATGGTCTAGTTATGATGGTATTTGAATAAGCCAAGGTTTATTACTATAGTATGAGTGTTCGAATTGAAATTTATGTATCGAATCAAGTTTATGATATATGTGATGCTTCTTGAATAAGCAAGTTGATAGAAATGTGTTCATATATTCGGTACTTAAGATACATGATTAGAAAAGACATTGAGTTGATATGTTTACTTGCTTACTTGAGATTATTATTGATATGAGAAATTATATCTATATAGGTTCGGCCATGAGCTATACATATAGATAATTGTACACATTCAATTATGTGCCCTCATCTTAAATGTACATGGAAGATATTATTCGGTTGTAAGTGGAAATATATATATCTTTGATTAGCAATCTGGGTACTATTGATAAGTCTCACATTTTAAGTGTACGTTGAATAATATTTCGCTAGATATGAACATTGATAATCGGCCATGATAGTACATATGTGTTATGTTAGTTCATAAATGTTAATAATGTTATTCTATTCAAATTAATTGAATACCTAGTTGAGTTGTAAAGTTGCTTAAGGCTTACTAAGCTAAGTTAGCTTACTCTGTATGTTTTCACTCTGTTTTATAGATTGTGATCAAGCTATAGGCTCGAGGGTTCATCGTTGAAGTCATCCACACTATCAACTTATTTTGGTACTCTTAGAAGTTGAATTTTAAACACAAGGCATGTATAGGCTAGCTTGTTATTTTGAAGGATACTATGTTAATGTTTATAGCCATGCGAAAATGGCTTGTCTTTTATTAATTAACTTAAGGTTATGCAAATCTTGAATATGGTTAAAGTGCAAGTTTGCTTGAATAATAATTATGGATGTGTTTTTTTAAATCATGCTAAACAAAACTTTGGAATATGTATGTTTGATATGTGATCACCTATATGAGTTTTTGATAGACCTTTTGAGTGTGAATAGGTGTGATAGTTTAGTAAGTTTGGATTAAGACTCGGTGTTTATTATTTGGATGTGTAATTTGGAAGCATGAGTTAGTCTTGTAAACTTTGTATTCGGTAATAGGGGATACTAATGAACATGTACTTGAATGGCAAATCCGGTTATGAAAGTCATAGGTATATGAGTATCAAATGTGTTTTATGTGAATTAGTAATGAGATAGCCAAATGAGGGAAATATGGTCTTGATGGCATTCGGCCATATGCTTGAATATTGTATAATTTCAAATTGGTAATATGTGTATGTATGTGATGATAGATAGATTGATTTTTGAGTCTATTATGCCATGCATTACATTTACTAAATTATGATTTTAGAAGTTGATCTTATTATGCATATCTAGACAAAAGAGATTGCATATGGAAAATTAGTATATGCTTGAATGGTATGCAAATTAGGTATGGTTGGTGCATGCAAAAGTAATGAATAAGTTGTATAAATATTTGTGGCTCAATTATGCGCATGTTAACAAATTTTAGGTGTGCATTGGATCGATTGAGTGTTGGTTCTATTTTATTTTGGTATGAGAGATGTAATGTGATCTCCTATATGTTTACTTAAATGCCATGACTATTACATAGTTAAAACTGATTATGCTGTATATGACTTAAGTGATTGATTAAAAGTTGTGATATAATTAGTAATGCCCCGTAACCCTAATCCGGCGACAGATACGGGTTAGGGGTGTTACAATATGTGTTATTAAATGGGCTTAAAGGCCATGATTAATTGGGCTTTTAGTGTTTTTGTTACACATTGAGTTTATGACTCACCCCTTTTGTGGGATAATTTTTCAGATAACTCTTAGCGCGATGGATCGGGTTAACGAAAACTACGTGGTGGCCATTGCTCAACAAAGTATTTCGGAGTTTCTCCTAATTAAACTTATTAAGAGTATTTTTATTACTTAGAATTTATTATGGGTTTTGCTATTTTTGTAATAAGGCCACTATGAACTGTTTTTAATTTTTGCGTTTGGATTTTTTTATTCTGCCATGAACAATATTTATTAAATAACTAAATGATTTTCGATAAACAATTTAAACTATTTTTGACACTAATATATATATATATATATATATTTATTCACTAATAAGTAAAATTTTCATAAAATTTGGTTTTCTTTTAACTTATAAATTTCTCTTAAAATAATGTTTTAAGAAGATACAAATTTATTTAACAATTCGATTTCAACCCGATTATTAAGTTGATCTGTTTTATACAAAATCGTCAAGTTTTCTTAAACAAAATGAGAATATGCTAAAGTTTTACTCGAGGAACATATCAAATCCGGTCAGGCTTTTTGGGTCGGGTTTGGGGTGTTTCACCAAAACACCTTCCCTTATTTCAAGCCTTACGTCCCCCTTACATACCAAAACCTTTTGATTCCTTCCCTTAAGTTAACACTTGCCTTTTTCCCTTAGTCTATTTTCCATAAAAGAATTAGTCCAACCTTACCTATAGGTGCAAAAATAAAAGTCACCAAAATGCTATCCATGGGATTCGAACCTCTCCCCTCAAGCAATCACTCATGTGCCAACACCACCTTGCTACTAGTTCATCTTATGCTAGCTTTTTACACTTAAATTACCTTAAGCATCAGGATCACTTATTCCACTCCAATAAAATTCTCATTACTAAAAATTATTCTACTTCCGAATAATTCCGTGGCTTCTCAAGGCTATATTAAACACACAAAATTTAATCATTCACAAGCTAAACACCAAAACATGCAATATATCGATACTCAGATTTTTAGGATGTTACAACTCTACCCTCCTTAAAGAAAATTTCGTCCTCGAAATTTACCTGGTTAAAAGAGGTGAGGATATTATTGCCTAATTGCGCCTCATGCTCCCACGTAGCTTCCTCCGCTCCATGATTATGCCAAGGAACCTTAACTAATGGCACAGTCTTCTTTCTTAACACCATAACATCGCGGTCTAAGATTTTCACTGGTTCTTCCTGGAAAGACAAGTCTGGCCTTAATTCCACCTCTTCTACTGGTACTATGTGAGACAGATCCGATCTATAATGCCTCAGTATAGAAACATGGAAAACACTATGAATCTGACTCAACTCCGGAGGTAATTCAAGCTGATAGGCCACTGGTCCTACACACTTCAGCACACGATACGGTCCAATGAACCTAGCTTCCTTCCAAATCTGAAAATCTTCTTCCAAGGTGAGACTTTCAAAAGACCTGATCTCCTACTGCAAACTCAATATCTTTACGCTTCAGATCCGCATACGAATTTTGTCTATCCGAAGCTTCCTTTAACTGCGCTCGAATCACCTTTACCTTTTCTTCCATCTCAAAAATCAGCTCAGGACCCATCAACTGTCATTCTCCCAATTCAGTCCAACAAGTAGGAGTATGACACCTACGACCGTATAATGCTTCATATGGTGCCATTTGGATACTAGATTGGTAACTGTTATTATACGCGAACTCTGCCAATGGTAGAAAATCCTCCCAACTACCTCTGAAGTCGATCACACAACCTTGTAACATGTCTTCCAAAATCTGAATTACTCTTTCTGATTGACCATCTGACTGAGGATGAAAAGTCGTACTGAAGTTTAACTTTGTTCCCAACGCCTCATGTAAAGCTTTCCAAAACCATGATGTAAACCTGGGATCCCTGTCCGATATAATAGACACTGGTACCCCATGCAACCTTACAATCTCAGATACATATAGCTTAGCCAACTTTTGCAATGAGTAATCCGTACGAACTGGTAGAAAATAAGCAATCTTCGTTAACCGATCTACTACTACCCAAACAGAAACTTTCTTAGTAGGTGTTAAGGGTAACCCACTAACAAAATCCATCGTTATCCGCCCCCATTTCCATAGAGGAATCTTTACTAGTTTCAATAAACCTGATGGTAATTGATGTTTCGCCTTCACTTGTTGACAAGTCAAGCATTTTCCCACAAAATCAGTAACCTCCTGCTTCAACCCTGGCCACCAATACTGCTCACGAAGATCCCGATACATCTTATTTCCTCCGGGGTGGATAGCATAAGGGCTACTATGTGCCTCTGTCTCAAATCCGAATCTGTGGGCATACAAACTCTTCCACGAAAACACAGCACGCCATCCTTGTTCAATCCAAAGTCCCCTATTATACCACTTTCAACTTGTTGCACTAAAGAACCAAACTTCTCATCTGATAACTACTTTTCCTTGATCTGTTCTAACCACAATGGCTTCACCTGAAGTTCTGCTAGCAGACTGCCATCCTCTTACAAACTGAGATGAGCAAACATTGCCCTTAACTCCGATACAACCTTACGACTCAACGCGTCTGCTACAACGTTAGCCTTTCCAAGATGGTACTCGATTGAGAAGTCATAATCTTTTAACAACTCCACCCATCTTCGTTGTCTCAAGTTCAACTCCTTTTGAGTAAGGAGGTACTTAAGACTCTTATGATCCTTATAAATGATTAACTTCTCACCGTAGAGATAATGCCTTCAAATATTTAAAGCAAACACCACTGCAGCCAACTTCAAGTCATGAGTAGGATAGTTGACCTCGTGCGGCCTCAGCTGACGAGAAGCATAAGCCACCACTTTTCCACTTTGCATCAGTACACATCCTAAACCCGTGTGTGACTCATCACAGTAAACGATAAATTCTTTTCCAATCTCAGGTTGAATCAAAATTGGCGCTTCCGTCAAAATCTTCTTCAGTTTTTCGAAACTTTCTTGTTGTTTAACAGTCCACACATACGGTACTCCTTTATGCAACAGCTTAGTTAGAGGTGCAGCAATCAATGAAAACCCCTCAACAAAGCGTCTATAGTAACCAGCCAAACCTAAGAAACTCTGAATTTCAGCTACTGACTTCGGTGGTTTCCAATCCAACACAGCCTCTACCTTCCGAGGATCAACTCTTATTCCTTCGGCTGACACCACATGACCCAAGAAAATCACTTCCTTCAACTGAAATTCACACTTACTGAATTTGGCATAAAGTTGCTTATCTCGCAAAATTTGCAACACGATGCGTAAATGTGAATCATGCTCTTCCTCATTCCTCGAATATACCAAGATATCATCTATGAACACCACCACGAACCGGTCTAGATAGGGTTGAAAGACTCGATTCATCATGTCCATAAATGCAGCTGGTGCATTGGTCAAACCAAACGGCATAACCAAAAACTCATAATGTCCATAATGAGTCTGAAATGCTGTCTTATGAATGTTAACCTCTTTCACCTTGAGTTGATGATAACCCGACCTCAAATCAATCTTGGAGAAAACTAAAGCTCCTCTCAATTGATCAAACAGGTCATCGATTCTTGGCAACGGATACCTATTCTTGATGGTCAATTTATTCAACTGCCTATAATCAATGCACATACGCATCGACCCATCCTTCTTCTTGATGAAAAAATCGGTGCTCTCCACGGAAACACACTTGGTCGAATAAATCCCCGATCTAGTAGTTCTTGAATTTGAGCTTTAAGCTTCGCTAACTCCTTCGACGCCATTCTATAAAGAGCAATGGACACCGAGCCGTTCTGGGAAAAAGCTCAATGTCAAATTCTACTTTTCGATCTGGAGGTAGACCAGGAAGTTCTTCGGGAAAGACATTTGGAAATTCTTTCACCGTTCTCATACCTTCCACCAATAATTCCTTAGCATCCAAAGCACTAACGAAGGTTTGGAATGCTCCATACCCTTTCCGCACCAACTTTTCTACCTTCAGAGCAGATACCACATTTGCCAAAAAGTTTCTTCGCCCGCCAATCATAACTACCTCCTCATCATCCACAGTCCTTATTGACATTCGCTTTTCGGCACAATCCAATTGCGCCCGGTGCTTCACCAACCAATCCATGTACAAAATAAGATCAAATTCACCGAAAGGCAATTCCATCAAGTCTGCTAGAAATATCTCTCTTTAAATTTCCAAGGGCACGTCTCTAAACAGTTTATTCACTATTACCGACTGTCCTAAAGGACTAATTACCATCATCTCTCTATCGATAATCTCAGATCTAATATTCAGGTTTCCAGATATGGCACTAGCAACATACGAGTGAGTAGACCCAATATCTATCAAATCAGTAACAGGTACATCAAAGATGAAAAACGTACCAGTTATCATATCAGGTGCATCGCCATTTTCACGATGCCGGACCGCATAGACCAATCCCAACTGTCTTGCCTTCGTGTTACCTCTCAAGCCATTACCTCGACCCGATGCACCTTGACCATGACCAACACTATTACCACCACGACCTGGCCCACGGCCTCTTGGTGGCTGTTGAGTGCCTTTAGCTGGCTAAGCATCAGGGTTACGAGCTTCCTGAATCGTATCAGTCTGTCAAGGAAAATTCTTATACAGAGGATCCTTGGAACCACATTTATAGCAGGTACCAGTTTTTCTCCAATATTCTCCGAGGTGTCGCTTTCCACAGTCAGCGTAGTCTCGACTCTGATTGGTAGTCATAGGTGCTCTAGCTTGAGCTGGCTCATCATTTCGAGGCCTCTTCTAGAACCTTTTAGCAGAACTTGTGTACTTAAAATCCCTCTTGCCTCTGACTCTTTCCCTTTTCTGGCGTTCTGAATTATTAGCCTCTTCAGCTATCTTGGCTTTCTCTACAAGCGAGGTAAAAGTCTGACTTGTTGTGGGGCTATCAGTACCCGCAACTCATCATTCAGCCCATCTTCAAAGCGTACACAATGCTCATGATCAGTCGGCACTATTGTGCGATCATAACGGCGCAAGCGAAGAAATTCTGGCTCGTAAGCTGCCACCGTCTTACTTTCTTGAACCAAATTCAGGAATTCCTTCCTCCGGGCATCTACATAACTTGTCCCGACCTACTTCCATTGAAAAGTAACTTTAAAGAAATCCCAAGTAACCAATATAGCCTCGGTGTCTTCTCGAACAGTAAGCCACCATTGATACGCCTCATCCCTTAGCAAGGACATGGTTCCTCTCAGTTTCTGCTCGACGGTGCACTCCAGATCATCCATAATTCGTTCTACAGCCTCGAGCCAGTATTCCGCAACATTCGAGCTACACCGAAGACACCTCTAAAAACCTCGACACCACTTGACTTGAGTTGTTCTGATATTGATCCACGAGCTACTGGCCGAGTTCTAGTCCCAACAACCCTCTCTAGGACTCGCAACATTGCTTGAGTCAAAGTATTGTCCTCCCTCGAATGGTCATGTGATCCAGTCTTACTCCCGGGTGACGCAGATGCATCCATTCCCGGCATATAACCCGACGCTTCAAACGTAGCACCTCGTCCTCTACCACGGCCACGTCTACCGCATCCACGACCATGTCCTCTAGTGCTCATAATGACTAATTTGATTTTTTCTGATTACAAGTTTTATGAATCAGAATACTATTTCAGTGTTTATTAACGATATTTTATGAGATATAAGAGATAAAGTTGTTTTCGCAATCACATCCTATAGTCTCAATCTCTACCGTTTTCAACACCTAAAAGTAGAAGTTCTAGAGTGTTCCTATGATCATGTCACAATAATAAATATTTAATATACAAATACTTACTTGATTTGGTGCCGGATGCTCGTGGTGCCATACTACCTTTAAAACATAAAATCTAGAAGTTTAAGCATTTTTTAAACAAAATTGTTGTTGAACCCAAACCACAGCCGAGTTTTGAAACTGGCTTTGATACCATAAAATGTAACACCCCAAACCCGGCCTATGTGTTTAAGACCAGACTTGGCATGCCACACAATTCGATCTTACATCCAGTCATCAATGCTTTGAATGAAAGCAATTCTTCAAAATGATTTTGAAGATGGAGTTTATCAAAAATCGAGATTTATTTGAAAACCATGATTTTAAAACATAAAA
Organism: Gossypium rotundifolium; assembly: GCA_025506655.1. Classification (NCBI taxonomy): domain Eukaryota; kingdom Viridiplantae; phylum Streptophyta; class Magnoliopsida; order Malvales; family Malvaceae; genus Gossypium; species Gossypium rotundifolium. The sequence continues at coordinate 43,310,298 of CP106725.1, read as the reverse complement.
GTTTACAATTTGATTTTCAGAGAAATAATTGGTTAAAAACTTAAATAATTGGTTGAAATAAATTTATAAAAGAGTTTTCACAAAATTTTACGAGTAAGTGATATTTAAGAAAAAAACCCCTTTTTATACACAAGTTTAAGAAAACATTTAAAAAAATTAAACAACCTCATTTAAGTAACTAAAACATATTAAAATCCATCCACGCATAAAAATCCATAAAAATAATACCAGAGGCCTTATTACATCGCAATTGAAATAGTACTTAAATAAAAATACTTAAAAGAAGTTCAAAGTTTTTATAACTCATCATTCGTAGTATGGCCTCACACGAAGTCATCCCCGGCCCAAGCCTCCATCAATTATTATTACCTGAGAAGGGTAAGAAAAACAGGGTGAGTTACTTAGAACTCAATGTGTAACCCACTTACCGTGTTCACTGGGCCAAAACCATTTAAGCAATTAGTTGGGCTTGAGCCCATTTACAAATGTACAATATAAAAATAATGCATGTGATATGCAATTCCCAACCAAGCCTAATTTCCATCCACTACACACCACCCGTACCAACCAATACACCTGTGGGGATCAAGTCAACCCACCCCGCCAACACACCAATAGTAGGCATTAAGCCAATTATAATATTTGTGGCAGAGCCACCGAACTAGATTGTGACAGAGTTACCGAACTAGAGGCATTAAGCCATTCAAAATATTTGTGGCAGAGCCACCGAACTAGATTTTGGCAACAGGCCTTTCTTCTCTTCGTCAATTACCCCAACCCATGCAGTCATGTATACATAGATAATGCATAACAATATATTCATAAGGTAAATTTCAACAAAAAGCCCATATTACAAGTTATCAATTTGGCCCATTAGTCAAAATAGAAATTTTGGCCCATTTAACGATCTAGTAAACTTTGGCCCATTTAACGATCTAGCAAATTTTGGCCCATTTAACGATCTAGCAAATTTTGGCCCATTTAACGATCTAGCAAATTTGGCCCATTAAACATATGAAGCCCTTTTCGAAATTTTCTCACTTGGCCAACTTATCAAAAATAATCCATAAGGCCCAAAATGTCATTTTTTTACAATATAGCCCATTAAGGGCAAATCCGTAATTTTTCCACAACTTTAATACCGTTTTCATGCATTCACACAAAAGTGCTAATATTTCGTATTTTCCAATTTTACTGATTTTACGATTTTTATTCTATGCTTACGGTATAATATAACTCATGAGATAAGTGTGAAGTTACACACTTGATTACGGTGAGAACTATACCTTCCCGCTCGTCGATACCTAAATATTTATCACGCTTGATTAGAACACTAATATTTAATAAAAACTATACTATTGATAAATAATCTAGATCTTTACCCTTGAAATCTCGAATGACAGTTATTTGTCGGTTCTCCCCGATTGACGGTTCACAACCCAATGGAAAATCCCAAACCGCTAATGGCTTCGAACTACGAACAACTTTGAATAATCGATTATCCTCGAATGAGGGTCCACAACCCGGTGGAAAGTCTCGGATTCCTGAAATAGCCCTTCGCTTGAATTTAGGGGGAATAGCAGAACCACCCCTCTTCCGAACGCTATTAACAACTCTTTTCGTCCCTATCTTGCTTGCCTTCCTTGATAAAGGATTATTAGTCCTACAATATATTGGAAATTTTAATACTAATGGCTTAAAAGGGCGAACTCAGCTTACTTTAAAATCCCGAGTGATTTCCAAAGGATTCCTATACGTGAAAACTTTCAGTTATAACAAATCCCAATGATAGTCATTGATAAAAACGAAAGTGATCAAAAATCCTTGAAGAGTTCCTTCTTACCTTGCTAAATATGATCCGAACTTGAATAACTTTCAAGATGACTTGACAAGATGGTGGTTTGGCCCTCCACTATCTTACGGTTATCCAAAGCTTAATGAAAGAAATGATTGAGAATAAGGTCAAAGAAGAATAAGAGATTCGGCTATGATATAATAGATAGGAAAATAAATTTTGGCTATGGGGATGATTAAAAGCATTCGGCCATGGAAGGAAAATGAAGGAAGGATGTGTTTGAATGGTAAATAAAATGGAGAGGAAAAGAGAATAGAGAGAATAGAAAAGAAAATGGAGATGAGAGGTTTGTATTTCGGTTCTCAAGGATGGAAGATGAATCAAAAAGAAACTTTGAGACCAAAATGCATTTGGCAATGAAGAGGAAAAAGAGAAGAAAAGAAATGGTCCTTGATGGCTATGTGGTTTCGGTCACAAAGAGAAGACAATAAGGTTTGGAGAGAATGAACAACCTAAGACCGAAATGGTCAAAAGAAATGGCAAAAGGAAACAATTGCTTATTCAAAGTTTATGGCACATTCGGCTGGAGAGAGGGAAAATTAAAGAGAAAAAATTTGATAAAAGCACCAAATGACCAAATGGAAAATGTGCTCATCAAGCACCTAATCCTACCAAACTAACACCAAAAACTGGCCATCCCCCTAGCCCCTTATGCCATCCACATTCATGGTCAAAAAGGCCATTCAAAAGTTTCCAAAACACCTTCCCTTATTTCAAGCCTTATGTCCCCCTTACATACCAAAACCTTTTGATTCCTTACCTTAAGTTAACACTTGCCTATTTCCCTTAGTCTACTTTCCATAAAAGAATTAGTCCAACCTTACCATAAGTAAGGCTTGACCGACACATGCCATATAGGTGAAAAAATAAAAGTCACCAAAATGCTATCCATGGGATTTGAACCTCTCCCCTCAAGCAATCACTCATGCGCCAACACCACCTTGCTACTAGTTCATCTTATGCTAGCTTTTTACACTTAAATTACCTTAAGCATCAGGATCACTTATTCCACTTCAATAAAATTCTCATTACTAAAAATTATTCTACTTCCGAATAATTCCGTGCCTTCTCTAGACTATATTAAACACACAAAATTTAATCATTCACAAGCTAAACACCAAAGCATGCAACATATCTATACTCAAATTTTTAGGATGTTACACGTATGCATCAAATATATCTCGATGTGTGAGTCTTAAAAATCGAAGACTATATGATTTAAAATCAAATGACTATCACATCTTAATGCAAGACTTGCTGCTAGTTGCTATGCGGTGTTGTATGTCGAAAAAGGTGACGTCTTGTATAATTGAACTGTCCAATATAATGAAAGGAATTTGTGGAAAAGTTTTGGATGTTCAAGAACTTGAGACACTACAAGATCGAGCTGAACTGACTTTATGCAATCTGGAGAAGATCTTCCCGCCTTCCTTCTTTACAATTATGGTGCACTTGTTAATTCATCTCCCTCGTGAAGAAATACTTGGTGGACCCATTTTCTATCGATGGATGTATCCCATTGAAAGGTCTTAATTTATTTGTAAATTATTCCTTCATTCACCTAAATGCCTTTAGTTGCAACTTTTAATAATGTTCTATACCGTGTTTAGGTTCCTATCAAAATTGAAGTCTTATTACCACACTAAACGTTATTCGGAAGGATCAATTGCCGAAGGCTACTTGGCAGAGGAATGTATGACTTTCTGTTCAATGTATTTGGAAGATGTTGAAACAATAATGAACGGACCAAGTAGAAATGTTGGGCTCACAGATCATAACTTGGCCGAAACTTATTTATTTCAAAGTTTCGGAGAACCAATCGGCAAAGTCAAAATTGTAGAATTAGATGATAGATCGTGGGCCCAAGCACATCAATATGTTCTTTTTCATCATGACTCAATGGAACCATTACGCAAGTAAGTTCTAGAATTTGATAAATATTCATCAATTATAATTTGTCTGTCTTCTAACAAAGTAAACCTTTTTTTAACGTAGTGAGTACAAACAAATATTAAGAGCTTGTTCACAGTCCTGAAGATTACAACAACGAGAAATTAATAATTTGTTCACAGAATCATTTCATGAATGGTTAAGCTAAACGGTATGCAATTGAAGTTTTCATTGTCAAGTAATAATGTTTTCTCATAACATTTACAATTACTCAATTTACTTTCGATTCAATAGGTTTGGAGTCAGAATGAAGTAAATGACAAAGTTAAATGGCTATCACAAGGTCCAAATAGAATAGTGAAATGATATAGTGCCTTCCTCATCAACGGATTCAGATTTCATACAAAGTATCGCGAAAGATTAAGGAGAACCCAAAATTGTGGAATTGTTGTTAATTCTTCAATTACAAGTTATGCTAGTGCTAGGGACAATAATCCTGTCTAGGGGAACGTGGAGTATTACGGACTTCTTACTGACATAATTGAGTTTGATTATTATGGCAGATCGAAAGTTGTCTTATTTTGAGGAGATTGGGCTGATGTGAATACGGCTTGCGGAATTAAAAACAATCAATATGGTTTTACAATGGTGAATTTTTCTCGATTGATTCACACTGGAAAACAATTGATGGACGAGCTGTATGTATTTTCTTCTCAAGTGAAATAAGTTTTTTACTCAAAAGATCCAACTGATGAGGGTTGGTACGTTGTACTCCGAAACACCCCTAGAGACTTGTTTGACATGGGCAATGGAAGTAGAGATGGCATAGTCGAAAGATAAAAAATCTTACCTTTTCCAGAACAAAACTTAAATGAAAATATCCCTAGTACTAGTCAACAATTTCAATGGGTTCATCAGGATGTAGACGAAGATTTTACGAAATATGATGTAGTAAGATTTTACGATTTATTATTTATATGTAATATTATAATTTTAATGTCGATCATGTTATATAATTTAACTATTTTAAATGTACTATTATTGTTGTTATTTGTTACTAAAATTTTTAACTATTTGATGTGTATTGCAGGAAAAGTGCCTAGAAGACGATTACGAGAGTTAAGTATTGTCCACAATACTCCAAATTCAAAAGAAGCAAATAGTGAACAGCAAACAGTTGTTGGATCTTCTAGTGTGCCAGACATAGATGACGAGCCTGCAGAATTTCAAAGTAATGTTAAGTTTATTTTACATGCATGTTGAATTTTATTATTGATTCATTTTTAATTTTAATATAATAATAATATATCATTTTTCAATTTGAAGGTGGTGGGGCCTTGAAGAGGTCGGGGGCGTACCTAATCGCTTAAAGATTTATCGACCTAGATCTGTTGAGTGTGTTAAAGTATAGAGAAACAATCATGGCCACCTATTGGATCTGAAGCTCGACTGTTAGCAGGCTATTTGGGCATTATAGCACGAAATGCCAATATGTTGCCCATTAACTACGAATCATGGCATCACATGCCTGATGCTAACAAAAATCAGGCTCTCGATAATATTAAGGTAAGAAAACGTGAATGTAATTTATAATACTTTGGTTTAACTTTCATTTATATTAACTTTTTAAACTTATGTTTTTTTAGGAGAGATTTGCTTTAGAGGTCTCCGATTACTATATCAAGAAGACATTGGGTAAAAAATGGAGAGACAATAAAAGCACGCTGAAAAAACAATATTTTAATAAAGAAAAAAGCCTCGATGAAAAGTTAAGAAATGTCCCGTCGGGTGTCATAACCATTTTTTGATAAAACAGGAAACAAAGCGGTCGACTCTGGTTTAAAACGCGGTCGAAATAAAAGAAGGGGAAAGGGCCTGTTTAAAACGCGCGTGAAACGAGGGGGACTGAGATGGAAATTATTCCATGCTCCTAAAACGCAGTGTCTTGACAGGGACCAAAATGAAAATCAAAACAAATTACTGGGTGAAACTCAAAAATAAGGAAAATCTAATTATAACACAGTAAAAAAGCGGAAGGGCCAGAAGGGAAATTATCCCAATCAACAAAAACGCGCGAATCCTCTGGTCGGGTCAACAACACGCGGATCCCATGGGCGAAACGACGTCGTTTTGGGCATTAAAGGCCAGCCCCAAAACGACGTCGTTTCGAGGGTCTATTTAAGGCCAAATTTTTTTTAAAAAAATCATTCCATCTTTCTTTTGAAAAAAACACACTTCTCTCTCTTTTTTTCTCTCTGTAGAGCCTGAGGGGGAAAACTCCGTGATCACCGCCAGAGTCGTCAGACCGCCACCGCATTACAGTGGTGGAAAAATAAAAGTGTATTTATTTTTTTATACTTTTAATATGTATTTTTAATATACATATACATGCAAAAAAATAGCAAAAGAACAAACTTTCGAAAATAAAAGTAAAATAATCACATCCTTTCGTCTTCTGTTTTGATTTTTTAGTGGATTTTTAGGGCTCAATCTTGTTACTTTTGTTTGCCTCTGTTTTGTATTTGCAGATCTATTTTCTTTTTTTTTTTTTTGCGTTTGAATCTCTATTTTTATTATTTTTGATCCAAAAAAAAAAGGGTCCTTACAAATAGATTTCGATTGGCTTTTTATAGCCATTTACAAGTTGTTTGCCTCCTGATCTATCTGTCTTTTCCTTACAGGCAAATGGGCGGTGCTGACGGTGACATGGGCGGTGGTAGCAGGCCGCATTAGAGGCAGAGGGTCAGAAGGCCCTAGGTGCGGCGCACCTAGGGTTTTGTTTCTTTGGTTTTCTTTTTCTGTTTTGGGCTTGTTTGGGCTGATTTTTGGGTGGGCTAAGGTATTGTTTAGTTGGGTTAGGGGAATTCGGTTTGGGTTTATTTTTTGGTTTAAATTGGGTAATTTGGGTTGAAGAATGGGTTTAGAAATGGGCCGGGAAAATTATGGGTATTACATCGGGAATGTTGAGGTACCAATGGGAAGATCAAGTTAGATTCTGGAATTCAAACAAAGGAGAGGTATTACGCATTTCTAAAAAAGTCCTATAAATTTTTCTGTTTATAGTATTTACTATATACCTAATACAAATTTCGTTATATAGGACCGTGAGCGAGTTGGAACAAGCAGCAGACAGAAACAAAAATTCACGCACATGGTAGGGTTCAAAAGTTTTGCTTGTGTAGCTGAGACTGAGGTATTATAATTTATTAATTTTGCCAAATATTAATGATTTTATACTATTAAATTATATTTTTACTGCTACAATGTAGGAAGCCTCGTCTGGTCAAAAAGTTGGACGCCTTTAGCTTTTTGACATTATGTGAAACACCCCAAACCCGGCCCACAAGCCCTGACTGGATCTGGCATGCTTCTAAAGAAAAACCTTTCGAATTCTATTTGGGCTTTGCCAAAATCTTGTGTGTTTTTGAAAACAGTTGATTTGGGTTGGGTTTGAACTTAAATTTTCGTGTTGATTAGGTGTCAAAACACTTGATATTTATACTTAAGAAAATTTTACTTTTAACTTTAATTCAACAATAATTATATCATACTATGTAATTTAAAAGCATACATAAACAAATTAATACTTTGGCCTTATTACATCAAATAAAACCCGAAAATAATTCAAAACATGGGAATTTAGAACTGAAAAAAAAAAAACAAAACATAACAATCTTCGAATTATGCATGGCCACCCCTAAGCTTCTCCCGACCCGGTCCATTACTGAGTGACACCTGAAAAACAATCCCACAAGGGGTGAGTCAACAGACTCAATGTGTAACCACAACACTAAGTCCTAACAAATCCAGGCATATCAGATCATACATGTACATATATCATTTAAATAATATGATGCAAACCCGAACCCAAACCTAGATAGCCATCCGCTACACATCACCCGTACCAACCTGCACACCGTGGGGGCTACTAAGTTAACCCTCCATCCACTACACACCATCGAAGGCAGTCGCTGCAGTCGACTTGCTCACCGCCCTTATAAAATTCGTGGCATAGCCACCAGATATATATATTTGTGACATAAGTCACCACATTCTTATATTGTGACATAAGTCACCACATTCTTATATTGGGGCATAGAACCACCAATTCACTTCCCCTTCATATATCACCCATATGCCCATGTCATACAAAATATGCAATATTATGCTTTATTCACATTCTTATATTTGCACTCATGTGCCATAATAGATCGTATTGTATTCCTAGTAGGACTAGGAAGACGTACCTGAGTACTTTGTACCATCGCATGGTAACTTAGCCATATTTTTCACATTTTTCTTATCACATGCATTAAAGTAAAGCTATAATCTATTAAGGTTTAGTGTGGGGTACACACCTGATTTACTTAGCGCTTAATTGAATTTCCGAAAACTCGATCTAATTCTTTGGGTCTTAGTTCCTATATTCGGTCATTATTATACATATTAGCAAAACCTATTCGGCTAGTTAATTAAATCCCGAAGGACTATCGAAACCAAAACTTACCTTGTTGTCGATTGGATTAAAATCAAATCCCGAAACTTCGTGATCTTACCCCCTAACAATCGGCCAACACTAGATCAATTGGCTCGGCTAGTTTTCGACTAAAAGACGTATAAGAAACAGATCTAAATACCACAATAGGGCCTTGGCCGAATGTCAGATTCACTTACCTTTGTGAATCTAAAATCCCGAAAACCACCTTCTTCCTTAGAAACTATCGAAATCCCTATATGCCATATGTTAGTACCGGCTTTATACAATAATCCATAAGATTGGCCCTTGGCCGAATACCATACTTGCTTACCTTGATCTCTTCAAATCTCGAAAGGCTCCTTTACGGTTCCCTAACGTTGGCTACACAAAAAGAATGCATCACTAAGGGCCTTACACACATTCGGCCATCCCTAAGACTGAGGTTAAACATGGCTTTCGGCATCTTTAAAAGAATAAGAACCCAAAACTGATTGCTTAAGGAGGAGATCACTTACCCTTATGACTGAAATTGTTTGCTCTTTGTTGAATCCATAGAGAGATTCGGCTATGGGCTAGATTTTATTCAACGGATTCTTGCTTTTGATGTTATTAAGAAATCAGCTAGAGTACCTTGAGATTTGGCTATTGAAGAATCAAAAGAAAAGAAAAGAGAAGGGTGTATGAGACTTATAGAGAATTCGGCTATGGCTTGGGAGGAACTTGCTTTCAGCTTTTGGAAAGTTTGCAAAAAGAAAAAGAGAAAGGTGAAGAAATCGGCAATGATGGACTTTGAGTAAGGAGTATTCGGTTTTGACAAAATAAAAGAGAGGAGAGAAATTTTGCTAGAGAATTTTGGCAGATGAACAAAAGAAAAAGGAAGAATGAAGATTGGCCTCTCTTCCCCCTCTTGCAAAATTACTAAGCCTAGAGTCCCTTATTCGCCATCACTATCATATCCCTTGTTTTCCTCTTTATCTTCTTAAAATTAATCTAAAATAAATCATCCATTTATCCACCACTTAGCCAAAATTATTAAAAGAAGAATGCTTCATCTTAAACTCCTCCCATAGACTCCCCATGCCATCCATCTCTTCTCCTTATTGCCGACAAAAAAAATAAAAGCTTTACTTAGCTTCCCACGCGACTCGAACCTTGGCCCATCTCCACCTACTTGTGGCGTCATTCCCAGGGCCTTAAGTGGCGCCTCCAAGCCACTTTTCCAAGCCCAATTTCATGTCACATTTCCTCTAATATTTCTTTTAAGGCCTTTCTGCTTAGCTTCCTCATTTAGATTTAGAATCTAATACTTTCTAAGGCATTTGTCTACGCACTAAGGTTCACAAAATTCATAATGCACATCCACAACACACATAAGCATGCTATTTCATTTAATTAAGCAATTAATGCATAGGCCATAATCTGAGATATTACAGTTCTACCCCCTTAAAATAATTTTGTCCTCGAAATTACCTGACTAAAATAATTGAGGGTATTGCTGTCGCATTGCTTCTTTCGGCTCCCACGAAGCTTCTTCCGATCCATACAGTGCTTCATATGGTGCCATCCGAATACTGGCTTGATAACGGTTGTTGTATGCAAATTCAGCTAAAGGCAGATATTCTTCCCAACTTCCTCTGAAGTTTATCACACATCCCCTCAGCATGTCATCTAACACTTGGATCACTCATTCACATTGACCGTCTGATTGTGGATGAAAGGCCGTACTGAAATCCAATCTGGTGCCTAAAGCCTGATGTAGTGCTTTCCAAAACCGAGACATAAACCTTGGGTCCCTATCCGAGATAATTGACATCGGTACTCCATGCAACCTTACAATCTCTGCCACATACAACATTGCTAACTTTTGTAGGGAGTAGTCAACCCACTGGAATAAAATACGCGGACTTTGTCAGCCGATCCACTATCACCCATACCGAGTCCTTCTTGGTAGGTGTAAGGGGAAGCCCACTAACGAAGTCCATGGTAATTCTCTCCCACTTCCACTGTGGAATTTGTATTGGCTGAAGCAATCCTGACGAAACTTGGTGTTCAGCCTTGGCTTGCTGACACGTCAAGCATTTCCCTACAAATTCGGTAACTTCCCTCTTAAGACCAGGCCACCAAAATTGTTCCCTTAGATCTCTGTACATTTTACTACCTCCGGGATGCATAGCATAAGGTCTACTATGCGATTCCCGAAGAATTCTTTGCCTAAGCTCCTCGTCTTTCGGCATACAGACCTTACCCTTGAGACACAATACTCCTTCATCGTTAATACCATAATTTAACAACTCTCCATTCTGCATTTGTCTCAACTTAGCACTCAGATCCTCATCCACCGACTGTCCCTCTTTCACCTCATTCAGCCATGTCGGCTTAACTTGCAACTCTTCCAACAGACTTCCATTATCATACAAACCCAAAAGAGCAAACATTGCCCTTAGATTCGACACCACCTTCCGACTTAGGGCATCCGCCATTACATTTGCTTTGCCCGGGTGATACTCTATCGAACAATCATAGTCCTTCAATAGTTCCACCTACCTTAGCTATCTCAGATTTAACTCCTTCTGAGTCAGCAGATACTTAAGGCTTTTGTGGTCTGTGTAGATCACTGACTTTTCACCATAAAGATAGTGCCTCCACACCTTAAGGGCAAAGACCACTGTCGCCAATTCCAAATCATGTGTCGGGTAGTTAACCTCGTGTGGCCTTAGTTGTCGAGACGCATAAGCAACTACCTTCCCATCTTGTATTAACACGCATCCTAATCCTGTATGGGAAGCGTCACAATACACCACAAAATCCTTCCCCGTCTCCGGCTGAATCAAAACCGGAGCTTCAGTCAAGACCCTCTTAAGCTTTTCAAAGCTCTCCTGTTGCTTATCTGTCCAAACGAAAGGTACTTCCTTTCTCAATAACTTTGTCAAAGGCGCGGCTATCAACGAGAACCTTTCCACAAACCTTTTATAATAGCCTGCCAATCCTAAGAAACTCCGAACTTCCGCCACAGATTTAGGTGGTTTCCAATCCAACACTGCCTCTATCTTCCGAGGATCCACCCTTATCCCTTCAGCAGATACCACATGTCCTAAGAATGTAACCTTCTTAAGTCAAAATTCACACTTGCTGAATTTAGCATAGAGCTTTTTTTCCCTTAACACTTGCAACACTATTCGGAGATGCTCATCATGCTCCTCTTCAGACTTGGAATACACCAGAATATCGTCCATGAACACAACGACAAACCGGTCTAGATTGGGTTGGAAAATTCGGTTCATCATGTCCATAAACGCGGTTGGGGCATTTGTCAATCCGAACGGCATTACTAAGAACTCATAATGCCCGTACCTTGTTTGGAAAGCCGTCTTATGGATATCAGCCTCTTTCACCTTAAGCTGATGATATCCAGACCTTAGATCTATCTTTGAGAAAATCGCGGCCCCCTTCAGCTGATCGAACAAGTCGTCAATCCTTGGCAATGGGTACTTGTTCTTGATAGTCAGCTTGTTCAACTGATGATAATCTATGCACATGCGCATAGTTCCGTCCTTCTTCTTCACGAACAGGACCGGTGCTCCCCATGGAGACACACTGGGTTGAATAAACCCACGATCAAGTAACTTTTGGATTTGAGCCTTGAGCTCAACCAACTCCTTTGGTGCCATTCTGTACAGGGCAATTGACACAGGAGCTGTACCCGACAACAAGTCAATTCCAAACTCCACCTCCCTGTCCGGGGGTATTCCTGGTAATTCCTCTGGAAAGACATCCGTAAAATCCTTTATAGCTCTAACTTTACTAACTCCCCCTTCTTTTCCATCAATGCACTAATGAAGGTCAAAATGCCTTGTACCCTTTCCGAACCATCTTCTCAACCTTAAGTGCTGAAACTACATTAGACAAGTAGTTTCTTCTTTCTCCTATCATAATGACCACCTCATCCTCTAGGGTCCTTAACTCCATTCGCTTAGCTGCACAGTCCACCACAGCCCGATGTTCCACTAGCCAGTTCATACCAAGTATGAGATCAAATTCTCCGAAGGGAAGTTCCATCAAGTCGGCAGAAAATACTACGTCTTGAATTTCTAAAGGTACACTCCGAAAGATCTTATTCACCACTACAATTTGACCTAGTGGGCTTACTATAGTCATCTCCCTATCAGAAAGTTCAGAGGCTATGTCTAGAGTTTCAACTACTCTACATGCAACATAAGAATGGGTCGAGCCCACATCAATTAAAGCAACATAGGGTTTGCCAAATATAAGGAATGTACCAGTTATGACATCCGGTGCGTCTCCATCCTCCCTTAGGTGAACCGTATAAACCAAACCCGGCTGCCTTGCCTCAGTATTAGCAACACCTCGGCCCGGTGTTCCACGTCCTCTGCCAGTACCATTTCATCTGTTATTTAGACCACGACCCCGCTGAGGCTGCTATCCACCTCTACCAGTCTGATTAACATTCTGAGCTAGTGGTCGATTCCCATCTGGTCTCATCGGACAGTCCTTAATCATATGGTCCTTTGACCCACACATGAAACATCCTCTTGTCTTCTTTCAGCATTCTCCTAGATGCTTCTTTCCACACTGATCGCAAGTACGGTACTGCCCTCTAGTAGCAGCTTGCTGACCTCGCGGCCCATCAATTCTAGGCCTCTTTTTCTCATTCCTAGATGGCCTTGATGATCCAAATCCTCTTTTCTGCCTATTCCGATCAGTGTTCTGCCTTACAAAATCCTTGATACCCTCGGCTACCTTAGCCTTCTCCACCAACACAGCAAACTCCTGCTCTTATTGTGGAGCTATCAACAACCTCAAGTCATCCCTTAGTCCGTCTTCAAACCGGACACACCATTCATGCTCAGTAGCCACTACCCCTCGAGCATAACGGCTCAGCCTTAGGAATTCAACAGATTCACTACGGACTTGTTCCTTGAACCAAATTTCTGAAATGCCTTTCTCTGCGCATCAATATAATGGGTACCAACATATTTCTTCTGGTATGCCGCCTTAGCATAATCCCACGTAAGTTCCTCAGCTGTAGCACCATCTCGCACCGTGAGCCACCATTGATATGACTCATCGCGGAGAAGTGACACCAACCCTTTTAGCTTTTCCTCGTTAGTTAAATCGAGCTCGTCCATAATTCGCTCGATCGCTTCCAACCAATATTTAGCGGTACTGGGTGCCACACCAGATATACCATGGAACACCTCAGCTCCATTGGCTTGGAGTCGCTCAGGTACCGACTTTTGAGCTCCCATGCCTCCACCTGCTCCAGCCACCCTTTCCAAAACCCATAGCATCGCCTGTGACGCTGCATCATCCCCCATCAGATCCTGATATTCCACATTAGCGTTGGGTGGTGGTGGTGGTGGCATTTCATTTTCAGATCCTTGACCCGATCTAATGGGTTCAGATACGGTCATTCGACCTCTTTCACGGCCACGCACGTTGCGACCACGTCCCCTTAAATTCATACTTTCGCTTAGCATTTATCTGATTAAAGAATTTTATGAATTAGTTTTGTTCCACTGATTTAACACGAACAATTTTATGTTTAATAGTTCTAGGAAGTAGTTCGTTCGTTTCATACACACACAGTCTCACATCATTCATTTAGTCATACACATGAACTTGCGTCCATTACAGATAAATGTTGTAGTTGTCGTTGTTTGTTGTTTTCCACTACCCAAGAGTATTTCCGTAATTTTATCCTATGGGGGTATTTTGGTAATTTTTTCAAATTAGGGTATTTGAAAATGTTGCAAAATAGAGATTGTTGATATTTTACATAAATTAAAATACTTGCTGGGAAGATTTCAAAGGTGAAATAATAATTTTATACACTGGTGGTATTTTTGTAATTTTACAAGCCAAGGTCATTTCGATAATTTTTCGTAAAATGGTTCCTGGTGACTTTTCAAAATGAGGGTATTTTTAAAGGTTTCTAATTTGAGGGTACTTTGGTAATTTTCCTTACTGAGGGTATTTTGGCCATTTGCACAGGTTAGGGGTAATTTGGTCATTTGCAAATCAGGGGTAATTTCGTAAATTTTCCAAATCAGGGTGTCTTGATATTTTGAAAAGTTTTTTTTTTGGATATTTGTAAGGTAAGAGATTCTTGATAAAAACTGTGGTAGTATGGAAATTTTATAGACCAAGGGCATTTTAGTAATTTTCTGACCAAGGGTATTTGAGTAAATCGAGATTATTTTAGAATTTTTTTTTTAAAATCGTTTTCCTATACATCAGAGGGGTAATTTGGTGATTTTAAAACTAAAATTTTTATAAAAATATGGCTAGTCCCTTTCGGGTTTTAGTTATTGGGTTTAGCCTGTGGTTGAGTCCTCTTGGTTAGGGTGAACCGTCACTACACACCAAGTAGGATTCGAGTGGAGAGGAGGTGAGTCACTAAGACTGCTTAAATACCAATCTCCCACCGAAACCAATCCTAGACATGCGCACAATGGTTGCCACACCCTAACTCGGTGACTTAGACACAGGTTTGTTTAATTCTGCCCTAAAGTTTTATGTAATTGTTAGGGGTAAACTAGTCCTATGGTTCAAGTACTTATTATACTACTCTACGTTTCATTTCTACCCTTCTACAAATCATACAATAATTCACACAATGGATAGGGGTACTTACCTGGTGGACTTCGGGCCGGAGACTCAGGTGCCATGCTAGAAAACCTGCTCATTTCTTAGTAAAACCCATTTTCAAAAGAAGGAAAACATTTGGGGCCCTAAAAGCCCTAAAGGCTGAGTTTTGAATCGGGCTCTGATACCAAGCTGAAACACCCCAAACCCGACCCACAAGCCCTGACCGGATCTGGCATGCTTCTAAAGAAAAACCTTTCGAATTCTATTTAGGCTTTGCCAAAATCTTGTGTGTTTTTGAAAACAGTTGATTTGGGTTGGGTTCGAACTTAAATTTTGTGTTGATTAGGTGTCAAAACACTTTATATTTATGCTTAAGAAAATTTTACTTTTAACTTTAATTCGACAATAATTATATCATACTATGTAATTTAAAAGCATGCATAAACAAATTAATACTTTGGCCTTATTACATCAAATAAAACCCGAAAATAATTCAAAACTTGGGAATTTAGAACTGAAAAAAAAAACAAAACATAACAATCTTCGAATTGTGCATGGCCACCCCTGAGCTTCTCCTGACCCGGTCCATTCTTGAGTGACACCTGAAAAACAATCTCACAAGGGTGAGTCAACAGACACAATGTGTAACCACAACACTAAGTCCTAACAAATTCAGGCATATCAGATCATACATGTACATATATCATTTAAATAATATGATGTAAACCCGAACCCAAACCTAGATAGCCATTCGCTACACATCACCCGTACCAACCGGCACACCATGGGGACTATTAAGTCAACCCTCCATCCGCTACACACCATCGAAGGCAGTCGCTGCAGTCGACGTGCTCATCGCCCTTATAAAATTCATGGCATAGCCACCAGATATATAAATTTGTGACATAAGTCACCACATTCTTATATTGTGACATAAGTCACCACATTCTTATATTGGGGCATAGAACCACCAATTCACTTCCCCTTCATATATCACCCATATGCCCATGTCATACAAAATATGCAATATTATGCTTTATTCACATTCTTATATTTGCACTCATGTGCCATAATAGATCGTATTGTATTCCTAGTAGGAGTAGGAAGACGTACCTGAGTACTTTGTACCATCGCATGGTAACTTAGCCATATTTTTCACATTTTTCTTATCACATGCATTAAAGTAAAGCCATAATCTATTAAGGTTTGGTGTGGGGTATACACCTGATTTACTTAGCGCTTAATTGAATTCCCGAAAACCCGATCTAACGCTTTAGATCTTAGTTCCTATATTTGGCCATTATTAGACATATTAGCAAAACCTATTCAGCTAGTTAATTAAATCCTGAAGGACTATCGAAACCAAAACTTACCCTGTTGCCGATTGGATTAAAATCAAATCTCGAAACTTCATGATCTTGCCCCTAGCAATCGGCCAACACTAGATCAATTGGCTTGATTAGTTTTCGGCTAAAAAACGAATAAGAAACAGATCTAAATACCACAATAGGGCCTTGGCTAAATGTCAGATTCACTTACCTTTGTGAATCTAAAATCCCGAAAACCACATTCTTCCTTAGAAACTGTCGAAATCCCTATATGCCATATGTTAGGACCGACTTTATACAATAATCCATAAGATTGGCCCTTGGCCGAATACCATACTTGCTTACCTTGATCTCTTCAAATCCTGAAAAGCTCATTTACGGTTCCCTAACGTTGGCTACACAAAAAGAATGCATCACTAAGGGCCTTACACACATTCGGCCATCCCTAAGACCGAGGTTAAACATGGCTTTTGGAATCTTTAAAAGAATAAGAACCTAAAACTGATTGCTTAAGGAGGAGATCACTTACCCTTATGACTGAAATTGTTTGCTCTTTGTTGAATCCACAGAGAGATTCGTCTATGGGCTAGATTTTATTCAATGGATTCCGGCTTTTGATGTTATTAAGAAATCAGCTAGAGTACCTTGAGATTCGGCTTTTGAAGAATCAAAAGAAAAGAAAAGAGAATGGTGTGTGAGACTTATAGAGAATTCGGCTATGGCTTGGGAGGAACTTACTTTCGGCTTTTGGAAAGTTTACAAAAAGAAAAAGAGAAAGGTGAAGAAATCGGCAATGATGGACTTTGAGTAAGGAGTATTCGGTTTTGGCAAAATAAAAGAGAGGAGAGAAATTTTGCTAGAGAATTTTGGCAGATGAACAAAAGAAAAAGGAAGAATGAAGATTGGCCTCTCTTTCCCCCCTCTTGCCAAAATTACTAAACCTAGAGTCCCTTATTCGGCCATCACTATCATATCCCTTGTTTTCCTCTTTATCTTCTTAAAATTAATCTAAAATAAATCATCCATTTATCCACCACTTAGCCGAAATTATTAAAAGAAGAATGCTTCATCTTAAACTCCTCCCATAGACTCCCTATGTAGTCCATCTCTTCTCCTTATTGCCGAAAAAAAAATAAAAGCTTTACTTAGCTTCCCACGCGACTCGAACCTTGGCCCATCTCCACCTACTTGTGGTGTCATTGCCAGGGCCTTAAGTGGCGCCTCCAAGCCACTTTTCCAAGCCCAATTTCATGTCACATTTCCTCTAATATTTCTTTTAAGGCCTTTCTGCTTAGCTTCCTCATTTAGATTTAGAATCTAATACTTTCTAAGGCATTTGTCTACGCACTAAGGTTCACAAAATTCATAATGCACATCCACAACACACATAAGCATGCTATTTCATTTAATTAAGCAATTAATGCATATGCCATAATCCGGGATATTACATTATGCATAGGAAGAAGGATGGATCTCCGATGACATTCGAAGTTGCAAAAATTATGGTATCTTTACTTAATAAAATTTGATTTATTATAAATATTTATAATGTTTAATTATAATAGTTTAATTCATCGTTTGTAGTTTTAAATTTATAATGTTAAGTTATGTTGCATTCCTTCTTATTATATATTTCGTTTCTAACTCTTTCATTGATTTATTAGGATAAAATAAAGGAGAAGAAGGTGGAGTATGAAGCAGTTGCTTCGACTGATAGTTCTGTTAATCTCGGTGATATTGATAATAGAATTATTACCGATGTTTTGAGTCCTGAAAGGTACGACTGCTTCGACTGATAGTTCTGTTAATCTTGAGTATATTTATAACAAAATTATCACTGATGCTTTGGGTCTTGAAAGGTATGGTCGGGTTCGACTTCAAGGATTTGGTGTTACCCTATAATATCCTAAATTAGGGGCTATATGTTTAGAGCATAACTCAAGTGTTAGTAGGCTTTAAGTGTGGTTGAGTATGTTTTAAGAGTTTTTAAAACCCAAGGATGAAGGGGAAAACTTTGGGAAAATGTTGGATTTTAAGTCTAAAATGAGAAACTAGGCGAATGAGGCCTTAAAGAAAATCTTAGGAGTTTATGGACATGAAAGTGGGCTTGGTAAAGTGGCTACAAGGCACCACTTAGGGCCTTGGTGCATGACGTCATAGGCTGGGAGGAAGGGAAGAGGTTCGAGTATCGCAGGAAGCATTAGAGACTTTTATTTTTGCATCAAAAAGGGGAACTGGGCTAAGGAGGCTTTAAAAGAATTTTTAGGGAATTAATGCCACAAGAAATCATGTGGTAAAGTGGCAATGGACGCCATGTGCAGTGGGGATAAGGGCCTTGGTTCGAGTGCGAAGGAAGCAGGAAGGAGCATTTATTTTTGCGTCAAGAAGGCGCCTGGCGAAAGAGGTTTTAAAAGAAATTCTGCGTGAGTCATGTCACAAAAAAATGCCTTGGAAAAGTGGCTTGGGGCGTTATCTGTGGAGCAAGGAGCAGGTCTCATGTTTGAATCTTGTTGGCGTAGGAGGCGTGTTTTATTTTGCTTTTGGCATTAAGACAATGGAGAGCTAGGGAAAGAGGTCTTAAAAGGAAGTGTGGGAGTTTATGACACAAAAGGAGCCAAAGCAAAGTGGCTTGGGACGTTACCTGCAGCTTGTGACAAAGGGCCAGCAGGTCTTAGTTTCAAGTAACGTGGGAAGCACATGGAAGTGTTTTTATTTTTGCTTTGGCGTCAAGGAAGAAGGGTGAGAAGAAATTGGACGGCAATTGGACTTTCAATTGAAGGAGGATTGAGCTTAATTCTCCTATTAATTTCGGCTAAGGTAGGATAATTGATGATTATTTTATTTTAAGTTGGTAGATAATAGATAAGTGTTGTTTTATTTATTC
This sequence comes from Gossypium rotundifolium, assembly GCA_025506655.1. NCBI lineage: Eukaryota > Viridiplantae > Streptophyta > Magnoliopsida > Malvales > Malvaceae > Gossypium > Gossypium rotundifolium. Next base: position 43,291,255 of record CP106725.1, on the reverse strand, counting down.
AAGTAGGATAATTGTTGATTTAATTATTTTGTGCAAGATGAAGAAGAGATAAATAAGGATTTATTTTATTTATTTTGGTTTAAATAGGTGATAAGAGATAATATAGGAGTTTGATAAGGGATTAATGTTGGATTAATTTATTTTATTAGTTAAGGAGATAATAGAGGAGATTATCAAAGAGTTTGATAATAGCAAGGATATAGTAGCCGAATTCTTTATAAGGGGAGTAATCATCTTTGATATCTTTTAAATTTCTTTGTGCCAATTTCTTCCCACTCACACCTCTCATTCTTTTCTTTCATTCAACCTCAAATCTCTCTATTTCTTTGAAAGCCGAATGCCTGTCAATAAGAGTGATAGCCAAAACCCTCAAAAAATCATAACCTTCCTCTTGTATTCCTTAAAATAGCCGAATATCCTATTCCTATTAGGAGTAGGAGCCGAATCTCCCTATTATCATCTAGCCGAATCCTGTGGAATTCAAGCAAAGGTGTTGTCGACTTCAAGAAAAGATCTTTTGGGATTTTAAGATTCAAGGTAAGATGATATTCGCCATAGGCCATTCTTAATGTGTTTAAATGTTAGAAATTGATCTAACATGTAACCATGGGAATTTCGATGACACACCTAAGCCAAGGGATACTTTTCGGGATTTGAAAATCTTAAGGTAAGTGCATAAGTACAATCGGCCAAGGCCATATTTGATGTCTACTCCTTATTTGTTTAGAAAGTCAAACTAATCCTTTAGGTGATCTAATGTTGGCCGAATACAAGGAAGACGGATTTCAAAGTTTCGGGATTTGATTTTTAATCCAATCGGCACCAAGGTAAGAATTTGATTACAACAATCCTACTAGGATTTGGATTTATAGCCGAATGGCTTTTTACTAACATGTTAGGGTTGGCCGAATATAGGAATTAAAGATCTAAAGCAATAGAATGAGTTTTCGGGATTTCAGTAAATTCGATAAGTATATCAGGTGTCTACCCCACACTAAATCTCGATAGATATACGGCTTTAATTTATTATATGTGCTAATATAAAAGTGTAAGATTATGGTTAAGGTACCATGTAATGGTACTAAGTACTCAGGTACGTTTTCCTACTCCTACTATGAGTATGATAAGTTTTGCTATGGCATATACATGAAATTATAAGAATGTGAATAAGGAATATGATATAGTTAATGCATATTTGTATGACATGGGGCATATGGGTGATATGCAAAGGGGAAGTGAATGTGGTGACCTAAGACCACCATATCTGAATGTGGTGACCTAAGACCACGATATCTGAATGTGGTGACCTAAGACCACGATATCTGAATATGGTGTCTCATGACACAAAGTATGTATCTGGTGGCTATGCCACGAATTTTATAAGGGCGAGGAGCACGTCGACTGCAGCGACTACCTTCGATGGTGTGCAGCAGATGGAGGGTTGACTTAGTAGTCCCCACGGTGTGATGGTTGGTACGGGTGACCAGAGCGGATGGATAACTAGGCTTGGGTCCGGATTGCATCATTCTATTTAATGCTATATGATTATGTATGATTTGATATGCCCGAATTTATTTGAGTTTGGTGTCGGTTGTACACATTGAGTCTGCTTTGACTCACCCTTGTGGGACTATTTTTCGGTGATGATCAAGAATGGACCGGTCGGCAGGAGCTCAAGGGTGGCCATGCAAAGCTCAAGGATTGATTTATTTTTATTTATGTTTAAGTTTTGAATTATTCGGTTTTTATTTGATGTAATAAGGCCAAAGTATTGAATCGTTTATGCATGCTTTTAAGCTACTTAGTATGATACAATTATTATCTAATTTAAAGTTAAAAGTTAAATTTTCTTAAGTATATTTATTAAATGTTTTGACACCAAATCAACAAGGTATTTAATTTTCGAACCCAACCCAAATCAAGAGTTTTCAAAAAAAAAAAGAATAATATACACAAGTTTTTAGCAAAGTTTCAAAAAAGAATTTGAATGGATTTTTTTTAGAAGCATGCCATATCCGGTCAGGGCTTGTGGGCCGGGTTTTGGGGTGTTTCAGTTTGGTATCAGAGCCCGGTTTAAAACTCAGCTTTGAGGGTTGTGGGGCCCAAAAACATTTTTCAAAATGGGCTTTTCAAAAATATAAGATTTTATGAACTATTTCAAGTTGATTCGGCATGGCACCAGATCTCGGCAAAGTCCACCGTAAGTACCTCGACTATTGAAGTGATTTATATGTGAATGTTATGGGCTTATTTGGGCTCGTAGATTAGAATATTAGGCTATTGAACCTAGGGCTAGTGTACTCAAGCACATGCATAAGACTTAAGGACAATCAAACAAACTTGTGCCTAAGTCACCGAAAGTTAAGGTGTGGCAACCATTGTGCGCATGTCTAGGAGTGGATTCGGTAAGAGCTTGGTACTTAAGCATCCTAGCGACTCACCTCCTCTTTACTCGAATCCTACCTAGTGCGTAGTAACTGTTCACCCTAACCAAGAGGACTTATTCACAAAGTTAAACCCGATAATTAAAACCCGAAAGGGATTAACCATGTTTTATAAACACCTTAGTTTTTTTAAAATCCTTAAATTACCCCTTCGATTTGTAACAAAATCTATTTTGAAAATTTCTCGAAAAATTTTTTGATTTGCCAAATTACTAAAATGCCCTGTTGTAAATTACTAAAATACCCTTAGTTTTTTGGATTTCCAAAAATACCCTCGACTTTTGCTAAAATGTTTCTACTTTACAAAATACCAGAAACTTCTGTTTTACAAATATCAAGATACCCTGATTTGGAGAATTTACGAAAATGCCCCTAACTTCCAAAATTATCGAAATAACCCCGATTTCTAAAATTTTTGCAACACCTATGATTTGGAAAACAAATTTTCAAGATAACCCCCGAGGTTTTGTAAATTCTGAAATGCCTTTGATTTGTAAAATATTTTCGAATTGACCCCGATTTATTACCAAAATACCCTTATAGGAAAAATGACGAAATTACCCCTAGATGGGGAATGATCAGGAATGCCCAAAGTAGTAAAGTGAATGTTGTGAATAAATGTGTCTCTATCGAGATGGATGAATGTGAATGTGAATGTGAATCTCTGAATTAAATGGTGAACTTGAACTGAGACTGTTTGATCGAGAGAACCACTATTAAACTCCTTTTCATAAAACTGTTCGCGGATAAACAGTGGAACAAAGAACTAATGCATAAAACTTTTTAATCAGATTAAATCGCGACGTTAGTAATGAGTTCTAGTGGACGTGGTCGAGGTAGTATCTAAGAAATGTGTTAGTTTTGTTAAGATCAGAGTGCACAGCAAAGGCGTAGTGTGATGAGTTAGGATTGAACTATAGTAAGTAATTTTGAGGACGAAATTATTTTTAAGGAGGGTAGAACTGTAATATCCTAAATTAGGGTTATGCGTTTAGAGCATAACTCAAGTGTTAGTAGGCTTTAAGTGTGGTTGAGTATGTTTTAGGAGTTTTTAGAACCCAAGGATGAAGGGGAAAGCTTTGGGAAAATGTTGGATTTTAAGTCTAAAATGAGAAACTAGGCGAATGAGGCCTTAAAGAAAATCTTAGGAGTTTATGGACATGAAAGTGGGCACAGTAAAGTGGCTACAAGGCGCCACTTAGGGCCTTGGTGCATGACGTCATAGGTGGGAGGAAGGGAAGAGGTTCGAGTATCGTGGGAAGCATTAGAGACTTTTATTTTTAAGGCCAAAAGGGAACTGGCTAAGGAGGCTTTAAAAGAATTTTAGGAATTAATGCCACAAGAAATCATGTGGTAAAGTGGCAATGGACGCCATGTGCAGGGGGATAAGGGCCTTGGTTCGAAAAGAAGGAAGCAGGAAGGAGCGTTTATTTTTGCGTCAAGAAGGCGCCTGGCGAAAGAGGTTTTAAAAGAAATTCTGCGTGAGTCATGTCACAAAAAAATGCCTTGGAAAAGTGGCTTGGGGCGTTATCTGTGGAGCAAGGAGCAGGTCTCATGTTCGAATCTTGTTGGCAGCAGGGAGGCGTGTTTTTATTTTGCTTTTGGCGTTAAGACAAGGGAGAGCTAGGGAAGGAGGTCTTAAAAGGAAGTGTGGGGAGTTTATGACACAAAAGGAGCCAGCAGCAAAGTGGCTTGGGACGTTACCTGCAGCTTGCGTCAAAGGGCCAGCAGGTCTCAGGTTCGAGTAACGTGGGAAGCACATGGGAGTGTTTTTAATTGTGCTTTGGCGTCAAGGAAGAAGGGTGAGAAGAAATTGGACGGCAATTGGACTTTCAATTGAAGGAGGATTGAGCTTAATTCTCCTATTAATTTCGGCTAAGGTAGGATAATTGATGATTATTTTATTTTAAGTTGGTAGATAATAGATAAGTGTTGTTTTATTTATTCAAGTAGGATAATTGTTGATTTAATTATTTTGTGCAAGATGAAGAAGAGATAAATAAGGATTTATTTTATTTATTTTGGTTTAAATAGGTGATAAGAGATAATATAGGAGTTTGATAAGGGATTAATGTTGGATTAATTTATTTTATTTGTTAAGGAGATAATAGAGGAGATTATCAAAGAGTTTGATAATAGCAAGGATATAGTAGCCGAATTCTTTATAAGGGGGGAGTAATCATCTTTGTTATCTTTTTAAATTTCTTTGTGCCGAATTTCTTCCCACTCACACCTCTCATTCTTTTCTTTCATTCAACCTCAAATCTCTCTCTATTTCTTTGAAAGCCGAATGCTCTGTCAATAAGAGTGATAGCCGAAACCCCTCAAAAGAATCATACCCTTCCTCTTGTATTCCTTAAAATAGCCGAATATCCTATTCCTATTAGGAGTAGGAGCCAAATCTCCCTATTATCAAGCAAAGGTGTTATCGACTTCAAGAAAGATCTTTCGGGATTTTTAAGATTCAAGGTAAGATGATATTCGGCCATAGGCCATTCTTAATGTGTTTAAATGTTAGAAATTGATCTAACATGTAACCATGGGAATTTCGACAGACACCTAAGGCAAGGGATACTTTTCGGGATTTGAAAATCGTAAGGTAAGTGCATAAGTACAATCGGCCAATGCCATATTTGATGTCTACTCCTTATTTGTTTAGAAAGCCAAAACTAATCCTTTAGGTGATCTAATGTTGGCCGAATACAAGGTAGAAGGATTTCAAAGTTTCGGGATTTGATTTTTAATCCAATCAGCACCAAGGTAAGAATTTAATTACAACAATCCTACTAGGATTTGGATTTATAGCCGAATGGCTTTTTACTAACATGTTAGGGTTGGCCGAATATAGGAATTAAAGATCTAAAGCAATAGAATGAGTTTTGGGATTTCAAAGAATTGATAAGTATATCGGTGTGTACCCACACTAAATCTCGATAGATTTACTGGCTTTAATTTATTATATGTGCTAATATAAAAGTGTAAGATTATGGTTAAGGTACCATGTAATGGTACTAAGTACTCAGTGCACGTTTTCCTACTCCTACTATGAGTATAATAAGTTTTGCTATGGCATATACATGAAATTATAAGAATGTGAATAAGGAATATGATATAGTTAATGCATATTTGTATGACATGGGGCATATGGGTGATATGTAAAGGGGAAGTGAATGTGGTGACCTAAGACCACCATATCTGAATGTGGTGACCTAAGATCATGAAATCTGAATGTGGTGACCTAAGACCACGATATCTGAATATGGTGTCTCATGACGTAAAGTATGTATCTGGTGGCTATGCCACGAATTTTATAAGGGCGATGAGCACGTCGACTGCAGCGACTGCCTTCGATGGTGTGTAGCGGATGGAGGGTTGACTTAGTAGTCCCCACGGTGTGATGGTTGGTACGGGTGACGTGTAGCGGATGGATAACTAGGCTTGGGTCTGGGATTGCATCATTCTATTTAATGCTTTATGATTATGTATGATTTGATATGCCTGAATTTATTTGAGTTTGGTGTCGGTTGTACACATTGAGTTTGTTTGACTCACCCTTGTGGGACTACTTTTCAGGTGATGATCAGTAATGGACCGGGTCGGCAGGAGCTCAAGGGTGGCCATGCAAAGCTCAAGGATTGATTTATTTTTATTTATGTTTAAGTTTTGAATTATTCGGGTTTTTATTTGATGTAATAAGGCCAAAGTATTGAATCGTTTATGCATGCTTTTAAGCTACTTAGTATGATACAATTATTATCAAATTTAAAGTTAAAAGTTAAATTTTCTTAAGTATATTTATCAAATGTTTTGACACCAAATCAACAAGGTATTTAATTTTCGAACTCAACCCAAATCAAGAGTTTTCAAAAAAAAAAATATGCACAAGTTTTTAGCAAAGTTTCAAACAAGAATTTGAATGGATTTTTTTTAGAAGCATGTCATATCCGGTCAGGGCTTGTGGGCTGGGTTTGGGGTGTTTCATACCCTTGCCCAATATTTTGGATCCGGCTCCCAACAATACATGCATTCTGGGAGTCAATCTCGTGCTGAAGTTCAGAGGCTAAAAGACCAAATAGCTCAGATGCAAGCGAGCACGGTTGAGCAAATTTCTCAACTTAGAGCAGAGGCAGCCGCGAGGGAGGCAGAGCAAATTTATCAACTTAGAGGCGGAGTCAGCAGCGAGGGAGGCGGAGGCAGCAGCGAGGGAGGCAGAGCAGAACAGAAAGTCTGAAGAACTCCAGCTACAGCTTTAGACTATGATGAAGATGTTCCAGTAGTCGCAGAGGCCGCCATCCTAGACATTTATTTTCTTGTTGTAAGATGATTTTTAACATTCTTACATTTAACATTATTATAAGAATATTTTCAGTTATAATTCATTTATTAATTTATATCATATATCTTTTATTCATTTTTAAATATCATTTAAAATTAATGCATTTGGTTTGATTTTTATGCTAAATTTGTTGTTTTGGGTTGAAATTATATACTATATTTGCTGTTATTGGTTGGTTTTAGTGCAAGAGGGGTATGATATTGGACAAATTGTACATTGTAAATCTGTACAACTTAGCGGCGTTTGTGGGAAAAGCGCCGCTAAAAGTCATGGCTTTTAGCGGTGTTTGTGGAAAAAGCGCTGCTAAAAGTCATGCTTTTAGCGACGTTTGTGATAAAAGCTCCACTAAAGGTCATGGCTTTTCATGCTTTTAGGCGTTTGTGGGAAAAGCGCTGCTAAAAGTTATGATCCTTAGTGGCGTTTTTTTCTCATAAATGCCGTTAAAGTTTACGGCATTTGATTTAGCGGCGTTTTTTGCGGCGCTTCTAAAAGCGCCGCAAGGACTATTAGTGGCGCTTATAAACGCCGCTAAAGGCCTAAAAAACCGCTACTAAAGGCCTAAAAATGCCGCTAAAAGTCTGTTTTGCTGTAGTGTTTTTAACGATTTTCTGACATCCAGATCAACTCTAATCCTCAAAAAAATTTTAAACCCTTGATTCACCTGATTTGTGTCATACTCCGTGAAATGCCCGATAAAATTTCCCAATTAGTTTGCTATTATTTCCAAAAAAAACCCTGGCGGTATATCATGAACTTGAAATTTATTAGATATTCATAACCAATATTTAAAAAAATTATTTTAATTTATAATTTAACATAAAGACTTATTGTTAATTATAATTTTTTAATATAATTATATAATATTTAAAATATTTTTATAAATTAAATAATTATCAATTTTCATTTATATTGTGTTTTTATTTTAAATATTATCCTATAATTATATTAATTATTATTTGTTTCGTTATAAACTCAAACTCTTTTTTAGATTTTAGATTGATCTATCTCGACCGTGGGCCTATGTCTATCTCGGAGTACTTGGATTATTTCAAGCTTGGATCTGCTCAAGTTTGTATTTTTCTCATATTCGAATTCTTTCAAGCTCGAATTTTATTGGGTTCATATAGTTACTAGTTTGAGTTTTCTCGTATTCAAATTGTTACAAGTTTGAATTGAGACAAGTAAATTTATTTTATCAGCTATAGCTTAAAGTACAATTAAAATATTTTTTACATTCCTCCATAAATACAAACTTCTTTATTTGGCTAACAATAAAAGTATCTAAGCCAATGAAAAACTTACATAATACAATTGCTAGAGTAAGAACCTAAATTTTAATTAGTGGAAAATGCGATTCATGATAGTTAATTGTTTATGACACTATAATCATAAAATTATTCTAATTGAATTGTAAGTAGAAACAGCCTGGTACATTCAAACGAAGACTTCTCACAACTCGTTTCTTCTTCTTCGTTTCGTACACCAAAACCAACGCTAGTTGCAAGTCAAACATGCAGTCCTAAACACTGTCTATATAACTTCAATCAAACTAACAATAACTCTTAAACAGCCCCTCCGAAAGTACTGTGTAATCTGTCCCGATGCCAAAATATTCCAAGCACTGCTTTTCCTGTTTTCCCTTCCTTCTCTTTTCATATATTTTGATTGGCTTCACCATAAAATTAGAAACTGCTAGCAGTAGTGGACTATACGGAACCAGGGATTCAACCAGGTTAGTGTATAATATCGGTGTAGTTGTTGATGTGAACTCAAACATGGGTGCTATGGCGAATATATGCTTGTCGATGGCTCTTTCAGATTTTTATGCCAAACATCCAAATTATGAAACCAGATTGTCTCTGCAAAGATGGGAATCGCTTGGTGCCGTTGCTGCAGCGCCAGCAGGTAAGTTTGGGACCTTCTGTCATGTAATTTTCCATCACGGATAAAGATATTTTAGTTTTTTATTTTAGGGTAAAGTACTCTATTCACATAACTTTTAATTTTTTATTTAATCACTAAATTATTTGAAATTAAAATTTTAGTCATCAAACATTAAGTGTTAATGTGGATTTTTTTATTGATCTAATAATATTTTTAGCTTTCTAAAATTTACACATTCTATCAATTTAACTTTAAATATAAAAAAATTCAATAAATCTAACTTTTAATATTTACAATATTTAACATTTTAACTCCCTAAATATATATTTTTTCAGAAAATAAGTAAACTTATGCATCATATAATAAGCTAAACAATGAAAAAAAAAAAAGTGGTATGTACAATATAACGGGGAAATAAAAGGAATGAAAGTTAGCACCTTGCTAACAAGCAATATTTTTGCAGTCAAATAGGAGAAACTAGAAACAAATCATTTCTGCCCCAACTGAAACTGCTTCTTTTAAAATGAAACCTGAGCCCACAAATATTATATATATACATAAATCCTTATATTAATTTACATTTTTGCTTCTTAGAGGTGAATATAAATTATAAAGTATAATGCAATTATCAAAAATTGAATTGATGTTTTGATAAAATAGTAAATTAATACTAATTTCTTTTAAATTTGAATTATTTTCATATATTTTTTTAAAATACGAAAATAATTAAATCAAATTTAATCATGGTAGTTGGAAGTCCTTTTAATTTATTGAAAAAAAATTTAGATTGATCAACGAAGAAAATTACAAAATAATTACAAGATTTAAAAAATTCAAATTAAATTATACTAAAAAGGAAGGTATTGTCTTTCCCTTTGACAAGGTAGTGGAGAAATTTGAGATGAGATCATTGGCGGAGGTCATCTGGGTGGCGATGACTCGAAGAATTAACATGGTTTGATTTGATTAGACAAGAAATGAATAAATTATATAATTCTTAAAACATCAAAAATAATATATTTTGTAAACATTGAGGATTAAATTTATTGAGTATTTTAAAATTTAAACTAAAAACAAAGGACTAAATTTATTGAAATTTTGTTTTAGAATTAAATTGATATAATTTGTAAATATTAGAAGGATAAATTTGTTTTAGACAATAAAAAAGCCCATGTAAATACTTCCATCAAATTTTAAACGGTTAGTAACATTCAATGACAAATTTATTTTTTATTTGAATAGTTTAATAATTAAATAAAAAATTAAAATCCCAACACCAAAATAATACATTAGTAAACATTTCTATACTTTTCCTTAATTTTATGATAAACTAGAATGAGGCTTAATCCCACTTTTAGTTATTTTCTCCATCTTCTTAACTGAAGTGATTGCAAGAAGTTTAACATCATAAATGCCGAAACCAACAAGTTTATATAAATTACTAAATGCTTAGCAAGTGGATTGAGTTTGAAGCGTAAACTCATCACTACTAAAAAATTTAAATAATATTTATGAATAAATAAAATAAACAAATATTTACTAAGCAGACTCCATTCTTTTTAACCCATCTCATATTTTAAATAACAACAATAATAATTTACTTTCCTTTTACTGATAAATACTGTTATTCTTGTAATAATTTAAAAGTTGTAGATTTAAGAGTAATGAAGTGTATAAATTTTGATTTTGGTGAGAATTTTCGTGAAGTGGTACGGTTAATTAGGAAAAGAAAAGTTAAATTCTAGAGAGGTCCATGTACGGTATACTTTTTGCAAATTAATCCATCTAGTCCTTAACTTTTTGAAATATATTTTCTGAATATGATGCAATTTCTTTTTATTTAATTTATTCTGTTATATATTTTAAAAATATATAATAAGGTGTCACATACATTTTGATAGTTTTATACAATTAAATAAATCATGCATATTTAAAGAATGGCAAAAAATGAGAAAATTGAATCATACTTGTCAAATTTAAAAAATATTAAAAATGTATGTTATATCACCATATATTTGAAAGATTATCATGTCAAATTATTTTCCGAAACTAATGAATACAAATCAATATCAAAATTGAAAATACACATCCAAAAAATAAAATTAAAAACCATATCAATTTTTTAAATAGGCTTAACCAAAAATAAAGTTTGACTTGAATAATTTAGTTTATTTCAATTTACGAATTCTAATCTGGTAGGGCAATTAAAATTTTCTTTTTCTTTACCAGTATATATGTATCTTGACTCACAGTTAGTATTAGATTAATTATTTTTTAGACTAATTCTAGAGTGAAATTTGAAGCTTGAAATATGTTTTAAGTTTTTGTAATAATTTATTTCACATACTTTTACTTTTAAGATTTTAGTCTATTTATTTTTTAAATTTAAAAATTTAAGTTTAATTGTTAATTTTTCTATTAAATTTTTATGTAGCATATTGAAATTTTAAAACAAATATTTGGTAACTATGTAAAAAAATTGTAATATATTTTAATTTAACGGAAAATTTTAATGCGCTAACAATTTTAAAAATAATCATATCAACAATTTAATCAAAAGAAAGTATTCACACTAATTAATAATATTACAAAGTTAAGATATTGAATTATGTCAAAGATTAAATTTTAAATTTAATTTAAAAATAAAAGCAAACGACTTTATATATTTCTTATACCCATTCAGCTTAAATTAAAAATTTTGTTCACAACCATAATTCCTATTTTTTTCAAAGTTGTAAGTAAAATTATAATTAGAATAAAATATCATAAAGTATAATTAGATAATATTGAAAATATATATATTCAACGTTAAATCAACATAATTCTTAATTCTTAAAGGTTTTCACTCATGGTAATATTTAAATTATAATAAATTTAAAGAAAATCCACGTATAAGTGCCTCATCTCAAACCATTATCGGCCACAATCGACAAAAAAAATAAAAATAAAAAAATCCATTATCACATAAATGTTTGCGGTTGACAAATAAAAAAACGAAGTCTCCCTCATAATCAATCCAGATAAAAATATTGTGCATGCCCATACAATAGTAAACATTGATGAGACTTCGAGTCCCGTCTTATTCATCTCTCTCAAATTGTTTACCCAATTTACAATGATAAAAGAACACGCACATAATTACATGTATTAAAATAAAGTTTTAATACACAATTTGGTATCTGAATTAAATATTTTTGTTAACGTGTTGTATGTGTTATTTTTATTCAATGTGATATTTGTATTTGATAAAGATTATATATTTTGGTATTTAAAGATAACAACATTAATATTATAATGTTTAATTTGAATTTTAGAGTTAATTTGATGAAAGTTAATTATTAATATTATTAGTTAATTATGAATTTTCATCAAATTAATTATAGAACACAAATTAAATCATATCCATCAAATTGTATTTAACATGTTAAACATAAATTTAAACAAATTCACAATTAACATTAAATTTATTTTTAACAAAATCATGAAAAATTCAAACCTAAATAGCAATTAACTTTCATCAAATCAACTTCAAAACTCGAATTAAACACTGAAACCTAACATTGATACCTTTGGACACCAATATATACATTTCATCAAATATAAGTATCAAATCGGACAAAAAAACATAAATACTACACTAAAAAATTATCACACTCAAGTACAAAATGATATATTGAGCTTAAAATAAACTATGTTTTCCTCTGACTTGTGGTTATATTAAATAAGAATATTTGATATTCATATATATATTTTTAAAAAATCAAAGAAGAATTCATAAAAAAAATTTAAGTATATTTTTATTCATTAAAAGCTTCACTGACAATAGACAAAATGTAAACCTAATATAAAATAAAACTACATTTCAGATTGCTAGAAATTGGTATACAAATGTCATTGTCTTTAACAATAGCTTAATAGAGGAAAGATACAAATAAAAAATAAGTACTACTAACCACATATACATCATTTTGATCAACCACCAATAATTGCATTCTAGTCGTCCACTATTATAACCCTTTGATGACAAACTCTAAATAACCAACTAGGCACTACCAAAGGCCCACAAATGACTCCGTCACAGTCGCATTAGCTATGTACAAAAACCTGATCCTAAATGGTCTGTCCTCCTCCTTACCATCTCTAAGTCCTATCTCACATTCAATTTCATTTTTCTCTATCTTGACAGAATTCCCTTATAGTGGTTCTGAAAAGATCCGATGACACACTTGACTCAATAATTCTCGTATATTTGTCGTAGACTAAACTATCGTAACTTTCAAAGAAAAAGAATGGAATTTTATTCAATTACAAGCTTTCACTTAGGATGTGCTTGGTTGGGGTGAAAATAGAGGGAAAAGAAAGGTGGAAAAAAAATAAATTTAGAGTGTGCTTGGTTGAAAAGAAAAATGAGAAGAAAGAAAATAGAAGGGATGCTCATTTTCCATCATAACATATAAAAATCAATTCTTCCAAATTGGAATGTTGAGAGGAGGAAAAATGAGAGAGATGTGTATGTTTGTTAAAAATTATACATTTTTCAAACGTTTTATTTTCTTTCATTTTATTTTTCAACTTTATAAAGCAATGGGCGGAAAGAAAATGTAATTTTCTTTCTACTTTTCCATTTCTCCTACCAAGCACACTTATGAAAATAAAATTTATGTTTTCCATTCTTCTAATTTTCTACCCCTTCAATTTTTCATCCTTTTAATTTTCTTTCCACTCTACCAAGCATACCAAGTAATGCCTTAGGGTGTACTTGGTTGGAAGGAAAAGTGGAAGGATGGGAGGAGCGAGGAGGGATTGGAAAAGTGGAAAGAAAATGAATTTTGAGTGTACTTGGTTTGAAAGAAAAAATGACAAGAAATAAAATAGAATGGATGTCCATTTTCCATATTAATGCGTAAAAATTAATTCTTCTACGTTAAAATGATGAGAGGAGAGAAAATGAGAGAAATATGCATGTTAGTTCAAAATTATGTATTTTCCAAATGTTTTGTTTTTTCCTTCTATTTTTCAACTCTACCAAACAATGGAATGGAAGAAAATGTATTTACTTTTCATTTTTCCATTTCTCCTACCAAGCATACTTATGAAAAGAAAAATTGTATTTTTCATATTTCTAATTTTTTACCCCTTCAACTTTTTATCTTTCCACTCAAACAGACAAAGCCTTAGGGTGTTTAACGGATGTCCTCCACTATGTAAATCACCACAAAAGCTTTTGTAAGATGGAAAGTTTCATTTTCTTTAGGTGAAGTGAAAAAAAAAAAAAAAAGATAGGGTAGTGTTAGATAAATTGAGAGAATTTCTTTAAAACTAACCTAATTACCTGACATGAATTTAATGAATATAATATATATATATATATATATATATATATATTCACTTAAAATAATTCCCGTTTCCTAGAAGTGTTTTCCCATATTTAGATATAATTTTATGGGAAAAATGAACATTGGTTGGGAGAACAATTATTAGATCATATGGTCAATACATACGTCAATCACAAGTATAATACAGTCACAAACAACAAATACCTAAGTAATTAAAACTCAATTCGCTGGTAGATTGGAATAAATTCAGACTTAGACACATGTTGGATTTAAACTCATAAGAAATCCAAAAGAAAATTCACATGATAAAACTCAAGCTTAAGAAACTTTTGTTTTTTAAATCTCAACTTTACCCTCAGGTAAAGGTCTACTTCACTAGTGTTGGTTAAAGGATGGAAATGAAAATGGAATCCAATTTGTACAAAGGTTAAGGTGGATTTCCCCCTAAAAGAACCCTTTATAAATCCGTTCTCTCCAATTTATGCCATTTAAAATTACAATTATATTCAAAATGCAGTTGGATATCTACCACAGACATGAGCTGAAGCCTCATTTGCAATCCAACTTGGAGACAATCTTTCTCCTTCTTATAGTCCTTTGCTTAACAGAACAACCATGCCTGACTTCTCTCGCCTAGCAGAAGCTACGGTTTCCACTTTGGAAATGTTTGAATGGAACAAAGTTACACTTATATATGAAGACATGGAATTCAGTAATGCCATCATCCCCTATCTAACCGATGCATTAGTGAACAAGGACATTCAACTATCACACAAGATTGCAATCCCCACCTTTGCAGAAGATTTTCAAATTTTAGAAAAGCTTGAAGTGCTGATGAGCTCGCAAAGTGAGGTATTTGTGGTGCACATGTCTTCAAATCTTGCGTCTCGTCTTTTTGTAGTTGCAAACAAGGAAGAAATGATTGGCAAAGGATTTGCATGGCTTGTGACAGATGGTTTATCCAACTTTGTAGATACCATGGATCCTATAGCTATTGATTCAATGAAGAGTGTAATAGGCTTAAGGCCTTATGTTCCCAAGACGAGAGCTCTTAAGAACTTCAGAACAAGATATAAAAGGATATCCAGCATGAAGCAGAACAAGGCTGCAACTAAGCTAAATCTTTTAGGTTTGTGGCTTTATGATATAGTTTGGGGATTGGGTATGACAGTGGAAAGAATAGGCAATGTGAATTCTGGCTTCTTGAAGGAGATGAATGACAGAACTTGGTTAATAGGAATCTTGAACCCTAGTTTTAGAGGGATCAGTGAGGTTTTAGACTTGTTGAATAGGCAGTTCCAACCTTCGGTCTTTGAAAATTTTAATATAACTGGAAAAAGAAATAGAGTGATTGGCTATTGGACTAATGACCAAGGAATATCTAAAAATAATAATTCAACTTCTAGGAACACCCCGAGAATACTTCAGGCAGAGGAACCAACGAGAGCAAAGAGGACAATAGGGGTTCCAAGTAAGAAAGGGTTCACTGAGTTTGTGAACATACATTCAGGGAATAAGAGCAATGATGATGAATTACCAGGGTTCTCTATAGAGGTTTTCAGAAAAGTGTGGGAGTTGGCCTTACCTCCCACCACTAGTTATGAATTTGTAAACATTGATGGAACTTATGATGATTTGTGTTGCCAAGTTAAGTACCAGGTTTGTTCTATTCCTCTTAATTTTATTTTTCCAAATCACATTTGTTTAAAGTGCAATCTCCTTATGATGATTCTTATTGTTGTTGGGAGTTATAGAAAATCCACGCTGCCGTGGGAGACATCTCGATTGTGGCAAGTAGGACAAATTGTGTTGATTTTACATTACCATATTTGGAAACAGGGGTGGCCATGCTTATAAAAGTCCGACACAATGGGCCAAAAGATATGTGGATATTCTTGAAGCCTTTAAGTTGGGATCTATGGTTGGTAATCATCGCCATCTGCATTTTCATAGGGATTGTTGTTCGAGTTTTAGAGCATCGTGAAAATACAGAATTTAATGGATTAGCAAGAAAGCAACTCAGCACAATTTTGATGTTTCCATGCCAATCTGTGGCTATTCCTCAAAGTAGACTACCTTTCTTACTTCTCTTTCTGGATCTTTTGCCCCCTATATTTCCATGTTTATTCAGTCATTTCATAGACTTGATTAACCTGATTTTTTGGGGTAACAGGAGATATGGTAGTAGCCAACGGCTCAAGATTGGTGTTGGTGGTATTGATATTTTTGGCCTTAATTTTGATGCAGAGTTACACAGCAAATTTATCTTCAATCTTGACAGTCAGTCAATTACAGCCAACAATCCCGAGTATTAAAGAACTGAAAAAATGTTATGTTGGTTACCAGAATCATTCATTTGTAAAAGGCTTCCTAATAAATCAATTAGGGTTTCAGGAGTCTATGTTCAAGCCATATTGTTCTGTTGATGATTACCAAGAAGCATTGTCAAAGGGATCTGAAAATGAGGGAGTTTCTGCCATCTTTGATGAAATTCCCTACATTAAACTATTTCTTGCTCAATATACTACAGGCTACCTCATGGTTGGGCCCACCTATAGAACAGATGGGTTAGGATTTGTAAGTTACCTTTTCTCTTTCTAAACATCTATCTAGTTATAATTATATAATTGTTATCTAAGCTATCAAGTTAATATCTAATAAACAAGCTTCTATCCTCCTTGAAAGTATATCCAGATCTAAAGCATATATGCATCTTTCCAATCTACAATATATGCATGCAGCATACTATAGTGATGGAATCTTTTATTTTAAAGTCGTATCTTAATATTATATAATAATTTCAGGCATTACCAATAGGTTCGCCAATGGTTGCTAATTTCTCGAGGTCAATCCTGAATTTCACTCAAGGAAAATACATGAATTAATTGGAGAAAAAGTACCATGGCATGGTATCCATAGATCAAGACGAGACTGGGGCAGTCTCTTCAGCTAGCCCCAGTCTTACTTCATGGAGCTTTGCTGGCCTCTTTATTATGATTTCCATCATTGTACTTTTAGCCTTGCTTAGCTCAAAAATCCATATCTTGCGAAGGCTCATCCAAAGATACATCTTTAGCAATTCTGGTGATCTTTCAGGACCAAGAGTTCAACCTTCAGCTGGCATTACTGCTAGTATTGCTCATCCTCCACAAATCAACAACGTTGAAGAAAATCACAATTCTAACCAGAATAATAGAGATTAATCTATAGAAGAAGCTATACTGGAAGGTCACTCATCATAGCATGCAGCTAGCTCAGTACATAAAATTTCAGTACATCATGAATGTATGAAATGATTGCCATATGCATTATTAACATTTCACTATATATATATCACTAGTTTTCTTGATTGTATGTCAATTAATTATTATTTTTATAAATATTGTAATGTTTGATGAATAAAATGGTTACAAAATTAAAACATAATAATATATGATTTTAAATTTTGAGAATATGATAATTGATATTAAACTGGGTTAAAAAGAATATTTTGAAATTAATTTTAAAACATAAATATTATATTAAATTGTGTGAAATTTTATTTTTATATATAATAAATTTAAAGATGTTATAAAATTTTATTATAATAAAGTGAATATCTATTAGGATAAGATTTTTTTGTACTTTAGGACCCTAATGTCCATTAGAAGTAAAATTTATTCTTTTATATTTATTTATAAATATAGACTTTAGAAAAGTATTGTAAATATCTCTTGATGAATAAAATATGCACTTCTCTATGTTCTCCATGAAAATTAGGAGTTAATCAGGTTTATTAGTGATTTTTATTTAGTTAGCTTAATTTCATTTAAGAATTAGAAAATAATATTCCAAAAAATAAAAATATTTTTAGAAAAATTAAATTTTATGGTTTAAAATAATTTTTGGGTAAAATAAATATTTTGAGTCTAATTAGAATTAAAAAATAAATTAAAATGGGGTTTAATTGAGAGAATTTAAAATAATAATTAAATATGACCATTTTGCAAAACAAGAGAAATATAAGAGTGGTTTTATAACAAATTATCCTTATTTTCGAATTTTGGAGGGAAAAGAATACTTTGTACAACAAGGGAAATGTGAGAGTGTCTTAATGATAATGTCCCCAATTTTTTAAAATCAAGTGGGGGTTTTCAGTTTTGAAAACAATGCAACTACCTTACTTTGCTCACCATTTTCACCCAAACTAAGAGCTTTTTGTCCTATTTTTTTGCTCATTTTCATAGACCACATATCAGAGAATAGATCTAAACTTTTACTCTCTCAAAATTCTCTCCAAAATCTCCATAAAAGTTTTTCCAAAGTTGAGGATCTTGATTCAATCTTCTAAATTGATGATTTGAGATCAATTGAAGGTGCTCCTCAACTCTAAATTCATTTTAAAGTTGTTTTCAATAATTATTTGCTATTTAAATTGATTAAAATGGATTTTCAAGTTTTGTTTTATTCTTTCTTGAACATGGAACTCAACAATGGTGAATCCATGATTTTGAGTTGGAATCCAAGTTTTTATGGATGTCTAAGCTCAAAATATATTTATTAAGAGGTTTTTAAGAATAAAACAAGAGATAAAACTCGTTTGGTTGATCAATTTTAATCAATTTGTTTTTAATCAAGAAGATGAGTTAATTTTTCAGAAAATTTTAAAATGATTTAATAGTTGAAATTAACACTTAGGTTTTATGTTAATGGACTAGGAATGAAGTTTAGAAGTGGTTTGTGGTGCTGAGAAGGCTGTTTAGTTGATGAATTTTATGTTTCGGCTTAATTGTGCAGTTTTGGTAAGGTAGATTAGAGAAATGATTTAGATCCATATAGTTTATGAAATTCCGACTTTCTTGAGGTTAATGTTAGTTTGTAATGCATATTTTGTCTTTGTTAAAGCTTCATACCGAGATGAGGATGATGCTAATCAGATTTGAGGCTCAAACTTACCTACTTGAACACACTTTTGTTTGAAAAACAAAGTGTGGAGGTGAGTGATTTTAAAGGCTATTGGTAAATTTGACTGGTTATAAGTTAAATTGAAGTTTTAAATAGTGTTTTTAATGACTTAATCATATCTTATTTGGTTGGATTTGCAAAAAGTAATTTTATTTTACAAGAGCATTATTGCAATTAACTTTTGGAAAATTGTGTGTTAAGCTTTTGGCATGATTAATTTGGATTGAATGGATTGTTAATTGGAGCATGAGTTACTGAATTTTTGAGCACTTGATGTTGATGTTATGATTGGTTTAAGACTCATGGACAAAGGGATTTGTTGTGCTTAATTATATTGATGTTGAAATTGTTAAGCCTCATGCTTTTAATGACATTTTCACATATTAAATTATGTGCTTAAACATAAGATTTTATGCCTTGTATGTATGATTATATTGGCAACATTGCATGGAGGATCCATTGGATATAACTGGCATGCCATAGGATTTGTGAGTACTCACCGTTATATGTGTTATTTGTAAGCATCTGGCTCAAGAAGTTCTGATTTTTGGAGTAAATAAGGGAGTGTTGAGCTTGTGTCTCCATTCAACTAGACTGTGAGGCAATATAAGGGAGCATGTGGCTTTGGCCCGCTCAACCTGGGATTGTGTCTGATATGTAGGAGTTTGGAGATTTGTTTATCCAATGTATGATCACACGTTTAAATATTCCCATGGATGTATTATGCCAATATAAGTGTATGTTTATAAGTCAAATTATGTTTTCATATGCCATATTAAATTGGAATTTTATTCATGGAATAGCATATGTTATTATGATTATAATATGTGATATTGTAACTAAAATTTTAATGTTTAATTTGCCTGGATTTATGCATGAATTGGGTGCGATTTACTTATTGTTTTGCGATCATTCACTGAGCTTTTTAAGTTCACGTCCTCACACCTTTATACAGAGACTTTTCCAGCTTTAGGAATTGAGGAGCGAGCACAAGGCTGATCCAAGATTAAGGCTCGGTAGTAGCTTAAGGATTATTCTTTAGAAACAATAGGGGGCAATGTAACACCTCTCACCCATATCCGTCACCAAAATAGGGTTACTAAGCATTACCGGACTTATTACACAATCAAGTATACATATCCCATACAATTATCAAATTCAAATACAAGTCATTCATAATCATTCATCAAGTCCCTAATACTAGCCTATTAGGCCCAAAACATGTATTCGGGGTGGTTCGAGACTAAACTGATAACTTAGGAAACTTTTGGAACACTAAGAAAATTTTGTAAAATATAGGGGACACACGCCCGTGTAGCCCGGCCGTGTGTCTCACACGGCCAGATACATGCCCGTGTCACAGACCGTGTGGACATTCGAAATGAGATCACATGGCCGTGTCCTAGCTTGTGCCTGGCATCGTGTAATTCTGTAACAGCCCGATTTAGGGCCTAGTTAGAATAGTGGTGTGAGACCACGGAACCGAGATGAAATTATGAGTTTTAAGGTTTATGTCATGTTTTCATGCTAGTATGAAAGTTTCATGAAGTAATTTAGCTAAATTGTGGTTGAATGGTCCAAAAGGACTAAATTGCAAAAGTTGCAAAATATGAATTTCTAGAAGCTTTTTGTATGAAATAGCTTTAGAATAATAATTATGAACCTCCAAATAGCAATTTTCCCTAAATTTAATTTTTAGACAAAATTGGTCATGAGATAGTTTTATGGAAATTTTTAAAAAGTGGGGCATTTTGGTCATTTGCCTAATAAATGATTAAAATAGGAAAAAGATGAGAAAAATCCATTCATCTTCTTCCCCAAGCTGCCGAAAATTCCAATAGCCATTATTAGGTCTCTTTCAATTTTCCAAGCTTGCTAGTAAGTGCTCCTAAGCCCGGTTTTTTTATATTAATCGTATTTTTGAAGTCCTGGTAGCATGAGTAAGCTATTTTTAGCTATTTGATGAGCTATAATGGATGTTCAAAAATGTGGTCATGTATGACATGCATGTATTTTGATGTTTTATGGAAGATTATGAAAGCTTGATGTAGTAGAAACACTTTTGTTAAGTGATTTTCCATGAAAATGCATGTAGGGACTTGATTGTGAAAATCTTAAGTTTGGTCATACATGTGTGATTTTATGAGAATTGATGATTGCTATAGTTGAGACTATTAATTAGCTAAGCATGTAGTTTAAGAAAGTTGTATGAAAATCATTTTACGAGCCTAGGGGCAAAAGTGCAAATATGAGAAAGTATAGGGGTAAAATAGTAATTTTGCTAAAGAATGATTTATGAGTCAATTTAGTCAACCTTCTTATTAAATGGTCTATTTATGATAATAGATCAAGAAAAATGAAGCCCGGATCAAAATCAAGTCAAGAACAAAGTCGAGGAAAGGACAAAGTCGAGGACTAAATTGCATATCTACATACATTTTGTATATTGAGGTAAGTTTGTATGATTTCTAAGCTTTATAATTTCTATCATTGAATTGCTTAGGATAATGTACATTGTTAGCATGGGATGCTTAATGTTTGTTAAATAAAGAAATCAATGTGATTAAGTATGAACAAGTTATCATGTAAGTCTAAGGACTCAAGCTTGGCATTGAACAAGTTATCATGTAAGTCCAAGGACCCAAGCTTGGCATTGAACAAGTTATCATGTAAGTCCAAGGACCCAAGCTTGGCATTGAACAAGTTATCATGTAAGTCCAAGGACCCAAGCTTGGCATTGAACAAGTTATCATGTAAGTCCAAGGACCTAAGCTTGGCATTGAACAAGTTATCATGTAAGTCCAAGGACCCAAGCTTGGCGTTGAATAAGTTATCATGTAAGTCAAAGGACTTAAGCTTGGCATTGATCAAGTTATCAGGCAAGTTATCATATAAGTCAAAGGTAAGCTTGGTATTGATTCAAGAAGAGATATATCATGTAAGACCGAATCTAGGATATGGCTTTGGCATCAAGTTACGTGGGATGAGATTTAGTATCCTCGGTTATTCGCAGAAATTCATCGATCAAATGAGTTAAGTTAAAATGAGATAACAAGAAAGCTAAGTAAGCAAAGATATTACCAAGTTGAAATTGAGTATTATTTATGTTATGAATGATGAATTAGAGATCATGATTATTAAATTAAAGTATGTCGATCAATGTGATCAAGTGATACAGGCACCATGTTTACCTTACAAGTATGAGGATAGTAAGTATCATGAGACATGTGAGAATCAGTATGAGTAAGTAAGTTCTAAAGCTGAAATTATGATACCATTGTTATGTCAAATGGTTTTTATTAAGCAAGTTTATTAATCTGTTTTTATGTACAAACTTACTAAGCTAAATGCTTACGTCTTTAATCCTTTCTTTCTATGTAGTCCCGCCAAGCTAACTTGTGGATCGTTGGAGTCAGAGCTCGTAGCACACTATCAATCCTTATTTTGGTATAGCCTTGTTGTTTTACTAAGTATGGCATGTATAGGAAGCATTCATTTTGAGAACATGTTTTAAGAAGGGCCATTGTATAGGTTATCAAACCATTATTCTTTTGTATATGGCTAAGTGGTTAGCCAAAATTGGTTATATGTATGTTGTTGTATTCAATGAATCATGTTGTATAGTTTTTGAAATGTATTGGTTTAATTTTGATTTCAGGGTGGCAAATGGCTTGGTAAATAGCCTCTAAGTGCTCACATAGTTAGACAGACGGGCGTGTGTCTAGGCCGTGTGAACCCTGCACCTTACTATTATTAATCAGGATAGGCCACGGTACAACCCCACGACCGTGTGTATGAGCCGTGTAGAATATACGGTTTGAACATGGGCGTGTGCCCATACCGTGTGGATCAAGTCAGTATATCAAGGTTTATCACACGGTTTAAGTCCACGGGCGTGTTTAGGCCGTGTGAATATAGTTAGTAGCTCCCCACGATTGAAAACATGGGCGTGTCAAGGGGTACACATGCGTGTCCTAAGCCACATGGGCGTGTGACCCCTGCTTTAAAGAAAGGTTTCGATTAAGTTTTGAAAGTTTTTAGATTTGCACTTAAGGCCTCGTAGGCCCATGAAATGTATGATTAGACTAATATAGAGAAATTTTTAAGTCGAAATGAAATTTTACAGCCCATAAGTGTATGTTTTAATAAGTTCAAGCATGGTAATGCCTCGTATCCAATCCTAGCCTTGGGCTTGAGGTATGAGGTGTTACATTTAGTGGTATCAAAGCCACGGTTTAGTCAGTTCTAGGACTAATGTAGCACGAGCATGAGTCTAGCTATACATGCCGTACAAAAGAATATTTTAATAATGATAGTGTGACGACTCCTGACTATTTAAATTATGTTTATACATATAGTAAATGGATCCCGCAGAAGGTGTGGTGGATGATGTAGAAAGTAACGCGCCGGCTCTCGCAGAAGGGATGGTGCCAAACGAGAATGAGAATAGACCCACTACGGTGAGTCAATGAGGAGGAGAAGAGGCTAGAGAAGCTTTCCTCCATATGATGAATGCCTGCTATACGGAGTTCGTTCGTGCGAACCCTAACGCACAACCCCCTCCACCCCTGCTAGTTCTACAACCTGCTCCAATAGCCCCTCAAGTAGTAGAGGTGGCAAGAGGAGATAAACCTCCAATTGATAGGATTAGGAAACATGGGGTAGAAGAATTCCGGGCTAGAAAAGATGATGATTCAGAAAGAGCTGAATTCTGGTTAGAAAATACCATCAGGGTATTTAATGAGATGTCATGCACCCCTGAAGAACACCCTTATGTCGGTAGTATAGAGGGAAAAGGTCACATGGGAATTCTTCCAAGAAGAGTTCAAGAAAAAGTATATCAGCCAAAAATTTGTAGACTAGAAGAGGAAGAAATTTCTAGAGCTGAAGCAAGGCAAGATGTCAGTAATTGATTATGAGCGACAGTTTGTACGACTCAACAAGTACGCTCATGAATATTTATCCACTAGGGACATTATGAGTAAAAGATTTGAAGATGGATTAAATGAGGACATCAAGTTGTTTGTTGCTGTCCTAGAATTAAAGGAATTTGTTGTGCTAGTAGAAAGGGCTTGTAAAGTTGAAGAACTAGTAAAAGAGAAGAAGAAGTCTGAAATGGAGTCTCGTGACTCTAGAAAGAGACATTGGAATAAGTCATTCCAATCTTCATCCAAGAAGTCAAGAGATTTCCCTACCAAATCAGCTACTTCCACTGGGCTTTCAAGGAAAGACAAGAGTAAACAGTATTCAGGTAATAAAGCACAAACTACTTCAATTGCAAGTGTTGGGAATATTAGATCTGATAGACTTGAATGCCCACAGTGTGGCAGACGTCACCTTGGAGAATGCCGAGCACATGAAAATGCATGCTTTAGATGTGTTTCTAAAGACCACTATATAAAAGATTGTCCAGATATGATGAAAGAAGAAAGAGCTCAGAACCCGAGATTCGGGAGTATGATTAGAGGCAGACTGCAGAGGAACTCGGGAAGTGGGGCAAGTGGAAGACGTAACCCTATAGAATAGGCTGCGAGACCTGAGGGTAGAGCACCTGCAAGGACTTATGCCATTCACACTCGCAAAGAGGCATCTTCCCGTGATGTTATTACGGGTACCTTTTCTCTTCATGATGTTAAAGTTATTACTTTAATAGATCCCGGATCCACACACTCTTACATTTGCATGAAATTAGTATCCGGTTTGAGTATGCCTATAGATTCTATAGAATTTATGATTAAAGTGTCTAATCCTTTAGGCAAGAGTGTGTTAGTTGATAAAGTTTGTAGTTGTTTTTATTGATGACATATTGATTTATTCCCGAGATGAGAATGATCATGCTGAACACCTACGGGCAGTTCTACAGATTCTTCGAGAAAATTAGTTGTATGCCAAATTTAGTAAAAGTAAATTTTGGCTCAAGGAAGTAGGATTTCTTGGACATATTGTCTCGAAAGATGGAGTCCGAGTAGATCCAAATAAGATCTCAGCCATAATGGATTGGAAGTCACCGAAGAACATTTTTGAGATTAGAAGTTTTCTAGGCCTAGCCAACTATCATAAGCAATTTGTCAAGGGGTTTTCCATGATTGCAACCCTGATAACTAAACTATTACAAAAGAATGTGAAGTTTGAATGGTCAGAATGATGCCAACAAAGTTTTGAGAAGTTAAAAACAATGTTGACAGAAGCTCCAATTTTAGTACAACCTAAGTCAGGGAAAGAATTTCCGATTTACAGCGATGCATCCTTAAACGGATTAGGCTGTGTACTCATGTAAGAAGGCAAGGTGATTGCTTATGCCCCAAGAAAATTAAAACCTCATGTGAAGAATTATCCGATGCATGATTTAGAATTAGCTGACATAGTCTTCGCTTTGAAGATTTAGAGACACCATTTATATGGTGAGAGATGCTAGATTTTTACTGATCATAAAAGTCTGAAGTACTTGATGACACAGAAAGAGTTGAACTTAAGGCATTGGAGATGGTTAGAGTTGATAAAAGACTATGAATTGGTCATTGACTACCACCCAGGAAAGGTAAATGTAGTCGCCGATGCTTTGAGTAGGAAGTCCCTTTTTGCATTAAGGGCATTGAATTCCAGGATATCTTTATCCGATGATGGTTCTATTATAGCTAAGTTGAAAGCTAGACCAATGTTTTTTCACGAGACCCTAGAAGCTCAGAAAGAACATAGTGAATTGCAAGTCAAGAGAGCTCAGTGCGAGCCAGATGTTGAATCCTACTTTTGGATTAATTCTGATGGATACTTGATGTTTAGAGATAGAGTTTGTATACCGAGAAAAGAGGAGTTGATTCAGAGAATTTTGTATGAAGCACATAACGGATGTTTGTCTATACATCCAGGAAGTACTAAGATGTATAATGATTTAAAGCAATAGTATTGGTGGCCGAAAATGAAGAAAGATATTTCAGAATTTGTTTCCAAGTGCATGATTTGTCAGCAAGTAAAGGCTGAACACCAAGTACCTTCGGGTTTACTCCAGCCCATTTTGATTCCCGAGTGGAAATGGGATCGTATCACCATGGATTTTGTAACGGGGTTACCGTTGTTACCAAGCAAGAAGGATGCTATATGGGTTGTAGTTGATAGACTCACGAAGTCAGCCCATTTCATACCTGTACGAGTGGATTATTCCCTCGACAAATTGGCAAACTTGTATGTTTCAGAAATAGTAAGGCTTCACGGAGTTCCCTTATCGATTATATCGAATAGAGATCCGAGATTCACATCCAGATTTTGGAAGAGGCTGCAAGAAGCCTTAGGTACAAGATTGAATTTTAGCACAGCTTTTCATCCTCAAACTGATTGTCAGTCAGAGAGGTTAATTCAAGTACTCGTGGATATGTTCAGATGTTGTATTTTAAAATTTCAAGGCAGTTGGAAAAAGTTTCTCCCATTGATAGAATTTTCCTACAATAATAATTTTCAATCGAGCTTAAAGATGGCGCCTTATGAGGCTCTATATGGGCGTAAATGCAGAACACCTTTGTTTTGGACTGAACTCAAGGAAAACCAAATTCACGGGGTCAATCTGGTTAAAGAAGCTGGAGAGAAAGTGAAAGTGATACGAGAATGTTTAAAAGCTGCCTCAGACAGACAGAAATCCTATTCAGATTTAAAGAGAAAAGAGATAGAGTACCAAGTCGGGGATAAGTGTTCTTGAAAGTGTCACCATGGAGAAAAGTTCTCAGATTTGGCTGGAAAGGCAAATTGAGTCCATGTTTCATTGGACCTTACGAGATTACTGAGAGAGTTGGGCCGGTAGCTTACCGTTTGGCTTTGCCATCAGAATTAGAGAAGATACATGATGTGTTTTATGTGTCAAGGTTGAGACGCTACCGATTAAATCCTTCACATGTAATTATCCCGTCAGAGATAGAGATTCATCCCGACATGACTTATGGTGAAGAACCAGTCAAGATTTTAGCTCGGGAAGTCAAACAACTGAGAAATAAAAGTATTGCCTTAGTGAAAGTATTGTGGCAAAGACATGGAATAGATGAAGCTATGCGGGAAACAAAAGAGAATATGAGAAACCAGTATCCAAACCTTTTTGCTGGTAAGATTTCCGAGGATGAAAATCCCTAAGGGGGAGAATTGTAACAGCCCAATTTAGGGCCTAGTCAGAATAGTGGTGCGAGATCACGACACTGAGATGAAATTATGAGTTTTAAGGTTTATGTCATGTTTGCATACTAGTATGAAGGTTTCATGAAGCAATTTCGCTAAATTGTGGTTGAATGGTCCAAAAGGACTAAATTGTAAAAGTTACAAAATATGAATTTCTAGAAGCTTTTTGTATGAAATAGCTTTAGAATAATAATTATGAACCCTTAGATAGCAATTTTCCCAAAATTTAATTTTTGGACAAAATTGGTCATGAGATAGTTTTATGGAAATTTTTAAAAAGAGGGGCACTTTGGTCATTTGCCTAATAAATGATTAAAATGGGAAAAAGATGACAAAAATCCATTCATCTTCTTCCGCAAGCTGCCGAAAATTTCAATAGCCATTGTTAGGGCTCTTTCAATTTTCCAAGCTTGCTAGTAAGTGCTCCTAAGCCCGATTTTTTATATTCTTCCTATTTTTGAAGTCCTAGTAGCATGAGTAAGCTGTTTTTAGCTATTTGATGAGCTATAATGGATGTTCAAAAATGTGTTCATGTATGACATGCATGTATTTTGATGTTTTATGGAAGATTATGGAAGCTTGATGTAGTAGAAACATCTTTTGTTAAGTGATTTTCCATGAAAATGCATGTAGGGACTCGATTGTGAAAATCTTAAGTTTGGTTATACATGTGTGATTTTTTGAGAATTGATGATTGCAATAGTTGAGACTATTAATTAGCTAAGCATGTAGTTTAAGAAAGTTGTATGAAAATCATTTTACGAGCCTAGGGGAAAAAGTGCAAATATGAGAAAGTATAGGGGCAAAATAGTAATTTTTCCAAAGAATGAGTGATGAGTCAATTTAGTCAATCTGCTTATTAAATGGTCTATTTATGATTATAGATCAAGAAAAACGAAGCCCGGATCAAAACCGAGGCAAGAATAAAGTCGAGGACTAAATTGCATATCTATATACATTTTGTATATTGAGGTAAGTTTGTATGATTTCTAAGCTTTATAATTTCTATCATTGAATTGCTTAGTATAATGTACATTGTTATCATGTAATGCTTAATGTTTGTTAAATAAAGAAATCAATGTGATTAAATATGAACAAGTTATCATGTAAGTCCAAGGACCCAAGCTTGGCATTGAACAAGTTATCATGTAAGTCCAAGGACCCAAGCTTGGCATTGAACAAGTTATCATGTAAGTCCAAGGACCAAAGCTTGGCATTGAACAAGTTATCATGTAAGTCTAAGGACCCAAGCTTGGCATTGAACAAGTTATCATGTAAGTCCAAGGACCCAAGCTTGGCATTGAATAAGTTAT
Organism: Gossypium rotundifolium; assembly: GCA_025506655.1. Lineage (NCBI taxonomy): Eukaryota > Viridiplantae > Streptophyta > Magnoliopsida > Malvales > Malvaceae > Gossypium > Gossypium rotundifolium. The sequence continues at coordinate 43,262,844 of CP106725.1, read as the reverse complement.
CATGTAAGTCAAAGGACTTAAGCTTGGCATTGATGAAGTTATTAGGCAAGTTATCATATAAGTCCAAGGTAAGCTTGGCATTGATTCAAGAAGAAATATATCATGTAAGACCGTATCTAGGATATGGCTTTGGCATCAAGTTACGTGGGATGAGATTTAGTATCCTTGGTTATTCGCAGAAATTCATCGAGCAAATGAGTAATGTAAAAATGAGATAACAAGAAAGCTAAGTAAGAAAAGATATTACCAAGTTGAAATTGAGTATTATTTATGTTATGAATGATGATTTAGAGATCATGATTATTAAATTAAAGTATGTCGATCAATGTGATCAAGTGATACAGGCACCATGTTTACCTTACAAGTATGAGGATAGTAAGTATCATGAGACATGTGAGAATCAGGACGAGTAAGTAAGCTCTAAAGCTGAAATTATGATAGCATTGTTATGTCAAATGGTTTTTATTAAGCAAGTTTATTAATCTGTGTTTTACATGCAAACTTACTAAGCTAAATGCTTACGTCTTTAATCTTTTCTTTCTATGTAGTCCCGCCAAGCTAACTTGTGGATCGTTGGAGTTGGAGCTCGTAGCACACTATCAATCCTTATTTTGGTATAGCCATGTTGTTTTACTAAGTATGGCAAGTATAGGAAGCATTCATTTTGAGAACATGTTTTAAGAAGGGCCATTGTATAGGTTATAGAACCATTATTCTTTTGTATCTGGCTAAGTGGTTATCCAAAATTGGTTATATGTATGTTGTTGTATTCAATGAAGCATGTTGTATAGTTTTTGAAATGTATTGGTTTAATTTTGATTTCAGGTGGCAAATGGCTCGGTAATAGCCTTTAAGTGCTCACATGTTAGACACACGGCAGCGTGTGTCTAGGCCGTGTGAACCTACGCACCTTACTATTATTAATCAGGATAGGCCACGGTACAACCCCACAGCTGTGTGTATGAGCCGTGTAGAATACACGGTTTGAACATGGGCATGTGCCCATACCGTGTGGATCAAGTCAGTATATCAAGGTTTATCATGCGGTTTAAGCCCACGGGCGTGTTCAGGCCGTGTGAATATAGTCAGTAGCTCCCCACGATTGAAAGCATGGGCGTGTCAAAAGGTACACAGGAGTGTCCCAAGCCACATGGGCGTGTGACCCCTACTTTAAAGAAAGGTTTCGATTAAGTTTCGAAAGTTTTTAGATATGTGCTTAAGGCCTCGTAGGCCCATGAAATGTATGATTAGACTAATACAGAGAAGTTTTTAAGTCAGAATGAAATTTTATAGCCCATAAGTGTATGTTTTAATGAGTTCAAGCATGGTAATGCCTCGTATCCAATCCTAGCCTCATACTTGAGGTATGGGGTGTTACAAACTCAGTAACTTGGGTCACACGGCCAACCACTCACCCGTGTGCCCTTCGAAATGGCCTTACACGCCCATGTGCTAGGTCGTGTGCTAGGCCATGCCAAACCTGTAGGGTATACTGACTTATGCCACATGCCCAGGTCACACGCCCGTGTGTTGGGCTGTATGGAGCATACTGATTTGATTTTTAATTCAATAGCCGGGGACACACGACCGTGTAATTTGACCAAGTATCACACACGACAGAGACACACGCTCGTGTCTCTGCCCGTGTGGACAAAAATAGGCTATTTACCAAGCCATTTTGCCACCCAAATTTGCATACACCTACATCAAACCAAATGGGACACAATATGGCATAAATAGGCAGTCATCAAATCTCAAATAAACATAATTCATTCCATAATAATACCAAAAACAACAAGGCACATATCTACCACAACATACCAATCAACTCATGCTAATCCCACATTCTCAAATTACCTAAATGGTCACATTTCATTTATGTATCTCATTTACCTAAATCACAAACAAACCAATCTCACATTTCAATCATTTAGTATACCTAATTGCTAAAACTCAACAAGCATTTTGTTTTAATTATCAACCACAAATTTAAAGGCCAGATACACATATATATACATGAGCAAAACATGCCAAATATAAGCCAAATTACATGGATAAATACATAATACACCATTCTTCATTTACAAGCCAACTTAAATGGCTAAATCTATTACCAAAATGTACCAAAATGACCATAACTCCTATACATGCCATATAACCAAAACATAAGCTCAAAAGTACCAAAATAGAAGCTTGATAGTGTGATGAAGTCTCCGACGATTTCTAAATCCGAGCTAGCATTGATTTTTGGAAACACAAAGATTTATATGCTTTTTCATACCTAATTTTACTTAAAATCATGCATTTTCGATAGAATTTTTGTCATAAAATGATTAATTTTTATAAAATAATTAAATTGTATTAAAAATTTTAACATTCTAATTTTTATTCAATTTTACAATTATTTTAGTGAATTTTGATTATTTTTGATGATTCGCATAAAGGGCAAAATTGACCCAGAGAACAATTAAAAGAACAAAACTGAGAAGCAATTCGAAGAAACAATGCGAAATAATTTCCAGCCTAAGATGGTCCAAATTTGTGTATTAATTCATAATAAAATTAATTTTAATTTATCCCCAATTTAATTTGGGCTAAATAAATTAATTTTAATTAATTATGGAAAAATGGCCCAGTTGAATCGCACAAGTTGAACCAAATTGAGCGAACCGAACCAGCCACCAATTGGGCAACCTAGAACCGTTAAAATTCTGACCCAAATCACCATTTTAGCTGATTAAATGATCTTACAAAAAGGCCCTTGGAAGACTTCCAAATTGCATTCAAAACCCGCCTTAAATTAAGGCTTTACGGATTTGCCCCAGGCTAATTTTAGCAAAGTTGAAAGTCTCAACCTTGCCATGTAAGATGGCTGGCCATGAGGGGGCTCTTTGGCTATTGAAATTTTCTATTTTTAGCAGCCATCCTCTGAAACACCCCAAACCAGGCCCACGAGCTTTGACCAGATTTGGTATGTTCCTTAAGTAAACTGGTTTCAAATTCTTTGGTTACTTAGGAAAAACTTGTGTGTTTTGGAAGAAAGATTGTTTTGGGTTGGGCTTGAGATGAAAACAAGTTTATTTCATTATTAAAAATCCTTTACTTTAGGTGACAAAACATTTGGGCTTTGTTTTAAAAAAAATAGATCAAATAATTCCCAAAATTTAAATAAATCATAAATACTTAAAGTAAAATAGTCCAAATAAAAGAAAACTAAACTTCACATGGCCTCCACTAAGCATCTGCCGGCCCGATCCATCACTGGTTGTCACCTGAAAAATAATCCCACAACGGGGTGAGTCAACAGACTCAATGTGTAACCAACACTAAAATTTAATATTTTAGGCATACAATGTCATACATGCTCATAAAGCATTTAAACAATATGATGCAACCCGAACCCAAACCTATATGCCATCCGCTACACACCACCTGTACCATCCTGCATACCGTGGGGACTACTAAGTCAACCCTCCTTCCGTTACACTCCATATCACGGTCTTAGGTCACCGCATTCGTGGTCTTAGGTCACCACATTCAGATATCACAGTCTTAGGTCACCGTGTTTGTGGTCTTAGGTCACCACATTCACTTCCCCTTTTCATATAACCCATATGCCCCCATATTTCATACACAATATACAAAATCATGCCTTAATTCACATTCTTATCACTTTTCACATGTTAAAAATAACATATATTCATATTCCTAGTAGGAGTAGGAAACGTACCCTAGTACTTTGTACCATAGTATGATACCTTAGCCATATTCATATTCTTATAAACATACACATTTAATTTAAAACATAGCCATGAACATATTATGGTACCTTAGCCATATTCACATTCTTATAAACATACACATTTAATTTAAAACATAGCCATGAACATATTAAAACTTAGGGTAGGGTACACACCTGATTCGCTTAACGATTTCACTTGAAATCCCGAATTCCAATCTTAGATCTTTAACTCCCTACATTCGCCCATATTAAATATTTAATGAAAAACTCATTCAGCGATAAAACCAAATCCTAGTAGGATTTATGTACTAAAACTTACCTTAATATCGATTTGCTTATTACTCAAATCCCGAAAACTTTGTTATTCTTCTCCTTGTATTCGACCAAACACTGGATCTCTACATAGGTTAGTTTTGGCTTTTCAACAATTATGAAATAGATCTAGATATCCAAAATAGGCCTTGGCCAAACATACCTATGTGCTTACCTTGTGGATTTTAAATCCCGAAATTCATCGAATAACTAGGGAACACGCCTATGGTGTACCTTCGAAAAGAACTTCTCCTTCTTGTAGTTGACTTAAACAAATCCGAAAAGATCTCTTCAAAGTTTCGAAACAAGATATTAATGGGGTTAGTCCTAGATTTGCAAATCTTAAAAGAAAAGGATGAAACCGAATGAGATCTTATCCTTACTTGAAGAAATCGATTGCACCTTCACTTCAACCTTCGAGAGATTCGGTTATGGCTAGATGATGATCTCACAACTTTCGGATTTTGGAGGATTAGAAAGAAAAGAGAAGGAAGAATAAAGATGGAGGATTCGGCTAGAACACAAGGTATTTGACTTGGCAAAAATAAAAGAAGATGAAGATTTGGTGAAGAGAATTCGCAGAGGCTTTCAAATAATAGAAAATAATGCGAATGGCCTCTCTTTCCTTTTATAGCCAAATTACTAACTTAGAATCCCTTACTTGGCCATCACTCTTCTATTTTGATAGCTTTATCTCTTTAATTATCACCTAAAATAAAAGATAATTCAACAACTATCCTTACTTAGCGAAATTATTAAACTCAAAGTCCCTTACTTGGCCATCACTTCTCCTTATTTTCCAAATTAAAGAATAATTCCTCATTTATCTCTTGAAAATAATCTAAAATAAATCCATTATTTATCCCCTAATTAGCAATTTAAAAGAGAATGAAACTCCTCTTTGCAAGCCTTGTGCCGTCCACCTCTGTGCTTCTAGAAGCAAAAATAAAACTTCTTTTATTTGCTTCCTAAGTGACTCGATCCTGCCCAAATACACTTGCATGTGGCGCCATTTCCGAGGCCCTAAGTGGCATCTTCAGCCACTTTTCCAAGCCTGTTTGTGTGTCAAATTTCACATACTTTTTCTCTTAAGGCCACCTTGCCTTAATTTCCTCTTTAAACTTTAAAACTCGACATTTCTAAGTCATTTCTAAGTTTCCAAAATTTTCGTTTGGCTCTTTAAACTTGACATTTCCTTACATTTCCTAGTTTCGAATTGTTCACTTTCCTCTTTTGAATCATTTCTAAATCATTTTCCTAGTTTCCATAAATGTTCACTTTCCTCTTTGAATCATTTCCAAATCATTTTCCTAGTTTCCATAAATGTTCACTTTCCTCTTTTGAATCATTTCTAAATCATTTTCCTAGTTTCCATAAATGTTCACTTTCCTCTTTTTAACTTAGCATTTCCATACATTTCCTTACATTTCCATACATTTCCTTACATTTCCATATATTTCCATACATTTCCATACATTTCCATACATTTCCATACATTTCGACATTTCCATACATTTCCTTACATTTCCATTCATTTCCATATATTTCCATACATTTCCTTACATTTCCAAGGTTCTAAAATGCACACCACATATCACAAGAAACATGCTATTTCATAAAATTAAGCAAAATGCATACAATGGGATTCAACCTCTTCCTCAAAGTACTTCACTTGATGCCATAACCCTTGCACCTTAGGTGGCGTCCTTGCCACTTTTCCACATCACTTCTTGTTTTAACTTAAAACCAATAATTGTCAAAAGCTTTCTTCCATCCTAGGATTTTAAAACCCTTAATTCACTTCCAAACACCGCCAAAACCTACTACTCATGAATTATGCACAAACGCATAACCCCTAATCTAGGATGTTACTGCTTCTACCCTCCTTAAAAATAATTTTGTCCTCGAAATTACTTACTAACATTCGTACAATCTTTCTCATCAAGACTATGCTTACGTGCAAGACTCGATCTTAATAGAACCATCATACTTTCCGGGCACAATCTCTAAGTTCACGTCTCTCGAACTCATTTCTAACGTCGCGATTTAATCGATTAAGAAGTTTTATGTATTAAAAATTTTGTTTCACCGACTAACTGCGAAGAAGTTTTATGGAAAGAATTTTTTTAGAAGTGGTTCTTTCGTATTCATACATGCACACGCCTTTTCATTCATACATCCATCAATCAATTATGAACTTTCGCTTCATTCGGAGAAATGTTGTAGTTTTCATTGTTGTTGTTTTTCCACTACCGGAGGATTTTCATAATTTGTCCTCTGTGGTATTTTTCGCAATTTATCGAAACAAGGTTCCTTGGTGTTTTTGTCAATGAGGGTATCTTGGAAATTTTGCATTCCCGGGGGTATTTTGGAAAATTTTGAAATCCGAGGGTATTTTGGTAATTAACCCGGTGAATTTGTAAATCTTAATAAATCACGGATATTTTGGAATTTACAAAACTTGAGGGTTGTTTTTGAGAATTTGTTTTCCAAATCAGTGTTGTTGCAAAAATTTTTTGAAGATCGGGGGTCGTTCTGGTAATTTTGTAACTCAGGGGTATTTCGGTAATTTGCAGGGTAGGGGTAATTTCATAATATTTTCTAAAATCAAGGTATTTTTTCATTTTGCAAATTAGGGTTTTTGAACATTTTATAACGTAATGAAATTTTGATAGGAACTGTGGGTATTTTGAAAATTTCATAAACCAAGGGCATTTTTGTAATTTTACCATTAGGGGTATTTTTGTAATTTTATAAATCTGAAATATTTCAAGAAAAATTTATAAAAATAATCTTTTTCAAATCAAGAAAATAATTTAGAAATTTTAAAACTAGGGTTTCCATAAAATACGGCTAGTCCCTTTCGGGTTTTAGTTAGGGGTTTAGCCTGTGTATAAGTCCTCTTGGTTAGGGTGAACCGAGGCTACGCACCAAGTAGGATTCGAGTGGGGAGGAGGTGAGTCATGCGGACTGCTTAAATACCAAGCTCCCCTGAAACCAATCCTAGACATGCGTACCATGGTTGCCACACCCTAACTCGGCGACTCAACCACAGGTTTGTTTAATTAGATATTTAAGTCTTATGTATTTGTTGGGGTACACTAGTCCTAGGGTTCAAATACTTATCAGACTAATCTACATTGCCATAAAAGCCCATACATTTCACATATTCAAATCACTTCAGAAGTCAAAAGTACTTACACGTGGATCATGGTTGGTCGAGACTTAGTGGGCCATGCCGAAAAAACTCGCTTAATTCACTAAATCCCTTTTGGGCTTAACTTTGAAAACGTTTTGGGCCTTAAACCCAAGGCCGAGAGTTTAAAACTGGGCTCTGATACCAAATTGAAACACCCCAAACCCGACCCACGAGCTTTGACCAGATTTGGTATGTTTCTTAAGTAAACTGGTTTCAAATTCTTTGGTTACTTAGGAAAAACTTGTGTGTTTTGGAAGAAAGATTGTTTTGGGTTGGGCTTGAGATGAAAACAAGTTTATTTCATTATTAAAAATCCTTTACTTTAGGTGACAAAATGTTTGGGCTTTGTTTAAAAAAAAAATAGATTTACTTGATCTTTTAATAAATAAAAGTTTATAAAATAAAAATAGAATAAAATAATTCTACTAAGGCCTTATTACATCAAATAATTTCCAAAATTTAAATAAATCATAAATACTTAAAGTAAAATAGTCCAAATAAAAGAAAACTGAACTTCACATGGCCTCCACTAAGCATCTACCTACCGGTCCATCACCGGTTGTCACCAAAAATAATCCCACAATGGGGTGAGTCAATGACTCAATGTGTAACCAACACTAAAATTTAATATTTCAGGCATACAATGTCATACATGTTCATAAAGCATTTAAACAATATGATGCAACCCGAACCCAAACCTATATGCCATCCGCTACACACCACCCGTACCATCCTCGCACACCGTGGGACTACTAAGTCAACCCTCCTTCCGCTACACTCCATATCGCGGTCTTAGGTCACCGCATTCGTGGTCTTAGGTCACCATGTTCGATTTACGTGGTCTTAGGTCACCACATTCGATTCATCGTGGTCTTAGGTCACCACATTCAGATATCACGGTCTTAGGTCACCGTGTTTGTGGTCTTAGGTCACCACATTCACTTCCCCTTTTAATATAACCCATATGCCCCCATATTTCATACACAATATGCAAAATCATGCCTTAATTCACATTCTTATCACTTTTCACATGTTAAAAATAACATATATTCATATTCCTAGTAGGAGTAGGAAACGTACCTAGTACTTTGTACCATAGTATGGTACCTTAGCCATATTCACATTCTTATAAACATACACATTTAATTTAAAACATAGCTATGAACATATTATGGTACCTTAGCCATATTCACATTCTTATAAACATACACATTTAATTTAAAACATAGCCATGAACATATTAAAACTTAGGGTAGGGTACACATCTGATTCGCTTAACGATTTCACTTGAAATCCCGAATTCCGATCTTAGATCTTTAACTCACTACATTCACCTATATTAAATATTTAATGAAAAACTCATTCGCCATAAAACCAAATCCTAGTAGGATTTATGTACTAAAACTTACCTTAATATCGATTTGCTTATTACTCAAATCCAAAAACTTTGTTATTCTTCTCCTTGTATTCGCCAAACACCGGATCTCTACATAGGTTAGTTTTGGCTTTTCAACAATTATGAAATAGATCTAGATATCCAAAATAGGCCTTGGCGAACATACCTATGTGCTTACCTTGTGGATTTTAAATCCAAAATTCACCGAATAACTAGGGAACACGCTGCCTATGGCATACCTTCGGGAAAAGAACTTCTCCTTCTTGTAGTTGACTTAAACAAATCCCGAAAAGATCTCTTCAAAGTTTTGGCAACAAGATATTAATGGGGTTAGTCCTAGATTTCGGCAAATCTTAAAAGAAAAAGGATGAAACCGAATGAGATCTTATCCTTACTTGAAGAAATCGATTGCACCTTCACTTCAACCTTCAGAGATTCGATTATGGCTAGATGATGATCTCACAACTTTCGACTTTTGGAGGGATTAGAAAGAAAAGAGAAGGAAGAATAAAGATGGAGGATTCGGCTAGAACACAAGGTTTTTCGGCTTGGCAAAAATAAAAGAAGAATAAGATTTGGTGAAGAGAATTCAGCAGAGGCTTTCAAAGAACAGAAAATAATGCAGAATGGCCTCTCTTTTCCTTTTATAGCCGAAATTACTAACTTAGAATCCCTTACTTGGCCATCACTCTTCTATTTTGATAGCTTTATCTCTTTAATTATCACCTAAAATAAAAGATAATTCAGCAACTATCCTTACTTAGTCGAAATTATTAAACCCAAAGTCCCTTACTTGGCCATGACTTCTCCCTTATTTTCCTAATTAAAGAATAATTCCTCATTTATCTCTTGAAAATAATCTAAAATAAATCCATTATTTATCCCCTAATTAGCCGAATTTAAAAGAGAATGAAACTCCTCTTTTACAAGCCTTGTGCCGTCCACCTCTGTGCTTCTAGAAGCAAAAATAAAACTTCTTTTATTTGCTTCCTAAGTGACTCGATCCCTGGCCCAAATACACTTGCATGTGGCGCCATTTCCAGAGGCCCTAAGTAGCATCTTCAGGCCACTTTTTCCAAGCCTGTTTGTGTGTCAAATTTCACATACTTTTTCTCTTAAGGCCACATTGCCTTAATTTCCTCTTTTAAACTTTAAAACTCAACATTTCTAAGTCATTTCTAAGTTTCCAAAAATTTTCGTTTGGCTCTTTAAACTTGACATTTACTTACATTTCCTAGTTTCCAGAAATGTTCACTTTACTCTTTTGAATCATTTCTAAATCATTTTCCTAGTTTCCATAAATGTTCACTTTCCTCTTTTGAATCATTTCTAAATCATTTTCCTAGTTTCCATAAATGTTCACTTTCCTCTTTTTAACTTAGCCTTTCCATACATTTCCTTACATTTCCATACATTTTCTTACATTTCCATATATTTCCATACATTTCCTTACATTTCCATACATTTCCTTACATTTCCATACATTTCCTTACATTTCCATATATTTCCATACATTTCCTTACATTTCCAAGGTTCTAAAAATGCACACCACATATCACAGTAAACATGCTATTTCATAAAATTAAGAAAAAATGCACACAATGGGATTCGAACCTCTTCCCTCAAAGTACTTCACTTGATGCCATAACCCTTGCACCTTTGGTGGCGTCCCTTGCCACTTTTCCACATCACTTCTTGTTTTTAACTTAAAAACCAATAATTGTCCAAAGCTTTCTTTTCCATCCTAGGATTTTAAAAACCCTTAATTCACTTCCAAACACTGCCAAAACCTACTACTTATGAATTATGCACAAACGCATAACCCCTAATCTAGGATGTTACATCCTCAGCTATATAAACCCCCCTTTGCTGCCCATTCAAAGCATCCCTCAACACTCTCATTCTCTCATCACTTCTCTTCTCTCCATTCTCTCTTTTTCTCCAAAAAAAAAGACCAAGCCTTCTTGTGCCGATTTCCCCTCTTGGAAAGAGGTGTTTTCTCAGCCATTTGGGGCAGCAAGCGAGTCTTCGTAGAAGCCTTAATCGGCGAGGACAATAGAGATGAAAGAAAGAGCAATCAGTCAAGCCACGGAGAAACGTCGGATTTGCTTCTTGTTCCCTGTCTTTTTAATTTCTGTTGTTTTTATTATGAACATATCTCTGAATATTTATGTCTTTGAAATGGTTATTTTAATCAATCTAGCTTGAATTAAGTCGTGTTGGGTTGGTTGCATTTTTTCCTCTTGATTTGTTAAATTTATGTTTATGCTGTTATAGGCATCGGCAAAATGCTTGATTAAGTAAAATCATGCCTAAGTTATCCTGACTTTATAATTGTTTAGATAACTAAAGAATTAATTATTTAAACGCATTGAAATTGTAATTAATGGACACAATATTTAATTAGTGCATGTTTAATTCTTCTAAGGTAGATGAAGATTAGATTAGCATTGTATTTGGTGATACATATGCCTTGCATAACTTGTAAGATTAATGTGATTAAATTGTTTCAAGGTAAGTATACTTTGTTACCTCACATAGTCTTTTATATGCTTATTAGGTTGAATTAATCATTTGAATCGACATAGGAATATGCGAGAGATTGTTTAATTTAATAAGTATGTATGTGCAATAACATGTTTACCTTTATAAACTTGTTTAATTGGTCGAATTGGCATAGAAATATGTACAAGAGATGAATGGATTTTTGATTTGTAAATGTGTTCATAAGTTAGCAAATTACTGAGTTGCCGTGATTTACTCGTAACAAGTAAAAGCATAAGTTTAATAATTCTAAGGTAAGGAAATATAATTAATCCACACATTTATATCATCTTGATTAAATCATATTTGGAATCGTGCACTAGAATTTCTTTGTTTTATTTTAATTATTTCACTTAGTTTTTAACTCTTAGTTTTTATTATTATCTATTTTTAAAACCAAATAATTTTCTTTCACCAAAGTGTTTAAAATTAATTTCATAAATAATTCTTTTACAGTCCCTGTTGGTACGATAACTCAACATTTACTTGTCACTTTATTACTTGTTGTGATTGTGTACAATTGCACATTTCCATTGTTCCAAGTTTTTGGTGCCGTTGCTAGGGATTGTTTTTCAAAAGCTATTATTTGTGAATTTGTTAGTCTTACATTTTGGTTTAATTTTTAACTTAATTAATTTTTCTATGAATATTTCAGGTGTTTATGAGTATTGACCGAATTATCGATTTACTTCCAGTAGACCCTGAGATAGAACGAACCTTTCGACAACGTAGAAGACAAGCAAATCAAAGGAGGATTGAAGAGATGAATTTTGAGAATATGAATCAAGAAAACAGCACAAACCTTGCTCAAAATCCTATCCTTATTGCTGATGATAAGGATAGAGCCTTAAGACAATATGCCGTGCTAGTGTTTAATGATCTTAATCCGGGTATTAGAAGACCCAAAATCGAGGCACAATAATTTGAGCTGAAGCCAGTCATGTTCCAGATGCTTCAAACGGTGGGCCAATTCAGTGGAATGCCTACCGAAGACCCTCATCTGCACTTGAGACTATTCATGGAGGTGAGCAACTCTTTCAAATTAGCCGGAGTAGTCGAAGATGTATTACGAATTGAAGTTGTTCCCATATTCGCTAAGGGACGAGCTCGAGCCTGGTTGAACTCATTACCACCGAACTCAATTTCCACATGGCAAGAGTTAGTAGAGAGATTTCTTATGAAGTATTTCCCGCCTAGTAAGAATGCTAAGTTGAGGAACGAGATCACTGCCTTCCAACAAATGGATGACGAATCCTTGTATAAGGCGTGGGAAAGATTTAAAGAGTTATTACGAAAGTGCCCTCATCATGGAATTCCACATTGCATCCAACTTGAGACATTTTACAATGGTCTCAACACTCACACGAGGATGGTAGTGGAAACTTCTTCTAATGGTGCTCTCCTTTCTAAGTCTTATAATGAGGCTTATGAAATTATCGAGAGGATCGCTAGCAATAACTATCAATGACCAACTAGTCGAGCAGCGTCAGGAAGACGAGTCGCTGGAATACATGAAGTAGACGTTCTTACTTCAATCGCATCTCAGGTATCATTAATATCTTCAATGTTTAAAAATCTTAATACTAATGGGTCTAATAGTTTTGTAGCACAGTTGTTGTTCAATCCATTTCCTTGGTTGCAGTTAGGATGATTATGCCATGAAGGATTATAGAAGTTGGACTGGGGTCCTTGTCCATTCCTATTTTGATGTTGGTTCCCCACATAGTACATTGACTCGGGATTTGATGGACAATTCTCAAAAGAATAACCTTATCAGTAGTACACACAACAAACTGCTTCAAACGGACTTGGTGGCTGAGCTACAAAATTATTAGCACTATTAGTGGTAAACTGCTTTAACATAGAGGAAATAAACGATACTTGAGCTGACAACGAAGTAAGGGTGTCAACTTCATGAACTCCGACTACACGTCTTCCTGAAGCTGTTCGATTTGTTGGCCATTGATAGTTATTACTTGCGATCCTCTCGATGATCTCATAAGCCTCATTATAAGACTTAGACAAAATTGCACCATTCGCAGAAACATCTACCATCAATCTTGTGTGTTCATTGAGACCATTATAGAATGTCTCCAACTGGATATAATGAGGAATCCCATGATGAGGACACTTACGAAGTAACTCCTTGAATTGCTCCCAAGCCTCATACAAAGACTCGTCATCTAATTATTAAAAAGTTGTGATCTCATTCCTCAACTTAGCATTTTTGCTAGATAGGAAATACTTAACCAAAAATCTCTCTGCTAATTCTTGACATATAGATATGGAACTTGGTGGAAATGAATTGAGCCATGCTTGTGCTCGATCTCGAAACGAGTACGTGTAACACCCCTTACCCGTATTCGACACTGGAACAGGGTACGAGACATTACTAGACTTATACGCAAATAATTATGCGATACCAAGACTTGACCTTCCACTTCAAATTAAAACCTTTCATAGCATCTCTTAAACAAGCCTATGAGGCCTAAATCACACATTAGGAATGGTTTAGGATCAAGTTGAACCCTTTTGACGATCTCTAGAAAATCTTAGAAATTTTTCACTAAACAATCCACAAGCCCGTGTAGATAAGGGGGCACGCCCGTGTGGTATATGACATGCCCGTGTTCCACACCTGTGTGGAATTATTTTTCAATTCGAACCTATAGGGGTTTTCACATGGCCGGACACACGCCTGTGTTTTAGCCCGTGTGCAAAAACCTTGGCATTCTATTTCTGACGTCATCACCTCATAAATGTTACACGGCCAAGGCACACGCCCGTGTCCTTCATCCGTGTGGCGAATTAAATTCCAAATTTCAGGTGCAGACTTCACATGGCTTGGGAACACGCCTATGCCCATGGCCGTGTCCCCCACACAGTTGAGACACACGACCGTGTCTCTGCCCGTGTGTTTACTACTGAGCATACTGACTTGTAAACCTAGTATGCAAGGGGACACATGGCCTAACCATACGCCCATGGGATTGACTATGTGTCACACATAGCCTAGACACAAACCTGTGTGCCTACTCGTGTAGACAATAACATGGCTATTTTCCAAGCTCTTTCTATCACCCCAACTCATACAAACCTAAATCACATTCAACCATCAACCCATTCATGCATATTTAAACCAAGTAAACTAATAATACAACTTGCACATTCATGAATAACCTCATCTTTTCATAGATCATTAAGAAAGAGCCATCAACTATGGTCTTATACAAAAGAGCTCATCCTTGAATGAGCCAACACATTTGTCCAAAACAATATGACATTCAACTAAGTCTAGTCCCTAGACATGCCATACTCAAAATGCTAAATCTAACTATACCAAGATGTGCTGATAGTATGGGTGATCCTTTGCTTATCTCGGTATCCTGAGCTGGCTCTTCGACACTATAAAATATGGGAAAAGAGAAGGGAGTGAGCTTTAAGCTTAGTAAGTATATATGTAAACAATAAACATCATACCATGTGCTAATCAATCAGAAACCTTACATATTATGTAAGAACAATTCATATTCTCATGATCATGCTTACTCATCTCAACTCCTACCACCTACCATATACCATATAAATTGCTCACATTTACTTGTACTTATGCCCTGCACTTATCACCAAAAAGCCACATCAAATTCATAGCTAAACAAGTTTCTTGATGAACACTTCGGAATGATACAAGATAACAGGTGGTTTCACACATAGCCCACAATTTATCAATAATAGGGTGGTATCCTACACAACCCACCAATAATGATAATTACGGTGGTATCATACAAAGCCCACCAAAATGATAATAAATACGATGGTAACACACTTAGCCCATCGTTAATAAATAACAAGGTGGTATCGCACACAACCCACCAAATGATAATTACACATTTGCGGATATTCATCTGTACTCATATTTCTATTCTGAAGGTTCATTCCAAGAATTTCCCCATTATCTACCATTCTCAATAAATCTTTCCAATAAGCATTTACATCAACACAATGCATTAATGGGTAAAAACATACATAATAAGAATGTATCGTTTGCACATAAACTTACCTCGGTAGCAAAATGTGTTAATTGGCAGTTTAGTCCGAAACCTTGCCTTTTCCCCGGTCAATGTTGTTTCTGCGTTCTTCTTGATCTATAATAATAAAATTTACTCATTTAATCACTTGTCAAGACACTTCAAAATTTCTACTTTGGAAAAAATGACTGTTTTGCCCTTATACTTTGGCAAAATTATAATTTTACCCCTAGGCTCGTAAATTATTTTTTCATCAAATTTCCTCATTTAACAAGCCTAGCTGAACATTTATTACTCTTATTGTAACTCACAATACCAATCATTTCATGCATTTACTACTCAATTTACAACCTTTACAAATAGGTCTTTTTAGGTGTTCTTTAACCCACTGTAACACCCCTTACCCGTCTCCGACTCTGGGACTGGATACGAGGCATTACCATGCTTAACCTTGCTTGAACATGTAATATCGGGCAATAAAATTTCATTTCAACTTAAAACTTTTCTTTCTTAATCATAACATACATATCATGGGCCTACGAGGCCTTAAACATACGTTCGGAAGGTTTCGGAGTTCAACCGGAAACTTTTACACTCATTGAAAATTTTTGCTAAATAGGGGTCACATGCCCGTGTGACTTGGAACATGCCCATGTGGGCAGGCCGTGTGGTCTCACACGTCCATGTTCCCTAGACCGTGTAGAATTTATTTTTATTTTGAACTTACGTGGGTTTTCACACGGCCGACACTCGCCCGTGTCCTTCACATAGCCTAGACACGCCTGTGTCCTTACCCGTGCGTGAAAACTAGGGGTATTCTATTTATGATTTCAGCAACCCCTTAAGAAGCACATGGCATAGGAACATGCCCGTATGCTGGCCCGTGTGACGATTCAAATTCTCGCCATTAAAATGTAGGGGACACATGGCCTATCGACACACCCATAGGGGTTGACCATGTGTGACGCACGGCCTAGGCACACGCCCGTGTGTCTACTCGTGTGGACACTTAGAGGCTATTTTCCAAGCCAATTGCCACCCTGAAACATCAACACACTTAAATCAACGCAAGCAACATATAACATAGCCTTTATACACTAGGAATAATCATTAAAATATCATTTGTAAAATTCATAAAAACTCATATTCAATAAAATATAGAACTTAACAAATATTAGCCAATTTCTTTAGCTATATACAAAAAGAATGCATAATCCTAATAGCCAAGCCTTTAACTTACAATATGACATGACTCAAAATGATCAAACTCTTATTGAAACACCCCAAACCCGGCCCACAAGCCCTGACCGGATTTGGCATGCTTCTAAAGAAAATCCATTCGAATCTTGTTTGAAACTTTGCTAAAAACTTGTGTATTTTTGAAATCACTTGATTTGGGTTGGGTTTGAAGTTTAATTACGTTTTGATTAGGTGTCAAAACATTTGATATTTATACTTAAGAAAATTTTACTTTTAACTTTAATATGACAATAATTATATCATACTAAAAACTTTAATAGCATGCATAAACCATTTAGTACTGATGGCCTTATTACATCAAATGAAAACCCGAAATAATTCAAAACTTGGAAATTTTAAAACTATATAAAAAAAACAAAATATAACAATCGTCAAATTGAGCATGGCCACCACTGAGCTTCTCCCGACCCGGTCCATTACTGATCATCACCTGAAAAAAATAGTCCCACAAGGGGTGAGTCAAACAGACTCAATGTGTACAATCAACACTAAGCCTCAATCAGATTTAGGTATGTCAAATCATACATATTCATATAGCATTTAATAAAATGATGCAATCCCAGACCCAAGCCTAGTTATCCATCCGCTACACATCACCTGTACCAACCATCACACCGTGGAGACTACTAAGTCAACCCTCCATCCGCTACACACCATCGAAGGCAGTCGCTGCTGTCGACGAGCTCATCGCCCTTATAAAATTCATGGCATAGCCACCAGATATATATAATTGTGACATAAGTCACCACATTCTTATATTGTGACATAAGTCACCACTTTCTTATATTGTGACATAAGTCACCACATTCTTATATTGGGGGTATAGAACCACCAATTCATTTCCCCTTCACATATCACCCATATGCCCCATGTCATACAATTATGCATTAACCATATCAAATTCCATATTTACATTCTTATAATTTCATGTATATGCTATAGCAAAACTTATCATACTCATAGTAGGAGTAGGAAAAAGTACCTGAGTACTTCATACCATTACATGGTACCTTAGCCATAATCTTACACTTTTATATTAACACATTTAATAAATTAAGGCCGTAAATCTATCAAGATTTAGTGCGGGGTACACACCTGATTTACTTAGCAAATTCACTCCAAATCCCGAAAATTCCAATCTACTGCTTAGATCTTTATTTCCTATATTCGGCCATTATATTAGCAAAGCCTATTAAGCCAATTAATTAAATCCCGAAGGACTATCGAAACCAAAACTTACCTTGTGGCCGATTGGATTAAGGATCAAATCTCAAAACATTGCTTTGTTCCTTCTTGTAATCGGTGAAGCACTAGATCACTTCACAGGTTAGTTTTCGGCTTTTAACCAAAGTAAGAAATAAATTTAAGTTCCTAAATAGGCCTTGGCCGATTATACATTAGGACCTACCTTGCGATTTGAAATCCCGAAATCCTTGTATACCCCTGTCGACTGCCTCTAAATGTCCATAGTTAAATTCGGTCAAAAAGAAAAGAACAGAAAAGGGCCATTCAGCCACCTACCATCAACCACTCACCTTCGACTTTTCCAAAATCGGCACTTCTGGCTATTGTAAAACAGGATTCGGCTTCTAGAGATAAAGAGAAGGAATTGATAGGCATAGACAATTGATTCGGGTTAGATCTTGATGAAAAGAAAGGAAGAAATCAAAAGGGAAAGAAATCTCGAAACTTACCAAATCACTAAGGAACATGCGACCTATGGTGCACCTCCGGGAAACTAAACCACCCTTGTAGATTCGACTTTGTGGCTTAGAGAGATTCGGCTATGGGGGTTTTTGATTAACAATCAGCTATTGCTAGAAAAAGGCTTACCTTCGGCTTTTGGTGAGTTGTGAAAAGAAAAAGAAAGTTGAGATGAAAATCCGGCTAGAGGAAGAGTTGAAAGGAAGAATTTGAGAGAAGGTAGGAAAGATGATAAGAAATTCGGTAATGGCTTAAGAGGAACTTGCTTTCGGCTTTTGACAAAATAAGAGAGAAAGAGAAGAGCATTAGAAAATTCGGCAGAGGCTTTAAAAGAGAAAAGAATAATAGCCTTACTTTTCCTCCTTTTGCCGAAATTACTAAACTTAGATTCCCTTGGCCGACCACCTCTTCCTCTCACTATCAAATCCCTTAATTCACTCTTCCTTACCCCTTTTCCTACCTTAGCCAAAAGTTCTAAGAGAATTGGACCTCATCTTAAACTCCTCCCATAGACTCTCCTTGCCGTCCATCACTTCCTCTTGTTGCCGCAAAAATTAAAGCTCCATTTAGCTTCCTACGCGGCTCGAACCTTGGCCCATTTACCCTGCTGGTGGCGTCATTCCCAGAGGCCTTAAGTGGTGCCTCCGGGCCACTTTTCTAAGCCCAATTGTGTGTTTTATTTTCCCCATTTATTTTCTTAAGGCCTATCAGGCTTAACTCCCTCTCTTAGACTTAAAATTAAATAATTTCTAAAGCGTTCACCTACTCACTAAGGTTCACAAATTTCACAATACACATTCACAACATACTCAAGCATACTATTTCATATAATTTTGTAATAGTGCATAAGCCCTAATCCGGGATATTACAGTTTTACCCCCTTAAAATAATTTCATCCTCGAAATTACCTGGCTAGAATAGGTGGGGATATTATTATCGTATTGCTTCTTCCGGATCCCACAAGGCTTCCTCCGATCCATGATTTTGCCATAACACTTTGACTAAAGGTACTGACTTCCTCCGTAACACTTTCAAATCTAGTTCCAAGATCTGAATCGGCTCCTCTTCATAGGACATGTCTGGCCTTAACTCCACCTCTTCAACCGGAACTACGTGAGATGGATCCGATCGATATCGATGTAGCATGGAAACATGGAATATGTCATGCATCTGCTTCAATTTCGATGGCAATTCCAACTAGTATGCCACTGGTCCGATTCACTTCAATACCCGATAGGGTCCTATGAACCTTGGACTTAGCTTCCCTTTTCGACCAAATCTCATCACCTTCTTCCAAGGTGATACTTTAAGGAACACTTGATCTCCCACATCAAATTCAATCTCCTTCCATTTGAGATCTGCGTACGACTTTTGTCTATCGGATGCTTCCTTCAATCGAGCTCGAATTATACTAACATTCTCCTCCGATTTTGCTACTAACTCTAGACCTAAAATTTGACATTCTCCCAACTCCATCCAACACGTAGGAGTGCAGCACTTCCGTCCATACAACGCCTCGTATGGTGCCATCCAGATCTTCGGCTCGATAGTCATTGTTGTAAGCAAATTCCGCTAGAGGAAAATATTCTTCCCAACTTCCTCTGAAGTCTATCACACAGGCTCTTAACATATCCTCTAAAACTTAGATCACTCGTTCAGACTGCCCGTCAGACTGTGGGTGAAAAGCCGTGCTGAAATCTAATTTGGTGCCTAAAGCCTGATGTAGAGCTTTCCAAAATTGAGACGTGAACCTCGGATCCCTATCCGAGATAATTGACATCGGTACTCCGTGCAACCTTACAATCTCTGCTACATACAACCTTGCTAAGTTTTGTAGGGAGTAGTCAACCCGAACTGGAATGAAATGCGCGGACTTTGTCAGTCGATCCACTATCACCCATACCGAGTCCTTCTTAGTAGGCGTAAGGGGAAGCCCACTAACGAAGTCCATGGTAATTCTTTCCCACTTCCATTGGGGAATCTGTATTGGCTGAAGCAATCCTGACGAAACTTGGTGTTCAGCTTTAACTTGCTGACACGTCAAGCACTTCCCTACAAATTCAGTCACTTCTCGCTTAAGGTTAGGCCACCAAAATTGTTCCCTTAAATCTCTGTACATTTTACTACCTCCGAGACGCATAGCATAGGGGCTACTATGCGATTTCTGAAGAATTCTTTGCCTAAGTTCCACATCCTTCGGCATACAGATCGTACCCTTGAAGCACAATATTCCCTCATCATTAACACCATAATCCTCCAACTCTCCATTCTGTGCTTGTCACAACTTAACACTTAGATCCTCATCCACCAACTGTCCTTCTTTCACTTCATTCAACCACGTTGGCTTGACTTGCAACCTTGCTAGCAAACTTCCATCGTCATAGAGGCTTAGATGTGCGAACATTGCCCTCAAATCCGACACCACCATCCGACTTAGGGCATCCGCCACTACATTTGTTTTGCCCGGGTGGTACTCTATCGAACAATCATAATCCTTCAATAGTTCCGCCCACCTTCGCTGTCTCAGATTCAACTCCTTTTGAGTCAACAGATACTTAAGGCTTTTGTGGTCTGTGTAGATCACTGACTTTTCTCCATAAAGATACTTTAAGGGAAAAGACTACTGCCGCCAATTCCAAGTCGTGCATCGGGTAGTTAACCTCGTGTGGCCTTAGTTGTCGAGACGCATAAGCGACTACTTTTCCGTCTTGCATAAGGACACCTCCCAATCCTGTATGAGAAGTATCACAGTACACTACAAAATCCTTCCCCGCCTCCGGCTGATCAAAATCGAGCTTCAGTCAAGACCTTCTTAAGCTTTTCAAAGCTCTCCTGTTGCTTATCAATCAAAGTAACATAGGGTTTGCCAAAAATAAGAAACGTACCGGTTATGACATCCGGCGCGTCTTTATCCTCCCTCCGGTGAACCGCATAAACCAAACTCAACTGCCTGGCCTCAGTGTTAGCAACACCTCAGCCCGATATTTCACGTCCTCTACCCGCACCATTACCTCTGCCAGCCGAACCACGACCTCGCGGTGGCTACTGTCCTCCTCTTCCTGCCTGGCTAGGACCTTGATTCACTGGTCGATCCCCTTCAGTTCTCATGGGACAATTCTTAA
Organism: Gossypium rotundifolium; assembly: GCA_025506655.1. Classification (NCBI taxonomy): domain Eukaryota; kingdom Viridiplantae; phylum Streptophyta; class Magnoliopsida; order Malvales; family Malvaceae; genus Gossypium; species Gossypium rotundifolium. The sequence continues at coordinate 43,241,537 of CP106725.1, read as the reverse complement.
TCATGTGATCCTTGGACCCACACTTAAAGCATCCTCCCGTCTTTTTCCAACACTCTCCTAAATGCTTCTTTCCACACTATCACAAGCAGGGTACTGCCCTCTAGGAGCAGCTTGCTGACCTTGCGGCCCATCAACTCTAGGCCTCTTTTGCTCATTCCTAGATGGCCTTGATGATCCAAATCCTCTCTTCGGCCTATTTTGATCATAATTCTGCCTTACAGAATCTTTGATACCCTCGTATACCTTAGCCTTTTCCACTAACACAGTAAATTCCTGCTCCTATTGCGGGGCTACTAATAATCTTAGGTCATCCCTCAGTCCGTCCTCAAAACGGACACACTGCTCATGCTAAGTTGACACTATGCCTCGAGCATAACGGCTCAGCCTTAGAAATTCAGCCTCATATTCAGCTACGGACTTGTTTCCTTGAACCAGTCCTAGAAAAGCCTTTCTTTGGGCATCAATATAATGAGTGCCAACATACTTCTTCTGGTATGCTGCTTTAGCATACTCCCACGTAAGTTCCTCAGCTGTAGCACCATCCTGCACCGTGAGCCACCATTGATATAACTCATCGTGAGAAGCGACACCAACCCTTTCAGCTTTTCCTCGTTAGTTAAGTCGAGCTCATCCATAATCCGCTCAGTCACCTCCAACCAGTATTCAACGGTACTGCATGCTACACCTGATACACCGCGAAACACTTCAGCTCTATTGGCTCGGAGTCGCTCAGGTACCGACTTTCGAGCTCCCATGCCTCCACCTACTCTTGCCACCCTTTTCAAGACCCGCAGCATCGCTTGTGACACTGCGTCATCCCCCATTTGGTCCTGATATTCCACATCAGTGGCTGGGGGTGGTGGTGGCATTTCATTCTCAGATCTTTGACCCGATATAACAGGTTCAGACATGGTCATTCGGCCTCTTCCACGGCCACGCACGTTACGACCACGTCCCCTTAAATTCATACTTTCGCTTAGCATTTATCTGGTTAAAGAATTTATGTATTAGTTTTGTTCCACTGATTTAACACGAACAGCTTTATGTTTAATAATTCTAGAAAGTAGTTCTTTCGAATCATACACATACAGTCTCACATCATTCATTTAGTCACACACATGAACTTGCGTTCATTACAGAGAAATGTTGTAATTGTTGTTGTTCGTTATTTTCCACTACCCAAGGGTATTTTCGTAATTTTATCCTATAAGGGTATTTTGATAATTTTTCAAATTAAGGTATTTGAAAATGTTGTAAAATAGAGGTTGTTGATATTTTACAAAATTTAAAACACTTGCCGAAAAAATTTCAAAGGTGGAATGATAATTTTATACAGTAGGGGTATTTTTGTAATTTTAGAAGCCAGGGTCATTTCGGTAATTTTTTTCGCAAATATTATTCCTGGTGATTTTCCAAAATGAGGGTATTGTTGAAGATTTCTAGGTTGAGGGTACTTTGGTAGTTTTCCTTTCTGAGGGTATTTTGGTCATTTGAACAAGTTAGGGTTAATTTGGTCATTTTGCAAATCAAGGGTAATTTTGTAAATTTTCCAAATCAGGGTGTCTTGATATTTTGTAAAGTTTTTGGATATTTGTGCAAAATCAGAAATTGTTATTGAAATCGGGGGTAGTATGGTAATTTTTGGAAATCAAGGGCATTTTAGTAATATCACCACTAGGGGTATTTAGGTAATTTTGTAAATTTAAAAATTCTTAGAAAGTTTTTCCAAAATAATTTTCACAATTCAAAAGGGTAGTTTGTTGACTTTTAAAACTAGGGTTTTCATAAAAATGTGGCTAGTCCCTTTCGGGTTTTAGTTATTGAGTTTAGCCCGTGACTAAGTCCTCTTGGTTAGGGTGAACCATCACTATGCACCAGATAGGATTCGAGTGGGTAGGAGGTGAGTCATTAGGACTGCTTAAATACCAAGCTCCCACTGAAACCAATCCTAGACATGCGCACAATGGTTACCACATCCTAACTCGGCGACTTAGACACATGTTTGTTTAATTGTGCATTAAAGTCTTATGTAATTGTTGGGGTAAACTAGTCCTAGGGTTTAATTCCTAATCCACTAGTCTACGTCCCTATGTATCCCTACATACAAATCACAAAGAGGTTAGGAGTACTTACCTGGTGGACTTCGGGCCGAGACTCAAGTGCCATGCCAGAAAAACCTACTCATTTCTTAATAAAAATCCAATTTTCCAAAAGAAAACGTTTTGGGCCCTAAAAGTCCTCAAGGCCGAGTTTTGAACTGGGCTCTGATACCAAACTGAAACACCCCAAACCCGGCCCACAATCCCTAACTGGATCTGGCATGCTTCTAAATAAAATCCATTCGAATCTTGTTTGAAACTTTGCTAAAAACTTGTGTATTTTTTAAATCACTTGATTTGGGTTGGGTTTGAAGTTTAATTCCGTTTTGATTAGGTGTCAAAACATTTGATATTTATACTTAAGAAAATTTTACTTTTAACTTTAATATGACAATAATTATATCATACTAAGAACTTTAATAGCATGCATAAACCATTTAGTACTGATGGCCTTATTACATCAAATGAAAACCCGAAATAATTCAAAACTTGGAAATTTTAAAACTATATATAAAAAACAAAATATAACAATCGTCGAATTGAGCATGGCCACCACTGAGCTTCTCCCGACCCGGTCCATTACTGATCATCACCTGAAAAAAAAGTCCCACAAGGGGTGAGTCAAACAGACTCAATGTGTACAATCAACACTAAGCCTCAATCAGATTTAGGTATGTCAAATCATACATATTCATATAGCATTTAAATAAAATGATGCAATCTCGGACCCAAGCCTAGTTATCCATCAGCTACACATCACCCGTACCAACCATCACACCGTGGGGACTACTAAGTCAACCCTTCATCCGCTACACACCATCGAAGGCAGTCGCTGCAGTCGACGTGCTCATCGCCCTTATAAAATTCGTGGCATAGCCATCAGATATATATAATTGTGACATAAGTCACCACATTCTTATATTGTGACATAAGTCACCACATTCTTATATTGGGGTATAGAACCACCAATTCACTTCCCCTTCACATATCACCCATATGCCCCATGTCATACAATTATGCATTAACCATATCATATTCCATATTCACATTCTTATAATTTCATGTATATGCCATAGCAAAACTTATCATACTCATAGTAGGAGTAGGAAAATGTACCTGAGTACTTGCACCATTACATGGTACCTTAGCCATAATCTTACACTTTTATATTAACACATTTAATAAATTAAGGTCAGAATCTATCAAGATTTAGTCAGGGTACACACCGATTTACTTAGCAAATTCACTCCAAATCCCGAAAATTCCAATCTACTGCTTAGATCTTTATTTCCTATATTCGGCCATTATATTAGCAAAGCCTATTCGACTAATTAATTAAATCCCGAAGGACTATCGAAACCAAAACTTACCTTGTGGCCGATTGGATTAAGGATCAAATCCCAAAACTTTGCTATGTTCCTTCTTGTAATCGACCAAGCACTAGATCACTTCACAGGTTAGTTTTTGGCTTTTAACCGAAGTAAGAAATAAATTTAAGCTCCTAAATAGGCCTTGGTCGATTGTACATTAGGACCTACCTTGCGATTTGAAATCCCGAAATCCTTGTATACCCTTGTCAACTGCCCCTAAATGTTCATAGTTAAATTCGGTCAAAAAGAAAAGAATAGAAAAAGGCCATTCGGCCACCTACCATCAACCACTCACCTTCGGCTTTTCCAAAATTGGCACTTCTGGCTATTATAAAACAGGATTCCGCTTCTAGAGATAAAGAGAAGGAATTGATAGGCATAGACAATTGATTTGGGTTAGATTTTGATGAAAAAAAAGGAAGAAATGACAAAGGAAAGAAATCCCAAAACTTACCGAATCACTAAGGAACATGCGGCCTATGGTGCACCTTCGGGAAACTAAACCACCCTTGTAGATTCGACTTTGAGGCTTAGAGAGATTCGGCTATGGGGGTTTTTGATTAACAATCGGCTATTGCTAGAAAAAGGCTTACCTTCGGCTTTTGGTGAGTTGTGAAAAGAAAAAGAAAGTTGATGATGAAGATTCGGCTAGAGGAAGAGTTGAAAGAAAGAATTTGAGAGAAGGTAGGAAAGATGATAAGAAATTCGACAATGGCTTAAGAGGAACTTGCTTTCGACTTTTGACAAAATAAGAGAGAAAGCGAAGAGCACTAGAGAATTCGGCAGAGGCTTCAAAAGAGAAAAGAATAATAGCCTTACTTTTCCTCCTTTTGTAAAAATTACTAAACCTAGAGTCCCTTGGCCGGCCACCTCTTCCTCTCACTATCAAATCCCTTAATTCACTCTTCCTTACCCCTTTTCCTACCTTAGCTGAAACTTCTAAGAGAATTGGACCTCATCTTAAACTCCTCCCATAGACTCCCCTTGCCATCCAACACTTCCTCTTGTTGCCGCAAAAATTAAAGCTCCATTTAGCTTCCTGCGACTCGAACCTTGGCCCATTTACCTATTTGGTGGCGTCATTCCCAGAGGCCTTAAGTGGCGCCTCATGGCCACTTTTCCAAGCCCAATTGTGTGTTTTATTTTCCCCATTTATTTTCTTAAGGCCTATCAGGCTTAACTCCCTCTCTTAGACTTAAAATTAAATAATTTCTAAAGCATTCATCTACTCACTAAGGTTCACAAATTTCATAATACACATTCACAACATACTCAAGCATGCTATTTCATATAATTTTGCAATAGTGCATAAGCCTTAATTCAGGATATTACACTTATACATGCCATACTCAAAATAAATCAACTTTGCTATACCGAAATAGTAATTGATAGTGTGATCCGAGCTCCGACACCTACGATCCCCGAGCGAGCTTTGTGATACTACAAGAAAAAGGGAAAAGATAGGGGTAAGCTTATATCTTAGTAAGTTTACATGAAATTTATGTAGCAACATGAATGCATAAAATAAACTTATCCATTTCATGAAACAAGAGCAACATAAGTCTCAAGTACTTAAGCATACTTACTCATACTTATTCTTACCCATCTCATATCACAATATGATTTCATAATTTGTATTTTACTCATGGTACCTGTGTCACTTAATCATATAATTTAGCACTCTTACTAATGTAAACATAAACTAAATTTATTCTCTTCCTTAGCTTAACTTGATCTCTTTATCATCTTGGAATAGCTTAACTTGTTATTATCCTTACTTATTTGGTTCTTTTGTTACCTTTTTCACACTTAGCTCTTTTGCCTGTTGAATTGCTTGGAATATCAGAGGATACTCAATCTCATCATGTATGAGCCTCAATGCCAATGCCATATCCCATATATGGTCTTACATGGAATCACCTCTTGATGCCGATGCCATATCCCAGATATGGTCTTACACAGGATTCCTTAGCTTGATATCGATGCCATGTCCCAGACATGGTCTTACATGAGTTCTCCTTTGGTGCTGAAGCCATGTCCCAGACATGGTCTTACACGGGACCTTCCTTGTATGGTGTCGATGCCATGTCCTAGACATGGTCTTAGACGAGACCTTTCTTATTCGATGTTGATGCCATGTCCCAGACATGGTCTTATACAGGATCTACGTTCGGTGTCAGTGCCATGTCCCAATCTTACATGGGATCTACATTCCTTGATGTCGATGCCATGTCCCAGACATGGTCTTACATGGGCTCTCCTTATCTCATGTTGTGAGAAAAGTATCCTCGTTATTCTGAAACTTCAAACGGGACTTTCTTCAAACGGGACTTTCACTTACTCGTTTTCATTGATTTCCTTATTAAACATTGATAATCAACTTAATTGAAATAATGTACTTTATACAACATAAAAAATAATTTAATCATAACAACATATGTAGCAATGAATTCATACAAACTTACTTTGTTTCTCAAAAGGTGTATCGATGCTCGATTTAGTCCTCGATTTTGTTCTTACCTCGATTTTGATTCGGGCTTCGTGTTTCTTGATCTGTAATAACAAATTTACTTGCTTAATTCTCACATTGACTAAATTAACTCATAATTCATACTTTGGCAAAATTACCACTTTGCCCTTAAACTTTTTATAATTACACTTTTGCCCCTAGGCTCGTAAAATTATTTTCATTCAACTTTCTTATATTTCAAACCTAGCCGAATCATATACTTAACTATAACAACCTTTGATTTCCACTATATCACTCATATATGACCATTTCTACAACTTTTACAATTTGGTCCTTTTATGTATTTTTCATGAAAATCACTTAGAAAAAGATGTTTATAATACATCAAACTTTCATATTCTTCCATAAAACATCAAAATACATGCATGTCATACATGGTTAAATTTTTTAACATAATTCTTAGCTCAAAATATAGCTAGAAATAGCTAAACCGAGCTACGAGGATCTCAAAAATACAAAGAACATTAAAAACGGGGCTAGGCTGCACTTACTATCAAGCTTGAAAGTTTAAGAAACCCTAGTTATGTCTTGCTTGTGATTTTTGGCCAAGGGGGAGGAAGATGGACAACAATTTTGACTTATTTTCCCTTTTAATTCTTTTATTAACCAAATGACAAAAAAGCCCTTATTGATCCTTTCTTGAGATTTTTCCTTCCCATGTCCATTTTTGTCCGTCTTAACATATAATGGTCTAATTTCTAAATAAGGACCTCTAGTAATTTTTATAATTCTATTTCATACTTAAATATTCTAGAATATCATATTTTCCAATCTTTGCAATTTAGTCCTAGTAGGCAATTTATTCACTAATTAATAAAATTCCTTCATGAGATTTTCATATAATCATGCAAGTACCTCATAAGCCTTATAAAAATCATTAAAAGATATATTTCTACTTCAAATTTGTGGTCTTGCACCACTATTTCGACTAGACCCTAAGTCGAGCTGTTACACCCACTAACATTCATTTTCTTCCATAAAAACTCAGCAAACAACATAAGCACTCTCATGGAAAATCCCTAAACTTTCAACCATTTTGCAAAACAGTCCCCTTAGGGGTTCCAAAAGCACAAAAATTATCAAGAAAGACCTCTAAAATCACTTACGTGCAAGGGAATAGCTTGGCTGAAAGTTTGAGCTTCAAAAATCCCTATTCTTGCTTGGATTTTCAGTGGTAGAAGAAATGTACATAGTAAAAGATGATAACTTCTATATTTAGTCTTATTTTATTCATTTTACCACCTAATGCCACCAAATATTGACCAATTTAATGCTCTTGTCCCCCTTGGCTGACCATTACCTATTGGAAGGGCTAATTGCACTTTAAGGACCTCCAATTTAATATTCTATAGCTATTAGACACCTCTAGCTTGTAAAATGAAACTTTTGCACTTTATGCAATTTAGTCTTTTTATATAGCCTGTGTTTATTGTGGGGAAGGACATTTGTTTGAAGAATGTCTGTCGAACCCAGAATCTGTATACTACATGGGTAATCAGAACCAAAATCGAGGAAAGCAAGGGCTGTAATCCAATTTTTATAACCCATCATGGAGAAATCACTCGAATTTTTCTTGGAGTAACCAAGGGGTTGGAACCAGTAACACTTACACCCAATCCAGACCAACCCAGCTGCCTAGTTTCCCTCAACAAGTTCAGAAACCAGTTCAAGCTGAAGCATCCAATAGCTTAGAGAGTTTGCTGAAGGCATACATGGCAAAGAATTATACCTTAATCCAAAGACAAGAAACTACAATGAAGAATCTGGAAAACCAAATGAGCTAGCTTGCAACTGAACTTAGGAATCGACCACAGGGTAGCTTACCTAGTGATAAGAAAAAGTTGAGAAATCCTATAACATCCTGGTTTAGGGGTTATGCGTTTGGAGCATAACTCGAGTGTTTAGCAGGCTTATGGTAAAGTTGAATGGATTTTAAGGGGTTTGGAGAACCCAAAAAGGGTAAGGATGACTTAGAAAATTTTTGAATTTTAGTGTAAAGAAGGGGAGCTTGGCTTTGGAGGTCTTAAGAGAAAAATTTGGAAGGTTAGGACGCAAGAATGGCTTGGGTGGAGTGGCATGGGGCGCTACTTGGGGCTTTGGGGAAGGTGAGGCCTCATGGTGCTGGAGGGTCTTATGTTCGAGCTGCAAAGGCATCATTTTGGTTTTATTTTGCGCCAATAAGGGGAATTGGGCCAGATATGCCTTAAAAATAAATGGCCAGGTTAATGGACATGAAAGGCCAGTTGGCAAAGTGGCTCCGTGCGCTGCTTAAGAGCTTGGGGAGGACGCCATTAAGGACCTAGGTTCGAATCTGGGCGGCAGCAGTAAAGGGTTTTATTTTGTTTTTGGGGCGTTAAATGGAAGGGGCTAAGGAAGTAGGGCTTAAAAGAATATATTACGTGTTTATGACACAAAACAACGCCTTGGTCGAATGGTCTGAGGCGCTACCTGGCTGCTTGTTCCACCAGGTCCTGCGTTCGAACCATGGAGGCTGCAGTTGGGGTTTTCTTTTACTGCTGACATGAAGAGGTGGCATGAAGGTGACGGCACCAGGGAGCTTCAATGGATTAAGCTGCTGTTGTTTAATCTTTTTTTTAAATTCAGCTGGTAAGTAAGTGATAAGCTTACTTTATTTTATTTATTTTAGATAATTGTAGGATTATTTTATTTAGTTTAAATTAGTAAATAGGAGTTGTTATTGGTTTATTTGAATTTGATAAGGAGATAAAATATGGGATAAATTAGAGAAGTGGACTAATTCAAATTAGTTTGAATTAGTGTGTGGTGGCCGGATTTTGGAGTCTTCAAGGGGAGGGGGTGCCGAACTCTATAAATAGGGGGATGCTCACCTTTGGCCACCCTTTTTACCATTTGTTTACTTTGCCGAATTCTTCTACTTTCTACCCTTAGCCATCTTTTCTTTTCTTCCCTCCAATACTTTCTCCTTGCATAGCCGAATATTCACTCCTTGTTGGAAGCCATAGCCTTTTGTGTATTTATTTTCTCTCCCTTCCTTCACACTTTGCTTGCTATTGCTGAATCATTTGACCACTCATTCTCTCTCGCTTTGTTTACAAGTCCTGGCCCCAACCTATTCCTTGTGGTGGCGATTTTTGGTTGGGCAAAGGTTGGAGCGTTGGGTCGTTTCTTTAGTCATTGAGAAAGGTAAGGATTGATGTTATTAACCTATCTCTTTTAGTAGTGGTTAATCAAAGGGTGGTCTTGGTGTTTGGAGTGGTCGAATATTCTTAGGCCTTTAAATATCGTGTTTCTTTTGTGTATAACCAGCGTGAGGGAACAATTAAGGGCTGTTCAAATTCGGTAACTCAGGGTAAGTTGGTGGTAAGTATTCGGCCAAAGGGCCATACTCATGGATTTTTATTAGTAGCCGATTCTGACAGTTGTGTAACAGGGATTACGACAGTTTAAGGGCAAGTGCAATTTTTCGGGATTTCGATAAGTAAGGTAAGGGACTTGTGGTATTCGGCCATAGGCCATTTTATGGGTTTTAGGTGCTAACCGATTGTGATTTTGGAGGTTTAGGGGCTAGTCGACAGAAGTGAACAAGCCTTCGGGATTTAAGATCTTTCGGTAAGGATGTTAAGTTATGGTTTTTTTCGATTAAGATCTCGTACTTGTCGATTAACGAAGTGTTCGATTAAGCGTTTTGATGGAGGCTAATACCGACCAAGGAGGACAAGAGAAAGTCTCTATTCAAGTTTAAGAAAAGAGTCGCCTCGGTGTTCGAGATTGGCCACCGGGTGTGGGCGGTCTCTGAAGCAAAGATTAGGCAAATAGTCGTAGTCTCGCTTAGCGATAGTGTCGGGATCGAAGGTCTAGAGCTTGAGTTATAAGGTGTGTAGCTAGCCCTCTTGTTTTGGGTTTTATGTGTATAATGTGTTTACTAACAATGCAGTGATGAATGTGACATAAATACCCTTAAAGGGTATAGTGATGATCAGGTTAGTGCCGAACCTGTGGAAATGTGATTACTTGCTTGTATATGAGTATGTTTGTGGATATTAATAAGCATGTGCATGCATTATCATGATTCTATTTTATGTGGCATGTGCATGGGTGGGTTATGAAAAGAAGGTACAGGTGTACTTCGAGTACGTGGTTGATGAGTGGCTATGTGCCTCATCATGATTGATATAAGCTATGTGCCATATCGTGGATTGATGAGTGACTGTGTGTCCCATCGTAATTTTGGTGTTAGCTACGGCTACATCGTGGATTGGCGCTGACTGAGGTCGCGTTGTGGATTTTGTGCTTAATTGCACGTAGAGTTAAAAGGAGAGCGTGATTTAATAATCCCCTGGTGTGTGGTAGGCTGGATAAGGGGGTGTGTAGAGGATGGACCTTAGGCTTGGCTTGGGATTCATTTTTGCATAAATTGTGGCATGTGATAATATGTGATTGTGGACTTGTACAAGAAATGGGCTAAGCCCAGTATGTGGAGGGTATGTGGATAATTACCCGATCATTTGATAAGTGCTATGAGTGTGGGCCAAGCCCAGAATGTGATATGATCTGAACATTATATATTATATCTGATGCATGGGTTATTATGTGGTTAGCATGTGGGCGAATTTAGTGGTTAATTACACCTGAGTCATGTGACTCACCCAACTTTTAAACCTCGCAGTGATTCGTGATTAATGGACCGGGTTGGAGTGGATACAAAGGTGGCCATGCGAAGGTGTTTCCATCTGAAGTTGTTTTTCCTTATTTAATAGAATTTATCATTTTCAATATTATTAAGTACTTGAATAAGTTTTATTGTAATAAGGCCCAATTAAATTATTTGAGTATTTATGTTATGTTAAAACAAAAGGACGATTAAATTATTACTTTGAAATCAGCTTATTTTCGGCAAACTATATCTTAAAACATATAATAAAGTTTTAATTCGGATATTTTATATCAAACTTATATTATTCAATAATTTTTACATGGACATGGTTTTTGAATAAGTCCAAAATTTTCAAGTTTTATTCTAAAGTCAAAAAGGTTTCTCAAACATTTTCCGTAGTGACATACCAGATCCGGTCAGAACTTGTGGGCCGAGTTTGGGGTGTTACAAATTGGTATCAGAGCCCGGTTCAAAACTCGGCTTTGAGGGTTTGGGCCCAAAAACATTTTCAAAATGGGTTTTTTTGAAAATATGGGCTTTTATAAAAAGTTTTCAGGTTATTCTGGCATGGCACCTGTACCTCCGGCCCGAAGTCCACCAGGTAAGTACTTCGGACTTGATTTGTTTATGTGAATTATTATGGGCTTAGTTTGGGCTCGTAGATTAGAATATTATGATTATTGGACCCTAGGATTAGTCTACTCAAATACATGCATAAGAATTAAGGACCATTAAACAAACCTGTGAAGCAAGTCGCCGAGTTAAGGTGTGGCAACCCTGGTACGCATGTCTAGGAGTGGTATTCAGTAAGAGCTTGGTATTTAAGCAGTCCTAGCGACTCACCTCCTCTTTACTCGAAACCTTCACAGTGCGTAGCTACGGTTCACCTTAACCAAGAGGACTTGTTCATAAAGCTAAACAAATTATTAAAACACGAAAGGACTAGCTTTCTTGTTTTAAAAAAAACCCTTAGTTTTAAAATTTTTCAAATTTACCCCTTCGGTTTGTAAACCCTAAATTTGATTTTGAAAGACATTTTCTCAATTTACAAAATTACTGAAATACCCCTACTTGTAAAATTACAAAAATGCCCTATGTTGTAAAATTACTGTATTACCCTTAACTTTTTTTAAAATGATTTTACTTTGCAAAATACCAAAATCTTTAGTTTTCAAAGTAACAGATACTCTGATTTGGGGAAAAATTTACGAAAATACCCCTGTGTTGAAAATTACTAAAATGCCCCTAACTTTTAAGATTTTCGGTTTAACCCCAATTTTAATAAAATTCTCTTACTTTGTAAAAGTATTCAACTTTCTGTATTTCAGAATAATACCCTGACTTTGGAAATTTACAAAATTACCCTGATTGACAAATTACCAAAATACCCCTGGTTTTTAAAATCCTGTTATACCTTCAATTTGTGAAATTTTCGAAAATACTCTTCAGTTTTGGGAATTTTAAAAAGATCTTGACTTATTAAAGTTTTCGGAATCGCTTTGATTTATTACCAAAAATACCCTTGTAGGAAAATGATGAAAATACCCCTAGGGTAGAAACGGGCAGAAATGTCTGAATAGTGAATGTGTGTGGTGGATACCACTGAATGAGTGTGTCTCTGTTTATGAACATGAATGTGACTCCCTGTATTAAGGTAGTGAACTTGAACTAAACCTTGTGTGATCGAAAGAACCACTTCTAAAATCTCTTCTCATAAAATTGCTCGTGGATAAATAGTGGAACAAAATTTCTAATGCATAAAATTTCTTAAATCAGATTAAATCGCGACGATAAAGATGAGTTCTAGGGGATGCGGTAGAGGTAGAATGGCAGCATCAGAACCGGTAGGGTCTGGCCATGGGTCAAAAAGTGAAGTCTGCACCGCCAGAGAGTGGCGCGAGGAGCAAGATCGAGATAGGAGAAGATGATGCGATGTCGCGGGCCTTGTTACGAGTGCTAGAACGTGTGGCAGGAGCTAGTGTGGGAAATGGAACTCGGAAGTCAGTATCGAAAAGGCTTAGATCGAACGGAGTCGAGATCTTTAGAGGAGTGTCAGGAGTAGCTCGAGCGTGGCGGAATATTGGCTAGAAGCGATCGAAAGAATCATGGATGATTTGGTGCACCCATGAAGAAAAGTCAAGGAAGCTGTTTCATTGCTTCACACGGCTTATCGTTGGTGGCTCACCGTCAAACAAGGTGTACCGAGATCGATTGGATTGGGATTACTTTAAGGCCAAGTTTGAAGGAAAGTACGTAGGAGCCATTTATTTGGACTCGCAAAGGAAAGCGTTTCTAAATCTAGTACAAGGGAATAAGTCGGTAGCGGAATATGAAGCTGAGTTTGTGCGACTAAGTCGATCGCCAAAGGAATCATAGCTCTGATTCGAAAGGAATGTTCGATTCGAAGATGGGCTCTGAGATGAGTTGCGGAGTTGATCGCTCCAGAGAGAAAGGGATTCGCCATTACGGTGGATAAAGCGCGGATCGATGAAGAGGTTAAGAAGACTATAAGAGAAAATCGAGAAAGAGTAGGAGCGAGAAGAAGAAGTTTTGGACCATCAACATCGTTTGGTAATGTCGGAAAAGACCAAGGATCGAGAATTACATGCGTGCACTTGTACGGTGATCGAATCATTCACGTGTTAAGTGTGGGAGAACTCATTCGGAGAATGTTGGGGAAATGGTAAGAAATGTTTCCGGTGTGGGTCGAAGACCCATTTGGTTAAGAATTGTCCTCAGACAACGAGAGGTCGAGGTTCGAGCCATGAAGGAAATGGTACCGGCAGAGGTGCTAGAGGATCGGATGCAAGTCAGCCAAGGACTTGATATCAGGTACGTTCTTTTGACGCCCTTTATTGTTTTGTTAAAGTTTAGTTCGTTCTAGTATGGCTAGTGAGGTATAGGAACTTTGGATATGAACCTTAAGACTGTGTCTAGAAGGCAGGATAGGTTTGTTATGATCAGAGTGCACAGCAGAGACGTAGAGTAGCGAGTTATAATAGTAAGTAATTTTGGGGACGAAATTATTTTTAAGGGGGGTAGAATTGTAACATCCTGGTTTAGGGGTTATGCGTTTGGAGCATAACTCGAGTGTTTAGCTGGCTTATGGTAAAGTTGGATGGATTTTAAGGGGTTTGGAGAACCCAAAAAGGGTAAGGATGACTTAGGAAATTTTTGAATTTTAGTGTAAAGAAGGGGAGCTTGGCTTTGGAGGTCTTAAGAGAAAAATTTGGAAGGTTAGGACGCAAGAATGGCTTGGGTGGAGTGGCATGGGGCGCTACTTGGGGCTTTGGGGAAGGTGAGGCCTCATGGTGCTGGAGGGTCTTATGTTCGAGCTGCAAAGGCAGCATTTTGGTTTTATTTTGCGCCAATAAGGGGAACTGGGCCAGATATGCCTTAAAAATAAATGGCCAGGTTAATGGACATGAAAGACCAGTTGGCAAAGTGGCTCCGTGTGCTGCTTAAGAGCTTGGGGAGGACGCCATTAAGGACCTGGGTTCGAATCTGGGCGGCAGCAGTAAAGGGTTTTATTTTGTTTTTGGGGTGTTAAATGGAAGGGGCTAAGGAAGTAGGGCTTAAAAGAATATATTATGTGTTTATGACACAAAAGCAGTGCCTTGGCCGAATGGCTGGCCTTCTGGTCGCTTGTTCCACTAGGTCCTGCGTTCGAACCATGGAGGCTGCAGTTGGGGTTTTCTTTTACTGCTGACATGAAGAGGTGGCGTGAAGGTGGACGGCACCAAGGAGCTTCAATGGATTAAGCTGCTGTTGTTTAATCTTTTTTTTAAATTCGGCTGGTAAGTAAGTGATAAGCTTACTTTATTTTATTTATTTTAGATAATTGTAGGATTATTTTATTTAGTTTAAATTAGTAAATAGGAGTTGTTATTGGTTTATTTGAATTTGATAAGGAGATAAAATATGGGATAAATTAGAGAAGTGGACTAATTCAAATTAGTTTGAATTAGTGTGTGGTGGCCGGATTTTGGAGTCTTCAAGGGAAGGGGGTGCCGAACTCTATAAATAGGGGGATGCTCACCTTTGGCCACCCTTTTTACCATTTGTTTACTTTGCCGAATTCTTCTACTTTCTACCCTTAGCCATCTTTTCTTTTCTTCCCTCTAATACTTTCTCCTTGCATAGCCGAATATTCACTCCTTGTTGGAAGCCATAGCCTTTTGTGTATTTATTTTCTCTCCCTTCCTTCACACTTTGCTTGCTATTGCTGAATCATTTGACCACTCATTCTCTCTGCTTTGTTTACAAGTCCCTGAAGCCGAACCTATTCCTTGTGGTGGTCGATTTTTGGTTGGGCAAAGGTTGGAGCGTTGGGTCGTTTCTTTAGTCATTGAGAAAGGTAAGGATTTATGTTATTAACCTATCTCTTTTAGTAGTGGTTAATCAAAGGGTGGTCTTGGTGTTTGGAGTGGTCGAATGTTCTTAGGCCTTTAAATATCGTGTTTCTTTTGTGTATAACCAGCGTGAGGAACAATTAGGGTTGTTCAAATTCGCAACTTCGAGGGTAAGGTGGTGGTCGATATTCGACCAAAGGGCCATACTCATGGATTTTATTAGTAGCCGATTCTAACGGTTGTGTAATGAGGATTCTGACGGTTTAAGGGCAAGTGCGATTTTTGGGATTTCGATAAGTAAGGTAAGGGCTTGTGGTATTCGACCATAGGCCATTTTATGGGTTTTAGGTGCTAACCGATTGTGATTTTGGAGGTTTAGGGCTAGTCAATGAGTGAACAAGCCTTCGGGATTTAAGATCTTTCGGTAAGGATGTTAAGTTATGGTTTTTTTTCGATTAAGATCTCGTACTTGTCGATTAACGAAGTGTTCTGATTAAGCGTTTTGATGGAGGCCAATACCAGTCAAGGAGGACAAGAGAAAGTCTCTATTCTGAAGTTTAAGAAAAGAGTCGTCTCGATGGTTCGAGATTGGCCACCGGGTGTGGGCGGCGTCGGAGCGTGATTAAGCAAATAGCAGTAGTCTCGCTTAACGATAGTGTTGGGATCGAAGATCTAGAGCTTGAGTTATAAGGTGTGTAGCTAGCCCTCTCTTTTCCGGTTTTATGTGTATAATGTGTTTACTAACAATGCGTGATGAATGTGACATAAATACCCTTAAAGGGTATAGTGATGATCGAGTTAGTCTTAGAACACATGGAAATGTGATTACTTGCTTGTATATGAGTATGTTTGTGGATATTAATAAGCATGTGCATGCATTATCATGATTCTATTTTATGTGGCATGTGCATGGGTGGGTTATGAAAAGAAGGTACGGGTGTACTTCGAGTACGTGGTTGATGAGTGGCTATGTGCCTCATCGTGATTGATATAGGCTATGTGCCATATCGTGGATTGATGAGTGTCTGTGTGTCCCATCGTAATTTTGGTGTTAGCTACGGCTACATCGTGGATTGGCGCTGACTGAGGTCGCGTTGTGGATTTTGTGCTTAATTGCGTGGAGTTAAAGGAGAGGTGATTTAATAATCCCCGGTGTGTGGTAAATTTGGATAAGGGGTGTGTAGAGGATGGACCTTAGGCTTGGCTTGGGATTCATTTTTGCATAAATTGTGGCATGTGATAATATGTGATTGTGGACTTGTACAAGAAATGGGCTAAGCCCAATATGTGGAGGGTATGTGGCTAATTACCCGATCATTTGATAAGTGCTATGAGTGTGGGCCAAGCCCAGAATGTGATATGATCTGAACATTATATATTATATTTGATGCATGGGTTATTATGTGGTTAGCATGTGGGCGGAATTCGGTGGTTAATTACACATGAGTCATGTGACTCACCCAACTTTTAAACCTCGCAGTGATTCGTGATTAATGGACCGGGTTGGAGTGGATACAAAGGTGGCCATGCGAAGGTGTTTCCATCTGAAGTTGTTTTCCTTATTTAATAGAATTTATCATTTTCAATATTATTAAGTACTTGAATAAGTTTTTATTGTAATAAGGCCCAATTAAATTATTTGAGTATTTATGTTATGTTAAAACAAAAGGACGATTAAATTATTAGTTTTAAATCAGCTTATTTTCGGCAAACTATATCTTAAAACATATAATAAAGTTTTAATTCGGATATTTTATATCAAACTTATATTATTCAATAATTTTTACATGGACATGGTTTTTGAATAAGTCCAAAATTTTCAAGTTTTATTCTAAAGTCAAAAAGGTTTCTCAAACATTTTCCGCAGTGACATACCAGATCCGGTCAGGACTTGTGGGTCGGGTTTGGGGTGTTACAAATCCGGGAAAGGAGCACTGCAAAGTGCTGACATTGAGGAGTGGAATGATGGTAGAGCCCAATACCATTGAAGCTGAAAAGGAGCAAGCTGAGGCTCAAGACTTAGAGGAAGTTCAACCGAGTGTTGAAATTCCAGTTTCACAAGAACCAAAATCTAAAACACCCGACAAGGTAACCTTAGAACCAACTAAATCTGATCAACTAACAACTCCGTTAGATGCAGAATTACCACAGAAGGCGAATCAACCATTACCAGTTCCAGTAAAGAAACCATTAGCACTCTAACCTCAAAGACTTCAGAAGCAGAGTTAGGAGATTCAATTCAAGAAGTTCCATGACGTACTTAAGAAACTTCACATCAACATCCCATTGGTTGAAGCACTTGAGAAAATGCCAAATTATGTCAAGTTCATGAAATATATCCTGTCTAAGAAACGAAGACTTGGAGAATTTGAGACGGTAGCCCTGACGAAGGAATGCAGTGCATATCTTCAAGAGAAACTACCCCCAAAATTGAAGGATCCTTGATGTTTTACCATACCGTGCAATATTGGAGCAACCTATTGTGGTAAGGCATTATGTGACTTAGGTGCGAGTATTAACTTGATGCCTATGTCAATATTTAGAAAGTTGGGGATAGGTGAAGTTAGACCTACTATGGTTAGACTTCAACTAGCAAATCCTTAGCGCATCTAGAAGGAAAATTAAAGATGTATTGGTACGTGTAGATAAATTTATCTTTCTTGCTGACTTTGTAATTCTAGACTTTGAAGAAAAAAAGAAGTGCCAATTATCCTAGGAAGACCATTCTTAGCAACTGGAAGGACCCTTATTGATGTGCAGAAGGGCAAGTTGACTATGCGTGTTTAGGATGATCAGGTAACATTTAATGTTTTTAAGTCAATGCGATTTCCTGACAATTGATGATTTTTCTACGGTATCCAATTTAGAGGAATTAATAGTGGAGAAGGAACTCAACTATGTTGATGATTTGTTGGAACGAATTCTGACATCAGACCCTCCAATTGATGAAGAGGAGAATGAATACTTAGCTTTGCTAGAAGCTAATCAAAAGGGATTTAATCCGCAATCCCATTTTGAATCTTTGGAATTAGAGAAAAGGGATTACACCCAGCCAAAAGCATTAATCGAGGAGCCACCTAAGTTAGAACTCAAGGTATTACCTACACACTTAAAATATGTTTATTTAGGTAACGCTTCTACTCTGCCTGTGATTTTTTCAGCAGAATTAACTACTGAACAAAGAATAGAAACTTATCATAGTTTTGAAATAATTTAAGAAGGCTATCGAATGGACCATAACCGATATTCGCGGTATTAGCCCATCTGTATGCATGCACAAGATCATATTAGAATGTAACACCCCTTAACCCGTACCCGTCGTCGGATTAAGGTTACGGGCATTAAGTCAAAACTTCTACCTAAACGATTAAATTTTTAGCTAAACATCTTTATCAAGTAATTCATTTATCAACAGACAAATTACACATGTATAATATATGCTTAATACTTTAATTCAAATCATATACACTATAATCATCAACGAACACAACATGACCCTGAAAGCACATTACGGCAATGTCACACAACAATCCCAATTCCATATACTACACTCGAAAAGTTGGTCTTAATATGTGAAATTTATAAACAAGTAAACCATACGTAACTAATTAATAAAGTAACCCCATTTCAAAAGTGAATTCATTGTAATTACTAATGAAAACAAACCCTATGAACAAAACTTCATGCTAAATGGTCAAGGTACATGAGTTCATTACATTATCAAAGATGCAGTTAATAGCTTTGGCCAAATATACCAAAACATATTGCATAACATGTTTCATGTTTAATAAAATAATTTAGATCAACTCTTATACAAAATTTTAAATTGATACCTATCCAATACCCACTTGTTTTTCCATACATAACTCAACTATAATCGTATATAAGCATCCATATAGACCTTGCATCACAATAACATAAACATATACAACATTTGATAATTAAAATTCATATATCTCAAGCTCAAACTAGCACAAGATTAAAACCATATTCGAATGGCCATACTAATTATAACACAAAATCTTCAACCTAAACATGAGTATAAACATTTTCATGATCAACTTTGAATTATAACTAAGCACATAATAATCTCAGTAGAAAAATTCACACAACCAAATAGGCAATACTTATACATATATATATATATATATATATATTACCTATAAATGACCAATTCTATATAACCACATTTAACTCCTAAACATGATATGCATACATCTTATATCAAGGATTAAAACAAACCATTATATCAAACATATAAACCATACTTAACCGAAAATAATAGCCTTATTCGGAAGGCCATATATATATTTACAAATCTGAACATCATTCATTACTTATCAAAATAAAGCCTATACATGCCTTTGATTCAAAAAGTATACAAAACATATATATACCAAAGAGAGTGATAGTGTGGTCGACTTTCTTGATGATCCCCTGAGCCCGTAGTTGAATCAATGATCTATAAAACAGAAATACAAACACATACAGAGTAAGCTCACTAGCTTAGTAAATCTTAAGCAACATTAATATAACATTTGAACACTTAAACATTTTATTTCTTTAAACTTATAACATTGAATATAAATATTTCCATAAATATATTTATGCGAGTAAAATGTTAACAGTTTATTAACCATAGCATTTACACTACATTACCATAATCCTATAATTCATCGAACCATAGTATAAACATATTTTACATGAATCACATGCTCCTTGTCACATAGGTGCAACATTCATATCAACTATATTATCATATTCAAAGTCTTTTCCCTATTAGCATTTCTACTAGTAACCGAACATCCCAAAAATAGCACGTTTAAGCTCAGATTCTATCTTATACGATTCATACATATCGATCAATAAGATCAATCATACATAACACCATTCTTAATATGATATTTCAACTCAAGTAACATTGATCACAACTTACCTTACTTCTGATGAATTCAATGAGATTTAAGCTTACCTGAGTTTTTAACTCAATAGGTTCACTATATTACACTCGAACAATTTATGGTTTTTCATTTTAAAGTATCACAGCATTAAGCACCTTTGAGGCACGAAGCTCGAATCAAATCACTGGCACTAAGCCTGCTAGGCACGAAGCCTAAATATGTCACCGTCACTAAGCCTGCTAGGCACTAAGCCCGAATATGTCACCGGCACTAAGCCTGCTAGGCACAAAGCCCAAATCAAATCACCGGCACAAGGCCTACTAGGCAATAAGCCCAAAAATATTCATAAACCAATCACATACTTCACATTTTTCCCAAATAATATATCAAAGATACACATTCATATCATATTGTCAATTTATGCATTCAAGCCAATTTAACCCATATGCATTGGGCTATTACAATAATATACCTTCAAATTTATCGAACATTAACATTTAACAGATTAAGTAAATAATTCTTTGACATATTTCGACAGGACTTACCTCGACTATCGACGGACAACGTTAACCGGCTAGTCGACGACTTTCGCCTTTCCCCGATCCAAATTCATTTTTCTTTGTTCTTGATCTAAATACATAAAAATTTAGCTCATTCAAGTACATTTCATCTCAATTTAGTCCCTAAGCACATAAATAGGCAAATTACCATTTTACCCCTAGAGTTTCACATTTTTACAACTTAGTCCTATTTGCATAAAACACAAAATACACATAATTTGCACATAATACTTAAGGGCTGAATCTTCTATAGCTTCATACCAAGGCATACATTTCATTTATTTTGCAAACTAGTCCCTCAAAAATTTTATTTTTACAAATTAGTCCAAAATACTCAAATTTACTAAAATTTCCAATTCAATATATACTAATCTTTAACATATCATTTACATAAAATCATAAAACACCAAAAATCACAAGAACATAACAAGGGCCAAACATCATACATGATTATTCTTAAAAATTTTAACATGGGTCAGCTACAGTTCGAAGCAACAATCTCAAAAACGTAAAAATTAACTAAAACCAAATATTAAACTTACCTTAATCAAGCTTTGTATTTGCCAAAATTCAAAGCTTTCCCTAACCCCTTTTTCTTAGTTATATTTGGCCTTGAGAAGAAAAATGATGATAATGGTTTCATTTTGATAATAATAATAATAACATATATTACTTATTTATCAATTTACTAAACTAACCTTTTAATAATAAAACTAACTTATAAAACAAGGGTAACTTAGTCCTATGCCATCCACTATCTCATAAAATGGGTTATTTACCCTTTCTATACTCCACATTATAAAGCCATGCTCAAATTAGCACATTTCACTTTAGTATGCCACTTTTACACTTTATGCGATTAAGTCCTTTTAATCAAATTTAGCACTTAAACGATAAAATTTTTCTACGAAACTTTCACACACATTAATTCACATATAATAAATTTAAAATATAATATTTAAATATTTCTCAGACTCAAATTTATGGTCCCGAAACCATCGTTTTGATTAGGGTCAAATTCAGTCTGTTACATAGAAGATGGCGAGAGAGGAATGATTGATGGAAAATGGAGATTGAACCCCATAATAAAGGATGTAGTAAAGAAGGAAATTACCAAGTGGTTGGATACGGGTATAATTTACCCCATCTCAAATAGTTCATGGGTAAGTTCGTTCCAGTGCGTGTTGAAGAAAGGAGGTATCACAGTCATTGAGAACGAGAATAACGAGTTGATACTGACCAGAATGGTTACGGGATGGAGAATTTGCATCGATTATCGAAAGCTGAACAAGGCGACCAGGAAATATCACTTTCCTTTGCCGTTCTTGGACCAGATGCTCGATAGACTCACGGGGCGAGACTATTACTATTTTCTCGATGAATACTCAGGGTATAATCAGATTACAGTAGCACCAAAAGATCAACACAAGATGACATTCACCTGCCCCTACGGTACGTTTGCATTTAGATGCATGCCATTTAGCTTATGTAATGCACCTGCTACATTTCAAAGATGTATGATGTCAATTTTCACTAACATGGTTGAGAAGTATTTGGAAGTTTTTATGGATGACTTTTTAGTATTTGGAGACACTTATGATGATTGTTTAACCAATCTAGCTAAGGTACTAAGACGATGTGAAGGAACAAACCTAGTACTCAACTGGGAAAGTTCCATTTTATGGTACAAGAAGGGATTGTTCTAGGGCATCGGATATCGAGACATGGAATTGAGGTAGACAAAGAAAAGATAAGCGTTATTGAGAAACTCCTACCTCCAACATCTGTAAAGGGTGTTAGGAGTTTCTTGGGCCACGCCAATTTTTATCGTAAATTTATCAAAGACTTCTCCAAAATTGCAAAACCTTTGTGCAAATTATTGGAGAAGGACGCGACATTCAAGTTTGATGATGAATGTTTAAGAGCATTCAAAGAGTTGAAGAATCAATTAGTTACGAAACCCATCATCATCACACTAGATTGGGATCTGTCATTCGAATTGATGTGTGACGTAAGTGACTTTGCAATTGGAGCTGTCATGGGCCAGCGAAGGAACAAACTTTTTCACCCATCTACTACGCAAGTCAGACTCTAACAGGAGCACAACTGAATTATACGGTAACAGAAAAAGAGTTACTTACTATTGTATCTACTTTCGACAAGTTTCGATCTTATCTTATGGGTACCAAAGTGACTGTTTATACAGACCACTCGATAATTAAATATTTACTGGCCAAAAAAGACGCTAAGCTGAGATTGATCCGGTGGGTAATTCTACTTCAAGAGTTCGATCTAGAAGTTCAAGATCGAAAGGGAGTAGAAAACCAAGTAGCAGATCACTTATCTAGATTAGAGCCGTAAGAGGGAAATTCTCCACTTGTACCCATTTAGGAGACATTTCCAGATGAACACATACTGAAGGTAAATCATGTCCATAATATTCCTTGGTTTGCTGATATTGCTAACTATTTAGCTTGTGGTTTGATACCGATTGATAAAACATATCAACAAAGGAAAAAAGTTTCTTCACGATGCAAAGTACTATTTCTGGGAAGAGCCATATTTATTTAAAAGTGTGTAGATCAGATGATCAGAAGATGTGTGGTAGAAGATGAAATACCGAAGATTTTATACCACTGTCACTCAGCTCCGAGGGGGACACTTCGGAGGTACTCGCACTATGACCAAAGTATTACAAGCCAGATTCTTTTGACCCACACTATTCAAGGATGCATACGCTTACGTAAAGAGTTGTGATTGATGTCAGAGGGTTGGAAATGTCACCAACAGAAATGAGATGCCTCGAACAAATATCATTGAGGTAGAATTATTCGATGTTTGGGGTATTGACTTTCTTGGTCCTTTCCCTCTGTCTTTTGGTCACATGTACATATTGGTAGCAGTAGATTATGTGTCCAAGTGGGTCGAGGCTAAAGCTTATTTGACGAACGATGCTAAGGTTGTGATGAAGTTCTTGCAGAAACACGTATTCACACGATTTGGAACCCCAAGAGCTATTATTAGCGATGAAGGGACCCATTTTGTGAACAAGTGGTTAAAATGGTTGTTAGATAAACATGGAGTGAAACATAAGGTTGCTACAGCTTACCATCCGCAGACAAATGGGCAAGCTGAGTTGGCGAATAAGGAGATAAAGGCATACTTGAGAAGGTAGTTTTCCCGAACCGATGAGATTTGTCCAAAATACTAGATGATGCTTTATGGGCTTACAGAATAGCATACAAGACACCTTTAGGAATGTCACGCTATAGGTTGGTCTTTGGGAAAGCCTATCATCTACCTCTAGAGTTAGAGCACAAAGCTTACTGGGCTCTTCGATGACTCAACTTGGATCTTAAGCTTGCTAGAGAGAAACGGATGCTCCAACTCAACGGGCTAGAGGAATTCCGAATGTTCTCATACGAAAATGCCAAATTACTCAAAGAAAGACTCAAGAAATGGCATGGCTAGCACATTCGAGTTAGAGAATTTGAAGCAGGTCAGCAAGTCTTGTTATTTAATTCCAGATTGAAGTTCTTCCTAGGTAAGTTAAAATCACGTTGGTCCGGTCCATTTACGATTCTTCGTGTCTATCCATATGAAGTTGTTGAACTCCAAGGTAAGGGAGGTAATTTTCAAGTCAATGCTCAGCATTTGAAACATTACTACGGAGAAAAACCTGAACGAGATCAAATCTTGTTCAGTTATCAGATATTTAAATTTTATTATTTTTAATAAATTATTTAGGGTATATTTTCGGGTTTATTATGTTTAAATAAATTCTGTCTAGGAGATTTGAACTTAAGCGGGACCGCTTGTGACCCCTCCAATCTTCCTGGGAATTGATTTTTATATAATTTTCTGAGAAATTATTCCCTAAATGAAAAAATAAATTTTTGGTTTTTCTAATAGAAAGGTCAATTTTGACCCAAATTTTCAATTGCAACTCAATTTCAAATTTTCATTAAGTTTAGGGACTTAATTGAAGTAATTTTAAAAGTTGGTTGCTATTTTTGTAAATAATAAAAACTAGGTGCCTCTTTTGTAAATATTTCCAAAAGGCATCTATAATAAATATTTTTACTCAATATATATATATTTAGATAATAATAATAATATGATAAACTTTAATATATAATTATATCTATTATAATTTATATATTAATTTTATCAACTTAGCATAAAATTAGGATTAGTTTAATTTTAATCATATTTTATTTTTGTTTTAATAAATTAATAGCATTAATAATTTAATATGCATTTATTTAATTATCAATTGTTGTTAACTTTGAATAGAATTATAATTAAAATTTTTTAATTGTTAAATTCTACTAAGAATTCTCCTCTAATTCATACTACTCTCACAATAAATTCCACCCTTACTTCCCTCCATTGATTCATCACTCAAAACCCAAAACACCAAATCCCTTAAGTGCCGCAAGCCCTTGCCACAACATCACCCAATGAGTTACCAACACGCTACCAAAGCAGATCATACGCATACCTGTCCATCACAAGACTACATTGCGACTTTTGCGTTGCTTACTCCAATTGATTGCCTAGGTCAGTGTTTCACACTGCTTAGCGCTTTCTTGTCCCAGCCTTTGAGAATACTTGACCACATGCTGCTACTTGCCGAACTGACCCCTGATGAGCATTGCTGCCTGTTCCCACACCATCTGTCCACGTGCCTAGCTACCTTCCAAGCACTTGTGCGGCACACACCTTCACCCATCCTTAGCCAAATCCTCCAACCTACCTCAAATCGATCTCTTTTGCTTTTAATTATTTTTTAGGCGTTCTTAAAAAAGGGTGGTAAGACCGAATTTTCTCTTGAATTTAAATTTTATTCAATTATTTAATTATTCAATTTATTGAATTATTAATAATTTTTATTAATTAAATTTTGAAAAATAACTTTTCCCATCTTATGTTCAGGTTAATCATGCCTCGCAATAGAACTCGTGCCTCCGCCCAAATCGATGAAACACAAAATAAGTTCCACTATGAAGAAGCCAAAGTAAGATACAAAAGTATCTTTAAAAATCAACAGATGCATCCAGAGAAAGGCTTCACATTGAAGGAAAGCAACTACAGAGACTTTATGGCACGTATTCGTCAAGTTACTGAAGCCCTCAATTGGGATTTTTTTTGTGAAAAGAGACCAAGAGTGGATGAGGAACTAGTTTGTAAATTCTATGCAAACTTAACCTCAAGCAAATTGACCGAAGTTCCAGTTTGTGGAATCAATGTACCAATAAATTAAAATGCTATTAATGAGTTCTTTGAATTACCTATTTCGAAAATGATGAATATTCTTCTTTGTTGAGCAACATTAAGTCTGAAAATTTGCAAGAAATTCTCGAGGAACTGACAGTTCCAGGTTCTAAGTGGACCGTGTTGAAGCAAGAAATCCACATGTGTCGAAGAGAATATTTGACACCACTTGCAAAGGTATGGTTCTATTTCAGCCATTTCATCCTTATGCCTAGTTCGCATGGGACTACAATCTCATTAGAGCGAATGGTCCTATTATACTTGATTCTAACTGAAAAGACCATTGATGTGGGTAAAATCATACTAAGAGAAATGTGAAATTGTGCTGTTAGATGTTCTGGCCCATCTTATTTCGCCTTTACTATAACAATTCTATGCTTAAAAGCAAAAATTCTTGCGAACATAAAGAAGACAGGGTATAGTCAGGGCACAATCACCTATTGGAACCTCTACCGAGTAGTTAGAGATTCTGTTCTACAGCAACGATTTGAAGAGAGTGAGGATCTCGAAGAAGCAGAAGATGACCCATAGAGATCCTACCAGAAAAATCAACTGAAGTCCCTAATGAGGTAGAACCAATGGAACCAGAAGCTGAACCTAATATCGAAACCTCAATGTTTGGAGCTCCACCGCCTAGCCTAGATCTTCGAGATGAGCTGTCAAAGCTGATGGACTTAATGCAACACATGCAATGGCAACAACAAGCCCACTAGAAATACTCAAAAATAAGGGATGACTTGATGAGGAGTGCCCTTAGGAAAATTTATAATGACCCATTTATTTTTGTGCCTGAGTTTCCAGATTTCATATTTGAACCATGGAGTTCCTTATCAAAGAGGGAGTAAAGCGATTCATGCAAAGGCAATAATGATGGAGCAAAATATGAGTCAAATTCAGAAGGATCGGTAAACAAATAAAAAAGGGAGGACCTCAACTTTATTTTATTTTTATTCTTAAGTTATTTTAGGATTAGGTTAATTAGGAATTTTTATTTAAAACAAGAGATAGGAATCATGAATAAAATCTGAACACGCCACAAAGGCTAAAGTATGACAATAGGTATATACATGTCTAGGATTGGATTTAGAGAGAGCTTGGTACTTAAGCAGTCAATTTGACTCACCTTCTCTTTTCTAAAATCCTACCTGGTGTATATATCTGTAACAGTCTGGTTTAGACCCTAGTCGGAATAGTGGTTTTGAGACCACAAATTCAAGGTCAAAAAAATATTTTTAAATTATTTTTGATGTTTATAATGTGTGATTGAACCTGTGTGAAAGTTTCATGTGAAAATTTTATCAACTGTGTGTCGAATTGTGAGAAAAGACCTAATCGCATAAAGTGTAAAATGCTGTGTGCTGATTGTTAAGTGCTTAATTGTTGTTGTCTTTATAATGAGGAGGCCTTATGAGGCAATTAACCCATTATTAAAGTTAGTTGGTGGTTAAATGACATAATAACCATAATGTTTATTTGTCTTATACGATTAATAAAAGGGTAAATTGGTAAAATGATAATTTAGTTAATATTAAACAAAACAAAAGATGAAGCATGTTCATCTTTGTTTCTTTTCAATTGAAAATAGGAAAAATAGAAAGGGTTTGGGAGCTTTGTGATATTCGGCCACTTCAAGCTTCAATTAGTATGTGATTTTTGTTTGATATTTGGTAATTTTTACGTTTTTGTAATCGTTGCTTCGTGCTCTAGCTAACCCATGCTTAAATTTTGTGAATTAATGATGTTTTTGAAATGTACCACTGATGAACATGTGAATTTTTGGATGTTGATGGTGGAATATAAAAGATATGTGGTTGATTAATGTAGTTTGTCTTTGGAGTTTTGATGAATTTGAGCAATTTGGTTGTAATTGAGAAAAGTGTAAATTGGAGGTCTAAAATGTGAAATAAATGAAATGTGTGGGCTTGTACGAGCATGGGAAGAATTCAGCTAAGCATATATGATTTTAAAGTTTGTGTATTTTGTGAATTGTTGAAATAGGGACTAAAGTGTCGAAATGAAAAAATATGAGGGCTATTTTGTAAAATGCCCTAAATATATATGTTTGGACTGAATTGGATGAATTGGTGATTGAATGAGTTAAATTTGAATGTGTATAGACCAAGAGAGGAGAAGTTCGGATCGATGTCGAGGCAAAGACAAAGTACTCGATTAATCGACCGTTTCGATATTTCAACGTTCGAGGTAAGTTCAGACATAATATGTGGATTTAACTCTGTTTAATGTTATGGAATGAATGGTATGATATTATTGAATTGTGAATGCTATGTGATGATTAGAGTTATGTGGCACTAAGTTTGCGTATTCGAAATGTGACCGAAATGATTAGCACTGTGTGTGCGAAATAATATAAGCTTCGGCTTTGTGGTTAGCACTATGTGTGCGGTATCGATTTAAGATCAGTTTGATATAGATGCACTAAGTGTACGATGTTAATATAAGCTTTGGCTAATGATTTGGGCACTAAGTGTGTGATTGACTCAAAAAAGTGACGAAAGTTGATCGAGATGAAATATTGAGTATTGAGTACTATATGCTATCAATAGCTAAGTGTTGGCCAAGGTACGTTTGGAACCTATGTGGTTGATGAAATTATAAATGAAATTACGGATGGTTAATTAAGCATATTAGCTTTGGATGGCATGGTATATGTGATTGTGAATTAATCTATGTGATGGATTGTTTTTGGTATAGTGTATTGGTATTAATGAGCATTATGTATTATGTTACGAATTTACTATGCTTTTGAAAGGTTACTGTGTGATTGTTTCTCTGTTTTATAGTGTCAGTAAAGCTAGCTTGGATTCGAGAATCGTCAGTATCTCTATCACACTATCGACAAATCTATTCTGGTACTTTTGAAGATATGTATATTTGAATATGGCATGTATAGGCTAGTTATTTGAAACATGTTTGAGATATGTAAATAGCCAAGTGATATGGCTAGACAAAATGTTGGTAATATGCATGAATGATTATGGTATATGAAGCATGTTTTGGTATGGTTTGATGGTAATGAAAATGTCTTAAGAATGGTAAGCTTAGTGATGGATTAATGCTATTATGATCTAGTGATATTGAGGATGAATCATGTTTGGTAATGTATGTGTTCTAGTTGTGCAATTTGGTATATAATTTGACATGATTAGAGAATGATAGTGGATGGAATGATATGTTGATCATTTGACATGAATTTGGTTGCCAAATTGTGTGTGAAAATATGCTTAAATGTGCTTGTAGGGTTAACCTTTGCGTGGGTGGCAAATTGGCCTTGCAAATGGCCAAGAGACATGGTCATGTGTCTCTACCGTGTGGCTCAAGAGCCATTTCGAAGTGTGCCTCGGTAGGTTACACTTGTGGTACACGAGCGTGCCTGGTGGCCGTGTGATCAAGTCAGTAGCTAGTCTAATTTCACACGGCCATGGCACACGGGTGTGTCTAGTGGCCGTGGGAATAAGTCAGTGTGTATGCTCTGTTTTGACACAGCCTGGACACATGGGTGTGTCTGGTAGACGTGTAAGGCACACGGCCTAACCGCACGGTGTGTGACCTTTGCAGTGTTGAAATATGTTTAAATTTCTGAACACTTTCATAAGTGTTTGGTTTAATCCCAATCTCTTTCTAACACGTGTTTAAGGTCTCGTAGACCTCGATAAGGGACTATATGCTCGTATTTGAATATGTTTGATTGATGATTGACTTTGTGTTGTAAAATGGATGTGAAATGTTCTGATTGTTCGGTAATGCCTCTTAACCCTATTTTGACGACAGTTTCGAGTTAGGGGTGTTACAATATCTATTCACTTTAAACAATGAGGACATTGTTCACTTTAAGTAGGGGGACCAAAAACATGAATTAATTCCACTCAGAATAAAATTTTCTTTTAATTATGATTAGGATATATTTTGTTCAATAATTTGAAATTTCCTTCAGTATACTAAACTTCAGTATTAATAAAGTTATATTATTTCAAAAAGTTATTATGTTAGCTTAATAATGATATGAATGTATTTTTAACAAAGCATGCAAATTCGTACCATAAAGGTTTTTAGTTCCCTACGAAAAAATTAGGCATGCATGAAAGTTTAAGTCTTTAGAATTGACTTAGTAATTTCATGAGGCGAAATCCTAGGGAGCATGGAATACTAAAATGATTTAGGCAATTACTGTTTGGACCTTTTAAGCCTTTCAAGCAGACCATGATAACATTATCCTTTGAAACCCAAATTTGAGACTATATGGCCTAGTTTTATTTGGGCCTTTGCAATATTTAGCCATCACTTTTCTCTTCATTATCTTTAAAATTGTCCCAAACACTAGACTTAGTACTATTTAGAATATCATTTGAAAATAAGTTTGGGGGAATTGAAAAAAGGTATCAATTGCTCAAAATTGTAGTACATGAAGCAAGTGCTCGAATTTAAATGAAAAAAAAAACACATGTATTCGAATGAAAATAGATGTACAAAAGAGCATGTGAAAGTAAAATAAGTTGGGGTATCGACGGTAAAAATTTTGACGGTTATATTTTACGCTGAGTCTAGGGTTTGTAAGCCAAAATTTATCTATCTTTTACCTACCC
Organism: Gossypium rotundifolium; assembly: GCA_025506655.1. NCBI lineage: Eukaryota > Viridiplantae > Streptophyta > Magnoliopsida > Malvales > Malvaceae > Gossypium > Gossypium rotundifolium. Next base: position 43,211,211 of record CP106725.1, on the reverse strand, counting down.
ATAGCCTACCCACGTTACAACCTTAATAAAGACCTATTGATTCAAGTTTCTATGCTACCTACATTAATAGAGAGAAATTGTTAAGATCAACATATGAAGACATAAGTTAAACTTAATGATTGCAACTTAGTCTTGAATAAGGGAATAAAAGAAAATCAAATTGGTAATGGTTAACATGTCTTTGTTAAAGAAGCATTTAGTCTAATTTTGCTATTATAATAGTTGTTGGATGTAATTTTAACAATATGTATACTTAAGTAGCATAATTATCAAATTTCTTATTTTTGAGCCTATGTAACACCCCAAACCCAGCCCATACGTCATTACCGGATCTAGTATGCTACGGGTTTAATTCTTGAAAACTTTGCTTCGATGGGTTTTGAAAATTTTAATTTATTTAGTCATTATTTGAAAAAAAATAAAAGAAACTTAAACTTTTATGTTGAGTGGATTTGAAAAGCCCATTTATCACTCCATTTTATTATGAAGACTTTGGGCACACATAGGTTTATAAACATGTGACATATTAAAGTAAAATAAAGTAAAACAAGTAACAAATAAATTGGAAACCTAAGCTATGGGGCATTATTGCAAAAATATTCCTAAAAAAAATAATAACCCATAATGATAATGAAAGTCTTGATGGCCCCTCGAGTCTGCCTCGGCTCCCGTGTCCACGGTCTACTGCTTATCTGTAGAGTGGGAAAAATAAAAGGGTAAGTCACCAAGACTCAGTGTGCAAAACTTGAAAACACATAAAAGCCTAGGGCCCACAAACACATTATGGGCCTTGGCCCGCATGCAATGGTAACAAAATATGTCATGCATCATGGCCCATCCCAAAACCTAAGAGTCCATCCTCTACACACCTCCGTACCAACTGTTACACCGTGGGGATTTCTACAATCAACCCTCCATCCACTACACACCACATCGGCAGCTGTGCTGCCTATCATATAGATCGATCGCTTACGCGAACCTCAGAAATACATTATAGTATTTGACAGCTATGCTGCCTGTCATATAGACCGATCGCTTACGCGAACCTCAGAAATACATTATAGTATTCGATAGCTATGTTACCTGTGGCAAAGCCACGATCGCCTTGCGACCCTACTCCCCTACCATAAATCCATCAATCAATCCCATCCCATGCATGCATACAAACAAGAAACAAGTCATGAAGCCATCTAACAGATCTCATACTTTCACATGCTACGATTCACATAGAAAAGTTTCTATGGTTACGTACTTGGCATCCCATGCCTACCCCTTACAGGTAATACATTTGTTCATCTGACCTTTCTTTCCTAGCTTTTAGCCCTTAGCATACATATAATATATCAATGCTTATGTGTTAAGAATCTACACACTTTATTATTGTTACGACGACACCATCTATGTCGACACTGTCAGAAGCCGATACAGCTGCTATCTGCCTAAGATGCTGTTCAAAAGCCGGTCCATAACCCGGTGGCCAATCTCGAACAGTGGACACTGCTCGTTTCTTAAACTTAGGGATTGGGTTTACGAACCAACCCTCTCCTTTGCCTGATCCATATTTGATTCCATCCAAAAAGTCATTGTCAGAACTACTATAGCGAAATAGGGTTAAACCATATCATATGAGTTAATATCTCAATTATGATAGTGAATCTTAATAGGAATCTAGAGAAATCCCTTACCTTGAGATCCCGAAATCGATAGGATACTAGAGATTAATGGTTTCTGGCTTTTTGAGATTTGGATGATTCGATCTACTACGATTTCCCGAAGTGCCACCCAAAAGAACATGCGATTACCTATCAATCTACTAGCCATTCGGCTATAGTCTCAAAATCGAAAGAGAAAAGAATTCAGTTCTTACCTTTACAGAGAAATCGGCACTTTAAGAAAATCCCGGTTTATGGAGAAATCGACACAAGAGGAAAAGAATGGAAAAAGAAAGTGAATTAAGATGTTTCAGCTTTTAGTAGAGAAATCGACAGAGAGAAAAAGGAATAGACAAAGGTATTCGGTTATGGAGATGTGAAGAAAGTTGAGAGGTTTTAGATTTTGGAAAAGAAAAGAGAATATAGAGTGTAGAGAAGGACTGAGAATTTTGGCACAAATAAGAGGGTTCAGATGCTGAAATTTGAAGAGATACACTCCTATTTATAAGGAATTTCGGCACTTACCTATCAAATGCTGAAATTGTCCTCTTCTGAAAATCGAGACTAATTGACAAACATGGGGAATTTTGGCACCCCTTATGCCACATCAAAACAATTCTTCCTCCCCTCAGAGTTGGAATTTCGGCCAACTCTGCTTACAGCAGATAACTCCCATCTTTTCTCCTTAATCTACTTGTAACTAATATCAGCACTATTATCTATATTATTCAATAGATAAATCTCCCTATTTTTAAGCCTTGTTGCCGTCTAACCTTACCCACCTATATGCCGAAATTTAGCTAATTAAAATTAAAGGAATTGGGCTTCATGCCCCTTGAGTTTGGGCCTCCTCAGTTGACGCCACCTCCTTGCTCTCTAAGTGGCGCCATTTTGCCACTGGGCCACAAGCCCACTTGTGTTTAAAACACAGATAACATCTTTTAAACCCTCTAGTGTCCAAACAGAAAATTTAACCAAGGCCTCGGCCCAATCTGAGCCCCTTAAATACTCTAATTAACACATTGAACGTAATACACATGAAATATAAAGGCCCATTAATTTAGGATGTTACAGTTCTACCCCGTTAAAGAAATTTCGTCCTTGAAATTACCTGCTCTGAATAGATGAGGGTATTGCTGTTGCATCGCTTCCTCCAGTTCCCATGTAGCCTCCTCAGAGTCGTGATTCCACCATAGAACCTTAACCAACGAAACCTTTTTCCTTCGTAATACTTTGACATCACGATCCAAGATTTCAACTAGCTCCTCTTCAAAGGATAGGTCAGGTCTTACCTCGATTTCCTCCACAGGTACCACATGAGAGGGATCCGAACGATATCGTTTTAACATAGACGTGAAATTCATCATGAATTTGGCTTAGCTCAGAAGGTAGCTCTAGCTGATACGCTACTGATCCAACTCGTTTCAGCACCTAATAAGGTCCGATGAATCTGGGACTTAACTTACCCTTCCGTCCAAATCTTAATACTTTCTTCCATGGCGACACTTTCAAGAACACCTTGTCACCCACTGCAAACTCTATGTCCCTACGCTTCAGATCAGCATAGGACTTCTGTCTGTCCGACGCTTCCTTTAGTCGAGCCCAAATTAACTCAACCTTCTCCTCCATCTCGGTAACCAACTCCAGACCCAAAATCTGACGTTCCCCTAATTCCGTCCAATAGGTAGGAGTACGACACTTCCGCCATACATTGCTTCATAGGGCGCCATCTGAATATTAGACTGGTAGCTGTTGTTGTAAGAAAACTCCACCAATGGCAGAAACTCCTCCCAACTACCTCTGAAATCAATGACACAACCCCTTAACATGTCCTCCAAGATTTGAATCACCCGCTCAGACTGTCCATCGGTCTGAGGATGAAACGCTGTACTGAAACCCAACTTTGTACCCAACGCTTGATGCAACGCCTTTCAAAACCTTGACGTAAACCTAGGATCTCGGTCTGAGATAATCAACACAGGTACTCCATGCAACCTTACAATCTCCGCTATATATAGCTTAGCCAACTTTTGTAAGGAATAATTGACTCGAATTGGTACAAAATGAGCGGACTTCGTCAACCGATCAACGATCACCCAAACTGAATCTTTCCTAGTAGGCGTGAGAGGTAGCCCACCAACAAAGTCCATTGTGATCCCTTCCCACTTCCACTGAGGAATCTTCACCAGTTGCAACAACCCTGATGGTAATTGATACTCTGCCTTTACCTGCTGATAGGTTAAACACTTCCCCACTAATTTAGTCACCTCTCGTTTTAAGCCTGGCTACCAAAACTGCTCTCGTAAATCTCGATACATCTTACTACCTCCAAGATGCATATCGTATGGACTACCATGTGCTTCTTGCAAAATCCTTCGCCTCAATTCAGGGTCTTTTGGCATGCACACTCTCCCTTGAAAACATAATAATCCTTCCTCATTCACACTGAATTCTGTTCGCTTATCACTTAAAATCAACTGCAACTTCCCTCTAAGCAATCCATCGATCTGCTGTTTCTCCTTAACTTGACTAACCCATGAGGGTTTCACTTGAAGTTCAGCCAGTAGACTTCCATCATCATATAAGCTAAGGTGAGCAAACATTGCTCTCAAATCAGAGATCACCTTATGGCTTAGAGCATCTACCACCATGTTGGCCTTACCTGGATGATACTCGATCGAGCGGTCATAATCCTTTAACAACTCGATCCACCTCCTTTGCCTTAGGTTTAACTCCTTTTATGTCAAAAGATACTTCAAACTCTTATGATCCGTGTAAATGATAGATTTCTCCCCGTACAAATAATGCCTCCAAATCTTCAAGGCAAACACCACCGCCGCCTACTCCAAATCATGGGTGGGATAGTTTGCTTCGTGCGGTCTTAACTACCGTGATGCATACGCAACCACCTTTCCATCTTGCATCAACATGCATCCTAGTCCCGTGTGTGACACATCACAATAAATCACGAATTCTTTCCCAACCTCCGATTGAATCAACACCGAGCCTCCGTCAATATCTTTTCCAACTTTTCAAAACTCTCCTGCTGCTTATCAGACCAAACGAACAGAACTCCTTTTCGTAGGAACTTAGTCAACAGTGCCGTAATCAGAGAAAATCCTTCCACAAATCTTCTATAGTACACAGCTAAACCAAGGAAACTCCGAATCTCTGCCACCGACTTAGGTGACTTCCAATCCAACACCTCTTTAATTTTTCGAGGGTCAACCCTAATCCCCTCTGCTGACACCACGTGACCTAGAAAAGTAACTTCCTTTAGCCAATATTTGCACTTGCTAAATTTGGCATAAAGCTGCTTCTCCCTCAGAATCTGTAGAACCACTTGCAGATGTGAATCATGCTCCTCCTCCGATCTTGAATAGACCAAGATGTCATCAATAAAAACCATGACAAACTGATCCAGGTAAGGTTGGAACGCTCAGTTCATCATATCCATAAACACTGCTGGTGCGTTAGTCAACACAAATGGCATCACCATGAACTCATAGTGACCATAGCGAGTCCTAAAAGTTGTCTTATGAATATCCACCTCCTTGACCATAAGCTGATGATACCCAGACCTCAGATCTATCTTTGAAAAGACTGAGGCCCTCTTCAACTGATCGAACAAGTCATCGATCCTCGGCAACAGGTATTTGTTCTTGATGGTTAACTTATTCAATTGACAATAGTCAATGCACATACGCATTAAACCATCTTTCTTCTTAACAAATAACACCGGCACTCCCCAAGGTGACACATTTGGTCGAATAAACCCTCTATCCAACAACTCCTGGATTTGCGCTTTCAATTCCACCAACTCTTTCGGCATCATTCTATATAAAGCAATAGATACCGACGCTGTTCCCAGAAGAAGATCAATTCCAAACTCCACTTCTCGATCTGGAGGTAATCTCGGAAGCTCTTCGGGGAAGACATCAGGAAATTCCTTCACCGTTCTAACGTCCTCAATAGTTAGGTTATTGGCTTCCAAAGCCCGTACAAACATTAGAACTGCCTTGCACCCTTTTCTCACCATTCTTTTCGCTCTTAGGGCAGTTACCACGTTTGACAGACAATTCCCCCTTTCTCCTATCACCAACACTTCACCTCCCTCGGGGGTTGTTAACACCATACGCTTGGCTACACAATCTAAATTGGCTTGAAACTTTACTAGCCAGTCCATGCCTAAAATTAAGTCAAACTCCCGAACGATAATTCCATCAAATTCGTCAGGAAAACTATTCCCTAAACCTCTAAGGGTACCTCCCGATAAAGTTTATCTACTACCACAGATTGTCCTAATGGGCTAACTACCGTCATCGGCCTAGGGGTAGCTTTAGAATCTAAACTTAAAGTTTAGACACACTACTAGCAATATATGAATGTGTTGACCCAATGTCAATCAATGCAACATAAGGTAATCCAAAAATTAAAAATGTACCAGTTATAACATCCGATGTATCAGCCTCCTCTCGACGTCTGGCAGCATCAACCAACCCCGGCTGCCTCACCTCAGTGTTTTCTGCTCCTCGACCTAGTGCCCCACGACCCTAACCGAAACCATTACCGCCTCTGGCTGGACCATGACCTCTTTGTGGCTGCTGACCTCTTCTACCCGGCTGAGCATTTCCTTACCCTGCAGGTCTTTCCTCATCCCGTGGCTGAGGACAATCTCTTATCTGATGGTCTAAAGAACCACACCTAAAGCACTTCCCACTGCCTACCCTACACTTGACTGCATGGAATTTGTCACATCGGGTACACCTTCGTGTTTGGTTAGTAGCAAATCTTTCAGCCCATCTCGGTCTATTCGACTTAGGTCTTTTCTAGTTACTCCTAGTTGTTCCTGATGATCCAAAGTTTCTCTTACCTCCACCCCTATCTCTATCCCAGTTCAGTTTTTTCGTCCGTCTCACCTCCTCAGCTATCTTAGCTTTTTTCGTAAGTACAATAAATTCCTGCTCTCGTTGTGGAGCTATCAACACACGTAGATCATCCTTCAAGCCATCCTCAAAACGAACACATCTCTCATGCTCTGTGGCCACTATCCCTCGAGCACAATGGCTAAGGCGTAAAAATTCTGCTTCATATGTTACGACCGACCTACTTCCTTGAACCAGATTCAGGAACGCTCTACGCTGCACATCCATATAACTCGTTCCAATATACTTACTCTGGAACACCGCCTTGAAGTAATCCCAGATGATATGGTCAGCTACGGTACCTTCCTTAACCGTAAGCCACCATTGATAAGCTTCATCCCGAAGAAGGGACACCACTCCCTTCAGCTTCTCTTCCTCTGTGAAGTCGAGATCATCCATGATCCGCTCTATTGCTTCTAACTAGTACTCAGCTGTACTAGGAGCTACACCCGAAATTCCCTTAAACACTTTCGCCCCATTGGCTCTCAATTGCTTTGGCACAGACTTTCGGGCTCCTGTGCCCATGCCTGCTCCAGCAACTCTCTCCAAAACCCTTAACATAGCTTGGGATACAGCATCATCTCCGGCTGTCTGATCTTGAAACTCTGCCTCTATAGCTGGTGGCACTGGAACTTCATTCCTTGACTCGTGACCAGACCCCACAGGTTCTGACACAGCCATTCTACCCCTACCACGGCCACGCGCCGGACGTCCTCGACCCCTTGTATTCATTCTACAGCTTCGCGTTTATCTGATTAGAAATTTTATGAATTAATAATTCTTTCTTCCACTGATTAATAATGGACACTCTTATGGGAAGTAGTTTTAACAGTAGTTCTTTCGAATTCGAATTCTATCTACAAGTTCAGTTCTCAAGTCTATATTTTCTAATTCTAGAGTTCACATTCAATCAACATCAAGCAGAGCACCATATACACGCATCAAACACGCAAACAACATCCAGGAACTCACATTCATCATCTAGGGGTATTCTCGTCATTTCACTACCCAGGGGTATTTTTGTAATTTTAACCTACAGGGGTATTTTGGTAATTTTCCAAAATATGGTACATTGGTGATTTTACAAAATAGGGGTATTTTGGTAATTTTACAAACCAGGGGTATTTCGGTAAATTTTTCAAACGAGGGTATTTTGGTCATTTTGTAGAATCAAGGGTGTCTTAGTAAATTTCCTCAACCTAGGGCATTTGGGATAATTTACAAAATCAGGGGTATATAAGTAATTTTATAAAAATAGGGTGATGGTCCCTTTCGGATTTTAGTTATAAATTTTTGGCCCGTTAGCAAGCCCTCTCGGTTAAAGTGAACAACCACTACACACCAAGTAGGATTCCAGAGAAGAGGAGGTGAGTCACTAGGACCGCTTAAATACTAAGCTCTTCCTGAATCCAATCCTAGACATGCGTATGCCTGTTTCCACACCCTAACCACATGACTTGTTCACGACACCTTAATTAAGAAAAATTAAGTCTTTTGAGATTTGAAGAATTGTTTAATCTAGGCCTAAGGTCCATTAACACTATCATACTAATCTACGTCCATAAGGCCCATCAAAACCCAACATACATATCATACCAAAGTTTAGAATACTTACTTGGATGGATCGGGTGCCGGTAGACTTGAAGGCCATATCTTCCAAAACCTTTCTCAACTTACATTACTTTCATAAATTCCTACTGGACCCATTTCACAGCCTGAGTTTTGAATTGGGCTCTGGCACCAAAATTGTAACACCCCAAACCTGGCCCATACGTCATTACCGGATCTGGTATGCTACGGGTTTAATTCTTGAAAACTTTGCTTCGATGGGTTTTGAAAATTTCAGTTTATTTAGTCATTATTTGAAAAAAAAAAGAAACTTAAACTTTTATGCTGAGTAGATTTGAAAAGCCCATTTATCACTCCATTTTATTATTAAGACTTTGGGCACACATAGGTTTATAAATATGTGACATATTAAAGTAAAACAAAGTAAAACAAGTAACAAATAAATTGGAAACCTAAGTTATGGGGCCTTATTACAAAAATATTCCCAAAAAAAAAAACGATAATAATAATCCATAATGGTAATAAAAGTCTTGATGGCCCCTCGAGTCTGCCTTGGCTCCCATGTCCACGGTCTACTGCTCATCTGTAGAGTGGGAAAAATAAAAGGGTGAGTCACCAAGACTCAGTGTGCAAAACTTGAAAACACATAAAAGCCTAGCGCCCACAAACACATTATGGGCCTTGGCCCGCATGCAATGGTAACAAAATATGTCATGCATCATGGCCCATCCCAAAACCTAAGAGTCCATCCTCTACACACCCCCGTACCAACAGTTACACCATGGGGATTTCTACAATCAACCCTCCATCCGCTACACACCACATCGGCAGATGTGCTGCCTGTCATATAGACCGATCATTTACGCGAACCTTAGAAATACATTATAGTATTCGACAGCTATGCTGCCTGTCATATAGACTGATCGCTTACGCGAACCTCAAAAATACATTATAGTATTCGACAGCTATGCTGCCTATGGCAAAGCCACGACAGCCTCGCGACCCTATTCCCCTACCATAAATCCATCAATCAATCCCATCCCATGCATGTATACATACAAGAAACAAGTCATAAAGCCATCTAACAGATCTCATACTTTTACATGCTACGATTCACATAGAAAAGTTCTATGGTTACGTACCTGGCATCCCATGCCTACTCCTTTTGGGTGATACGACTGTCCATACAGCCTTTCTTTTCGGCTTTTAGCCCTTAGCATACATATAATATATCAATGCTTATGTGTTAAGAATCTACACACCTTATTATGGCTACGACGACACCCTCTATGTCGACACTATCAGAAGCCGATACGGCTGCTATCTGCCTAAGATGCTGTTCAGAAGCTGGTCCACAACTCAGTGGCCAATCTCAAACAGCGAACACTACTCGTTTCTTAAACTTAGGGATTGGGTTTATGGACCCAACCCTCTCCTTTGCCTGATCCATATTTGATTCCATCCAAAAAGTCCTTGTCAGAACTACTATAGCGAAATAGGGTTAAACCATATTATATGAGTTAATATCTCAATTATGATAGCGAATATTAATAGGAATCTAGAGAAATAGCTTACCTTGAGATCCCGAAATCGATAGGATACTAGAGATTAATGGTTTCCAGCTTTTTGAGGTCTAGATGATTCTATCTACTACGATTTCCAGGAGTGCCGCCCAAAAGAACATGCAATTAATGAAAGAGTCAAACTAAAGATAGCCTATCAATCTACTAGCCATTCAACTATAGTCTTAAAATCGAAAGAGAAAAGAATTCGGTTCTTACCTTTACAGAGAAATCGACACTTTAAGAAAATCCCGATTTATGGAGAAATCGGCACAAGAGGAAAAGAATGGAAAAAGAAAGTGAATTAAGAGGTTTCGGCTTTTAGTATAGAAATCGACAGAGAGAAAAAGGAATAGACAAAGGTATTTGGTTATGGAGATGAGAAGAAAGTTGAGAGGTTTCGGCTTTTGGAAAAGAAAAGGAAATAGAGAGTGTAGAGAAGGACTGAGAATTTCAGCGCAAAGAATAGGGTTCAGATGCCGAAATTTGAAGAGATACATCCTATTTATAGGGAATTTCGGCACTTACCTATCAAATGCCGGAATTGTCCTCTTCTAAAAACCGAGACTAATTGACAAACATGGGGAATTTCGGCACCCCTTATGCCACATCAAAACCAATTCTTCCTCCCTTCAGAGTTGAAATTTAGACCAACTCTGCTTACAGTAGATAACTCCCATCTTTTCTCCTTAATCTACTCATAACTAATATCAGCACAATTATCTATATTATTTAACAAATAAATCTCCCTATTTTTAAGCCTTGTTTCCATCCAACCTTACCCACCTATATGCCAAAATTTAGCTAATTAAAATTAAAGGAATTGGGCTTCATGCCCCTTGAGTTTGGGCCTCCTCAGTTGACGCCACCTCCTTGCTTTCTAAGTGGAGCCATTTTGCCACTGGGCCACAAGCCCACTTATGTTTAAAACACTGATAACATCTTTTAAACCCTCTAGTGTCCAAACAGAAAATTTAACCAAGGCCTCGACCCAATCTGAGCCCCTTAAATACTCTAATTAACACATTGAACGTAATACACATAAAATGCAAACGCACATTAATTCAGGATGTTACAGCCTAAGTATATTAAATTCATAATTTTGAGAAGGAAGTTGTTCTGAAGGAGTTCTTCAAAAGTGTTTCCGAGAAATTCTTTCTAAAATTTGTGCATTACTCGGGACGAGAAATGATTTAAGTTTGAGGGTGTGGAAACACAAAGATTTATATACTTTTTCATACCTAATTTTACTTAAATTCATGCATTTTCGATAGAAATTTTTTCATAAAATAATTAATTTTTTAGAATAATTAAATTGTACTAAAATTTTGAACATGTTAATTTTTAGTCAATTTTACAATTATTTTTAGTGAATTTTGATTATTTTTGACAGATCCGTACAAATGACAAAAATTGACCCTGCAGACATCATTAGAAGAACAAAACTGAGAAGCAATTCGAAGTAACAAGGAGAAATAATTTCTAGCCTAAGACGGTCCAAATATGTGTATTAATTCATAATATAATTAATTTTAATTTATCCCCAATTTAATTTGGGCTAAATAAATTAATTTTAATTAATTATGGAAAAATGGCCCAGTTGAACCGCACCAGTTGAACCAAATTGAGTGAACCGAACCAGCCACCAATTGGGCAGCCCAGAACTGTTCAAATGCTGACCTAAATCAGCATTTTAGCTGATTAAATGAGCTTGCAAAAAGGCCATTGGAAGACTTCCAAATTTCATTCAAACCCCACCTTAAATTAAGGCTTTACGGATTTGCCACAGGCTAATTTTAGCAAAGTTGAAAGTCTCAACCTTGCCATGTAAGATGGCCGGCCATGAGGGGGCTCTTTGGCTGCTGAAATTTGTTATTTTTAGCAGCCATCCTCAGCTATATGAACCCCCCTTTGCTGCCCATTCAAAGAATCCCTCAACACTCTCATTCTCTCATCACTTCTCTTCTCTCCACTCTCTCTTTTTCTCCAAAAAAAAAAAAAAACCAAGCCTTCTTGTGCCAATTTCCCCTCTTGTAAAGAGGTGTTTTCTCAGCCATTTGGGGCAGCAAGTGAGTGTTTGTAGAAGCCTTGATCGGTGAGGACAACAGAGACGAAAGAAGGAGCATTCAGTCAAGCCACTGAGAAACACTGGAATTGCTTCTTGTTCCCTGTCTTTTTAATTTCTGTTGTTTTTATTATGAACATATCTCTGAATATTCATGTCTTTGAAATGGTTATTTTAATCAATCTAGCTTGAATTAAGTCGTGTTGGGTTGATTGCATTTCGTCCTCTTGATTTGTTAAATTTATGTTTATGCTGTTATAGGCCTAGGTAAAATGCTTAAGTAAAATCATGCCTAAGTTATTTTGGCATTATAATTGTTTAGATAACTAAAGAATTAATTATTTAAATGCATTAAAATTGTAATTAATGGACACAGTACTTAATCAGTGAATATTTAATTCTTCTAAGATAGCTGAAGATTAGATTAGCATTGTATTTGGCGATACATATGCCTTGCATAACTTGCAAGATTATTATGATTAAATTGTTTCAAGGTAAGGATACTTTGTTACCTCACATAGTCTTTTATATGCTTATTAGGTTGAATTAATTTTTTGAATCAACATAGGAATATGCGAGTGATTGTTTAATTTATAAGTATGTATGTGCAATAACATGTTTACCCGATACAAAATATGTCAGTTTGCGGTTTAGTCCGAAACCTTGCCTTTTCCCGGGTCAAGGTTGATTTCGTGTTCCTCTTGATCTATAATGACATATTTAGCTCATTAAATAATCACATTAATCAAATTACTCCAACATTATTATTTTGGAAAAATAACTATTTTGCCCTAGACTTTTACAAATTTAAGATTTTACCCCTAGACTCGTAAAATGGTATGTGTTCATTTTTCCACACGTTTAAGCCTAGGCGATTCATATTCCCTCTTATAGCAACTCAAGATTTCAATTATTTCATATATTTATCATCTATTTTATAACCTTTACAAAAAGGTCCTTTTAGGTGTTTTCATGGAAACACCTTTCACAAAAATTGTGCATTTAACACCCAAGATTCATTTTCTTTCATAAAAAATCAGAAAAAAACATAAGCACTCTCATGCAAAATCCCCAAAATTTCAACCATTTTGCGAAATAGTCCCCTCTTTAGATAGCTTAAGCTTTAGGGGTTTCAAAAGTACAAATATTATCAAGAAAGACCACTAAAATCACTTACTTGCAAGAGGATGGCTTGGCTGAATGTTTGAGCTTCAAAAACCCCAATTTTTGCTTAAATTTTCAGTGGAAGAAGAAATGGGAATAGGAAAAGATGATAGCTTCTTTATTTTTCTCTTATTTTATTCAATTAAGTCACCAACTCACTTAACTATGGACCATGTGTCTAATTTGTCCCCTTTGGCCGGCCATCACTTCCCCAATGGACTAATTGCACTTTAAGGACCTCCAATTTAATATTCTATAGCTATTAGACACCTCTAGCTTGTAAAATAAAACTTTCACACTTTTTGCGATTTAGTCCTTTTTCGCAACTAAGCATGCAATCACCAAAATTAATGGACCAAAATTTTCATGCACTCATATAGTTATGCCATAACACATAAAATAATATTAAAACTAATTTATTCGACCTCGAATTAGTGGTTCCAAAACCACTATTCTGACTAACCCCAAAATCGAGCTGTTACAACTACACATGTGACCAAAACCATCACTTTCACATAGTGGCCTACACTTAGTAGCACACATGTGTTCGAAGCTATCAGGTACACATAGTAGCCTACACTTAGTACTACACATGTGACCTATCCGTCTTGTACACGTAGTAGCCTACACTTAGTACTACACAAGTGACCTAAAACCATCTCGTAGCTCTCTTGTACACATAGTGGCCTAAACTTAGTACCACACATGTGACCTAGCTACGTCATTCATATCTTTTCTATTCTGAAGGTTCAACCGGGAATTCTCACTTTTCAACATTTTACCAATTCATCCATAATCAATCACAATTCATAATTTACATAAAATAATTAGTCCATATTCAGCCATATCTCATATATTTTAACAAAATATTAAAAAATAAATAAAAAATGATTTATTATTTACATACAAACTTACCTCGATTGCAAAATATGACGAATTTATAATTTAGTCCACAACCTTTTCTTTTCCCCGATCAAGGTCAATTCCTCGTATTTCTTGATCTATAATAACACATTTAACTCATTTAATACTCACATTATTCAATTTAGTCCAAAAATCACACTATGAAAAAATTACATTTTTGCCCCTAAAGTTTCACATATTTACAATTTTGCCCTTAGGCTCGTAAAATAATTTTTATTCAATTTCCTTACATTTTAGGCCTAGCTGAACCATTTTCATAACTATAATAGTCCACAATTTGTACTTATTCACACACTTACACACATTTTACAACATTTTTACAAATTAGTCCTTTTATGCAATTTCATCAAAAATTACTTAGTAAAAGTTGTTTATCGCACCCCAAACTTTCATATTCTTCCATAAAACATAAAACCACATGCATGTTATCCATGGGAAAATTTTTAAACATAAACCCTAGCTCAAAATAATGGTAGAAATAGGTAAACCGAGCTATAAGGATTTAAAAAATGTAAAGAACATTAAAAACGAGACTAAAACAGACTTACAATCAAACTTGGAAGCTTGAAAAACCCTAGCTATGTCTTCCTCATGTGGATTTTGGCCAAGGGGTTGAAGATGGACAAAAATTGGCTTTTGATTTTGTTTTTAATTCATTTTAATTACTAAATGACCAAAATGCCCCTAACTTAAAAATATTCTATTTCACCTATTTCGTGTCCATTTTTGTCAAAAAAATTAAACAATGGTCTAATTATAATTTAAGGACCTCAAATTTAAAATTTCATAACAATTGGACACGTCTAACATGTAGAACTCAACTTTTTCTCTTTTTATAATTTAGTCCTTTTGACTAAATTAAGTGCCCAAATGTCAAAATTTTCGAACGAAATTTTCACGAAATCACTCACTAAAATTGTAGACAATAAAATATAAAAAGATAAATTTTTCCTTGTCGAATTTATGGTCTCGAAACCACTGTTCCAACTAGGCCCAAGTTCAGGCTGTTACAAACTGGTAGACAAACGCGAAAAGGAAAAATTTCTGAGTAGTCCTTGGTGTTATGGTTGCTGCTAATTTGGTTTAGGTAATTTCGTATAGTTTATAAACTGATTTAATTGTTGTCTCCATGAATTAATGTGTTGTGTATGTTGTGATTGAGTTTTCTTGTATATTAATATTAATCAATGGATGGATCAAAATGTAATGAACTTATAATTAAGGTGTATGATTGAAAATGAGAATTATATGGTTTATTTCATGTGAATGTGATAATATTTAAATAACTAAATGATAAGGTTATGAATTGAGGCCCGTATGAACTTAGTGAGCGACTAGGATAAAAATGATATGTCATTAGAGTTGTTACCGTTATGTCTTATCGATGGCTAAGATCCTGCATTTGTTGTGAATTTTTCATAGCTCGTGTGAGCAACATCATGTAGCCTATCATCTTGACCCACAGCTCATGTGAGTAGGCCCATTTCACAACTCGTGTGAGCATTATATTCACAACTCGTGTGAATGTTATTCCCGCGTATCCAATGTTATTCTACTGTGGTTTATCTGGTGGAAACTAGATATATGTAAGGAATATATGAAATGATTATGGATTATATGATATGGATAATAGTGGCATGTAATGGTAAATTTGTAAGGGAAAGATGATATGTATACTAAGTGTGGTTACTTGTATGAAAAAGTGATATGTTTCACATGTGAAGTCACTAACCTTGTGAGATTTGTGATTTGTACAGGCAATCAATGAACATATGTTCTTGGTTGTGTACTTTATTTTCAATGTTTAAATTACACTAAACTTAGTAAGTTAAGTTAACTTTTCATGCGAACTTACTAAGCACTGTGTTGCTTACATCTATTTTATTTGGTTCTTGTAGATCATCAGAAGTTGATGTTGGTTGGAAGTCAATTCGGAGCTCATACTACCCGTTCTTCATCTCGGTAGATTTTTTATCATTTTTTGTTAGGTTATAAGTGACATGTATATAGATATTTTGGTTACAAGTGTATATGTATAAGTTTGTGTTTGAATTGGCTTGTAATGTAATTCTCTACTTTTGTTATGTTTTGAATTGAATTGGTAACTATATTTATGTCTAGTGGTGAATTTTGATTATTGATTATTGATTTGATGGTGCTTATATGGAAAATGTTTATGGTATGAGAATGATTTTATAAATGGTGATAAATGTTAGCATGCAAATGTTTGAATAGTGGTGCAAGTTGTGGCATATTGTTCAGGCACTTAAAATGTTTGAAAAATGCATTGTTTTGGTATGTTTTGATGATTTTTTAGCAGGCTTGAATGTTGCTATAATGAGACTTGTGGCACAAGTGTTCTAACAATTGGTAACTTGCCAAAAAAGGGAAATTTAGGTTCACATGGGCTGATACGCAACTTGACACACAGCTGTAACACCCATAACCCTTATCCATTGTCGAATCAGGGTTACGAAGCATTACCAAAGTTTACAGAATAAATAAGAACATTTTATAACATTTAATAAACATATTAGAAACCAATCATTAAATACTTATTTGTCCCTTGTATGAGCCCTCGAGGCCCAATATGCACCTTAGAAGTGAATCAGGACTGAATCAGAAACTTAGAGAATTTTTTACAAAATCTTAAATTTTCCTTAAGGGCAGGGGACACATGCCCGTGTGGCTAGGCCATGTGACTCACACGGCCAAGAGACACACCCGTGTCTTAGGTCGTGTGGGCATTGGATGTGAGGCACATGGCCGTGTCCCAGCTCCTGTCTATACTCGTGTAACTCTCTGACTTAGGTCACATGGCCAAGCCACACGCTCATGTACTAGGCCGTGTGGAAGGTGCAGGGGTCACACGGCCAAGCCACATGCCCATGTGCTAGGCCGTGTACAAAAACCTGGGCATTCTATTGTGAAATTTTAAGGTGCAGGGGACACACGACAATTCCACATGCCCATGTGCTAGGCCATGTGTCACACACGGTTGAGACACACGCTCGTGTCTTTGTCCGTGTGGACGAAAATAGGCCGTTTTATGGTCTCATTTCTCACCCATTCTTGACTTCAACCAATACACTTCAAATTTCATAATATATACCATAAGAATATCTCTAAAATAATCAATTTCTAACTTTAATAGATCATATTATCACATATATTCCAATATTCTAATTGGATCATAAAACAATTTACACAAGCAACTACTTCTATTAACATGTTTTATCAATATATTCATCTCTAAGCCTAGGATCTATCTATCCATTAACCATACTAACACTATACCAAACATGATAGAACCATTTATATATAAGTTAACTTGAAACATAAACAAAATATAATTCTTAGCATTTATACAACCATTTCAATCCCTATACATAGTATGTAAAGCAAAATCTACCGAATCAAGTTGGATAGTGTGATCTGATCTCCCAGCATCTCAAAAGTCTACAAAGAACATTAAACAACATAAGTAAGCTTAAAGAAGCTTAGTAAGTTCGTTGGCTTTAAACATAAATCTTACCGAACTTACTATAACAAATTATTCAAATAAATCATTCAATATAGAATTCCTGCTAAACACAACTTCAATCTATGAATTCACTTATTTCAGATCATTATCAATAATAACTTTAAATCTTCAATCATTAATTCCAAACATCACTTACCAACTTTTTTCAGATCGGAGAATGTCTTACGGATATGAGTACATCATATACGGAAGCCCGAAGGCCGTATAGAAGCACATAAGTGCTAAACGAAAACTCGTAAGGGTTGATTAGAAGCTCGTAGGAGCTAAACGGAAACCCAAAAAGGTTAAAACTGAAGTTCAAAAGAGCTGAACGAAACCCATTAGGGTTAAACGGAAACTCATATGAGTTAACTGAAGCTCATAAGAGCTAAACAGAAAGTAAACACGAAAGTTCGTAACAAATGCTGAACCTCGGTTGACTTGTGTAACACCCCTTACACGTATTTGACGCCAGAACAGGGTACGGGTGTTACTGGACTTATACGCAAGCAATCATACAAAATCGAGACATGAATTTCCACTCAAATTTAAAACTTTTCATAAACATTCATATCGTCCCTTAAATGAGCCTACGAGGCCCAAAACATACATTAGGAGTGGTTCAGGATTAAACCGAGACTTTAGAAACTTTTGGGAAAACTTAGAAATTTTCATCAAAAAGATCCACACGCCCGTGTGGGTGAAGAGACACGCCCATGTGGCATATCACACGCCCATGCTTCAGGCCGTGTCCAAAATAGGGGACATTCTGTTTATGACGTGATCAACCAAATAAGGTCACACGGCCAAGGCACACGCCCATATCCTGAGGCTGTGTGGCGAATTAAATTTCAAAAATTAAGTGCAGAATTCACACGGCCTAGGCACATGCCCATGTCCTATGGTTGTGTCTCTCATATGGCCGAGACACATGGCCGTGTCTCATGCCCGTGTGTTTACTACTGGGCATTCTGTTTTGCATTAATTAGGGTGTAGGGGACACACGACCATAACACACACCTGTGGGGCAAGCTGTGTGTCACACACGGCCTAGACACACGCCCGTGTGCCTAACTGTGTGGACAAAATAAGGTTATTTTCCAAGCCATTTGTCACCCTCAATAACACATGCAAACTTGCACATCTCAATGACATCCAACATGGCACACGTAAGCACTTAAACATTCATAAACATGGCTCATACATGGCAACTCCTTATCATTAGACCATCAGTAACCATAGGCCATATCATAATGGCATTGGCACATGCATGCATATATGAATAGGTTTACAACCCAATAATCAATATGAGCCACATCCCACGGCCTTGTACAAAATGAATCAAATATCATCATAAGACAACACATTTGGCTAAACAAATATGACATATAAGGAAAAGACCAAGTCCCTATAATGCCATACTCAAAATGTTGAGACTAACTATACCCAAAGGTTCCAATTGATAGTATGGTCGAGTCTCCGACATCTTTCGATTCCCGAGCTAGCTTGGCAATACTATAAGGATATGGAAAAGAAAGGGTAGTAAGCACAAAGCTTAGTAAGTTTTCTTGTAAATAATTAACAACATTAACCATGCCTTATTGTACACATAACATAATATAATTTATCACCATGTCATCAAGTATTATAGATACATTTTAAATCATGTCATTTACTTAAAGTATAATAAAACTCGTGATCATGATTTATTCATTCACTTCTTACCGATGTCTCATTAATTTATAATCTCAATATGTATGAGCTTTGTGTACATACCTGTACCCTTTCAACATGTTCATACCTTGTCATTTCGTTGACGAAATCTTTGGACTTCCCGTTGAACTCTTGGAATACTAAAGGATACTCGGGAATCACATACACATAGAATCATACCAATGCCATATCCTAGATATGGCCTTATATGGGATCACATATGGATGCCTATAGCCTAGCTATGGTCTTACACGATTCTCATATCGATGCCAAGTCCAAGACATGGTCTTACACGAGATCTCATAATGATGCCATATCCCAGATTTGGTCTTACACGTAAACTCATAACCCTACTGTCATGACATTTGTATCCTAACTATTCCTAAGGTTCAACAGGGAGTTTCGCCGTATCGAATCTTTGCCGAACAAATCCATAATGATAATTTTACAAGTCATGCAATAAAAAATATTTAATACATAATATAAGTTGCATTATTTATACACGAACTTTCCTCAGTACCAAAATATGGCTAATTATTCGTTTAGTCCACAACTTTGTTCTTTCCTCGGTTTAGGTCCGAACTCTATTTTTCTTGATCTATAATAGCAAATTTATCTCATTTAATTATCACATTATTCAAATCAGTCCAAAAACCATACTTTGGAAAATTACAATTTTGCCCCTAAACTTTCACATATTTATAAATTAGTCCCTAGGCTCGTAAAATGAAATATGTCTATTTTCTTTGTTACCCAAGCCTAGCTGAGCCTAACACATCTCATAACTGCCCACATTTTCCTTCAAATTAAATTTTTACTACTCATTTTACAACTTTTACAAAAAGGTCATTTTTAGGTGTTTTCATAAAAAATCACTTGTAAAAGATGTTTATTACACATAAAACGTTCATAATCTACCATGAAACATCAACACACATGCATGTCACACATGGGTAAATTTTTAAACATGAACCCTAGCTCAAATAAATGGTAGAAATAGCTAGATCGGTTGATAACAATTTTAAAAACATAAAGAGCATTAAAAACGGGGCTAGGATGCACTTACAATCAAGCTTGAAAAGTGAAGAAACCCTAGCTATGGAGAGCTTCAAAGTTTCAGCCCTAGCCTTATGAAGATGAGCAAATTTTGCTTTATTTTTCCCTTTTTAATCTTTTAATTACTAAATAACCAAAATGACCTTTTTACTAAACTTTCAAAATTTACCTTTTCATACCCATTTTTGTCCATAAAAATAGAAATTGGTCAAATTTCTTATTAAGGACCTCTAATTTATAATCCAAAGCTATTTCATACTTAAAGCTTCTAGAATATCATATTTTGCAACTTTTTCAATTTAGTCCAAAAAGTCAAATTGGACACTTATTCACAAAATTTCTTCATGAAACTTTCACACAATCATGCAAACATGTCATGGACCTCAAAACAATCATAAAAAAATATTTCTACTTTGGATTTGTGGTCTTGAAACCACTATTTCGACTAGACCCAAAATTGGGATGTTATAACTTGGGTAATTTACAGTCAATTCCTCATTTGCACAGAATGACTATACTCAATCCCGCGTTCCGTTTGCTTTGAACATTCAATTCAATTTCATAACTTTAACAATAATTTTATTTTCAACAAATGGTACGGATAAATACATAATACCATTTATCAATTTAACATTTAACATTTAAATTTAACCATTCTAACTTACTTGGGTAAAGTTGCAAGATTTGTAGAAGTTCAAGACTATTATGCTATTTTCTCTTTTTTACATTTGTCTACAGGCTTTTGATCTAAAATGTAAAGTTATTCATTCATTAGCATATATTTCAGTTTCAATTTACTTCAAAATTAATACCCTTTAATTTTTAAATTACAAAATTACCCCAATTTTGATAATTTTTACAAATTAGTCCCTTAATAATTAATCCATCAATTGAGCTAATTTTCCACAATTGATAATTTATCTAAAAATTCTAGGCTAATATACAACTATGGATATCCAGAATTTCAACACCAAACCCTAATTGTTAACTTTTTCACCATTTGGTCCTAAAATTAATATCTATCAAAATCACTTAATAAAATCATCATAAAATAAAATTGGAGCTCTAAATCCATATTAATTCATCAAAAATATCTATCATTCATCAATGGTAACTTTCAAAATTACGCATAAATTTAAAAACTAATGAATTGGATAATTGGACCTAATTGTAAAAGTCTTAAAAACGCAAAAAATTCAAGAAAAGAGCAAGAATTGAACTCACATGATGTAGAAATATGAATAAAAAGCTTTTGGATACTCTTCTATGGCTATTTTTGGCTGAAGATTGATGAAGAAATGTCTAGATTTTCAATTTAGTCTTTGTTTTGATTTTTATCTTAATTCCCAAATGACCATTTTGCCCCTAAATCATCCAATTTCAAGATTTTTCTCTGTACATACAATTTCAGCCTTATGCTAAATGTCTAATTGCCCTTTTGGTCCTCCCTTATTTATCATTTAGGCTATTTAATCACTATCTCATTAATTTACAAGTTTTGCACCTTTTTCAATTTAGTCCTTTTTAATTAATGAACTATCAAAACATTAAAATTTTCTAACGAAATCTTAATACTATATTAATGACACTTCGTAAATATTTAAAAAATATTTATGGCTTGATTTATAAAATCTAGATCTCGATACCTCAATTTTACCTAATAAATCCTTCTAAAACACAAATCACCAATTCAAAAATCTTTCTAAAATCACACTTAACTTGTAAATAATAAATAATAAAAGTTTCAAACTCACTCTTCGAATTTACTGGTCTTGAACCAGTATTTTTGCACCACTGAAAATTGGCCTATTACAACATCCGTATGCCATACACGAGTATATGGCACGATCGTGTGGTCTGTGTGATTTTTGTTTCAATTGGCACACATGGCCATAGTCTGCTACATGATCTTGAGAAATGACCGTGTGCCTCCACCAACACGGTTTTTTTCCTTGCACACGGTTAAACAACACGATTGCTGTGTGACCTCTATTCTGTGTTTTTACCTCATTTTTTTGAAATGTTTCAATTTAGTCATTACTTTGTTTTAAATTGTTTTATAAATTCTATAATGTAACACCCCTTACCCGTATTTGACGCCGGAACAGGGTATGAGGCATTACCGAACTTAAACACTAGCATTCATACCAAACCAAGACATGAATTTACATCTAAATTTAAAACTTTTCATAAACATTCATATCATCCCTTAAACGAGCCTACAAGGCCCAAAACATACATTGGTAACGGTTCGGGACTAAACCGAGAACTTTAGAAACTTTCGAGAAACATAGAAAATTTTCATCATGGAATAGGTCCACATGCCTATGTTGGTGAAAGGACATTCCCGTGTGGCATATCACACACTTGTGCTTCAGGCCCTGTCCATCTTAGGGTGCATTCTCTTTATGACGTCATCAACCAAATAAGGTCACACGACCAAGGCACATGCCCGTGTCCTTATGCCTTGTGGCGAATTAAATTTTGAACATCAAGTGTAGAATTCACACGGCCTGGGCACATGCCCATGTCCTATGGCCGTGTCTCGCACACGGACGAGACACACGACCATGCCTCGTGCCCGTGTGTTTACTACAGGGCATTCTATTTCTCAAAACTAAGGTGTAGGGGACACACGGCTGGAACATATGCTCGTGGGGTAGACCGTGTGTATGAAACACCCCAAACCCGGCCCACAAGCCCTGACCGGATCTGGCATGCTTCTAGGAAAAACCATTCGAATCTTATTTGAATCTTTGCTAAAATTTTTCGTGTTTTTGAAAACAATTGATTTGGGTTCAAGTTGAAAACATATAAATTTTTCAAAGATTTCATTTAAGGAAAGTTCGTGGTTATATTTCAAATCCATGAGTTACCGGTAAAAGTCGAGTCTTTAAAGTTTGTTAATTAAATTAAAAATCATTTGTATTTTAGATGTCAAAACATTTTTCATTTATTATTAAGAAAATTTGCTTACTTTAATTTGATAAGTATCGTGCCATAATAAAATAATTTATGTGCATGCTTGAACAGTTCATACTATAGCCTTATTACATCAAAATTAAACACAAAATAAAATTTAAAGTACTTAAATAAAATAAAATGTCCAACTAATAAAATTCATGCTGAGCATGGTCACCACTAAGCTCCTGCCGACCCGGTCCATTACTGAGCGTCACCTGAAAAATATCCCCACAACGGGGTGAGTCAAACAGACTCAATGTGTACAACCAACACTAAGTCCCAACAGGTATGGCATATCAAATCATACATATTCATATAGCATTTAAATAAAATGATGCAATCTAGAACCCAAACCTAGATGCCATCCGCTACACATCACCCGTACCATCCATCACACCGTGGGGACCACGAAGTCAACCCTCCATCCGCTACACACCATCGAAGGCAGTCGCTGCAGTCGACGTGCTCATCGCCCTTATAAAATTCGTGGCATAGCCACCAGATAATTATTTCGTGACATAAGTCACCACATTCAGATTCCGTGACATAAGTCACCACATTCAAATTACGTGACATAAGTCACCACATTCATATATTGGGGTATAAAACCACCAATTCACTTCCCCTTTACATATCACCCATATGCCCCATGTCATACAAAACATGCAAATATTATGCCTTATGCTTTATTCACATTCTTATAGTTGCACCTATGTGCCATAACCGATATTTATCACAATATACTCATAGTAGGAGTAGGAAAACGTCCTGAGTACCTCGTACCATTACATGGTACCTTAGCTATAATCTTACACTTTTATATTAACACATATAGTAAATTAAAGTCGTAAATCTATCAAGATTTAGTGCGGGGTACACACCTGATTCACTTAGCGCTTTATTGAAATCCCGAAAACCCGATCTAATGCTTTTAGACCCTTAATCCCTATATTTGGCCAACCTTAAACACTTTAGCAAAAAGCCATTCGGCTAGTTAGTTAAATCCCGAAGGGCAATCGCAACCAAAATCTTACCTTGTTGCCGATTTCACTACTAATCAAATCCCGAAATTCCGTAGTCTTTCTCCCTTGGAATCGGCTAACACTAGTCAATTGATTTGGTTAGTTTTCGGCTTTTGAATAAATAGTAAATAGATCTAATTCACTAAATTATCCTTGGCCAAATATCATGGGTACTTACCTTGCGATTTTAAATCCCGAAAGTAGTCTCTTGGCTAAGGAGATGTCGAAATCCTATAGGATATATGTTAGATCCAATTCTAACATTCAAATAAATGGCCTTTGGACTAATCTTATACCTTGCTTACCTTAGATATGAAATCCCGATTGGTTTCTTTAGAAGTCGGCTACTATGGAAATCCCGAAATTCACCTCCCAACTTTCGGCAAACAAACTAAAATATTAATGGGATTAGTCCTTAGCTTTTAGCTAGAGGAAAAAGATTGAAGATCAAATCACGATGGATCTTACCCTTAATACTATAGTCGACTGCTCCTTGTTGAACCCACAGAGATTCGGCTATGGCTAGATGTTGAGCACACAAATTTTGGCTTTTGATTAAGTGAAGGAATCGGCTTTACCAAGAGTGAAGGGAAGAGTATGAAGCTTTTAGGGGTTTCGGCAATGGTGAACTAGGGAGAAGGAGGTTTCGGCTTAGAAAAAATAAAAGAAAAGGAAGAGTTGGAGGAAAATAGAAGTGGAAATTCGGCTAGAGAAAGAGATGGAAAAGAAAGCAAAAAGATGAATACTTTGCTACTCAATTTTAGTTAGAATACAAGGTATTTCAACTTTGAAAATAAAAGAGAAGAGAGGGTATTTGCTTAGAGATTTCGGCAGAAAACTAAAGAGAAAAGAAAATAATGAAGAATGGCCTCACTCTTCCCTTTTTGCCGAAACTACTACACCTAGAGTCCCTTATTCGACCAATTCTTCCTCTCACTTTCAAATCCTTTGTTTTTCTCTCATTTACCCTTTCAAAAATAATTTAAAAATAAGTCATCACTTATCTCCTACCTTAGCCGAAATTTCCAAAAGAATTAGACCTCATCTTAAACTCCTCCCATAGACTCCCCATGCCGTCCATTACTTCCCCTTGTTGCCGCAAAAATAAAAGCTTTATTTAGCTTCCCATGCGACTCGAACCTTGGCCCATTTACACCTTTTGGTGGCGTCATTTACAGAGACTTTAAGTGGTGACTCCAAGCCACTTAGACAAGCCCATCTTTGTGTCTAATTTCCCCCATTTATTTGCTTAAGGCCTAACAGGCTTAACTCCCTCTTTTAGACTTAAAATTAAATAATTTCTAAGGCATTCACCTACACACTAAGGTTCACAAAATTCATAGAACACATTCAGAATATTCATAAGCATGCTATTTCACACAATTTAGCAATAATGCATAAGCCATAATCCAAGATATTACAGTTCTACCCCCTTAAAATAATTTCGTCCTCGAAATTGCCTGGCTAGAATAGGTGGGGGTACTGCTGTTGCATTGCTTCTTCTGGCTCCTAAGAAGCTTCCTCCGATCCATGGTTACACCACAACACGTTGACCAAAGGGACCGACTTCCTCCGAAGCACCTTCACATCTCATTCCAGAATCTGAATTGGCTCTTCCTCATAAGACAGATCTGGTCTCAGCTCCACCTCTTCAACTGGTGTTACGTGAGACGGATCCGATCGCTAACGACATAGCATGGAAACATGGAATACGTCATGCATCTGCTTCAACTCTGATGGCAACTCTAACTGGTATGCCACTGGTCCAATTCGCTTCAATACCCGATAAGGTCCTATGAACCTTTCACTTAGCTTCCCTTTGAGACCAAATCTCATCACCTTCATCCAAGGCGAAACTTTGAGAAACACTTGATCTCCCACCGCAAATTCAATCTCTTTCCGTTTGAGATCTGCATATGACTTTTTCCTATCAGACGCCTCCTTCAACCGTGCCCGAATTATCTTAACCTTCTCCTCGATTCTGCCACAATTTTCAGACCCAAAATCTGACGTTCCTCTAATTTCGTCCAACACGTAGGAGTGCGGCACTTCATCCATCTGGTAGCTTAGACGGTGCCATTTTGATACTGGCCTGATAGCTGTTGTTGTAAGCAAATTCTGCTAAACGCAAATATTCTTCCCAACTTCCTCTGAAGTCTATCACACAGCCTCTTAGCATATCTTCCAACACTTGTATTACTCGCTCAGATTCACCATCTGACTGTGGATGAAAAGCCGTACTGAAGTCCAATATGGTGCCTAAAGCCTGATGTAGAGCTTTCCAAAATCGAGACATAAACCTTGGATCCCTATCCGAGATAATCGACACCGGTACTCAGTGCAACCTTACAATCTCCGCTACATACAACCTTGCTAACTTTTAGAGAGAATAGTCCACCCGCACTGGAATGAAATGGGTGGACTTTGTCAGTCGATCCACTATCACCCATACCGAGTCCTTCTTAGTAGGCGTAAGGGGAAGCCCACTAACGAAGTCCATGGTAATTCTCTCCCACTTCCACTGCGGAATCTTAATCGGTTGAAGCAACCCTGACGAAACTTGGTGTTCAGCCTTGACTTGCTGACACGTTAGGCACTTGCCAACATATTCGGTAACTTCCCGCTTAAGACCAGGCCACCAAAACTGTTCCCTTAGATCTCTGTACAATTTACTACCTCCAGGATGCATAGCATAAGGGCTACTATGCGATTCTCAAGAATTCTCTGCCCAAGTTTCTCATTCTTCGACATACAGACCTTACCCTTGAAGTACAATACTCCCTCGTCATTAATATCATAATCTTCGAACTCCCTATTCTGCACTTGTTGCAACTTAACACTTAGATCTTCATCTATTAACCGACTTTCCTTCAACTCATTCAACCATGTCGGCCTAACTTGCAACTCTGCCAGCAGACTTCCATCATCATACAAGCTTAAATGTGCGAACATCGCCTTAGAT
This sequence comes from Gossypium rotundifolium, assembly GCA_025506655.1. Taxonomy (NCBI): domain Eukaryota; kingdom Viridiplantae; phylum Streptophyta; class Magnoliopsida; order Malvales; family Malvaceae; genus Gossypium; species Gossypium rotundifolium. The sequence goes on along the minus strand of CP106725.1, from coordinate 43,184,110 downwards.
CCATCACTACCTTCCGAATTAGGGCATCTACCACCACATTCGCCTTGCCCGGGTGATACTCTATAGAGCAGTCATAATCCTTCAATAACTCCACCCACCTTCGTTGTCTCAGATTTAGCTCTTTCTGAGTCAGCAGATACTTCAGGCTCTTGTGGTCTGTGTAAATCACTGACTTCTCTCTACAAAGATAATGCCTCCATACCTTAAGGGCAAAGACCACTGTCGCCAATTCCAAGTCATGCATCGGGTAGTTAACCTCGTATGGCCTTAGTTGTCGAGACGTATAAGTGACTACTTTCCCATCTTACATAAGGACACCTCTCAATCCTATATGGAAAGCATTACAATACACTACAAAATCCTTCCCTGCCTCAGGCTGAATCAAAACTGGAGCTTCGGTCAAGACACTCTTAAGCTTCCCAAAGCTCTCCTGTTGCCTATCGGTCCATACGAAAGGCACTTCCTTCCTTAATAACTTTGTCAGAGGTGCGGCTATTGATGAAAACCCTTTCACGAACCTTCGATAATAGCCTGGTAATCCTATGAAACTTCGAACTTCCACCACAGACTTAGGGGGTTTCCAATCCAAAACTACCTGATTCTTTCGAGGATCCACCTTATTCCTTCAGCAGATACCACATGTCCTAAAAACGTAACCTCCTTAAGCCAAAATTCACACTTGCTGAATTTGGCGTAGAGCTTCTTCTCCCTCAACACTTGTAACACAACTCGGAGGTGCTCGTCATGTTCTTCCTCAGACTTCGAATACACCAATATATCGTCTATGAACACAACCACGAACCGGTCCAGATAGGGCTAGAAAACTCGGTTCATCATGTCCATAAATGCGGCTGGGGCATTTGTCAATCTAAACGGCATTACCAAGAACTCATAATGTCCGTACCTTGTGCAAAAAGCCGTCCTATGGATATCAGCCTCCTTCACCTTAAGATGATGATATCCAGACTTTAGATCTATCTTCGAGAATACTGCGGCCCCCTTAAGCTGATCGAACAAGTCATCTATTCTTGGTAATGGATACTTGTTCTTGATGGTCAGCTTATTCAACTGATGATAATCTATGCACATGCGCATAGTTTCGTCCTTCTTCTTCATGAATAAGATCGGTGCTCCCCATAGAGACACATTGGGTCGGATAAACCCACGATCAAGCAACTCTTGGATTTGAGCCTTGAGCTCAACCAACTCCTTTGGTGCCATTCTATAGGGAGCAATTGACACAGGAGCTGTACCCGACAGCAAGTCAATTCCGAACTCCACTTCCCTATCCGGGGGTATTCTAGGTAACTCTTCCGAAAAAATATCCACAAACTCCCTTACAGTTCTAACTCCACTAACTCCCCCTTCTTTTGCATCCAACGCACTAACGAAGGCCAAAAATACCTTGCACCCTTTCCGTACCATCCTATCAGCCTTCAAAGCAGAAACTATGTTAGACAAGTAGTTCCTTCTTTCTCCTATCATAGTTACTGCCTCATCCTCTAGGGTCCTTAACTTTATTCGTTTAGCTACACAATCCAACACACCGATGCTCCACTAGCCAGTCCATGCTAAGTATAAGATCAAATTCCCCGAAGGGTAATTCCATTAAGTCGACAAGAAATACAGGTCCCTGAAGCTCCAAAGGCACACTCCGAAATATCTTGTTCACTACTACGGTTTGACCTAGTGGGCTTACTATAGTCATCTCCCTACTAGATAGTTCAGAGGCTATTCCTAGAGTTTTAGCTACTCTACATGCAACATAAGAATGGGTCGAGCCCACATCAATCAAAGCAACATAAGGCTAGCCAAATATAAGGAACATACCGGTTATGACGTCCGGCGCGTCTTCATCCTCCCTCCGATGAACCGCATAAACCAAACCCGACTGCCTAGCCTCCGTGTTACCAACACCTCAGCTCGGTGTTCCCCGTCCTCTACCAAAGACCGCATACCTCGCCATTCAAACTATGGCCTCACTGAGGTCAGCTTGTCCACCCTTCCACTGGTTAGGACCTTGACTTACTGGTCGTCCCCCTTCGGTTCTCATAGGACAATCTTTAATCATGTGGTCCTTGGACCCACACTTGAAGCATCCTCCCATATTCTTCCAACACTCTCCTAATTGCTTCTTCCCACATTGGGCACAAGTACGATATTGCCCTCTAGTAGCAGCGTGCTGACCTCGCGGCCCATTAACTCTAGGCCTCTTCTGCTCATTCCTAGAAGACCCTGAAGATCCAAAGCCTCTCTTACGCCTATTTCGACGGTGTTACGCCTTACGAATCCTTGATACCCTCGGCTACCTTAGCCTTCTCCACAAACACAGCAAACCCCCGCTCTTATTGTGGAGCTATCAATAGTCTCAAATCATCCCTCAGCCCATCCTCAAATCGGACACACTGCTCATGCTCAGTTGACACTATGCCTCGAGCATAATGGCTCAGCCTTAGGAATTCAGCTTCATACTTTGCCACGGACTCGTTCCCTTGAACCAGCCCTAAAAATGCCTTCCTCTGTGCATCGATGTAATGAGTACAAACATACTTCTTCTGGTATGCCACCTTAGCATAATCCCAAGTGAGTTCCTCAGCTGTAGCACCATCCCGAACCGTGAGCCACCATTGATATGACTCATCGCGGAGAAGCGACACCAACCCTTTCAATTTTTCCTCGGTAATTAAATTGAGCTTATCCATAATCCGCTCAGTCGCCTCCAACCAATACTCAACGGTACTGGGTGCCACACCAGATACACCACGGAACACCTCAGCTCCGTTGGCTCGGAGTCGCTCAGGTACCGACTTCTGAGCTCCCATGCCTCCACCTGCTCTAGCCACCTTTTCCAAGACCCGCAACATCGCCTGTGACACTGCGTCATCCCCCGTCTGATCCTGATATTCCACATCAGCGGTTGGTAATGGTGGTGGCATTTCATTTTCAGATCCCTGACCCGATCTAATGGGTTCCGACACAGTCATTCGGCCTCTTCCACGGCCACGCACGTTACGATCGCGTCCCCTTGAATTCATGCCTCCGAATCGCGTTTATCTGATTAAGGAATTTTATGAATTAGTTTTTGTTCCACTGAGTTACAGTCTTATGTTCAATAGTTTTAAGAAGTAGTTCTTTTGATTCATACACATACAGTCTTAATTCATTCATTCATGAACTTACGTTCATTACAGAGAAATATTGTAGTGTCATTGTTTGTTGTTTTCCACTACCCAAGGGTATTTTCGTAATTTGTCCTGTAGGGGTATTTTGGTAATTTTTCAAATTAGGGCATTTGAAAATTTCACAAAGTATAGATTTTTGGTATTTTTACAAAATTGAAATACTTGGTAAGAAAATTTCAAGGGTAAAATGGTAATTTTATACACTAAGGGTATTTTTGTAATTTTACAAGCCAGGGGCATTTCAGTAATTTTTTGCAAAATATGGTTCCTGGTGACTTTCCAAAACAAGGGTATTTTTAAAGATTTTTAATTTGAGGGTACTTCGGTAATTTTCCTCGCTGAGGGTTTTTTGGTCATTTGTACAGGTTAGGGGCAATTCGGTCAATTTGCAAATCAGGGTATCTTAATATTTTGCAAAAATAGGGTTTTTGGATATTTTTATAAGGTAAGAAAAATCTTAACAAAAACTGTGGGTAGTATAGAAATTTTATGAACCAAGGGTATTTTAGTAATTTTTTTCCAACTAGGGGTATTTAGGTCATTTTAGTAAATCGAGAATATTTTGGAATTTTTTTTCAAAATAGTTTTCCTACACATCAAAGGGGTCATTTGGTGATTTTAAGACTAGGGTTTTTATTAAAAATATGGCTAGTCGTTTTCAGGTTTTAGTTATTGGGTTTAGCTTGTGGCTGAGTCCTCTTGGTTAGGCTGAACCGTCGCTACGCACCAGGTAGGATTCGAGTGGAGAGGAGGTGAGTCACTAGGACTGCTTAAATACCAAGCTCCCACCAAAACCAATCCTAGACATGCGCACAATGGTTGCCACCCTAACTCGGCGACTTAGACACATGTTTGTTTAATTGTGCATTAAATTTTTATGTAATTCTCATGCTGGGGTAAACTAGTCTTAGGGTTTAATTCCTAGTCCACTAATCTACGTCCCTATATATTCCCACATACAATTCAAAGAAGAGTTAGGAGTACTTACCTGGTGGACTTGGTAGAGACTCAAAGCCATGCTAGAAAACCTGCTTATTTCTTAGAAAAGTCCAATTTCAAAAGAAAGAAAACATTTTGGGCCCAAAAAGCCTTCAAGGCCAAGTTTTGAACTTGGCTCTGATACCAAACTGAAACACCCCAAACCCGGCCTACAAGCCCTGACCGGATCTGGCATGCTTCTAGGAAAAACCATTCGAATCTTATTTGAATCTTTGCTAAAATTTTTCGTGTTTTTGAAAACAGTTGATTTGGATTCAAGTTGAAAACATAGAAATTTTTCAAAGATTTCATTTAAGGAAAGTTCGTGGTTATATTTCAAATCCATGAGTTACCAGTAAAAGTCGAGTCTTTAAAGTTTATTATGTCAAAACATTTTTCATTTATTATTAAGAAAATTTGCTTACTTTAATTTGATAAGTATCGTGCCATAATAAAATAATTTATGTGCATGCTTGAACAGTTCATACTATAGCCTTATTACATCAAAATTAAACCCAAAATAAAATTTAAAGTACTTAAATAAAATAAAATGTCCAACTAATAAAATTCATGCTGAGCATGGTCACCACTAAGCTCCTGCCGACCCGGTCCATTACTGAGTGTCACCTGAAAAATATTCCCACAACGGGGTGAGTCAAACAGACTCAATGTGTACAACCAACACTAAGTCCCAACAGGTATGGCATATCAAATCATACATATTCATATAGCATTTAAATAAAATGATGCAATCCCGAACCCAAACCTAGATGCCATCCGCTAACATCACCCGTACCAGCCATCACACCGTGGGGACTACTAAGTCAACCCTCCACCCGCTACACACCATCGAAGGCAGTCGATGCAGTCGACGTGCTTATCGCCCTTATAAAATTTGTGGCATAGCCACCAGATAATTATTTCGTGACATAAGTCACCATATTCAGATTCCGTGACATAAGTCACCACATTCAGATATTGGGGTATAAAACCACCAATTCACTTCCCTTTTACATATCACCAATATGCCCCATGTCATACAAAACATGCAAATATTATGCCTTATGCTTTATTCACATTCTTATAGTTGCACTTATGTGCCATAACCGATATTTATCACAATATACTCATAGTAGGAGTAGGAAAATGTACCTGAGTACCTCGTACCATTACATGGTACCTTAGCCATAATCTTACACTTTTATATTAACACATATAGTAAATTAAAGCCGTAAATCTATCAAGATTTAGTGCGGGGTACACACCTGATTCACTTAGCGCTTTATTGAAATCCTGAAAACCCGATCTAATGCTTTTAGACCCTTAATCCCTATATTCGGCCAACCTTAAACACTTTAGCAAAAGCCATTCGGCTAGTTAGTTAAATCCCGAAGGACAATCGCAACCAAAATCTTACCTTGTTACCGATTTCACTACTAATCAAATCCCAAAATTCCATAGTCTTTCTCCCTTGGAATCGGTTAACACTAGATCAATTGATTTGGTTAGTTTTTGGCTTTTGAATAAATAGTAAATAGATCTAATTCACTAAATTAGCCTTGGCCGAATATCATGGGTACTTACCTTGCGATTTTAAATCCCGAAAGTAGTCTCTTGGCTAAGGAGATGTCGAAATCCTACAGGATATATGTTAGATCCAATTCTAACATTCAAATAAATGGCCTTTGGCCTAATCTTATACCTTGCTTACCTTAGATCTGAAATCCCGAATGGTTTCCTTAGAAGTCGGCTACTATGGAAATCCCGAAATTCACCTCCCAACTTTCGACAAACAAACTAAAATATTAATAGGATTAGTCCTTAGCTTTTGGCTAGAGGAAAAAGATTGAAGATCAAATCACGATGGATCTTACCCTTAATACTGTAGTCGACTGCTCCTTGTTGAACCCAAAGAGAATCGACTATGGCTAGATGTTGAGCACACAAATTTCGGCTTTTGATTAAGTGAAGGAATTGGCTTTACCAAGAGTGAAGAGGAAGAGTATGAAGCTTTTAGGGGTTTTGGCAATGGTGAACTAGGGAGAAGGAGGTTTCAGCTTAGAACAAATAAAAGAAAAGGAAGACTTGGAGGAAAAGAGAAGTGGAAATTTGGCTAGGGAAAGAGATGGAAAAGAAAGCAAAAAGATGAATACTTTGCTACTCAATTTCATCTAGAATACAAGGTATTTCGGCTTTGAAAATAAAAGAGAAGAGATGGTATTTGCTTAGAGATTTTGACAGAAAACTAAAGAGAAAAGAAAATAATGAACTCTTCCCTTTTTGCCGAAACTACTACACCTAGAGTCCCTTATTCGGCCAATTCTTCCTCTCACTATCAAATCCTTTGTTTTTCTCTCCCTTACCCTTTCAAAAATAATTTAAAAATAAGTCATCACTTATCTATTACCTTAGCCGAAATTTCCAAAAGAATTAGACCTCATCTTAAACTCCTCCCACAGACTCCCCATGCCGTCCATTACTTCCCCTTATTGCCACAAAAATAAAAGCTTTATTTACCTTCCCATGCGACTCGAACCTTGGCCCATTTACACCTGTTGGTGGTGTCATTTATAGAGGCTTTAAGTGGCGCCTCCAAGCCACTTAGACAAGCCCATCTTTGTGTATAATTTCCCCCATTTATTTCCTTAAGGTCTAACAGGCTTAACTCCCTCTTTTAGACTTAAAATTAAATAATTTCTAAGGCATTCACCTACACACTAAGGTTCACAAAATTCATAGAACACATTCAAAATATTCATAAGCATGCTATTTCACACAATTTAGCAATAATGCATAAGCTATAATCCAGGATATTACAGTGTAACAGTCCAATTTAGACCCTAGTCAGAACAGTGGTTTTAGGACCACAAATCTGAGATAGAATAATATTTTAATATTATTTTTTATGTCTACAATATATGATTAAGCATGTGCTAAAGTTCTGTGAATTAAATTGTTCGTTTGTGTGCTTAATTTGAGAAAATGACTAAATCGCATAATTGGTAAAAGTGGCCTTCTATTTGATTAATGGCTGAATTGATGTGCTTTTTAAATGTGGATGCCTTATGAAGCAATTAAGCCATTATTTAGTTAGTGGTTGGTTAATGGAAGAAAATGGCCTTAGTGTATAAAAGTTTATTAAGTTTATTAAATGGCTAAATTAGTAATTTAAAAAATAAAAGATTATTAAACAAAACAAAAACCCAAAATTTTATTATCTTTTACACTTCATCACCGAAACTAGAAAAATAAAAAGATGATTGGAAGCTTTGTGATTTTCGGCAAGAGTTAAGCTTAATTAAGGTATGATTTTGTTTTGGTTTTTGATAATTTCTACGTTTTCGTAATCGTTGCTTTGTATACTTCAAAACCCATGCTTCGATTTTGTGAATTGATGAATATTTTGAAAAGAGCCATTGATGAATTTATGAGTTTTATGATATTTGAGGATGAAATATGAAAGATATGTGTTTGATTAACATAGTTTATCTTTGAGTTTTTGCTGATTTTGAGTATTTCAGATTAAATTGAGAAAATGAAATTTTAAAGGACTAAATTATAAATTAAATGAAATGTATAGACTTGTATGAGCTACATGAATATTCGACTAAGCATGGGCATATAGTGATTTTGTGTATTTTATGATTTTGAGAAATAGGGACTAAAATGTCAAAATGTAAAAATATGAGGGCTAATTAGTAAATTGCCCTAAATGTGTGTTCTTTGGTTGAATTGAATGAATTGATGAATAAATGGATTAAATTTGAATATGAATAGATCAAGAACTAAAGAAAACAGACTTAGATCGCGGGAAATCGAAAGTAATTGAGTAGCCGAGTTCGTTTCCGTAGAACAGAATCCCAGGTAAGTCGATATACAAATAAATGTATTTGATTTGAGCTATTTATGCATTTATGAAGTTTAGATGGCTATTAATAATGCTCAAGATAGAATATATTGGAAATTCAAGGATATATTGACAAGTTATAAATGTCTGAGAAGTCCCGTATGAACCTAGGAATAGATAGGATAACGTATGTCATGACATAGGTGTCTCACATTTGATATCATGTAAGACCACATCTGGGATATTGGCATTGGTTCGAGGTTTCGTGTAAGACTACATCTGGGACGTTGGCCTCGATATGAGATTTACGTGTAAGACTATGTCTAGGACATTGGCATCGTATTTGTTTCGTGTAAGACCCTATCTGGGATAGTGGCATCGATATATGAGTACATGTAAGACCTCATCTGGGACGTTGGCATTGTACGATTATTTCGAGCATTCTGAGTATTTGGTGATATGCATGCTAGTAAGTAAATGGCTAATTCAATGAGCCAAGAAGAATTATGAATGTGTAAATTAGCTATTAATAATTTTGTATTGATATGATTATTTGCATTTTATGTTAAGTTTATTTGTATATGGCTTACTAAGCTTTTGAAAGCTTACTTTGTGCGTGTTTGCTCTGTTTTATAGATCGTCAAAACTATTGAAGGCTCGGGAATCGTCGAGGATCGTCATCACACTATCGAACTCAATTTTGGTACTTTTGAATATATATATAGCTAAATATGGCTTGTATAGGCTAGTCATTTTGGAATATGTTTGGGCTGTAAATAGCCATGTAATGTGGTTAGATAAATGTTGGTAATATGCATGAGTGATTATGGTACATGATGCATGTTTTGGTATGGCTTGATGGCAATGAAATGGTCTTATGAATGGAAGCTTGATGATGGATTGATGCCATAGTGAATTGGTGAAATTGTGGATGAATCATGCTCGGTTTTACATGTGATTTAGTTGTGCTAATTGGCATACAAGTTGGCATGTTTATTAATGTAGTTGTGTATGGGATAATGCTTGATTGAGCTTGTAAGGATGACCTATGTGTGGGCGGCATTTTGGCCTTACAAATAGCCTATATTTTCCCACACGGTTGAGCACATGGGCATGTGGCTCGATCGTATCCCTCGTGGTTTTATTTATGAACAAGTCAGGCTCAACCACAGGTGAGACACACGGGCATGTCTCAGGCCGTAGGTACAAGTTAGTTTGTATGCCCTTTTTTGGCACGGCTTAGACACACGGGCGTGTTTGAGGCCGTGGGAGGCACACGACCTGCCCACATGGGCGTGTGACCTCTGTAACTTAGAAAAATTTTTAAATTTCTAAGATTTCCTTATGTGTTCGGTTTAGTCTCGCCCTATTCTATAGTATGATTAAGGTCTCGTAGACCTATTTAAGGGATACTTTGATGTGTTTTGTTAGACTTAGTTGTGAAATGTCAATAAATGATTTTGAATGTTTAGTAATGCCCATTAACCCTATTTCGGCGATAGTTTTGAGTTAGAGGTGTTACGTTTGATTGGTATCAGAGCTACAGATTAGTCAATTCTCAGACTAACGTAGTGTGTGAGAGTCTAGCTATACATGCCATATATATGAAATGTGATAGTGTGATAAATCTTGACGTATAAAATGTGTTTATTGTATAGTAATGGATCCCAAAGTAGCCGTAATTGACGACGTAAGAAGCAATGCACCTACTCTCGCTCAAGGGATAGTGCCATCTGATTCGAGACCGGCTACTAGCGGTCAAGAGGGAGAAGCTAAACAAGCTTTCTTCCAAATGATGAGTGAGTGGTTCACTCAGTTTGTGAGAAATAATTTGACTGTTTCACAACCTCTGCCCCTGCCTATTCCCCCTCAGACTTCAGTTGTGCCTCCGGTTATGAATCTAAATTTGTTGAACAAGCCTTCAGTTGACAAAATTTGTAAATATGGGGTTGAAAAGTTTAGGGCCACCAGTGATGACGATGCTGAGAAAGCTAAGTTTTGGCTTGAAAACACGATCAAGGTATTTGATGAAATGACATTGACCCCTGAAGAATGCCTAAAATGTGCCATTTCTTTACTACGAGATGCAGCTTATTAGTGGTGAAAGACTCTGATTTCTATTGTTCCAAAGGAACGGGTTACATGGGATTTCTTTCAGTCTGAATTTTGAAAGAAATACATCAGTCAGAGACTCATAGATCAAAAAAAGAAAAGAATTCCTAGAATTGAAATAGGGCCCCATGTCTGTTACTGAATAAGAATGAGAGTTCGTGAGATTAAGTCAGTATGCTCGGGAATGTGTATCAACTAAAAAAATAATGTGCAAAAGATTTGAAGATGGCGTTAATAAAGATATCCGTTTGGTTGTTGGGATACTGGAAATAAAAGAGTTTGTTGTGCTTGTTGATCGAGTGTGCAAAGCTAAGGCACTCGATAAAGACAAAAGAACAGCTGAGTCTGAAGTTAGAAATGTGAGAAAGAGATTTTCGAGTAAACAATTTCAGTCTGCTTCAAAGAATTTCAGAGATGAACATAGCTGTTCTAGGGAAAATGTGGGACAATCAAATAGAGATCAAGCTAGATCACAGTTGAATACCAAAGCTCCAGCAACTTCAATGGCAAGTGTTGGAAATGTTCGATCCGATCGACTTCAATGTAAGCATTACGGTAAAAGACATCCGAGAAGTTATAGATTGAATGATCGAGCCTGTTTCAGATGTGGATCATTAGATCATTTCATCCGTGATTGCCCAGAATCTGTTGAGCAAGAGATTATTCAGAATCCAAGATCAGAGAATGTTTCAGCAAGAGGTAGATCTTCTCAAAATATAAGAAATGTCAATGGTGGTCAGAGAATTACGAGAGACACTATTGTAGAATCTGAAGCTAGAGCGCTTGCCAGAGCGTATGCCATCCGAGCTCGTGAGGAAGCTACATCTCCAGATGTTATTAAGGGTGCATTTACTCTTTATGATGCCTCTGTGATTGCATTGATAGATCCTGGTTCTACTCACTTATATATATGCATGAACTTTGTATCCATTAAGACTTTTCCTGTAGAGTCTATTGAATTTGTTATTAGAGTATCGAACCCCTTAGGTAAAAGTGTTCTGGTTGATAAAGTAAGCAAGAATTGTCCGTTGATGTTACGAGATATCTATTTTATGGCTGATTTGATGTTATTATCGTTTGATGAGTTTGATATAATTTTGGGTATGGACTGATTGACATTGCATGATGCCGTTGTGAATTGTAAAATAAAGACCATTGATTTAAGATGTTAAAATGATGAAATAGTTCGGATTGAATCTAATGATTTGAATGGGTTACCTGCTATGTTATCTGTGTTAAAAGCTTAGAGTTATGTGAAAAAGGGTTATGAAGCTTATTTTTCTTATGTAATAGACTCAAAAGTGACTGAAAAGAAAGTCGAATCAGTGCTAGTTGTCTGTGAATTCTCTGATGTGTTTCCTGAAGAACTGCTGGGATTACCTCCAATACGTGAAGTTGAATTTGCTATAGACCTGTTGCCTAGTAAGACTCCTATTCGATAGCTCCGTATAGAATGGCACCAACAGAGTTGAAAGAGTTAAAGTCACAGTTGCAAGAGTTAACTGATAAAGGGTTTGTAAGATCGAGTTTCTCACTTTGGGGTGCTTCTATTTTGTTTGTGAAAAAGAAAGATGGCATGATGAGAATGTGCATTGACTACCGTCAATTGAACAAGATAACCATAAAGAATAAGTATCCTTTGCCCAAGATTGATGATTTATTTGATCAGCTAAAAGGAGCCACTGTGTTTTAAAAGATAAATCTGAGATCGGGATACTATCAGTTGCGAGTAAAGGATTCAGAGATTCTGAAAACTGCTTTTAGAACGAGGTACAAGCATTATGAATTTTTAGTTATGCCTTTTGGACTAACTAATGCTCCTTCTGTTTTTATGGATCTGATGAACAGAATTTTCAGACCATACTTAGATCGATTTGTTGTTATTTTCATTAACGACATTTTGATTTATTCTCGAAATGAAACTAAACATGCTGAACATTTGAGAATTGTGTTGCAAACTCTGAGAGAAAAGCAATTGTATGCAAAATTTAGCAAATGTAAATTCTAGTTGCATGAAGTCAATTTTTTGGGACATATTGTATCGGCTTCTGGAATACGAGTTGATCCGAGTAAAGTTTTTGTAATTCTGGAATGGAAGCCCCCAAAGAATGTGTCTGAAGTTCGCAATTTTTTGGGACTAATTGGTTATTATCATCGGTTTGTAAAAGGATTCTCGATGATAGTTACTCTGTTGAATAGATTGCTTTAGAAAGATATGAATTTTGAATGGTCTGATAAATGTCAGAAAAGTTTTGATCAGTTGAAAACTCTGTTGATTGAAGCTCCAGTTTTGATACAACCAAAATCCAGTAAAGATTTGTGATTCATAGTGATGCTTTATTAAATGGTTTGGGATGTGTTTTGATGTAGGAAGGCAAAGTTATAGCTTATGCCTCGAGACAATTAAAGCCTCATGAAAAGAACCATCTGATACACGATCTTGAGTTAGCTGCGATTGTGTTTACATTAAAGATTTGGCGTTACTACCTCTTTGGTGAGAAATGTCACATATTTTCATATCATAAAAGTTTGAAGTATCTAATGACTTAGAAAGATTTGAATCTGCGATAGAGAAGATGGCTAGGGTTGTTGAAAGATTATGAACTTGTGATAGACTATCACCCGAGTAAAGCAAATGTTATTGTTGATGCTTTGAGTCAAAAATCAATGTTTGTATTGCGTGCAATGGATGCTCATTTAGACCTATCTAATGATGGTTCAGTTTTAGCTGAATTGAAAGCAAAACCGATGTTTTTACAATAGATATGTGATACTCAGAAAGTTGATAATGACATGATAACAAAATGAGCTCAGTGTGATTCGAACTCAAATTCTGAATTTCGAGAGGATGTTGATGATTGCTTGAGGTTCAGAGATCGAATTTGTGTTCTGAGAAACTCAGAGTTGATTCAGTTGATTTTAAATGAAGCTCATAATAGTCGCATATCTGTTCATTAGGGAAGCACTAAAATGTACCATGATTTGAAGCAACACTATTAGTGGTCTGGTATGAAAAGAGATATCTCTGAGTTTGTATCAAAATGTTTAGTCTATCAGCAAGTTAAACCTGAACATTAGGTTCCATCTGGTTTGCTACAACCGATTCTAATTCTCGAGTGGAAATGGGATAGAGTAACGATGGATTTTATTTCTGGACTGGCTTTGACTCCGAGAAGAAAGATGCAATTTGGGTCGTGGTTGATCGATTGACAAAATCTACTCATTTTATTTCGGTATGATCTGATTACTCACTCGATAAGTTAGCTGAGCTTTACATTTTTGATATTGTAAGATTGCACGGAGTGCCTTTGTGTTGTGTCTGACAGAGATCCGGGTTTACATCGTGATTCTGGAAGAAACTGCAAGAAGCTCTAGGTGATAATTGCAATTCAGTACTGCTTTTCACCCGCAAACGAATGGCCAATCTGACTGGATTATTCAGATACTTGAGGATATGCTGAGATGTTGCATACTTGAGTTTAACGGTACGTGGGAACAATATTTACCACTGATTGAATTCACATATAATAACAGTTCTCAATCGATCATTAAAATGGCACCATATGAAGCTTTGTGTGGACACAAATGTCAAACCCCTTTGTATTGGACTGAGCTCAGTGAAAGTAAGATACACAGGGTCGATTTGATAAAAGATACAGAATAAAAAGTTAAAGTAATTCGTGATAGTCTGAAAGCAGCATCTGATTGTCAGAAGTCCTATGCAGACTTGAAAAGAAAAGATGTTGAATTTGATATCGGTGATAGAGTATTTTTAAAAGTATCTCCGTGGAAGAAAGTACTTAGATTCGGACGTAAAGGCAAATTGAGTCCGAGATTTATAAGGCCGTATGAAATTATCGAATGTATCGGACCTGCAGCTTATAGGTTGTTGTTGCCACCTGAGTTGTAAAAGATTCATAATGTATTTCACGTGTCAATGCTTCGTCGATACAGATCCAATCCATCACATGTGATTCCTCCGTCTGAGATTGAAATCAGATCTGATATGACTTATGAAGAAGAATCGATCCGTATCTTAGCTAGTGAAGTGAAAGAATTGAGAAACAAGAAAATTCTGTTAGTGAAAGTGTTGTGGCATCGACACGGTATAGAAGAGGCTACGTGGGAGCCAGAAGATTCAATGAGACAGCAATATTCGAATCTCTTTAACGGTAAGATTTTTGGGGACAAAAATCCTAAGGGGGGATAATTGTAACAGCCTAGTTTAGACCCTAGTCGGAACAGTGGTTTTGAGACCACAAATCTGAGATAGAATAATATTTTAATATTATTTTCTTTGTCTTTAGTATATGATTAAGCATGTGCTAAAGTTCTGTGAATTAAATTGTTCATTTCTGTGCTTAATTTTGAGAAAATGACTAAATCCCATAATTGGTAAAAGTGGCCTTCTATTTGATTAATGGCTGAATTGATGTGGCTTTTAAATGTGGAGGCCTTATGAGGCAATTAAGCCATTATTTAGTTAGTGGTTGGTTAATGGAATAAAATGACCTTAGTGTATAAAAGTTTATTAAGTTTATTAAATGGCTAAATTAGTAATTTGAAAAATAAAAGATTATTAAACAAAACAAAAAGCCAAAATTTTATCATCTTTTACACTTCATCACCGAAACTAGAAAAAGAAAAAGAAGGTTGGAAGCTTTGTGATTTTCGGCAAGAGTTAAGCTTAATTAAGGTATGATTTTGTTTCATTTTTTGATAATTTCTATATTTTTGTAATCGTTACTTTGTATACTTCAAAACCCATACTTCAATTCTGTGAATTAATGAATATTTTGAAATGAGCCATTGATGAATTCATGAGTTTTATAATGTTTGAAGATGAAATATGAAAGATATGTGTTTGATTAACATAGTTTGTCTTTGAGTTTTTGATGATTTTGAGTATTTTGGATTAAATTGAGAAAATGAAATTTTGAAGGACTAAATTGTGAATTAAATGAAATGTATGGACTTGTATGAGCTACATGAATATTCGGCTAAGCATGGGAATATAGTGATTTTGTGTATTTTATGATTTTGAGAAATAAGGACTAAAATGTCAAAATGTAAAAATGGGAGGGATAATTTGTAAATTACCTAAATATGTGTTCTTAGATTGAATTGAATGAATTGATGAATAAATGGATTAAATTTGAATATGTATAGATCAAGAACCGAAGAAAACAGACATAGATCGCGAGAAATCGAAAGTAATTGAGTAGCCGAGTTCGTTTCTATATAACCGAATCCGAGGTAAGTTGATATACAAATAAATGTATTTGATTTGAGCTATTTATGCGTTTATGAAGTTTAGATGGCTATGAATAGTGCTCAAGATGGAATATATGTGAAATCCGAGGATATATTGACAAGTTAGAAATGTCCAAGAAGTCCTGTACGAACCTAGGAATAGATAGGATAACTTATGTCATGACATAGGTGTACGATATTTGATATCATGTAAAACCACGTCTAGGACGTTGGCATTGGTTCGATATTTCATGTAAGACCACATCTGAGACGTTGGCATCGATATGAGATTTACGTGTAAGACCATGTCTGGGACATTGGCATCGTATTTGTTTCGTGTAAGACCCTGTCTAGGACAGTGGCATAAATATACGAGTACATGTAAGACCTTGTCTGGGACGTTGACATTGTTCGACTATTCCAAGCATTCTGAGTATCCTATTAGATTCCAAATGGTTCAATGGGCAAGTCTGAGATGCAAATGACTACGATAAATGTATAATGATTCAGGTATGTTCGAAAAGTACACTGTGTATGTGTATGGAAGGTAAGTATACTATGAACTTACCCAGATGGATTATGTGTATGGAATTGATGAAGTGAGGCATGGTATATGAATGAATATGCTATGTTCTATTGATGTATTTGGTGATACGCATGCTAGTAAGTAAATGGCTAATTCAATGAGCCAAGAAGAATTATGAATGTGCAAATGAGCTATTAATCATTTTGTATTGATGTGATTATGTGCATTTTATGCTATGTTTATTTGTATATGGCTTATTAAGCTTTTGAAAACTTACTTTGTGTGTGTTTACTCTATTTTATTGATCGTCAAAGCTACTGAAGGCTCAGGAATCATCGAGGATCATCATCACACCATCGAACTCAATTTTGGTACTTTTAAATGTGTATATAGCTAAATATGGCTTGTATAGGCTTGTCATTTTGGAATATGTTTGAGATGTAAATAGCCATGTGATGTGGTTAGATAAATGTTGGTAATATGCATGAGTGATTATGGTATATGATGCATGTTTTGGTATGGCTTGATGGCAATGAAATGGTCTTATGAATGGCAAGCTTATTGATGGATTGATGCCATAATGAATTGTTGAAATTGTGGATGAATCATGCTTGGTTTTACATGTGATTTAGTTGTGCTAATTGGCACACAAGTTGGCATGTTTATTAATGTAATAGTGTATAGGATAATGCTTTATTGAGCTTGCAGGGATGACCCATGTGTGGGTGGCATTTTGGCCTTGCAAATGGCCTATATTTGCCCACACGGTTGAGCACATGGGCGTGTGGCTCGATCGTGTCCCTCGTGGTTTTATTTCAAAATAAGTCAGGCTTGACCACGGGCTGGACACACGAACGTGTGACTGGCCATGTGGTGCAAGTCAGGCTCGACCATAGGTGAGACACACAGGCGTGTCTTAGGCCGTGGGGACAAGTTAGTATGTATGCCCTGTTTTGGCATGGCTTAGACACACGGGCGTGTCTGAGGCCATGGGAGGCACACGGCCTGTTCACACGGGTGTGTGACCTTTGAAACTTAGAAAATTTTTAAAATTTTTGAGAATTTCCGTATGTATTCGGTTTAGTCTCGACCCTATGCTAAAGCATGATTAAGGTCTCGTAGACCTATTTAAGGGATACTTTGATGTGTTTTGTTAAACTTAGCAGTGAAAAGTCAATAAATGATTTTGATTGTCTGAAAATGCCCTTTAACCCTGTTCTGGTGACAGTTTCGGGTTAGGGGTGTTACACCGTGTGTCACATACGGCCTAGACACACGCCGTGTGTTTACCTGTGTGGACAATACAAGGCTATTTTCCAAGCCATTTTGTCACCCTTACTTGCACACATTCACACAACATCACATGGCACAAATCATAGCATATAAATGCCTTTAGTAACAACTACAATTAAGCAATAACGTATCATTTTCATACCACCATCTATCATGCATTATAACCTTAGGCCATATGCCAAATCATTTCATGCTAAATTCACACTCAAAGGGCATTAACATATGAATAAACACCTAACCATCATATATCAAGCAAATATAAACCAAATCACAAAACATTGGCATATGCACATACATACTTATTTGGGTTTACAACCTTTTAACCAAATCACAACGACTCAAACACCAAATGACTAAGTACATACCATAAACTCAAAGGGGTTTGCATTCACTTATACCCAACATGATACTTGATGGCATGATAGCATCTCCAGCGATCTCCAACCCGAGCTAGCTTAATAACCCTATAAGACATGAGAAAGGAAGGGGAGTAGGCTACAGAGCTTAGTAACTTTGTATGCAAATAATAAGCATCAATAGACATACATTTGTCATACAACTAAAATAACATAACACAACATAAACATCATTAAATCTTCATAGGCATAACTTACTCAATCACAATGCTTACCCCTTCAATTTATAAGCCTAATTTAATATATCTTAACATTTTCCAAACATTCGTAATATCTCCAATATAACATACCGTAATAATTATTATTAACAAATCATTTCAAGCCTCATAGTAACATGCACATTAATTATGCATATTCATACTTTAAAGCCTAACATCTTTCAATGATTTAACTCTTAACTTCTCATACTTTCATAACCATTTTAATAGGCAATCATGCAAATCTTTCCTTTTTTGTACATAACCGATAAATCACAATTCAAACGAAAAACATTTACTATCTCACCAATCAATTTGGCCCCAAAGCCTTACACATGTTCGTCAACCGAATCTACCATGAATTTACACATCATAAACATAAACATTTAATCTCAAGATTTCATAAATATTTTTAATAGATGTTAATACCAATCTTTCCTTCATTTCATATTCATTGAGTCACAATCAAGGAAATAAAACATTTCATATCTCAATTCCATTTGGCCTAAAAGCCCTTTTCTTAAGTTTCAATCAACTTTACCATGTATTTATTCATCACACACATAAACCAATAATCACATGGCTAACTTAAAGTCACTTTCATAGTGATCATTAATTCATAATATCATGAAGCCAATGCTTATAAACTTTATGTACATACCTATACCAACTCGTAACATAATCATTTACTTTGTCATCTTTGGCATAATCTTTGAATTTCCATTGAACCACTTAGAATACTAAAGGATACTCAGGAATAACATTCATATAGAATCATACCAATGCCATATCCCAAATATGGTCTTACATGGGATCACATATCGATGCCTATAGCCTAGCTATGGTCTTGCATGATTCTCATATCGATGCCATTTCCTAGACATGGTCTTACATGAAATCTCATAACGATTCCATATCCCATATATGGTCTTACACGTAAACTCATAACCCTAATGTCATGACATTTGTATCCTAACTATTCCTAAGGTTCAACCGGGACTTTCTTGCTTATCGAACTTTGTTGAATTTGGTCAAAGAGTAAATTACAATTCATACAACAATAACACAAGTAAAACATAAATAATAATGCATCATTTACATACGAACTTACCTCGACATCAAAAATAGTAGAAAATGACTTAATTGTCAATTACTCATTTTTCCTCCATTCTAGGTTCGAGTCTCATTTTTCTTGATCTATAATAACACATTTCACTCATTTATTATTCACATTATTCAATTCAATCCAAAAATCATATTATGGCAAAATTATATTTTCCCCCCAAACTTTATCATATTTACATTTTTACCCTAAGGCTCGTAAAATTAAATTTATTCAAGTTCTTTAACATAAAAGCCTAGCCAAATCATTTTCATAACTATAACAACAGACAATTTCCGTTAAAACACACTTTTACTACATATTTTATAACTTTTATAAATTAGTCCTTTTAAGCATTTTCACCAAAAACACTTAGTAAAAGTTGTTTCCCTAACCAAAAACATACATAATCTACCATGAATCATCAAAATACACAAATTTATAACATGGGTTAAACCCTATACCTTCATCATATCTCAAATAAGTGGTTGAAATAGGTAAATCATGATACAAGGATTTCAAAAACGTAAAAATCATTAAAAACGGGGCAAGAACGGACTTACTACAAAGATTGGAAAGCTTGAACAAAACCCTAGCCATGGCTTCCATGGTATATTCAGCCAAGGGGTTGAAGATGACAAGAAAATTTGGCTTATTTTGCTTTTTAACTCATTTATTTACTAAATGACCAAAATGCCCCTAACTTAAAAATATTCTATTTCACCCATTTTATGTCCATTTTTATCCAAAATTTTATCCAATGGTATAATTACTAACTAAGAACCTCTAATTTAAAATTTCATAGCAATTAGACACCTCTAGCTTATAGAACTCAATTTTTGCACTTTTTATAATTTAGTCCTTTTGGCTAAATTGAGTGCCCAAACGATGAAATTTTCGAATGAAATTTTCACAAAATCATCCTGTGAAATTGTAGACCATAAAAATATAATAAAAGTAAATTTTCTAATTTTAAATTTGTGGTCCCGAAACTATTATTCTAACTAGGCCCAAAATCGGGTTGTTACATGTAAGCTCGATTTAACATGGATAAAATATGAATAACATGTGTCTAATTATAAGATTGATGTTTAACAATTTTTTAGGGATATTTTGCATCGATATAGTATGATTATATTCTATTTTGTATGGTAACATCCTATAACCCTAATTAGACGATGGAGACGGGTGAGGGGCGTTATAATAGGGATGGTGAAATGTTGAGTTTTTAACTCCCTTTAGGCTCGAGGTCTAGAAAAAAATAGGTTTATCAAGAAAAGATAATTGAAGGCTCAATTTACGAGAACTATAGATAATGTAGCATATAGGTTAGTCATTTAAGCTTTAGGCTACACAAGCAATGCCTTTGTAATATCCAGAATATAAGGGTTATGCATTTTAACTTAATTGTATGTGGTAGCATACCTATGTGTGGTTTGAGTATGCTTTGGGAGTTTTAGGAACTTCAGTGTGTAAGAGAATGCCTTAGAATAATATTAAAATTTTAAGTCTTAAGGTAGAGCCAAGCAAGATAGGCTTTAAGAAAAATTGGTATGAGGTTTTAATCACAACAAGTCAATTGGCAAAGTGGTGTTGGCGCATGGGTGACTGCATGAGGGGAGAGGTTCAAATCCTTTAGCTAGCAATTGGAAGGATTTTTATTTTTGTTCTCTTTCCTATAATGTTGGTTAAGCCTTATCTTAGTATGGATGGATTTTCTTTCATTTTTGGATAGTAGACCAAAGGAAAAGGCAAGTTATTAGTTAAGGTATGGAATCAAGGTATTATGGAAGGATAAGGGACATAAGGCTTGATGAATGGGTGATGTTTTGGAAGTTTTCTATGGCCATTTGACCATGAATGTAGACAGATAAGGGCTAAGGGGTTGGCTTAATTGTGAAAGTGATTAAGGGAAGATAGGAAGAAATGAGGAGGAAAAAGTGGGATTGTGTTGGCATGTGAGTTGGTAAATGTTGTATGGGATTACGGGTAATAGTTGGCCAAAATCTTAATATTTTGTGCATCTTCCTTTTCTCCAAAATCTTTCTCCTTAGCGAAATTGTCATTTGCATTAGGTGTAAGTTTTGTTTTATTTTGGCTATCATTTTTGACCATTTTGGTTTAATCGCTTATTCTCTCAAGTTTCTTTTCCTCTATTACCGAAAATACCAAAAGCTTAGAAAACATTTCTCTTTTCTTTTCTTCCTCTTTACTGCCGAAATCATCCTAGCACTAAGGGCATTTTTCATCTTTTTCTTTTCTCCTTCTTTCTCTTAGCCGAAACCATCCTCCATTTTCACCATAACCATAGCATTTTTAACCTCTCATCTCTCTCTCTTCTCTTTTGTTAAAGCCGAAACCACCATTTCTTTTCTCTTCTTTTCATTGTGTATAGGCCGAATCTCTATCTCCCAAAATTTACCATTGCCGCATCCTCTTCAAACCAAAACACCATCATTTACCGAATCTTCCAAAACTCCATTTCTTTTCTTCTTAATTGTTAAGGTCGAATCTCTTTGTGGTACCAAGTAAAGGTGCAATCGATTTCAGCGTTAGTGGTAAGGATTAACTATCTATCGTGTTTCTTTCTTTCCTTTTGGATTAGCCGATTTTAGGAATCTAATTCTTTTTATTCTCATTGGCCGAAACTTTTAAGGAGGATTTTGGGATTCTTTTTTAGCCAACGATTTGGAGAGATCCATCGAGAATCAAATATTCAAGTTAAATGAGTTTTACATTATTTGTTATATCGTTTTAGATAGACTACTAATCGCTTTCGTTTTAGGGGACTCTATTGCTCGATCATTTATCCGTGAAAGTAAGATTTTTGGGCAAATAAAATAGGTTCGAAAAGAGCGGTAAGGAGTGTTTGGAAGAGGGGTGGTTCTGTTATACCTTAAATTTCAAACGAAGGGCTGTACCGGGGATCCGAGACTTTCCACCGAGATGTGGAACCTCTGCCAACGAAGATCGATTATTTGAAGTCGTGCGTACACCCGAGGCATTATTTGTTCGTGGTTTGTCATTTGGTTTCGATCCATCTATCGGAGAGAAGTCACATATAAGTGTTGTTCGAGATTCCGAGGGTAAGGAATTAGATTATTCATCAATAGTATAGTTTTATAAGTATTAGTGTTCTAATCAAGTGTGATAAATATTTAGGTATCGACGAGCGAGAAAGTATAATTCTCACTGTTATAAGGTGTGTAACACTATATTAAATTTCTAATAGATCTATAATATTAATGATTTGTAAGTGTAAGAAAAATATGTATGATAATGGATGCGGGTACCATTCAGTGGTCCATGGTATTCAGGTATGTTTACCCCCAATACTTCGTTAATAATGCTATAAGCATAAATATGAAATAAGTACGACTCTGTTATGATTTTGGGGTATATTGCATAAAATCCGAATAATATGTATGTGCATGGGCATGGGTGATATTGATAAAGGGGAAGTGTTCCGGTGGTTTTTACCATATTATCTGGTAACTTCAGTCACATATATGAATCCGGTGACTTCGGTCACATATATGAATCTGGTGACTTCGGTCACATATTATGAATCCGGTGACTTTGGCCACAATTATCTGGTGGCCATGCCACAAAATTATAAGGGCGATGTGCATGTTGACTGCAGCAACTGCCTTCGATGGTGTGTAGCGAATGGAGGGTCAATTTAGTAATCCCCACGGTGTGATTGGTAGGTATGGGTGGTGTGCAGCGGATCAATATTTTGGTGGGCTTGAGATTGCATTTCATTTTTTTATATGTACATGTGATTTAATCGATTATTATCTGATTTGCTATAAAATGGGCTTATGGCTAAATATGTTTTAAATGGGCTTAATGACTATGATCGATTGGGCTTTTAGTGTAATGTTACACATTGAGTCTGTTGACTCACCGTTTATGGGATATTTTTTCAGGTGATGCTTAGCGTGATGGATCGGGTCAGCGAGGACTACGTGGTGGCCATTGCTCAATTTAGTATACCGAATTTTCTTTTCATTAAACTTACTACGTTTTCTTTTATTATTTAGGATTTATTTTGGGTTATGTTATTTTTGTAATAAGGCTGCTATGAACTTTTTTAATTTTTACATTTTAGATTTTTAATCATAACGCTCAAATATTTACAAAATAATTAAATGATTTCAAAAAATAACTTAAACTGCTTTTGACACCTAAACACCTATGGTTTTCACAATAATAATAAGTTTTAAATTTGGTTTTCTTTTAACTTATAATCTTTTTCATAAAAATAACATTTTAATGAGACACCAACTTGTATAAACACCATTTACAACACGACCACTAAGTAGATCCATTGTATAACAAAACCATTATATTTTCTTATAAAAGAAAATGAAAATTAATTGAAGATTTACTCGAGGAACATACCAGATCCGGTCAGGACTTGTGGGCCAGGTTTGGGGTGTTTCAACTTGGTATCAGAGCCCAGTTTTAAACATTCAGCCTTGGGTTTTGAAGCCCACAATGTTTTCAAAATTAGGCCCAAATGACTTTTTGAAAATTTTTGGTTAAAATGGGTTTATAGAAGCATGGCACCCGAGTTCTCAGCCCAGGTCCGCCAGGTAAGTTCTTTTGTTGATAAATTAATCTGAGTATATTAATGTATGATACTTTAGTTGACAAGCCTAAGGAAACTATACTTTAGAGACATGGACCCTAGGTATATGTGTACTTCTATGGAAAAACCACTGAATAAATCTGTTGTATAAAACTTTCTTTAAATAAGAAGTGAAGACTCTAATGCTTAAAACTTTTTCGTAAAAACAGATAAGACGCGTAGTAAACATGAGTTCTAGGGGACATGGTCGTCGTGGACGCGGTAGAGGCAGAATGGCTGTGTTGGAACCAGTTAGATCTGGTCAAGGTTCCAAAAATAAAGCTCCACCACCGGCTGATAGGGTGGAATTTCAAGAGCAAACTGGAGGAGATGATGCAGTATCGCAGGCTATGCTGCAAGTTTTAGAGCGAGTAGCGGGGGCTAGTATGGGAAATGGGTCTCGAAAGTCAGTAGCTGAGAGACTTAGATCAAACGGAGCCAAGGTTTTTAGGGGAGTATCTGGGGTAGCTCTGAATGTAGCAGAGTATTGGTTAGAGGCAGTCGAGAGGATCATGGACGATTTGGACTGCACTGTTGAGGAAAAATTGAAAGGTGCTATTTCGCTGCTTCGAGATGAGGCCTACCAGTGGTGGCTCACTGTCAAGGAGAGTACCCCTGCGGATCGAGTGGATTAGGGGTATTTTAAGGTTAAGTTTGAAGGGAACTATGTTGGAGCTAGCTACATCGACTCTCAGAGAAAGGCATTTCTGAATTTAGTACAAGGAAATAAGTTGATAGTTGAGTATAAAGCAGAGTTCTTGTGACTTAGCCGATATGCTAGAGGGATAATAGCTACTGATTATGAGCGGTGTGTCAGATTCGAGGACGGACTGAGAGATGAGCTGCGAGTGTTGATTGCTCCACACTGGGAAAGAGACTTTGCAGTCTTAGTAGATAAAGCACAGATAGCTGAAGAAGTTAAATGGACTGAGAGACAGAATCGGGATCGAGGTCAGAATAAGAATAAAATGAACTATGGGTCTTTAGGGTCATTCGGGAATTTTTAAAAGAAATTTAGAGTTGATAGGCCACGAGGTTAGTAGGTTGCTATGGGAGGACAATATCATACTTGTGCTCAATGTGGGAAGATACACCCGGGAGAATATTGGAAAAAGACAGGGATGTTTCAAGTATGGGTCTAAAGATCATATGATTAAGGATTGTCCGATGAATACAGATAAGAACCGCCCATCAGGTTAGGGTGTTAATCAGGCTAGCAGAGGTGGACAGTAACCGATGAGGGGTCAAGGTCCAAATGGAAGAAGTAATGGTTCTGGTAGAGGTCGCGGGACCCCAGGCAGAGGTAGTGGTAGCACTGAGGCGAGACAGCCAGGTCTGGTATATGCAGTTCATCGCAGAGAGGATAGTGATGCACCTGATGTTATCACTGCACGCTTTCGATTTTGGGTTGCCTTTATTGCTTTGATAGATATAGGGTCAACTCATTCATACATCGCTAGTGAAGTATCTGAAACTTTGCATGTGATTTCTGAGACCGTACCTAGGAAGATGACTGTACTTAGTTCTTTAGGACAGACTGTAGTAGTAGATAAACTCTTTAAGGAAGTGCCTTTAGAAGTTCAAGGGACGCAGTTTCCGGCTGACTTAATGGAGTTGCCATTCAGGGAATTTGACTTGATCTTAGGCATGGACTGGCTAGTGAAATATCTTGCAAATGTGGATTGTGCTGCTAAGCGAATGCTATTAAGAACTATTGATGACAAAGAAGTTGTGGTAATTGGCGAGAGACGGAACTACTTATCTAATGTGGTATCTGCTCTTAAGGCAGAAAAGATGGTAAGGAAGGGATGTATAGCTTTTCTGATGTTGGTTAGTGCTTTGGAGGTTAAGGAAGCAACTGTTGAAGAGGTTAGGACTGTGAGTGAATTTATGGATGTCTTTCTGGAAGAACTTTCAGGATTGCCTCCGGATTGTGAGGTGGAATTTGGGATTGACTTGTTGCCTGGTACGGCACCAGTATCTATCGCTCCGTATAGAATGGCACCAAAGGAGTTGGTTGAGCTTAAGGCTTAAATTCAAGAGTTGCTTGATCGTGGGTTTATCCGACCTAGTGTGTCTCCATGGCGAGCACCAGTCTTGTTCGTGAAGAAAAAGGACGGGACTATGCAGATGTGTATAGATTACCGGCAGTTGAATAAGCTGACCATCAAGAACAAGTATCCTTTGCCAAGGATAGACGATTTGTTCGATCAGCTTAAAGGAGCTGCGGTATTCTCAAAGATAGATCTAAGGTCGGGGTATCATCAGCTTAAGGTAAAGGAAGCGGATATCCATAAGACAGCTTTTCGAACAAGATATGGGCATTATGAGTTTTTGGTAATGCCGTTCGGATTGACGAACGCCCCATTGCGTTCATGGATATGATGAATCGGGTTTTTCAACCCTACTTGGATTAGTTCATCGTGGTGTTCATAGATGACATCCTAGTGTATTCTAAGTCGGAGATAGAGCATGATGACCATCTTCGGATAGTGTTGCAAGTGTTAAGGGAGAAGAAGCTTTATGCCAAATTCAGCAAGTGTGAATTTTGGTTGAAAGAAGTTACGTTTTTAGGCCATGTGGTGTCTATGGAAGGGATAAGGGTGGATCCTCGGAAGATTGGGGCAGTGCTAGATTGGAAACCACCTAAGTCTATAGCTGAGATTCGTAGTTTCTTGGGATTAGCAGGCTACTACAGAAGATTCATCGAAGGATTTTCATCGATAGCTGCACCTTTAACGAAATTGTTGAGAAAGGAGGTACCTTTCAGATGGGCGATAAGCAAAGAAGAGAGCTTTGAGAAGCTTAAGAGGGTTTTGACTGAAGCTCCAATTTTGATTCAGCCTGAGGCAGGGAAGGATTTCGTGGTGTATTGTGACGCTTCTCACACAGGATTAGGATGTGTTCTGATGCAAGACGGGAAGGTAGTTGCGTATGCGTCTCGGCAATTGAGGCCACACGAGGTTAACTATCCGACGCATGACTTGGAGTTAGCAGCGGTAGTTTTTGCTCTTAAGGTATGGAGGCATTATTTATATGGGGAAAAGTTAGTGATATATACGGACCACAAGAGTCTGAAATATCTATTGACTCAGAAGGAGCTAAATTTGAGACAGCGAAGGTGGGTGGAGTTGTTGAAAGACTACAACTGTTCTATAGAGTACCACCCGGGCAAGGCGAATGTGGTGGCAAACACTTTAAGTCAGAAAGTGGTGTCAGATCTAAGGGCGATGTTTACACATCTTAGTCTTTATGATGACGGAAGCTTGCTAGTGGAATTACAAGTAAAGCCGACGTGGTTGAGTCAAGTGAAAGAGTGATAGTTAGTAGACGATGATTTGAGTGCTAAGCTACGGCAGGTGCAGAATGGGGAGCTGGAAGATTATGGTGTTAACAGCGATGGAGAATTGTGTTTCAAGGGTAAGGTCTGTATGCCGAAGGATCATGAGTTGAGGCAAAGGATTCTTCAGGAGTCGCATGGTAGCCCTTATGCTATACATCCTAGAGGAAGTAAGCTATACCGAGATTTACGAGATCAGTTTTGGTGGCCTGGTCTTAAGCGAGAAGTTATAGAATTCGTAGGGAAGTGCTTAACGTGTCAGCAAGTCAAGGCTGAACATCAAGTACCTTCGGGATTACTTCAGCCGATAAAGATTCCACAGTGGAAGTGGGAGAGAATCACCATGGACTTTGTTAGTGGGCTTCCTCTTACGCCTACTAAGAAAGACTCGGTATGGGTGATAGTGGATCGATTGACAAAATCTGCACATTTCATCCTAGTACGAGTTAATTACTCTTTGCAGAAATTGGCAAAGTTGTATGTGGCTGAGATTGTGAGGTTGCATGGAGTGCCGGTGTCGATTATTTTGGATAGGGATCCGAGGTTTACGTCTCAATTTTGGAAAGCATTGCATCAGGCTTTGGGCACTAGGTTAGACTTCAGTACGACATTTCATCCATAGTCGGACGACCAGTCTGAGTGAGTAATCCAAGTCTTAGAGGATATGTTAAGGGGATGTGTGATAGATTTCACAAGAAGTCGGGAGGAGTTCTTACCTTTAGCGAGTTTATGACAACAACAGCTACCAAGCAAGATTCGGATGGCACCGTATGAAGCACTATATGGACGAAAGTGTCACACTCCTACATGTTGGACAGAATTAGGGGAACGTCAAGTTTTGGGTCCAGAAATAGTGGCTGAATCCGAAGAAAAGGTTAAGGTAATCTGGGCTCGGTTAAAGGAAGCTTCTGACAGGCAAAAGTCATACATAGATCTTAAGCGGAAGGAAATAGAGTTTGCTGTGGGGGATCAAGTGTTCCTAAAGGTTTCACCTTGGAAAAAGGTGATGAGATTTGGTCATAAAGGAAAGTTAAGTCCTAGGTTTATAGGACCTTATCGGGTTTTGAAGCAGGTTGGATCAATAGCATATCAGTTAGAGTTGCCTACAGAATTGAAGCAAATGCACGATGTGTTCCATGTTTCAATGTTACGTCATTACCAGTCGGATCCATCTCATGTAGTGCCAGTTGAGGAGGTGGAATTAAGACCAGATTTGTCTTACGAAGAGGAGCCAATTCAATTTTTGGAATGGGATGTGAAGGTGTTACGGAGGAAGTCAGTTCCTCTCGTCAAAGTGTTATGGCGTAATCATGGATCGGAAGAAGCTTCGTGGGAGCCGGAGGAAGCAATACGACAGCAATACCCTCACTTATTCTAGCCAGGTAATTTCGGGGTCGAAATTATTTTTAAGGGGGTAGAACTGTAATATCCGGAATATAGGGGTTATGCATTTTAACTTAATTGTATGTGGTAGCATACCTATGTGTGGTTTGAGTGTGCTTTGGGAGTTTTAGGAACTTCAGTGTGTAAGAGAATGCCTTAGAATAATATTAAATTTTTATGTCTTAAGGTAGAGCCAAGCAAGATAGGCTTTAAGAAAAATTGGTATGAGGTTTTAATCACAACAAGTCAATTGGCAAAGTGGTGTTGGCGCATGGGTGAATGCATGAGGGGAGAGGTTCGAATCCTTTAGCTAGCAATTGGAAGAATTTTTATTTTTGTTATCTTTCCTATAGTGTCGGTCAAGCCTTATCTTAGTATGGATGGATTTTCTTTCATTTTTGGATAGTAGACCAAAGGAAAAAGGCAAGTTATTAGTTAAGGTATGGAATCAAGGTATTATGGAAGGATAAGGGGACATAAGGCTTGATGAATGGGTGATGTTTTGGAAGTTTTTCTATGGCAATTTGACCATGAATGTAGGCGGCATAAGGGCTAAGGGGGTTGGCTTAATTGTGATAGTGATTAAGGGGATGATAGGGAAGAAATGAGGAGGAAAAAGTGGGATTGTGTTGGCATGTGAGTTGGCCGAATGTTGTATGGGATTAGGGGGTGATAGTTGGCCAAAATCTTAACATTTTGTGCATCTTTTTCCCTTTTCTCCAAAAATCTTTCTCCTTAGCCGAAATTGTCATTTGCATTAGGTGTAAGTTTTGTTTTGTTTTGGCTATCATTTTTTACCATTTTGGTTTAATCGCTTATTCTCTCAAGTTTCATTTCCTCTATTGCCGAAAACACCAAAAGCTTAGAAGACATTTCTCTTTTCTTTTCTTCCTCTCTAGTGCCGAAATCATCCTAGCACTAAGGGCACTTTTCATCTTTTTCTTTTCTCCTTCTTTCTCATAGCCGAAACCATCCTCCATTTTCACCATAACCATAGCATTTTTAACCTTTCATCTCTCTCTCTCTTCTCTTTTGTTAAGGTCGAAACCACCATTTCTTTTCTCTTCTTTTCATTGTGTATAGGCCGAATCTCTATCTCCCAAAATTTACCATTGCCGCAACCTCTTCAAACCAAAACACCATCATTTACCAAATCTTCCTAAACTCCATTTCTTTTCTTCTTAATTGTTAAGGCCGAATCTCTTTGTGGTACCAAGTAAAGGTGCAATCGATTTCAGCGTTAGTGGTAAGGATTAACTGTCTATCGTGTTTCTTTCTTTCCTTTTGGATTAGCCGATTTTAGGAATCTAATTCTTTTTATTCTCCTTGGCTGAAACTTTTAAGGATGATTTTGGGATTCTTTTGTAGCCAATGATTTGGAGAGATCCATCGAGAATTAAATATTCAAGGTAAAAGAGTTTTATATTATTTATTATATCGTTTTAGATAGATAATCGCTTTCGTTTTAGGGGACTCTATCGCTCGATCATTTATCCGTGAACGTAAGATTTTTGGGCAAACAAAATAGGTTCAAAAGAGCGGTAAGGAGTGTTTTGAAGAGGGTGGTTCTTATACCTCAAATTTCAAACGAAGGGTCAGATCGGGATCCGAGACTTTCCACCGGGTTGTGGACCCTCTGCCAACGAAGATCGATTATTTGAAGTCCTGCGTACACCCGAGCCATTATTTGTTCGTGGTTTGTCATTGGGTTTCGATCCATCTATCGGAGATAAGTCACATATAAGTGTTGTTCGAGATTCCGAGGGTAAGGAATTAGATTATTCATCAATAGTATAGTTTTATAAGTATTAGTGTTCTAATCAAGTGTGATAAATATTTAGGTATCGATTTGCGGAAAGTATAATTCTCATTTGTTATAATGTGTGTAACACTATATTAAATTTCTAATAGATCTATAATATTAATGATTTGTAAGTGTAAGAAAAATATGTATGATAATGGTTATGGTACCATTCGGTGGTACATGGTATTCGTGTATGTTTACCCCAATACTTCGTTAATAATGCTATAAGCATAAATATGAATAAGTATGACCTCGTTATGATTTTGGGGTATATTGCATAAAATCCGAATAATATGTATGTGCATGGGCATATGGGTGATATTGATAAAGGGAAGTGTTCGGTGGTTTTACCACATTATCCAGTAACCGGTCACATATATGAATCCGGTGACTTCGGTCACATATATGAATCCGATGACTTTGGTCACATATTATGAATCCGGTGACTTGGTCATAATTATCCGTGGCCATGCCACAAAATTATAAGGGCGATGTGCATGTTGACTGCAGAATCGCCTTCGATGGTATGTAATTTGATGGAGGGTCGATTTAGTAATCCCACGGTGTGATTGGTAGGTACGGTGGTGTATAGCGGATGGATATTTAGGTGGGCTCGGGATTGCATTTCATTTTTTTTATATGTACATGTGATTTAATCGATTATTATCTGATTTGCTATAAAATGGGCTTATGGCTAAATATGTTTTAAATGGGCTTAATGACTATGATCGATTGGGCTTTTAGTGTAATGTTACACATTGAGTCTGTTGACTCACCCTTTATGGGATATATTTTCAGGTGATGCTTAGCGTGATGGATCGGGTCAGCGAGGACTACGTGGTGGCCATTGCTCAATTCAAGATAATCAATTATATTTTAATTAAACTTACTACGCTTTTCTTTTATTATTTAGGATTTATTTTGGGTTATGTTATTTTGTAATAAGGCCGATATGAACTGCTTTTAATTTTTACGCTTTAGATTTTTAATTTGCTACGCTCAAATATTTACTAAATAATTAAATGATTTCAAAAAATAACTTAAACTGTTTTGACACCTAAACACCTATGGTTTTCACAATAATAATAAGTTTTAAATTTGGTTTTCTTTTAACTTATAATCTTTTTCATAAAAATAACGTTTTAATGAGACACCAACTTATATAAACACCATTTACAACGCGACCACTAAGTAGATCCATTGTATAACGAAACCATTATATTTTCTTATAAAACAAAACGAAAATTAATTGAAGATTTACTCGAGGAACATACCAGATCCGGTCAAGGCTTGTGGGCCAGGTTTGGGGTGTTTCAGCCTTAGGTCATCCCTTAATATCTTAAGAATCACAAAACTAAAACATGCTTCTACTTATTTCCATGAATAATGTTGAATTCTAATGCATGTATGTACACATCTATCTACAAACTTATTAATAATTTGGATAAAATTGAAAAAAATTCACGAATTTTTAATTACCTCTCTTCTATTATATAATGTAACAAATTGAATTAAATAATTTACTCACAAAGAAAAAAAATTCATAAATGATCATTCAAAATTTGTACAACTCAAAGAATCTATTTCACAAAAACATACCACAATTCACTAGTTGTTAATCAAATCATGTTCAAGCACCATGTAACAATTAAAATAAGAAAAATAAAACAAAAACAGAACCATAAAAAAATAATTGACTAAACATGCAAATTTTCTATTAATGCCCCCAGACTTAAATTACACATTGTCCCCAATGTTTATACCTCAAAAAAAGATAGAAGGATTACCAAACTTCCCTGAATATTGTGAGCACTCATCAATGTAGTTAAGGTCATTAACGTCCTCGTTGAATATCGAGTTTGTCGTGTAATTCTCGAGTGAGTGGCCTACATAGAAAAACACAAAACACACCAAAAACAAAGTATGCAATAATAAGAAAATAAAAACAAAATAAAAACTATTAAAAAGAAAACTTATCAAATTTTGGGTGATCTGTATCCTTTCCATATAAGAACTTCCAAGAGGTACTCGATGTCAAAAAAAATCTAGTTTGAAAACAATTTTCTTGCACAGCAAAAAATTAAAATTTTGAAAATCAATCGATTTGTGATATTTATAACAATAAACCTTGAATCGAAGTCATACTTGTGCTTTCAGATAAGTAGATCCTTGACATTTTCTGGCTTTGAACCAAATGATCTTCTCCACTATTCTCGTACCAAAAATTGCTTTGAGTGTGGGCTTGAACCAATCAAAACAAAACATAGAACTAGAAAAAGTTTTCTTTACTTTTGGGGTGAAAAAAAAATTCTCTCTTCAAAATAGAAATTGATATAATTGTTATTTCGGAAAACTATATATATAGTTGAGAATAAATGCTCTCTATTTCTCTACAGAGTAATAATATCCTCAAGTTGTGTTAATAGCTCTACTAGGGCTATCTATTTATAGGGAGAGAATGTAGAACCTTTGTTGAATTGTAAAAGTTTATTTCAAATAGAAAAACAACTTCCTAGTCCAACTAGAAGAGGGAGAAGGGCTAATAGGGTGTGCTTCCCCTTGTATGTATTATGATGGGGATTTAGGCCTCTCATTGTATTTTGTCTAATTGTATGTGCTTTTTGGACTTTTAACCCAACATTTTATAATTTAATCCAACCCAATACATATTTTCTATTTTCCAAAATAAACATTAATTTTCCAATTAAATAATTTTTTCATTCCAATTTTACACCCGATAAAATTATGACATTTTTACCCCTGATAAAATTACCAGGAAAATATATTCAATATTTCACAACTCAACTTGTTCACTATGACCGATTTATTTTAATTTTCAGGCTTTATAACTGCTCAAAAATATAAACTCTTTCTTCCAGTCATTTCTAAGTAATCCATATATATTTGCAAATTGATCATTTCTCATTTTTATTTTCATTTCCATTTCCATTTTTTTAGAAACCCACATTCATTTCCAAATGATTCCATTTCTCCATTTCGGAGAAGACCATAATAATTTTTGAATGTTTTCCATTTCTTTATTTCTATTCATTATGTTCATTTTGGTTCAATAGGCAATTCATTTCTGGTTTCAACGAGCTAGCAGAAGAACTGATTGCACATATGTAATTAGGGCTCAAATAATTTATAATTAAGTTTCATATTTTCGCCTATTAATTATAAACTCATTTAGTCATGAAGTCATTCAACTATAGTATCATGACCGAGCTCTCCCTAACGACATAGCATTACGAAAGCAATTATTCAATGCTCGCCCAATGACCTTATCCTAAGTATGTTACCCTCATAGTATATCATTGATCTCTTTGGGATAATATCCATTCTTCCAATATGATCCTATGTTATCTTATGGTAACCATTTAATCTTCCTTCATGAAAATTCAATCACTATACCAAATAATGATAAAGTCATCCATTACAAAGACGAACGACCCATGGCCATGTTTACATTTCATCAACCATGTAATGCCTATAAGAGGATATCATTTACCCATGTCTCGGGTTATGAATTTCCATGTTGTGAATGACGCTACATATTGCAGAAGTTGGACACCCAACACACCAACTTTCGGTTCTTTATATATTCGATTTTAGACTTTTACTTACATCAAAGTGTACAAGTCACACATACATAGTCCGCTATCCACTTAGGATTTAGGTATGACACACTATGAATGTCACAAACAAATAGATCCATAAACAGATTCAAGATCTATTCTACTATGGTCCACTCCGATGTATTATCCGTCTAGTCAGTTCCATCTATATCTCTATATTTTGGGAGTCATTCGCTCCAATGCCCAAGACAAAACATCTCCCCAACTAGACTTGATAGAAAACATATTACTCTTTCAATCGATTTGCTCATTTCTGATTAAACTAAGGAAATGTTTAGGTTTGTATACTAATACAAGTGGTCTTTCTGTATTATGATCCGGCCACGTAATACTACTAAATATTAGTTAAATAGTAGACAACTAGAGAGCAACATTACTTAACATTTTTCTTTGCGTGCAAAAACCATGTGAAGAGAATATGTAGAGTATTAATGTAATTCATGAATAATCATTTGTTCTTTATGACTAGAATAAGAACCCCTTGGCGTTTGAGCATATTGTCATTGTCTTATTTTTTACCTTCTAGATAGCCACATCATGGGACACTTCCTCTCAAAGCATACTGAACTCTACAACTCGTTACTATAGCTTCAAGTATCACAAACTCAATGTCGCCATAAGTCGTAGATACCCAAACTTCAATTCCCATTTTGAATTGAAAATAAGTATGTTCATTAAGTTTGTCAGTTGGATCATCTTCAACAATAGTTGAAAAGTGTGTCGGCTCCTCCACACCTTCACTTAGTTCCCAATTTAGCTATTTCTCTATCTCTAATTTTACACCTACTCCCTCTCCTACTCTTATTCCTAAGCCTAATCCTATGTTTAACTCATCATGCTCAGTAATAGTGGAGTGGACCTTTTCCTTAACTCGGTAATATCATGCTCAGCCTATTCCATCAGAGTGTTCGTTACAGTTCAGCCTTGGACGACTTCCACTATTTGCTCACTTAGTATACTCGATGAGGCATGGTTTTTCATCCACTGGAAAATTTGGTCTAATCGACCATGTATTTGGTGCACATCAACCTGTAACGTATGCACACTTTTCTCAAGTTTACTCATCTGAATGGTTTGGTAGTGATCTTTATTAGGCTTTTCCAAATGCTTACCCCATCCTCATAATATGAGGAATACATATCATACGTCGAGTTACTACGTACCTATTTTTTTTATTTTAACCATATTTTTCATACACGTAACCATAAAAATCACAAGGATACTTGTATCCTTGCCTCTCATAGTTGTTGTCATAAATCCAATGGTTCATTGAATCTTCATTTGTCGAATTCAATTGATCTTCATAGTTGTATCGATCACTCAACCACCAATATCCATTGTTATTAAACATGATTAAGCTAAATCTTCACCAAGGTAAATGAAATTAAAAACATAAAAATAAAACACTATATAGAAAAAAAAAACAATATCTAATTTGCCATTCTTTTGACTAATATCACTTCAAAAGTAACTAAGCTGACTACGTATTTACACCTCCGCAATCCCTGGCAATGACACCAACAATTTGACCATCAGGCACTTGTACATAGAAAATAAACAATTTTATAAAGTAATTTAAAATTGCGATTTTAACTACAAGTGTACAGTGCCAATTATAATATTTTTAGTGTCAATAAGACACTTGAGTATGCCAAGGATCGAACCCAAAGGATTGCCAAGTGGGTGAATATGTTTATCATGTTAATTACAAGTTAATCAATTATTAATCTAATCAAGTTGGAAATCATTAGTGCAAGTTCAAATAGAAACTTGTTTATAAACTAAATTTAAATTATTAATTAAACTAACTAATCTAATTTTCTCCCATTTTGTTTTAGAAAATGTAAATGATAAACCAATGGTCGATTGATTAGTTAATCATTAACTAAGCTAATAAATCTATACTGATTATATTGATTGTCACTTTTAGTTAGGAATCATCTCTTGGTTTCATCCTAAACTAAAAGATACCACCTAGGTTCCCCTCTTGGTCTTGCCTAAGCGTATTGATCTCCTCTTAGTCTCACTGTTCGGTACAATTATATTGAACTATCTAAGGATAAACTCTCTCTTAGTCTCATTTATCTAGATTTTCAACTTGAGGCATCAATTCTTGTGTATTAAGCATTCTGGTATAATTGAACAATCAATACATCAAACATAAAAATTAGCTTAACTAACAAATAACTAATCAAACAACCATAAAAAAATTTAGCACATGATCAAACTTCTTAAGAGGCATTTTATAAACACATGGTAAGCATAAAATAAGAGTAAATAGTTTGAGAAATGTTCATTTGATTGATGGAAATCCAATGAAGTCCAAGAGTTTGGTCATCTCCCTTTTACATAGTTTTCAAAAATGAAGAAGAAAGGAAAATAAAATAAAATAAAATCTAAAAATAAAGAGAAAAAAAACCTAATCTAAGAGTGAAAAAAAAACCTAGCCCTAAAACTATGGAAAATTAAAAGAAACTATCAACCATGGAAAACAAAAAGAAATTATCAACAAACAAAATTTGAAAACAAAGGCTTATGAATCTGTATTTATAACCTACTAACATTTAACCTGACATTGACCATTATGCCTTTAAATGAGAAATAGACTTAAACTTGTTTTGACATAAAATTGCCCTTTCAAATTTTTTACTCATTAGGCAACAGTATCTCGATACCCACAATAGTCTTGAAATGAGTGGTCTTGGAATGTCTCAGTAGCATCATACCCATTAATTGGTATTGCGATATCACTGTATCTGGTCTCGATTCTCTTCTTTTTAACATTATCAAGGGTACCACAAGTTTCATGTTTTGATATCACGATACCTCATCTAGGTGATGTTGTCTTCACGTTCGGGCCACTATTGACTCTTTTCAACACTCAATCAACTTGTTAGGTTCCCCATGGCATGATTGGCCAATTTGGGTATAAAAATGAATTAAAACTAATAAAAACATTTTATTAATGATAATACTAAAAATTAAGAAAAGTAATGAAAAGAAATTTAAATTGCTCGAGAATAAACTCTTTATGTGTAATGGAGAGCATAATTTGTCGTATCAAATTACGATAGATCAACTGTGCCAGGCACTCCATAAAAAATGGCATGGTAGAGGGAAGGAATTGAACCTTGTTAGACATGGTTCAATCGATGTTAAGTTATTCGAAGCTGGCAGTTTCTATTTAAGGGTATGCATTACAAATGACTTCTTATATTCTAAATAATGTACCAACTAAGGTAGCATCTAAAACTCCATACGAATTATGGAACGATGGGAAGCCAAATCAAATCATTTAAGGATTTTGGGATACTGAACCCACGTATTAGATGAAGATATGAGGAAGTTGGATTTAGGGACAAAACCATGTAAGTTTTTGGGATATTCCAAGGGATCAAAGGGTGGTGTGTTTTATAACTCGAAAGAGAAAATAATGATAATGTCAACTCACGCAACTTTTGGGAAATACACAAAGCTTGATTAAAACGGTTCGAGAACCAACTCTTAATAGTAGACCTACAAATATCAGTAACATAGGGAACTCCGCCGCTGTGGGAGGGTTTGTTATAGGCTTGAGTTCTTCCAATCTGGTGAAAGTGTTCTAAACACTGAGTCTGTCAAACAGGAAGATAATGACTCACTTACATTTGATGAAGCGATGTAGAACATTGATTCCAAACCTTGGGAAATAGCTATGAAAGATGCGATGGATTCTGTGTAGTCCAACTCAGTATGAGAACTTATAGACTTACCAAACCCATAGGGTGTAAATGGATTTATAAGAAGAAAAGAAATACGGATGGAAAAATCAAAACTTTTAAGGCTAGACTTGTAGCAAAAGGTTATACTAAAAAATACGATATCAATTATGAAGAAACCTTCTCTCAAATTATCATGCTCAATTCAATTTGCATACTGTTATCCATTACAATGACTCTTGATTATGAGATCTAGCAAATGGATGTCAAGACAACATTCTTGAATGATTATTTTGAAGAGAGCATCTATATGATGCAACCCACCAGATATATGCTAAAGGAAACGGGCATAGAGTTTTCAAACTGCTTAGATCCATATATGGACTTAAGCAAGCATCTCACTTATGGGATCAAATATTTGATCAAGTGATCAAAACTTTTGGATTTGAGCAAAACATTGATGAACCTTGTGTTTATGAATGTATTGGGGATGGAAAGGTGGTCTTTTTTATTCTATTTGTCGATGACATACTACTCATTGGAAATGTAGTAGGGACATTGTCATCAGTTAAATTGTGGTTAACTTAACAATTTAGCATGAAGGACTTAAGAGTAACTAATTTTGTTCTTAATATTCGAATCCTAAGGGATCAAAAGAACAAAGTGATAACGATATCAAAATAATCATACATAGACAAGTATTGGACGTTATGCAATGAACAATTCTAAGAAGGGAACTCAACCTTCTATATCGGGATTTCATCTTTCTTTGGATGACTATCCTAAGACAGCAAAAAAAAAGAGAAAATATGTAAAATGTTCTTTATGCTTCTATAGTAGGGAGTCGCATGCGTGCTTTGTTATTGATCGAATTTGAATGTATTAATGTCCAGAGTGTGAATATTGCAGCAAAAGATAAATATAAATGAGGTGGTGTTTGTATCAGGTTGTAATATTGTTGCAATAGAGTAGGTGGGTACTCAGAGGATCGTACCCAAAGGAGGCTAGTATTAGATCAATTTTAACCTAAACAGCAAAAGATCTAATTAGTACTTAAAATAGGTTATATTACGAAAATATAGATAATTAGAATTTTTAAGGTTTTTATAATAAAAGCAATAACAATAAGTAAATAAGTATCGAGAAATTAGAAAATTGGAATTGATCAAATCTAATAATGGGTGATTAGCTCAATTCAGTAATCTTCATCAATTGTCACTTTGGATTCCTCATCAATAAACTAGGCGATATCCTAGTAGGATCTTCTGATACATTCACTAGAAAAACAAGTTAGCAAGTACTACTTATCTTCCAACCTCACAGTCCGAACCAATTTGAGGTTAAGGTGTTCACGGATAAGCCATACCAATTTTAGGTTAATTTCCACCTTGATAACTTCCTAGGGTCATCAATCCTAGGTTTTAGGTTCTTCCTTTCCCAAAAAGCTAATCCGTTGAGTAATCTTACAAAATAGTTAACAAATCATACCTCCATTCGCTAATCCCCCATAGAGGGATTAAGAACAA
The DNA here is from genome assembly GCA_025506655.1 of Gossypium rotundifolium. Classification (NCBI taxonomy): domain Eukaryota; kingdom Viridiplantae; phylum Streptophyta; class Magnoliopsida; order Malvales; family Malvaceae; genus Gossypium; species Gossypium rotundifolium. The sequence goes on along the minus strand of CP106725.1, from coordinate 43,145,179 downwards.
TTGCTTGATAAATTCTGTAAATAATTAAGAATGAAAGTGAATGTAATGCCCTAAATTCTGAACAATTGTTTGATAAATTCAGCAAATAATTAAGTCTTTATATCTGTGGTTAAGTGCTATGTTTATGTCTTTGAGATTAGGGGTTCAAGTATTCTCGCTTGAAATTTTTCTGTTTATTTTGGTTTAATCCCTATCCTTGAACTCCTAATTTAAATTTATTTTTGTGTTAATCTGTGTCAAGAAAGAGCCTACTGGTTCAATGGTTGATCTTCTACATTTCCCTAGATTATGTGTTCGAGTCCTGTGTGGCCAATGTGGAGGAATATTTTGTGTTATGTCATTAAGTTGGTTCTAATTTTTTACTTTTTTTGTTTTGAATTTTTAATTAACTTATTTTTTTCCGTTTCTTATTTCTTTCCCTTTTTCTTTTGCCCCTTTTCTTTCCTTCTCCTTCCTTTCTATATCGTTTCCTTCTATACTCCTCTTTTGCTTTGAATTTATTTCTGTTAATCTTGCTACTACTCTATCGAAAGAGTTGCATATTTTTTCATGTTCGACTGAAAAGTATCAGTGTAAGTTTTATAGTTGAAACATTGTGAATTCTACTCTCACTCGTTGTTTCCAATTTGGTGTTTCCTTATTTTAGGCAAAGGCCTTGAGAATAATGATTTCTCCTACATTAGTAGTTTGTGAATTGATGTAGCGCGCATGGTAAGTGTTTGAATTTATGAATTGAGTTTTGATGCTGAATCTTTCGACGTGTCTTGGGTTTCGTATGTGAATTATAACGTTTTAATTGCAAATAGTTGTTTATTTAGGTATTGGATTGCTGTTTTTGGGCTTTGGGTTCACTTCAATCGCTTCTACATCAGAATCACCTCAAGTGTGTAACGAAACCCAACTTTCTATAAGTTTTGAACGCTAATAAACAGGGCTGCCGATGCCACACGACTATGTGCCAAGTCGTATGGTAGGCCATGTGGGTCACACGACCATGTGTCAAGTCAAGTGACAGGCTGTGTGACTTACTATTTGTGAATTAGAGTCACACGGGCCAGGGAAATGGGCGTGTGTCCAGGTCGTATAACTCACTATTTCTGAATTAGAGTCACACGGGCCAGGGACACGGGCGCGTGTCCATGTCAAGTAACTCACTGTTTTGGAATTAAAGACACATGTTCCATGGACACAGGAGTGTGTCCAGGCCGTGTAACTCAAGATTTTGGAATTAGAGTAACACGGGCGAGTAACACGGGCATGTGAGAGATTTTTGTGTTTTGAGTCATACGGATGTATGCTTAGCCGTGTACTTGCCCTTGTAACTCACTATTTTGAGCCACACGGTCGTGTTCCAAGCCGTGTGTGGCAAGGAGTGAGCCACAAGAGTGTATGATTGGCCATGTAGACCAAACGGGCCAGCCTCCAGGCTATACGAGTCCACACCAGTGTATGGGCTAAAATCCTAGATTTTTTGTTAAGGTTGTTGTAATAGCCCAAAATGAGGCCTAGTCAGAATAGTGGTTTTAAGACCATAAACTCGAAGAAAAAATATTTAATTTATGATTGTTTTAGAGTCTATGGTATGTTTGGGTGATGATGTGCAAATTTTGTTAAGTAATTTCTATCGATAAAGTGCCCAATTTTATTATTAGGATTAAATTGCATTAATTGCAAAATATGAGTTCTAGAACATAAGTACTTGATTTAAATGGGGGCTTAAATTAGATGCCTTTAAATGGCAGATAGGCCATCATATTTTGTTATGGACAAAACTAGTCATGGAAGGGTAAAAATTGAATGTTTATAAAAAAAAGGGCATTTTTGTCATTTGGGTGTTTTAAGGCATAAAAGACAAAATTGAAACCCAAAACTCTGCTCATTCTCTTCTCCATGCTGTCAAAATTTGCAAGAAGCCATGGCTAGGGTTTCAAGCTTTTTCAAAGCTCAATTGTAAGTGCATTTGAGCCCCGTTTTTAATGTTCTTCGTATTTAACCTTTCTATTTTTACCATTTATTTGCATGAAAAATGAATTTTAAAAATTTACCCATGCTAGATATTTGTGCATTTTTATGTTTAATGGTAGAATAAGGGTGCACGAGGTTAGGAGAACAATTTTTGCTAAGTGATTTTCATTGAAAATGGTTAAAACGGGTTAATTAGGAAAAGCTGTAAGTGCTCCTAAAAGTGTGAAATAATAAGAATTTGAGGTTTCTTTGGAAGAGAAAAAGGTTCGGCTGACCTTTAATTTTATAGACATTGGATAAAATCATATTACAAGCCTAGGGGTAAAAATGTAATTTTGAAAAAGTTTAGGGGCAAAATTATAAATTTTTTGTAGTATGATTTTTGTATTAAAATGAGTAATGTGAGTGATAATTAAGTGAAATGTGACATTTTAGATTAAAGAAATCAAGATTTGGACCCAATAAGGGGAAATGTCAATCAAAATGACCAATTCGTTCGAGGTAAGTTCATATGGTTAGTCTATAGTGAACGATTATTAAATTTGAATTGAGATGATGTATTATTTTATATATGTTTGTTATCTAATCATGACTTTATGCAAGTACGAGATTGGATTGAAGGATTAATCATGAGAAATACAGGGTCAAGTACATTCGTACTACGACTCGTGATGAATTGACGGAAAAGACCATGGTTGGACCATGGCAGTGAGTATGCCAGTGTAAGACCATGTCTGGGACATGAAATTGGCCTCAATTTGTGTCAGTGTAAGACAATGTCTGGGACATGGCATTGACACCGAGATGAGTATGAGCTAGTGTAAAACCACGTCTAGGACATGGCATCGGCATGGACAGAGGAGAGTCAGTGTAAGACCATGTCTGGGACATGGCATCGCACTAATATGTGATCCTATAACACCCCAAACCCCATCAAAACACTACGACCGAATCTGGCATGTCACAGAGAAAGCTTGTTTTTGATAAAACCAGTTGTTGACTTAAGTTGAAAAAAAAAACGTCTTGTTTTATGGAAATCGAAGTTGGTTTGAATCAATCACTTAAACCGTTTCGAATTTTTTTTAAGAAAATCGAGTTAACTTGTTGATATTATAAGTTCGTCATTTACCCGATGGTAAAGTTTTAGAAAAATCCCGAAAATCCATTAAGGTTTGTGAAAACATTCATTTTATTGACTATTTTCCATTTTAAACGTGTTTTAATGTTTAATGCAAATTCAAAGGTTGTCAACGAAATAAATAATCCCGAAATAAGAATTTAGATGGCCTTATTACAACCAAAACCAAATTTAATGAAAATCTAAACCCGAAATAATAATTTAAAACAAAACCCAAAATATCGTGCATGGCCACCTTGAGTCCGTCTCGGCTCCCCATCCGCGATCTAAGAATCATCTGCAAAATTTAAAGGAAGGGGTGAGCCACCAAGACTCAGTGTATAAGTCCCCATCCCAAAGATATAAGCCCTTACACAGTTTCATAAGTGAATATGCATATCATGCAACCCAAAACATAACCATCCGAAACTCCTTTGCCTACCCCGTGTGGTCAAAACCACTGATGGTAAAACCATTGGTGACCGAGGTCACAAATAATATATGTGCAGTCAAAACCACTAGTGACCGGAGTCACAAAGATAGATATATGTGGTACCAAACCACTGGTGGTCAAAACCACTGAGACTTAGTCACAATATTATAATAAGCGGGGCCAACCTACTGTGTGGTCAAAACCACTGGTGACAGTCTGAAATTATACCTTCCCCCTCTTCTCAACACTCGTTTTATGAACATACTTTTCATGGCATAATAATCATGCTTATCATACAGAAATATCATGGAATGGCATATGCAGATTCAACACAGGCATTTAACGATAGTCAATCAAAGTGGACTTACCCGGAGTCCTCATTTTTTTTTTACCCACAAGGGTATCATACCGATTTCAACAGCTATTCCAGCTTTTGGCAATGTACATGATAAAACATATTAACGTATGAAGTGTGTAAGAGTTACACACCTAATTACTCGTAACATGACGCTATCTATGTCTACCTTGTCGTTAATCGACACTATCGCTATCTACCTACTGCTTTGCTTAGATGCCGGCCCACACCCAGGTGGCCAATCACGAATAGCCAACACAGCCCTCTTCTTGAACTTTGGGGCTAGGGTCTCAGATTTAACCCCTCCTAACGCTTGGTTAGCCTTCGAACCATAACACACCTTATCACTAAATCGGGTTAAAGCAGTGAAACAAATCGAAAGAGATTAACGATTTAGGCTAAGGCCCTTACCTAGATCGACAACTCTCGAAGCTTTTAGGCTTGATCTACAAGCCAAACGAATCCCAAAGAACAAAAGAATGTGGCCACCCTCTTTCCTACAATCGGCCAAATGTCCACACATAAAACCAATTAGCCTTCGGCTTTGGCAAAAAAACCCGAAAGAGAAGGATAAAAACCCAGAGGCAATCGCTTACCTTAACAGGAGATCCGATTAACCCCCCAAAAGAAATCGACACTAGCATTGAAGATGAGGAAATTTGACAAATCAGAAGATAAGATGTAAGAACAAAAAGAGAGCCCAAGAGAGAAAATAAGAATACGAAATTGAAGGTGATTCTCCAAAGAAGAAACTCACCAGAACGAATGTTGACGATGCTTCGATCTCGAACCAAAAGAAATGGAGAGGAGAAGATAGTTTCGGCCTAAAAATGATGAAGAGAAGAGGTAGTTTTGGCTCTTAAGGAAAAGGATAGAAACAAGAGAAAGTGACTAGGGTATTCGGCTATCACAGAATGTAGATGAGAAAAAGAAAAAAATGATGAGTGTTAGATGCGGCTATAACCAAGATGAGAGAAGAGGAAAAGGTTTAAGTATTTCGGCACAAGAGATATTGAGAGAAGAAAAAGAAATCGAAAGAGAGGGGAAATGTTGATTTCGATTTTGGAACAAAGTTGGAGTAAAAGTGTGGAGAGAATTTGGCGCTTACTTTTGAGAGAAAGAAAATGAAGAATCGGCACAAATGAAATGGGAGGAAAAAAAAGTTTTGAATGCCCCCTACTAACCGAATATACACCATTCACCAAAGCCAAAACCACCTTCAGCCACCAACCTCACTTAGCACTCAAAACCGAAAAATGGAAGGAACCCACACCCAAGTTTCAATACACCCCTAAACCCCTAAGAACCGAATGCTCCTCTTACCCAAAACACCTTCAAAATTTTGGCTAAACACACCCCCTTCTCAATCCCTTTGGTTTCTCCTTGATTTTCTCCTGACCAACCATTCAAACAAGTTTGAATAGTTCAAACACCAACATTTTCTCTCCTCCAACCATTCAGATGTGTTGACTCCTTCAACATATATCCATCAGAGTCCATCCAGAGCACATCTCCTCCCCTGTCTAGGCGTCAAAAAGAATAAGTAGAAAAAGAGTTCTTTGCAACTCGAACCAAGGCTCTCCCACTCTCCTAAAGTGTCAGTTCCTTGAGCACTAAGTGGCACCTCCTTATCACTTCGCCAAGGCACTTCTTGTGCCAAAACTTGCCACCAAAAATCCTTAACACCTAACTCCTTCAACTCCCCCTTCCAAGCACCCAAAAATAAAATTTTTGCTATGGTTCTAGCCTACCCCAAAGCTCACACCTAGACTTTAGAACACCTAAGATTAGCATAACAACCACACTATCTACATACAACAGATAAAATGCAAAGTCCCCGATTTAAGGATGTTACAGTTTTACCCCCTTAAAAATAATTTCAGCCTCAAAATTACCTAGTCAAAAGAGTTGAGGGTATTGCCGCTGCATCACATCCTTTGGCTCCCACGTGGCCTCTCCAATCCCATGATTCTGCCATAACACATTCACTAAAGCAACTAACTTCCTACGTAAAACTTTGACATCCCGATCCAGGATCTGCACCGGCTCCTCCTCAAAAGACAAATCTAGGTTTACTTCTATCTCTCCCACTGGCACAACATGCGATGGATCTGAGCGATAGCGTCTAAGCATTGAAACATGAAACACGTCATGGATCTAACTCAATTCTCATCGGCAACTCGAAATGATAAGCTCATCGGTCCCACACGCTTCAACACCTTATACGGCCCGATGAACCTAGGGCTCAGCTTGCCCTTTCGACCAAATCTCAACACCTTCTTCCACGGGACACCTTCAGAAAAACTTTGTCACCCACTGCAAACTCTATATCCCTCCGCTTGAGATCGACATAAGATTTCTGTCTGTCCGAAGCTTCCTTCAGACGAGCTTGAATCAGCTTAACCTTATCCTCTGTTTCAGTAACCAACTCTGGACCCAACAGTTGATGCTCACCCAACTCTGTCCAACACGTAGGAGTGCGACACCTCCGCCCATACAACGCTTCATACGGTGCCATCTAGATACTTGCCTGATAACTGTTGTTGTACGCGAACTCTGCCAATGGTAGAAATTCCTCCTAACTACCTCTGAAATTCAAAACACAACCCATTGGCATGTCTTCTAAAATTTGGATTACCCTCTCTGACTGCCCATCTGACTGCGGATGAAATGCCGTACTGAAATCCAACCTTGTACCCAATGCTTGATACAACGCTTTCCAAAACCTTGATGTGAAACGAGGATCCCTATCTGAGATAATCGACACCAACACTCCATGAAGTCTCACGATTTTTGCTACATAAAATTTAGCAAACCTTTGAAGTGAGTAATCAACCCGAACTGGTAAGAAATGAGGTGACTTTGTCAAACGATCAACAATCACCTAGACCGAATCCTTCTTGCTAGGCGTGAGGGTTAGCCCAGTGACGAAATCCATCGTAATCCTTTCCCACTTCCACTGTGGAATCCTTACCGACCGCAATGTAATTCAAGGTAACTAATGTTCATTTTGACTCACGACACGCCGCACAATTACTTACAAATTTCATTACCTCTCGCTTGCATCCGCCACCAAAAGCTGCTCCTCGTATTCCTAGACATTTTACTACCTCCAGGATGCATAGCATATAGGCTGCTATGAGCTTCCTGAAGAATCCTCTGCCTTAATTCAACATCTCTCGGCATACAAACCTTTCCTTGGAAACACAGCACACCCTCACTGCTCAAGGTATAACCTTTCAATCCACCATTCTGCACTTGCAAATATTGAGTACTTAAGTCTTCGTCCACTAGCTGTTTTTCCTTAACCTGGTTTACCCACGTGGGCTTCACTTGCAATTCCGCTAACAGACTTCCGTCATCACACAGACTAAGATGGGTAAACATTGCTCTCAAGTCCGCTACCACCTTGCGGCTCAACGCGTCAGCTACTACGTTAGCCTTACTCGGATGGTATTCAATCGAACAATTGTAATCCTTCAACAACTCGATCCACCTTCGCTACCTTTTAATTCCTTCTGAGTCAAGAGGTACTTCAAACTCTTGTGGTCCGTGTAGACGATCGACTTCTCCCCATAGAAGTAATGCCTCCAAATTTTTAGAGTGAAAACCACTACAGCCAACTCCGGATCATGCGTCGGGTAATTCCTTTCGTGAGGTCTCAACTGCCGAGACGCATACGCCACTACTTTCCCTATTGCATCAGTACACATCCCAAATCGGTATACGACGAATCATAGTAAACCGTAAATTCCTTCCCTGCCTCAGACTGAATCAAAATCAGAGCTCTTGTCAGAATCCTCTTTAACTTGTCAAAGTTTCCCTGCTGTTTGTCGGACCATACGAACGAAACTTGTTTTCTTAGCAACTTTGTCAATGGCACGTAATCAAAGAAAACCTTTCTACAAACCTTCTGTAATATCCTGCTAAACCCAAAAAACTCTGAATCTCTGCTATAGACTTCAGTGGTTTCCAATCTAATACCGCTTCAATCTTCTGAGGGTCCACCCTAATCCCCTCAGCTGATACCACATGACCCAAGAAAGTTACCTCCTTCAACCAGAACTCGCATTTACTAAACTTTGCGAACAACTACTTTTCCTTCAGAATTTGTAAAACCACACGGAGATGCTTATCATGTTCCTCTTCTAATTTTGAGTACACCAAGATGTCGTCTATAAACACCACGATGAATCGGTCCAAGTACGGCTGAAACACTCGATTCATCATGTCCATAAATGCTGCCAGTGCGTTAGTCAACACAAACAGCAGTACTAAGAACTCGTAGTGCCCATAAGGAGTGCAAAACATTGTCTTATGGATATCAGCCTCTTTACCTTAAGCTGATGGTACCCCGACCTCAAATCAATCTTAGAGAAAAATGACGCCCCCTTCAGTTGATTGAACAGGTCATCTATCCTCGGCAACAGATACTTATTCTTAATTGTCAACTTATTCAACTGATCGTAATCTATACATATCCGCATTGTTCCGTCTTTCTTCTTAACAAAAAGTACAGGCGCTCCCCAAGGTGATACACTAAGCTGGATAAAACCTCGATCCAACAACTCCTGAATCTACGCTTTTAGCTCTACTAACTCCTTCGGTGCCATTCTAGACGGGGCAATAGACACTGGTGCTGTTCTTGGTAGCAAATCTATCCCAAACTCAACTTCACGATCGGGAGGCAGACCCGGAAGCTCCTCTAGAAATACATCAGTAAATTTCTTCACCGTTCGGATGTTTCCTATAGCTATTTCCTTAGCCTCCAATACACAAACATGAACCATAAACGCCTCACATCCCTTCCTCACCATCTTCTCGGCCTTCAACATGGATACCACATTGGATAAAAAATTTCTTCTATTACCTATCATCACCACCTCTTCACCCTCAACGGTTCTTAATACCATGTGCTTAGCCGCGCAGTCTAAACTTGCTTGGTATTCCACTAGCCAATCCATCCCTAGGATCAAATCAATTTCTCGAATGGCAGTTCCATCAGATCAGCCAGAAACATTACCCCCTTGGAGTTCTAGGGGTACATCCCTATACAGTTTGTTTACTTCTACAGAGTGACCTAGAGGGCTAATTACAGTCATCTCCCTAGAAGAAATCTCATAAGCTAAGTCCATAGTTCCCACTATACTACTAGCAACATAGAAGTGCGTCGATCCAACATCTATCAAAGCAAGATAAGGCAATCCAAAATTAAGAACGCATCTGGGTTATGACGTCCGGCAAGTCGCCTCCTCTCGACGCCTGCAAAGATAGACCAACCCAGTCGTCTTGCATCAAGATTCCCATCACCTCTTTTCGGTGCTCCACGACCTCGACCAGAACCATTACCTCCCCTAGCCGGACCGCGACCCCTCTGTGGTTGCTGGCCATCCCTCCTAAATTGTGTATGTCCCTGACCCTTAGGCTGGATCCTAGCTGACCTCTACGGACAATCCCTTACCCGGTGCCCTATTGACCCATACTCGAAGCACCTTCTATTTCTGGTCCAACACTCTCCCGAATGAGACTTCCCACACTGAGCACACCGTGGCGGCCACTGGGTAGTAGCAGTAGGCTTTGCAGCTTGACTCGACCCACTATATCTAGCCCTTTTCTGTGAACTCCCGGCAGACCCTGATGACCTAGAACTCCTCTTAATCCAACTCCAATCTTGATTCTATCTCACCGACTATTTCATCTCCTCCGCAATCTTGGCCTTCTCTACCAAGACTGTAAATTCTCTCTCCTACTGTGGAGCAATCAACATTCGCAGCTCATCTCTCAGCCCGTCCTCAAGCCTAACACAACGCTCGTGTTTCGTAGCCACGATACCCCTAGCATAACGACTCACCAAGGAACTCGCCTCATATTCTGATACTAACTTATTCCCTTGAACCAGATTCAAGAACGCCTTCCGTTGAGCATCCATATAACCAGACCCGACATACTTCCTTTGATAAGCTATCTTAAAGAAATCCCAAGTGATGTCATTAGCTATTGCACCATCCCGGACCGTGAGCCACCACTGATAAGATTCATCCCGGAGAAGAGACACTATCCCTTTCAACTTTTCCTCTGCTGTAAAGTCTGAATCATCCATTATACGTTCAGTCGCCTCAAACCAGTACTCAGTTGTATTGGGAGCCACACCAGAAACACCCTGAAACACCTCTGCTCTACTGGCTAGGAGTCGCTCAGACACAGATTTTTGAACCCCCGTACCCCTACCAGTTCTAGCTACTCTCTCCAAAACTCGCAGCATCGCCGCGACACTGCATCATCACCACTAGTCTGATCTTGGAACTCAGCACCCACAGCTGGCGGCGGTGGTACCTCATCCTCTGACCCATGACCAGACCCTACTAGTTCGGACACAATCATCCTACCTCTACCACGCCCACGCCCTCAAGTGCTTATGTCTACGAATTAATCTGATTTAAGAATTTTATGCATTAGCTTTCTTCCACTAATTATTATAGAGCAGTCTTATGAGCAATTTACTACAGCAGTTATTCTCGCAAGTTCACACAATCCTATGGGCTTCAGTCTCTAAAGTAGATTTCTATTGCTAACATTCATATCTCAATCATTAGACCATATAAATAGCGATTAAGGGAACTTACCGTTGTGGATTGGTGCCGGAGACTCAAGTGCCATGCTTTCCCTTAAATATACAATTTCCATCAAATCATTTTGCAAAACCCCCCTTACTGATCACATTTTGGGCCTCGAGCCCACAGCCAAGCTTTTGAACCAGACTCTAATACCAAAATTGTAACACCCCAAAATCGGTCAAAACACTACGACTGAATCTGGCATGTCACAGAGAAAGCTTGTTTTTGATAAAACCAGTTGTTGATCTAAGTTGAAAAAAAAACATCTTGTTTTATGGAAACCGAAGTTGGTTTGAATCAATCACTTAAACCGTTTCAAATTTTTTTAAAGAGAATGGAGTTAACTTGTTGATATTATATGTTCGTCATTTACCCGATGTAAAGTTTTAGAAAAATCTCGAAAATACATTAAGGTTTGTGAAAACATCCATTTTATTGACTCTTTTCCATTTTAAACGTGTTTTAATGTTTAACGCAAATTCAAAGGTTGTCAACAAAATAAATAATCCCGAAATAAAAATTTAGATGGCCTTATTATAACTAAAACCAAATTTAATGAAAATCTAAACTTGAAATAATAATTTAAAACAAAACCCGAAATATCGTGCATGGCCACCTTGAGTCCGTCTCGACTCCCCATCCGCGATCTAAGAATCATCTGCAAAATATAAAGGAAGGGGTGAGTCACCGAGACTCAGTGTATAAGTCCCCATCCCAAAGATATAAGCCCTTACACAGTTTCATAAGTGAATATGCATATCATGCAACCCAAAACATAACCATTTGAAACTCCTGTGTCTACCCCGTGTGGTCAAAACCAGTGGTGGTCAAAACCACTGGTGACTGATGTCACAAATAATATATGTGCGGTCAAAACCACTGGTGACTGGAGTCACAAAGATAGATATATGTGTTACCAAACCACTGGTGGTCAAAACCACTGAGACTTAGTCACAATATTATAATAAGCGGGGCCAACCCATTGTGTGGTCAAAACGACTGGTGACAGTCTAAAATTATACCTTCCCTTCCTCTCAACACCCGTTTTTATGAACATACTTTTCATGGCATAATAATCACGCTTATCATACAGAAATATCATGGTATGGCATATGCAGATTCAACACAGGCATTTAATGCTAGTCAATCAAAGTGGACTTACCCGAGTCCTTCTTTTTTTTACCCACAAGGGTATCATACCGATTTCAACAGCTATTCCGGCTTTTGGCAATATACATGATAAAACATATTAACGTATGAAGTGTGTAAGAGTTACACACCTAATTACTCGCAACACGACGCTCTCTACGTCTACCCTATCATTAACCAACACTACCGCTATCTGCCTACTGCTTTGCTCAGATGTCGGCCCACACCTAGGTGGCCAATCGTGAATAGTCGACACAGCCCTCTTCTTGAAATTAGGGGCTGGGGTCTTAGATCTAACCCCTCCTAATGCTTGGTTAGCCTTCGAACCATAACACATTTTATCACTAAATTCGGTTAAAGTAGTGAAACAAATCGAAAGAGATTAATAATTTAGGCTAAGGCCCTTACCTAGACCGACAACTCTCGAAGCTTTTAGGCTTGAACTACAAGCCAAACAAATCCCGAAGAACAAAAGAATGCGGCCACCCTCCTTCCTACAATCGGCCAAACACCCACACATAAAACCAAATAGCCTTCGACTTTGGCAAGAAAACCCGAAAGAGAAGGATAAAAACCCTGAAGCAATCACTACTTACCTTAACAGGAGATCTGATAACCCCCCAAAAGAAATCGGCATTATCACTGAAGATGGGGAAATTCTGCAAATCAGGAAGAGAAGTGTAAGAATAAAAAGCGAGCCCAAGAGAGAAAATAAGAATACGAAATTGAGGGTAATTCAACCAAAGAAGAAACTCACCAGAATGAATGTTGACGATGCTTCAATCTCAAACCAAAAGAAATAGAGAGGAGAAGATACTTTTGGCCTAAAAATGATGAAGAGAAGAGGTAGTTTCGGCTCTTAAGGAAATGGAGAGAAACAAGAGAAAGTGACTAGGGTATTCGGCTATCACAGAATGTAGATGAGAAAAAGAAAGAATGATGAGTACTAGATGCAGCTATAACCAAGATGAGAGAAGAGGAGAAGGTTTAAGTATTTCGGCACAATAGATATTTACAGAAGAAAAAGAAATCGAAAGAGAGGGGAAATGTTGATTTCGGTTTTGGAACAATGTTGGAGTAAAAGTGTGGAGAGAATTCGGCTTTGACTTTTGAGAGAAAGAAAATGAAGAATCGACACAAATGAAATGGGAGAAAAAAGTTCTGAATGCCCCCTACTAACCGAATATACACCATTCACCAAAGCCAAAACCACCTTCAGCCACCAACCTCACTTAGCACTCAAAACTGAAAAATGGAAGGAACCCATACCCAAGTTTCGGTACACCCCTAAACCCCCAAAACCGAATGCTCCTCTTGCCCAAATCACCTTCAAAATTTCGGCTAAACACACCCCCTTCTCAATCCCTTTGGTTTCTCCTTGATTTTCTCCTGACCAACCATTCAAACAAGTTTGAATAGTCCAAACACCAACATTTTCTCTCCTCCAACCATTCAAATGTGTTGACTCCTTCAACATATATCCATCAGAGCCCATCCTGAGCACAACTCCTCCCTTGTCTAGGCGTCAAAAAGAATAAGCAGAAAAGGGGTTCTTCGCAGCTCGAACCAAGGCTCTCCCACTCTCTTGATGTGTCACTTCCTTGAGCACTAAGTGGCGCCTCCTTGCCACTTCGCCAAGGCACTTCTTGTGCCAAAACTTGCCACCAAAAATGCTTAACACCTAACTCCTTCAACTCCCCCTTCCAAGCACCCAAAAATAAAATTTTTGCTAAGGTTCTAGCCTACCCCAAAGCTCACACCTAGACCCTAGAACACCTAAGATTAGCACAACAACCACACTGTCTACATACAACAGATAAAATGCAAAGACCCCGATTTAAGGATGTTACAAATCCCATGTAAGACCATATCTGGGATATGGCATTAGCATCCTACCAGGTGTACGAGATATCCTGAACATCCCTAATATTACAAGTAGTTCAATAGCAAATTCAAGGAGTATGCTCAAGATAAGTAAGAGTAGGATATGTGAGTATTATGTCTAGGCACAAGTATGTATACGAGACTCATAAATAATGTGCTCGGATTATGATGCATTATTGATAAGGATGCAAACGAGTAAGATGTGTAACACCCCAAACCCGGTCTATGCATTAAGACAAGATTTAATATGTCACGCAAAACAGACATACATCTAGCCGTCTTATGAATTAAAGAAAACAGATCCTTGAAACTATTTTGGAAATGGAGTTTATTAAAAATCGAGGTTAATTTTTAGAATCTATGATTTAAGACGTATGCGATTATAAATTGAAACTTAGAAATTTATTGGTTAAAATTTTTACGAGAAGTTTAAAAGAGTTTAAAAGAGATTTGAAACAAGATTCTTAAAAGAATATTTACGTAAAATTTACGAGATAAAATATTTAAGAAAAACCCTTTTACACGAAAATTTTAAGAAATCATTTAATAAAAAATAAAATAGTCCCATTTAAGTATCTAATCATAATTAAAATCCATCCACGAGTAAAAATCCATAAAATAATACCAGAGGCCTTATTACATCATAACTGAAATAGTAATTAAAAGAAAATACTTTAAAGAAGTTCAAAGTTTATATAAACCATCATTCATAGTATGGCCTCCACGAAGTCATTCCCGGCCCAAGCCTCCACTATTGATCGTTACCTCAGAAGGGTAAAGAAAACGGGTAAATTACATAGAACTCAGTGTGTAACCCACTTAACTTTGTCCATTGGGCCAAAACCATTTAAGCATTTACTTTAGCTTGAGCCCATTTACAAATGTAATAATATAACAAATATAAAATGCATGTGTTATGCAATTCCCAACCAAGCCTAAATTTCCAACCGCTACACACCACCCGTACCAACCAGCACACCTGTGGGGAGCTTTAGTCACCCACCCCACCAACACACCAACTGGGCATTAAGCCATAAATTAAACTGGGCACGAAGCCATTAACTGGGCACAAAGCCATTAACTGGGCACAAGGCCATCTTCTCTTCATCAAATATCCCAACCTATGTAATCATGTATTTAAAATTCATAACTATTCATTCATATGATAATTTCCAACATAAGGCCTATAAAAGAATTATTACAGTCTGGCCTATATTACACTTTGGCCCATTTCACATTTTCGCCCATATCATCTCATAACACACTTGGCCAATTTTATCAAATAACTTATATGGCCCATTTATCACATGGGGCCCAAAATATCACTTTTTAAAATATTAGTCCATTAAGGGCGATTTCATAATTTTCACGATTTAATATCGTTTTCATGCACTTAACACTAAAGTGTTAATATACCATATTTTCCAATTTCACCAACTTTGCGGTTTTTAGTCTAATGCTTAATTTCAGTATAGTCATCTAACCCATGAGATAAGTGTGAGATTACACACCTGATTACGGTGAGGACTACACTTTCCCGATCGTCGATACCTAAATACGTATCACGCTTGATTAGTATACTAACACTTAAATTAAATCTACGCTAAAGTAGGCGATTTAGATTTTTACCCTCGAAATCTCGAACAACAACTATTTGTCGGTTCGCCCCCGTTGATGGTTCACAACCCGGTGGAAAATCTCGAATAGTTAATGGCTCTGAACTACGAACAACTTCGAATAATTGATTCTCCCCGGATGAGGGTCTACAACCCGGTGGAAAGTCTCGGATTGCCGAAATAGCCCTTGCTTGAATCTAGAGGGAATAGCAAATTCGCCCCTCTTTCGAACACTATTCACCACCCTTTTCGACCCTATCTTGTTTCCTCCATTGACAGAAGAATATTAGTTCAACTAATATTTTGAAATTTTAGTTTATAAGTTTTTAAGGGCGAAAATGGCTTACCACGAAATCTTACATTTCACGGAATGAAAATCGAGCAATACGTCCCTAAGATAAAATCGATTAGTAACCCATCTTTGACGAAATAACGAGTAATATGAGAGTCCTTGATATAAAACCTTACCTTAACACTTTGAACCGAATCTTAGTGATTCACGATAATTACGAACACTTCCAAGTTTCGGCCTTCTCTATATAACTATAAACACAAAAAGATTATCTAAGAGAAAGATAGAGGATACTTTCGATCAAAAGACCCTCCCAAATCAAAAGTAGATTCGGCAAAATAAAAGAAAATAGAAAAATAAAGAATCGAAGAGGGTTCTTACCAATTAATCAAAACGAGTGCAAAAAAAAAATGATTGATAAGAAAATATATATGAAGAGGGAGGTTCGGCCAAGAAGAAAAATGGAAGAAAATAATACTGGTAACATTCGACCATGGAGGAAAAGAGAAGGGAGAAAATGTGTTTGTGAGAATGAGCAAAATGGAGGAAGAAAGAAATAGAGGGTAGCAAAATGGAGGAAGAAAGAAATAGAGGGTGAGAGGTTTGTGTTTCAGTTTTTCAAAGGTGAGAAAGGAGCAAAGAGAGAGATTTGGGACAAGGGAGCATTCAGCAATGGTGAAAAATAGAAAAAGGGAAAAATGGCTTTTGTGCTTTGATGTTTTCGGCACTAGGGAAAAAGAACTTGAGAGGTAAAGCAAATTATGACCAAATGGTTAAAAGAAATGACCAAAAGAAGAAAACAAAATTTTCACTAATGCACAAAAATGTATTCGGCTAGGGAGAGAAAAAGATGAGAAGAAAAGCTTTTGTGAAAAGCACCAAATGATCAAATCAAAGTGACTAAACTTGCTACACATCCTTACAAAAGATTCCAACAATATTCGGCCACCCCCTAGACCCCAAAACCGTCCAAGTTCATGGACAAAGTTTGGCCATTCCAAACTTTCCAAAACACATTCCCTTAAAAGTGCCTTGTGTCCCCCCCACGTTCCATAAGTTCATGGTTTCTTTCCCTATGTTCAAAGCTTACCTTAACCCATTAGACACCTTGCCATAAAAAAAATAGTCCAACCTTACCAAAAATAAAGCTTGGTCGACACATGCTAGAAGAGTGCAAAAATTAAAGTCACAAAATGTATACTATGGGATTCGGATCTCTTCCCCCAAGCAACACTTATGGGGCCAACTCCACTTTACAACTAGCTTATCTTATGCTAGTTTTTGCCACTTAATTACCTTAAACATCAAGATCACTGGTTCCACTTCAATAAAGTACTCCTTACCAAAATTTATTCTAATTCTGAATAAATCCCGAGCCTTCTCAAGATTATATAATAAACACACAAAATAAATCATTCTCTATCTAAGCACCGAAATTATGCAACATATCAATACTAAATTTTTAGGATGTTACAAGATGTGTCTATGATAACTTGATTGTTATGTGCCAAGTTATAATATGCGTTGGTGTAAGTGTGTATAACTGAAAGTGAACACAAAGAATTAATGAATTAGTGAAATTGGCATTAAAACAGTTGTGGGTAGCAGGATTAGTATAACTTTGAAAAATCACCAAAAATGGTGGAAATTGAATTAAAGTCCGAATGAGATATGAAATTAAAGCTTAATGAGTCTATTTTTTTATAAAAGAAACAAAGTAAGCAAAAGAAATGTGAATTATGAGATATTTGAATTTTAGTGAGACAGGATCAGAATGAGTTTTAGAATCCCCTATTCCAAATTTGGAAAATCAGTAAAAATTGTACAAAAAATAATTATGGAGTATAATTCATACGCTTGAAATCTTTAATAAGTCTATTTTTAATTGAAATAAATAAGAATATCATATGAATTTTATACGAGGATAAAATTGATTCGTAGTGAAGAAGTGTCAGAACTGTTGGACATCGAAATAGGGGTAAATTTAATGAATAAATTGCATTAGTTTCAGGGAAAATTAACAGTTCTTCATTCACAGCTCTATAGCTCGAGAAATAAATAATTTAGTGACAGTGACTCAAGTAGACAGATTAATGTGAACATGAGTAATAAGGTGTAAGCATGTGATATAATGATTATATCATCTTAAGAAATTATTGTGAGGATTTACCCACACAAGTTTATTAATTTCTTCTTATTTGCATATGAACTTACTAAGCATTTATGCTTACTTCCCCTATCTTTTCCCTTGTCTTGTAGTATCGCCAAGTTAGCTCGGGGATCGATGGATGTCAGAGATTCGCTCACACTATCAATTGGATCACTTGGTATATCTAGATACATATATTTCTGGGTTATGACATGTATAGTAGGCTTGGTCATTTTGTCATATATGTCATATTTCTTATGGCCTAAAATGTTGGCCCTTATTTAATAAATGTTCATTTTGATTAAGGCTGCCTGGATATGGCCAATATTGATGGTTGTTATACACCTATGATGTGGTAATTGCATAATTGAGATGTTGTGGGTGTGGTTTACAAATGATTTCATGAATGACGATGTGTATGGGAATGTATATGCAAAATTGGATATTTGGATGTCCAATTATAGCATGATACATGTTGATGAAATGGATACAAGAGAGATTATGTTTTAGAGTGGGGAACTGGCTTTGAAAATAGCCAACTTCCAGGCCACACGGGCAGAGACACGGCCATGTGTCTCAGCCATGTGACAGACAGAGCCTTAGGGCACGGGCATGTGCCAAGGCCGTGTGACCCTATTTTGATGATGATGTCATAAATAGAGAGTTACACGGGTTAGGGGCACGGGCGTGTCCTAGACCACACAAGCGTGTCACCCCTGTTTTGATAAAATTTTCTAAATTTTCCCAAAAGTTTCCAAAGTTCTTGGTTTAGTCCCGAACTTTTATAAGCTTTATGAGGGACAAAATGCATGTGTTAAAAAAGTTTTAAATTTGACGAAATTTTATGACCTGGTTTTACATGTTCATGAAATTTAAGTCTGATAATGCCTCATACCCTGTTCCGATGTTGGATACGGGCAAGGGGTGTTACAGTTGTAAACTTTCCAATTGAACGGAGGCCTACTGTAGGGTCCTTTTGATCCAATTTGGGTTATAAAACCATTAACTGATAAACTATTTTTGTATAAACTTTTATTATATATATCATCAAATTGTAGAATATCGAGTAATTGTATTATGTATTAACTAAGTATAAATCTAATTCTCTAACACCATGTGCTTATGTTTGTATCTATAAATCTGCATTTGCATTAGGGTTGGGATTAAATAAGATGGAAGTTGTGGGTAGTTTGGTAATGTGCTAAGACTGGTGGCTAAGCCACACTTGTGTATCTGATTCTGGTGACTTGTCTCTTTCTGATCTGGCAGCTAGTCTGTGACATTTTGAACATGACATACAAGTGACATTTTAACAATTTAATCCTTAAATCAAAATCTAACAATAATCACTAACCAAAGAAACCAAATACCACAATCAAAACTTGAAACACATAGTTATCACCAAAAACATTCAAGTTTAATCAATGGAAACTTCTAAAAATTTTAGCGGATTCAAAAATGAAGGTATGGGCTAGTTGGACCTAATTGTAACGATCTCAAAAACATAAAAATTACAAAAAATGGGTGAAAAGTCACTTACATGCAAGCATTAACCTTGCCGTAACTTCCAAGCCTTCAAGGATGTTTTCCAACTTGGTTTTTAGGTGGTAATTTCCACTAAAGAATATCACGTTTTTACCATTATTTTACTTAAGTTGAATTTATTAAATTACAAATTTACCGTTTATATAACATACATTTTAAGCCAATTCTATCCCTAAACCGTCCAACACTTGATAAAAAGGGTTTAATTGGTACATAAGTCCTCCCTCTTGTGGTGATTAAGCTATTAAATCATCTAGTTGCCATAATTAACAAGTTTTACACACTTTTACAATTTACTCCCTTTTCTTTAATTAGCTATCTAGACGTTAAAATTTCTTAACCAAATTTTAATACGACTCTAATGACTCCGTAAATATTCTATAAATAATATTTACAAGTCAACACGATAGTAATTTATGGTCCCAAAACTACTATTTTGTCACTACTAAAAAATAGGCTGTTACAATCTCTTTTATAGTTTATGTTAAATAAAAACTATAAGATACACACTGAGCTTATGAACTCATTTTGTCTGTTTGAATGAATTTCAGGTAACTCATCAACATAGTTGGCTCAGCATGGCGGAAGCTCGGTCAGCCTTATTTAGTATTTTACTGTTTTAATTAAACTTATCCCATAGTGTGTTTTATCTTGGATTTTAGATTTCAACTTTCAATTTCTATGTGGTTTCAAATATTTAAATGGTTTCTGACTATTAAACTTAAAATAGTTAAAAGTGGGATTTTCTATGATGATTTGATGTGGCCTTCCAAATTTGATCTTAACGTCTAGGCCAGGTATGAGATGTCTTATTTAGTGGTACTAGAGCCAGGTTACAAAACTCAAGCTGTGCTTTCTGGGCTCCCACTTTTGTGAAAAGTATGGTTTGAAATAAAATGTTTATCTGGTTAGCTTTGAAAGTGATTTTATAATAGACCGAGTCTTAGATGCTAAACATGTAAATCGTTCTACTTTCATTATATTATTTAACTAGTAAATATTGTAGTGTATGAACTTGTGGATTTAGTTAAAAACTATGAAAAAATTTATCTAATGAGAACACTAAACTGATTTGTGAACTTTTGGCATTGTAGTTAAGTTGATATCATCAATTCGTGTAGTGGTCATGGACGTGGTTCTCATAGGCATCATGGGCATTGAGGAGGAGCTTGAGCAGAGTCATCCTCTATGGGTTGTATGCTCAATTCAGAGACCAACGAGATTATTGGTACTCTTACTACTAAGATTAGGTCTCGAACTCCGATAGCTGAGGACGATGCACTGTCCCAAGCTATGCTACGAGCGTTGAGGATGGTTGCTGGGACGCATTCGAGATCTCGAGACTTAGGGTCGGTTACTAAATGACTTTTGTCAAATGGTGCTGAGGTGTTTAAGGGTGTCATAGGAGTTTTCCCTACAGTGGCTGAGTATTGGTTAGAGGCCACCGAGCATATTACGATGACATCGACTACACTTGCGTAGAAACTAAGGGTGTTGTTTCTCTACTTCAAGATGAGGCTTACTAGTGGTGGTTAGCCGTTCAAGAGAGCACATATCTCGAACACATCACTTAGGATTTCTTCAAGAATGCCTTCTAGAGCAGTTATATGGGGCGAGTTATGTAGAGGCTTGTAGATGCAAGTTTATGAGCCTAGTTCAGAATGAGATAATTGTGGCTGAGTATGAGGATGAGTTTCTAAGATTAAGCTAGTATGCTCACGGTTTGGGTCCAAATGACTATGAAAAGAGTAACAAGTTTAGGGTGGGACTGGGATATGATTTTAGGGTTCTAATCGCTCCTCAGAGGGAGCGGGTATTCGAGGTCTTGGTTGAGAAGGTGAAGATTGCTGAGGAAGTGAAGCACACTGAGTGCGAGAGGACAGACCGTGAGAGAGGTAAAGTTAAGCCTAAGAGGGATTCACGTTCTTCTAGTTCTACTCAGTGCCCGAAGAAGTAGGCTAGATTTGAAACTTTTCCAAAGGCTAATGCTCCAACTGAACTGACTGAGATTCGTGTTTTTACGACTATGGTAGACATCATCCGGACGAGTGTTGGAGGAAGTTAGGAGCTTGTCTACGTTGATGGAGCACCGTGTTAGAAACTGCCCACTTTATTTTGATCAATTGCAAGCTCCGGTATAGGCTCTAGCTCTGCTTCAGTTCTGTAACACCCCAAACTAGGTCTAAACATTACGACCAAATCTGGAATGTTACAGGGTGAATTAAAAACAATTTTCTTTGAATTTGGGAAAAACCCTTAGTTTTGAAAACTTTTCGATTAAGGTGATGTCTTGAAAACTGTGATTTGTTAGTTTAGGAAAATTTTAATTTTAGTTAATCAAATATTCGTTATGCTTGGTGATATTTGAAAGAAAACGTTTGTTTATGTAACTCGTATTTTGAAAACCCCATCTTTAAATTCATGATTAAGTTGGCATAACGTCAAATTTTAAATAATAAATAAAAACCAAATATCAACTCAGAAAGGCCTTATTACAAAACCAAAAATCCCATATTAAAAGTAAAACAAAGCAGGAAAAATTTTACGAAAAGAAAAGACGTTATGGCCTCCACGAGGCCACCTTGGCTCCCATATCCACGATCTACTGATTACCTGAAGGGTTAAGCAAGGGTGAGTCACCGAGACTCAGTGTGTAAATCCCCTACAACACATAAACGGCTAGTGGCCACAATCTCATATTTAGGCCACTCAAGATGACCTAAAAATAAATAAATAAATGCATCATGCCCCAGCCCAACCTAGTATTTTTCCATCCTCTACACGCCATCCCGTACCAGCCCATCACACTGTGGAGATTTCTACAATCAACCTTCCATCTGCTACACACCACTTTGACAGTCATGCTGTCAGTCATAATGTCGATCACTAGGTGACCAAAATAATACAACGTGGCTTAGCCACCGATCACTATATGACCAAATCATCAAACGTGGCTTAGACACCGATCACCATGTGACCAATTAATCAAGCACTTCCCCTTAAATATCATATCCATATCCCATGCATAACATACATGTCATAATGAATGCAGCATGCTATCATCAAGGCAATAGATTACCACATACATCCATACTCGCAAGAAAAATGCTACAGTCACGTAACTGGCATCCCTAGCCTTACCCACAAGGGTATTACGACTGTCTACACAACCTTTTCTGACTTTTCAAACCATACAATTAATATTATAGTTAAAAATAAAGTGTGTAAGTTTTTACACACCTGATAACACGCAAAATAATACTCTTTATGCCGACATTATCGCTAGCAGGAACAACTGCTATCTGCCTACTACTCTGTTCTGAAGCTAGTCCACAACCCGGTCGCCAATCCTGAACAATATATACTGCGTGTTTCTTGAACTTAGGGGCTGGGTTTACGGGTCTAACCCCCCTTTGCCTGATTGGTATTGGATTCCATCAAAAGATCTCGGTCAGAAGATACTCTAAGGAAACAGCAGTTGTTTAACAACTACACAGGGTTAAGATAGCGAATAACGATAAGTGAACCTAATCAAATGTCTAAAGAGAAAATGTAACAGCCAAGATTAGACCCTAGTCGGAACAGTGGTTCGAGACCACAAATTCGAGGTCATAAAAATATTTTAATGATATTTTCTATGTGAATGATATGTGACATAGCCTGTGTGAAAATTCTGTGTGATGATTTGATCGTTTTAGTGTCGAATTAAGAGAAAGGACTTAATTGCGTAGAGAGTAAAACGCTGTGTGCTGATTTATGAGTACTTAAATGTAGTTGGCTTCTTAAGGAGGAGGCCTTATGTTGCTAATGAACCATTTTTAAGTTAGTGGAGTGTTGAATGACAAATTAGTCTTAAAAATTATTTGTTTTATCTGCTTTATAAAGGGCAAAATTGGGATTTGATTAATAAGTTATTATTAATGAAAAACAAAACAATTTGATGGCCATTTTTATTTCATCTTTCTTCCACCAAACTAGAGAAAAGAAATAGCCATTGAAGCTTTGAGATTTTTGGCACTTACTTAGCTTAATTCAAGGTATGTTTTCGGTTAGTTTTTGATAATTACTACATTTTTGTGATCGTTGCTTTGTGCTTTACAAAACCCATGCTCAAATTCCATGTATTGATGATGTTGTTGTGATGAGCCATTGATGAATGTTAAGCTATGTGCAAGTTGATTTTGAATTATGAAAACTTGGTGTTGGATTATCATAGTTTGTATTGAGATTTTTGATGAAATTAAGTAATTGTGAAAAGTGTAAATTGAGGGACTAAAATGTGAAATAAATGAAATGTGTGGACTCCTATGAGACTAAGGAGAATTCGGCCGAAGCATAGTGTAATGAAATTTTGAGTATTTGATGATTTTGTGAGATAGGGACTAAAGTGTCAAAATATGAAAATATGAGGGCCATTATGTAAAATGCCATAAATATGTGTATTTGGATTAAAATGAATGAATTGATGATTGAATGGATTGAATTTAAATGTGTATAGACCAAGAGAGGAGAGGTTCGGATCGAGATCGAGGTAAAGATAAAGTGCTTGATTAATCGACCGTATCAATAGTTCGACGTCTGAGGTAAGTTCAGATATAATACTAGTTGTAAACTATGTCTATGTGATATAAATTGAATGGATGTATATGTATCTTTGAGTTTTGAAAATGCTATGTGCTGAATTGAGATAAACGGGCACTAGGTGTGCGAAGTTGGAAACGAAAAAGAGATGATTAGCACTGTGTGTGTGAAAAGATAGAAGCTTTGGCTTATCGAATTGGTAGTGTGTGCAATACCGATATAAGTTCGGTTTAATGTATTGGTCCTAAGTGTGCGGTGATGATTATGTTTAAGTTGTAAAATTGGCACTAAGTGTGCGAATAAATCAAAGGATTAGCCAAGGTTGAACGAGAGGTAATTTCGAACAATTGAGTAGCATAAATGGTAAGCAACTATGTATTGATCAAGGTACGTTTGAACCTATGTGGTTGATGATAGATTCAAGAGTTGAATGAATAGCTAATTGGGTATGTTGTTGAGATTGGTAATGTGATTAGATGTGCCTTTATCTATGTGATGGTATTATATTTGTACATATTAACGTTGTAGTATTGAGTAATATGTATTATATTATGAACTTACTAAGCTTTGGAAAGCTTACTATGTGATTTGTTCTCTGCCATGCAGTGTCAGTAAAGCTAGCTCAGATTGGGGATCGTCAGCTTCGTAATCACACTATCGGCATTCTATTTTGGTACTGTTGGAAAGATGCATATAGCTAGGATATGACATGTATAGGCTAGTTAATTGAATTATGTTTGAGATTGTAATTAGCCATGAGATGTGGCTAGATATGTGATAGGTTGGTATGAATGAATGTGATATGTGTGATGCATCTTTTGGCATGATTTGTGGATTGATAAATTTTCTATTAAGTGGTAATTTGAGTTGATAAATGCTAATAGGGGTTAGTGAAATTGGGAATGAATTATGCTTGTGGTAGAATAAGTTTTGGTATTGAATTTGTTATGGTTGGAATAAGAAATGAACATATAGATTGGATAGCCATATTGGTAAGTTATTGGTTGCCTTATGTGAATGATATGTTTTGGTATGTGTTGCTTGTAGGTTTGACCCTAAGTGGGTGGCATGTTGGCCTTGCAAAAATGGCCTATAATGTCACACGATTGGGGCACACTGCATGCCTCGCACAATGGGGTAAATTAAGCGAATGTGGCTTAAATTGTACAGGTCTTGGCACGGCGTGCCTTCAGGTCATGCGACAAATGGCAGTATATGACCTTATATAGCATGGCCTTATCACACGGGCGTGCTTGTTAGCCGTGTTGATTTTGGCAGTGTGTAAACATGGGGAGAGCACAGGTGTGTTATGTAGCCGTGGGAGAGGCACGGCCTAGCCCCACGGGCATGTCTCCCCTTTTTTTAGAAAAGTCTTAAATTTTTCATGAAATTTTTTATGTGTTTCGGTTTAGTCCCGACTCGGTTTATAATCATGCTTAGGGCCTTGATGACTCGTTTAAGGGACACTATGATTGTATATGAATGTGTTTGATGATGATTGACTTTGTGTCATGAATGTGATGTGAAATGATCCTATTGGTCGGTAATGCCTTTAAACCCTATTCTGTCGACGGTCTCGGGCTAGGGGTGTTACACTTTTATTGGTATCAGAGCTACAGTTTAGTCGATTCTCGGACTAACGTAATGTGTGTGAGTCTAGCTATACATGCCATATTGTAAAATTTCGATAGTGTGATGAAATCTGACAGTTGAAATGTGTTTAAATATAGTAATGGATCCCGATCGAGCAGTTGCTGACGATGTAGAGAGTAATGCGCCTGCTCCCGCTCAAGGGACAGTGCCGGCCACATCAAGGCCAAATGATAGTGGTGAGAAAAGTGAGGCTAAGCAAGCCTTCTTCCATATGATGAGTGAATGGTTT
Organism: Gossypium rotundifolium; assembly: GCA_025506655.1. NCBI lineage: Eukaryota > Viridiplantae > Streptophyta > Magnoliopsida > Malvales > Malvaceae > Gossypium > Gossypium rotundifolium. The sequence goes on along the minus strand of CP106725.1, from coordinate 43,119,597 downwards.
TCGAAATTTGTTAGAACAAATCTGACTACTCCACAACCTCCACCCCCACAAGTACCTATTGTGCCACAAGTTGTAGATCCGATCAGATTGAATAAACCTCCTGTGGATAAGGTTCAGAAGTATAGGGCCGAAGAGTTTAGGGCCATAGCTGATGACGATGCTGAGCGCACCGATTTTTGGCTTGAAAATACAATCAGAGTATTTGATGAGATGTTGTTGAACCCTGAAGAGTGCATTAAGTGTACAGATTCCTTGTTGAGAGACACGGCTTACAATTGGTTGAAAACATTGATATTTGTAGTTCTGAGAGAGAGAATAACTTGGGATTTCTTTCAATTCGAGTTTAGAAAGAAGTATATCAGTCAACGCTTTATTGATCAGAAACGTAAGGAGTTTTAGATCCAAATAGAATTTGCTTGCTCATATCGAGTAATCTGACGAAATTGTAAGATTGAGTCAATATGCAAGAGAATGTGTTTCAATTGAAGCTACTATGTGTAAACATTTTATAGAGGGATTGAATGAATACATTAAGTTGTTGGTTGGAATACTAGATATAAATGAATTTGTTGTATTAGTTGAAAGAGCATGCAAAGCTGAGGAGCTCGTAAAGAAAAGAAGAAAGCTGATTCTGAGGCTCATGATGAAAGAAAGTGATCGATGAATAAGTTCTCTCAATCATAAGCAAAGAGATATAAAGATGCAAGCAATCGTTCAAATGCCTCGCTTGGACATCCAAATAGAGTTCGTTCGAGATAGAGTACTGGTTTACGGATTCAAGCTCCGAATGAAAAAAGTGTTGGCAGTGTTAAAAGTAACAAGCTCGAATGTAGACAATGTGGGAGACGACATGTGGGAGAGTGCTGGGGCAAGTATAACAATAGAACATACTATAAATGTGGATCTCGAGACCATTTTATCCGAGATTGCCCAAAGATGGTCGGAGAAGAAAATGTTCAGAATGAAAGATCGAGTAACGTGGCAGCTAGGGGAAGACCACCCAGAAACACCAGAATTATGAGTGAAAGCCCGAGAAGGACAACTGATACAGTTGTGCGGTCAGAAGCAAGAGCACCTATACGAGCCTATGCCATACACGCACGAGAGGAAGCATCATCTCCAGACGTCATCATTGGTAGTTTCACTTTATTTAATACTGATGTCATTGCACTGATAGATCCTGGATCAACTCATTCCTATGTGAGTATGAATTTAGTATCGAATAAGACTCTACCTGTTGAGTCTACTGAATTTGTGACTAGAGTTTCAACCCTTAGGCAAGTGTGTTTTGGTGGATAAGGTGTTAAGAATTGCCCGTTGATGTTTTGTGATTTATGTTTCTCGGTCAATTTGATGTTACTACCATTTGATGAATTTGACATAATTCTGGGTATGGATTGACTTACTTTGCATAATGCCATCGTGAATTGTAAGAGAAAGAATGTTGAATTGAAAAGTCAGAATGGTGAGATAGTTTGAATTGAGTCTAGTGATATGAAAGGACTACCAGCTGTTGTATCGGTGATGAGAGCTATGAACTATGTGAGAAAAGGTTGTAAAGCTTATTTGGCATATGTGATTGATACAAAGGTGTCGAAAAAGAAAATTAAATCTGTTCCTATGATATGTGAGTTTCCAAATGTGTTTCCAGAAGAGTTACCGGGGTTACCTCCAATTAGAGAAGTCGAATTTGGCATTGAATTAGTGTCGGGAACTACTCCTATTTCGATAGCTCCATACAGAATGGCACCAACAGAATTGAAAGAGTTGAAATCTCAGTTACAAGAACTGACCGATAGAGGATTTGCACGACCTAGTTTTTCCCCCTAGGGAGCTCCTGTATTATTTGAGAAAAAAAAGATGGAACTATGAGAATGTGTATTGATTATTGACAATTGAAGAAAGTGACGATAAAGAACAAATATCCATTACCTTGGTTCGATGATTTGTTTGATCAGTTGAGAGAAGCTACAGTATTTTCTAAGATAGATTTGAGATCGGGCTACTATCAGTTGAGAGTTAAAGAATCCAATGTGCCAAAAACTGCATTCAGAATGAGGTATGGACATTATGAACTCTTAGTGATGCCTTTTGGACTAACAAATGCCCCTGCAGTGTTCATGGATTTGATGAATCGAATATTCAGACCGTATTTGGATTGCTTCGCGGTGGTGTTCATCGATGATATTTTGATTTATTCGAGTGATGAGACGCAACATGCCAAGCATTTGAGAATCGTGCTACAAACTCTGCGTGAGAAACAGTTGTATCCAAAGTTTAGCAAGTGTGAATTTTGGTTGCCTGAGGTCAGTTTTCTGGGGCATATTGTATCCGCTGCTGGGATACGAGTCGATCCGCATAAAATCTCTACTATTTTTGGAATGGATGCCTCCGAGAAATGTGTCTGAAGTCCGTAGTTTTCTGGGACTAACAGGATATTATAGACGATTTGTGAAAGGCTTCTCGATTATTACGACCCCATTGACAAAGTTGTTACAAAAAGATGTTAAATTCGAGTGGTCAGAAAAGTGTCATCAGAGTTTTGAGCAGTTGAAAGTGTTGTTGACAGAAGCACTGGTGTTAGTTCAACCTGGATCGGGCAAAGAGTTTATAGTCTATAGTGATGCATCATTGAATGGTTGGGGCTGTGTGCTAATGCAAGAAGGAAAAGTCATCGCTTATGCTTCGAGACAGTTAAATCCGCATGAAAAGAATTATCTAACGCATGATCTTGAATTGGTTGCGATTGTATTCGCATTGAAGATTTGGTGTCACTATTTATTCGGTGAAAAATGTCATATTTATATTGATCATAAGAGTTTAAAGTATTTGATGACTCAGAAAGATTTGAACTTGCGACAGAGAAGATGGTTAGAGTTGTTGAAAGATTATGAACTTGTGATAGATTACCACCCGGGTAAAGTTAATGTTTTAGCCGATGCTTTGAGTCAGAAATTGTTATATACCTTATGAGCTATGTGTAATCAGATGGATCTGAGTGATGATAATGCGGTTGTAGCTGAATTGAAAGTAAAACCGTTATTTATACAGCGGATATGTGAGACTCAGAAGATTGATAATGAGTTGTTAGCAAAAAGGGTTCAATGTAATTCGAATGCGGAATCAGAATTTTGAGTTGATAGTAATGATTGTTTGAGATTCAGAGATCGGATTTGCATTTTGAGAAATTCAAAGTTGATTCAAATGATTTTGACTGAAGCTCACAATAGTCATTTGACTGTATATCCGGGGAGTACGAAAATGTATAATGATTTGAAACAGTTTTATTGGTGGAATGGTATGAAGAGAAATATTTCTGACTTTGTGTCGAAATGTTTAGTTTGTCAGCAAGTTAAGACTGAACATCAAGTTTCGTCCGGCTTATTGCAACCGATTATGATTCCTGAGTGGAAATGGGAAAGGATCACGATGGACTTTGTGTCGGGTTTACCCTTATCTCCTAACAAAAAAGATGCGATCTGGGTGATAGTGGATAGATTGACGAAAGCAGCTCATTTCGTTCCGATAAGAACTGATTATTCTTTAGATAAGTTGGCTGAACTGTATATCGATGAGATTGTGAGATTACACGGAGTACCGTTATCTATTGTGTCTGATAGAGATCCGAGATTTACCTCGCGATTTTGGAAGAAATTGTAAGATACTTTAGGCACGAAATTGCATTTCAGTACTACTTTTCATCGACAAACAGATGGTCAATCCGAACAAATTATTCAGATTCTTGAAGATATGCTAAGATGTTGTATACTTGAATTTGAAGCACATGGGAAAAGCATCTATCATTGATTGAGTTTCTGTATAACAATAGTTTTTAGCCTAGTATCAAAATGGCACTGTATGAGGCTCTTTACAGTCGAAAGTGTCGAACTCCATTGTATTGGACCGAACTAAGTGAGAACAAGATTAACGGGGTTGATCTTATAAAAGAGACTGAGCAGAAAGTGAAAGTGATTCGTGATAGTTTGAAAGCAGCCTTAGATCGTCAAAAGTCTTATGCAAATTTGAAACGAAAGGATATTGAATTCGAGGTTGGTGATAAAGTGTTTTTGAAAGTGTCTCCGTGGAAGAAAATACTTCGATTTGGCCGAAAGGGCAAGCTGAGTCCGAGATTCATCGGACCGTATGAGATTATTGAACGAGTTGGGCCGATTGCTTATAGATTGAGATTGCCATCAGAGTTGGAAAGGATCCATAACGTGTTTCATGTGTCAATGCTTCGACGATATCGATCAGACCCGTCTCATATAATTGCACCTACTGAGGTTGAGATTAAGTCAGATTTGTCATATAGAGAAGAACCGATCCGAATTTTGGCACGAGATACTAAAGAGTTGAAAAATAAGAAAATTTCTCTAGTGAAAGTATTATGGCACAAACACGGAATTGAAGAGGCTACGTGGGAGCCTGAGAACATTATGAGAGAGCAACATCCACAACTATTCACTGGTAAGATTTTCGGGGACGAAAATCCATAAGGGGGAGAGTTGTAATAGCCAGGATTAGACCCTAGTCGAACAGTGGTTCGAGACCACAAATCTGAGGTCGTAAAAATATTTTAATGATATTTTCTCTGTGAATGATATGTGACATAGCCTGTGTGAAAATTCTGTGTGATGATTTGATCGTTTTAGTGTCGAATTAAGAGAAAGGACTTAATTGTATAGAGAGTAAAATGTTGTGTGCTGATTTATGAGTACTTAAATGTAGTTGGCTTCTTAAGGAGGAGGTCTTATGTTGCTAGTGAACCATTTTTAAGTTAGTGGAGTGTTAAATGACAAATTAGTCTTAAAAATTATTTGTTTTATATGCTTTATAAAGGGTAAAATTGGGATTTGATTAATAAGTTATTATTAATGAAAAACAAAACAATTTGATGGCCATTTTTATTTCATCTTTCTTCCACCGAAACTAGAAAAAAGAAATAGCCATTGAAGCTTTGAGATTTTTGGCACTTACTTAGCTTAATTCAAGGTATGTTTTCAGTTAGTTTTTGATAATTTTTATATTTTTGTGATCGCTGCTTTGTGCTTTACAAAACCCATGCTCAAATGCCATGTATTGATGATGTTGTTGTGATGAGCCATTGATGAATGTTGAGCTATGTGCTAGTTGATTTTGAAATATGAAAACTTGGTGTTGGATTATCATAGTTTGTATTGAGATTTTTGATGAAATTGAGTATTTGGGGCTTAATTGTGAAAAGTGTAAATTGAGGGATTAAAATGTTAAATAAATGAAATGTGTGGACTCCTATGAGACAAAGGAGAATTCGGCCTAAGGATAGTGTAATGAAATTTTGAGTATTTGATGATTTTGTGAGATAGGGACTAAAGTGTCGAAATGTGAAAATGTGAGGGCCATTATGTAAAATGCCCTAAATATGTATATTTGGATTAAAATGAATGAACTGATGATTGAATGGATTGAATTTAAATGTGTATAGACCAAGAGAGGAGAGGTTCGGATCAAGATCGAGGTAAAGATAAAGTGCTTGAGTAATCGACCGTGTCGATAGTTCGACGTCCGAGGTAAGTTCGGATATAATACTAGTTGTAAACTATGTCTATGTGATATAAATTGAATGGATGTATATGTATCTATGAGTTTTGAAAATGCTATGTGCTGAATTGAGATAAACGGGCACTAAGTGTGCGAAGTTGGAAACGAAAAAGAGATGATTAGCACTGTGTGTGCGAAAAGATAGAAGCTTTGGCTTATCGAATTGGCACTGTGTGTACGATAACAATATAAGTTCGGTTTAATGTACTGGCACTAAGTGTGCGGTGATGATTATGTTTAAGCTGTAAAATTGGCACCAAGTGTGCGAATAAATCAAAGGATTAGCCAAGGTTGAACGAGAGGTAGTATCGAACAATTGAGTAGCATAAATGGTAAGCAACTATGTATTGATCAAGGTACGTTTGAACCTATGTGGTTGATGATGATAGATTCAAGAGTTGAATGAATATCTAATTGGGTATGTGGTTGAGATTGATAATGTGATCAGATGTGCCTTTATCTATGTGATGGTATTATATTTATACATATCGACGTTGTAGTATTGAGTAATATGTATTATATTACGAATTTACTAAGCTTTGGAAAGCTTACTGTGTGATTTGTTCTCTGCCTTGCAGTGTCAGTAAAGCTAGCTCGGATCGGGGATCGTTAGCTTCGTAATCACATTAACGACATTCGATTTTGATACTTTTGGAAAGATGCATATAGCTAGGATATGGCATGTATAGGCTAGTTAATTGAATTATGTTTGAGATTGTAATTAGCCATGAGATGTGGCTAGATATGTGATAGGTTGGTATGAATGAATGTGATATGTGTCTTGCATCTTTTAGCATGATTTGTGGATTGATAAATTTGCTATTAAGTGGTAACTTTGAGTTGATAAATGCTAATAGGAGTTAGTGAAATTGGGAATGAATTATGCTTGTGGTAGAATAAGTTTTGGTGTTGAATTTGTTTTGGTTGGAATGAGAAATGAACATATAGATTGGATAGCAATATTGGTAAGTTATTGGTTGCCTTATGTGCATGATATGTTTTGGTATGTGTTGCTTGTAGGTTTGACCCTAAGTGGGTGACATGTTGGCCTTGCAAAAATGGCCTATAATGTCACACGGGTGGGGCACACGGGCGTGCCTCAAACCGTGGGTAAATTGGCAGAAAGTGGCTTAAATTGTACACGGTCTAGGCACGGGCGTGCCTTGATTCGTCAAGTAGAAATGGCGAGATATGACCTTATAGGACACGATCTTATCACACGGGCGTGCTTGTTAGCCGTGTTGATTTTGGCAGTATGTAACCATGGGGAGATCACATGGGTGTGTCATGTAGCCGTGGGAGAGGCACGGCCTACCCCCACGGGCGTGTCTCCCCTGTATTTTAGAAAAGTCTCAAATTTTTCATGAAATTTTATATGTGCTTCAATTTAGTCCCGAATCGGTTTATAAGCATGCTTAGGGTCTTGATGACTCGTTTAAGGGACACTATGATTGTATATGAATGTGTTTGATGATGATTTACTTTGTGTCGTGAATGTGATGTGAAATGATCCTATTGTTCAGTAATGCCTCTAAACTTTATTCTGGCGACAGTCTCGGGTTAGGGGTGTTACAAAAAACCCTTACCTAGATCTACAGAACCTGGAAATTATAAAGCTTGGAGTAAGGCATCGATTGAATACCTACGAAAATACCAAATAAGAATCAGTTGGAAGGAACATAGATTGGAAGTGATGGCCTTTAAACCAAAAGAGTAAACATGGACCCTCTTACCACCATTCGGCCAACCACCAAAAACACCACATTAACATCTTTGGCCTACCAACCCCAAGAGAAAAGAAAAAGAGAACAAGCAACAAGGTGAGAAGGATCCCTTACCGAAACTAAAGGGTGCCAAAAGGAAGATCTTCACTCAACAATCAACAAAGTCGACAGAAAGGGTACCAACTCCTGACACAAAGAGAGGTTCGGCCCTTAGAAGAAATAAAGAAGGAGTACGAAACAAATAGATGCTTCGGCTTGAAGAAGGACCCATGACAAATGGTGGTGAGAAAAGGAGGGATAGGTTTTGGTAATTGAAGAATCAAAAGAAAGGCTAAAGAGATTCGGCTATAGCAAAACAAAATCAATGAGATGAATGGTAGTGAATGATGATTCGGTCAAGAAAAGAAATGAGAGATGAGGTTTAGCTTTAAAAAAAATATAGAAGTATGATGCAAATGGGAAGAAAACAATGAAAATGGGGAAGATGGTAGGAGGGTTCGGCTAAAGGAAAGAAAAGATGTGAAGTAAAAGGGAATGGTACCTAGGAGGTTTCGGCTTTTACCAAAGGGGAGGTGAGCACTAATTGTCTTTAGGATTTTCAGCCAATAGAGGAAAGAATGCAAATTGCCAATATGGAAAACCCCAATTACCGAAAAGAAAAAAAACTCTTAACCCCAAATTTTCCCAAACACCTCACAAATTCGGCATCTAAACCCTTCCCAAAACTGAATGCTTAAACCTTCCCCCACAACCCAACATTCGGCCAACACTCTCCCTCTCTCTAAATCCCATAATTTCCTCCTAAATTCCCTCTTGTTCACCCATTCAAACTAAGTTGAACAGTTCAAGCTCCTATTTCTCCTCTTAGGGACCCATTCGAATAATTTAACGTGTTCAACCTCCACTCTTCAAGGTTCCTAGCTGACATCCAACACTACCCCCTTGACGCCAAAAAGAATTCCAAAACTGAAAATTATGCGACTCAAACCAGCTCCCTCCTTGCCTCCCTGTGGCGTCACCTACCAACACCCTATGTGGCGTTACCTTGCCACCTTACCACTTGAATTCTTGTGTCTTAAAACACAAGTAATACCCATTAAGTTTTGACCCCACTAGCTCTCCACTAAGATGCCCAAAAAGAGAATTTTGGCCAAGGCTTCGGCTTAACCCCGAGCCTTCCCTGGACCCCCAAACACCCTAAACTAACACATTGAGCATGGCATACACACAGAAACATGTTAAATACAAGGACGCCCCTATTCAGGATGTTACAGTTCTACCCTCTTAAAGAAATTTTAGCCTCGAAATTACCTGGTCAAAAGAGATGAGGGTATTACTATCGCATCACTTCTTCTGGTTCCCACGTAGCTTCCTCTGAACTGTGATTTTGCAACAAAACTTTAAACAAAGGGACTGATTTCCTTCGCAAGTCCTTAAAGTCGCGATCCACGATCTGTACTGGCTCTTCTTCAAAAGATGGATCAGGCCTTACTTCGATTTCCTCCAACGGTACAACATGGGATGGATCCGAACGATAGCACCTCAACATTGAAACATGAAACACATCATGAATCTGACTTAATTCTGAAGGTAGCTCGAGCTGATAAGCTATTGGTCCCACACGCTTTACCACACGATAAGGCCCGATGAACCTAGGGCTTAGCTTACCTTCTGTCGAAACCTTAAAACCTTCTTCCACGGTGAAACCTTTAAGAAAACTCAATCAGCCACTACAAATTCTATGTCCTTACGCTTTAGTTCTGCTTCTTTCAATCAAGTTCTAATTAGCTTAACCCTTTCATCTATTTCAGCAACCAATTCTGGACCCAAAATTTAGTGTTCACCTAATTCTGTCCAACAAGTAGGGGTACGACACTTCTGACCATACAACGCTTCATATGGCGCCATCCGAATACTAGACTGATAGGTGTTGTTGTACGCAAATTTCGCCAACGGTAGAAATTCTTCCCAACTACCCCTGAAATCGATGATACAACCTCTCAACATATCCTCCAAGATCTGAATTACCCTCTCTAACTATCCATCCGTCTGTGGATGAAACGTTGTACTAAAATCTAACTTTGTACCCAACGCTTGATGCAATGCCCTCTAAAACCTTGACGTAAACCTAGGATCTTTGTCCGAGATGATAGACACTGGTACTCCATGCAACCTCACAATCTCTGCTATATACAGTTTAGCCAATTTTGTAGAGAGTAGTCGACACGAACTGGTATGAAATGAGCAGACTTCGTCAATCGATCAACAATTACCCATATCGAATCCTTCTTAGTAGGCATAAAGGGTAGCCCACTAACAAAATCCATAGTGTTCCTCTCCCATTTCCACTATGGAATCTTCATTAGCTGCAATAACCCTAAAGGCAATTGGTGTTTGGCTTTTACTTGTTGACACGTTAAACACTTCCCCACAAATTTTGTAACTTCCCGCTTCAATGCAGGCCACCAAAACTGTTCACGCAGATCCCGATACATTTTACTTCCTTTCGGATGCATAGCGTATGGGCTACTATGCACTTCCTGGAGAATCATCTACCTCAACTCAACATCCCTCAGCATGCAAACTTTCTTACAGAAACACAGAACCCCATCACCGTTCAGACTATAATCCTCTACCCTACCATTTTGTACTTGAAGTAGTCGAGCACTCAAGACATCATCCAACAACTGATTCTCTTTAATCTGACCTATCCACGTCGGTTTCACCAGAAGCTCAGCTAACAAACTCCCATCATCATACAGGCTAAGATGGGCAAATATCGCCCTCAGATCCGAGATTACTTTCTGACTTAGCGTATCTACCACCACGTTAGCTTTACTCGGGCGGTATTCAATCGAGCAATCGTAATCTTTTAACAACTCGATCCACCTCCTCTGCCTTAAATTTAACTCTTTCTAGGTGAGAAGATATTTTAAGCTCTTATGATCTCTATAAATGACGAACTTCTCCCCATACAGATAATGTCTTCAAATTATCAAAGCAAATACCATTGCTGCCAATTTCGAATCATGTATGAGATAATTTAGCTCATGCGGTCTTAATTGTCAAGACGCATATGCAACAACATTTCCATCTTGCATTAACACACATCCTAGTCCTGTGTGTGAAGCATCACAGTAAACAACGAACTCCTTTCTAGCCTCTGGCTGAATCAACACCGGAGCCTCCATCAAAATACTCTTTAGCTTCTCAAAACTTTCCTGTTGCTTGTCAGCCCAAACAAAAGGTACCCCTTTCCTCAATAGCTTGGTTAAAGGTGCTGTAATTAATGAGAACCCTTCAACGAACCTTCGGTAATATCCAGTAAGACCAAGGAAACTCCAAATCTCTGCCACAGACTTAGGTGATTTCCAATTTATCACAGCTTCAATTTTTTGGGGATTAACTCTAATCCCCTCTACCGACACAACATGGCCCAGAAAAGTAACTTCACTTAGCCAAAATTTGCACTTACTGAATTTGGCAAACAACTATTTTTCCTTCAGGATTTGTAAAACTACTTGAAGATGTGAATCATGCTCCTCTTCTGACTTTGAATAAACCAGGATATCGTTTATAAATACTATGACAAATTGGTCCAGATAGGGTTGGAATACTCGGTTCATCATGTCTATGAACCGTTGGTGTATTGGTCAACCCAAACGGCATTACCAAGAATTCGTAATGACCATAGCGAGTCTTGAAAGCCATTTTATGGATATCCGCTTCCTTAACCTTGAGCTGAAGATATCCTGACCTCAAATCTATTTTTAAAAGATTGAAGCCCCTTTCAATTGATCAAACAAGTCGTCAATCCACGGCAATGGGTATTTGTTCTTGATCGTTAGTTTGTTCAACTGACGGTAGTCAATGCACATAGGCATTGATCCATTGTTCTTCTTAACGAATAGCACTGACGCTCCCCAAGGTGATACACTCGGTCAGATAAAACCTCGATCTAAAAGTTCCTGAATCTGAGCTTTCCGTTCCACTACCTCCTTCGGTGCCATTCTATAAGGAGCGATTGATACAGGCGCTATCCCTGAAAGGAAATCAATTCTGAATTCCACCTCGCAATTCGGGGGTAGTCCTAGAAGCTCTTCTGGGAAAACATTAGGAAACTCTTTCACTGTTCTAACATCCCCCACAAACAAATCTTTGACCTCCAAAGCACAAACTAAGGCTATGAATGCCTCACATCCTTTTCTCATCATTCTTTTAGCCTTTAAGGCGGACACTACGTTAGACAAATAGTTCCTCCTTTCTCCTATTACCACCACCACCTCATCTTCAGGAGTCTTGACCACCATGCGCTTAGCAGCACAATCCAAATTTGCTTGATACAATCCAAATTGCCCTTTAATGATTAGAGGTCATTGTTTCCCGGTCGACCTCATGCTATTGCCATTTGACGAGTTTGATGTGATCCTTAGAATGGATTGGCTGACTACACATGATGTGATAGTGAATTATGGGAAGAAATTCATCGAGCTGAAATGTGAAACTGGTGAAATCCTTCGGGTTAACTCAGATGAGCCAGATAGTTCATTCGCTATGATTTCTATTATGTCTATTCAGAAATGTTTGAGAAAAAGGTATGAAGATTATCTTGCTTTTGTGTTAAACACTAAAGATTCAGAGCTGAAAATTGAGTCAGTGCTAGTAGTATGCGAGTATCCAGATGTGTTTCCGAAAGAATTACCAGGTTTGCCTCCTATTAGAGAAGTGGAGTTTGGTATTGAGTTGATTCCAGGTACCACACCCATCTCTATTGCTCCATATAGAATGGCCTCGTTGGAATTGAAAGAATTGAAAGCCCAGCTGCAGGAATTAACTGATAAAGGCTTTGCAAGACCTAGTTATTCACCCTGGGGTGCACCAGTCCTATTTGTGAAAAAGAAAGACGGTTCGATGAGATTGTGCATAGACTATCGGCAACTTAACAAGGTAAAAATAAAGAATAGATATCCACTGCCTAGAATTGATGATTTATTTGATCAATTGAAGGGAGCCACTGTGTTCTCTAAGATAGATTTGAGATCCGGATACTACCACCATGAAGTTAAAGAGTCGATGTTCAAGACGCTTCCGAACTAGGTACGGTCATTATGAGTTCCTTGTGATGCCATTTGGCTTGACTAATGCTCCTGCCATTTTCATGGACTTAATGAACCTAATATTCAGACCTTACTTGGATAAGTTTATAGTCGTGTTTATTGATGATATCTTAATTTATTTTCATGATGAGACTGAGCATGCAGAGCATTTGAGAACTATCTTACAAACTTTGAGAGATAACCAATTGTACGCTAAATTTAGTAAAAGTGAGTTTTGGCTTCGAGAAGTTGGATTCCTGGGACACATCATCTCAGGTGAAGGCATTAGAGTTGACCTGAGCAAGATCTCAGCCATTGTTGAATGGAAGCCTCCGAGGAATGTATCTAAGGTTAGAAGTTTTTTGGGATTAGCTGGTTATTATAGACGATTTGTAGAGGGATTTTCCATAATAGCTACCCCATTGACGAGATTGCTACAAAAATATGTCAAATTTGAATGGACTGAGAAATGTTAGCAGAGTTTTGACAAGTTAAAGGCATTGTTGACTGAAGCTCCTGTCTTAGTACAACTAGAACCAGGTAAAGAGTTTGTTGTCTACAGTGATGCATCCTTGAATGGATTGGGTTGTGTACTTATTCAGGAAGGTAAAGTAATTGCTTATACCTCTAGACAGCTAAAACCACATGATAAAAATTATCCGACACATGATTTAGAGCTAGCTGCTATTGTATTTGCTCTGAAAATTTGGAGACATCACTTGTATGGTTAGAAGTGTCGAATATTCACTGATCATAAAAATTGAAATACTTGATGACTTAGAAAGAATTGAACCTAAGGCAAAGAATATGGTTAGAGTTGATTAAAGATTATGAGTTAGTGATCGATTACCATCCGGGTAAAGCAAATGTTGTTGTTGATGCCTTGAGTAGAAAATTTTTATTTGCATTGAGATCTTTGAATACTAACTTGGCTTTATCAGATGACAGTTTCATTATAGCTGAGTTGAGAGCTAAATCGATGTTTCTTGAAGAAATCCATGAAGCTCAAAAAAATGATAGTGAGTTGTAAACTAAAAGAGCTTAGTGCGAGTCTGGTGTAGACTCTAATTTTTAGATCGGTTCTAATGGTTGTTTGTTGTTCAGAGACAGAGTATGTGTACTGAATAATGATGAGCTTATTTAGAAGATCCTATAGGAAGCACAAAATAGTTCGTTTTCTATTCACCCAGGTAGTACAAAGATGTATAATGATTTGAAGAAAATGTATTGGTAGGTAGGAATGAAAAAAGATATTTTAGAGTTTGTTTCTAGATGCTTGATCTGTCAGCATGTAAAAGTCAAACATCAGGTACCTTCAGGTTTATTGCAGCCTGTGTTAGTCCCTAAGTGGAAATGGGACCGAGTTACTATGGATTTTGTTATAAGACTGTCGTTGACACTGAGAAAGAAAGATGCAATATGGGTTGTAATTGATAAGCTAATGAAGTTTTACTCATTTTATCCCAACAGATAGATTATTCACTAGATAAGTTGGTGAATTATATATCTCACGAGATAGTTAGACTACATGGGGTACCATTATCGATCATTTCAGACAGAGATTCGAGATTTACTTCACGGTTTTGGAAGAAGTTACAGGAAGCTTTGGGCACAAAGTTGAGTTTTAGTGCAGCTTTTCATCCCTAGATCGATGGTCAGTAAGAGAGAGTAATTCATGTGCTTGAGGATATGCTTAGATGTTGTGTATTAGAACTTCAAGGCAGTTGGGAAAAGTATTTACCATTAGTAGAGTTTTCTTACAATAATAGTTATCAGTCGAGTTTGAAGATGGCACCTTATGAGGCTTTGTATGGACGAAAATGTTGTACACCTTTATATTGGACAGAGCTTAAGGAAAATCACATTCATGGGGTCGATTTAGTTAAAGAAATAGAAGAGAAAGTAAAAGTCATCAGAGATTGCTTGAAAACAGCTTTAGATAGACAAAATTCATATGCAGACTTGAAGAGAAAAAGAGATTGAGTATCAAGTTGGTGACAAAGTGTTTTTAAAAGTATCCCCGTGGAAGAAAGTCCTCAGATTTGGCAAGAAAGGCAAACTAAGTCCATGATTTATTGGGCCATTTGAGGTTACAGAGAGAGTTGGGCCATTAGCATATCGGTTAGCTTTACCAACTGAGTTAGAGAAGATTCATAATGTGTTCCATGTATCCATGTTACGTCGTTATCGTTCTGATCCGTCACATGTGATTCCTCAGACGGAGGTTGAGATTCAGCCAGATATGACTTACGAAGAGGAACCAATTAAGATTTTAGCTCGAGGGGTCAAGCAACTAAAGAACAAAAGTGTCACACTTGTGAAAGTATTGTGGAATAGACATGGGGTAGACGAGGCTACATGGGAGCCTGAAGAGTCTATGCGAAAATAGTACCCAAACCTCTTCACAGGTAAGATTTTCGGGGACGAAAATCCCTAAAGGGGTGGAGAAATGTAACATCTCGAAATAGGGCCTAAATAGAACAGTGGTTGCAAAACCACGAATTTGAGATAAAAAACTTTATTTTGATTAATTTTTATGATTTATTAATTGATTGGATGCATGTGTTAGAGCACTGATCGAAAATTTTATGAAACTCTTGTCTAATTTGCTTATTAGGGTTAAATTGTAAAAGTTGATAAATGAGAGTTCTAGATACTAAAGGATTTAATTGAAGAGCATAATTGAAGTAGAGGTCCTTAAATGGTAATTATACCATTAGGCTTTCATGGACAAAAATGGACAAATATAGGTAGAAAGAACCAAAGTTTTTAATGGAGGGTAATTTAGTCATTTGGTAATAAAAAGAAATTAAAAGGGAAAAAGATGGTAAAATATGCTCATCTTCTTCCTTAGGACGAAACTTCAAGGGGGGACTCCATAGCTAGGGTTTCCAAGCTTCCAAGCTCCATATTAAGTCAATCCAAGCTTCGTTTTTCATGTTCTTTACGTTTTTGGAATCCCGGTAACTTGGTTTAGCTTATTCTAGCAATAATTTAACTTAGGGTTAATATTTGGAAAAATACCCATAGGTGAAATGTGTTTATGTTGATGTTTTATGATAGGATATGAAGGCTGAAATTATGTTAAACAACTTTTGCTAAGTGATTTTACGTAAAAACGAGTAAAATGACATAATCGGTAAAAATATCTAATGTTCATAAGTACATGTTAGAGTGAGAATTTGATGTTGCCATAGAAGGGAAAAATGTTCAGCATGTCCTAAAATGTAAGAAAATAGGATGAAGTTTAATTTTCGAGCCTAGGGGAAAAATTGTAATTTTGTGAAAGTTAGGGGGCAAAAACATAATTTTGCCATAATGTGATTTTGGATTGAATTAAATAATGTAAATATTAAATAAGCTAAATGTGTTATTATAGATCGAGAAGAATGTGGAATCGATCTTGAACGAGGAAAAGGAAAAGTTAAGGACTAAATTGCAAATTTCGCCATATTTTGCACCGAGGTAAGTAGTATGTAAATAATTCATTATTTTTATTGATGTTTTATATTTCAGCATGTTTAATGTATTGTATCTGATTTTTGGATCATAATTGACTATTGAAAGAATGAAATAAAGTGTTAAAAAGTGAGTTATTTCCCGTTTGAACCTTCGGAATCGAAAGATGTAATTGGCATGTAGCTAGGTCACATGAGTGGTACTAAGTGTAGGCCACTATGTGCACAAGAGAGCTACAAGAGATTTTGTATATGTAGCTAGGTCACATGTGTAGTACCAAGAGTATGCCATGTGTACAAGAAAGTCAGATGTAGCTAGGTCACATGTGTGGTATATGGAGTGAGCCACTATGTGTACAAGAGAGCTACGAGAAGGCTAAGTCATATGATGGTGCTAAGTGAAGGCCAAAGATATGTACAAGAGAGCCGTAATTATAAGTACAATTGAGCTAGGTCACATGAGTGGTACTGAGTGTAGGCCACTATGTGTACAAGAGAGCTTCGATTTCAAAGGTGGGTTGTGTGTGAAACCACCACATATTCAATTATTATTCAAGCGTTCATCGGGAAAACTGACTAAATGAAATTATGTGAGATGTTTTAGTGATAAGTATATGTATATGTATGTATAATGTATGAGCAATATGCTCAATATGTGATTGGAAATTTGAATGGTTGTTATAGATAAGTAATGAATACAACTAAAGTGAGAGAAAGCAAATTTTACAATAAAACTGTTTTGGACAGCAGCAGTGATGTGAATTTGAAAAATCATCAAAAATGATAGAAATTTATTTATAAGTTGTATGAGGCATTTATTTAAAGCTTACTAAGTTTATTTTCATATAAAAGAAACAGAGAAAGCAAAGGATTGGTATATTTTGAGATATTTATATGATTAGATTCCTGCTCGACTTGGAAATATCATTGAAAATTGTAAAAAATAATATTGGGACATAATTTATATGATTAGATTCCTTATTGAGTCTATCTTTATAATAAGAAAACTAAAACATCATTTGAATTCTGTACAAAAGGATAATTAAATTTTAGCAAAGAATGGTCGGAACTGTCTGACAACAGAACAGGGGAGAATTTAAAGAATAAACTGTACTAATTGGCTAAACCAAAAATTATGAAAATTTTATGGTAAAAAGATATGTGAATCTAGTTTCAGAGAAAATTTATGGATCTTAATTTCGAGTTTCATAGCTCTAGATAAAAATAATTTAGTGACTGTGACTCGAATAGGCAGCTTGCTCTGAATTTGATTTAATTGTGACTTTGAATGTAGATATGATTGTGTTATCTTGTAAACATATTAAATCCAATAATTATTATTTATGTACTTACTTACTAAGCTATATTCTTACTCTCTTTTCTTTTCCTTGTTCTATAGTGTCATCAAGCTAGCTCGGGATTCGGTGATCGTCGGAGATCCATCCACACTATCAGCCTTCTTTTGGTATTTTGAAAACAATATTTTGGGAAATTATGGCATGTATAGAAGGCTTAATTGTTTTGTTATTTGCAATAAAGAATGATTATTTTGCTTATGGGTATTGACAACTATCAATGGAAAACGTTTTAAATTTATATGGATTTTACATTTTAAATTTTGTACAGTAGTATGAATCATGTCCGCTAATGCCTCGTACCCTATTCCGGCGACGGACCTGGGTGAGGGGTGTTACATATGGCATCAGCATCGACATGTGATCCCATGTAAGACCATATCGGGGATATGGCATTGGTATCTTACTACGTGTATGACAATTTTTGAGTATCCTTAAATGTTTGGAGTGGTTCAACGGGATAAAGTTGATGTTAAAGATGGAAAAAGGGTTAAAGTTATGTGATGGAGTGATACAAGTACATATGCGAAACTCACAAGAAATAAGCTTGGTATGTGATTTCGTATAAGACCATGTCAGGGACATGGCGTCGATATGATATTTCATGTAAGACCATATCGAGGATATGGCGTTGATACGGTACTATATATATAAGATTCCCGAGTATCTTTTAGCATTCCAAGTGGTTCAACGGGTATGTTAAAAACGAGAAAGTAAGTGACTATGTTACGAGAGGTACAGGTATGTACATAGAACTCATGTGAAGTGAGTTTGGTATATGATGAATTCTTGAGAAGAATGTACACGAATTAGTTATACTTGTGAAATATTGATATTCTTGTGATTAATGATCTACATTCATGATGAATGGATACATGATAAGATTTGATGATGATCATGTGTGAGGCTTTTAAGCCAGATTAAATTGTGAAATGAAATGTTCAAGTCTTTGTTGTTGATGTATAGGTTAAATTGGCCAATGAATGGATTGTAAATATTTTATGATGACTAGCATGTTGGCATCGATAAGTATGGATATATTTTAGTGTTATGTGTGTTTAAATGAGAATTAATACAAAGAAAACATGATAGAGTAAGATTAGCAATAAAACAGTTTGAAAAACAGTACTTGTATCACTTTAAAAATTCACCAAAAATGCTAGTATGAAATTAAAGCTTATTGAGTCTGATTTCCCATAAAAGAAACAGAATAAGCAAAAGAACTTCATATGATGACATATTTTGATTCTAGTAAGACAGGGTCAGAATGATTTTGGAATCCCTTATTCTGACTTGAGAAATTCATTAAAATTTGTACAAAATAATAATGGGATAAAATTTATATATTTGAATTTATTAATGAGTCTATTTTAAATATAAAAAAATGGAAACATCATTCAAGTTCTGTACCACGAGAAAATAAATTTTCGTGAAGAGGGGTCAGAACTGTAGGATAGAAAAATAGAGGAGACTTTAAAGAATAAACTGTATTGATTGGCTTAACCAAAAATTCTTTAAATTTAAGAAGATATGTGAGTCTAGTTTTAAGGAAAATTATCAGATCTTAATTTGGAATTCCGTAGCTCTGGATAAAAATAATTTAGTGACTGTAGTTCGAGTAGATAGCTCAAGATGAACATAAATGAATTGTGAAATTTTATGCAATTATGATTGTATTACCTTGAGAACATATTGTGAGAATTGATGAAAAACATGTTAATAAGTTGCTTATTATTTGCATACAAACTTACTCCCCTTCCTTCCTCATATCTTATAGGGGTTTATGCTAGCTCGAGTTGGAGATCGCTAGAGATGCTATCACACTATCAAGCTATCATCGTGGGGTAAAAGTGAATACAGACTTCTTAAGTTTATGGCATGTATAGGGACTTAGTCAATTGTGTATGTGTCAGTTGATTTGGCCAAATTTGTTGGTTCATAATGGTAATATGATTCATTTTGTATATAGCCATGAGATATGGCTCATATTAGTTAATGAGTTGTAATTGCTATTTATATGTGTGTGCTTACAGTAAAGGTTTCATGTGATGTGGTTATATGTGTTTGGTATGGATGGATTGAAGTTGTATTTAAGTATGTGCAAATGAAAGTGCCAATTGGTTTGGTAAATAGCCATTTTCTTGGCCACACGTGCAGAGACACGGCCGTGTGTCTCAGCTGTGTGGAGGACACGGCCCCGGGACATGGGGGTGTGCCCCGGGTAGGTGAAGTTTGCATCTATTTTTCAGAATTTAATTCGCCACACGGCCTAAGCACACGGGCATGTGACTTGGCTATGTGACCCTATTTTGTTGATGATGTCATAAACAAAGAGTTACACGGGCTGAGGACATGGGCGTGTATGACCACAAGGCCTACCCACATGGGCGTGTCCCATGCCACATGGACGTGTGACCACTGTTTTGATGAAAAATTTTCTAAGTCTTCTTAAAGTTTCCTAAGTTCTCGATTTAATCCCAAATAGGTCCCAATGATTGTTTTGGGCCTCATGGGCCCATATAAGGGACGATTTGCATGTGAGTGAGTGATTTTAAATTGAATGAAATTTTATAGGTCAATTCTGTATAAATGTTTTTGTTTAAGTCTAGTAATGCCTTGTATCCTATCCCGGCATTGGACACTGGTAAGGGGTGATACAAGCCCTTATGTTATGCATCCTAGAGGAAATAAGATGTATAGTGTAACAATCCATTTTTAGTAAAATCAAGAAACTGGTTTTGAGACCACAAGTCTGATGAGTAAATTATTATTCTATTATTATTTTAATGTTTATAAGATGTCAAAAGGCTCATATTAAAATTTTGTTAAGAAATTTTGATATTTGCATGCTTAATTACGTGAAAAGGACTAAAACATGCAAAGTGTAAAAGTAGAGTTCTAGTTGTTTAAAGGGTCAAATGGCTATGAAACTTTAATGTGAGTGGACTTAGATGGTAATTATACCATTTATAATGTCAGTGAACAAAGATGAAATTGGTGTTTTATTTAGTTAAAATTAAAGGTTAAAATTGTAATTAATATAATAAACTTAAAACAAATAAAAGAAAAATAAACATTCATCTTCTTCGAGCTTTTATTCCACCAAAATTGAAGGAAGAAGAAACTATTTTTAGGGTTCCTTGGTTCGACAAATATAATAGGTTGCATATCAATTTAGACCACGTATGGATCTAGATCGGGGAAAAATTAAAGCCTCGGATTAGTCGATCTCGTTTCTATGCCCTATTCGTCGAGGTATGTTCGTATGCATAGACTACTATATTCATGTTATTCAATTGTATATTATCATGCATTTATAATGTTATTAATCAATATATATCCAAAGAAATGCCAAGATGATTATCAAGTCCCGGTTGAACCTTAGGAATTTGTAGGATACAAATGACATGTCATTAGGGATTCATGTTTCGGGTGCTGATCTTGAATGTCCTCCGATGGCTGAGGTCCTGCATTTGTTGCGGATACTCCACAGCTTGAGTGAGCAGCATCGTGTAGCTTACATTCTGACCCACAACTCGTGTGAGTAGGACCATTTCACAGTTCGTGTGAGAAATGATGTGAAAGAAAGGTTATGGTTATATGTTTTAGCACATTTCGTGTGAGTTTTCAATGTATCCGATGATATTCTAAATTATTCAACGGGCAATGAAAAAGATTGAAATGGTATGCTTTCAAATGAAAGTATGCTTATGTTCATGTAAATGAAGAATGGATTCAATGATGTATGTTAATGTGGAAATGACTTACCATATGTTTAATTCAAGTGAATTATGTTTAAATGCACTAACTTGTGTATTGATGATGATGCTTAGGCTTGTTGTAATGCCCCAAAAATCTAGGGTCTTTAAGTTTGGATTTTCTGACACAATTGCATGTTTCGTGTGTTGGTTGGGTGACTTAAGAGTATTTGGGAGTGTCTGAGTAGTCCAGGGTTCAAGCCTTGGCTTTTGCAAAATTTAAATTTTCCCCTAAAATGAACCCAGACACTAGAATTTAGGCTTTATTAATAATAACGCTGGGTTAATGACACAAGAGGAGCTTGTGGCCTAGTGGCAATTGGCGTGTGGAGTAACAGAGAGGTCTGAGGTTCAAGTCGTGGGATAAGAAAGGGAGTGTTTATTTTGTAGTTTGGATGGCCAGATTTTATGTTGCAGTGAAAGTCTGATGGATGAGAGGTTTGAATTGGTCGTAGAGGGATTTTAGGAGTAAATCATGGAGAGAATCAAACATTTTTCAAAGGTGGGTGTGTTGTAGCCGAATTAGGAGCTTGTTTGTGTAAATTCGGCTAGGGGGTTTCCTAAAGGCTTTTCTTTGCTGTAGGTCGGTTTTGGCATCTTTTTTCTTGTTGTTTTGGGTGTGCCAAAATTTCAATATACCATTCGTGCATTTTTTTCTCCTTGCTATTAGCCATTCTTACACTTCTGTTGTTCGATTTAGAACTTCTTCTACAAACACTTGGTTGGTCGAATCTCTGCTTCTCTCCCCCTTTCTATTCATTCATTGTTTTTCTTCGTTTCCCTTTTTCCCCTAAGCCAAATATCATCACTTCTCTTTTTGTTTCGGCTTCCTATTAGCTTATGAGCCGAACCTTTCCTCTTAATTAGTTCTGTGGTGACCGAATTCTCCATTCTCTTTCCCTCACTATTGCAGTCCTGCAAGTATTCTTGATATCGATAAGCGATTATATTCTTCCCTTTTGGTTTAAAACTGTTCTCTCCTATCCCCTTTTCTCTAAAAACCGAATATCTCTTTCTTTCATGCTCTTTGATGGTCGAATGGTGATCCCTTCCTCTTGGTGTGGTGATCATTGGGTTTAGTTTCCCAAAGAGTGGTGATGTAACACCCCTATCCCGTATCCGTCGCCAGATTAGGGTTAAGGGCAATACCTGACAGATCAAAAACTTTATCAGACAATTTGTTAATTAAACTATCAAATACAATCATAAAGTCCCCTATGTAGGTCATGAAGACCTAAAACATGCTTTGTAAAAGGGTCGGGACTAAACCGAAACACATATAGATATTTTCAAAAATTTAAAACTTTTAAGTGTTTCAAGGGTTACACGCTTGTATAGGCAGGCTGTGTGCCATCCACGGCTGCTAGACACACCCATGTGTCCTCCCTGCGTACTAAGGTCATGTACTCTTAGGCCATATACTGACTTCCTCACATGGCTACTAGGCACGCCCATGTACCATGGCCGTGTGCTCTTAAGCTAGCTACTGACTTTACCCAACGGTTATTAGGCATGCCCGTGTGCCACACCCGTGTGACATTATAGGTCATTTGTAAGACCAAAATGCCACCCAACTAGGGTCATTCCTACATGAAAATTACCAACACATCTCATGCACATGTGACAACCAAAAACATATCAAAATAATCATCCATGTCTACAATCCAATCCAATACTAATAATGCCAAGTTTACAAGACTAAAACTTATGAATATACAAGCATAATTTATCCATACTTACCATTCACAAGTTCAACTTTTTGTTAAACATATATGCTCAAAATTTCATCTATACACGTACCTTAAACTTAACCATTTCTTATGCTTATGCATCATATAACTCATTCATCAAAGCATATTACCAATACATAACTAACTAAATCACATGGCTAAGTTCAAGTCTCACACTTGTACAAATAACTAGCCTATACATGCCATATCTAGCCATATACATTTCCAAAATGTACCAAAAGAAGCTGAATAGTATGATGACGATCCTCGACTATCCCTGAGACTTCATTAGCTTTGACGATCTATAAAACAGAGAAAGTACTCATAGAGTAAGCTTTCCAAAAGCTTAGTAAGTCATATACAAATAAACTTAACATGAAAGGCACATAAGCATATAGGAACATTGGCACACTTAATATTCATAGCACATTTATCACGTGCATGCTTTGGTCCATGTACTTGTACATACTTTGCCACATCAATTCAAAAATCTCATATATACATAGCTCTTTTATGCATAATTTCACATCTCATATTATCATTTCAATATACATAATCATCATGGAAAGATCATACTGATTCTTACCTTATATACACACTTAGTGTATAAATCAACGTACCTGAAACAAATTTACAAATCACATAGCCATTCGTATCACAGACTTGCTGTTGAACCATTAGAAACCTAACAGGATACTCAGAAAGCTCAGAATAGTCGTACAATGCCAACGTCCCAGACGAGGTCTTACATGCACCCAGATATCGATGCCACTGTCCCAGACAAGGTCTTACACGAATCAATATGATGCCAATGTCCCAGACATGGTCTTACACATAAATCTCATATTGATGCCAACGTCCCAGACGTGGTCTTACACAAAATCTTAAATCAACGCCAACGTCCCAGACATGGTCTTACATGATAAAACAGAACAGATACCTATGTCATGACATAGCTAATCCTATCTATTCCTAGGTTCGTACGGGACTTCTTGAACATCGACACTAAGTTAATCTTATCTCAAAATTCATGTACAGATCATCTCATAAGCATTCATAGTAAACAATAGTCATATGAACATACACAGTTCAATACAAATACATTTATTTGCACAATGACTTACCTCGGATTCGATTTAACGGAAATGAAAATGACTGCTCGATTACTTTTGCTTTCCCACGATCTAAGTCTATTTTCCTCGGTTCTTGCTCTATACATATTCAAAATTAACCCTTTTATTCATTAACTCATTCAATTCAATCCAAAGATACACATTTAGGTTTATTTGCAATTTAACCCTCACATTTGCACAATTTATCAATTTACACCATTTTTCTCAAAACATAAAATTCACAATATCATCTTTTAACCATGCTTAGACGAATGTTCATACATATCATACAAGCACATATTTTCCATCAAATTTACAATTTAGTCCCTCAAATTACTATTTTTTCGATTTAGCCCTAATTAGCTAAATTCATCAAAATTTCAAGAACAGAGCATGTTCATCTAACACATATCTTTCATTTGACATCATAAAACATCATAAAGCTTACCATTTCATTAATGACACAACTAACAAACATCATCAATACACAAAATTGAGACATGGGCTTGATAGTAGACTAAGCAACAATCTCAAAAACATAAAAATCATCAAAATCCAATCAAAATCATACCTTAATTCAAGCTTACAATGGCCGAATAACCTAGCTTAACTTTCTTCTTTTTCTTTCTTTCAATTTTTGGTGACAAAATGAAGGTGATGATAAAGATTTTATGCTTTATTTTAGTATTATACTATAATTACTAATGTACAAAAATAACCTTTAATAAAAACATACATATCACAAAAATTACAAGGTCATTTATGACCTTAGCCGTCCACTTTCTATAATAGTGGTTATATTGCTACTTAAATCCTCAACATTTAAAAGCCACATTGATTTAACCATTAATCAAATAAATAGCCATTGTTACCCTTATGTGATTTAATCCTTTTTTCAAATTAAGCCCACAGACTGACGAATTAACTTACGAAACTTTAGCACATGTATAATCACTTATCAGAAGCACATGATATAATAGTAAAACATTTTACTGACTCGGATTTGTGGTCCCAAAACACTTTTCTGACTAGGGTATCAACCAGACTGTTACAATTCTCCCTCTTAGGGATTTTCGTCCCCGAAAATCTTACCCTTAAACAGATTTAGATATTACTGTCTAATTGAATCTTCAGCCTCCCAAGTTGCCTCTTCAATTCCATGTCGATTCCACAATACTTTCACTAACAGTATTTTCTTGTTTCTCAACTCTTTCACTTCACGAGCTAAGATACGAATCGGTTCCTCTTTATATGTCATATCAGATCAGATTTCAATTTTAGATGGGGCAATCACATGTGACGGATTGGATCTATATCTACAGAGCATTGAAACATGGAATACATTATGGATCTTTTCTAGTTCAGGGAGAAACCTTAATTTATATGCAACAGGCCCGACATGTTCAATAATTTCATACGGCCCTATGAATCTCGGACTCAACTTGCCTTTACGTTTGAATCGAAGCACTTTCTTCCACAGAGACACTTTCAG
Organism: Gossypium rotundifolium; assembly: GCA_025506655.1. Lineage (NCBI taxonomy): Eukaryota > Viridiplantae > Streptophyta > Magnoliopsida > Malvales > Malvaceae > Gossypium > Gossypium rotundifolium. The sequence goes on along the minus strand of CP106725.1, from coordinate 43,094,292 downwards.
AAATACTTTGTCACCGATTTCAAATTCTATATCTTTTTGTTTCAAGTCCGCATAAGACTTTTGACGATCAGATGCTGCTTTCAAACAATCTCAGATTAGTTTCACTTTTTGTTCTGAATCTTTTATCAAATCGACCCCGTGTAGCTTATTTTCACAGAGCTCGATCCAATGCAGAGGTGTACGACATTTACGACCATAAAAAGCTTCAGAAGGTGCCATTTTAATGCTTGACTGAAAACTATTATTGTACTCAAATTCAATCAATGGCAAGTACTGCTCCCACGTACCGTCAAATTCAAGAATGCAACATCTTAACATATCTTCAAGAATCTGAATGATCCGTTCGGATTGACCATCTATTTGTGGATGAAAAGCTGTACTGAAATGTAATTTCGTACCTAATGATTCTTGCAATTTCTTCCAGAATCGTGATGTGAATCTCGGATCTCTATCATACACAATGGATAGTGGGACCCCGTGCAATCTCACAATCTCAAAAATGTAAAGCTCGGATAATCTATCAAGTAAAAAATCATATCTTACTAAAATAAAATGGGCAGATTTCGTTAATCGATCAACTACGACCCATATCGCATCTTTCTTTTTGGAGTCAGAGGCAATCCAGAAATAAAGTCCATTGTTACTCTATTCCATTTCCATTCAGGAATCAGAATCGATTGTAGACCAGACGGAACTTGATGTTCAGCTTTCACTTGTTGACAGATTAAGCATTCCGAAACAAAATCAGAAATATCTCGCTTCATACCAGACCACCAATAGCATTGCTTCAAATCATGATATATCTTTGTACTTCTCAGATGAATAGATAGACGACTGTTATGTGCTTCACTCAAAATCAACTAAATCAACTCCTGATTTCTCAGAACACATACGATCTCAGAATCTCAAGCAATCATCAACAACTAGAAATTCAGATTTAGAATTCAAATCACACTGAGCTCGTTTCGCTAATAACTCATTATCAAATTTTTGAGCATCACGAATTTGCTGTAAGAAAAATGGTTTCACTTTTAATTCAGCTATCCTTGAACTATCATCAGACAAATCTAACTGAGCATTCAAAGCATGTAGTGCAAACAATGATTTTCTACTCAACGCATCAGCAACAATGTTTGTTTTACCCAGATGATAATCTATCACAAGTTCATAATATTTTAACAGCTCTAACCATCTTCTTTGACGCAGGTTCAAATCTTTCTAGGTCATCAGATATTTCAGACTTTTATGATCTGAAAACACGTTACATTGTTGACGTACAGATAATGACACTAGATATTTAGAGAAAACACAATCACAGCTAGCTCAAGGTCATGCGTTGGATAGTTCTTTTCATGCAACTTAAATTGTCTCGAGGCATAAGCTACAACTTTGCCTTCCTGCGTCAAAACACATCCCAGACCATTTAATAAAGCATCACTGTATATAACAATTTTTTTACCCGATTCTGGTTGTACTAACACTAGAGCTTCTGTTAGCAGAGTTTTCAACTAATCAATGCTTTTTTGACATTTATCAGACCATTCAAATCTAACATCTTTCTGAAGTAGTTTAGTTAACAGAGTAGCTATTACTGAAAATCCTTTTACAAATCGACGATAATAACCAGCTAAACCCAGAAAGCTACAGACTTCAAACACATTCTGATAAACCGTAAAAATAGCATATTTTAATTTTAGTATGCTTTTGGATGAATTTATCCTCGATTTATGTAAAAAAGGTGCTCTTAATCCTTTCTTTTCATGTCTTATACTCAAAAGAACACCTAAGGATAAAAAGAACGTAAAACGGGCTTAAAACGGACCAAATTGGGCCAACCAAGAAGTCGACACGGCCTGGACTTTATTCCACACGGTCATGCATTGCTATCCACCTAGAACACGGCCTGTCACCAATTTACACAGCCGTATCTTGTCGACAAAAAGCCCAACACGGTCTATCCCCGATTTGCATGGCTGTGCCCTAATCGATAGACACGAAGCACGGCCTGTCCCTCGACTTGCATGGGCATGCCACAGTCGTGCCTAAATCAACAGAATAGAGGCACAGGCTGTGCCTCAACTTCCACGGGCGTGCCATAGCCGTACCCCTGCCACGAGAAAGAGCAATATCACTTGGAATAGGATGCTTGGAGCCCAAGAAACGCAATCCTAAGTCTACTCAAACACCTAAGACGAATTGTACCAGAATTATGAGTACTTAGGAGACAAGTAAAGCATCCCAAAAGTCTATAAAAACACCCCAAGGCGGCTATTCAAGGGGTCGATCATTGAGCAGATTTTTCTGCCAAGCCTTTCTCGTTTAGGGATTGTCTCGAAGATAGCCAATTGATCCATCTCGAAGAGTCAGAGTTCTACTCAAGATGGAGGATCTCCTTTTCAATTCCTTCAGGGGGTTTTAGGGATTTCTTATGTTTTGTTTTATCTTTTCTCTTGAGATGTTTTCTTGTTTAGTTATGAACTAAACCCCTCATATACCTGAAGGAGATGAAACCTATGATGGATTTTGTTATTTAATTCTTTCAGTTTATATGATAAATACTTAGTTTGTTCTTAATTATGTTGCTTAAATTTATCTGATGTGCTTAGGTGGAGGAGGAATAGACCCTGTCTAAGAGTAGATCTATCATAATTAAGCGGAGTTGACCGGGTGCCTAGAGATAGGGTTACGAGATTTTGTCGGATTAGGGTGAAACCTAATATGGGAGTCCATTGATCGATTTACTGATTCCTTAGGGGGTTATTATAAGAGAACGAGAGTTCCACTAATTAACCTAAGGTTAGACATTATTCGTTTCGAGAGAAGGTTTAATATAGGTTAGGGAGTCTCACGGATCAAGCTAAGTAAAGAAATCATATGAATTGAAAAGGTAGATTAAAAGTGAAGTCATAGGTGGATTCCTCCCGAAGGTATCGTCTTTATCAATTGAGTTTTCTTCAAAGTCTTTTCCCAAAGTTTCGTTCTTTTGTCTTTGCATTTAAGTTTAAGTATTTCATTTGTTTTAGATTAATAAACCAATCACTCCATATTTTAGGCTAAATAATAGAAAGAAAGTGAGTAGTAGTACTTTTAGGTTCCTTGGGTTCAATAAGATATTCTTGTCTGAGCTATACTACTATTCGATAGGTGCGCTTGCCTCTATCGTTGTCGTAGTCAGTGTACAGGTTCGATCACTCTTTTATAAACATTAAAACTAGACTGTTTTGCAGCGATCAAGTTTTTGGCGCCGTTGCCAGGGACTCCTAAAATATTAAGAAAACTCTATTTCTATTACTTTAGCCATTATTTTTATTTTTAAATTTCTTTTATTTTTATACATATATATTTTTTTCTAAAATTCTTCCTTTCTTTTCATAGCAGGTACATCTAGTTTATGACTAGAAGAAATCCGAGAGGACCATTAGAATACGAAAGTGACATTGAAGCTACCGCCCGTAGAAATCGCAGAGAAATTAGACGAGCCCTAGACTATCAAAGAGGGGAACAGAAAGGATCCAATCCTACTAAAGGGATGGACGAAAATAATCCACCACCAAATGTGCAAGAACAGAATGCTCCGCGTACTATGTATGATTATGCTAAAACTAATTTAACAAGAGTAGAATCTAGTATTGTTAGGCCCGCTATAGCTGCTAATAATTTTGAATTAAAGCCTAACAAATACAAATGATTCAACAATTTGTTCATTTTGATGGTTTGTAGGATGAAGATCCAAGCACTCATATATCTAATTTTTTAGAATTCTATGATACCTTCAAAATAAATGGCGTTTCTAACGATGCCATATGTTTTTGGTTATTTCCTTTTCCATTGAGGAATAAAGCAAAGTAGTGGTTGAACTCGTTACCACGAGGGACAATCACCACATGGGATCAAATGACAGAAAAATTTCTTTTAAAGTATTTTCCACCAGCCAAAACAGCCAAATTTAGGAATGATATATCTTCTTTTGTGTAGAATGATGCAGAAACATTATATGATGCATGGGAAAGATATAAGGATCTCCTAAGGAGATGCCCACACCACGGATTGCCTATGTGGCTTCAAGTCCAAACTTTTTACAATGGTGTGAATTCTCTAAAAAGGCAAATAATTGATTCATCAGCCGGTGGAACTCTGAATAATAAAACTCCTGAAGCAGCTTAAGATTTTACCGAGGAGATGTCGTTGAACACATATCAATGGCAAATTACAAGGGCTAAACCGACAAAATCAGCCGGAGTTTTTAACATAAACGCAGTGACAATGTTGTCAACACAGATGGAGTTAATGAATAAAAAGCTTGATAATTTATGTTCTTCACAGGTACATCCAATCATGCAATGCGAAGCAAGCGAGAATGAGGCAAATTTTGAGTACCCACTTTACCAACCAGGAGCAGAAAATGAGCAGACAAACTATATAGGTAACAATTGCAGATCTAATAATAATCCTTATAGTAACACTTACAATCCAGATTGGATGAACCACCCAAATTTTTTGTGGGGAGGACAAGGAAATCAAAGGCAACAACCTCTTCCAAATTACCAAAATCAGCCTTATCCACAGGAAAAGAAATCAAACCTTGAAGAGATGCTGACAAAATTTTTTGCAGCTTCAGATTCTCATTTTCAAAAGGCTGAAGAGACACTTGATGAACAACAAAGATCAATCGAGGGAATTAAGACTTAGGCACGAGAAATCATTATGTCGGTTGGACTACTTATTAAGATATTATGTGAAATACGGACAAAGATTTTCTCCAAAGGCGCACAGCAGGTAAAGGCAGTTACACTAAGGAGTGGCAAAGAGCCAATTGAACCACAAAGAAAGATACCACATGAAATTACCAAGAAAAAGAGTGTAGACGATGAGAACGATGATCCATTACCTGCAGAGAATAAAGCACAAATTCCATATCCAGCAAAATTAAAGAAAGAATAATTGGATGCTCAATACGGTAAGTTCCTCGAACTCTTTAAACGAATACACATTAACTTACCTTTTTTTGAAGCTATTTAACAGATGCCAGAGTATTCGAAATTCTTAAAGGAACTCCTCACGAACAAAAGGAAGCTTGAGGAAGTATCAATGGTGGATCTTAATGAAGAGTGTTCAGCCCTTCTCCAAAATAGACTACTACAGAAGTTAAAAGATCCAGGGAGTTTCACTATTCCTTGCTTAATTGGTATTTTAAAAATCAAAAAAGCACTAGCAGAACTAGGCACTAGTATCAATTTAATGCCTCACAAATTGTTTAAACAGCTAGATCTTGGGGAACCAAAGCCCACTAGGATGAGTATTCAGTTAGCTGATAGATCTATTAAATATCCTAGAGGAATTATTGAAGATGTCTTGGTAAAAATTGATAAATTTATTTTCCCTGTTGATTTCATTGTATTAGACATGGATGAAGACATTAATGTTCTTTTAATCCTAGGGCGTCCCTTTTTAGCCACTGCTAGAGCTATTATTGATGTAGGTGATGGTAAACTAGCACTGAGAATAGGTGATGAAGAAATTATCTTTCAACTTTGTGATGCCATGCGATATTCTAAAGAACAGGATGACTCCTATTATTTTGTCGACACTACTGATCATATTATTAAAAATTCATTACAGGAAATTATACAGGATGTCACGATGAAACTGTGTCTTGATCAAGAAGAGGGGGAAGAAGATGGAGACAATGAGTCGAATCTGAATACTTCATCATTTCAACAAAGGAAAGAAGAAAGCATTGAGAATGATAAAGGAATAAAACAAAAAACCTCTATCGAAGAGCCGCCCAAATTGGAACTCAAACAGTTACCAACACACTTAGAATACGCATTTCTTGGGGACAATTTTATGCTACCAGTAATCATCTCTTTAGAATTAGAATCCAAGGAAAAAGAGGAGCTGATAAAGGTACTAAGAGAACACAAGAAAGCCATAGCCTGGAAAATTTCTGATATCAAGGGAATAAGCCCCACATTCTGCACCCACAAGATTTTAATGGAAGAAGAATATAAACCATGTGTGTAACCTCAGAGACAGTTAAACCCCAACATGAAAGAAGTGGTCAAAGTCGAGGTAATTAAACTTCTAGATGCAGGAATAATTTATCCTATTTCTAACAGCACTTGGGTAAGTCCTGTGCAGGTAGTTCCAAAGAAAGGAGGAATGACGGTACCCAATGAAAAAAATGAGTTAATTCCCACAAGAACAGTTACAGGATGGAGAGTCTGCATAGACTATAGAAAGTTGAATTTTGCCACTAGAAAAGATCATTTTCCTTTACCTTTCATAGATCAAATGCTAGAAAGATTATCCGGACATATGTACTACTGCTTCTGGATGGACTCTCTGGCTACTTTCAAATACCCATAGCCTTTGAAGACCAAGAGAAGACAACATTTACATGCCCATATGGTACGTTTGCTTATCGTAGAATGCCTTTTGGATTATGTAATACTCCTGCTACTTTTAGCGTTGCATGTTGGCAATTTTTGACGAACTCGTTCAGGACATCATGGAGGTATTTATGGATGATTTCTCAGTATTCGGTAATTTTTTCCATCTGTGCCTTAAAAATTTAAAGCGAGTTCTAACGAGATGTGAAGAACCAAACCTTGTTTTGAATTGGGAGAAATGCCACTTTATGGTTAGAGAAGGAATTTTATTAGGACATAAGATTTCTAGTAAAGGAATTGAGGTAGATAAAGCAAAAATTGAAACCATAGAAAAATTACCCCTAGCTCAGTCAAGGCTATTAGAAGCTTTTTAGGACATGCAGGTTTTTATAGAAGATTTATTAAAGACTTTTCTAAAATAGCTAAACCTTTAACAAAATTATTAGAAAAAGATGTTCCTTTTAATTTCAATCAGGAATGTTTAGATGCATTCAATGTCCTTAAAGATAAATTAGTAAATGCACCGATCATAATTGCACCTGATTGGAACTTACCCTTTGAATTAATGTCTGATGCAAGTGACTTTGCAGTAGGAGCAGTTTTGGGACAACGAAGAAACAAGCATTTTCAGCCAATCTACTACACTAGCAGAACATTAACACCTGCGCAAGAAAATTACACCACGACTGAGAAAGAATTGCTAGCTGTAGTTTTTGCTTTTGACAAATTTAGACAATATCTAATATTATCTAAAGTTGTCGTTTACACTGGCCATTCAGCTTTTCGTTATCTTTTAAACAAACCTGATACAAAACCTAGACTCATACGATGGATCTTACTTTTACAAGAATTTGACTTGGAAATACAGGGTAACAAGGGAACCGAGAATCTCACGGCAGATCACCTTTCAAGACTCAAAAATCCGCACGCCAAAGAGCTTGATGAGCATGAAATAAATGATTTGTTTCCCGAAGAACCTCTTCTCTATAACACATTCTGAAGTACCCTGGTTTGCAAATATTGCGAATTATTTAGCAGCTAACATCTTACCATGAAAATTAAAACATCACCAAAAGAAGTGATTCTTTGCTGATGTGAAAAATTATTTTTGGGAAGATCCCTTTCTTTTCTGCATATGTGTAGATCAGGTAATTCGAAGATGCATTACAAAGACAGAGGCGAGCAAAATCCTGGAACATTATCACTCAAGACCATCAGGAGGACACTATAGTGGTATTAAGACAGCACACAAAATACTCGAATCAGGTTTTTACTAGCCCACTCTATTTAAAGATGCCAACAGGTATGTTCTTCGTGCGACAAATGCCAAAGAATAGGTAATATCTCTAAATGTGATGAAATGCCTCAAACATATATGATGTCACATGAAATATTTGATGTATGGGGTATAGATTTTATGGGACCATTCCTTAGTTCCTTTGGACATAAATACATCCTAGTAGCAGTTGATTACATGTCCAAATGGGTAGAAGCGGAAGCCTTTACCTACCAATGATGCTAGGGTAGTAGTTAAATTTCTCAAGAAACTATTTTCCCGATTCGAGACACCCAGAGCCATCATTAGTGATAGGGTACTCATTTCTATAATACACAATTTGAAAAAGTTCTAAAGAAATACGGAGTATACCACAAACAGCCACCCCATATCATCCTCAAACTAGTGGCCAAGCTGAGGTAGAAAATCGAGAGCTTAAGTGCATTCTAGAAAAAACAGTTGAATCAAATAGAAAAGATTGGGCAGTTAAAGTAGATGATGCCTTATGGGCTTACAGAACAGCATTCAAAACACCTCTAGGGACATCCCTATACAAGCTCGTATATGGGAAAAGCTGTCATCTACCATTCGAGTTAGAACACAAAGCTTTTTGGGCAATACAATTTTTAAATACTGACCTCGAACTTGCAGGAAAGAAACGAATGATGTAGATAAACAACCTGGATGAATGGAGAACGGAAGCCTATGAGAACTCAAAGTTATACAAGGAAACAACAAAGCGACGTCACGATGCTTGCCTCAAGCGATCAAAACATTTCGAAGTAGGGGACTTAGTCCTACTATACAATTCAAGGCTTAAACTATTCCCTGGGAAGCTAAAATCCAGATGGTCAGGACCATTCATGATCAAAACAATATTTCAATATGGCACCATTGAGGTAACTCATCCGACCAAAGGCACATTCAAGGTAAATGGTCACCGACTTAAAATTTATAATGGTGCAGATTTTGGAGATACGAGCGAGGAGTTTATGATCCATAAGCCTTCCTTTAGAACTGAAAATAGGGAGAGTCTAGCTTAAGACTATAAACGAGCACTTTTCGAGAGGCAACCCGAACGCTAAACGCATTAACATTATTTTGTAAAAGTATAACAAAAATGCAGGATCATTAACATGGCCTATAACACAGGTGTTCCGATGACCATGTACAAACAAGGAAAAACCTCTCTTCTCAAACATGGACTGCAATACCAGAACACGCCCGTGCAGAATAACCATGTGAGGCTACTGACTTGTCTAACACGGGCATTGAACGACCGTGTCTCATGATCGTGTGAAGATACTAACTTATTAAGCACGTCTAGAACACGGCCGTGCACCACGACTGTGTGAACATACTGACTTACCAAGCACGGGTGTGTCAAATTGACACACGGACGTGCTAAAAACCTGAATCGTGCTCAATTTTAAGAAATCATGAAAAGCACGAGCATTTAAAATTAAACACAGCTGTGACGGAAGGCCGTGTTACCCTTCCTATATATTAAAATAATCATCCCCTTCCCCAACCCTAAACCCTAAAACTCAGATTCCAAACCCCTTTTTTTCAATCCAGCCACCAAATCATTCCCCTCCCCCAACCCACCACCTTCCAACCATTTTTTCTTAAAGAAGCAACCACAAACCACCTACACGTACGCAACACCACTGCGTGCAAGAATCCCACGCCTTACCGGGCCATGTTCACACCATGAAACCCAGCTACACCGCCGCACCCCCAGGTGCTCGTCAAATACCACCATTCTGGTTCCTTTTCTTCATATTTTGCATATTTTCTCCTTATTTAAAGTTCATTTGATCTTAGACTTCAAAAGAATCGATTCATTTTGTTTAGTTTATTCAATTTTGTTCAAGACATTTGCTTTAATTTTCTTCTTGGTTGTTTTATTAGTTGCTTCCTCCTATTTTTCTTGTTGATAAATCCGCTGCTGCATCACTTTTACACGATGCTTTTATTGGCTCTTATCATTGAAGAATTGATGCTCTATTGCAAAACATAGTTAGCCTTTAAATCATAATGCAACATGTCTGGTTCCAATGAATTCTTTGTATAGCCTTATTATTTTATTTAGTATGATTTTAGTTAGGAATTATTCTAAATGAATAATTAAATTATGGATGATGATATTTTATTGAAGAAGCAATTACAATAATAGCAATTGATTTTGATTAGGTAAATTCCTGGCTATCTAAAGGAAGTGGTTTTCTTTTGATTACTTTTCAGGAATTATGTCGTCATCACGTATTAAACGATCCGTTCCAAGTAAGAAGAGAAAAGCATCTAGATCATCCTCCGCAAGTGCCTCTACTGAACTTTGACATCCTTTCCACGGATTCCCTCAAGCAACACAATAAGAGCGCTATATGAAGATCCGAAAGAGACCTATCAGCACTGGTAGACGTATTGACTGGAATGTAGTGAGGCAAGTCAGACTCGAAACTGATATTCAGACACTTCTCTCAACCAACCCTTGGGAAAACTTCTTCCCCATTGATGAACCCATATTTTTGGAACTTACCCTTAAATTCTGTGCCACATTCACACTTCTGACAGTAATGACGCAATTTGATGATGTCGGCATCATCCAATTCCGCCTCGGAGGCTCAATTCGTCAACTAAGCGTACCTCAATTCAGAACGACACTCAGACTTTACACACCAGAATTCATAGAAGAAAACCCACTGGACGATTTAAACTGAGAGCTCCACTGTGAACTACTCAAACCCTGGAAAAACTACAACCCACTACAAAAACCTATAATCCCAGTCGTTCTAAGGCAACCGCCCTTTCCCCATCTCTTAGGTACATTCATGCTATTCTTGCTCATACCATTACAGGCCGCAAAGAGAGCACCGGCGTCGTTAATAAATAAGACGTCTACTTCTTATCATGCATGTCTGAAGGACATGTTTTCGATGTGGCATATTTTATTGCATGTGCAATACAGCACCAGACGGAGGCGCATAGAAAGGGAATCCTATCAATTGGACCGTACATAACGCAATCACTTACACTAATCAGACATATGAAACCTCAGGGGATCTAGACGATGTTACACATGAAGATGATCAAGCATCGTCGAGGGACGAACCCCACTCAATACAGACTAGCAACAGAGGAGGAGATACCCGCGGACATTACTGATGATGTCCGACAAGTTCCGAGCTAGCAACCATCATCTTCAGCAACTTCATTGGTTGATATCTCGACACGCCTCACACAATTCGAGCAGTACTGTACCCAACAGTTTACTGACACTGCTCGACGCTTTGATGGGATCGAGGCCACCCTGCAGCAAATCTGCCATCACTTTCATATATCACCACCAACGCCTCCATAGGATCCAATTGACGATGAGGACCTCTGAGTCCTCATAAATTATTATTTGGCATCTACTTTTCTGAATTTTAATTTTATTATTTTTATCATCGAACGTTGCTTTCAATTTAAACTTTCATTAGTATTTCATGTTTTTTTTATTATTATTTTATTTTCCTACCATTGGCTATCTAATCTTTTAAAGAATCCCTACTTAATTATATGCTACAAGATTATTCATTAAGTAACTTTGAAGAATCAATCACCTACACGAACACACATCCACATAAAAGTCACCTAAGGAATGCTCTTTGGAACTTATCCAAAATTCAGGAAGTGTCACTTTCTCCCTTCTCTTTTGATTTATCCCTTAATTGTCATTATTTATCTCTACACATTGAGGGCAATGTACATCTTAAGTGTGGGGGTAATAATGCCTAACTTTTTGCATAATTCTCAAAACCCTGGAATTTAGTCTTGATCTTAAGTACTTTTCTCATATTATTTATTAGGGTGAAATTTCTAATGATTTATGATTTTTTATTGATATGTTTTAGAGTAAGTCATAGTTAATCGTGCATTAATGATTAAATTTGAAGAATACTAGAGAATCAAGCATGATAAGTCTACTTTCTAAAAAATTAAAATTGATAGGTCGTTGAATTGAATTTGAGTATCACCTTGAAGTCCAAAATTCATAAGGATTGATGTCAAAACACCCATAATTTTTTGTGAGATTTTGAGCCTTATAGAGCATATATTGTTTTTCGTACTCACTTTAATTGATTATGAGTGTGTCAACCTTGAACTGTTATTATAGAACTTGCCTCGTTTATATATGTCGAGACCACATTAGTGATTTGATACACTGAGATGAAAAAGGCACCTAGGTCTTAACCCGTTCACTCCACTAAAAAGCCTACCCATTTAAATAACCCCTAGTGAACCCCATTGAATCCTAACAACCTTTTTATTGACTCACCCACTAATATTAACCCATAATCCCTTTGTATTTTTTATCAACATTCCTTTGACTACTCCTTTATCGAGAATTGATTTGATCAATCACCGAATTAGGTTATTTCAATCACCAAAGTTCCTTCTATTATGTTTATTTTAGTTTGTTCTTAAAAAAAAATTCAAGTATATATTCAATATTAGTAGTATATAAAAGAGCTTAGAGCATTTAAACTCCAATTGTTGAAAAAGCTCGTATTAAAGTATTATCAAAATACTCCTTACTATAGAGTAATTATCAATAGTGATATTATTAGTTTTCATTCGAGGTCAATATTCATATTTAGTTCAATGTTTCTAGTTAGGTAATTTGTCAAGTTAGTCTCGATTATAACCACTAATTTAGTCTGTATCCACACCTTTAACCATAGCCCCGCTACAACCCTGATTAAAGACCTTTTGATTTGTGTATCATCTCATATACAGTGGTAGAGATTTGGTTTTCAGGCAAGCCTATGGGATTAACTTTTGAGGTTTGACTTAGAGTGCTTATTTCTTGAACCTTAAACACTTTGAGTGATTTGAGTGAATCTTCTATGAGGATGTCAATCCTTGTCGGTTTTGAATTAAAGGAAATTACTTAGATAAGGGGAGACACCTATGTTTTCATGCTACAAAATCATGACTTATCTCGTTTGAAACTTTAAGGCTCTTTGAATTAAATTATCCATGTATAAATTATCTATGAATTATGATGAGGCATTATTAATTGGAATTATGAATTATGGAAAGTTCATTTTAATTGTAAGTTCAGAACTTTGCTTGAGGACAAGCAAAAGCTTAAGTATGGGGGTATTTGATAAACCGTAAAAGTAACATATTTTAATCCCACATTTAGTATGCTTTTGGATGAATTTATCCTCGATTTATATAAAAAGGTGCTCTTCATCATTTCTTTTCATGTCTTATACTCAGGAGAACACCTAAGGATAAAAAGAACGTGAAACGGGCTTAAAACGGACCAAATTGGGCCAACCCAAGAAGTCGACACGGCCTGGGCTTTATTTCACACGGCCGTGCCTTACTATCCACCTAGAACACGGCCTGTCACCAATTTACACGGCCGTGTCTCATCGACAAAAAGCCCAACATGGCCTATCCCCAATTTGCATGGCTGTGCCCTAATCGACAGACCCGACGCATGGCCTGTCCCTCGACTTGCACGGGCGTGCCATAGGAACATAAGCATAGTAATGATCTATAAAACAAGCTGATTAGTGTGATGACGATCCTCGACGGTCCCTGAGCCTTCAATAGCTTTAATGATCTATAAAACAGAGAAACTTTCCAAAAGCTTAGTAAGTCATATACAAATAAACTTAACATGAAAGGAACATAAGCATATAGGAATATTGGCACAATTAATATTCATAGCACATTTATCACATGCATGCTTTGGTCCATGTACTTGTACATACTTTGCCACATTCATCAAATCAAAATTCTCATATATACATAGCTCTTTTATGCATAATTTCACATCTCATATTATCATTTCAATATACATAATCATCATAGTAAGATCATACCGATACTTACCTTATATTCACACTTAATGTATAAATCAACGTACCTGAAACGAATTTACAAATCACTCAGCCATTCGTATCACAGACTTGCCCGTTGAACCGTTAGGAACCTAATAGGCTACTCAGAAAGCTCAAAATAGTCGTATAATGCCAACATCCCAGACGAGGTCTTACATGCACCCAGATATCGATGCCACTATCCCAGACAGGGTCTTACACGAATCAATACTATACCAATGTCCCAGACATAGTCTTACATGTAAATATTATATCGATGCGATCGTCCCAAACGTAGTCTTACACAAAATCTTAAATCAACGCCAACCTCCCAGACGTGGTCTTACATGATAAAGCAGAATAGATACCTATGTCATGACATAGCTAATCCTATCTATTCCTAGGTTCGTACGGGACTTATCGGACATCGACACTAAGTTAATCTTATCTCGAAATTCATGTACGAATCATCTCATAATCATTCATAGTAAACAATAGTCATACAAACATACACAGTTCAATACGAATACGTTTATTTGCATAATGACTTACCTCAGATTCGATTTAACAGAAATGAAAACGGCTACTCGGTTACTTTCGCTTTCCCGCGGTCTAATTCCATTTTCCTCGGTTCTTGATCTATACATATTGAAAATTAACCCTTTTATTCATTAACACATTCAATTCAGTCCAAAGACACACATTTAGGGTTATTTGCAACTTAACCCTCACATTTGCACAATTTATCAATTTAGTCCATTTTTCTCAAAACATCAAATTCACAAAATCATTTTTTAACCATGCTTAGTTGAATGTTCATACATCTCATACAAGCACATATTTTCCATCAAATTTGTAATTTAGTCCCTCAAATTGCTATTTTCTAAATTTAGCCCTAATTAGCTAAATTCATCAAAATTTGAAGAACAAAGGATGTTCATCTAACACATATCTTTCATTTGACATCATAAAACATCATAAATCTTACCATTTCATCAATGACACAACTCACAAATATCATCAGTACACAAAATTAAGACATGGGCATGATAGTAGACTAAGCAACAATCTCAAAAACATAAAAATCATCAAAATCCAAATCAAAATCATACCTTAATTCAAGTTTACAATGGCCGAATAACCTAGCTTAACTTTCTTCTTTTTCTTTCTTTCAATTGTCAGTGACAAAATGAAGATAATGGTAAACATTTTATGCTTTATTTTACTATTATACAATAATTACTAATGTACAAAAATAACCTTTAATAAAAACATACATATCATAAAAATTATAAGGTCGTTTATGACCTTAGTCGTCCACTGTCTATAATAGTGGCTATATTGCTACTTAAATCTTCAACATTTAAAAGCCACATTGATTTAACCATTAATCAAATAAATATCCATTGTTACCCTTATGCGATTTAATCCTCTTTTCAAATTAAGTACACAGACTGACGAATTAACTTACGAAACTTTAGCACATGCATAATCACTTATCAGAAGCACAGGAAATAATATTAAAACATTTTACTAACTCGAATTTGTGGTCTCGAAACCACTGTTCTGACTAAGGTATAAACCAGACTGTTATAGGCAAAGCGCAGATATTTTTCAGTTATCAAACTTTGTCTCTCGTTAAGGGTAAGATCAATACCCTACTCTTAGATTAGGCCGAGTATCCCGGCAATTGGTAAGTAGCAATTGTGAATTTAGGCCACACATTGGGTCACTATTTTCATTATTAAGAACTAATTTGCCTTAGATATTCGGTGGAGGCGTGTGATCAATCCTGATCTGTGGCCTTAAGAGATTAAAGGCTGTCGTCAAGCGAAGTGAGGGAGATACTTCGGATTAAGTGCTATTAAAAGGGCGTTACTCTAACGATTAAAGATTAACTTTGAATTTCAATTGTTATAGGTTGTGTGCTCACGGATCTGGGAGCAATTCTGAAATTAAGGTGTGTAATCACACTATTGTTTCTGTGAGTCAGTAAAACCCAAAAAGTCAAAAAGCCAAAACTTCGTTATTCGAGCCTCATGAGCGTGTGAGCGCTCGTGTGGTAAATCGAGCCCACAAGCATGGGCGATAAATTGTAGAAGACACCGTATGTGTTTCTGTGCATTTAAGCCGAAATGGGCCATGTGAGCCCAATGGGCTCATGGGCCCCACACGTCTAAAATTTACGAAAAGTAGAAAAACTCTTTTGGGCTTCGTAAATTGCATGTCTGTGATAAAATTTGGGCCAAACGGGCTACACGAGCGTGTGGGTCTGTTTGGGCTGAGTATAGGGCTTAGGGCCCATTTTTACTGTTTCGATTACGCGATTTAACTATGTTGCTTGAGGCGACTGTGGGCCTTCGAAAAGGTCATAGAATGACTAAAATAACCTTAATGAATAAAATTATCGAAATACTCTCGAAGGGTAAAATTATCAAAATACCCTCAGAGGGTAAAATTAACGAAATACCCTCGGAGGGTAAAATTATCGAAATACCCTCAAAAGGTAAAATTATCAAAATATCCTCAGAGGGTAAAATTACCGAAATACCATCAGAGGGTAAAATTATTGAAATACCCTCAGAGGATAAAATTATCAAAATACCCTCGAAGGGTAAAATTATCGAAATACCCTCGAAGGGTAAAATTACTGTTTTACCCCTAATTGACAAAATGACCATTATACCCTTAGTGGTAGTTTAAGTGATGTATGATATTTATATGACTGATTATGATTATGACACACTGCATACACGTATGATCTGTGACACGACACTCTACATTGGGGTTGGGATTTAGATTTGGAGGAAGTACTGTACTGGTGGCCTTGCCACATTTTTACTATTTTAGTGGCTTTGCCACGTGTTCTAATTTTAGTGGCTTGGCCACATTTATTTATTAGCGACTTTGCTACGTTCTTTGTTAATGACTATCTTTGTGATATTAGTGTGATAATTTGGGTAGGTCGACTTAGTCCCCACATGGTGTGTTGGTTGGTACGGGTGGTGTGTTGGCTAGATTAGGTTGGGTTGCATCACTGATCTGCACTTTTATTCACGTTGGGCTTAGCCCCACTCTGTTATTGTATAAGACTAAAGCCCAGACTGTACTATTACTGAATAGGGCTCAGTATGATGGACGATTACACACTGAGTTATTGTAACTCACCCTTTTCTTTTAACTATACAAGTAATCCCCAGCCTTAAAGGATTTGGAGTTGCGGGGGACTCGGCGGTGGCCACATGTTCGCAAGTTTTTCGATTTATACATAGTTTTCTTTAAGCTATTTACTTTGGGGAAATATTTATGTAATAAGGCCATTTGAGATTTTTAAATTTTTTTTTTTAACTTTTTACGTTAACCTGTTAGATTAGGAAACACGGGTTTTTCAAAATAATAACTGATTTCAAAGAAAATCACGCATTTTCAAATTCTAAAGTTTTCAATTGGAAAATCTTTTGGATTCAATCCTGTTTAATAAACTTGCAATAAAGGATATGACCAATAAGCGATTAACAACTTTTGATTTTACAACCCCAACATTTTCAATAGCAATTAGTTTTAAAAAAGATTTAAGACTTTAGTCACGACTTTTTTTTGACATGATCGATTATCAAATCAACACTTTGATGTGACACGTCAGATCCGGTCATAATGTCTAGGCCAGGTTTGGGGTGTTACATTTAGTGGTATCAGAGCCAAGATACAAAACTTGACTGTGGATTGGATTTTTAAAAATTTTCCTTAAATTGTCAAAATTTTTGGTTTGGAAAGAAAGGTTGTTACTGAAAATGTGGCACATCGAGTCTTTGGCGCCAAATCTGTAAGTTCTCTAACACTGTTTACTGTTAGAGATTTAAATGTTATACTGAGAAAACTACTATAGATAGTAGTATTGTACTAAAACTCTTTAGTTAGAATAAATTGAGACTACAAAAGACTGAAAACTATAGTGAGGCCTCAATCTGCGAAAATAACCCTAATTAATGTTTATCATAAAATATCCATTACTAATTATTGGAATTATAAGCTGATTCATAAAACTCTTAAAATAGATAAATACGTTATATTGAGATGAGCACAAGAGGTCGCGGAAGGGGTACACGTGGCCACAGTAGAGGCCGGGGAGATGCTAGGGCTAGGTCTTCAGCATCGGGCCATATGCCTGCTAGGGAGGCACCAGCCTAATCAGTGATCGAGATGGTGTCTCATGACCGAGCGGTTGGGGATGTTGCTCTGTCCCAAGCAATGTTATGGGTTCTTGAAAGGGTTGCTGGAGCGAGTACTAGATCAGTGGTTCGAGGGTCAATTTTTGAGCGACTACGGTCTAATGGAGAGAAATTCTTCAAGGGTGTTATCGAGGTGGCCTCGAATGTAGCAGAGTATTGGTTAAAGGCTACTGAGCGGATAATGGATGACCTTGACTGTATTGTGGAACAGATACTAAAAGGAGCAGTGTCCTTACTTCGAGACGTGGCATACCAGTTGTGGCTCACTGTAAGAGGGGGTACATAGGCTGACCGTGTGACACGAGATTTCTTCAAAACGGCCTTTCAAGGAAAATATGTTGAGGCGAGTTATGTGGATGCCCGGAGGAAGGAATTTTGAGTCTAACCGAGGGAAATAAGATAGTGGCAATATATGAGGTGAAATTCTTACGGTTTAGTCGTTATGCTCGTGGAATAGTCACAACTGAGTATGAATATTGTGTGCGATTTGAGGATGGCCTCGGAATGAGTTATGGGTGCTGATAGCTCCTAGAAGGAGTGAGATTTTGTCGCCTGGTTTAAAAGGAAAAAATTACCAAGGATGTAAAGCACTCAGAGTGCCAGAACCAAGAAAAAGATATGGGAAAAAATAAGAGGGATTTTGGGCCATCAAGTTTTTTTGGTGGGCCTAAGAAGAAATCTAGATTGGATGGGCTAGTCCGAGTAGTTCCTGTTACTATGGTTAGATCGCAGTCATGTGCAGATTGTGGGAGAGCTCACCAAGGTGAGTGCTAGAAAAAATTGAGGCGTGCTTCAGATGTGGGTCCATGGGTCTTCAGGTCAAAAACTGTACTCAAGAGGCCTGTTGGGATGCTAGTTGTGGGTCAAGGCCATGTTCAGCCAGGAATAGGTGGTCAGTAGCCACCGAGGGGCCGTGGTCAGGCCAGAGGAGGAAATAACCTAGGATGAGGTCGTGGAGCACCGGGCAGAGGTACTGGTAATACTGAGGCAAGACAATCAGCTTTGGTCTATGCTACTCGATGTCGAGAGGATGGTGACGCTCTTGATGTCATAACTATTACGTTCCTAATTTATAATTTACCATGCACCGCTTAAATTGATATTGGGTCTACACACTCATATGTTGTATGCACTGTGTTTGGGACACTGGGTTCTCAGTTCAAAATTATTGATAGTGAGATGACTGTGTTAAGTCTACTAGGACAGTCGATTAAGGTGAACAAGTTGTTCAGAAACGTGTCCCTAAAGGTCCAAGAGAATGTCTTTCGGCGAATTTGATGGAACTGTCGTTTGTCAAATTCGATCTTATATTGGGCATGGATTGGTTAGTAAAACACCGTGTGAACTTGGATTGCGCTCTTCTAAAGTTTAGGAGGTGGTTGTGATAGGGGAGAGAAAAGATTACCTGTCTAATGTAATCTCAGCATTAAAGGCTAAAAAATTGGTTCGCAAGGGTTGCGAGACATTTTTAGCATATGTCAGTATTCTTGATTCAAAAGGTCCCTCTATAGAAGATGTCAGAACTATTAAGGAATTTTTGGATGTGTTTCTCGATGAGCTCTCGGGTTTCCTCCAGACCCTGAGGTCGAATTCGGTATTGAGATCCTACCGAGAATAGCTTCGGTGTCTATCGCCCCTTATAGGATGGCACTAAAGGAGTTGGGGGAGTTGAAGGCTCAAATTCAAGAGCTACTAGACTGAGGATTCATTCGACTGAGTGTGTCTCCATAGGGAGCACCAGTGTTATTCGTAAAGAAGAAGGATGGATCCTTACGCATGTGCATCAACTATCGTCAACTAAACAAACTGACGATTAAGAACAAGTACCCTTTACTGAGGATAGATGATCTATTTGACCAGCTGCGAGGAGCTTCAATTTTCTCCAAGATAGATCTTCGATCTGGGTACCATCAGCTAAAGGTTAAGGAGGCGGATGTGTGTAAGACTGCATTAAGGACTCGTTATGGGCATTACGAGTTTCTGGTAATGTCGTTTGGGTTGACGAATACACTAGCTGCTGTCATGGATATGATGAATCGAGTATTCCAACCATATTTTGATCGATTCATGGTGGTGTTTATAGATGACATCCTGGTGTATTCCAGAACCGAGGAGGATCATGATGCACATCTTCGAATTATCTTGCAAATTCTGAGGGAAAAGCAGTTATATGCTAAGTTCAGCAAGTGTGACTTCTGGTTGCGAGAAGTGACATTTCTGGGTCACATGATGTCTTTCAAAGGGATTAGGATTGATCTTCAAAAAATTGAAGCCGTATTGGATTGGAAACCACCAAAGACTGTATCTGATATTCGAAGCTTTCTGGGTATGGCTGGGTATTACCAACGTTTTGTGAAGGGGTTTTCTCGATTCTTTGCACCTCGACTAAGTTCTTTGCGTAAAAGTGCCGTTTAATTGGGTAGTAGCGACAAGAGAGTTTTGAAAGCGAAGAAAGCTCGATGAAGCCCCTGTGTTAATACAACTAGATTTTGGGAAGGAATTCACTTCTATAGTGATGCATCGCACACGGGACTGGGTTGTGTGTTGATGCAAGAGGTTAGGGTGGTTGTATACGCGTCTCACCAACTGAAGCATCACAAGGAAAATTACCCCACACATTACTTGGAGTTAGCTACGGTGGTATTCACACTGAATATTTGGAAGCATTACTTATACAGTGAGAGGTAAATTATTACACGGATCATTAAAGCCTCAAGTATCTCATTACTCAGAAGGAGTTGAACCTTAGGCAATGAAGATGGATAGAGTTGCTTAAGGATTATGATTGCTCAATTGAGTACCATCCTGGTAAAGCTAACGTAGTAGCCGATGCACTGAGCCGTAGGGTTGTATCTGATTTGAGAGTAATGTTTGCTCGTGTCAGCCTGTTTGACGATGGTAGCTTGTTAGCCGAACATCAAGTGAGACTGACCTAGACTGATCATATTAAGGAGAAATAGTTGTTGTATGAATCGTTGGTTCCTCGTTTTCGATTGTTTGAAAGTGTGGAGACTACGAATTTTGGGCTAAATAGTGAGGGAGTGCTATGTTTCCGTGGGAGAGTTTGTATACCGAAAGATTTTAACCTGAGGCAGTCTATCCTACGAGAGGCACATAACAGTCCTTATGCCATGCAGCCTAGTGGAAACAAGTTCTACCAAGATCTGCGTGAACTGTATTGGTGGCTAGGGCTCAAGCGCGAGGTTACAGATTTCATGAGTAAGTGTCTAACATACCAGCAAGTTAAGGCTGAGCATCAACTACCTTCTAGATTACTGCAACCCGTTAAGATTCCACTCTGGAAGTGGGAGAGGGTAACCATTGACTTTGTTAGTGGGCTACCCCTGACGCCTACTAAGAAGGACTCAGTATGGATTATTATTGACCGATTGACTAAATTCGCCCATTTTATACGGTCCACACTGATTATTCATTGTAGAAGTTGGCCAAGTTGTATGCAGATGGTGGTGTAAAAATTCTTAAAATTTGTATAACGAATGATCGAGTCTAGAAACTAACTATCACCACGATTGAGGCAAGCGCACCTATCAAATAGTAGTATAGTTTAGTGGCAAGACTTGTTTGTCGAGCCCAAAGGAACCAAAAGTACTAATACTAACTTTCTCTTTATTATTTAGCCTAAGAATTAAGGGAATTGTTGTTGAATCTAAAATTCACAAACTACTAAGCTAAAGATGCTAAGGCACAGAGAAGGAATTGGGGAAATACTTGTGGGAAAACCAATTGATTAAGACAATACCCGAGGAAGAATCCACCTAGACTTCACTTATTATCTAACTCTAAACCAGACAATTTATTCATTTGACTTGATCCGTAGGATTCCCTAATTTATATTAATACCTCTCTCGAGGCTTCTAATGTCTAACCCTAGGTTGATTAATTGAAATCTCTTTCTAATTAAAACTCCTAGAATTGCATTAATTCAATCTATGGACTCTTATATTAGGTTTGACCCTAATCCAGTAGATTTTGTCATCCTATCTCTAGGGTTGCGGTCAACTCTGCTTAACTATGCTAGATATACTCTTAAACAGGGAATATTCCTCATCTTCTTAAGCACATCAATACTTGAATCAATATCCTGAAATATCAAAACAAGAATTAAGAACACATAATTAAGAACAAATCAAGTATTTATCATATAGTTCAGAAGATAATAACAAGATCTGTCTTAGGTTCCATCCCCCTCAAGTATTTGAGGGGTTTAGTTCATAATCATAAAAGAATTCATCTCAGAAGAAAATATAAAACAAAACATAAGAAAAACCCTAAAACCCCCTGAAGGAATTGAAGGAGAGATCCTTAGTCTTGAGTGTTATTCCGACTTCTGGGATGGATCAACTGGCTTTCTTCAAGTGAATCCCACAATTCGGCCTCTCTGGCTTGGCTCATTGGCCCAGCTAAACGCCTCCTTTAAGGTTTGCCTCTGGGGTGTTTATATAGGCTTTTGGAATGTCTTTCTTTGCCTCTAAGTACCCTAATCCGAATGGAACTCTTCTTCACTGTGGTAGGGATACGCCCGTGTGGCACGGCCGTGGTCGAATATGCTAAGGAGGCACGACCGTGTATTTCGGGCCCAGGCTGTGTGCAATTCATACTTTGGCCCATTTTCTCTATTTTTGGCTCGTTTCTCATTCTTTTTATCCTTTGGTGCTCTCCTAAGTATGAAACATGAAATTAAAGGATTAGGAGCACCAAATTCCACAATTTAGGGAATAAATCATCCAAAAGTATGCTAAATATGGGATTAAAATATGAACATATTAAGGTTTATCAAATACCCCCACACTTAAGCATTTGCTTGTCCTTAAGCAAAATTCTCAACTCACAATTAGAATTAACTTCCCTCAATTCATAATTCCTGTTAACAATGTCTCATCGTAATATAGATAATTTACACACGAATAATTTTAACTCAAAGAGTTCTAAAGATTCAATCAATCAAAGTCATAAGTTTGTAGCACGAAAACATAGGTGTTTTCCTTTATCCGAATAATTACCTTTGATTCAAAACTGACACAGATTGACATCCTTACTAAAGATTCACTCAAATCACTCAAGGTATTTAAGGTTCAAAATAAAGCACTCATCAGTCAAACATGAAAAGTTAATCCAATAGGCTTGCCTAAAAATCAAATCTCCACCACTATAAAATGAAATGATACACAAATCAAAAGGTCTTTAAAGGGTTGTAATGGGGCTTAGTTAAAGGTGTGGATATAGGCTGAATTAGAGGGTTAAAATCGAGATTGAATTGACATTTACCTAACTAGAAATACTGAACTGATCCTGAATAATTACATCAATTGAAAACTAATAATACGAGCTTCTTCATCAAGATGTTGAATTTAAACATATAAGCTCACTTAATTATATAACTAATAATGGATATACTTTGATTTTTTTTAAGAACAAATCAAAATAAGTACATAATATAAGATGAATTCAGCTACTAAATAAAATAATTAGGCAACTGATCAAATTAAGTCTCGATAGAAGGGTAGTCAAGAGAAATGGTGATAACAAATACAAGATGGGTTTTAGATTAATATTAATGGGTGAATCAATAAAAGGGTTGTTATGATCAAAGCGGTTCACTAAGGTTTAATTGTGAAGGTAGGATTTTAGTGGAGTAAGTGGGTTAAATCCTAAGTGCCTTTATCATCTCTGTATATCAAATCAATGATGTGGTCTTGACATGTATAATCGAAGCAAGTTCTAAAATAACAATATTGACACACTCATAATCAATAAAGTGAGCATGAAAAGAATGTATGCTCTAAAAGGCTCCATATCTCACAAAAATTATGGGTATTTTTTTTATATCAACCTTGTAAATTTCAAACTTCAAGGTAATATTCAAATTTAGGTCAACAACCTAGCAAATTTTTAATTCTGAAAAATAGACTTATCATGCTTGATTCTCTAGTATCTTAAAGTTTAAATCATCAATGCACAATTAACTATGACTTAATTCAAAACATATCAATAAAATTATAAATCAATAGAATTTTCATTCTAATTAGTGATATGAGAAAATTACTTAAGACAAGATATCATTCAGGGATTTGAGAATAATGCAAAAAGTTAGGAACTTTTCTAAATAAACTTCACCCCTACACTTAAGATGTACATTGCCCTTAATGTACAAAGATATATATATATATATATATAAAGATTAATAGCATGATTGTAACACCCCTATCTCGTGTCCGATCATTGGATTAAGGTTAAAGCCATTACCCGATAGATCGGAAACATTTACAGAATTAATCGTTCAACCATTTATCAATACCAACCATAATGCCCCTTAAGTAGGTCATTGAGACCTTAAGCATGCTTATAAACCGAGTCGGGACTAAATCGAAACACATAAGTAATTTAATAAAAAAATTTTGAAACTTTTCTAACATACAGGGGACACACGACCATGGGGGTAGGTCGTGCCTCACCCACGGCTTCATGACACCCCCGTGCAACCTCCCTATGGTAGTATTCTGCCAAAATCAACACGGTCACCAAGCACGCCCGTGTGCTAAGGCCATGTACTACTAGATCACATACTACCATTTCTCACATGGCCATCAAGCACACCCATGTCGAGGCCATGTGCAATTTAAGCCACATTCTGCCAATTTACCCACGGTCTTAGGCATGCCCGTGTGCCTCAACCGTGTGACATTATAGGCCCTTTTACAAGGCCAATATGCCACCCATTTTGGGTCTCACCTACAAGCAATACATACCAAAACATTATATGCATATTGGAAACCAAAACATATCAAATGGTTCACTTAATACATACATTCAATACCAATTCCATTCATACCAAATTACAACTAAATCCTACATCATTTCAAACATGTATCATCCATTTACTTAACCAAAACTTGACCATTTCATATGCATTAAAACATACTAAATATATGCTTCATAACTCATTCATTTAAACATTTATCAACTCAAAAGCTTGCCAATACACATGGCCATGCTCACTTTATAAACATATACACCTATCTAGCCTATACATGCCATAATTAGCCATATACATTTTCAAAAGGGTACCAAAATAAGTTTAGTAGTGTAATGATGATCCTTGACAATCCTGAGCCTTCAGTAGCTTCGACGACCTATAAAACAGAGAAAACACACACACAGAGTAAGCTTTACAAAGCTTAGTAAGTCAATATACAAACAAACTTAACATGAATTGCACATAACCAAATTAATAGAATGACCAATATGGTTCTCATGACAAAATCACCTCATTCTTTCTTAAACTCATAAGCTTAGCCATAACTTACCATATTTCCAAATCACATATCATATTATCAATTTGATGTACTTATCATAATATGCTCACAGGGATACTTACCTCATATATACCATTAGTATATAAGCAACATACCTGTAACAGGTATTCATTCACTTAACTTATCAAAGCTCGGATTTGCTATTCGTACTACAGACTTGCCCGTTGAACCAATAGGAATCAAATAAGATACTTAGAAACTCAGAATGACTGTACAATACCAACGTCCCAGACATAGCTAAAATACTCATTCACTCATTTATAGCTTGCTTATAACTCATCAACCACAAAGGTTCAATACATACCTTATCTAACACATAAGTATTCAACTTCCAAGCTATTCAATGCTTGATATTACATGTTGATCGTCCTTTAGTATTCATTCAGCCTAATCGCACACTTAGTGCTATATACATAATCGAGGCATATAATCCTTGCACATTTAGTGCCTATTCTTTTAATAGACTTGTCTCGATATCGCACACATAGTGCCAATTCAATAAGCCGGATGCTTCCATATCATCGTACACACAATGCTATTCACTTCTTATAATCGCACACTTAGTTCCTATTCTTTTAATCGACTTGTCTCGATATCTCACACACAGTGCCAATTCAATAAGCTGAAGCTTTCATATCATCGCACACACAGTGCTATTCACTTCTTATAATCACATACTTAGTACTTATTCTTTTAATCGACTTGTCTCGATATCACACACACAGTGCCAATTTAATAAGCCGAATGCTTCCATATCATCGCACACACAATGCTATTCACTTCTTATAACCGCACACTTAGTGCCTATTCTCAACATCATACATGAAGCATTTCTAATTCAATAACTATCATTCAATTTCCATCACATAGATATAACTAACAACTTGTATTATATTCGAAATTACTTACTATATTAAACTTATCACGGAATTTATATACATAATTCTCTCATAAGCATCCATTATCAACATTAGTCATATAAACAATTACAATTTCATGCAAGTACATTTATTTCCATAGTGACTTACCTCGGATTCAGTTTATCGGTATGACAATAGTTACTCTATCACTTTCGCTTTCCGGCGATCTAAGTCCTTTTTCCTCAGTTCTTGATCTAAACATATTCATAATTAGCCCATTTACTCACTAATTCATTCAATCCAATCCAAACACATATTTTTAGGGTAATTTACAAATTAGACCTCACATTTGCACATTTTATCAATTTAGTCCATTTTTCTCAAAACATCAAATTCACAAAATCAATACACAACTAAGCTTAGCCGAATATTCACACATATCATACAAGCCCATATTCTTCATCAAATTAGCAATTTAGTCCCTCAATTTGCCATTTTCACAGTTTAGCCCTATTTAGCTAAATTCATCAAATCTTTAAGAACAAAACATGTTTATCTAGCTCAAATCTTCCATTTATAAACTAAACTCATTTCAAAACTCAACATATCAACAATGGCGTCTCACACAAACATCATCAATACTCAAAATTAGTACATGGGTTTTGTAGCTCTCAAAGCAACGATTGCAAAAACGTAAAAATTATCAAAAATCGATCGAAAACATACCTTGATTTAAACTTACAAGAGCTGACTACACAAAGCTTCAAACTTTCTTTTCTTTCTTTGGTTATCGACAAGGAGATGATGACTAAGGCCACTTACTAATGTTTCTTTTATTATAACATATTAATACAATATAAATTTTAACTAATGTTTTTAATTTATAAAAACATATAATATTATACATTTCATCATTCAATGCTGTCCACTAGCCATAGAATTTGCTTAATTGCCACTTAAATCCTTACAGTTAAAAAGCCACAACACATAGACACTTTAGTAAATAGCAAACAAATTTCACATTTAATGCAATTCAATCCTTTTGTCAAATTAGACACATAGACGAACAAATTAGCTTACGAAATTTACCACATGCTTAGTCACATACCAACGTCACAAAAAATAATATTAAAATATTATTCAAACTTAGATTTGTGGTCCCGAAACCACTATTCCGATTAGGGTATAAACCAAATTGTTACAATGATATCATAAGAGAGAGGGAGAAGTGAAACTTCTTGAATTTTGGATGGATCCTTGAAGGATGATCAATGATGAACATGATGACTAGGCATAGGTAAAGGTGGTGGAGAATACTTCGGTGGTGTGTTCGTTCCTTGAGTGGCACCTTGAACCTTTTTAAACTGCAAAGTCATCAGTAGAGTTTTTAGGGAGTTCTTATTTAATGGACGTTTGTTATAGTTACTCGAGAGTTTAAATAGCCAGAGATAAAAGAAATCAAATTATACTTAAAAATTTAAAGAGTTTAATTATAAAGGAAAATGAACTAAAAATAAAAATAAAAATAAAAATAAAAATAAGAATAAAAATAAAAATAGAAATAAAAATAATAAAAGGACTCAAAGGTCCTCATCATCAGAGTGATCTCGAGGTGGTGGTGGCAGTGATATGTGAAAAAGCTGATAATATCAACCACAGCCACCTCGCACGGCCGTGTGGATTTATCTTAGCTCGTGTTCTTTAGGCAGTTTCAACAAGGGTCGCGTCATACGGCCGTGGTGTTTAATCGGAGCCTGTGTCTTGTGGAAAATTTTCGTCCTATTTCTGCACAATCTTCGCGATGCCCCTGTACCTATTCGTGTTGTCCACATGGCCACGACCACGCCCGTGTAAATTGGTTAGTTTTTAGTTAGGTTCTAAAAATCAAAAATATGACATTAGTGAAGTTAGTGCTTGGGTTGCCTCCCGAGAAGCGCTCGTTTAAAGTCTTAAGCTAGACTTACCTCTCATTCACATAATCATGGTGGTTTGAGGAGGTGAAAATCTTTTCTCATTCTATCAATTCAGTTATCGATATATAGTTTAAGTCGAGTGGTGTTTACCTTAAAAGTGCCGAATATGGGATTACTTACCTCGACTGTTCCGTATGGGAAGATATTCAGTACCGTGAAAGGGATTTCTTTGTTCGTTTTAAGGTCTGAACTGGCGATTCGAGGGTATTTCTTATCCAACAATGCCTGATTTCCTATTTTGAAGTGATTTGTTGTTTCTATAAGCTTGTCTAGAGATTTTCTCGGCTTTGCTTCTTGTGGCTTTGATTCTTCCTTGAAATGTGCCTTCCACTCATCTAGTTTATCAATCTAAAGCCTTCGTTCCTCATAAATTTCTTATTTATTAGAACGAGGCCTATGATCTGGCTTAGTTATGTGATTTCGTCTAGCTTCCTGTAAAGAAAGTTGAACCAAATGATTATCAATAGAATTTACGTCCTCACCTTTATCACTCGATGTCCTAACTGAGTCGAGAGCTTGAAGACTGATTGATTTGTCACCTACATGAAGGTTAAATTCTCCTATACCAACATCAATTTTAGATCTGACAGTTGCTAAAAAGGTCCTTCCTAAGATTAAAGGGATCATATTGTCCTCATCCATGTCTAAAACGACAAAGTCTACTGGAAATATGAATTTGTCAATTTTCACAAGTACACTTCAATTATACCCCTAGGAATTCTAATAGTTTTATTAGCTAATTGAATGCTCATCCTAGTTTGTTTGGGTTTCCCTAGACCTATCTGTTAAAACATTTTATAAGGCATAACATTGATGCTTACCCCTAAATCAGCTAAAGCATTATCCATAGATAAACTATCAATTAAGCATGGAATTGTAAAACTCCCTAGACCTTTTAATTTTCATGGTAGTTTATTTTGCAACATTGCTGAGCACACCATGTTTAATTCCACATGTGATTCCTCGTTTAACTTCCGCTTATTTATTAAATGCTCTTTTAAAAAATTCCTTGAATCTAGCATCTGCGAAAGAGCTTCAAGAAACGGAAAGTAAATATGTAATTTCTTTAAAAGTTTATGAAACTTATAGAACTGTTCATCTGTATTGTCTGTCTTCATCGCATTGGGGTATGATATTTGAGGTTGGTACTCTTTAATTACCGATTTTGGTTTTTCGTAGCTTTCCTCAACTTTACGTTCACTTGCCACACGTTCTTTCCTTGGCTCAGATTCAGATTCCACTAACCTTTCACTGTCATGAGCTGTTAAGGCTTGAAGTTGCTCCTTTGGGTTAGTCTCAATGTTACTTGGCAAGCTACCTTATGGTCATTTAGAGATTAGCTTAGCAAGTTGCCCTAACTGGTTCCCGATCCCTTGAATCGATGCTTGTTGATTTTTAAGCGTTGTTTTGGTGTTTTGGAAACGTATTTCTAACACCGCTATGAATTTTGTCAGCATCTCCTCAAGGTTTGACTTCTTTTCCTGTAGGTAGGGCTGTTGTTGGAAGTTTGGTGGGGGTTGTTGTCTCTGATTTCCTTGACCACCCCATGAGAAATTGGGATGGTTCCTCCAACCTGGATTATAAGTATTACTATAAGGGTTATTTTGAGGTTTAAAATTGCTACCCATATAGTGAACTTGCTTGTTTTCAGTGCTCGGGTTGTAAGGTAGATATTCTATATTGCTCTTCCCTCCTCCATTCATATTGTACTACATAATTGGATGTACCTGTGAAGAATCACATAAACCATCAATTTTCTTATTTAACATCTCTACCTGATTTGATAACACGGTTACTGTGTCGAGGTTAAAAACACTGGCGACTTTTGTTGGCCTTGTCCTTATAACTTGCCACTGATAGTTGATCAGTGACATCTCCTCTATAAACTTATAAGCCGCCTCAGGTGTTTTGTTATTCAAGGTCCCTCTGGCGGATGAATCAATCAACTGCCTGGTTAAGGGGTTCACACCGTTATAAAAAGTTTGGACTTGTAACCACATGGGTAATCCATGGTGTGGGCACCATCTCAATAGATCTTTGTATCTCTCCCATGCATTGTATAGTGTTTCTAGATCCATATGCATAAAAGAAGAGATATCATTCCTTAATTTGGCTGTTTTGGCCTGTGAAAAATATTTTAATAAAAAATTTTCGGTCATTTGATCCCATGTAGCGATTGATCCTCATAAAAGAGAATTCAGCCACTGTTTAGCTTTATTCCTCAAGGAAAAGGGAAATAACTGAAGACGGATGGCATCATCAGAAACACCATTAATTTTGAAAGAATCACAATATTCTAGGAAATTAGCCAAGTGATTATTTGGATCTTCATCCTGCAAACTATCAAATAGAACAAATTGTTGTATCATTTGAATTGTGTTAGGTTTCAGTTCAAAATTATTTGCAGCAATAGCAGGTCTAACAATACTTGACTCAGTTCCGAATAAATTAGGTTTAGCATAGTCATACATAGTTCGAGATGCATGACTTTTGGCCACCTCCTGAGGTAGCGGATTATTCTCAGCCATCTCTTTGGTAGTATTAATTTTGTTCTCTTGCTCTTCTTGTATGTAGTTTAAGCTTCGCCTTATTTCTCTATGATTTCTACGAACCGTACCTTCAATATCACTGTCGTAAACTAAGGGTCCTATCAGGTTCCTTCTACTCATAAACTAGAGATACTTGCTAGGAAAAGAAAAATAAAATTAGAAAAGTAAAAATAAAATTCAATTTCAAAAAATAAAATATGGCTAAAGTAATAAAAATTGAGCGTTCTTAATATTTCAGTTCCCCGACAACGGCGTCAAAAACTTGATGGTGGTGGAAAAAGTCTTAAAATTTATATAATGAATGATCGAGCCTAGAAACTAACTATCACCATGATTGAGGCAAGCGCACCTATCGAATAGTAGTATAGTTTAGTGGCAAGACCGATTTGTCGAACCCAAAGGAGCCAAAAGTACTAATACTAACTTTCTTTTTATTATTTAGCCTAAGAATTAAAGAAATTGTTGTTTAATCTAAAATTAACTAACTACTAAGCTAAAGATGCTAAGGCACAGAGAAGGAATTTGGGAAATAGTTGTGGGAAAACCAATTGATTAAGACAATACCCGAGGAATAATCCACCTAGACTTCACTTGTTATCTAACTCTGAACCAGCCGATTTATTCACTTCACTTGATCCGTAGGATTCCCTAATTTATATTAATACCTCTCTCGAGGCCACTAACGTCTAACCCTAGGTTGATTAATTGATATCACTTTCTAATTAAAACCCTTAGAATTGCATTAATTTGATCTATGGACTCCCATATTAGGCTTGACCCTAATCCGATAGATTTTCGTCATCCTATCTTTAGGGTTACGATCAACTCTGCTTAACCATGCCAGATCTACTCTTAAACAGGGAATATTCCTCCTCTGCCTAAGCACATCAATACTTGAATCAATATCTTGAAATATCAAAATAAGAATTAAGAACACATAATTAAGAACAAATCAAGTATTTATCATATAGTTCAAAAAATAATAACGAGATCCATCTTAGGTTTCATCCCCCTCAGGTATTTAAGAGGTTTAGTTCATAATCATAAAAGAATACATCTTAGAAGAAAATATAAAATAAAACATAAGAAAAACCCTAAAACCCCCTGAAGGAATTGAAGGAGAGATCCTCAGTCTTGAGTGTGATTCCGGCTTCTAGGATGGATCAACTAACTTTCTTCGAGTGAATCCCACAATTCAGCCTCTCTGTCTTGGCTCCTTGGCCTAGCTGAACGCGCTCTTTAAGGTTGGCCTCTAGGGTGTTTATATAGGCTTTTGGAATGTCTTTCTTTTCCTCTAAGTACCCTAATTCGAATAGAACTCTTCTTTGTTGCGGCAGGGACACGCCTGTGTGGCACAACCATGTGATTTGGGGCCAGGTCGTGGTCGAGTCTGCTAAGGAGGCACAGCTACGTGTTTTGGGCCCAGACCGTGTGTAATTCATACTTTGGCCCATTTTCTCTATTTTTGGCCCATTTCTCATTCTTTTCATCCTCCGATGCTTTCCTAAGTATAAAACATGAAATTAAAGGATTAGGAGCACCAAATTCCACAATTCAAGGAAAAATCATCCAAAAGTTTGCTAAATGTGGGATTAAAATATGAACATATTACGGTTTATCATATGTGGCCGAAATTGTAAGACTGCATGGTGTACTGGTTTCTATCATATCTGACAAAGATCCTAGATTCACATCTCAATTCTAGAAGAAGTTACACGAGGCATTGGGTATGAGTTTGGATTTCAGTACTGTGTTCCACCCTCAAACAGATGGTCAGTCAGAGAGGGTGATTTAGATTTTTGAGGACATGCTAAGAAGCTGCGTAATTGATTTCAAAGGTAGTTGGGAAGACTATTTTTCATTAGTAGAGTTCGCATATAACAATAGCTACCAAGTCAATATTCAGATAGCACTGTATAAAGCGTTATACGGTCGTAGGTGTCGCACCCCTACCTATTGGATAAAACTTGGTGAGCGGCAAATTTTGGGGCCAAAGTTAGTTTCTGAAACTAAAAAAAAGTAAAGTTGATCCGAGATCGATTAAAAGAAGAATATGATAGGCAGAAGTTGTTTGCTGATTTAAAGTGTAAGGAGATAGAGTACTCTGTGGGGGATTATGTCTTCTTGAAGGTCTCAC
Organism: Gossypium rotundifolium; assembly: GCA_025506655.1. Taxonomy (NCBI): domain Eukaryota; kingdom Viridiplantae; phylum Streptophyta; class Magnoliopsida; order Malvales; family Malvaceae; genus Gossypium; species Gossypium rotundifolium. Next base: position 43,061,657 of record CP106725.1, on the reverse strand, counting down.
TATGGAAGACGATTTTGAGATTTGGACGGAAAGGCAAACTGAGCCTTAGATTCATCGGACCTTACCAGATATTAAAGTGTGTGGGACCGGTCACCTATCAACTTGAGCTTTCTCCTGAGTTAAACCGGATACATGATGTGTTCCACGTTTCCATGTTGAGGCGATATCGCTCTGATCCCTCATATATAGTGCCAGTGGAGGAGATCGTGGTTAGGCCAGATCTGACTTTTGAGGAGGAGCCAGTGCAGATTTTGGACCGTGAAGTTAAGGTTCTAAGGAGGAAATTGATCCCACTAGTTAAAGTGCTTTGGCAGAATCACAGTACTGATGAAGCCACGTGGGAGCCTGAGGAGGCGATGCGATAGCAATACCCTCACCTATTCTGACCAGGTAAATTTTGAGGTCAAAATTTTTTTAGGGGGTAGAATTGTAATGCCCTAGAAATATAGAATTGTAATACCCTACACAATTGCATGTTTGGTGTGTTGGTTGGGTGATTTATGAGTATTTGGGAGTGTCTGAGTAGTCCAGGGTTCAAGCCTTGGCTTTTGTAAATATTTAAACTTTCCCCTAAAATGAACCTTGACACTGACACTTAGGCTTTATTAATAATAATGCTAGGTTAATGAAACAAGAGGAGCTTGTGGCCTAGTGGAAAGTAGCGTGTGGAGTAACAGAGAGGTCTGAGGTTCAAGTCCTGGTATAAGAAAGAGAGTGTTTATTTTCCAGTTTGGATGGCCAGAGTTTGTGCTGCAGTGAAAGTCCGATAGATGAGAGGTTTGAATTGGTAATAGAGGGATTTTAGGAGTAAATCATGGAGAGAATCAAGCATTTTCAAAGGTAGGTGTGTTGTAGCCGAATTAGGAGACTTGTTTGTGAAAATTCAGCTAGGGGGTTTCTTGAAGGCTTTTCTCTGTTGTAGGTCAGTTTTGGCATTTTTTTCTTGTTGTTTTGGGTGTGCCAAAATTTCAATATACCATCCATGCATTTTTTCTCCTTGCTATTAGCCATTCATACACTTCTGTTGTTCGGTTTAGCACTTCTTCTACAACCACTTGGTTGGCCGAATCTCTGCTTCTCTCCCCCTTTCTCTTCATTCATTATTTTTCTTCGTTTCCCTTTTTCCCCTGAGCCTAATATCATCACTTCTCTTTTTGTTTTGGCTTCCTATTAGCTTATGAGCCAAACCTTTCCTCTTAATTAGTTCTGTGGTGACCGAATTCTCCATTCTCTTTCCCTCGCTGTTACAGTATTGCAAGTATTCTTGAAATCAGTAAGTGATTATATTCTTTCCTTTTTGGTTTAAAATTGTTCTCTCCTATCCCTCTTTTTTTTTTGAAAACCAAATATGTCTTTCATTTATGTTCTTTGATGGCTGAATGGTGATCCCTTCCTCTTGGTGTGGTGATCATTGGTTTTAGGTTCCTGAGGAGTGGTGAAGCGCAGAGATTTTTCAGTCATCAAACTCTGTCTATCGTTAAGGGTAAGATTAATACCCTACTTTTAGATTAGGCCGAGTATCCCAACAATTGGTAAGTAGCAATTGTGGATTTAGGCCACAAATTGGGTCAGTATTTTGATTATTAAGAATTGATTTGCCACAGATATTTGATGTAGGCGTGTGATCAATCCTGATCTGTGGCCTTAAGAGATTAAAGTATGTTGTCAAGCAAGGTAAGGGAGATACTTTAGATTAAGTGCTATTAAAAGGGCATTACTCTAACGATTAAATACTAACATTGGAATTCGATGGTTCTAGGTTAAGTGCTTGCAGATCTGGGAGCGATTCCAAAATTAAGGTGTGTCATCACACTATTGTTTCTGTGAGTCGGCAAAAGCTGAAAAATTGAAACTTCGGCATTCGAGCCTTACTAGCATGCGAGCGCTTGTGTGCTAAACTGAGCCCACAAGCATGGATGATAAACTGTAGAGGATACTACGAGTGTTTCTGTGCATTTAGGCCGAAATGGGTCGTGTGGGCTCGTCGGCCCCACACGGATAAAATTTATGAATAGTAGCAGAAACTATTTTGTCTTCGTAAATCGCATAACTGTGATAAAATTTGGGCCAAACGGGCCACACAAGCGTGTGGGCCCATTTGGGCTGAGTATAGGGCTTAGGGCACATTTTCACTGTTTCGATTACGCGGTTTAACTGTGTCGCTCGGGCAACTGTAGGCCTTTGGAAATGTCATAGAATGATTGAAATAACCATAATGAATAAAATAACCAAAATACCCTCAGAGGGTAAAATTATCGAAATACCCTCGAAAGGTAAAATTATCAAAATACCCTCGGATGGCAAAATTACTGAAATACCCTTATAGGGAAAAATTACTGAAATACCCTTGGAGGGTAAAATTGCCTAAATACCCTCGAAGGGTAAAGTTATAGAAATATCCCTGATGGGTGAAATTATCGGTTTACCCCTAATTGACAAAATGACCATTATACCCATAGTGGTATTTTAAGTGATGTATGATATTTATATGACTGATTATGATTATGACATACTGCATACACGTATTATCTATAGCACGACATTCTGCATTATGGTTGGGATTCAGATTTGGAGGAAGTACTGTACTAGTGTCCCTGCCACATTTTTACTGTTTTAGTGGCTTTGCCACGTGTTCTGGTTTTAGTGGCTTGGCCACGTTTACTGTTATTAGCAGCTTTGCTGTGTTACTTTTAGCAACTATGCTATGATATTGGTGTGATGGGTGGGTCGACTTAGTCCCCACATGGTATGTTGGTTGGTACGGGTGGTGTGTTGGCTGGATTGGGTTGAGTTGCATCATTGATCTGCACTGTTATTTATGTTGGGCTTAGACCCACTCTGTTATTGCATAGGCCTAAAGCCCAGACTGTATTGTTACTAAATAGGGCTCAGGCCCAGACTGTTACTGTATGATGGAGGATTACACGATGAGTTCTTGTAACTCACCCTTTTTTTTAACTGTACAAGTAATCCCTATCCTTAGAGGATTTAGAGCTATAGGGGACTCGGCCGTGGCCACATGTTCGCAAGTTTTTTGATTTATACATAGTTTTCTTTAAGCTATTTACTTTGGGGAAATATTTATGTAATAAGGCCATTTGAGATTTTTAATGTTTATTTGGTTTTAACTTTTTACATTAACCTGTTAGGTTAGGAAACACTTGTTTTTCAAAATAATAACTTATTTTAAAGAAAATCATGCATTTTCAATTTCTAAATTTTTCAATTGGAAAAGCTTCTACGATATTCAATTTTGTTTAATAAACTTGTGATAAAGGGTATGACCAATAAGCGATTAACAAGTTTTGGTTTTATAACCCCAACATTTTCAATAGCAAATAGTTTTAAAAAGGATTTAAGACTTTAGTCACGACTTTTCTTCAACATGACTAGTTATCAAATCAACACTACGATGTGACACTTCAGATCCGATCATAATGTCTAGGCCGAGTTTGGGGTGTTACACATGTGCCAAGCTTGTGGTTAGATTACATTATGCTTATACTAAATGTTACATAAATGAAATGGTTAGATTACATTATGTGCTTACATAGTATTCTTTCCTATGTTTTATAGATAATTGAAAGCTCGATCAATTTGGAAGCTTTTCATAGATCCATCACATTATCCAGCATAAATATCGGTAGTTTTTGTTGTTTTGTCCAAGGTTATAATGGCATGTATAGGTGGACTTGTATTGGTATCTAGTTGAATGTTAGCTGATGATTTTGGCATGTACAAGTTGTTTGGTTTTGGTATCTTTTGATGCTTGCAAAATTATGTAATTTTTGGGTACTTGTGATGAATGAATGGTATGGCCAAAATGGTATGTGATGAATTTGTTTCAAGATGGTTAAGATATGGTATGTTTTAAGATGGTATTGAACTCGGTGTTTATGATTGAAATATGGTAAAGTATGCATATGTAGGTAAGCTTTGATGTTTGCTTATGAGGTGCCTTGAAATGGCATATTGGTTGATTGATTTATTGCTATTGAATTGGGCATTATATGCATGTTTTGGGAAGGTTTTGATGTCTGGATAATGTGCACAAAAATTCCTTTAGGTGTATGCATGGTATGGTTTTGAAAATGACTTGAATTTGGACAAATTCATGTCCACACAGCCTGAGACATGGGCGTGTGACTCAGCTGTGTAGGTTTTATTACATGCAAGCCACGTAGTTACACAGCCTAGCACATGGCCTAGCACTCGGCGTGTTAGGCTATTTCGAGAGTTACAAAATCGTGTGACCCTACTCAGAGAGTTACACGAGTGAGGATACGGGCTGGGAAACAATCGCTTTTCCCTAGTTTGAAGGTTACACAGCCTGAGATAGGGGCATGTGTCTTAGCCGTGGAAGGCACACGACCTGGCCACACGGCCATGTGACCCCTGCAATCAAATTTATTCTAACTTATTCTTAAACTTTCCAAATGTTTCCAATTTAGTCCCAAATTATTTCTAATGTATTTCTAAGGCCTCAGGGGCTCGATTTAGGGACGATATGTATATGAATGAATGATTTATGTCATATTTGTATTAATGTATGAAATGTATGTTTTAATGTTACATTTGCACAGTAATACTCCATAATCCTATTCCGGCGATGGATACAGGTTAGGGGTGTTACATTTAGGGATCTTCGAGAGTTATACTGGTGGCATGGGTTGAAACGGGAGGTAACTATATTTGTTTCTCATTGTCTGACGTGTTAGAAGGTTAAGGCTAAACATCAACTGCCATCAGGTCTCCTACAATCGGTAAACTTTCCTATTAGGAGTGGGAGCGTGTGACTATAGGCTTTGTTAGTGGGTTGTCTTTGACACCGACTAAGAAGGATTTGATTTGGGTCATTGTAGATTGATTGACTAAGTTTGCTCATTTTCTTCAGGTCAAGACTGACTCTTCTCTTCGAAAATTTGCTAAACTATATGTTTCTGAGATTGTAAGGCTACATGGAGAGCCGGCTTTAATTATTTCTAACCGAGACCCACACTTCACATATCGATTTTGGAAAAAACTTCATGAGGCATTAGGCACTCGATTGGATTTTAGTACTGTGTACCACCCTCAGACCGATGGGCGGTCTGAGTAAGTTATTCAGATTCTATAGGATATGTTGCGAGTTATGTAATTGACTTTTGAGGTTGTTGGGAAGACTATCTGTCGCTAGTTGAGTTTACATATAACAACAGCTTCCAGTTTAGCATTCAGATGGTACCTTATGAGGCTTTGTATGGTCGTAAATGTCATACCCCTCTGTGTTGAACTGAGTTAGGTGAATGCCGAGTATTGGGTCCTAAACTAGTTTTCGAAATTGAGAACCCTATTAGATTGATTTGAGACCGTCTTAAAGCAGCTTTTGATCGATAGAAATCATATGAAAACTTAAAAAGGCAGGATATTGTGTATTCTATGGGTGACCAGGTATTCCTGAAAGTTTTTCTGTGGAAAGAGGTTCTTCGGTTCGGTCGTAAGGGCAGGTTAAGCCTGAGATTCATTTGGACCTTATCGTATTCTAAAACGTATTGGACCTGTCGCTTATCGGCTAGAGCTACCTCTTGAATTTGACCGAATTCATGACGTGTTCCACGTCTCTATGATGTGACAATACCGATTTGAGCCCTTTCATATTGTCCCTGTTAAGGAGATTAAGGTAAGACTAGATCTAACGTTTGAGGAGGAACTTGATCAGATTCTAGATCGAGATGAAAAGGTCTTGTGGAGGAAAACCATTCCTCTGGTTAAAGTTCTATGGCAGAATCATGGCACTTGGGAACCTGAAGATTTGATTCATCAGCAGTACTCTCATTTTTTTGAATCAGGTGAATTTTGAGGCCGAAATTCTTTTAGGGTGTGAGAGTTGTAACGCCCCAAATTTTGAAAGATTGTTTGATAAATTTTACCAATAGTTAAGTTTTTTATTTATGGTTAAGTGCTTTGTTTATGTGTTTGAGATCAGGGGTTCGAGTATTCTCGATTGAAATTTTTCTATTTATTTTGGTTTAATCCCTATCCTTGAACTCTTAATTTAAGTTTATTTCTACGTTAATCTATGTCAAGAATGAGCCTGCTGGTTCAACAATTATGCTTCTATACTTTCCTAGATTCTGTGTTCGAGTCCCCGCCTAGTCGACGTGGAGGAATAATTTGTGTTATGTCATTAAGTTGGTTTTTATTTTTTTTTGTTCTGAATTTTTAATTATCTTAGTTGTTTCCATTTCTTCTTTCTTTCCCATTTTCTTTTTTCCCTTTTCTTTCCTTCTCATTCCTTTCTCTATTGTTTCCTTTTAGATTACTCCTTTTCACTTTTAATTCCTTTTCATTAATCTTGCTACTACTTTGTCGAAGGAGTTGCATATTTTGTCGTGTTCAACCGAAAAGTATCTATGTAAGCTTTATGGTTCTGTGGCTGTTACTCTCGCTCGTTGTTGTCAATTTTGGTGTTTCCACTTGTTTGTTCTATATCTCTTTTTGAACGCTCAAATGGTTCTATTTTAGGCGAAGGACTTGAAAATAATGATTTGTCCAATGTTAGGACTCTGTGAATTGTTTGTAGTGCTTGTGGTAAATTTATGAATTGAGTTTTGATGTTGAAGCTTACTACCTGTCTTGGGTTGCGTATGTGAACTATAGCATTTTAATTGTGAATAGTTGTTTATTTGGGTATTGGATTGCCCTTTTTAGGCTTTGGATTCACTTCAATCGCTTCAACATTGGAATTGGGTCAGATGTGCAGCGAAAACTCAATTTTCTAAAAGTTTTAAATGTCAAAAAAATAGGGTTGTCGACACCACATGGCCATGTGTCAGGCCATGTAACTCACTGTTTTTGAATTAGAGTCATCCGGACTAGGGACACAAGCGTGGGTCTAGCCTGTGAGAGACTTATTTTGTGTTTTAAGTCACACGTGCATGTGCTTGGTAATGTGCTAGATCGTGTAACTCACTGAATGAGCCACATGACCTTGTTCTAGGCTGTGTCACAGGTCGTGTGTGGCAAGGCTGTGTGAATCCACACAAGCGTGTGGGCGAAAATATTGGATTTTTTGTTAGGGCTATAAACACCGTTCCAATCAAATGGAGGCCTACCATAGGGTTTTTATGATCCAATTTCAGTTATAAAACCATTAACTAATAATTTGTTTTTGTATAAACTATTATTATATATATATCATCAAATTGTACAATAGCAAGTAATTGTATTCTATATTAACTGATTATAAATCTGAATCTATAACACCGTGTGCTTATGTCTATATTTGTAAATCTAAATCTACATTGGGGTTGGGATTGAATAAGAAAGAAGTTGTGGGCAGTTTGATAATCTTCCAGGACTGGTGGCTAAGCCACTCATGTGTATCTGATTCTGGAGACTCGTTGCTTTCTGATCTAGTAGCTAGTCTGTACCATTTTGAATGTGAAATACAGTCACTATGTGGTGTGTAGGGATGGATGGGTACTTGATACCCGTTTTGGTGTGTAGGGTTGAATAGAGATGGTGTGTAGCGAATATGGGTAGGAAATCTTCATTTTGTATCTATCGTAATCAGATACGTGGATTGAAATATTCATTACATTTACGTATCTAATTAGAACTATTTGAACAATGAAACTGAAGATCTGTTTCATAATTTATCTTAACTAAAAGCTATAAGTTACACACTGAGCTTATCAACTCATTTTGTCTGTTTGAATGAATTTCAAGTAACCCATTAACTTAGGCAGCTTGGTGTGGCGGGAGCTCAGTCATCCTTATTTAGTATTTTACTATTTTAATTAAACTTATGCCATAGTTTGTTTTATCTTGGATTTTAAATTTCAAGGTTGAATTTCTATATGGCTTCAAATACTGAAGTGATTTTTGACTATTAAACTTAAAATAGTTAAAAGTGGGATTTTCTGTTCTGATTTAATGTGGCTTTCCAAATTTGGTCTTAACATTTAGGCCACAGTGAATCAACAAAGTTTGATTGTCTCCACAAATCAGATTTCTCGAGATAAAACAAAGAACAAACTTAAAGTAAATCTAAAAGCTAAGAAATGAGAAAATATAATCTGAAATTAAAAGAGAGATTCTAAGTTAAGTAATTGTTGTCCTATTTATAGATTTCAGGTGGTCATCGTCTTTATCCATAGGTTAGCTAACATTTCTAAGCTTTAAGTTTGATGTTTGAAACCAAAACGTCCCCTGGTTCATGTTAATTCTTGTCCACAGTCAATGTCATGACACATCAGGACCTGTGTCACGACGAAGGAGTCAGTGTACTCCTCTTCAAGATATCTATAGGGGTATGTCGTGACACCCTTAAACTGTGTCTCAACATCAAACGCAGTCTCGTGATTTCTCCATTGTGCTCCCTCTGTTGTGACATAGTGACCAATATCGGTTTAACATGCCTTCTAATGGTTTCTTGCACACTCATAGAGTTCATTATCTCGCCTTTAGGCCTCATTTGACCCCTAGGATCAATAAAAGACTCAATTTGCACATTTTATTGAAATTAATTAAACTTTATCGAAAGATAATTAAAACCTAACGATAATGCTTAGTTTCAAGATCCTAAAATGCAAAAATTAGTTTTATCTACTACACCAAATTACGGTATATCAATGGAACATAAACCCAACAACTCAAATTCTTGATTTCCAGATTTACTTACTCTATAAGCCTATAGTAGATCTGGATCAACAATTAGGTGCTATTATTGATCTTCACAGTTTGAATCTGTAGCTTTAAACATTCCAAAACATAAAAAGAAATAGTGAGTTTCATCCATGCTTTGAACACTATTGGTCATCTACTACAAAAATTAAGGAAGTAGCTAAAAGAGAATAATTAAATGTGTTGAAACCATACTTACGCCATCCATCTTAACTCACGAAAACCAAATGAAGGGACACTCTAATGATTCTAGGCAAAAATTGTACAGATGAAGGGACTCAAAATCAAGTCCCATGGTCAATTTCACTGACTCTATACCACTAGGCCAATTATTCATTCTTGACATAATTCTACAAACTTAAAAACAAAAATTTTGGTATGCTACAAATCTCCTCCATTATAAGAAATTTTGACCTCGAAATTTACTTATTTTGAAAAGCTAAGGATATTTGAAAAATTAGGTCCTTTTCTTCCTAAGTAGATTCTTTGATATCATGGTTCAGCCAAAGGACCTTAACCAAATGAATCTGTTTCCTCCTCAAAAGACATATCTGAGCTAACCTCAATTTTTCCAATCTGGACAACATGTGCAAGGTCAGATCACCACCGTCTCAACATGAAGACATGGAATACATCGTGAATGCGATCTAACTCTAGAGGAAACTTAAGTTGGTGGGCTACCAGACCAATACTCTTACGTATCTGATAGGGTCCATTAAACCTAAAGCTCAATTTGCCTTTTCGGCCAAACCTTAGAACCTTCCTCCACAGAGAGACTTTAAGGAAAACTGATCACCCACGCTGAGCTAAATATCCTTCTGCTTCAGATCAAAATAAGGCTTTTGTCTATCCGAAACCACCTTTAACTTGTCCTGAATCAAGCAAATGTTACCCTCAATCTCTTGAACCAAATCCAGACCCAACATGTTCTCACCCACGCAGTCCAGCATAAGGGTGTAGACACTTAAGACCATAGAGAGCCTCGTAAGGTGCCATCTGAGTACTAGAGTGAAAGTTGTTAATGTAAGCGAACTCAGCCAACGACAAATGCTTCTCCCAACTACCTTGAAAATTAATAACACAGTTTCTCAACATATCCCTAAAATCTAAATAACCCTTTCAAACTGACCATAAGACTGCGGATGGAATATTGTACTAGAATCCAATTGGGTCCCAATGTATCATGCAACTTTTTCCAAAACTGAGACTTAAAGCTAGGATCTCGATCCAAAATAATTAAAACTGGAACCCCATGAAATTTCACTGTCTCGAAGATATAGAGTTTAGCAAGCTTCTAAAAGGTGAAATCTGTACGAACTGGTATAAAATAAGTAAACTTGGTTAACATGTCCATAATAACCCATATTGGATCTTTCTTAGTAGGTGTTAAAGGTAACAGACTAACAAAGTCCATGGTCACCCTCTCCCATTTCCACTAAGGAATTTTGATTGGCTTCAATAACCCAGACAGAACCTGTTGACAAGTCAACCACTTGATACATAGTCTGTTACCTCTCACTTTAGACCAGACCTGTAACGACCCGAATTTGGGCCTAGTAGAATTGGGCTTATGGGGCCTTGACCAGGGGAGCGTTTAAAATTTTTTAGAATTAGAGAACGACACAAATGCAAGTTGGACCTATTAGGTGAGTGATTTTGGAAGGTTGGGGGGCTTCTATGAAGTCCCGAGATCAAACCTGGGCTTTGGGAAAATTTTTGGTTTTTGGCCATTTAGTGGAGAGGGCTATTGGAAATAGGACTTAAGTATAATTGAATGTGTTCTGCTAACACAAGTGAGCTAGTGGCAAGATGGTGTGGCATCATAAGGGAAGCAAGGGGGAGTGGAGTTCGAATCCTACAAGCTGCATATGGAAGCATTTATTTTATGCTTTGAGAGAGGAGGAAGCAGAGTTGGGATCAAACTCTATAAGGTGGATGGGAAACTTGGTCAATCAATTTGAATAGAAAGCCAGGAGTGATTCAAGGAGAGTATTAGAGAGGAAATCATGGAAGTGATGGGTGTGGGAAGAGTTGGCCGAATGTAGGAAAGTGGAAGAGGGGAATTTCGGCCAAGGTGGTCACTTGAGTGTGCATATTCCGTTTGAGAGGGGGAGGGAGTGCCGATTTTCTCAAGTTAAACTTGGAGAGTTTGGCTTTTTTCATTCTTGACGATAGCATTTCGGGTTCTTTTCCTCAATTTTCTTTTGTCGAATTCATAGCTTTAATCTTCATCTTTTTCGCATCATTTTCATACATTGTTTTCTCTGTTTGTTACCTAAGCACCAATTGGCCGACACTCTTCCTTCCATCTCTTTTCATCCACTCTTTTCTACTTCCCTCTCATCTATTTCTCTTGTTTTTATCCATAGCCAAAACTTCTACCCATTTTCTTTTACTCTCCAATTGGCTTTATTTCTTTTCTTTCCTCATCATTATATTTTCATTTTAGTTTAACCGTCATAGTCGAATTTGTATTCAACTAGTTTCTTGGTTGCTTGATACTCCTCTCTTCACATTTCAAAGCTAGCTGATTTGGGTTGATTACCATCTCTGAGGGCCGTGCGTGATCAACTCCTTTTTGCTTTAGAATCTGTCCTTGCCGAATCTGGGGGAATCCGTTTGCTTTAGCCAATGGATAGGGCCGACCTATTTTTGATGCACTGAAAGAGATCACATTGTGGTGTTTTAGAAGCATTGGAAAACACAACTAGTAACCAGGTGTGTAATCTCACACAATTGGTTGTGATAATGTGATGTTCTGTGATTGGGCCATAAGCTGAAATACGAAAAAGCTAGGAAATCGGAATCGTAATCACTCGAGCATGTGAGCACTCGAAGTGATTAATCGAGCCACTAATGATGGCGGTAGGTCGTTGAGAGTGTCACGAGCACTCTCACGAAATTGAGGCCGTAATGGGCCTTATCGAGTCGAAACGGGCTAAGTGGGCCCAATGGGCTAAAGGGACCACATGATCAAAACCAATGGAAAACTGCTGAATGATTGATACGATTGTAAAGTCTGTAAAATCGAGACCTGAAACGAACAGGATGGGCCACACAAGCGTGTGGGCCTGAATGGGCCGAAATCAGGTTTTAGGCCCAATAACACTGTATTGACAAGAAACGGTAACCGAGTCGCTTGAGGTAACATTAGGCCTTCAGAAAGGCCGTTGCAGGGGTAAAATTACTAAAATACCCTTAGAATGTAAATTACCGAAATAGCCTTGCTAGGTAAAATTATCGAAATACCTCTAGAGGGTAAATTATCGAAATGCCCTTAGTGGGTGAATTACCGAAATACCCTCAATGGGTAAGATTTTTGAAATACCCCCAAACGGGTAAAAATTACCATTATACCCTTAGGTGACCATGATTGTGGTTAAATATCATGTATGTGACTTTATATATACCTATTTGTAATTGTATTACACTTCATTCATATCATGTTGCATGGGTCGGGTTTGATGATTGGAGGAAGTTTTAGTGGCTCTGCCACATACCGTTTTAGTGGCTATGCCACATATCATTTTTAGTGGCTCAGCCACATATACAGTGATTAGCAGCTTGACTTTAATATTGGTACGTTTGGCGGGGTGGGTTGAATTGATCCCCACATGGTGCGATTGGTTGGTACGGTTGATGTGATGGTTGGATTGGGTTGGGCTACATTTTTGTGTACATTACCATGATTTTAGGGCTTAGGCCCAAACCGATACAGTATTGGCTCAGGCCCAAATAATGACCGTTTTAGGAGATTACACACTGAGTTCTCGTAACTCACCCCTTTCTTTTAACCGTGCAAGTAATCCCTAGCGTTAGAGGGTTTAGAGCTGTGGAGGAATCGGAGGTGGCCATACGTCTGATTTTCTTCTTAACGGAACTTAAAAAGCTAGTTTTAATTTATTTTTATATTATTTTTGGGTTAATATTTTGTATAATAAGGCCATTGGATTTTATTTTCCTTTTTAAACTTCTATTTCGGCTAGTTATAAATTGTTATACGATTAAACACTGGTTTTAAATCGATAATAACCAGATTCAAAATATCACATTTTCGTAATTTTTAAAGCCAGACTTCTGCAATAAACAAAGTTTTTAGAAATAGTAACATCGTTACGAGAATACAATTTAAGCAAATCCTGTTTTGTTTACAAACAATGAAATTCAGAGTTTCAAAAAAGATACCAAGTTTTTAATGAACGCGTAGCTTTTACACAACCTTTTGATGTGACATGCTAGATCTGGCTATTACATCTAGGCTGGGTTTGGGGTGTTACAAGACCACCAATACAGTTCCATCAAATCTTGGTACATCTTAACACCACCAGGATGCATAGCATAAGGGCTACTATACGCCTCTTAGAGTATGGACTGTCTCAAATCCCATTCATTAGGCACACTACCTATCTCTAAAAGATAAAACACCCTCTAAAATAATCTTAAAGTTCGTAGTCAAACTATCCTTAACCTACTTAAACTGAGGTATTAAAAAACACCCAACAGCTGCTTATTCTTAATATTCTGAACCAATGTAGACTTCACCTGTAAACTAGCTAAAATACCCCCATCATCATACGAACTCAATCGGGTGAACATAGCTCTTAATTTAGACATTGCTCCTCTACTCAAGGCATCAGCCACCACATTTACTTTACCAGGGTGATACTCAATCCTGCAGTCACATTTTTTTAACAGCTCGATCCATCAACGTTATCACAAATTGAGCTCTTTCTGAGTGAGGGGATATTTAACGCTCTTGTGATCCATTTAAATAATACACCTCTCACCTTACAAAGAGTGTCTCCATACTTAAGAGCAAAGGCAATAGTTGCCAACTCCAAGTCAAGAGTTGGATAGTTCCACTTATAAAGCTTCAGTTGTCTCGAGGAATAAGCTACCACCTTACCTCTTTGTATCAAAACACAACCAAAACCAAAGTGAGATGGACCGCTGTAGACAACATAATCCTCACCAGATTATAGTTGAATCAAAATTGGGGCTTGAGTCAACATGATTTCAACTTTTCAAAACTAGCCAGCTAATAATTTGTCCATTTAAAGATAGTGTTCTTCCTTAATAGCTTAGTGAAGAGAGTTACAATCAAGGAAAAACCTTTCACAAACTTTTGATACTATCCTATCAAACTGAGAAAAATCTAAATCTCTGAAGCACTCTTCCACTATTTCCAATATAAAATGGCTTCAATCTTCTTTAAATCCACCCAAATACCCTTTAGTAGATAAAATTTGTAAAAACTGCCCATTAATGGTAAATGATTATTACTTTTTGACTGATCTAATGTTGTTTCCCTTTGATGAATTTGATGTGATTTTAGGAATGGATTGACTAAACCAACACAATGTAGTGGTGAATTGTAAACAAAAATACATTGAGTTGAAGTGTCAGAATGGTGAGTTACTTCACGTTGAATTAGATAAACTGGATGGGTTATCTACTATGATCTCAGCAATATCAGCATAAAAATATATTAGAAAGGGGTATGATGTATACCTTGCATATGTGTTGACACCAAAGTATCTGAGTCGAAGATTCAGTCAGTGCCGGTTGTTTGTGAATTTCTTGATGATTTTCCAGAGGAATTACCTGGTTTAGCACCCATTAGAGAAGTGATGTTCTTATAGATCTTGTTCTAGGGACAATACCAATATCCATAGCACCTTATAGAATGGCTCCTACCTAATTGAAAGAGTTGAAAACACAGTTGCAAGAATTGATTAACAGAGGCTTTGCTCAACCTAGTTTTTCACCTTGGGGTGCACCGGTTTTGTTTGTAAAGAAGAAAGATAGATCATTAAGATTGTGTAGATTACAGACAATTGAACAAATTCACAATAAAGAACAAGTATCTATTGCCTCGCATTGATGACTTGTTTGATCAACTGAAAGGTGCCACTGTATTTTCAAAGATTTATATTCATTCAGGTTATTATCAGCTACATGTAAAAGCTTCAGATGTGCCAAAGACAACTTTTAGAACCAAGTATGGGCACTGTGAGTTTCTTGTGATGCCATTCGGTTTAACAAATGCACCAGCAGTATTCATGGATTTAATGAACAAAATTTTCAGACCGTATCTAGACAGGTTTGTGGTGGTATTTATTGATGATATTTTGGTATATTTCTGATATGAAAATGAGCATGTTGATCATTTGAGAATAGTGCTTCAAACACTACGTGAGAAACAATTGTATGCCAAATTTAGTAAATGTGAATTTTGGCTAAGGGAAGCTGGTTTTCTCGGGCATATAGTATCTGTTGAAGGTATCAGGGTGGATTCGAATAAAATTTCAACAATTGTTAATTGGAAACCACCGAAGAATGTGTCTAAAATTAGAAGTTTTTTGGAACTAGCAGGATATTATCGGACGTTTGTTAAAGGGTTCTAAATGATAGCTTTTTTGATAACTTGACTATTGTAGAAAGATATAAAATTCGAGTGGTCTGATAAAGGCCAGCAGAGTTTTGACAGATTAAAAACCTTGTTGACTGAAGCACCTATGTTAGTTCAACCTAAATCAGGTAAAGAATTTATAACTTATAGTGATGCGTCATTAAATGGTTTAGGCTGTGTATTGATGCAAGAAGGTAAAGTAATAGCCTATGTTTCTAAACAGCAAAAACCATATAAAAGAAATTATTCGATACATTATTTGGAGTTGGCAGCCACTTTTTTTTTTGCATTCAAAACCTTGTGGCATTACCTGTTTGGTGAAAAGTGTCACATATTCACTGATCATAAAAGTTTGAAGTATCTGATGTCGTAAAAAGAATTGAACTTAAGATAACGCAGGTGGCTTGAATTATTGAAAGATTATGATCTTGTTATTGACTATCATCAGGGAAAAGCTAATGTGGTTATTGATGCCCTAAGTAGAAAGTCTTTATTTGCCTTGAGAGCAATGAATACTCGATTGTCATTGTCAGATGATGGTTGAATTATAGCTGAGTTAAAAGCTAAACTGACATTTTTACAACAGATCTGTGGAACTCAGAAGGGTGATGAAGAATTACAAGCTAAAGAAGAACAGTGTGAGTTGAATCCTGATTCAGAATTTTAGATTGGGTCCAATGGTTGTTTGTTATTCATAGGTAGAATATGTGTACCAAAGAACTCAAAACTGTACAAAAGATTTTATATGAAGCTCATAATGGTACCATGTTTATTCATCCTAGTAATAACAAATGTACAATGATTTGAAAAAGATGTACTGGTGGCTAGGAATGAAACGAGATATTTCTGAACTTGTATCTAAATGTTTGATATGTCAACAAGTAAAAGCTAAACATCAGGTGCCTTCGGAATTATTACATCCAGTTGCTATTCCAGAATGGAAATAGGAAAGAATTACTATGGATTTTGTATTGGGATTACCCTTGTCTCGAAGAAGAAAGATGCCATTTGGGTAATCATCGACCGATTGACAAAGTCTGCACTCTTTATTTCGGTACGTATGGATTTTTCCTTGGATAGATTGGCTGAATTATATATTTCTGAGATTGTCAGATTGTTTGGAGGGCCTATCTTTATTATTTCAAACAGAGATTCTCGATTTACATCTCAATTCTAGAATAAATTGCAAGAAGCTCTGGGTACACAGTTACATTTTAGTACTGCATTCCATCCTCAGACTGATAAACAATCCGAATGTGTTATATAGACTTTGGAAGATATGCTTTGATGTTGTGTGTTAGAATTTGAAGGTAACTAGGAAAAGTATCTCCCTTTAGTCTAATTTGCTTATAATAAAAATTATCAATCCAGCATTAAAATGGCACTGTATAAGGCTCTGTATGGTCGTAAATGTAGAACTCCATTATATTAGACATAGCTCGGTGAGAAAAAAATACACGGAGTTGACTTAGTCCGTGAAACTAAAGAAAATGTGAAAGTAATTCAAGATAGTTTGAAAGCAGCCTATGATCGTCAAAAGTCTTATGCTAATCTTAAACGAAAAGAGATATAATTTCATGTCGGTGATAAGGTATTCTTGAAAGTATCACCTTGAAGAAAGTCCTCCAGTTTGGTCGAAAAGGAAATTTGATAATATTTTTCATGTGTTTATATTGCGACGATATTCATAATGTTTTTCATATGTCTATATTGCGACGGTATCAGTCGGATCCTTTACATATTAGTTCTCCAAAAAAAGTTGAGATTCAGCCTGATATGACTTACGGTGAGGAACCGATCAAAATCCTAGCACGTGTAACAAAAGAGCTAAGAAATAAAAAGGTAGCATTAGTAAAGGTTCTTTGGCAATTGCATGGTATAGAAGAAGCTACTTGGGAATCGAAGGATACCATGAGAAAGCAATATCCAAATCTCTTTACTGGTAAGATTTTCGAGGACGAAAATTGTTTAAGGGGGAGATTTGTAACAACCCATTTTCAATGAAATCTGAATAGTGGTTCAGGACCACAAATCTGAGTTAAAAAGAAAATTTATTTTAATATTATTGCATGGTTTGCATTATGATAAGAATGCTATATGAAAATTCTAATAAGAAAAATTTACTGATTATGTGTTTAATTATGGAAAGGACCAAATTGCATAAAATACAAAAGTTGAATTCTAGTAGCTAGAAGGATCAAATAGCTATGGAATCCAAAATTAGAGGTGCTTATGTGGTAATTAGACCATTAAATAAAAGTTATTCGATATTTTTGGTGATCCATCCATGGAAAATTAGAAAAAAAAGGATGAAATTGGAAAGTTGAAAAATTAAAGATGATAAATAAAATAAAACATCATTTTATATCATCTTCTTCCCCAAAATTTACATGAAAACCCTAGGAGAGAGAAATGAAACTAATCAAGCTTAATTAGGTATGAATTCATGTCCCGTTTTTTAGTAATTTTTATCTTTTTATGATCGAAATAGTTTAATCTATCTATTTTAGGGATTAATTTGTAAAATTGTCAAAGTATCAAAGTTTTGTCGTGGATGAATATGCTGAAATTTTGAAATTTATGGTAGAAAGTGAAAGGTTGTTGATAGATAAACAACTTTTACAAAGAGAATTTTGATGAAATTATGATTTAAGGACTAAATTGTAAATATGTAAAAGTTATTGAAAAATTCTAAATTTTGTGAAATATATGTGCTGTAAATGTTATATGGAAAATTCGGGTAGGCTTGGAATAAGGATTAAATTGCATGAATTTTATTTTTCGAGCCTATAGACGAAATTGGAACTAATAAAAAGTATATTGGCAAAATGGTAATTTTGCCTAGGATATGAATTGAATGTAAATGAGTATGTAATGGATTAAATTGATGTTAAATTTATTTATATAGATCCGGATAACTCAAATTCGAAGCTAGATCGAGGAAAAAATGTGTCGAATTAGTAGACTATTAAATACGAACAAGTATCAAGGTAAGTTCGTGTAACTAAATTGTGTTTATTTTATACTTGAATTGAGTGTGGTATGTGATTATATGAATTATATGAATGTTATAAATTTATGAAATAATCCCATGTCCAAAAATGTCTTTAATATGTTAAGTTTCGATTGAATAATGAAATTCAATTGATACATAATTTCCGTATTGATTATAATCCTGCATATGTTGCGGACATTATAGCTCGGATGAGCATCTTGTTAGAAGCCTTATCGAGCATCCTGTTATAAAGTTCCTGCGAGCATCCTGATCGGTAGTGATTCTGCATGTGTTGCACACTACCGTAGCTCTTTGAGAGCATCCTGTTACATGATTCGATCGGTTGTGATCCAGCATATAACGCGGACACAAACGCAGCTCTACGTGAGCGCCCTGATATAGGCTCTTATGAGCTTTTTAACAGCCAATTTTTGGTCAAATCAAAACAGTGGTTTTGAGACCATAAATCTGATGTCAAAATATTTATTTTATTATTATTTTAATTTTTACAGCATGATTGAGTGATTGTATGAAAATTTCGTTAAGAAATTGTATCATTTGATTGGTCAATTTGATAAAAAGGACTAAATGGCGTAAAGCGTAAAACTTAAGTTCTAATAGCTAAAGGTGTTAAATAACTATAGAACCTTAAAGTTAATGTCCTTATGTTGTAATTAGACCATTTTATTGGTGAGTTGACATATATGGACATATTACTATGTGTTTAAATGGTTTATTATTAAGGTTAAAATGGTAAATTAGTTATTAATGAATTATTAAATAAAACAAAATCAATTTAAACTTTATTATCATCTTCTTTGGCCGAATATTGAAGAATAAGAAAACATTTTGTTGTGTTTTAGGGTTCGGCACCTGCAAGTTTAAATTGGTAAGTCATTTTAACTCTGTTTAAAATGATTTCTATGTTTTTGTGATCGTTACTTCATATTCTAGCTAGCTCGTACCCTAGATTTCGAAATTGCTAAAGATTTATCATATTTCCATTGTTGAATGCTTGAGTAATTTGAAGATTTATGATAGATTTAAAAGGTTTAATGTTAGATTAATAGATTTTACAATGTGATTTTTGACAAAAATGTAAAAAAGGGATTAAATTGATAAAATGTGAAATGTGGTGGTTAAAAGTGTGAATAAAATTAAAATATGGGCTGCTAGTAACATGTATTAAATTCAGCTAAGCATGGGTTTGTACTAAATTGCATGAATTTGCAATTTTATGTGATAAGGACTAAATTGTGAAAATGTGAAACACTAGTGGCAAATGTGTAAATCTGCCAAATTTTAAATTATAACCTAAATCGAATAGAACGAATGCTGAACGTGCTAAATTTGATAATATATATATCAAGATAAGCCGAGATCGGGATTAGATTAGGTAAAAGGAAAAGTAGATGAATAGTCGATAATTTCCATCTGAGCAACTCGAGGTAAGTTCGTATAATTAGAATCAAAATTTTAAATAATTTTGAATTATTTGAAATGAAAGTATAATTGTGTAAATTGTAAATGGTATTACTGATTTCGAATGCCTAATTGATGAGAATTATTGAATACCGAGTCCCGTTTGAACCATAGAAATTCGTAGGATACGAGTGACATGTCACTAGGGTTACCATTTTGGTCGAGATCCTGCATGTGTTGCGGACACACCATAGCTTGTATGAGCTTACCGATATATCAATTCGTAAGAGCTTACTATTTTCAACTCGTCAAAGCTTATTGTTTCAGCTCAATAGAGCTTATTGTCCATCAGCTCAAGAGGAGCTTACTGATCATAGTTCGAAGGAGCGAAAATGATAATGAATTGATGGATAACTAATTTTTACACGTGATGTATATCACCCAAGTATCCCTTGATGTTGTAATAGGTTCAATGGGCATAAATTCTGTTATTGGTCATGTGAAAATCTATGTGTTTATGCAGATGAATTACTATATATATGAATTTGATATGATACAATGTATTGAGTATTAAATTGAGATAATGGATGATTACATACACTTATGTGACTAACTGGTTGATGAATGCTTGTGTTTAGGCATTTAGTAATTGAATTGAGTATACCTTATTTATTGTATTCATTATGTATAAATGGTAAGTTTAATTCTGAATTATACGGGCTTACTAAGCTTTATAGCTTACTTTGTTTATTTTCTTCTATGTTTTATAGTATATCGAAGCTAGCTCAGAACCGGGGATCGTCAGTGACTTCATTCCACTATCGGACATCTATATTGGTACTTTTTAAGTGTGTGTATATATGGTATATGGCATGTATAGGCTTGAATCATTTTGGTAGGTTTAATGAACATGTATTGGCTTGTGATGGTGAATTTGATGTTGTTATAAATGTGCAAATGGTATTATTTTGATTTAGGCAATTGACTTATAATGAGTGATCGAGGTTGAATAGATATTGCAGGTTTGGAATGGTTTAATTAATTAAATGGTATATGTGAATTAGGTATTAAATTATATGGCAAATTGTGGTGTACTTGTAATTTATCTTGATGGTAAAGAATTGGTATGGTTTAAACTTTGCTTGATGGTATTTGATTGCATATTTGTATCTTGATTTGCTACCATTTGAGCTTGTTTAGGTATGTTCAAAATGGGTGGCAAATGCCTTGGTAAATAAATTATTTTTGCCCACACAGGCATAGACACGGGCATGTGTCTCAGCCGTGTGTGACACACGATTATGTTACAAGGTCGTGTGTCCCCTGGTGTTGAAATTGAAATGAAGTCAGTATATTCCACACGGTCTCACACATGGGTGTGTGATCGGTCGTGTGGCACAAGTCAGTTTGCCCCCGTAATTGGCACATAGCCTAGAACACGGGCGTGTGACTTGGCCGTGTTGTATAAGTCAGTATACCCTACATGTTTGACATGGCCTAGCACACAGCCTGACACATGGGCGTGTGTGGCCACTTTGAAGGGTACACGAGCTAGACACACGGGCGTGTAGTTGGCCGTGTGACCCAAGTCAGTAACCTTATTTGTTTGGACCCGGGGTAGGACACGGGCTAGGACATGGCCATGTGATCCCATTTTGAATGTCCAAACGGCTTGTGACATGGGCATGTCACAGTGCGTGTGTCCTCTATTTTAGAGAAAAATTTTATAAGTGTTGAAAAAATTTCCCGAGTTATCAGTTTAGTTCCGAACCATTCCCAATGCATGTGTAAGGCCTCGTAAGCTCGTATTAGGGACAAATTGATTGAGATTGATTGATAATTGTATGTACTGATTAAATGAATGATAAAAGTTTGTTTAAATGTATTGTAAGTCCAGTAATGCTCCGTAACCCTATTCTGGCACTGAATATAGGTGAGGGGTGTTACAATTTGTTGATATCAGAGCTACGATTTAGTATATTCTAGGACTAACACAGCGTGTATAAGAGTCTAGCTATACATGCCATATATATAAACTGTGATAGTGTGATGAATCCTTACAATATAAACTATGTTTTTGTATAGTGTGGATCTCGAATGAGCTTTAGTAGAGGATGTTGAGAGTAATACGCCAGCTCCCGCTCAAGGGACAGTGCCTTTTAAATCTAGACCCGTGTCGAGTAGTCATGGAGGTGAGGCTAAAGAAGCCTTCCTTCAAATGATGAACGAGTGGTTCACTCAATACATTTATACGAACCCGGATGCTCAACAACCTCCACCCCCACCTATTCCTCAACTGATCTTTGTAGTTGCTCAAGGTATAGATCCTTTGAGATTGAATAAACCACCTGTTGATAAGATACGAAAATAAAAGGCTGAGGAATTTAGAGCCACTATTAGTGATGACCCTGAGAGAGCCGAGTTTTGGCTTGAGAACATGATTCGAGTATTTGATGAACTTTTGCACACCTGAAGAATGTTTAAAATGTGTTGTATCACTGTTGAGAGACACTACGTATCAATGGTGAAATACCTTGATATCCGTAGTTTCGCAAGAAAGAGTTACTTGGGAATTCTTTCAAGTTGAATTCAGAAAGAAATACATCAGTCAACGGTTCGTTGATCAAAAATGAAAGAAATTTCTTATACTGAAACAGGGTCGTATATTGGTAACAAAATACAGAAGAAAGTTTTTACGACTCAGAAAATATACTCGTGAATATGTTTCTTCTGAGGCTGTAATGTGTAAAAGGTTCAAAGATTAAATAAAGAAATCACATTCTTAGTTGGGATTCTTGAGCTGAAAGTGTTTGTCGTTCTAGATGATAGAGCTTGTAAAGCCGAAGAGCTTAGCAAAGAGAAAAAAAAAAGTCAATTCTGAGGCTAAAGAATTTAGAAAGAGATTTGCGGGCAAATCACATCAGTCGGTATCAAAGAAATCTAGAGAATATCATCCTCGTTCTACTGCTTCTGCGAGGATTTTGATCAAAGATAAAGATGCAAGGCATTTCAGCTCTAAACCTCAGACGACATCTGTTACTAGTGTGGGTAGTGATAGAAATATTGGACCTGAATGTAAGCACTGAAATAAGCGACATTACGGTGAAAGTAGAATAATGAGCGGAGCTTGTTTTAGATGTGGATCTCTTGATCATTATCTTCAGGACTGTTCAAAAAAGTCTATAGTTGAAAGAGATCAACCGGCGAAAGCAAGTAATACGGCTACTAGAGGGAGACCACCCAAAACACTGGAAATATGAGTGGTAATTGAGGTGTTACAAGAGATTTTGCTGTGAGATTTGAGGCACAAGCACCTGCCTAAGCTTATGCTATCCGTGCACGGGAGGAGGCATCATTGCTAAATGTTATTACTTGTACTTATTCTCTTTTTGATACTGATATAATTGCGTTGATAGATCCTGGATCAACCCATTCATATATTTGTATGAATTTAGTGTTTAAAAAGAGTTTATATGTCGAGTCTACAGAGTTTTTAATTAAAGTATCGAACCCATTAGGCAAGTATGTTTTAGTTGATAAAATTTTTAAGAATTTTCCTTTGATAACTCGGGGTTACATTTTTTGACTGATTTGGTGCTTTTACCGTTTGATGAGTCTGATGTGATTCTGGGTATGGACTGGCTGACTATGCATGATGCAGTTGTAAATTGTAGACGAAAGGTTATCGAATTGAAATATCGGAATGATGAAATTCTTCGGATTAAGTCTGATGATTAGAGTGAATTACCTACTGTGATATCGTCTATGTTAGCTAAAAAATGTATGAAAAAAGGATATGATGAATATCTTGCATACGTACTTGATACAAAGGTATCTAAATCAAAGATTGAATCTGTACCTATTTTTTGTGAGTTTTTGGATGTATTTCCAGAAGAATTACCGGGTTTGCCACTGATCAAAGAGGTTGAATTTGGTATTGAATTAGTACTGGGAACAACACCAATATTGATAGCTCCGTATATAATGGCTCCAACAGAATTAAAAGAGTTGAAAGCTCAGTTTCAAGAATTAACAGACAGAGGTTTTGTACGACCGAGTTATTCGCCCTGGGGTGCATCGGTATTGTTTGTAAAGAAGAAGATGGCACAATGAGAATATGTATCAGTTACAGACAGCTGACTAAAGTTAATATAAAGAACAAATACCTACTATCGCGAATTGATGATTTATTTGATTAGTTGAAAGAGGATACAGTATTTTCAAACATTGATTTGAGATCGTGTTATTATCAATTGTGAGTTAAAGAGTCGGATGTGTTGAAAACCGCATTTAGAACGACGTACAAACATTATGAATTCCTTCTCATGCCTTTCGAATTAACTAATGCTCCTGCAGTTTTTATGGACTTCATAAACTAGATATTCAGACCGTATTTAGACAGATTCGTTGTTGTATTCATTGACGACATTCTGATCTATTCGTGAGATGAATCTGAACATACCGAGAACTTCAAAATTGTGTTACGAACTCTACGTGATAATCAATTATTTGCAAAGTTCAGCAAATGTGAGTTTTGGCTTCGATAGGTTGGATTTTTGGGGCATATTGTTTCAGCTGAAGGTATTAGAGTTGACCCGAGTAAGATCTCTGCTATTGTTGACTGGAAACCTCCAAGAAATGTGTCTAAAGTTCGTATTTTTCTGGGCTTATAAGGCTATTACCAAAGATTCGTGAAAGGATATTCGATGATTGTGACACCGATGACACGACTGCTTTAGAAAGATGTGAAATTCGAATGGTCAAAAAAATGTCAGTAGAGTTTCGAACAGTTAAAAGTTCTGTTAATTGAAGAACCAATTCTGGTTCAACCTGAACCAGGGAAAGAATTTGTTATCTATAGTGATGCGTCATTAAACGGTCTAGGATGTGTTTTGATGCAAGAAGGAAAAGTTATAGCTTATGCTTCCTAACAATTGAAACCGTATGAAAAGAACTATCTGATGCACGACTTAAAGTTGGCTACAATTGTATTCGCATTGAAAATTTGGTGACACTACTTATACGGTGAAAAATGTCACATTTATACGGATCACAAAAGCTTAAAATATATGATGTCACAAAAAGACTTGAATCTACGACAACAAAGATGGCTCAAGTTATTGAAAGATTATGAATTTGTGATTGATTATCACCCGTGAAAAACTAATGTTGTTGCTGATGCCCTGAGCCAAAAATATTTATTTGCATTACGATGAATGAATACCCAGCTGATGATTAGTGATGACGGGTCTATTTTAGCTGAATTAAAAGCTAAATTGGTATTTCTTCAACAAATCTGTAAAGTTTAGAAAGATGATTGTGATTTGTAAGTTAAACAAATTCAATGTGAGACTATCCCTAATTTAGAGTTTCAGATTGGACTCAATGATTGTTTAAGGTTTCAGAATAGAATTTGCATAGCGAGAAATTCAGAACTCATTCAGAAGATTTTGCACGAAGCGCACAATAGCTACTTATCTGTTCATTCGGGGAGTACCAAAATGTACAACGATTTGAAATAGTCTTATTGGTGGCAAGACATGAAACGAGCTGTCTCAGAGTTTGCTTCTAAATGTTTGATTTGTCAGCAAGTCAAAGCTGAACATCAAGTACCATCGGGTTTACTGTAGCCTCTGATGATTCCTGAGTGGAAATGGGATAGAGTTACAATGGATTTTGTGTTGGGATTGCCCCTAACTCCAAAAAAGAAAGATGCTATCTGGGTTGTCATTGATCAATGAACGAAATCTGCTCATTTCAAACTGGTACATACAAATTACTTACTTGATAGAATAGCTGAACTGTATATTTCTGAGGTCGTTTGATTGCACGGGGTGCCACTTTCTATTATTTCTGATAGAGATCTGAGAGTTACATTGCGATTCTAAAAGAAACTGCAAGAAGCTATGAGAACATAGTTGAATTTCAGTACTACTTTTCATCCTAAGACTGACGGTAATAACAAGAGAGTTATTCAGATTCTCGAAGACATGTTGAGATGTTGTTTTTTAGAGTTTGAGGGAGAGTTGGGAAAAATACTTACCGTTGATTGAGTTTGCGTAAAATAATAGTTTTTAGACGAGTATAAAGATGGCACCATACGAAGCTTTCTATGGTCGCAAATGTCAAATTCCGCTATACTGGACTAAACTAAGTGAGAAAAAGATTCACAAGGTTGAATTGAACAGTGAAATTGAAGAAAATGTGAAAACGATTCGTGACATTTAAAAGCAGCTTCAGATCGACAGAAATCATACGCAGATTTGAAACGTAAAAAAATTGTGCTTCAAGTTGGGGACCAAGTCTTTCTAAAGGTGTCACTATGGAAAATGGTTCTTTGATTTGGCCATAAAGAAAAGCTGAGTCCACAATTTATCGGACCGTATGAGATCATCAAAAGAATAGGGCCTGTAGCATATCGACTAGCTTTACTGTCAGAACATGAAAAGATTCATAATGTCTTTCACGTTTCTATGCTACATCGATATAGATCCAATCCGTCACATGTGATTTCTTTGGTAGATGTTGAGATACAGATTGATTTGACATATAGTGAAGAACCGATCAGGATTTTAGTTCGCTAAATCAAAGAATTGAGAAATAAACGCATAGCCCTAGTGAAGGTTCTTTGGCATAAACATGGGATCGAGGAAGCTATGTGGGAACCAGAGGAAGCTATGAGAAAACAGTACCCTAACTTATTCACTGGTAAGATTTTCGGGGACGAAAATCCCTACGAGGGGAGAGTTGTAATAGCCCATTTTTGGTCAAATCGAAACAGTGGTTTTGGGACCATAAATCTGAGGTTAAAATATTTATTTTATTATTATTTTAATGTTTACGGCATGATTGAGTGATTGTGTCAAAATTCTGTTAAGAAATTTTATCATTTGATTGGTCAATTTGATAAAAAGGACTAAATCGCGTAAATCGTAAAACTTGAGTTCTAATAGCTAAAGGTGTAAAATAACTATAGAACCTTAAAGTTAAGGTCCTTATGTTGTAATTATACCATTATATTGGTGAGTGGACATATATGGACATATTACTATGTGTTTAAATGGTTTATTATTAAAGTTAAAATGGTAAATTAGTTATTAATGAATTATTAAATAAAAAAATCAATTTAAAATTCATTATCATCTTCTTTGGCTGAATATTGAAGAAGAAGAAGAAAACATTTTGTTGTGTTTTAGGGTTCAGCACTTGCAAGTTTAAATTGTTAAGTCATTTTGACTCTGTTTTTAATGATTTTAATGTTTTTGTGATCGTTGCTTCGTATTCTAGCTAGCCCATACCCTAGATTTTGAAAATGTTAAAGATTTATCATGTTACCATTGTTTAATCCTTGAGTAATTTGATGATTTATGATATATTTGGAAGGTTTAATGTTAGATTAATAGCTTTTGTAAAGTGATTTTTGACGAAAATGTAAAAAATGGATTAAATTGAGAAAATGTGAAATGTGGTGGTTAAAAGTGTGAATAAATTGAAAATATGGGCTACTAGTAACATGTATTAAATTCAACTAAGCATGGGTTTGTACTAAATTGCATGAATTTGCAATTTTATGTGATAAGGACAAAATTGTAAAAATGTGAAACATTAGTGGCAAACGTGTAAAATTGTAAAATTTTAAATTATGGGCTAAATTGAATAGACCGAATGCTAAATATGCTAAATTTGATAATATATAGATCAATATAAGCTGAGATCGGGATTAGATCAAGGAGAAGGAAAAGTGGATGAATAGTTGATAATTTCTATCTGAGCAACTCGAGGTAAGTTCGTATAATTAGAATCAAATTTTCAAATACTTGTGAAACACCCCAAACTCGGCCCACGAGCCTTGACCGGATCTGGCATGCTCCCCGGTGTAAACCGTTTCAAATTCTTTTGTTACTTAGGAAAAACTTGTGTATTCTGGAAGAAAGATTGTTTTGGGTTGGGCTTGAGTTGAAAACAAGTTTATTTCATTACTAAAATCCTTTACTTTAGGTGATAAAACGTTTGGGCTTCATTTAAAAAAAAATGATTACTTAATCTTTTAATGAATAAAGGTTTGTAAGACTAACAAATAAAAACAGAATAAAATATTCCTACTAAGGCCTTATTACATCAAATAATTCCCAAAATTTAAATTCAAAATACTTAAAATAAAATAAAAGTCCAAGTCGAAATTTCTTCTTGTGCATGGCCATCCCTAAGCTTCTCGAACCCGGTCCATTCTTGTTTTACACCGAAAATAGTCCCACAATTTGGGTGAGTCAAACAGACTCAATGTGTAACCAACACTAAGAATTAACATTTCGGGCATGCATTATCATATCACATACATGTTCATATAACAGGTAAAAATAATGATGCAACCCAAACCCAAACCTAGTTAGCCATCCGCTACACTCCCCCGTACCAACCTGTGCACCGTGGGGACTACTAAGTCAACCCTCCATCCGCTACACACCATCGAAGGCAGTCACTGCAGTCGATGCGCTCATCGCCCTTATAAAATTCGTGGTCTTAGGTCACCACATTCAGATATCGCGGTCTTAGGTCACCGCATTCAGATTTTGTGGTCTTAGGTCACCACATTCAGATATCATGGTCTTAGGTCACCACATTCACTTCCCCTTTTCAATAATCCATATGCCCAAATCATATTATGCATTAACATGCCAAAGTTCGCATTCTTATCATTATTCTCATGTTACTTATAACATATTTCATAATCCTATTGGAAGTAGGAAACGTATCTGAGTACTTTGTACCATAGTATGGAACTTAGCCATATTTTCACATTCTTAATATTTCATTTAATTTAAACATAGCCATGAACATATCAAGACTTAGGGTAGGGTACACACAGTACATTATCCATATTCTTACACTTTCATATTAACACATATAATGAATTAAAACCGTAAATCTATTGAGATTTAGTGTAGAATACACACCGATTAAACAAGGTTTCCAATCCAAATCCAAAAGCTTGATATAATGCCTTAGATCTTAAATCTCTACATTTAATCAATCATTTAATACTTAGTAAGCCATTCAGCCATAAATCCAAATCCTAGTAGGATTAGTACACTAAAACTTACCTTGGTGCCAAATCCCGAAATCTTCACTATACTCTTTCTTGTATTCGGCAAAGCTTTAAATCACTTTAACAAATTAGTTTCGGCTTTTGAATAAATATGAACTAGATCTAAAACACCAAAAATAGGCCTTGGCCGAATATTCGTATGTCTTACCTTGTGGATTTTAAATCCCGAAATTCACCGAATAACTAGGGAACACGTGGCCTATGGTGTACCTTCAGGAAAAAAATTTCTTCTTCCTTGTAGTCGACTGATCCTTAGATTTATTAACTTGTTAGTTTTGGCTATTTTGAATATTTAAAGAACAGATCTAAATACTAATCTAGGCTTTAGCCGAATATACATAGGTGCTTACCTTCCAAATCTTAAATCCCGAATTGGATCCTTGCTTCCTTAATGCTATCGAAATTCCTTAGATCCTTGAAATCCCGAAAGATACCTTCTTGTAGTTAACAATTCTTAAATCCCGAAAAGATCTCTTCAAAGTTTTGGAAACAAGATATTAATGGGGTTAGTCCTAGATTTTGGCAAATCTTAAAAGAAAAAGGATGAAAATCGAATGATAACTAGTTCTTACCCTTAATACAGAAGTCAACAACCCCTTGTTTGAAGTCTCAAAACTATTCGGCTATGGCCTTGATTTTAGCAAACTTTCGGCTTTTGGAAGATTATGAAAGAACAAGAGAAAAGAGTTTGAGCAATTTGGTAATGAAGTTTCGGCTACACAAGGTGTATTTTCGACTTGGCAAAACAATGAAGAAAGGAGATATTTGCTAGAGAGAATTCGGTAGAGAGAGAGTTAGAAGAAAGAATGAATGGCCCTCTTTTCCTTTTATAGCCAAAATTACTAACTTAGAATCCCTTACTTGGCCATCACTCTTCTATTTTGATAGCTTTATCTCTTTAATTAAAAATTAAAGAATAATCCCTCAATCATCTCTTTGAAAATAATCTAAAATAAATCATCATTTATCCACCTATTTAGCCGAGTTTTAAGGAGAATTAAACTCTTCCCTTAAGAGTCCCTATTGACGTCCATTGCTTCCTCTTTAAGTAATTAAATAAAAATTACTTAAAGTCTTAGCTAGATGCCGTCCACCGCCTTCCCTTGATGAGCCAAATTTAAACTTATTCTATTGGACTCCTTGTGGCCATACGAGGCCCAAATTATCCACCTAAGTGGCGCCTCCATATGATTAGTTTAGCTTTAATAACAAATTGGGCCGCAAGCCCAATTCAGAAGCAAAAACACTCTCAAAAATGCTCTCCTTGCTGCTCGAACCTAAGCTTGCACACATGCTGGTGGCGTCATTTACTGGGCTTTAAGTGGTGCCTCCTTATCACTTTTCCAAGCCCATTTTTGTGTCAAATTTCTTCTATTAATTTTCTTAAGGCCACCTTGCCTTAAAACTTATCATTTCTAAGACATTTCCTTACATTTCCAAGTTTCCAAAAATGTTCGTTTCCCTCCTTTAAACTTATCATTTCTAAAGCATTTCCTTACATTTCCAGGACATTTCCCTACATTTCCTTACATTTCCCTACATTTCCTTACATTTCCATACATTTCCTTATATTTCCATACATTTCCATACATTACCTTACATTTCCATACATTTCCTTACATTTTCATACATTTCCATACATTTCCTTACATTTCCAAGGTTCTAAAAATGCACACCACATATCACAGTAAACATGCTATTTCATAAAATTAAGCACAAATGCACACAATGGGATTCGAACCTCTTCCCTCAAAGTACTTCACTTGATGCCATAACCCTTGCACCTTAGGTGGCGTCCCTTGCCACTTTTCCACATCACTTCTTGTTTTTAACTTAAAAACCAATAATTGTCCAAAGCTTTCTCTTCCATCCTAGGATTTTAAAAACCCTTAATTCACTTCCAAACACTGCCAAAACCTACTACTCATGAATTATGCACAAACGCATAACCCCTAATCTAGGATGTTACAGTTCTACCCTCCTTAAAAATAATTTCGTCCTCGAAATTACTTACTAACAGTCGTACAATCCTTCTCACCGCACTATGCTTACGCTGCGCACTCTGATCTTAATAGAACCATCATACTTTCCAGGCACAATCTCTAAATTCGCGTCCTTAGAACTCATTTCTAACGTCGCGATTTAATCTGATTAAGAAGTTTTATGTATTAAAAAATTTTGTTTCACTGATTAACCGCGAAGAAGTTTTATGGAAAGAATTTTTAGAAGTGGTTCTTTCGTATTCATACATACACATAGTCTTTACATTCATACATCCATCAATCAATTATGAACTTTCGTTCATTCAGAGAAATGTTGTAGTTTTCATTGTTGTTGTTTTCCCACTACCCAGGGGTATTTTCGTAATTTGCCCTACAGGGGTATTTTCGTAATTTGTCAAAATAAGGTTCCTTGGTGATTTTGTCAATAAGGGTATTTTGGTAATTTTTGAAATCTCGGGGGTATTTCAAAAATTTTGAAATTACAGGGGTATTTCAGTAATAAACCAGGGTAAATTTATAAATCTTAATAAATCAAGGATATTTTGGAATTTACAAAACTTGAAGGTTGTTTCTGAGAATTTGTTTTCCAAATCAGTGTTGTTGCAGAAATTTTTGAAGATCGGGGGTCATTCTAGTAATTTTGTAACTCGGGGGTATTTTGGTAATTTACAGGTTAGGGGTAATTTTGTAAAATTTTTTTTTCTTCCCATAATCAAGGTATTTTGATATTTTGTAACTTTAGGGTTCCTTTAAGCAAAGTAGTGAAATTTTGATAAGAACTGTGGGTATTTTGAAATTTCATAAACCAAGGGCATTTTTTTTGTAATTTTACCACTAGGGGTATTTTAGTAAATTGGTAAATCAAACATATTTCAGAAAAATTTATAAAAATAATCTTTTCAAATCAAGAGGGTAATTTAGAAATTTTAAAACTAGGGTTTCCATAAAATACTGGCTAGTCCCTTTCGGGTTTTAGTTAGGGGTTTAGCCTCATATAAGTCCTCTTGGTTAGGGTGAACCGAGGCTACGCACTGTAGGATTCGAGTGGAGGAGGTGAGTCATGCGGATTGCTTAAATACCAAGCTCCCACTGAAACCAAT
The DNA here is from genome assembly GCA_025506655.1 of Gossypium rotundifolium. Classification (NCBI taxonomy): domain Eukaryota; kingdom Viridiplantae; phylum Streptophyta; class Magnoliopsida; order Malvales; family Malvaceae; genus Gossypium; species Gossypium rotundifolium. Next base: position 43,029,952 of record CP106725.1, on the reverse strand, counting down.
CCTAGACATGCGTACCATGGTTGCCACACCCTAACTCGGTGACTCAACCACAGGTTTGTTTAATTAGATATTTAAGTCTTATGTATTTGTTGGGGTACACTAGTCCTAGGGTTCAAGTACTTAAATCTCTATTCTACGTTCCATTTCTACCCTTCTACAAATCATAATATAGATCACCCAAGAGATCGGAGTACTTACCTGGTGGACTTCGGGTCAGAGACTTAGTGGGCCATGCTAGAAAAAACTGCTTAATTCACAAAATCCCTTTTGGGCTTAACTTTGAAAACGTTTTGGGCCTTAAACCCAAGGCTAAGAGTTTAAAACTGGGCTCTGATACCAAATTGAAACACCCCAAACCTGGCCCACGAGCCTTGACCGGATCTGGTATGTTCCCCGATGTAAACCGTTTCAAATTCTTTTGTTACTTAGGAAAAACTTGTGTATTTTGGAAGAAAGATTGTTTTGGGTTGGGCTTGAGTTGAAAACAAGTTTATTTCATTACTAAAATCCTTTACTTTAGGTGACAAAATGTTTGGGCTTTGTTTTAAAAAAAATGATTACTTAATCTTTTAATGAATAAAGGTTTGTAAGCTTAACAAATAAAAACAGAATAAAATATTCCTACTAAGGCCTTATTACATCAAATAATTCTCAAAATTTAAATTCAAAATACTTAAAATAAAATAAAAGTCCAAGTCGTAAATTTCTTGCTGTGCATGGCCATCCCTAAGCTTCTAGCCAACCCGGTCCATTCTTGTTATCACCTAAAATAGTCCCACAATGGGTGAGTCAAACAGACCCAATGTGTAACCAACACTAAGAATTAACATTTTAGGCATGCATTATCATATCACATACATGTTCATATAACAGGTAAAAATAATGATGCAACCCAAACCCAAACCTAGTTAGCCATCCGCTACACTCCCCCGTACCAACCTGTACATCGTGGGGACTACTAAGTCAACCCTCCATCCGCTACACACCATCGAAGGCAGTCGCTGCAGTCAACGTGCTCATCGCCCTTATAAAATTCGTGGTCTTAGGTCACCACATTCAGATTTCGTGGTCTTAGGTCACCACATTCAGATATCCCAGTCTTAGGTCATCGCATTCAGATTTTGTGGTCTTGGGTCACCACATTCACTTCCCCTTTTCAATAACCCATATGCCCAAATCATATTATGCATTAACATGCCAAAGTTTGCATTCTTATCATTATTCTCATGTTACTTATAACATATTTCATAATCCTATTGGGAGTAGGAAACGTACCTGAGTACTTTATACCATAGTATGGTACTTAGCCATATTTTCACATTCTTAATATTTCATTTAATTTAAACATAGCCATGAACATATCAAAACTTAGGATAGGGTACATACAGTACATTAGCCATATTCTTACACTTTCATATTAACACATATAATGAATTAAAACTGTAAATCTATTGAGATTTAGTGTGGTACACACACGATTAAACAAGGTTTCCAATCCAAATCTGAAAAGCTTGATCTAATGCCTTAGATCTTAAATCTCTACATTTAATCAATCATTTAATACTTAGTAAGCCATTCAGCCATAAATCCAAATCCTAGTAGGATTAGTACACTAAAACTTACCTTGGTGCCAAATCCCAAAATCTTCACTATACTCTTTCTTATATTCGGCAAAGCTTTAAATCACTTTAACAAATTAGTTTCGACTTTTGAATAAATATGAACTAGATCTAAAACACCAAAAATAGGCCTTGGCTTAATATTCGCATGTCTTACCTTGTGGATTTTAAATCCCAAAATTCACCGAATAACTAGGGAACACGTGGCCTATGGTGTACCGTCGGGAAAAGAATTTCTTCTTCCTTGTAGTCGACTGATCCTTAGATTTATTAACTTGTTAGTTTCGACTATTTTGAATATTTAAAGAACAGATCTAAATACTAATCTAGGCTTTAGCCGAATATACATATGTGCTTACCTTCCAAATCTTAAATCTCGAATTGGATCCTTGCTTCCTTAATGCTGTCGAAATTCCTTAGATCCTTGAAATCCCGAAAGATACCTTCTTGTAGTTGACAATTCTTAAATCCTGAAAAGATCTCTTCAAAGTTTTGGCAACAAGATATTAATGAGGTTAGTCCTAGATTTCGGCAAATCTTAAAAGAAAAAGGATGAAAATCGAATGATAACTAGTTCTTACCCTTAATACAGAAGTCGACAACCCCTTGTTTGAAGTCTCAAAACTATTCGGCTATGGCCTTGATTTTAGCAAACTTTTGGCTTTTGGAAGATTATGAAAGAAGAAGAGAAAAGAGTTTGAGCAATTTGGTAATGAAGTTTCGGCTACACAAGGTGTATTTTCGACAGCAAAATAATGAAGAAAGGAGATATTTGCTAGAGAGAATTCAAGAGAGAGAGAGTTAGAAGAAAGAATGAATGGCCCTCCTTTCCTTTTATAGCGAAATTACTAACTTAGAATCCCTTACTTGGCCATCACTCTTCTATTTTGATAACTTTATCTCTTTAATTAAAAATTAAAGAATAATCCTCAATTATCTCTTTGAAAATAATCTAAAATAAATCATCATTTATCCACCTATTTAGCAGAGTTTTAAGGAGAATTAAACTCTTCCCTTAAGAGTCCCTATGGTCAGTCTGTTGCTTCTTCTTTAAGTAATTAAATAAAATTACTTAAAGTCTTAGCTAGATGCCGTCCACCCCTTCCCTTGATGAGCTGAATTTAAACTTATTCTATTGGACTCCTTGTGGCCATCTGAGGCCCAAATTATCCACCTAAGTGGCGCCTCCCTATGATTAGTTTAGCTTTAATAATGAATTGGGCATAAGCCCAATTCGCACGCAAAACACTCTCGAAATGCTCTCCTTGCTGCTCGAACCTAAGCTTGCACACATGCTGGTGGCGTCATTTACTGGGCTTTAAGTGGTGCCTCCTTGTCACTTTTCCAAGCCCATTTTTGTGTCAAATTTCTTCTATTAATTTTCTTAAGGCCACCTTGCCTTAAAACTTATCATTTCTAAGAAATTTTCTTACATTTTCAAGTTTCCAAAAACGTTCATTTCCCTCCTTTAAACTTATCATTTCTAAAGCATTTCCTTGCATTTCCAGGACATTTCCCTACATTTCCTTAAATTTCCCTACATTTCCTTACATTTCCATACATTTCCTTACATTTCCATACATTTCCATACATTTCCTTATATTTCCATACATTTCCATACATTTCCTTACATTTCCTTACATTTCCATACATTTCCTTACATTTCCAAGGTTCTAAAAATGCACACCACATATCACAGTAAACATGCTATTTCATAAAATTAAGCAAAAATGCACACAATGGGATTCGAACCTCTTCCCTCAAAGTACTTCACTTGATGCCATAACCCTTGCAACTTAGGTGGCGTCCCTTGCCACTTTTCCACATCACTTCTTGTTTTTAACTTAAAAACCAATAATTGTCCAAAGCTTTCTCTTCCATCCTAAGATTTTAAAAACCCTTAATTCACTTCCAAACACTGCCAAAACCTACTACTCATAAATTATGCACAAACGCATAACCCCTAATATAGGATGTTACAACTTGTAAATTATTTGAAATGAAAGCATAATTGAGTAAATGGTATTAGTGAGTTTGAATGCCTAATTGATGAGAATTATTGAATACCGAGTCCCGTTTGAACCGTAGGAAGTTGTATGGTACGAGTGACATGTCACTAGGATTACCATTTTGGACGAGATCCTGCATGTTTTTTAGACTCACCAAAGCTCGTATGAGCTTACGAATATATCAGCTCGTAAGAGCTTACTGTCCATCAGCTCAGGAGGAGCTTACTAATCATAGTTCGAAAGAGAGAAAATGATAATGAATTGATGGATTACATATTTTTACACGTAATGTATATCACCCGAGTATACCTTGATATTGTAATAGGTTCAACGAAGATAAATTCTGTTATTGGTTATGTGAAAAAGCTTTGTGTTTATACAGATGAATTACTGTTTATTTGAATTTTATATGATACAATATATTGAGTATTAAATTGAGATAATGGATGATTACATACACTTAAATGACTAACTTGTTGATGAATGCTTGTGTTTAGGCATTTGGAAATTGAATTGAGGATACCTTATTTATTGTATTGACTATGTATAAATGGTAAGTTTAATTCTGAATTATACGGGCTTACTAAGCTTTATAGCTTACTTTATTTATTTTCCTCTAAGTTTTATAGTATATTGAAACTAGCTCGAACCTGGGATCGTCAGAGACTTCATCGCACTATCGGACATCTATTTTGGTACTTTTGAAGTGTGTATGTATGTTATATGGCATGTATAGGCTTGATTCATTTTGGTATGTTTCATGAACATGTATTTAGGCCATTTGAGTTGGCTTGTGATGGTGAATTTGATGTTGTTATAAATGTCCAAATGGTTTTATTTTGAGTTAGGTAATTGACTTATAATGAGTGATTGAGGTTGAATGGATATTGCATGTTTGGAATGGTTTAATTAATTAAATGGTATATGTGAATTAGGTATGAAATTATATGGCAAATTGAGGTGTACTTGTGGTTTATCTTGATGGTAAAGAATTGGTATGATTTGAAATTTGGTTGATGGTATTTGGTTGCATATTTGTATCTTGAATTGGTACCATTTGAGCTTGTTTAGGTATGTGAAAAATGGGTGGCAAAATGGCTTGGTAAATAGCCTATTTTTGTCCATATGGACAAAGACATGGGTGTGTGTCTCAGCCATGTGTGACACATGGTTATGTTACACGACCGTGTGTCCTCTAGTGTTGAAATTGAAATGAAGTCAGTATACTCCACACGATCTCACACACGGGAATGTGATAGGCCGTGTGGCACAAGTCAATATACCCCTTAATTGGCACACGACCTAGCACACGGGCGTGTGACTTGCATAAGTCAGTATACCCTACAAGTTTGACACGGCCTAGCATATAGCCTATCACACGGGAGTGTGTGGCCACTTCGAAGGGCACATGGGCTAGACACATGGGCGTGTGGTTGGCCGTGTGACCCAAGTCAGTAACCTCACTTGTTGGCCATGTGATCCCATTTTTAATGTCCACACGGCCTGTGACACGGGCGTGTCTGGTGGTCATGTGAGACACACAGCCTAGTTACACGGGCGTGTGTCCCCTGTTTTAGAGAAAAAAATTTAAGTGTTGAAAAAATTTTATGAGTTATCGATTTAGTCCCGAACCACTCCCAATGCATGTGTAAGGCCTCGTAGGCTAGTATTAGAGACAAATTGATTGATATTGATTGATAATTGTATATACTAATTAAATGTATGAGAAAAGTTTGTTTAAATGTGTTATAAGTTTGGTAATGCTCCGTAACCCTATTTTAGAGTTGAATACGGGTGAGGGGTGTTACAAGCTTCTTGACATGGCTCGCTTGAACTCCCTGTTAAATGGCTATCTGGTGCTCTCTGATAATAACTCTTCGGAGGTACCTATTAAGCTCTATGAACTTCCTGATTAAAACTCTTATGATGTTTCCTATTTAGCCAGGATAAGCGTCCTGTTACATGGCTCATCTGAACTTCCTTGTAACACCCTAAAAATGGGCCTATGCATTTCTTTTGATTATACGAAATGGCATGTCTTATGTGTTATGAATGTATTATGAACATTTTTGGAAACTTGGAAATGTAAGAAATGATTTAGAAATGTTAAGTTTCAAAAAGAGGAAAGTGAACATTTTGGAAACTTGGAAATGTTAAGTTAAAAGAGGAAAGTGAACATTTTGGAAACTTAAGTTAAAAGAGGAAAGTGAACATTTTGGAAACTTAAGTTAAAAGAGGAAAGTGAACATTTTTGGAAACTTGGAAATGTATGGAAATGTCCTGAAAATGTAAGGAAATGTCTTGTCTTGGAAATGTAGGGAAATGTCTTGGAAATGTATGAAAATGTCCTGGAAATGTAAGGAAATGTCTTGTCCTGGAAATGTAGGGAAATGTTCTGGAAATGTAAGGAAATGTCCTGGAAATGTAAGGAAATGTCTTGTCTTGGAAATGTAGGGAAATGTTCAAGAAATGCTTTAGAAATGTTAAGTTTAAAAAGAGGAAACTAAGGCAAGGTGTCCCTAAGAAAATTAATGGGAGGAATTTTGACACACAAATAGGCTTGGAAAAGTGACCTGAAGATATCACTTGAGGCCCAGGTAGGTGACGCCACATACAAGGGTATTGGGCCTAGGTTCGAGTCACTTGGGGAGCAAATAAAGGAGTTTTATTTTTGCTACAAAGAGCAGGGAAGTGGACGGCACTAAGGAACCCCAAGGGAAGAGTTTTATTCTCTTTAAATTTCGTCTAAATAGGAGATAAATAATAGATTTAATTATCATTATTTTTAGGAGATAATTGTTGGATTAATTCTTTTAATAAAGTGACAATTCAAAGGATAAAGTTATCAAAATAGAAGAGTGGTGGCCAAGTAAGGGATTCTGAGTAGTAAATTCGGCTATAAAAGGAAAAGAGAGGCCATTCAGCATTATTTTCTCTTCCTTGATAACCTCTGCCGAATTCTCTTGAGCAACTATTCTTTTCTTCTTCATCATTCTCCTCTCAATATTCCAAAAGCCGAAACTTGTGTGAGGTCTTAAGCCGAATCTTTGAGGACTCAAGAAAAGGGGGCTATCGATTACAAAGATTAAGGGTAGGTCAGTAGTTATCGATTTCCATTCTTTTTCTTCTAATATTAAAGCCGAAACTAGGAAATCCAACCCCATTATTGTATTAGTCGAAACTTGGAAATAAGGCTCGTCAGGATTTACTAAGTGTCGACTACAGGGAAGGAGAAGTTTTTTTCCCGAAGGTACACCATAGGCCGCGTGTTCCCTAGTTATTCGGTGAATTTCGGGATTTAAAATCCACAAGGTAAGACATGCGAATATTCGGCCAAGGCCTATTTTTGGTGTTTTAGATCTAGTTCATATTTATTCAAAAGCTAAAACTAATTTGTTAAAGTGATTTAAAGCTTTGCCGAATACAAGAAAGATTATAGTGAAGATTTCGAGATTTGGCACCAAGGTAAGTTTTAGTGTACTAATCCTACTAGGATTTGGATTTATGGCCGAATGGCTTACTAAGTATTAAATGATTGATTAAATGTAGAGATTTAAGATCTAAGGTATTAGATCAAGCTTTTCAAGATTTGGATTGGAAACCTTAAGCGAATCAGGTGTGTACCCCACACTATCTCTTAATAAGATTTATGGCAATGTTTAAATATAAGTATATGTATAAGAATGTGAATATGGCTAAGGTACCATGTTATGGTACAAAGTACTCAGGTACGTTTCCTACTCCTACTAGGATTATGAATATATGTTATTTTTAACATGTAAAAAGTGATAAGAATGTGAATTAAGGCATGATTTTGCATATTGTGTATGAAATATGGGGGCATATGGGTTATATGAAAAGGGGAAGTGAATGTGGTGACCTAAGACCACAAACACGGTGACCTAAGACCGTGATATCTGAATGTGGTGACCTAAGACCACAGTAATCTGAATGTGGTGACCTAAGACCACAGAAATCTGAACGTGGTGACCTAAGACCACGATTGCGGTGACCTAAGACCGCGATATGGAGTGTAGCAGAAGGAGGGTCGACTTAGTAGTCCCTACGGTGTGCAGGATGGTACGGGTAGTGTGTAGCGGATGGCATATAGTTTTGGGTTCGGGTTGCATCATATTGTTTAAATGTTTTATGAACATGTATGATACATATGCCTAAACTGTTAAAATTTTAGTGTTGGTTACACATTGAGTCTGTTGACTCACCCTGTTGTAGGATTACTTTTCAGGTGATGACCAGTGATGGACCGGCCGGTAGATGCTTAGTGGAGGCCATGTGAAGTTCAGATTTCTTTTATTTGGACTATTTTACTTTAAGTATTTTGAATTTAAATTTTGGAAATTATTTGATGTAATAAGGCCTTAGTAGAAATATTTTATTCTGTTTTTATTTATTAAGCTTACAAACTTTTATTTATTAAAAGATTAAGTAAATCTATTTTTAAAACAAAGCCCAAATATTTTGTCACCTAAAGTAAAGGATTTTTTAACAATGAATTAAACTTGTTTTTCAACTCAAGCCCAACCCAAAACGATCTTTCTTCCAAATCACACAAATTTTTCCTAAGTAACAAAAGAATTTGAAACAGTTTACAGGGAACATACCAGATCCGGTCAAGGCTCATGGGCGGGTTAAGGTGTTTTAGTTTGGTATCAGAGCCCAGTTTTAAACTCTCAGCCTTGGGTTTAAGGCCCAAAACGTTTTCAAAGTTAAGCCCAAAAGAAATTTTGTGAATTAAGTAGGTTTTTCTGGCATGGCCCACTAAGTCTCTGACCCGAAGTCCACCAGGTAAGTACTTCTATTCATTGTGTGATTTATACTATGACTTGAAGAGGGGTAGAAATGGAATAGCATGTAGATTAGTGTGATAGGTCCTTGAACCCTAGGGCTAGTTACCCCAACAATTACATAAGACTTAAATGCCTAATTAAACAAACCTGTGGTTAAGTCGCCGAGTTAGGGTGTGGCAACCATGGTGCGCATGTCTAGGATTGGTTTTGGTGGGAGCTTGGTATTTAAGTAGTTCTTGTGACTCACCTCCTCTCCATTCAAATCCTACCTGGTGCGTAGCCTCGGTTCACCCTAACCAAGAGGACTTATACACGGGCTAAACCCCTAACTAAAACCCAAAAGGGACTAGCCGTATTTTATGGAAACCCTAGTTTTAAAATTTCTAAATTATTTTCTTGATTTGAAAAAGATTATTTTTATAAAATTTTCTTGAAATATTTTAGATTTACAAATTTACTAAAATACCCCTAGTGGTAAGATTACAAAAATGCCATTGGTTTATGAAATTTTCAAGTACCCACAATTTTTATCAAAATCTCATTACTTTATAAAATGTTCAAACACCCTAATTTGCAAAATGACAAAATACCCTAATTTTAGAAAAAAAATTATGAAATTACCCCTACCCTTCAAATTATCGAAATACCCTCGAGTTACAAAATTACTAGAATGACCCCTAATTTTCAAAATTTTTGCAACAGCACCGATTTGGAAAACAAATTCTCAAAAAGAACCCTCAAGTTTTGCAAATTTTGAAATACCCTTGATTTATACAGACTTATAAATTTACCCTAGTTTTTACTAAAATACCCCTGTAATTTCAAAATTTCTGAAATACCCCCGGGATTTCAAAAATTACCAAAATACCCTTATTGACAAAATCACCAAGGAACCTTATTTTGACAAATTACGAAAATATCCCTGTAGGGTAAATTACAAAATACCCCTAGGTAGTGGAAAAACAACAACAATGAAAACTACAACATTTCTCTGAATGAACGAAAGTTCATAATTGATTGATGGATGAATGTGAATATGAATGTGAATCTCTGAATTAGAATGGTGAACTTGAACTGAGACTTTGTTTGATCGAGAGAACCACTATTAAACTCCTTTTCATAAAATTGTTCGCGGATAAACAGTGGAACAAAAAACTAACGCATAAAACTTTTTAATCATATTAAATCGCGATGTTAGTAATGAGTTCTAGTGGACGTGGTCGAGGTAGTATCTAAGAAATGTGTTAGTTTTGTTAAGATCAGAGTGCGCGGCAAAGGCGTAGTGTGATGAGTTAGGATTGAACGATAGTAAGTAATTTCGAGGACGAAATTATTTTTAAGGGGGGTAGAACTGTAACACCTTGAATATGGGCCTGTGCATTTCTTTTGATTATACGAAATGGCATGTCTTATGTGTTATGAATGTATTATGAACATTTTTGGAAGCTTGGAAATGTAAGAAATGATTTAGAAATGTTAAGTTTCAAAAAGAGGAAAGTGAACATTTTGGAAACTTGGAAATGTTAAGTTAAAAGAGGAAAGTGAACATTTTGGAAACTTAAGTTAAAAAGGAAAGTGAACATTTTGGAAACTTAAGTTAAAGAGGAAAGTGAACATTTTGGAAACTTGGAAATGTAAGGAAATGTCCCGAAATGTAAGGAAATGTCTTGTCTTGGAAATGTAGGGAAATGTCCTGGAAATGTAAGGAAATGTCCTGGAAATGTAAGGAAATGTCTTGTCTTGGAAATGTAGGGAAATGTCCTGAAGTGTAAGGAAATGTCCTAGAAATGTAAGGAAATGTCTTGTCTTGGAAATGTAGGGAAATGTCCAAGAAATGCTTTAGAAATGTTAAGTTTAAAAAGAGGAAACTAAGGCAAGGTGGCCCTAAGAAAATTAATAGGAGAAATTTTGACACACAAACAGGCTTGGAAAAGTGGCTTGAAGATATCACTTGAGGCCCAGGTAGGTGACGCCAGATACAAGGATATTGGGCCTAGGTTCGAGTCACTTGGGGAGCAAATAAAGGAGTTTTATTTTTGCTACAAAGAGCAAGGAAGTGGACGGCACTAAGGAACCCCAAGGGAAGAGTTTTATTCTCTTTAAATTTCATCTAAATAGGAGATAAATAATAGATTTAATTATCATTATTTTTAGGAGATAATTGTTGGATTAATTCTTTTAATAAAGTGACAATTCAAAGGATAAAGTTATCAAAATAGAAGAGTGGTGGCCAAGTAAGGGATTCTGAGTAGTAAATTCGGCTATAAAAGGAAAAGAGAGGCCATTCAGCATTATTTTCTCTTCCTTGATAACCTCTGCCGAATTCTCTTAAGCAACTATTCTTTTCTTCTTCATTCTTCTCCTCTCAATATTCCAAAAGCTAAAACTTGTGTGACTACTCTCTAGGTCTTAAGTCGAATCTTTGAGGACTCAAGAAAAGGGGGCTGTCGATTACAAAGATTAAGGGTAAGGTCAGTAGTTATCGATTTCCATTCTTTTTCTTCTAAGATTAAAGCCGAAACTAGGAAATCTAACCCCATTATTATGTTACTCGAAACTTGGAAAGAAGGCTCTTTGGGATTTACTAAGTGTCGACTACAGGGAAGGAGAACTTCTTTTCCCGAAGGTACACCATAGGCCGCGTGTTCCCTAGTTATTTGGTGAATTTCGGGATTTAAAATCCACAAGGTAAGACATGCGAATATTCGGCCAAGGCCTATTTTTGGTGTTTTAGATCTAGTTCATATTTATTCAAAAGCCAAAACTAATTTGTTAAAGTGATTTAAAGCTTTGCCGAATACAAGAAAGAGTATAGAGAAGATTTCGGGATTTGGCACCAAGGTAAGTTTTAGTGTACTAATCCTACTAGGATTTGGATTTATGGCCGAATGGCTTACTAAGTATTAAATGATTAATTAAATGTAGAGATTTAAGATCTAAGGCATTAGATCAAGCTTTTCGGGATTTGGATTGGAAACCTTAAGCGAATCCGGTGTGTACCCCACACTATCTCTTAATAAGATTTATGGCAATGTTTAAATATAAGTATGTGTGTATGAATGTGAATATGGCTAAGGTACCATGTTATGGTACAAAGTACTCAGGTACGTTTCCTACTCCTACTAGGATTATGAATATATATTATTTTTAACATGTGAAAAGTGATAAGAATGTGAATTAAGGCATGATTTTGCATATTGTGTATGAAGTATGGGGGCATATGGGTTATATGAAAAGGGGAAGTGAATGTGGTGACCTAAGACCACAAACACGGTGACCTAAGACTGTGATATCTGAATGTGGTGACCTAAGACCACAGTAATCTGAATGTGGTGACCTAAGACCACAGAAATCTGAACGTGGTGACCTAAGACCGCGATATGGAGTGTAGCGGAAGGAGGGTCGACTTAGTAGTCCCCACGGTGTGTAGGATGGTACGGGTGGTGTGTAGCGGATGGCATATAGGTTTGGGTTCGGGTTGCATTATATTGTTTAAATGTTTTATGAACATGTATGATACATATGCCTAAACTGTTAAAATTTTAGTGTTGGTTACACATTGAGTCTGTTGACTCACCCCGTTGTGGGATTACTTTTCAGGTGACGACAAGTGATGGACCGGGCCGGCATATGCTTAGTGGAGGCCATGTGAAGTTCAGATTTCTTTTATTTGGACTATTTTACTTTAAGTATTTTGAATTTAAATTTTGGGAATTATTTGATGTAATAAGGCCTTAGTAGAAATATTTTATTTTGTTTTTATTTATTAAGCTTACAAACTTTTATTTATTAAAAGATTAAGTAAATCTATTTTTAAAACAAAGCCCAAACATTTTGTCACCTAAAGTAAAGGATTTTTAACAATGAATTAAACTTGTTTTTCAACTCAAGCCCAACCCAAAACGATCTTTCTTCCAAATCACACAAGTTTTTCCTAAGTAACAAAAGAATTTGAAACGGTTTACACCGGGGAACATACCAGATCCGGTCAAGGCTCGTGGGCCGGGTTCAGGGTGTTTCATTCCTGATATATGTGGCTCGAGAATGTGCTCCTTGATTATGTACCCTATCGGGTACCCCTATACATGAATTGACGGATCACAGATTTGTGTACCTCGTGTATACTACTTGAGTATCCATCGAAATTTTAATAATTCAATGAAAAAAACTCTTGACATGAGAAATTAAGAGATTAGAAGTATTATATCTAGAATGCTTCTGAAATACCTGAAAGTTTGTAGCATGATGAGCTCATCCATGTTTATTTGGTGTACATGTGAAATATGTGACTAACTTGCTTAATTGAGTATATTTGATTAGGTAAACTTGTCAATTTGTTGGGATGCATGTTATTCTTATGCTTATTTAAATAAATATGATTGGTAAGTTTAATTCTTGGCATACGAACTTACTAAGCATTAAATGCTTACTAGGTTTTCTTTTCTCTATTTTATAGTGTTTGAAAGCTCGCAAAGGTTAGGAGATTGGTCGAAGCATCATCACAGTATCCACCAGCTCGTTTTGGTATAAATAGTAAAAATATTTTTGTATAATGGCATGTATAGGTTAACATGGCTAATTGTTGGCTTGTAAATGGTTGTTTGTAATCTAGACATTAGAATGGCTAGAGATGGTTTGATTTGGTATATTTATAAGGTTACATCATGGTAATTACATATGTGTTCAGTATGGTTTGATTGAGTTATGTTAAACAAGTATGTCTATAAAAGGTAAGATTATAAACATGAATGCATGTGAAGATATATCATATAAAATGTTAGTGTTGGCTTGGTTATAATGTTTGAATTGGTTGGTATATGTTTTCAAGTATTAGTGTACGTTGTTGGCAAATTTTGGGTGAGAAATTAGGCTAAGAAACGGCTTTATTTTGTCCACACGGATAGACAAACAGGCGTGGGTCTCGACTGTGTGTGACACAACGCCTAGCACATAGGCATGTGGTTTGGCCGTGTGTCCCCTGCATCTTAAAATTTAGAAACAGAATACTCAGAATTAGGCACATGGGCAAAGACACGGGCGTGTGTCTCAGTCATGTGTGATAGAAGGCCTAAAACACAGGCGTGTGTCTTGGCCGTGTGAATCTTGCACCTAATTTTCGAAAATTAAATTGACCACACAGCCTAACACACGGGAGTGTTGCTGATCGTGTGACTCAAGTCAAAGAGTTACACAGGTAAGGATATGGACTTGGACACGGCTGTGTGCCTCACATCAAACGCCCACACGGCCTGAGACATGGGCATGTCACTTGGCCGTTTAAGCCACAAGGCCTACTCACATAGGCGTGTGACCCTTGTATATAAGAAAAAAAATGAAATTTTGCAAAAAAAAAAAATTATGAGATTCTGATTTAGTCCCTAGTTGTTTCTATTGCTTTAATTGGGCCTCGAGGGTCCATTCAAGGGATAGTATAATTATTTTTGGATATGAATAGTAAATGACATGAATTATCTATAATTGTTCTGTAAATTCTGGTAATGATCTATAACTCTATTCCGACGACGGATACGGGTTAGGGGTGTTACACATATTACATGCAACATATGAGTGCGTAGATCTAATATCATCACTACAAAATAAGAAACTGAATGGATAGAGAATGTTCCTTCCATCACATCAACCAAAACTCTATCTTCTCTGCGTCTAATTGTATACACATGAGCAAGATGGCTAGTCTCATATCAGTTTCCACCCTGACCTGGTGCCCTTTACCCTTGATTATCATTATTCCCATTACAATTCTGACCATGGCCCCTCTGTGGAAACTGATTATTGTCACGTGTGAATATGATATTGGAATTGTGCAAGTATACACATCAAATCAAGTAATAAAGTGATAACTTAGATTGTCTTGATCGACTGTTTAACGTCACATCAATAACATGCGAGCGTACACTATCAATGCAAGTATAGTAGACAGATGTGAGTCTGCTGGATATCGATCCCATAGGGATAGGTGTCTTTTGCCTATTAATGTCGGTACAATAACTGGATATAAATAACACGAATTGTGAGGATAGTTATCGATGCAATAACTTTAAAAACAACAAAATAAAATATGATGATGCTAAATTGGGATCCCCAACATGAATCTTCAGCAGAATACTAAGTGCTCACAAGGTATAAAAGTTTAGGTGATTGTCGATGCAATAAAATTTAATGTATATCTTACTCAGCGTTACTCCTTCATTTAATCTTAGACTTAACTATGCATATTAACCTCACCTTCTGTGATGGCAGAATGGCACTATTAAGAATAAGTGGACCTAATCCTCACTCAACTCCGTTGTAATTCTCAAAACTGTCACTGCACTTTCTAGTGTCGGTGACTGTAATAACACTTCCGTGTATAAGAAAACTTCCAAACCCGAAGATTAAATAATAAAAGCAAGATTAAATAAGATAACATTTCACCAATAATTCATAGGTACTTCCACACAACTAGAAATCAGAGAGTAATCACCAGCATTTAGAAAGAAATAAGAAAGACTCGAATGGAGAATAGTATACCTAAACAACTCAACTGAATCTCTCTATTCCTCTTGTCGCGTACTTAGGTTTCCTTGTCAGAAGCTAGTCTGCATCTGGTTTTCACGTTGGCTCACCCGTAAGAGGTTTTAAGCTACCATGGCTGGAAGCTTCAAGGTCAGATTTTGAAGATGATGATAGTGAAAAACCACTTCCGAAGGCTCTTTTTTCTTTTCATATCCACCTTTTATGTCCTCCCCCACGGTACAGGTGTCCTTTCCCTAAAATTATTCTGTCCTTATTCGTACAGGTTGGTTTTACCAGAATGGATAGCTCACGTAATTTTGGTTTTTATATGGATACCTGTCAGGTGTGAAGACAATTCTAAGCACAATTTGGAATTACCCATGCAGCGACATACGAACATCTATCAGGTGCAGTGACAATTCTAGATGCAATCTAGAATTAACTCATGCAGAGACATTAATGCAATAAGATAGCAAAATTAAGGATAAAATAGGCTAGGATTCACTGAGTTATAAAATGCAATTTACTAAACTGAAAATGCTAAAATGTATGCTAAAGATAACTAAATGGGAACAATTTAACCAATAAGTAGGGGAAAACCTAAGTTCTTTCTAGCGCTATCACGTCCCCACAAGGATCAGATTAGGTATAGAAATGGTGAAGTTATGATAATGATTAATATTATGGCAAAATCGAGTTAAGTACACAATGATAGATTAAAATAATAAGGATGAGTGCAAAATGCATACTGACTAATATTAGAAAATGATAAGGCAAAGGAAGAATAAAAATGCAATGGCAATTACGAGAATGATTGCTTGAGCGAATAAATAAATAAACTAAGAATACTACAGAAAAGATGAAGTAGTAATGGATTGAAGGTCTACGATGTTGATTTGGAAGGTTGGAAGGTTGAGCGTCTTCTCTTTCAACAACAAGGTCTCAAGTTACCTAGCTTGTGATTATAGGCCTTATCACAATACCATGTACTATTTTTTTCTTCATTCTATATGATTGTTCTCTATGTCTAGAGTCCACTACAAGTATCTATCGAGTACTTGATCATATTATTCAATTACGGTCCAACTAATCCAACCTTTTTAGAATCAAATTTTGTTTTGTTGGCATACAACACATTCATCTATGTATAGAGAATATACGCATACACTTGGGAAATAAAATAATTGAATGAAAAAGTAAATTAAGTCAAATATATGCTTTAACTATTAAAGAAAATAAAAGTTTCCATCATGTAATCCTAACCCTATGAGATTTAGCTCATGGATCGATGATTAAAATTCAAGTTTGAACTAACACCCAACATCGTTTTGATCAAATTAATTCACGGACAACATAATAAGAAATAATGGAAGAACTTAGGAAGATGGTTGTCATCAAATTAATTTGCACTCCAGCAGCACAATATCATGTTATGGTTGAGAGGGACTACCTTTAGTCTCCCCTTTTTCATCTCTACCCAGCCACTACCCTTAATTGTTGCCTCTAGATCTCCACTTTTAGGGCTTTCTCTCTCGGCTTATTATAGGTTTTCTCTTCTTATAATAGCTCTAACAGCCCAAGATATCTTCTCCACTTTTTTAGGCAAATTTTTCTGGTACAAGTAGAGTTGGGTTGAAACTGGTATGCTCTGAATGTTGACTCAGTCATCTTGTAACGCCTCAAATTTGGGCCTAGACGTATTAGGCCTATTGGGCTTTAGGCTTTGGATCTTATAAAATTTTTAAGCGAGTGAGAAAATGACAATTGGCATGTGGGCTTTGAGGGTTAATGAATTTGGAATGTCTAGGGTGTTGGAGAAGTCTTGGGATCAAGCAAGGGTATAGGAAAAATTTTGGTTTTAGCCCCAAGGGAATTGTGACTTCATTAGTAGCCTCTTAAGCAAATTAAGATAAAATAAGACGCAAAGGGGCTTGTGGTCCAGTGGAAAGTGGCGTCACTTGGGAGCTATAAGGTGTCGTGTGTGTAAGATGAAGAGGTCCAAGGTTTGAGCATTAGGAGTTTATTTTTGGAGTGTTTTATTTTGCATAGGTGGATGGCAAGAGTTTTGTTGGTTTTGAGCTCTTGCCGTGGAGAGTTTAAGGTAAGCAGGTGATATGGATGTGGAGGAAATTTTGGATAAGATTAAGGTGTTATCAGGGAGAAAAATCATGAGATGAGGAAAGGGAGGAGTTGGTGCCGAATAGGACTTTGGGGGATAGCATATTCGGCTTGTGGCTATATAAGGTGGGGGCCGAATGCTTGAAGGGTTTTTTTGAGCATTCATTAGTTTTTCTTTCTCCCCCTCAATTGATTTCTCCTATAGCCAAATTCTTCCGTTTGCCGAAAAAGAAACTTATCATTCTTTTTGCTAAAAATTCCTATCAGAGTTGTGTCCTGTTTCTTTCCCTAAAAGCTGAATACACCTTCTTATCATATAGCTCCACTTGTGTCGATTCTTTGTTAGTTCTCCTTCAGCACAATCGATTGCTACCCACTTTTAGTCAAACCGAATCTTGTTCAGTAGCGATCTAGGTCACAGGATCAAAGGAGGGTTTCGGTAAGTGTTTAATAAATATTTTAGTAAATTTTGTTATATGCCGAAGGGCTGTCTAACCTTTCCTTGTCGTTAACTTTGTACTAACAAGGGTTAGATTCAGAAATCACAAGCGTGCTAGGTAAGGATCATTAGCAAGGCGATAAGTGCTCTCGACTCAGTTTTGGTTTAGTAAATGGCCGAATGAAATATGGCTTATAGGGGTAACTTATGTGGAATATGATTCACTTTTTTTTTATGATACACATTTGGGTGTAGATCTAGAGGATAATTGTAAATAGTAATGAAGGAAGGGCCACTAGAACGTGTGTCACACGGTAAGGGTACAGTGAGGTTTCGATTTTTGATAAGTATGTGTAAGCCTTGGTTAATCACTAGTGTTTTAGATTGTAGGTTGATGAATGAGGGGTTTGTAGCACGCGTGGTTACCAGGTGTGTACAAACACTACACACACTATATTAGCAATGCCGAAAGGCTGAAAAGACAAAAGTGGCTAAATGGGCCTAATGGGCCCTAAGGCTAGGTTGGATTAGTTTGATTGGTTTGGTGTATGAATTAAGTAGTCAAGCATAATACATGATTTGGAATTGTTTTGGGCCTAATAGGCGATACGAATGAGATTTGGGCCTAATGGGCCATAAGAATGTGATTTGGGCATAAGGGGCTTTATGAACGTGAAATGGGCTTGATGGGAACGTAGACATGTATGCTAGGCCTAGTTCTGAACAACTCTTAAACCGCATAGGACTTGAAATAATAATTAAACATGTCCATTAACAAGTCACTGGGTTAGAGTGTGGCAACAGACGTATGCATGTTTAGGATTGGATCTAGGGAGAGCTTGGTACTTAAGCGGTCCTAGTGACCCACCTCCTCTTCTTTGGAATCCTACCGGTGCATAGTGTCTGTTCGCTTTAGCTGTAAGGACTTATTAATGGGCCAAAGTCTATAATTAAAACCCGAGAGGGACCGAATACCCCTGTTCTGCAAAATTACCAAATCCCTTATATTTGTAAAATTACTAAAATACCCTTATATTTGTAAATTTACTAAAATACCCCTAGATTTGTAATTTACTAGAATACCCCTATTTTGTAAAACTACCAAGACACCCCTATTTTTCCAAACTACCAAAATACCCATGTAGGGTAGAATTACAAAATACCCCTAGGTAGTGAAATGACGAAAATACCCCTATGTGACAAAGATGAGTTCATGGATGTTACTCGTGTGTTTGATGCATTCATATGATATTCTGCTTAGGATGCATATGGGTGGGAATTATGGTATAGAGGAAAATTTGAGGATCGCATAGTCGCATGGCCATGGATCCACCGGTGGCTTTAAGCCCATTATATGATTAGCAGCTTTGTTGCAACAATTAGGTAGTACTACAACCAGGCGACCATTGATGTGTAGAGGATGGGTGGGTTGATTTAGAAATCCCCACAGGTGTGTAATGGTTGGAAGGGAAATGGTGTGTGTAGCAAATGGATTATTGGGATGGGTTTTGCATTATCTTATTTGTATATGATACGATATGATATGATATGAGGTCATTATGGGCTAAGGCCCAAGACCACCAATTTTGATAGGGCTTAGGCCCAATGTGAATATTTGTATGTGAGTTGTTTTCCAAGGGTTATACACACTGAGTTTCAAAGCTCACACCTTTTTTTTAATTTTTTAGGTGATCCAGAATAGACGGCTCGGCATAGGAGAGGACTCGGAGATGGCCACATACAAGCTGATCAAATGTTTTTTTAATTTGTTCAAATGAATTTATTTTAATTGATTTGTTTTAGTTGGATGTAATAAGGCCTTGTATCTCTAATTTGATGTTACTTATGGGTTTTATTATTATTATTTTCGATGCTTAATTTTTATTTTAACTTAAATTTCTAAAGTTTAGCAAGGTTTTCAAAATAGCTATAACCTATGGGCTTTTATTTAAAACATAGGCTTTCTTCTTAACTTAACAAGGCACATAGATTTTTGGCTTTTGGGCCTTAAGTTGTTAATTTGTAAAATAGTTTTGGAGTGTGCCTTTAATGTGACATTCCAAACTCGGGCCTAACTTCTAGGCCGGGTTTGGGGTGTTACATTTAATGGTATCATAGCCAGGTTGCAAAGCTCGGGCTATGAAATGGGCATTATATTTTGGTTTTTTTTTTTTACAAGTAGATTAAAAAGTTTTTGCAGGATCTTGTAATGTGTTTCACCGAGCCCCTAACGTCGAGCCAAGTAAGTTTTCTGTGTGTTCCTTTGTTTAAATTATTGAACTATATTTAGATACTGGGCTACTTTAAACAATAGGTTTTTAGAGACTAAAGCCCGTAGTAAACTTAAGTCTGTAGTGGATTCACAACCGCGAAACAACTTCTTAATTGTTACTTGCATAAGACATGTGCTTTGAATAGTAGAACTATGAACTAAATTCATAAAAATTCCTAATTTAGATAATACGAGAATCAGTGATGAGCGCTAGAAGAAGTGCAAGGGGTTGCTGCAGAGGTCGTGGAAGTGTTAGGGCTGATGTACTAACTCAGCTAGTTAGGGAGGTACTGGAGGAGGTTAAAGAAATTGGTGAAACACTTCGGGTTAGGTGCGTGGACTATTAGAAAAAAAGAGATCGCAGCTCTCTAGGACCGCAGTCTCGTTTTGTAAAGCATGTTAAGGTACGCCCAAACTTTTCAGCTTGCGAATATTGCAGAAGGCGTCATTCGAGTGAATGCTGGAGGAAGTCTGGAGCGTGTTTCAAATGCAGGTCTGAGGAGCATTAGGCTCGGGATTGTTCAATCACCATTAAGTCAGGTATATTTTGTGTGGATGCGATATTTTGGGTATATAAATTGTATTCGTGCAATGTTTATCTGCTCCAGTGGGTAGGTGTAAAGGGTTCAATTAGGCTATATAAGGTGGGGGCCAAATGCTTGAAGGGTTCTTTGAGCATTCATTAGTTTTTCTTTCTCCCCCTCAAACGGTTTCTCCTATAGCCAAATTCTTCCGTTTGCCAAAAAAGAAACCCATCATTCTTTTTGCCGAAAATTCCTATCAGAGTTGTGTTCTGTTTCTTTCCCTGAAAGCCGAATACACCTTCTTATCATATAGCTCCACTTGTGCCGATTCTTAGTTAGTTCCCCCTCATCACTATCTATTGCTACCCACTTTTAGTCAAACCGAATCTTGTTCAGTAGCGAATACTGCTCACGGAGGTCTCGGTACATTTTGTTTCCCTCGGAGTGCATAGCATATGGGCTACTATACACCTCACGCAGAATCATTTGTCTCAATTCCGAATCCCTGGGCATACAAACTCTTTCGTGGAAACACAATACTCCATCACTATTTAATCCAAAATCACCTATCTCACCACCTTTCACTTGCTGAAGCCGAGAACCTAACCTTCCCTCCAACAACTGCTTTTCCTTAATTTGACTTACCAACGCAGGTTTCACTTGAAGTTCAGCTAACAAGCTACCATCTTCATAAAGGCTGAGATGAGCAAACATCACTCTCAAATCCGATATCACCTTACGACTCAACGCATCTGCACTACGTTAGCTTTACCTGGGTGATACTCAATTGAGCAGACATAATCTTTCAATAATTTTATCCACCTCCGATGTCTTAAGTTCAACTCCTTCTGGGTAAGGAGGTACTTCAGACTCTTATGGTCTGTGTAGATAATCAACTGCTCCCTGTACAGATAGTGTCTCCATATCTTCAAAGCTAAAACCACTGCAGCTAACTCCAAATCATGTGTGGGATAGTTCACCTCATGTGGCTTTAATTGACGAGATGCATAAGCCACCACTTTCCCCGTTGCATCAACACACATCCCAAGCCCATGTGTGACGCATCACAATAAAAAATAAACTCTTTACCTGCCTCAGGTTGAATCAATACTGGCGCTTCTGTCAGAATCTTCTTTAATTTCTCAAAGCTCTCTTGCTGCATATCTAACCATACAAATGGTACTCCCTTATGCAATAGCTTAGTTAGGGGCGCAGCAATTAACGAAAACCCCCCAATGAACTGCCTGTAATACCCAGCCAAACTTAAAAAACTCTAAATTTCTGCCACTGACTTCGGTGGCTTCCAATCCAATACAGCCTCGACCTTCTGGGGATCAACTCTAGTTCCCTCGGCAGACACAACATGCCCCAAAAAGGTTACCTCCTTCAGCCAAAATTCACACTTACTGAATTTGGCATACAGTTCCTTCCCCTTAATATTTGCAATATGACCCGTAGATGCAAATCATACTCTTCTTCAGTCTTTGACTACACCAAGATGTCATCTATGAACACCACCACAAATCGATCTAAAAAGGGTTGGAAGACTCGGTTCATTGTGTCCATAAATGCAGCTGGTGCATTTGTCAACCCAAACGGCATCACTAAGAACTCGTAATGCCCATAACGAGTTCAAAATGCAGTCTTGTGAATATCTACCACATTGACATTAAGCTGGTTATACCCTGATCTCAAGTCTATCTTTGAGAAGACCGAAGCTCTACGCAACTGATCGAACAGATCATCAATCCTCGATAATGTGTACTTGTTCTTGATCGTCAACTTATTCAATTGTCTATAATCGATGCACATACGCATCGACCCATCCTTTTTCTTAACAAACAAAATTGGTGCTCCCCACGGTGACACACTTGGTCGAATAAATCCACAATCCAACAATTCTTGAATTTGAGCTTCAAGTTCCACTAGCTCCTTCGGTGCCATTCTGCAAGAAGCAATGGACACCCGAGCCATTCCTGGCAACAACTCGATACCAAATTCAATCTCTTGATCTAGAGGCAATCCTGAAAGCTCCTCGAAAAAGATGTTTGAAAACTCTTTCACTATTCTAACACTCTCTACCGACAACTCTTTGGTATCCAAAGCACTAATAAAGGCTAAGAATGCTTCACACCCCTTTCGTACGAACTTTTACGCCTTTAAAGTAGATACTACATTAGATAGATAATTTATTCTTTCACCTATCATCATCACTTCCTTATCCTTTGAAGTTCTTAATACCATCCGCTTTGCAGCACAGTCCAAGTTCGCACGATGCTTAACCAGCTAGTCCATGCCAAATATAAGGTCGAACTCCCTGAACGGTACTTTCATCAAATCCGATAGAAATACTACTCCCTGGACTTCTAAGGGCACATCCCTAAATAACTTATTTACTACCACCGACTGTCCTAAAGGGCCTATCACAGTTGTTTCTCTAGCAATAATCTCAGACCTAATATTCAGAGTTCCAGACACATCATATGCAACATTCGAATGGGTGGATCCAATGTCTATCAAAGCAGTAAAAGGTACATCAGATATGAAGAATGTACTGGTTGTGACGTCTAGTGCATCACCATCCTCTCGACGTTTGACTGCATAGACCAACCCTGGTTGTCTCGCCTCCGTGTTACCCCTATTACCAGTATCTCTACCTGGTGCACCCTGACCTTGTCCTACGCCATTACCACCTCGACCTAGCCCACAGCCTGTCAGCTACTATTGAGTGCCTCCTACTGGCTGCACAAATCTATTACGAACTACCTGTGTCTGAGCAGGCTCTTGAGGGCAATCCTTAAACCGATGGTCCTTGGATCAACATCTAAAACAACCGCCAATTCTCTTCTAGCATTCACCCGAGTGAAGTTTTCCACAATCCACACAAGGCTGTAACTGATTGGCAGTAGCTGGAGCACCCGCTCAAACTGGTCCCTCATTCTTGGCCTTTTTTTGAAATGACTTGAATACCTAGAGTCTCTCTTGTTCTTGGCCCTATCGTTGTCTCAATTTTTCTGTTTCGAGTGTTTAACTTTCTCAACTATCTTAGCTTTTTACACTAGTGTAGCAAAATTCCTCTCCTTCTGTAGGGTATCAGGACCCTTAACTCATCACGCAACCCATCCTCAAAATACACGCAGTGTTCATAATCAGTCGACACTATTCCCCGGGCATATTGACTCAGACTTAGAAACTTTACCTCGTATGCTGCCACAAATTTTCCTCCTTGGACCAAATTTAAGAATTCCTTTCCTCGGGTATCCACATAGCTAGCCCCGACATATTTTTCTTAGAATGCTATCTTAAAGAAATCCCAGGTAATACGATCAGTTTGAGTGCCTTCTCAAACAGTGAGCCACCACTGATACGCCTTGTCTCTCAGCAATGACACAACCCCATTCAGTTTTTGCTTAGCCGCGCAATCCAAATCATCCATAATCCGCTCCACTGCCTTAATCCAGTACTCCGCTACACTAGGGGCTACACCCAAAATACCCTTAAAAACTTTAGCCCCATTCGATCTGAGTCACTCTGATATCGACCCACGAGCTTCTGACCCAGTTCTTGCCTCAGCAACCCTTTCCAATACCCGTAACATCACTTGGGACAAAGCATCGTCCTCTCTCATTAGATCACTGGTGATGCAGGTGCGTCTATTTCAAGCATATGTCTCGATGCCTCATATACAACTCTAGCACCTCGACCTCTACCACGTCTACGTCTACCGCGTCCACGTCCTCTAGCGCTCATGTTTGCTAAGTCAATTTAATCTAATTACAAGTCTTATGAATCAGTATACTATTCAATGTTTATTAAACAATGTTTTATGGAGTATATGAAGTAAAGTTATTTTAACAAAACGTATTCTAAAGTCTCAGTTTCTATAGTTTCAGCTCCTAAAGCTAAAAGTTATAGAGTATTTCTATTTTGTGATGTTTTCTTACCACAGTTATACCACAATAATCATAAAATGAAAATAAAAACTTACTGACTTGGTGCCGGATACCCGTGGCGTCATACTTCCTCTAAGACATGTATTTATAAATTGAATTTCAAGCAATTTTAGAAAACATTTTTAAACCCAAACCATAGTCGAGTTTTGCAACCAGGCTCTGATACCATAAAATGTAACACCCCAAACCCAGCCCATGCGGTATGATCGGATCTGGCATGTCACATGAAGAAAATGTTTAAAGGACTTGTGTTTGAACTAAAGTTGACATTATTTGGTTATAGTTGAGAAAACAAGTTTAGTTTATAAAAATTCGATAAAAATATTACTAATCTCGAGAGGATTGATTGATGAAACAAAAATCGAACTAATGAACTTTAAAACTGTGACTTTTGAAAATGATGTTAATAATTCGAAAGAAAATCCAAATTAAATTATTTGTATATAATTGTTATGAAATCTATTTGTTAATCAATTTTGGAAAACCATTATTTATAATTTCAGGAAAAATCCTGTTTAAATCAATTCATGAAAGATAATAAGCATGTCAAAACATAAAGCAAATTAAAACACATCCCAGAGGCCTTATTACAACTTTAAACCCAAAATAGTAAAAGTAATGAAATAAACCGGAAAAGAAATTTACTAAATTTCAAAAATATTATTCCCAAAGTATGGCCTCCACCAAGTCATCCATGGCCCGAAGTCCCCGTTACTGAGCTTTACCTGTAAGGATTAAGAAAAAGGTGTGAGTTACAAGAACTCAGTGTATAATCCCCTTACTGTCATTCACTGGGCCTAAACCCGCATAGCATAATCTTGGGCCTAAGCCCATTTACATAGTAATAAATAAATTAAATGAATGTAACCCAACCCATCCAACCATCACACCCCCGACCAGCCAATCACACTTGTGGGGATCAAGTCAACCCACCCCACCGCTCACACCAATTTGCAGTCGAGTTACTATTTGTATAATATTTTTGTGGTCTAGCCACCGAAATCATAATTAAGCACAATAACAATGAATTGTGGCAATGCCACCAGGCTACACTGCTCTCCACACAATTTTTTCCCATCCCATGCAATATGTATAGATGCAACATTATAAAAATATATCCACATATATAACAACCATTAATCTAGTGAAATATTTCGGTGTATCGACCTATTTAATCACTTTGGTAATTCGACCCATAAGGGCATTCTAGCAAATCGGCCCGTTAGGGCATTTTGGTAAATCGGCCCATAGGGGCAATTTCGTATAACAACCCATTAAAGCTTTTTAGTAATTCATCCCATAAGGGCATTTTTGTAATTTAGCAAATTAATATCGATCTTGACAGATCTTAAAAATTAACGTTGTTTAAGCAAGTTACTCAATTGATTCCATATTACAGTTATTAGATTTGTAAGCAACAATAATCTATTTTTCACCATGATAGTGAATCCCGAATCTACGGGATTTTAGTGTGGGATTACACACCTGATTACGGTAAGGACTAAACCTTCTTGATTGTTGGCACCTATGACACCATAACACTCGATTAACTAACAAAAGATAGTGTCTTAATCCAAATCTAAATCCAACGATCTAAAGAAATGCTTACCCTTAGAATCGTGAATGACCACGATTTGCCTACTCTCAGCCGAAGATGGTCTACAACCTGATGGAAAATCCCGAACTGTCGATACCACCCTACATTTGAACTTGGGAGTAGATATTGCAATTTCACTCCTTTTTCACCCTCCTATCAATTTTCCCTTAATATCACCACCACTTGCCTCCATTGAAAGAGTCTCGATTAGAAAAATACTATGATAAGAGAATGTAGTTGTTTAGGGAAAGGATTTCGGCTTACCGCTACTTCCAAAGGTCAATGAGTAGAGAAGAATGAGTGATTTAATCCCTCAAATAATTGATTAGTCATAACCTTCGATCCGATTTGCAAAATAACCGAGCAATGAGAGATCGAAATAAACCTTGAAGAAACTCCTTAGCTTAACGATGATAGATCCGACTCCCACAGATTCATCTTAAGGCTAAAGATGAGTCGGCAAGGATGTGATATTCAGCCAATCTATTAGAGCACTAAAAAAATTGAGATGACCATGATATGAGGAAGTAGTAGGGAATGGTGTTTCGATTTAGAGAACCTACCAATGATAAGGGGTACATATTTGGCTAAGAAGAAAAGAAAATGAAAGGAATAGAATGAAACCACTTACCCGATTCAACCAAGGAACAAATGCCCAACACACAAGATGGAGAAGAGAGAAGATGTTAAAGATTCGGCTATTGAAGAGAAAAGAACAAAGAAGATTTGGCCACAAAGTAATGTCGATTTAAGAGAAAGGGAGAAAGGTTGAAGAAATGGTGAAAAAGAAAATAAGTGATGGAAAAGGAGTATTAGAGAGTACCAGCTAACAACAAAAGACAAATGAACAAAATGGATTGAATGTTACGACAAAAGAAAAGAAAAAGGTGAACAATTTGGATTGAGGGTTTCGGCAAAATAAGGGAGAAAAAGGTTGGAAAAGAAAATACCAAAATGTTAAAAAGAAACTAAATCTTTCATGCACAAACTTGAAAAATTGTTATAGAAATTCGGTTCCCACATTCTCCCTACCAAAACCGTATACCTCTAACACCATAAAGGTAATGGTTGACAAAAAATTCTTTCCCCAAGCTCCTTCCAAAAATTCAGCTAACAAATCCCCCTTTTACCATAATTCCTTTACTTTTTTCCTTCTTTTTCCCTTGATCTACTCCTCACTCTTCTCCTTAGTGTTCTTTCCATCATTAGAAAGTCTTCCTTACCTTCTTTAGAGTCTTGGCCAACATTTTGGAAAAGTAGCACAAAAATTAATCCAAAAATTTGCAATAGGTTGGACTCGAACTCCACCCCTCAAGCCTCTTCATGTGACGCCACACCACTCTGCTACTAGCTCCACTTGTGCTAGCAAAATACACACTTATTCTTTTAAGTCTTGACGCCACTTACCGTCTCCACTTTAAGTGCTTAAACAAAAAAAAAATTACTAAGGCCCAACTCAACCCCAAGCCTTCTTAGGACCCCTAAACATACACAATTAACACTCTTAACTTACCTATTGCATGGTATAATGCAAAACATAAAATCCTGAATTTCAGGATGTTACATGACTTATGTGGAATATGAGTCACTTGTTTTTGATGATACACGTTTGGGTGCAGGTCTAGAGGATAATTGCAAATAGCAGTGAAGGAAGGGCTATTAGAATGTGTGGCACACGGTAAGGGTACAGTGAGGTTTTAGTTTTTGATAAGTATGTGTAAGCCTTGGTTAATCGCTAGTGTTGTCAATTGTAGGTTCGTGATTTAAGGGGTTTGCAGAACGCGTGGTTATTAGGTGTGTACAAACACTACACACATGATATCGGCAATGCCAAAAAGCTAAGAAGCTAAAAGTGGCTAAATGGGCCTGATGGGCTGTAAGGCTAGGTTGGATGAGTTTGTTTGGTTTGGTGTATAAATTAAGTCAGTCAAGTATAATACATGATTTGGAATTTTTTTGGGCCTAATAGGCCATAAGAATGATATTTGGGCCTAATGGGCCATAAGAATGTGATTTGGGCATAAGGGGCTTTATGAATGTAAAATGGGCTTGATAGGCTTTATGGGAACGTAGACATGTATGCTAGGGTTCAATGTACTTTAAGCCTAGTTCTGAACAACTCTTAAGCCGCATAAAACTTAAGCTAATAATTAAACATGTCTGTTAACAAGTCACTAGGTTAGAGTGTTGCAACAGATATATGCTTGTTTAGGATTGGATCTAGGGAAAGCTTTGTACTTAAGCGGTCCTAGTGGCCCACCTCATCTTCTCTAAAATCCTACCCGGTGCATAGCGTCTGTTCGCTTTAGTCGCAAGGACTTGTTAATGGGCCAAAGTCTATAACTAAAACCTGAAAAGGACCGAATACCCTTGTTCTGCAAAATTACCAAATACCCTTATATTTGTAAAATTACTAAAATACCCGTATATTTGTAAAATTACTAAGACACCCCTAAATTTGTAAATTATTGAAATACCCCTGTTTTGCAAAACTACCAAGACACCCCTATTTTGCCAAACTACCGAAATACCCCTATAGGATAGAATTACAAAAATACCCCTGGGTAGTGAAATGACGAAAAGACCCCTATGTGATAAAAATGAGTTCATGGATGTTACTCGTGTGTTTGATGCATTCATATGATATTCTGCTAGGATGCATATGGGTGGGAATTATGGTACGGAGGAATATTTGAGGATCTCATAGTCATATGGCCATGGATCCATCGGTGGCTTTAAGCCCATTATATGATTAGCAGCTTTGCTGCACCTACCGCAAACCAGGCTACCTTTGGTGTGTAGAGGATGGGTGGGTTGATTTAGAAATCCCCACAAGTGTATAATGGTTGGAAGGGAAATGGTATGTGTAGCAGATAGATTATTGGGATAGGTTTTGCATTATCTTGTTTGTATATAAAACGATATGATATGAGGTCATTATGGGATAAGGCCCAAGACCACCGATTTTGATAGGGCTTAGGCCCAATGTGAATATTTTTATGTGATTTGTTTGCCAAGAGTTGTACACACTGAGTTTCGAAACTCACACCCCTTTTTTTTAATGTTTCAGGTGATCCTGAATAGACGACTCGGCGTGGGAGAGGACTCGGAGATGGCCACACTACAAGCTGATCAGATGTTTTTTTAATTTTTTAAAATGAATTTGTTTTAGTTGGATGTAATAAGGCCTTGTATCTCCAATTTGATGTTACTTATGGGTTTTATTATTATTATTTCCACTGTTTAATTTTTATTTTAACTTAAATAAATTTCTAAAGTTTAGCAAGGTTTTCAAAATAACTATAACCTATGGGCTTTTATTTAAAACATGGGCTTTCTTAGTAACTTAACAAGACACATAGATTTTGGGCTTTTAGGCCTTAAGTTGTTAATTTGTAAAATCGTTTTGAAGTGTGCCTTTAATGTGACATTCCAGATTCGGGCCTAACTTCTAGGTCGGGTTTGGGGTGATACACATCTTCCTAAATTGCTACGGCATACAAGATGAAAAATTGTCCAACCTTTAGCCCGAGCAAACCTTCACTCCTTTATTTCTTTCTTTATATCCTGCACCTACCAAACCACCAAAAACAGCCCTTGCACATGCATTTAAAAGTATCTTGCATGTAAACATAGTATGGGCTCCTAATGCAAATGATAAAAATACTAATAAAATGTCATAAAATGCCACTAATTGTACCTAAGTACAAACATTTAATTAGGTCTAAAGTCATCAAATATAACTCTTTTCAAGATTCATCACACCCCCAAACCTAAGTTACTGCTTGTCCTCTAGAAAAATGTGCATGACTACATGTATGCAACAGTATTGCCAGTGCATGTACCCATCTTCCACTTTCAATCTATTCAAAGACCAATGTATACATAAGTTCTCAACCATCTTCTTTCTTTAAAAACCTGTTCAAGTTTCAAAGGTTTGATTTAACAAAGGTAGTGTAGAAAATTGCTCCTAAAAAAAAAGATTTTCTAAGTTTTGTATATGTTCTAGCCATAGAAAATATCTCCTAGCTTACTCAGTTCATTTGTTACCCAAACTCAGGTCACTCCTGCTCAAAGCATACTTGTACAAGCTTGTTATTTTTTTCTTTTTTAAAAAGTAAAATATATGTATATTAAGGGATTTAGCATGTCACAAAATTCTTTGACTTGGTAATCACGGCTGAGCATACACCGAATTACCTAGTACTAAATCATGTCACAATTTAAATAGATATCACTCTTGAAACTAAGGCTTTTGACTTAGAAGATTGATGGAGTATACAACTACCCCGTTAGCTACTCAGCCCGTTACTATAGTGGAGTTCCCCTAATTTATTTACTTTCTATTACACACTCTTACTGAAACTCACATTTCTACTCAACAACACAATGAAACAATCAAAGTGGTGTTAACCTACTCGACAATTCTATGCATTAGAGTGTTTTCTATCCTTTAGTTATTAATGCTAAGGAAAAACAGTTGAATTTGGTTTCAAAAGTCCCTAAGTTCATTAGAAGATACTCACTACAACCAGAAAAAAACTGAGTATAAAACATCCCATTTTTAGGAATTAATTTTCCAAGCAACCAATCCTATGCTAGATTCACCGAATTCACTGTCACATGTTCTAGGTGTATTGAATAAACTAAGCTCATCATCGAACATCATAATTATAGATTGTACTCCTTATATACAAACAATACATAATAGTTACATTGTCGTGTAAAAGCAGATTCAACTGAACTAAAACGATTATACTAAATTTATCATACATACGAAATATAAAATACAGCCTAAATGCACAACACACCCCTAAACCTAAGGGATGCATTATGCTCAATGCATGACTAAATATATAAGAGAACAACCAAAAGAAATTTTTTTTACAACAAATGCCATGGCAAAAGAAATGAATTGCAAGATGCATGAAAGTAAGAAAAAAACTTAGTTGGCTTGGATTAGCATGTACATACTTCATTCTACCCGACGAATAGATTATCAGGCACTGACCTTGTATAACCATTTACTCTTTTTAGGCGTCATTTCTTCCTATTCCTCCTAAGGTTTTATGAGTTTATTGATCAAACAATCAATTTCATAGTCTTATGCGGTGACGGGAGCTAGTGGCAATGGTGGAACAGGTTCCTTACCCTTAATGGTGGCGGTAGTGATAGCAGTATCATCTTTTTCTCCTTCTTCTGCCTTCTCTGCATGTAGGGATGTTGCCTTCTTGGGCACTTCAGTAGTAGTTTGAGTAGGTGCCACGGCAGCAGGTTGAGCTATTTCTTTAGCAATAACTTGAGTGGGTACCTCAGCAGCATCAGCAAATGGTAGCAAGGTGGTTGGGAAGATAGAAAATTCTGGCTTGGCTTCGTAAAATTCTTTTGTAGGGATTTCCTTAGAGCCAAATCCCTACTCTTTTTATAAGCTCAATATTCAACTTGCTATTGTTGGGCCGTGCTGTCTCCTCAGCTAGATGAAACTGCTAGATTTCAAAATGGGACATCCTCTATTCTAATTACTTCAAGGAGTGCATTATTTATTGTTCAAGAGAGCTACGAGAAACTAGAGGTGTTGTCGTAGGAGTATGCACAATAAAGGAGGTGGTGGCATAACTCTCCTAAGTTGCCCTGGTGGCATCAATGCCTTAGATCATGGCAAATATGGTCCTGGTTAGCCCACCTTTGTTAGGGGTGATATCCTCCTCCACATTGAGAAGGACTTGGGAAGTTCTACATAGGCCAGTAATAAGTAAGGGAAAATTTAAGCTACCCGCATTCTTCTCAACACACCTATAAACTTCTTGAAAAATGGTCCTCCCAACATTAATCTTTCTCTTTTTTTATAATGGAATGCAACAAAAGCATTCTTTTTTTTTTGAAAATAGTGGTATTGTGCGTAGACGGCATACTTCAACTTCTTAGAAAATGATACAAAAATTTTACAATAGGCTTCAATAAAGCCCTCTCGATAGCGTAATGTTCTTGGCTGGAAACAGTACATCGTGTTCCCCTAATACATAAATCTTCCAATACCTGATTTAAGCCCTTAGCAATAATACTTTCAGTAAAAGGCATATGTTCATCCTGTATACCTATAAGACCAAACTGAGCATTAATATTATCTTCGTCAAAAGGAACAAAAGTACCTCTTACGTAGATAAAAGGGGAACCTGGAGAGTTGACATGGGCATAAAAATCTTGAACAATTTCCCTTAAAACATCTTTGGGGTGCAAGCAACAAATATTCCACCCACTAATTTCTAGTATTGAAGATACAGATTCATCGTATCCCATGTGTGGTTCATCTTTAAGCAAGAACCCTTGCTCAAAACAAAAAGATGCTTCATGATGTTGGTGTTATATTTTGTGGTTGTGACAGTGTTAAAGAATGTCTTTCGGTGAGCATCACCAGCCCTTAATGATTCAGTGATTTTGGAAGTAGTTTTGACACGAGCCATGGGAGAAATCTGGAAGAAATCTTGGAGTAGTGGAAGAAAAGATATGAAAGACTGAAAAGAAAAATAATGATAAAAATGATAACTTTAAGAGAACTTAAGAGACGTGAGCAGTTGAGGAGAGAAAAATAAGGGGATAGTGATGACAGTTCAATAAAATTGAAATGTGCTAGGGAAGTTGTGTGACATGGAGGAGGAATGAAGAAAATTAAGAGGACTTTAGGAGGGAAAATTGTGAAGTGCCCTAATTCCAAAAAGTTGAACTTCTCTCCTATGGTTTCACCCAATAACAAAATTGGATCAACTAAAAAAACATATTCCCCTTGGACTTATCTGCCTAGTCAACCTTACGTTGTCCACTACCAAGTTCGTTGCAATGTTACGACAAACTCCTCTTAATATCGCAACTTGCCAATTCCCATTTTTTATTTTGCCTTTGAAAGTCGTAGAAAAATTTTCAAAAATAAAAACAGAAATGAAAATAATATTAAATACGTACTAGAAAGATAATTAAAGTAAAGCAATTAAAGAAAAGAAAGATGAAAAATTTGTAATCTCAAACATCAAGGAGATCAATGGATTGCTTGTCTAAATCCACATGGGCACCCCAATAGTGTTTTAATCATTTCCCATTAACCTTAAATGGGACCCTTGTTTTCAACTTTTTGATATTAATAGCTCCACGAGGATACACTTTGACTACTTCGAAAGGACCTGACAAGCGAGACTTTAATTTACTTGGAAATAATTTGAGCCTAGAGTTACATAACAATACCTGTTTTCTGGGTTCAAATTGCCACGGCATGATTCTTTTATTTCCTCGTACAGCTTAGCATTCTCATTTGCTTATGCTTGGAACCCCTCCATTTTATTCAATTTTAACAACCTTTTATTGCTAGCAGCGGCTCAATCTATGTTCAGCTTCTTAATAGCCCAAAAGGCTTTTTGCTCAAGTTCAATAGAAAGGTGACATGACTTGCCATAAACAAACTTAAAAGGTGATATCCCCAATGGAGTTTTGTATGTGGTACAATACACCCACAAAGCTTCATCCAACCTGGTAGACTAGTCCTTACAAGTAGGATTCACCACCTTTTCTTAAAAAAATATAATTTCTCTGTTTGAAAATTCAAGTTGTCCATTTGTTTAGGGGTGATATACGATGGCAATCTTATGTTTCCTCCATACTGATCCAAATCATTGGCTACCAACTTGCATTCAAAGTCAGAACCCTCATCACTAATAATGTCTCTAGGTGTTCCAAATCTTGTACAAATGTTCTTGTGTAAAAACTTAATTACTGACATTGCATCATTGGTAGGAAGAGCAACAGCCTCGACCCACTCAGAGACATAGACCATTGCTAACAGTATGTACACCTTGCCCACTGACGTGGAAATGGACCCATAAAGTCTATTTCCCATACATCAAACAACTCAATCTCCAGTATACTTTGCAATGACATTTTGTGTCTCCTAGATAGATTCCCTTTTCTCTGACAACGGTCGCATGACTGATAGATAGAATTCATGAGTATCCTTGACCAAACTTGGCTAATAAAATCCTAACTGAAGTACTTTGGCAGTAGTCCACATCCTTTCAAAATAGTAAATTAAGTCGAATATATGCTTCAACTATTAAAGAAAATAAAAGTTTACATCATGTAATCCAAACCCTATAAGATTTAGCTCATGGATCTGCAATTAAAATTCAAGTTTGAAATAAAACCCAACATCATTTTGATCAAATTAATTCATGGAGAACAAAATAAGAAATAATGGAAGAACTTAGGAAGATGGCTGTCGCCAAATCAATCCACACTCCAAAAGCACAGTGTCCTGTGATGGCTGAGAGGAACTACCTTCTGTCTCCCCTTTTTTGTCTTTACTCAACCACTACCCTCAATTGTTGCCTCCGGATCTCAACACTTATGGCTTCCTCCCTCGACTTTTTATAGGCTTTTTCTTCCTAGAATAGCTCCAACACCTATGGTATCTTCTCTTTTTCAGTCATATTTTT
The DNA here is from genome assembly GCA_025506655.1 of Gossypium rotundifolium. Classification (NCBI taxonomy): domain Eukaryota; kingdom Viridiplantae; phylum Streptophyta; class Magnoliopsida; order Malvales; family Malvaceae; genus Gossypium; species Gossypium rotundifolium. Next base: position 42,995,620 of record CP106725.1, on the reverse strand, counting down.
CTGCTACAAGTAGATTTAGGTTGAAATTGGTATGCGTTGAATGTTGACTTGTTCATCTTCCTGAATTGGCATGGCATACAAGATGGAAAGCTGTCCAACCTTGTACCACAGCAAACCTTCACTCATTTATTTCTTTCTCTATATCCTACACCTGCCAACCCACCAAACAAAACTCTTCCACACACATTTAAAAGTATCTAGCATGTGAACATAGTCGAATATCCTAATGCAAATGATAAAAATAATAAGTGTAACACCCCTTACCCGTATCTATCGCCAAAATAGGGTACGAGGCATTATCGGACTTAATCACCTATAACCGATCATTTTCGAGTCACTAATTTCCATCAAAATTTAAAACTTTTCATATTCAATCATAGAGTCCCTAATATGGACCTATGAGGCCCAAAACATGCTTTGGAAGCGGTTCGGGGCTAAACCGAGCACTTTGGAAAATTTCACAACACTTAGAAAATTTTTCTTCAAAACAGGGTCACACTCAATATGCATCCTCAACAACTCTTATACATGCATAATTATATCTAATTATTGTACCATACCATTGAGCCAAACTTAGCCATTCGACATCAAGACTACTTGCATATTCAACCATTAGGTATTTAGGCCATAACCTACAACTCATCATGTATCACACAAACACATCTCACATCACTAGACATTGGCATATAAATAATATATATAGGCTTACAATCAATTAGCCAGTATAAGCCAATTAGCATGGCTACATACTACAATAACATTTAACCATTACAAGCCAATAAATTTGGCCAAAACATAATAAAACATACACAAAATGACTAAGTCCTTATACATACCATAGACTTAAATTACTTGAAGGCATTGATACCAATCAAAAGCTTGATAGTGTGATAAAATCTCCGACGATCTCCAACCCGAGCTGGCCTCTGTGACATATAGGAAAAAGGAAAGGAATGGGGTAAGCTATATATCTTAGTAAGCCCGTATGAAAATAATAAGCAATTTATTAACATGTTTTCACCAATTCTCACAATACGTTCTCAAGGTAATACAATCATAATTGCACATAATTTCACTATTTACTTATGTTCATATCAAGCTGTCTACTTGAGTCACAGTCACTAAATTATTTATATATTCAACTACGTAAATTCAAATTAAGATATGCTGATTTTCCCTAAAACTAGACTCACATATATTCTTACCATAAATTTTTTAGAATTTTTGGTTTAGCCAATAAGTACAGTTTATTCTTTAAAGTCTCCCTTATCCTGCTGCTTGCGCTTTCAACCCTTCTTCACTAAAAAATAATTATCTCTTCGTACGGGATTTGGATAATGTTCCCATTTATTTCTATTTAAGGTAGACTCATTAAAAAATTTAGGCATATAAATTATAAACAATAATTATTTTTATACAAGTTTTAGTTATTTTCCAAATTCAGAACAGGGGATTCCGAAATCATTTTGACCCTGTCTAACAAAAATTCAAATATCTCAGAATATGAAATTATTTCACTTACACCGTTTCTTTTATACGAAAATAGACTCAATAAGCTTTAATTTAATATCTTATTCAACTTCTAATTTAATTTCCACCTTTTTTGGTGATTTTTCAAAGACACATAACTGCTGCTGTCCCAAAACTATTTTATTGCAAATTTTACTCTTTCATAAATTCTTTGTATTAACTCTCATTTACACACATATAACATTAAAGTATATCCATAGTTAGCCATGCCAATAGCTAGTCATCATCAAATATTTACAAGTCTTTATTGTAACACTTATTCCATATCAACCTTACCAAAGTTCGATCACATATCGAGCACATTGCTCATGAATATATATACACATGTACCTGCACTTATTCATCACATAGTCATATTCAATTACACTTAGTCGTTACATCATCACATGTATTTTCACTTAGTTAATTTTTCGTTGAACTCATCGAAATAATAACAGATACACGGTGGCCTGTACATAGTACAACCCTTGTAGCCGAAGCTATCTGGTGCACATAGTAGCCTGCACTTAGTACTACACATGTGACCAAAACCATCACTTACACATAGTGGCATGCACTTAGTACCACACATGTGATCGAAGCTATTGGTACGCATAGTAGCCTGCACTTAGTACTACACATGCGACCTATCCGTATGGTACATGTAGTAGCCTGCACTTAGTACTACACACGTGACCTAAAACCATCTCGTAGCTCTCTTGTACACATAATGGCCTACACTTAGTACCACACATATGACCTAGCTACCTCATTCGTATCTTTTCTATTCTAAAGGTTCAACCGGGAAATTCCTGACTTGTCGATGTTTTGTCAATTACATCAAATATTCAGCCACAATTCATACCATTTAGCAAAATATGAAAACGTAAGTAAAAATGATGCATTATTTACATACAAACTTACCTCGGTAGCACAATCGATGAAAATGACTTATTTGTCATATTCTTTGTTTTCCTCCATTCTAAGTCTGAACCTCATTTTCTTTGATCTATAATATCACATTTAGTCTATTTATTAGTCATGTTATTCAATGTGATCCAAAAATCATATTATGGCAAAAAAAATATGTTTTTGCCCCTAAAGTTTCATATATTTACACTTTTACCCATAGGCTCGTAAAATGATTTTCATTCAATTTCTTTGTGTTTTAAGCCTAGCCAAACCGTTTTCATAACTACAACAGCCCACAATTTCCACTAATTCACACTTTTTGACAAATTTTATAACTTTTCCAAATTAGTCATTTTTAGCATCTTTATCGAAAATCACTTAGTAAAAGTCATTTCTCTAACCATAAACTTGCATAATCTACCCTTAAAAATCAAAATACACACATATTCATCATGGGTCAAAACCCTAGACTTCAACCATATCTCAAAATATTGGTAGAAATAGATAAATCTTGTTACGATGATTTCAAAAACGTAAAAATCATTAAAAACGAGGCTAGAACGGACTTACAATCGACCTTGGAAGCTTGAAAAACCCTAGCCACGGTTTCTCTATACAAGTTTTTTCCATGGGTTGAAGATGGACAAAAATTGGCTTTTAATTTTGTTTCTTCAATCATTTAATCACTACATGACTAAAATGCCCCTAACTTAAAAATATTCTATTTCACCTATTTCATGTCCATTTTTGTCCAAAAAAATTAACTAGTAGTCTAATTACCATTTAAGGACCTCCAATTTAAAATTTCATAACAATTGGACACCTCTAACATGTAGAACTCAACTTTTGCCCCTTTTACAATTTAGTCTTTTTGACTAAATTAAGTGCCCAAACGTCAAAATTTTCTAACAAAATTTTTACGAAATCATTCCATGAAATTGTAGACCATAAAAATATAATAAAAATAATTTTTTTACTCATTGGATTTGTGGTCCCGAAACAACTGTTCTGACTAGGACCAAGTTCAGGCTATTACACTAATAAAATGTCCTAAACTGCCACAAGTGTACCTAAGTACAAACATTTAACTAGGTCTAAAGGCATGAAATATAACACTTTTCAAGAGTTATCAATACCCCTCTAATTTTGTACTTTATTCTTACCCTAATTCTGTGTCGGTGCTTGCATTTACTTTACCCGGCGAGGACAATACATAAACGTATGTTCAACAGAACCACAACCCAAACAGACTCCCAACCTTTTTAAGCATTCACTCAGATGGTGCTTATCACAAAACCCACACAACGGAACTCTACCAATCCAGTACCTGTTGCTACATTTTCCTACTGAGACCTAACTTCTCTGGCCCGCTTCTCAGTTCGCGGATTTAGGCCAATGAAACCAGAATTCCTTTTAGGTTGAACCTTATTCTTGCCCCTCCTCTTGTGCTCCAAGCAGTTAATTTCCTCCACAATTTTGGTCTTCTCGACTAAAGCCTCAAACACAAGCTCCTGATGAGGAGATACCTGAACCCTTAAATCAAACCTCAAACTATTTTTGAATCACAAAATCTTATCTTGCTTAGTCACCACCATACCAGGTGCATAACATCTCAACATTAAGAACTCAGCCTCATACACAGTGAATAACATGTTGCCCTACTTAAGTTCTATGAATTCAAATTGTTGGGCCTCAACATATCAGGTGCCCACAAACTTCCTCTAAAAGTATCCTAAAAATATACCCAATTGATAGGCTCAGGCAGCGTACCCCTAACCATTGATTGCAACCATTTATAGGCCTCGCCCCTCAACAAAAACATAGTACCCTTAAGTTTCTTCTTGGGAGTGCATTCCAAATCCTCTAATATACACTCAATAGTCTCCAATCAATACTCAGCCATTGTAAGGCTTGCCCCATCAATATCCCTAAACAAGTTTGCCCCATTCAAACAGAACCTTTCAATAATTGACTAATGATTACCACTACCAGACTGGGCCTCAACTACCCTCCACAGCACCCTCAACATGGCTTGGGTTACTGTATCATCTCCAACATCCCTAGTATTTTGATTCTACCCTTAGCAGTAGTCGCATCAACTATCTCATTTGTTTTTAGATAGGGCATACGTTCCAACATAGCAAATGTCTCAACTTGAGCCACACGTCATATCCATTCACGGCTTTTTGCACCACGAGTACTCATTAGAAATTTTCTTATTTTTGTCTTTTATCTACAATTAAAAAAAAGTGCAGTCTTATTGACTTTTAGTTAAAGATTCCTTTCTCAATTCTAATTCTTAATACTTTGATTTAAATTTTATGCAATATAACCTACTATGTCTCTATAGTTTCATTAATATTTCTACGACTGCCGGCATCGGAATCTCAGACTTATTTTCCTTTTCATCCTCTTTTTTTTTTTGACAAAAAATCTCGTGGCTTGTTTTTTCCCCAAAGTACCATTTGTTTTCAATGTATGCTTGCAAACCCATTTTAGAAGAGAACTTAGGTCGAGTTTATGAACTTGACTTTGATACCACCAAATGTAACCTCTCCAACCCGGCCTAGACGTTATGGTCAAATCATAGAGACTACATTAGCCACTGAAATGGCTAACGAACTCCAAATGGTTTTTGAAGAAAACCCCTAACTCACCAATTTTTCAAAAAATGTAGTTTTTTCTTAGGTTAAGTTAAAACATTCATTTTTTAGATCATTCTATCTTTAGAATTCATTATAATAATAAAGGTAAGTGTCTTTGCAAAATCGTACCATTGATGACCCATTTCATAAAACCATGAACACACATGTTACAGCGAAAATAAACCATGTTAGATTTTTCTTAGCCAAATAGCATGCATTTACCGATTATTAAGTCTAAACTATTCAAACATGTGATGCATGCATAAAATACTTCCCTAAAACAAAATTTGCCAAGCCATAGTCCAGTTTAGTAAATTACAGTCCATAAACCAAAGGAAAAAATTATATAGAGAAACTATTTAAAAAAAAAGGTTTTCTATTTGAGAGTCGTCCATATGCCGGGTCCGGTCCTAGTTTTGAGCATTACCTGAGAAGTAAGAAACTAAAGGGTGAGCTTAAGAAAGCTCAATGTGAGCATAAGAAAAAGTAAACATGCCAGCAATCGATATCACAAAAGTCACAGTATAGAATTCATATAGTTTATCACGGCATAACAATTTTTATATATGGCGTGCTTAGTGAAATGGTGTAATAATCCTACCCATCCATCCGCTACACACCACGAGTTCCCCAAAACCCTTTTACCAAACTCCAAACAGTGTGAGCTAGTGCTCGATGTGGATATACCACCAGAAGCAAAAATGCAGATAAATTACCATTGTAAGTGCAGTCAATGCTACTGATGTTGTGGTCAAGCCACTAGTAAAATAGGATAATATGCTGCAAATAGTTGTAACATCCCAAAATTGGGCCTAGTAGGATTGGGCCCAATGGGCCTGGGCATAAGAATGTTCAAAATTTTTGAGAATATGAGAATGGCGTTGTTGCAAATTGGACTTATTAGTTAAGTGAATTTGGAAGGTTACGAGGTTTCTATGAAGCTTCGGGTTTAATTGGGCCTTAGGAAAAATTTGGTATTTTAGCACTTTAAGGAGAGATGGTAAGTAGCTTCAAGGCTTATAGAAATAAATGAGTAAATTGTTAGCAAAAATGAGCAATTAGTAAAAAGGTTATGGCATCAAGTGAAGGACTTTAAGGGAAGAGGTTCAAATCCCATTGTGCGCAAATTTTGACTATTATTTTTGCATGCTCTCCTTAAGTGTCGGCCAAGAGGTATATATGGCAAGGTGAACTTCTTTATTTTTGGTAAGGTGGCTAAGGAAATAAGGAAAGGTTGAGGTTGGAGAAAGGAATCAAAAGAAAAAGGCAAGTATGGGGGACATGTTGGCACAAAAACGGGAGAATGTTATGGAAAGTATGGTTGGCCAAATGTTTGACCAATATTGTAATGCATGTGGACGGTTTTGGGGTAGATAGGTAGCTGAAATTTTTACTTTGGCATTTGGTAAGGTCTTGGTATTGTTTTGGCCAAAAATCCTATTTGCAACTTTTGTGTCATCTTCTTCCAATTTGCTATTCTCTTTGCCGAAACCTCTTAGCACAAGTGTGCATCTTTCTTCTCTTTTGTTTAGTTAAAAATTCATCTTTTGTTCATCTTCTTTTGATAGTCGAATTTCTATCATCTTCTATCTTCCCCATTTTTGTGTGTTGGACATCTCTCTTTGGTTGAATCGGGTAAGGGCTTCATTTCTAATCCTTTCATTTCTTCTCTTTCTAGCCGAATATGTATGTTCATCACTATATGGCTATTCCACTTTGTCCCTTATCGAAATATCACTCTCTCCATCACTCTAATATTTGATCAACTCTTTTTTGTAGAGTTCTAGTGGGTGGCCTAATACCAAATCCTTGTCAATTCATTCTTAGTCATAAGCCAATTGGTGGGAATCAAGATTATAATCGATTAAGGTAAGGAGTCTTTTCATAGTCCATTCAATATCACTATTCGGTTATGGTGTTAATCAGATTGAAAGTTTGGCTAATTGATTATGTTGTTAGGCACAAAATCACGCGATACTCTCTACTTGTCAATTTTTCAGAAATAGTGGTAAAGTCGAACACCTATCTCTCGTAATAAGAGACTTAGATTGTTGGTAAGTGATATAGATTGTTAAATCAATCGCAATACTTGGATGAAGTTGTAAATTGGGTTTTGGACTAATTGTTGACCGATTGTATCTTTAGGTGCTGCGGAGAATATTGTGTTACGGATTCCGAATAAGGTGTGTAATCCCGTACTTTCTAAATATATATTTGAAATGGTGTGTGATCTCACCCTTCTCTGAAGGCTTGCATGAAATATTCTGTGATTCGGTCGATATACCGAAGAAAAACTAGAAACCGTCATCCGTAATCACTCCGGCGTGCGTATGATCGTAGTGGTAATCATATTTGTAACAAAATAGTTCGGTTAGAAACAGTGACATGTGTTTGAAAAATCACGAAAAATAGGAGAAAGGGAATTAGAAAGTGAATAAGATATCAAATAAAATCTTATTGTGTATATTTTGATAAGGAAGAAATGGAGAAGGAAAAGGAATTTTATATTCTGAGATATGTTAATTTTAGTGAGACTGGTTCTGAATGACTTCGTGGTTCCCTGATCTGTCTTGGAAAAATCATATAAAATTTTAAAAAGTGAATTATGGGTTATAATTTATATGTATACATTCCTTAGTGAGCCTATTTTCATTAGAAACAAGTGGGAGAAGTTTATGAAAACCGTACAGTGAGATATTTTAAATTAAGAAAAGAAAGGGCAGAATCATTGGACAGTGAAATAAGGGAAACTTTAAGGAATAAATTGTACTAAATGGTTGTGAAAAAAATTCTGGAAAATTTTAGTAAGAAGATATATGAGTTTAATTTCAAGGAAAAATTACGGATTTAGATTTCGAGTTTTCTAACCCAAGTTATAGTCAATTTAGTCAGTATGACGCAGATGGACAATTTCAAGTTTTATGTCCCAAATTAGTAATTAAGTCCGGGGTTGCGAAATTATGAAAATACCCTTGGAGGGTAAATTACCGAAATACCCCTGGGTTGCGAGATTATAGAATTACCCTTAGTGGGTAAAATTACCGAATTACAAAATTGCCCTTATGTGCCGAATTACGAAAATACCCTTATGGGTCGAATTACGAAAATGCCCTTAATGGACCGATTTGATAGATTGCCTTAATGGGCCGATTTTGATATATTGCTTAATGGGCCGACTTTGCAAAGTGTTAATGGGCCAAATTGTTTGTAATAAATATCTGATGTTGTTAATTATCGTTGTTATATTGTAAATATCATAATTTGCTATTAATGTTGCATTCACATAATTCTGCATGGGTTTGGGATATTGATGATTGGAAGAAGCTATTTGGTGGCTCTGCCACATATTTTGGTGACTCAGTCACAATCTGTCTGGTGGCTATGCCACGTATATTTTGTTATTCTGGTGGCTTCACCACAAATTCTGATATTATAAATGGGTAAATGCCTGCAATTATAAATGGCCAATGGCCTGCGAATTATTATAAATGGCAATTTGCCTCGTTTTGGTGTGTTGGCGGGGTGGGTTGACTGATGATCCCCGCAGGTGTGTTGGTTGGTACGGGTGGTGTGTAGCGGATGGATTACTAGGCTTGATTTAGGAATTGCATTTCATATACATGTTATATTTTGATATATTATTGTTATTGTAAATGGGCTTAGGCCCAAATAATTGCTTAATGAGATTTTGGCCCAGTGGACAAGGATAAGTGGGTTGCACACTGAGTTCTAGTAACTCACCCACATTTTTCCTTATCCTTTTAAGTAATAATCAGTGATGGAGACTTGGGCCGTGGATGAATCGGTGGAGGCCATACTTCAGAAATGGTGTTTTACTTTGGAATTTTAGATTTCTATTTTCATTCACTTTACTATTTTGGGTTTTATGTTTTAATAAGGCCTCTGGAGTATTTTATTATTTGCTTTATGTTTGATATACTTATTATTTTACTTAAATTATTTTAAATGGGAATTTTCTAAAAATTTAAATAAAGGTTTTCCAAAATCGATTAACAAATGGATTTCATAATAAACTTTTATAAATATTTTTAACACGAAAATCTCCTTCGAATTTTCAACATCGTTTTCAAAAGTCACGTTTTATAAGATTATTAGTTCAAATCTATCGATTTATCGATCAATCTTCGAGGTTAGTAGTATTCTATCAAATGTCTCAAATCAAACTTGTTTTTTTTTTTTATTTTAACAAAACTTATTTTAGTACGAATCACAAATCCTTTATATGTTTTCTTCAATGTGACACACCAAACTTGGGCCTAACTTCTGGGCCGGGTTTGGGATGTGTTACAATAGTTGTGAATACACAACAATTTTTGCAGATAAAAGTTGCAATTAATGCCCATAAACTACTCAATCTCCTCAGTACTCCAGTGCAATCCACTGACAACAATAATGCTAACTTTAATTATCGTCAGTACTCCATAGAACTCCTCTGTCCTCCAACAAACTCAACCTCATGCAGTGCAGAATGGCATACCAATCATGTAGCATAGCATGCTAGACAATACATTAACAATAATGGTATCAATTACATAGTCACCATTCTTTGGTTTAACAGTTTCAGAGACATGATTTTCATAAACACCCTATTAACAACAACAATCAAAGAACATTTTCATACAAACAACTTCATACTAATCAAGACCATACAATCAATTAATCAGTACTAAAGTCTCAATCATACTTACAGAGGCTCTAACATGTAGGGAATTACTCAAGGACTAAAATGAAGCATATCAGAAAACAATGTACAAATAGTGAAATAAGGGGTCACACGACCGTGTGGGGAGGCTATCAGAAGGGGTGTAAACTGTGTTACTAAGGTACAAGGCCATATGGGAAAATTGTGTAACTCACTTTCACAGTGTGCAAAACGATAAATTTTACCAATAGTGGTCATATAGTCATGTGTCAGGCTGTGTAACAGGAAACACGAAAATATACACACTTTTTTCATACCCTTTTTAACTCAAATTCATGTAGTTTCGGTAAAGTTCTTGTCGAAAAATATATAATAATTATAAAATAATTAAATTGCACTAAAATTATGACATGTTGAATTTTAATTAATTTTATATCAAATTTTGATTACTTTTGATTATTTTCGACAGATTTGCACAAAGGGCGAAAAACGGCTTGATAAACACTACTAGAAGCGTAAAACCGAGAAGTAATTTTGAAGCATCAAGGCGAATTAATTTTTTAGCCTAAGACGGTTCAAATTATGTGTATTAATTCATAATATAATTAAGTTTAATCTTAATCCAATTTAATTTGGGTTAAATGAATTATTATTAATTAATTATGAAAAGGGGCACAGTTGAGTTGAACGGAGAAAACGAATCCAACTGAGCGTTGGGTAGCCCAAAACCATCCCACATGTTGACCCAATCGGCTTGCAAAATGGCCCTTGAAGATTCCTTCAAATTGCATTCAAAACCGTCCATTATTTATGCCTTTCTAGATTTGCCCCTACCTTAAAATAGCATGTTTGAAATCACAAACATGCCACATGTGTGGCCAGCCATGGGGGGAGTCTTTCGATGTTGAATTTGGCTAATTTTAGTAGCCTTCTCAACCTATAAATACCCCCTTTCCTACTCACTTCAAACACATCTCAACCTTTCTCATCTCTTCACTTTTCACTCATTTTTTCTCTCTTCATTTCCCTTCCATTATTCTTCATTCACTTGCTGATTTCACCTCTTGAAAAAGAGTCATTCATCCACCATTTGGAGCAGCGTTCAAGTGTTCATAGAAGCTTTAGTTCAACAAGAACAAGCAGAGAAGGAGCAGAGCAAACTAGTCAAGCCTCGGAGAAAACCGGACTTGATTCTTGTTCCCTATCCTTTTAATTTTGTTGTTGTTATGATGAACATGTCTATAAATATTGTTGATGTTGATTTTTTTAATTTAATTAATATGGATTAAATTTAATTCCTGTTAGATTGATTGTATTTCGTCTATTTGAGTTATTGGAATTGTGTTTGTGTTGTTATAGGCCTCAGTAAGATGTTTTATTAAGTAAAACCATGACTAAGTTATTCTTGCATTACAATTGTAAGGTAACTAATGAATTAATTATTTAAATGGATTGAAATTGTAATTAATTGACATAGTACTTTATTAGTGCATGTTCAATCATCTAAAGTAGCTGAGGATTAAATTAGCAACGGTATCTAGCGATACATTAGCCTTTCACTTGCAAGGTTATTGTGATTAAACTGTTTCAAGGTAGAAATACAGTGTTACCTCATGTAATCTTTTATGTGCTTATGAGATTGAATTGTTTGTTTCAATTGGCATAGATATATGTACAAGAGATTATTTTGATTTCATAAGTATGTATGTGCATTAACACATTTGCTTATTAAAGTTTGTTTAATCGGTTGAATTGACATAGAGATATAGTCAAGAGATAAATGGATTTTGGTAGGTAAGCATGTTCATAAGTTAGCAAATTACCGAGTTGCCGTGAATTTATTCGTAACAACATGAACATGAGTTTAATAATTTTAAGTTAAGAAATGTAATTAATCTAACACAATTATGTCATCTTGATTAAAATCATCTTTTGAAATCATGCATTGGAACTTTATTTTCTTTATATTTATTTTACTTAGTTAAAAATCTTAGTTTTCAATCACCTCCTTGAATCAAAATATTTTTCTTCACCAAAGTGTTTTAAATTACATTCATAAATAATTCTTTTCACAGCCCTGTGGGTACGATAACTCGACATTTACTTGTCACTTTATTACTTGTTATGATTGTGTACACTTGCACATTTTCGTAGTTCCAGTAACCCTCTCCAATCCATGTGGCCCTACTTTAACCCTGGCGAAACAGTGGCACATGATCATGCAAATCACCAGTGTGGTAAAAAATCCACACTCAGTTTTCCATCTTTTGGCTAGAACACACAACTAAAATTCGTAATTCCACAACAATATAAAAATTAGTTGCTTCCACAACCCAGATTCAGCTAGATCTAGTATGGATTTGTACCTAACAATAACAACAACCGATTGAATTTGATTAGATTAGTGGAACATCAACCCAACAGCACAAATTCATGATTTCTAGATTTACTTACTCTATAAGCCTACAACAAATACATGATCAACAATCTGGTGCTATTATTGACCTTAACAGCTTGGATCTGTACCTTTAAACGTTCCTAAACTCAAAAAAAAGAATGAGTTTTGGCCATGCTTTGAACACCACTGGTCAACTACTATAGAAATTAAGGAAGTAGCTAAAAGAGAACGATTAGATGTGTTGAGACCAAACTTATCCCATCTATCTTAACTCACAACAATCAGAATGCAGAGGTTAGGCCTCAATAAGGAAAGAGAGAAGAGAAAACAAAGGGAGAAGAGTAAAACAATGAAGAAAGAAGAGGAGAATGCTGATAAGGTGACAAATAGGTGTAAAATTGCTAAAAAGAAATTGAAAACAAGTATAAAAATATGTTTTATACCAGCAGCATGTTTGGTTGGTATGAATAGCCATTCCATTCCTGCCTAATTTTGCATGCTACGGTAATTTTTTGCTATTACACCATTTGGTTCACCATTTACTTGATTCCACAGTTTTGCTATTACACTCATATTCCCCTATATGCTGTAATAGATATTCCTGGGTGGGGGTGTAACATTCTAAAATTTGAGTTTTTATATGTTGCATTATTTTGGTGATTAGCTAGTTAAATAATCCAGTGTGTATGTTTAAATAGCCTCGAGAAGGCTCGGGATTTATTTGGTTTTGGAATAATTTTTGGTAATTAGTACTTTAATGAAGTGGAACAAGTGACCTTAAATCTTAAGGTAATTAAGTGGTGAAAGTTAGCATAAATGAACTAGTAGTAAAGAGGAGATGGCGCCATAATTGTTCCAAGAGGGAAGGAGTTCGAATCCTTTGATGTGCATGTGAGAATTTTATTTTTTGCTTTCCTTTCTCATAGTGCCGGTCAAGCCTAGTACATATGGTAAGTTGGACTTTTATTTTTATGGTATGGTGGCTAAGAGAAAAGGCAAGTTTTAAACTTAAGGAAGGGAATCATATGAAAAAGGTATGTAGGAGGAACACAAGGCTTATAACAAGGAAGATGTTTTGCAAAGTTTGGAGTGGCCAAACTTTGACCTTTTGGCCATGCACTTGGATGGTTTTAGGGGCTAGGGGTGGCCAAATTTTTGGTTGGCTTTTGGTAGGTTTAGGTGCTAGTTGGTCACTTTTCATTTTGGCATTTTCGTGTTTCTCATCAAAATTTTCTCTCCAATTTCTTCTCCCTAGCCGAATGTATCATGAACAATAGGTAAACTTTTGCTTTCTTTTTGGCCATTTCATTTTTGACCATTTCGGTCTTATTTGCTCATTCTCTCCACACCATTTCCTCTTTGTGCCAAAACCACATAACCTTGAAGGGCCATTTTTCTTTTCTCTCCTTTTCTTCTTTCCCAAATGCACTCTAGTCTCAAACCTTCTTCTTTGTTCATCTCCCATTCTTGAAGAACCGAAATATAGACACCCTCTTTTCTTCTTCTTTTTCTTCTTGCAAAAACTCTCAACATCATTCCCTTCCTAATATTCACCATGGCCGAATATCATTAAGCATCATCCTCTCCAATTTTTCACCATAGCCGAATCTCCTACTTCACATATATTTCTTTCTCAACCATTTTTTTTATCTACTCACACGTGATCGATCGGTAAGTGGCTAGTTACAATATTTTGGTATTTTTATTTTACCCTTTCTATTGTGCCGAATCTATATTTTGGTATGGGATGGCCTTTTTGGATCGAGACCATCATCATACCATACCTTATTCAAAATCTTTTTCTTTGCCATAGAAACGTAGTGGAAGGCCGAAACTTGGAGTGTTCGAAATCATCGTGTTATCGCTAGGAATCGGTCGAAAAATTTAAGGTAAGGATTTCTTTCGAGGATTCCATATTACTTTTTATTTCGTTAAAGATATGGTTTATCATAGGGACTCTATTAATCGATTTTCATCCTGTGATCGTAAGGATTTTGTGGTACGCTGACTTCGCTTATAAGACCAATCATTTTTAATTACGAAATATTAGTTTGGACTAATATTCATTTGTCAATGGAGGCAAATAAGATCGACTCAAAAGGAGTGGTGATTAGTGATAGGAAAAGGAGCGGATTCGCGATCCCCTCTAGATTCAAACGAGGTGCCGTTTCGGTGATCCGAGATTTTCTACCGGGTTGTGGACCTTCATCCGGTGAAAATCAATTATTCGAGGTTATTCGTAATCGTGAAGCATCGACGATCCAGGATTTTCCACTGGGTTGTGAACCGTCATTCGGAGAGAACCGGTAAATAGTAGTTCTTCAAGAATTCGACGGTAAAAATCTAGACCGCTTATCTTAGAATAGATTTTTTGTAAGTGTTAATGATCTAATCGAGCGCTAAAATATTTTTAGGTGTTGATGATCAGGAAAGTGTAGTGCTTACCGTAATCAGGTGTGTAATCTCACAGTGTATCTCATGGGTTAAATAACTATATCGTATTAATCGCTTGATTAAATCACAAGATAGTGAAATCGGGTAAACTAGCATATTTATCAATTTATCGGTAAAGACTATGAAATCGGTATTAAGACTGTGAATTTTACGAAATTGCCCTCAATGGGCCAAATAGATGAAAGTGACTACATGGGCCAAATTTGATATTTGATATATGGGCCAAATGTGATATCAGATATATGGGCCAAATGTGATATCTGATATATGGGCCAAATGTGATATTTGATATATGGGCCAAATGTGATATTTGATATATGGGCCAAGTGTGATATGAGTTATAAGGGCCAAAATGTGATATGGGCCAGATTGTGAAAATTTTTATAATGGGCCGTATGTTTGTAATAATTATATGAATGGATTGTAGTAATTGAATGTACATATTATATAGATGATTTGTATGGGATGGGATATTTGACGAAGAGAAGTTCTGGTAGTTTTGCTACAAAATTCTGGTGGCTTCTCCACAAATTGATATAAGACTTAATGCCCAGTTTGATATATGGCTTAATGCCCAATTTGGTGTGTTGGCGGGGTGGGTGACTAAAGCTCCCCACAGGTGTGTTGGTTGGTACGAGTGGTGTGTAGCGGATGGAAAACTAGGTTTGGTTAGGAAATTGCATAACACATGCATGTTATATATGATATTATGTTATGATTGTAAATGGGCTTTGGCTCAATAAATGCTTAATTGAATTTTTGGCCCAATGACAATGGTAAGTGAGTTACACAGTGAGTTCTAAGTAACTCACCCCGTTTTCTTTACCCTCCTCAGGTAATGATCAATGATGGGGGCTTGGGCCGGGGACAACTCAGTGGAGGCCATACTACGAATTATGGGTTATTTAAATTTCAAATTTCTTTTTAAGTACTTTTTATTATTTTTGCTATTTTGTAATAAGGCCTCTGGTTAAATTTTTATGGATGTTTTACTTGTGGATGGATTTTATAATATGCTTTAAATACTTAAGTGAGATTATTTTTTTAAAATAGAAATAAACGTTTTTCTTAAATAAACGTCTTTAAACGGGTTTCATTCTTAAATAGTTTTAACTCTCGGTAATTTTTCAGTAACAATATTTTTAAATTTTTGTTTTCAAATTACTTTTGAACTCTTTAAATTTTCTCAAAATATTAAATCCATTTTTCCTAAATTTCAATTTATAAATTTTACGACCCAAATTATTAAATTTAGTAATCAAACTTAGTTTTCAATAACTCTACGTTAAAATTTTTTTTAAATCTGCTTTCTTTAAATCTTTAAAAGACTAGGTGTATGTTCATTTTGTGTGACATGTCAAATTTGTTCTTAACGCATAGACCGGGTTTGGGGTGTTACATTTATGGTATCAGAGCCTGGTTCAAAGCTCGAATGTGATTTGGGTTCTGAAACATTTTTTTTTCAAAACTGTTTTGAGTTATAGAACGTATGTTTCAAAGGTAGTATGGCACCACGAGTATCTAGCACCAAGTCAAGTAAGTGTATTGAAATTTAATGATTATTATTATTGTGATATGACTATAGGAACACTCTAGAACTTTTAGTTTTAGATGTTGAAACTATAGAGATTGAGATTATAGGATGTGTTTACGAAAATAACTCTACCTCTTATATCTTACAAAATATCGTTAATAAAACACTGAAATGGAATACTAATTCATAAAACTTGTAATGAGATTGAAAAGAAATAGTCAATATAAGCGCTAGAGGACGTGGACGTGGTAGACATGGCCGTGGTAGAGGCCAAGGTGCTAAAGTTATGTCTGAGGCATCGGGCCATATGCCGGAAATGGATGCGCCGGCATCATCTGTGTCGAAAAATGGATCACATGACTGTATGAGAGAAGACATTGCTCTGTCTCAAGCAATGTTATGAGTTTTGGAAAGGGTTGCTGGGGTTAGATCGGGACCAGTAGCTCGTGGATCAATATCAGAGCGACTCAGATCAAATGGTGTTGAGACTTTTAGGGGTATCTCGGGAGTAGCCCCAAATGTTACAGATTATTGGCTCGAGGCTGTGGAGCAGATTATTGGCGACCTGGAGTGTACTATCGAGCAAAAACTAAGAGGAGCTATGTCATTGTTGAGGGATGAGGCGTATCAATGGTGGCTCACTGTTCGGGAAGGCACTCAGGCCGAACGTATTACTTGGGATTTCTTTAAAACTGTATTCTAAGGAAAGTATGTTGGGGCAAGCTATGTGGATGCCCGAAGGAAGGAATTCTTAAATCTGGTTCAAGGAAATAAGACAGTGGCAGCTTGTGAGGCAGAATTTCTATGTTTGAGTCGTTATGCTCAGACTATAGTGCCAACTGACCATGAACGCTGTGTGCATTTTGAAGACGGATTGAATGATGAGTTGCGGGTACTGATTGCCCCACAACAAGAAAGGACTTTTGCCACGCTTGTGGAGAAAGCCAAAATAGCTGAAGAGGCTAAGAACTCAGAGAGGCAAAACCAAGAAAGAGATAGAGGCAGGAACAAGAGGGACTTTAGGTATTCAGGTCCTGCCAAAAGGTTTCAGAGGAGGCCCAGAAATGATGAACCAGTTCAAGCTAGAGCACTTTCGGCTACCAATCAGATTCAACCATGTGCTGACTGTGGGAGACGACACTCTGGTGAATGTTGGAAGAGAACCGGTGGATGCTTCAAATGTGGTTCTAAGGATCTTCAGCTTAAGAATTATCCTCGATAGACTACTCCGACTTAAGAAGCTCGTAACTCTGATGCACAGCCAGCTAGAGGCGCTCAGCAACCACCGAGGGCGCATGGACCAAGTCTAGGTGGTAAGGGCGCAGTTCGAGGTCAAGTTGCACCAAGTAGAGGTAATAGCTTTAAGCGTAACGTGGAGGCGAGACAGCTATGGTCAGTTTATGCGGTTAGACGCCGATAAGATGGTGATGCCCCTGATGTGATAACCGGTACGTTATTCATCTCCGATGTACCTATTACTGCTTTGATTGATATTGGATCTACCCATTCTGTAACATCCCGAATTTGAGCCTAGTAGGATTGGGGCCCAATGGGCCTTGGGCACGAGAGCGTTTAAAATTTTTAAGAATAAGAGAATGGCATTAGTGCAAGTTAGAGCTATTAGATGAGTGATTTTGGAAGGTTAGGGGGCTTCTATGAAGTCCCGGGTTCAAACTTTGGCTTTAGGAAAATTTTGGTTTTAGGTGAATAAAACCCTGAGAGTTAGTAGTAGGCTTTAAGAATAAAATGTGGAGAAAAATAACAAGTGGAGTGTGTGGTGTAGTGGCAAAGTGACGCCACATAGGAGACAATGGGGTGATGCCACAAGGAAAGAAGGAGGTTGTAACACCCCAAACACGGCCTTTGCATTAAGACGAGATTTGGTTTGTTACATAGATCGAACTATCTTAATAATTTAGATGAGTCGGTATTTCAAAATGCTTTGAAATTTGAGTTTAATAAAAAAAAACAAGAGAAATAATTTTAAGTTTGATGTATTTGAGAAACATAAGTTGAAAATCTCGTCATTTAATTTTTAATTATCAAAACTCTAAAGTAATTTTTATAAGAGTTCAAAGTATTTGGAAATAAGAATAGTTAAAGAATCTCGTATGTTTGAAAACCCAAAATATTTTAATAAAATTTTATATGATAAACATAAGCCCATATTAAAATATCCAAAACATAATTGAAATCCATCCACACATAAAAACCATAAAATAATAATAATAGAGGCCTTATTACATTATACCCAAAATAGTAAAATAAAGAAAGTAATTATTAAAAAGTTCAAAGTTTATTAAACCCATGTTTGCGAGATGGCCTCCACGAAGTCATCCTCGGCCAAGTCCACATCAATTTCCATTACACGAGAGGAAAAATTTGAGGTGTGAGTTACTCGAACTCAATGTATAACTTACTTACTTAATCCATCGGGCGGATCATCAAGTCATAAATTTTGGGCTTGAGCCCATTATCAAGATTAACAGTATAAATAATGGAATGCATGCAGAAATGAAATTTCCCACCCAAACCTAATTTCCATCCGCTACACACCACCCGTACCAACCATCACACCTATGGGGATCAAGTCAACCCACCCCGCCATCACACCAATCGTAGGCATTAAGCCATTTTATATTTATGGCAGAGCCACCGAACTAGATTGTGACAGAGTCACCGAACTAGAGGCATTGAGCCATTAAAATATTTGTGGCATAGCCACCAAACTAGAGGCAATCAGCCGTTTAATTATTTTGTGGCAAAGCCACCGAACTAGATTTTGGCAACAGACCTTTCTTCTCTTCATTGTCAATCCCAACCCATGCAAATGTATGCAAAATAGTCTATGTACATATGATGATTTTATCACAAAGGCCCAATATATATAAGTCAATATTTCAGGTTTTTATTAATGCCCATAATACAATATATCATTTATTCCATATAACTATTTAGCATCTTTGGCCCATTTAGCGATCTAGCAAAATTTCTGGCCCATTTAGCGATCTAGCATTGATTTTGGCCCATTTAACAATTTAACAGAGATTACAACCCATTTACGATCTAACAGAGATTTCGGCCCATTTTCGATCTAACAGAGATATCGACCCATTTATTATTTATCAGGGATTTCGGCCCATTTAACTATCTATCCAAGATTTTGGCCCATTTTACTAACTAGCATATTTTTCGGCCCATTTACTAACTAGCAAACTTATCGGCCCATTCTACGATCTAACACATCTTTGGCCCATTTACACATGAGATATTTAGTATTCTTTTTACTACCTACACATCGAGGGTGTTTTTGTAATTTTCACATTTTTAACAATTTTCATGAAATTTCACCAAAATACCAATTATTTTGTATTTTACCGATTTTGTCGTTTTTACGATTTTACTTAATACCACGAATGACATCCAACCCGAGAAAAGTGTGAAGTTACACACCTTGATATCGTGAGTACTAAACCTTCCCGCTCGTCAACACCTAAACATAATACGAACCATTAGAATACTATCATTTATCAAAAATACACTATTGGTATTCGATCTAAATCCTTACCCCTTTGATTTTGAACCACTTCTAATTTTGGTTTCTCCTCGTTTATTGATTCGTTGCCGGCTGAGAATCCACAAACATACAAGGGCTCGGGAGTACGAACTACTTTAAATAATTGATTCTCCTCAGTTGATGGTCCGCAACCCGGTGGAAAATCCCAGATTCCCGAAACAGCCCTTCGTTTATATTTAGAGGGATTTACGGAACCGCCCATTTTTCGAAGACTATGGATTGCCCTTTTCTGCCCTATCTTGAAAGTCTCTAAAGATGTACGATCATTAGTCCGACTATAAATATTGAAATATGACTAACGTTTAAAAGATTTTAGATTTGGCTTACCACGGTTTGTCTTTGTTTCACGAGAATCGATAGAGCGATTGTGTCCCTAAAATGAAATCGATTAATAACTAACTATACTAAATGAATAAGAATCCTTAAAAGAAAAGTTCCTTACCTTGATTCTTGAAATCGATTGTGGTAAAAGAAAATGAAGAAATTTTGCCACAAGAGCAAAATGCATTCGGCCATGGATGAAATAAATTTGAAGAAAATTGTAATGAAGAAAAAAATGAAGAAAAGGGAAATAGAATGGTATGGTTCGATTTCAAAAGAAAAGAGAGAAAGAAAGAAAAGAAAGGAGAAAGAAAAGAGAAGAAAAGAATTTGGGTTTTGGAAGGATGGTATAATCGGTTTGTGAAGAAGAAAGAAAAGAATGGTCTTTTGGTGTGTTTATGGTTTGAACTAGGGGAATAGTTGGCAAAGAATTGATCAAATGATCAAAAGAAAGAATGATACAAGAAAATTGCTATAGCTTTCTCAAGGGGTTTGGTAAAATTCGGCTAGAGAGCAAGATAGATGAAAGGAAAATAAACACTTTGCTTAAGCCAAAATGACCAAAATGAAAAGGTTTTCCTATCATCCTAGCTTACCATCCTCTCAACCAAAACCGGCCACCCCCCCTTAGCCTCAATGCCATCCAAATACAATGGTCAAATGGCCATTAGGAAGTTTCAAAACACCTTCCTACACTTAAGCCTTTTTCCCTCTTTTTCCTTAAGTTGATGAAACACAATCCCCATTTCAAGCCCTTATCCTCATCTTTCCAAATACTTAGTGTTCTTACCAAAATAAAACATTCCAACTCATCCTAGCCTTATCTCTTTGCCGACACATGCTCAAGCTAAAGCAAAAAAAATAAAATTCCTAGTTGCATGCTAGGTGATTCGAACTCCTTCCCTCATGGTAATACATATGGCGCCAACTCCACTTTACTACTAGCTCAACTTATGCCATCTTTTAGTACTTAATTAATTTAAGTCTTAAGGTCATTTAATTTCTTTACTCTAGAGTACACTTAAATAATAATATTTATTCTAACTCCAATTAACCCGAACCAACATTTAGCAACATAATGATACTCAATTATTTAGGATGTTACAATTCTACCCCTCTTAAATAAAATTTCATCCTCGAAATTTACCTGATTAAAAGAGGTGAGGATATTGTTGCCGAATAGCTTCCTCAGGCTCCCACGTAGCTTCCTCCGCTCCGTGATTACGCCATAAAACTTTGACCAATGGCACGTCTTCTTTCTTAGCACCTTAACATCCGGTCTAAAATTTCCATTTGGTTCTTCTTCAAAAGACAAGTCTGAATTTAATTCCACTTCCTCTACCAAGTACTATATGAGATGGATCGATCTATAGCGTCTCAAAGATGGAAACATGGAAAACATTATGAATTTGACCCAACTCAGGAGGTAATTCAATCGATAAGCCATGGACCAACACGCTTCGTCACACGATATGGCCCGATGAACCTAGGGCTCAACTTGCCCTTCTTTCCAAATCGAAAATTTTCTTCCAAGGTGAGACCTTGAAAGACTCGGTCTCCCACAAAGAAACTCGATATCCTTACGCTTCAGTGCGCATACAACTTCGCATCTATCCAAGCTTCCTTTAACCGTGCTCGAATAACTTTTACCTTTTCCTCTGTTTGAGATATCATCTCGGGACCCAACATCGCCTTTTGCCCAATTCAGTCCAACAAGTAGAGTACGACACCTACGACCATACAATGCCTTATAGGGTGCCATCTGAATGCTAGACTGATAGCTATTGTTATACTTAAATTCTGTCAATGGTAGAAAATCCTCCCAACTACCCCTGAAGTCGATCACACATCCTCTTAACATGTCTTCCAATATCTGAATTACTCTTTCCAACTGACCATCAGACTGAGGATGAAAAGCCGTACTGAAATTCAACTTTGTCCCCAAGGCTTCATGCAGAGCTTTCCAAAATTGTGATGTAAATCTAGGATCCCCGTCGATATAATGAACCTTTGGTACCCCATGCAACCTCACGATTTCGGATACATACAGCTTTGCCAATTTTTACAATGAATAATTCGTACGAACTGGAAGAAAATGAGCAGTCTTCGTCAAACGATCAACCACTACCCATACGAAATTTTTCTTAGTAGGTGTTAAAGGTAACCCACTAACAATATCCATAGTTATCGCTCCCATTTCCAAAGAGGAATCTTTACGGTTGTAACAATCCCGACGGTAATTGATGCTCGCCTTCACTTGCGACAAGTCAAACATTTTCCGCAAACTCGAAAATCTCACGCTTCAACCACGCCACCAATACTGTTCACGGAGATCTCGATACATCTTACTTCCTCCGGGGTGCATAGCATAAGGGCTACTATGCGCCTCCCGTAGAATCATTTGTCTCAATTCTGAGTCTTTAGGCATACAAACCCTTCCACGAAAGCACAGCACTCCATTCATGTTTATACCAAAATCCTCTACTTCACCCCTTTCAACATGCTGAAATAAAAGTCCCAACTTTTTATCTGATGTCTACTTTTCCTTGATTTGTTCCAACCACAGAGGCTTCACCTGAAGTTCTGCTAACAAACTACCATCCTTATACAAATTTAAATGAGCAAACATTGCTCTTAAATCAGATATCGCCTTACGACTTAACGCGTCAGCTACCACGTTAGCCTTTCCAGGATGATATTCGATTGAGAAATCATAGTCTTTTAATAATTCCACCCATCTTCTTTGTCTCAAATTCAACTCCTTTTGGGTAAGGAGGTACTTAAGACTCTTGTGATCTGTGTAGATGATAGATTTCTCACCATAGAGATAGTGCCTCCAAATCTTTAAAGCAAAGACCACTGCAGCTAACTCCAAATCATGAGTAGGGTAGTTTACTTCGTGCGGTCTCAATTGACGAGAAGCATAGGCCACTACCTTTCCATTTTGCATCAGCACACAACCCAAACCCGTGTGAGACGCATCACAATAAACAGTAAATTTTTTCCGACCTCCTATTTGATTAAAACCGTGCTTCATCGAATCTTCTTCAATTTTTCAAAACTGTCTTGTTGTTTTTCAGTCCAAATATACGGAACTCCCTTCCGCAACATTTAGTTAGGGGTGCAGCAATCAACAAAAACCCCTCAACAAAGCGTCTATAGTAACTAGCCAATCCTAAGAAACTCTGAATTTCAGCTACCGACTTTGGTGGTTTCCAATCTAGTACAGCCTCAATCTTCCGAGGATCTACCCTTATTCCTTCAGCTGATACCACATGACCCAAGAAAGTCACTTCCTTTAGCCAAAATTTGCATTTACTGAATTTGGCATAAAGTTGTTTATCTCGAAGCAGCTGTAATACAATACGCAAATATGTGTCATGATCCTCATCGTTTCTTGAATAAACCAAAATGTCATCTATGAATACCACCACAAACCGGTCTAAATATGGTTGAAAGACTCGGTTCATCATGTCCATAAATGCGGCTGGTGCATTGGTTAATCCAAATGGCATCACTACAAACTCATAATGTCCATAACGAGTTCAAAATGCCGTCTTATAAATATCTGCTTCTTTCACCTTAAGCTGGTGATAACCCGATCTCAGATCAATTTTGGAGAAAACTGAATCTCCCTTTAATTGATCAAATAGGTCATCAATTCTCGACAGAAGATACCTATTCTTGATCGTCAATTTATTCAATTGTCTATAATCAATGCACATACGCATCGATCCATCCTTTTTTTTCACGAACAAAACTGGTGCTCCCCACGGAGACACACTCGGTCTAATAAATCCCCGATCCAGCAATTCTTGAATTTGAGCTTTAAGCTCTACCAACTCCTTGGTGCCATTCTATAAGGAGCAATGGACCTTTGGGCGATTCGCAAAAGATCGATACCAAATTCTACTTCCGATCCGAGGTATACCGAAAGTTCTTTGGGAAATACATCTGTAAATTCCTTCGCCATTCTCACATCATCCACAGATAACTCTTTGGCGTCTGAAGCACAAATAAAGGCTAGGAATGCTCCATACCCTTTTCGCACCAACTTTTCTGCCTTCAACGCTGATGCCACGTTCGCCAAGTAGTTCCTTCATTCACCAATCATTATGACTTCCTTATCATCCAAGGTTCTTATTGACATCCGTTTTTAAGCACAATCCAAATGCGCCCGATGTTTAACCAACCAATCCATGCCCAGAATAAGATCGAACTCGCCGAAAGGCAACTCCATCAAATTCGCCAAGAATACCTCCTCTTGGATTTCTAAGGGTACGTCTCTAAACAGTTTATTTATAATTACCAACTATGCTAAAGGACTAATTACTGTCATCTCACTATCGATAATTTCAGATTCTAGATTTAGGTTTCCAGATATGGCGCTAGCAACATACGAATAGGTAGAACCAGTATCTATTAAAGTAGTAAGAGGTACATCAAAGATGAAGAACGTACCAGTTATTACATCAGGTGCATTGCCATCCTCGCGGCGTCTAACCGCATGACCGATCCTAGGCATCTTGCATCCGTGTTTCCTCTAGGACCATTGCCTCGACTGGTGCACCTTGACCACGTCCGACCCCATTACCACCACGACGACGGTCCACGACCTCTCGGTGGTCTGCGAGTACCTCTGGTTGGTCGTGCATCGAGATACGAACTTCCCGAGTCGTATCCATACGTCGAGGCAATTTCTATCTTGGTGATCCATTGAGCGCATTTGTAACAAGCGCCGTTTTCCTCCAAAGACTCTCCGAATGCCTTTTTCCACATTCAAAGACAATCTCGACCTCGATTATTAGTTCTGGTGCTCTACCTTGAGTGATTCATCATTCCGAGGCCTCTTCTGAAATCTCTTTGAAGAACTCGACTGCTGTGTCTCTCTCTTGTTTCTAAATCTTTCCCGATTCTGACGTTCAGAGTTCTTAGCCTCTTCGACTATCTTGGCCTTCTCCACAAGCGTGGAAAAAGTTCTAACTTGTTGTGGGGCAATCAGAACCCTCAACTCATCATTTAGCCCATCCTCGAATCACACACATCGTTCATGATCTGTTTACACTATTGTCCGAGCATAGCGAATCAAACGTAAAAACTCAGCTTCATACGCTGCCACTGTCTTACTCCCTTGGACAAGATTCAGAAATTCCTTCCTTCGGGCGTCTACATAACTCGTTCCAACATATTTCCCTTGGAGGGCAACTTTAAAGAATTCCCAAGTAATCAAGCGACTTGGTGCCTTCTCGAACAGTAAGCCACCATTGATACGCCTCGTCTCTTAGCAAGGACACAACTCCTTTCAGTTTCTACTCGATAGTGCATTCCATATCATCCATAATCCGCTCCATAGCTTCGAGCCAATATTCAGCCACATTCGGAGCTACACCGAAAACTCCTCTAAAAACTTCTACATTATTTGACTTGAGTCGTTCTGAAATTGACCCACGAGTTGTTGGCCCAATTCTAGTTCCAAATGACCCTTTCTAGGACTCATGACATCGCTTGTGTCAAAGCATTATCTTCTTCCATATGATCGCGTGATCCCGTCTCACTCTCAAATGACACAAGTGCATCTGTTTTCGGCATATGATTTGGTACTTCAGTTGCAGTACCTCGTCCTCTACCACAGCCACGTCTACCGTGTCCACGACCACGTCCTCTAGTGCTCATGATGACTAATTCGATTTAATCTGATTACAAGTTTTATGAATCAGAAAATTGTTTTAGTGTTTATTAACGGTGTTTTATGAGATTTGAGAGATAAAGTTGTTTTTCGCAACACATCCTATAGTCTCAATCTCTACGATTTTTTTAACATCTAAAACTAGAAGTTCTAGAGTGTTCCTATGATCATCATAATAATCATTAAGTAATAAATACTTACTTGACTTGTTGCTTGGATGCTTGTGGTGCCATCTTGATCTTTTAGAACATAATTGAAATAATTTTATCTGAAATTATTTATTGAACCCAACCACGTAGAAGTTTTTGAAACGGCTCGATACCATTAAATGTAACACCCCAAACCCGACCTTTGCATTAAGGCGAGATTTGGTTTGTTACATAAATCGAACTATCTTAATAATTTAGATGAGTCGGTATTTCAAAACCCTTTGAAATTTGAGTTTAATAAAAAAACAAGAGAAATAATTTTAAGTTTGATGTATTTGAGAAACATAAGTTGAAAATCTCGACATTTAATTTTAATTATCAAAATCTAAAGTAATTTTATAAGAGTTCAAAGTATTTGGAAATAAGAATAGTTAAAGAATCTCGTATGTTTGAAAACCCAAAATATTTTAATAAAATTTTATATGATAAACATAAGCCCATATTAAAATATCCAAAACATAATTGAAATCCATCCACACATAAAAACCATAAAATAATAATAATAGAGGCCTTATTACATTATACCCAAAATAGTAAAATAAGGAAAGTACTTATTAAAAAGTTCAAAGTTTATTAAACCCATGTTTGCGTATGGCCTCCACGAAGTCATCCTCGGTCCAAGTCCACATCAATTTCCATTACCTGAGAGGAAAAATTTGAGGGTGTGAGTTACTCAGAACTCAGTGTATAACTTTCTTAATCCACTGGGCGAGATCATCAAGTCATAAATTTTGGGCTTGAGCCCATTATCAAGATTAACAAGATAAATAATGGAATGCATGCGAAATGAAATTTCCCACCCAAACCTAATTTTCATCCGCTACACACCACCGCACCAACCATCACACCGTGGGGATCAAGTCAACCCACCCCGCCATCACACCAATCGTAGCATTAAGCCATTTTATATTTGTGGCGAGCCACCGAACTAGATTGTGACAGAGTCACCGAACTAGAGGCATTGAGCCATTAAAATATTTGTGGCATAGCCACCAAACTAGAGGCAATCACCTAGTTTAATTATTTTGTGGCAAAGCCACCGAACTAGATTTTGGCAATGTGCCTTTCTTCTCTTCATTGTTAATCCCAACCCATGCAACATGTATGCAAAATAGTCTATGTACATATGATGATTTTATCAAAATGCCCAATATATATAAGTCAATATTTCGTGTTTTATTAAGGCCCATAATACAATATATCATTTATTCCATATAACTATTTAGCATCTTTGGCCCATTTAGCGATCTAGCAAAATTTACGCCCATTTAGTGATCTAGCATTGATTTTGGCCCATTTAACAATTTAATAGAGATTACGCCCATTTACGATCTAACAGAGATTTCGGCCCATTTTCGATCTAACAGAGATATCGGCCCATTTATTATTTATCAGGGATTTCGGCCCATTTAACTATCTATCCAAGATTTCGGACCATTTCACTAACTAGCATATTTTTCGGTCCATTTACTAACTAGCAAACTTATTGGCCCATTTTACTATCTAACACATCTTTGACCCATTTACACATGAGATATTTAGTATTCTTTTTACTACCTACACATTGAGGGCATTTTCGTAATTTTCACATTTTTAACAATTTTCATGAAATTTCACCAAAATACCAATTATTTCGTATTATACCGATTTTGTCGTTTTTACGATTTTACTCAATACCACGAATGACATCCAACCCGAGAAAAGTGTGAAGTTACACACCTTGATATAGTGAGTATTAAACCTTCCCGCTCGTCAACACCTAAATGTAATACGAACCATTAGAATACTATCATTTACCAAAAATACACTATTGGTATTCGATCTAAATCCTTACCCCTTTGATTTTGAACCACTTCTATTTTTGGTTTCTCCTCGTTTATTGATTCGTTGCCGGCTGAGAATCCACGAACGTACAAGGGCTCGGGAGTACGAACTACTTCAAATAATTGATTCTCCTCGGTTGATGGTCCGTAACCCGATGGAAAATCCCAGATTCCCGAAACAGCCCTTCGTTTATATTTAGGGGGATTTGTGGAACCGCCCCTTTTTCAAAGACTATGGATTACCCTTTTCTGCCCTATCTTGAAAGTCTCTAAAGATGTACGATCATTAGTCCGACTATAAATATTGAAATATGACTAACGTTTATAAGATTTTAGATTTGGCTTACCACGGTTTGTCTTCGTTCCACGAGAATCGATCGAGCGATTGTGTCCCTAAAACGAAATCGATTAATGTCTAGCTATACTAAATGAATAAGAATCCTTAAAAGAAAAATTCCTTACCTTGATTCTTGAAATCGATTGTGGTAAAAGAAAATGAAGAAATTTTGTCACAAGAGCAAAATGCATTCGGCCATGGATGAAATAAAATTGAAGAAAATTGTAATGAAGAAAAAAAATGAAGAAAAGGGAAATAGAATGATATGGTTCGGCTTCAAAAGAGAAAGAGAGAAAGAAAGAAAAAGAAAGGAGAAATAAAAGAGAAGAAAAAGAATTTGGGTTTTTGGAAGGATGGTATAATCGGTTTTGTGAAGAAGAAAGAAAAAGATTGGTCTTTTTGGTGTGTTTATGGTTTCGGCACTAAGGGGAATAGTTAGCAAAGAATTGATCAAATGATCAAAAAGAAAGAATGATACAAGAAAATTGCTATAGCTTTCTCAAGGGGTTTGGTAAAATTCGGCTAGAGAGCAAGATAGATGAAAGGAAAATAAACACTTTGCTTAAGCCAAAATGACCAAAATGAAAAGGTTTTCCTATCATCCTAGCTTACCATCCTCTCAACCAAAACCGGCCACCCCCCCTTAGCCTCAATGCCGTCCAAATACAATGGTCAAATGGCCATTAGGAAGTTTCCAAAACACCTTCCTAGACTTAAGCCTTTTTCCCCTCTTTTTTCCTTAAGTTGATGAAACACAATCCCCCATTTCAAGCCCTTATCCTTAGCTTTCCAAATACTTAGTGTTCTTACCAAAAAAAAAAAACATTCCAACTCATCCTAGCCTTATCTCTTTGCCGACACATGCTCAAGCTAAAGCAAAAAAAAAAAAATTCCTAGTTGCATGCTAGGTGATTCGAACTCCTTCCCTCATGGTAATACATATGGCGCCAACTCCACTTTACTACTAGCTCAACTTATGCCATCTTTTAGTACTTAATTAATTTAAGTCTTAAGGTCATTTAATTTTTTTACTCTAAAGTACACTTAAATAATAATATTTATTCTAACTCTAATTAACCCGAACCAACATTTAGCAACATAATGATACTCAATTATTTAGGATGTTACAGAGGTCCAAGGTTCAAGTCTTGGCTCTTGCATTTTGGATTTTTTTTTAAATGGACTCTAGAATTTTGCCATAGGGTTATATTTAGTTGCGCATGATTTTAGACACAAGAAAGTGGGTGGTCTAGTGGCAAGACATCATTAAAGGTGCAAGGGAGCCTAGGTTCAAATCTCATGACATGCAAGGGAGTATTTTTTGTGGATTGGACAGGAAGAGTTTGAGTTGGATTTAAACTCTACTGACGGAGGGATCCCACATCGGAAAGATACAAAGAAGGAAGGTGAGAAGCTAGCTATATATAGAGCATTCTATGAGGAGAGTTAATATACCTTGGTGGGCATTTGGGTGCAGACCTAGAGGATAATTGCCAATAGTAGCGAAGGAAGGGCTACTAGAATGTGAGGTACATGGTAAGGGTACGGTGAGGTTTCGGCTTTTGATAGGTACGTGTTAAAGCTTTGGTTAATTGCTAGTAATGTCGATTGTAGGTTCGTGACTGAGGGGTTTGCAGTGCGCGTGGTTACCAGGTGTGTACAAACACTACACACACGATGTCAGCAATGCCGAAAAGCTGAAAAGCCAAAAGTGGCTAAATAGGCCCTGTGGGCCCTGCGGCTAAGATTGATGAAATGGTTTGGTTGGTTATACGAATTGAATTAGTCATGCATGATACATGAATTGGGTTTGTTTTAGGCCTAGTAGGCCATATGATGAGATTTGGGCCTAATGGGCGTAAAAAGAGTGATTTGGGCTTGATGGGCTTATAGGGATGTAGACATGTATGTTAGGGTTTGTGGACCTTAGGCTTAGTTTGAACAACTCTTAAATTCCATAAGATTTAATTTTTAATTAAACATGTCTGTGAACAGTCGTAGGGTTGGAGTGTGGCAACGGACGTACGCATGTATAGGATTGGATCTAGGGAGAGCTTGGTACTTAAGCGGCCCTAGTGGCCCACCTCATCTTTTCCGAAATCCTACCTAGTGTGTAGTGTCTGCTCACTTTAGCCACGAGGACTTGTTGATGGGCCAAAGTTCATAGCTAAAACCCGAAAGGGATCGAATACCCCCTGATTTGTGAAATTACCAAAATATTCCCGATTTGCAAAATTACCGAAATACCCTCTAATTTGCAAAATGACCAAAATACCCCCAATTTGCAAAATTACTGAAATACCCCCAATTTGTGAAATTACCAAAATACCCTCGATTTGTGAAATTATCGAAACACCCTTAATTTACGAAATTACCAAAATACCCCTAATTTGTAAAATTCTTGAAATACCCCTAATTTGTGAAATTACCAAAATACCTCTAATTTATGAAATTACCAAAATACCCCTGATTTACAAAATTACCAAAGTACCCTTAATTTGCAAAATTACCAAAATACCCCCAGTTTGTGAAATTACCGAAATACCCTCGATTTGTGAAATTACCAAAATACCTTTGATTTACGAAATTACCAAAATACCCTCGATTTGTAAAATTACCAAAGTACCCCTAATTTTCAAAATTATCGAATACCCCTTGATTTGTAAAATTACCAAAATACCCCGGTTTGTGAAAATACCAAAGTACCCCCGGTTTGCGAATTACTGAAATACCTTTGATTTGTGAAATTATTGAAATACCCTGATTTGTAAAATTATCGAAATACCCCCTGAAACACCCCAAACCCGGGCCACGAGCCTTGACCGGATCTGGTATGTTCCCTGGTGTAAACCGTTTCAAATTCTTTTGTTACTTAGGAAAAACTTGTGTGTTTTGAAAGAAAGATTGTTTTGGGTTGGGCTTGAGTAGAAAACAAGTTTATTCCATTATTAAAATCCTTTACTTTAGGTGACAAAACATTTAGGGTTTAGTTCATGATAAATTCACTTAGTTTTTTTTAAAAAAAGAATATTTTGTAGCAGGATAGTAGAAGTAAAATAAAACAATTCAACTATGGCCTTATTACATCAAATAATTCCCAAAAATAAATTCAAAGTACTCAAAATGAAGAGAGTCCAAAACAAAAAAAAAAATATGAATTTCACATGGCCTCCACTAAGCTCCTACCGACCCGGCCCATCACTGATCGTCAC
This sequence comes from Gossypium rotundifolium, assembly GCA_025506655.1. NCBI lineage: Eukaryota > Viridiplantae > Streptophyta > Magnoliopsida > Malvales > Malvaceae > Gossypium > Gossypium rotundifolium. The sequence continues at coordinate 42,964,340 of CP106725.1, read as the reverse complement.
CTGAAAAGTAATCCCACAAGGGGTGAGTCAAACAGACTCAATGTGTAACCAACACTAAAATTTAACAATTTAGGCATATGTTCACATATTACATGCATATTCATATAACAGATAGGAAATAATGATGCAACCCAAACCCAAACCTATATGCCATCCGCTACACATCACCCGTACCATCCTGCACACCGTGGGGACTACTAAGTCAACCCTCCATCCGCTACACACCATCAAAGGCGTCATTGCAATCGACGTGCTCATCGCCTCTTATAAAATTCGTGGTCTTAGGTCACCACATTCGAGATATCGTGGTCTTAGGTCACCACATTCGATATCGTGGTCTTAGGTCACCACATTCGATTATCGTGGTCTTAGGTCACCACATTCACTTCCCTTTTCATATAACCCATATGCCCCATATCATACATATCATGCATTAACATGCCAAATTCTTATTTCACATTCTTATAATGCCATATGTGTGTCGTAACAGATATTTAACATAATCCTAGTAGGAGTAGGTAACGTACCTGAGTACTTTGTACCATAGCATGGTACTTTAGCCATATTCAAATTCTTATACACATACTTTATTAAACATTGCCATAAAACTTATTAAGAAATAGTGTGGGGTACACACCTGATTCGCTTAAGATTTCCAATCCAAATCCCGAAAAGCTTGATCTAATGCCTTAGATCTTAAATCTCTACATTTAATCAATCATTTAATACTTAGTAAAGAGCCATTCGGCCATAAATCCAAATCCTAGTAGGATTAGTACACTAAAACTTACCTTGGTTCCAAATCCCGAAATCCTCATTATACCCTTCTTGTATTCGTCCAAGCTTTAAATCACTTTAACAAAATAGTTTCGGCCTTTTTAAACCATGTAAGAAAATAGATCTAGTGCTAAAATAAGCTTGGCCGATAGGTATCTGTACTTACCCTTTGCGAATCTAAACTCCCAAAATTTGCACTTGTTTTCTGAAATTGTCGAGATCCCTACTAAACTTTTGTTAGAATTGGTTTTATGAATAGATTTAGGAGACTGGCCTTTGGCCGAATACTATAGTTGCTTACCTTGAACACTTCAAATCTCGAAAGACTCCCTCCTGAAATCGGTTGCAAGAGAAATCCCGGAAGACCCTTCAAAGTTTTGGCCAAAGAGTTCTAATGGGATTAGTGCTTTAGATTTCGGCTTTAAAGAGAAGAATTAAAACGATAATAATAGATCCTTACCCTTACTTCTGAAGTCGACTGTTATTTATTGAACCTACAGAGATTCGGCTATGGACTAAGCAAATATTCGACAGATTTCGGCTTTTGTCAATAATGAGAAAAGATTGGTCTTAGGGTAGATGATGGTTCGAATGAACAGAAAAAGAAAAGAACAAGGCTATAAGGTTCGGCTAATCAAAAGAAAGAAAGGTGGTGGCTTTGATGAGAAAGAAAAAAAAATGAGAAAGAGGCTTAATTGCCTTGTAAAGGCTCGGCTAGAGAAAGAGATGAAAAGAAAACAAAGTAAAAAGATGGACACTTCTTGCTAAGAATTTCGGCACAAATGAAAAAGATGAGAAGAGAATGAGTTTTTGGCTAACACTCACACACTAGCCTTTCCTAGCTTTTCTCTTTATCTCTTCACTTAAAATTATTAAGAATAATCCACCACTTATCCATCTATTTGCCGAATTTTAACAAAAATAAAACACCTCCCTTTTAGTGCCTTAATGTCGTCCACTTCTACCTATCTTGTAGCAAAAATGAAACTTCCTTTTTGCTTTCCTTGTGGTTCGAAACAAGCCCAATTGCATATGTAGGTGGCGTCACATGCTAGGCCCTTAAGTGGCGCCTTATAGCGACTTTTCCAAGCCCAATTGTGTGCCAAATACCCTCTACTAATTTTCTTAAGGCCACCTTGTTTTAGTTTCCTCTTTTAAACTTAACATTTCTAAAACATTTCCTTACATTTCCAAGTTTCCAAAAATGTTCGCTTTCCTCTTTTAAACTTAACATTTCCAAGTTTCCAAAAATGTTCACTTTCCTCTTTTAAACTTAACATTTCCAAATTTCCAAAAATGTTCACCATACATTCATAACACATAAGACATGCCATTTCGTATAATTAAATCAAAAATGCATAGGCCCATTTTTAGGATGTTACAGTTCTACCCCCTTAAAATAATTTCATCCTCGAAATTACTTACTAACGAACAATCGTACAATCTAACTCACCACACTACGCTATTGTTGCGCACTCTGATCTTAAAAAACTAACACATTTCCTATGCGCAATTCCAAAGTTCACATCCAAGGTTTCATACCATTCACTAGCAATACAAGAACGAACTAGCTCTATAATAAACAAGGCAATAAAGACATTCCAGAAATAAGAAACTTACCTGTTGTCACATCTGGCACATCACTCTCCTCGCGATGGTCGACTGCATAAACCAACCTTGGCTGCCTTGCATCTGAACCTTCAGCACCTCCGCTTGGTGCTCCACGACCACGGCCGAAACCATTTCCTCCATGGTTCGGACCACGACCCCGCTGAGGCTGCTGTCTACCTCTACCAGCCTGATTAACATTCTGAGCTACTGGTTGATTCCCATCTGGTCTCATCGGACAGTCCTTAATCATATGGTCCTTTGACCCACACTTAAAACATCCTCCCGTCTTTTTCCAACATTCACCTAAGTGCTTCTTCCCACATTGTTCACAAGTAGGGTACTGCCCTCCAGTAGCAGCTTGCTGACCTCGTGGCCCTTCAACTCTAGGCCTCTTTTGCTCATTCCTGGATAGTCTTGACGATCCAAATTCTCTCTTCTACTTATTTCGATCAGAGTTCTCCCTCACGGATTCCTTAATACCCTCGGCCACTTTGGCCTTTTCCACTAATACAGCAAACTCCCGCTCCTGTTGCGGGGCTATCAATAACCTTAGGTCATCTCTTAGTCCGTCTTCAAATCGAACACACCACTCATGCTCAGTCGACAGTATACCTCATGCATAACGGCTCAGCCTTAGGAATTCAGCCTCGTACTCAGCGTGAACTTGTTCCCTTGAACCAGCCCTAGAAAAGCCTTTCTCTGGGCATCAATATAATGAGTGCCCACATACTTCTTCTGGTATGATGCCTTAGCATACTCCCATGTGAGTTCCTCAGCTGTAGCACTATCTCGCACTGTGAGCCACCATTGGTATGACTCATCGCGGAGAAGTGACACCAACCTTTTCAGCTTTTCCTCGTCAGTTAAGTCGAGCTCATCCATAATCCGCTCAGTCGCCTCCAACCAATACTCAGCGGTATTGGGTGCTACACCTGATATACCACGGAACACTTCAGCTCCGTTGGCTCAGAGTCACTCAGGTACCGACTTTCGAGCTCCCATGCCTCCACCTGCTCCTAATACCCTTTCCAAGACCCGCAGTATCGCTTGTGACACTGCGTCATCCCCCGTCTGGTCCTGATATTTCACATTAGCGGCTGGGGGTGGTGGTGGCATTTCATTCTCAGATCCTTGACCCGATCTAACGGGTTCAGACATAGTCATTCGGCCTCTTCCACGGCCACGCACGTTACGACCACGTCCCCTTGAATTCATACTTCCGCTTTGCATTTATCTGATTAAAGAATTTTTATAGATTAGTTTTTATTCCACTGATTTATTACGAACAATTTTATGTTCAATAGTTTTAAGAAGTTGTTCTTTCGATTCATACACATACAGTCTCACATCATTCATTTAGTCACACACATGAACTTGCGTTCATTACAGAGAAATGTTGTAATTGTCGTTGTTTGTTGTTTTCCACTACCTAGGGGTATTTTCGTAATTTTATCCTATAGGGGTATTTTGGTAATTTTTCAAATTAAGGTATTTAAAATTGTTGTAAAATAGAGATTGTTGATATTTTACAAAATTAAAATACTTGCTGGAAAAATTTCAAGGGTAAAATGGTAATTTATACACTAGGGGTATTTTTGTAATTTCACAAGCCAGGGTCATTTCGATAATTTTTTGTAAAAATATGGTTTCTAGTGACTTTCAAAACAAGGGCATTTTTAAAAATTTGTAATTTGAGGGTACTTTGGTAGTTTTCCTAACTGAGGGTATTTTGGTCATTTGTAAGTTAGGGGTAATTTGGTCATTTTACAAATTAGGGGTAATTTCGTAAATTTTCCAAATTAGGGTGTCTTGAATTTTCACAATTTAGGGTCTCATGGATACTTTTGCAAAGTGAAGAAATTTTATTGAAATCAAGGGTAATATGGAAATTTTAAAACCAAGGGCATTTTAGTAATTTTACCACTAGGGGTACTTAGGTAATTTGCAAATTAAAAATTCTTAGAAAGTTTTTCCAAAATAATAATTTACATAATTTCAAAAGGGTAGTTTGTTGACTTTTTAAAACTAGGGTTTCCATAAAAATGTGGCTAGTCCCTTTCGGGTTTTAATTATTAGGTTCAGCCCGTGACTAAGTCCTCTTGGTTAGGGTGAACCATCACTCCTTACTGGTAGGATTCAAGTGGGTAGGAGGTGAGTCACTAGGATCGCTTAAATACCAAGCTCCCATGAAACCAATCCTAGACATCGCTGTGGTTGCCACACCCTAACTCGTGATTTAGACATAGGTTTGTTTAATTGTGCATTAAAATCTTATGTAATTGTTGGGGTAGACTAGTCCTAGGATTTAAGTACTTATCATACTAATCTATGTTCCATTTCTACCCTTCTACAATTCATATCATAAATCACACAAGAGATAGGGGTACTTACCGCGGACTTGAATTCGAGACTTAGTGGGCCATGCTAGAAAATCTGCTTAATTCACAAAAATTCTTTTGGGCTTAACTTTGAAAACATTCGGGCCTTAAACCCAAGGCCGAGAGTTTAAAATCTGGCTCGATACCAAACTGAAACACCCCAAACTTGGGCCACGAGCCTTGACCGGATCTCGGTATGTTCCCTGTGTAACTGCTTTCAAATTCTTTTATTACTTAGGAAAAATTTGTGTGTTTTGAAAGAAAGATTGTTTTGGGTTGGGCTTGAGTTGAAAACAAGTTTATTCCATTCTTAAAATCCTTTACTTTAAGTGACAAAATATTTAGGGTTTAGTTCATGATAAATTCACTTAGTTTTTTTTTTAAAAGAATATTTTGTAGCAAGATAGTAGATGTAAAATAAAAAATTCAACTATGGCCTTATTACATCAAATAATTCCCAAAAATAAATTCAAAGTACTCAAAATGAAGAGAGTCCAAAACAAAGAAAAATCTGAATTTTACATGGCCTCCACTAAGCTCCTACCGACTCGGCCTATCACTGATTTTCACCTGAAAAGTAATCCCACAAGGGTGAGTCAAACAGACTCAATGTGTAACCAACACTAAAATTTAACAATTTAGGCATATGTCCACATATTACATGCATATTCATATAACAGATAGGAAATAATGATGCAACCCGAACCCAAACCTATATGCCATCCGCTACACATCACCGTGCCATCATCCTCAAGACACCGTGGGGACTAATAAGTCAACCCTCCACCCGCTACACGCCATCGAAGGCGATCATTGCAATGACGTGCTCATCGCCTCTTATAAAATTCGTGGTCTTAGGTCACTATATTCGATATCGTGGTCTTAGGTCACCACATTCGATATCGTGGTCTTAGGTCACCACATTCGAGTTATCGTGGTCTTAGGTCACCACATTCACTTCCCCTTTTCATATAACCCATATGCCCCATATCATACATATCATGCATTAACATGCCAAATTCTTATTTGACATTCTTATAATGTCATATGTGTGTCGTAACATATATTTAACATAATCCTAGTAGGAGTAGGTAACGTATCTGAGTACTTTGTACCATAGCATGGTACTTTAGCCATATTCGCATTCTTATACACATACTTATATTTAACATTGCCATAAAACTTATTAAGAAATAGTGTGGGGTATACCTGATTAGATTAAGGTTTCCAATCCAAATCCCGAAAAGCTTGATCTAATGCCTTAGATCTTAAATCTCTACATTTAATCAATCATTTAATACTTAGTAAAGAGCCATTCGGCCATAAATCCAAATCCTAGTAGGATTAGTACACTAAAACTTACCTTGGTGCCAAATCCCAAAATCCTCACTATACCCTTCTTGTATTCGGCCAAGCTTTAAATCACTTTAACAAATTAGTTTTGGCCTTTTTAAACCATGTAAGAAAATAGATCTAGTGCTAAAATAAGCCTTGGCCAATAGGTATCTGTACTTACCCTTTGCGAATCTAAACTCCCAAAATTTACACTTGTTTTCTGAAATTGTCGAGATCCCTACTAAACTTTTGTTAGAATCGATTTTATGAATAGATTTAGGAGACTGGCCTTTGGCCGAATACTATAGTTGCTTACCTTGAACACTTCAAATCCCGAAAGACTCCCTCCTAAAATCGGCTGCAAGAGAAATCCTGGAAGACCCTTCAAAGTTTTGGCCAAAGAGTTCTAATGGGATTAGTGCTTTAGATTTCGGCTTTAAAGATAAGAATGAAAACGATAACAATAGATCCTTACCCTTACTTTTGAAGTCGACTATTCTTTATTGAACCTACAGAGATTCGGCTATGGGCTAAGCAGATATTCGATAGATTTTGGCTTTTGTCAATAATGAGAAAAGATTGGTCTTGGGGTAGATGATGGTTCGAATGAACAGAAAAAGAAAAGAACAAGGCTATAAGGTTCGGCTAATCAAAAGAAAGAATGGTGGTGGCTTTGATGAGAAAGAAAAAGAAAACGAGAAAGAGGCTTAATTGCCTTGTAAAGGTTCAACTAGAGAAAGAGATGAAAAGAAAACAAAGTAAAAAGATGGACACTTCTTGCTAAGGATTTCAGCACAAATGAAAAAGATGAGAAGAGAATGAGTTTTCGGCTAACACTCAAACACTAGCCTTTCCTAGCTTTTCTCTTTATCTCTTCACTTAAAATTATTAAGAATAATCCATCACTTATCCATCTATTTGTCGAATTTTAACAAAAATAAAACACCTCCCTTTTAGTACCTTAATGCCGTCCACTTCTACCTATCTTGTAGCAAGAATAAAACTTCCTTTTTGCTTTCCTTGTGGCTCGAACACAAGCCTAATTGCATATGTAGGTGGCGTCACATGCTAGGCCCTTAAGTGGCGCCTTATAGCCACTTTTCCAAGCCCAATTGTGTGTCAAATTCCCTCTACTAATTTTCTTAAGGCCACCTTGTTTTAGTTTCCTCTTTTAAACTTAACATTTCTAAAACATTTCCTTACATTTCCAAGCTTCCAAAAAAGTTCACTTTCCTCTTTTAAACTTAACATTTCCAAGTTTCCAAAAATGTTCACCATACATTCATAACACATAAGACATGTCATTTCGTATAATTAAATAAAAAATGCATAGGCCCATTTTCAGGATGTTACACCCCCGATTTGTGAAATTACTAAAATACCCTTAATTCTTGAAATTACTGAAATACCCTCGATTTGTGAAATTATCAAAATATCCACGATTTATGATATTACCAAAATACCCCCGATTTATTAAATTACTGAAATACCCCTAATTTGTAAAATTACCAAAATACCCCTGTAGGGTAGAATTACGAAAATACCCCTGGGTAGTGAAACGACGAAAATATCCCTATGTGACGAAAATGAGTTTGTGGATGTTACTTTTGTATTTGATGCATTCATATGATATTCTGCTTAGGATGCATATGGGTGGGAATTATGGTACGGAGGAAGATTTGAGGATCGCATGGCCGTATAGTATGGATCCAGGATCGCATGGCCGTATGGTATGGATCCACCGCAGGCTTTTAGTCACTGAGCAGCCATGCTGCACCGATAATGTTACTGAGGGCTATGTGCCATTAATATGGGCTTCGTGCTAGAATTATGGGCTTTGTGCCAATACCGAAGGCTTTGTGCTGTTATTATGGCTTTGTGCCAATCATATTTACCATGGCTGTGTGCCTAACATATATATATTGATGACTCTGTGTCAATATTTGAGGATCGCATGGCCGTATGGTATGGATCCAGGATCGTATGGCCGTATGGTATGGATCCAAGATCGCATGGCCGTATGGTATGGATCCAAAGCAGGTTTTAAGCCTAATATTTGATTAGTAGCTTTGCTGCAACGTTCGGTAGTACTGCAATCGGGATACCCTTGGTGTGTAGCGGAGGGGTGGGTCGAGCTAGAATTCCCCATAGGAGTCATAAGGTTGGAAGGGAAATGGTATGTGTAGCTTATGGGTGGGTTTTGCATTATTTGTTTATGAATGATACAATATGATATGATATGAGGTCATTGTGGGCTAAGGCCCAAGACCACCAATTTTGATAGGGCTTAGGCCCAACGTGAATATTTGTAAGTGATTTGTTTGCCAAGGGTTGTGCGCACTGAGTTTGGAAACTCACACCCCTTTAATTTAATGTTTCAGGTAATCCTGAATAGACGACTCGATGTGGGAAAGGACTCAGAGATAGCCACACTACAAGAGGCTTGAATTTCCATTTATTTGTTTCAAAATACATGTTTTATTTACTTAATTTTCAGTGGACGTAATAAGACATTGTACTCTGTTTTGACTACAGATTTAATTTGGGTTTTGAGATTAAACGTTTATTTAATTATTAAACCTAAGTAAGCTCTTATGTTCAAACTTGGTTTACTAAATGCTTAAAATAATGAAATGGGTTTTTTTATCTTTAATTAATAAGTCTATTAGATTTTGGGCTTTTGGGCCTTAATTTCTTAATTAGCAAAATCGTTTTGAATTGTGCCTTTAATGTGACATTCCAGATTTGGGCCTAACTACTAGGTCGGGTTTGGGGTGTTACATTTAGTGGTATCAGAGCCTAGGTTGCAAAGTTTGGGCTATGAATGGACCTTAGATTTTTGGTTTTTTTTTTAAGTTTTGGCAGGATTCTTGAAGTGTAGTTCATCGAGCCCTCGACGTCGAACCAAGTAAGTTTTCTATTTGAATTATTGAACTGTATAGATAATGGGCTACTTAAAAATAAGCTTTTAGAGACTAGAGCCCGTAGGAAACTTAAGTCTGTAGTGGATTCTCGACCCTGTAATAACTCTAAGAAATTGTTGTTACTTACATAAGACATGTGCCCCAAACAAGTGGAACTAAGTACTAATTTCATAAAATTCTTAAATTAGAGTGCGCAGTGAAAGCATAGTGGTGTGGCTTGAGCGGTGCATTTAGTAGTTAGTTGGAAATTTGAGGACAAAGTTTCTTTAAAGAGGGTAGATTTGTAACATCCAGAATTTGGGCCTAGTGGGATTGGGGCCCAATGGGCCTTGGGCACGGGAGCGTTTAAAATTTTTAAGAATAAGAGAACGACATTAGTACAAGTTGGACCTATTAGATGAGTGATTTTGGAAGGTTATAGGGCTTCTATGAAGTCCCAAGTTCAAACTTTGGATTTAGGAAAATTTTGGTTTTAGGTGCATAAAACCCTGAGAGTTAGTAGTAGGCTTTAAGAATAAAATGTGGAGAAAAATGACAAGTGGAGTGTGTGGTGTAGTGGCAAAGTGACGCCACATAGGAGAAAATGGGGTGACGCCATAAGGAAGGAAGGAGGTCCAAGGTTCAAGTCTTGGCTCTTGCATTTTGGATTTCTTTTAAAATGGACTCTAGAATTTTGCCATAGGGTTATATTTAGTTGCACATGATTTTAGACACAAGAAAGTGAGTGATCTAGTGGCAAGGTGTCATTAAGGGTGCAAGGGAGCCTAGGTTCAAATCTCATGACAAGCAATGGAGTATTTATTTTACAGATTGGACGGGAAGAGTTTGAGTTGGATTTAAACTCTACTGACGGAGGGATCCCACATCGGAAAGATACAAAGAAGGAAGGTGAGAAGCTAGCTATATATAGAGCATTCTATGAGGAGAGTTAATATACCTTGGTGGGCATTTGGGTGCAGACCTAGAGGATAATCGCCAATAATAGCGAAGGAAGGGCTACTAGAATGTGAGGTACACAGTAAGGGTACGGTGAGGTTTTGGCTTTTGATAAGTACGTGTTAAAGCTTTGATTAATCGCTAGTAATGTCGATTGTATGTTCGTGACTAAGGGGTTTGCAGCGCGCGTGGTTACCAGGTGTGTACAAATACTACACACACGATGTCGGCAATGTCGAAAAGTCGAAAAGCCGAAAGTGGCTAAATGGACCCGGTGGGCCCTAACGCTAAGATTGATGAAATGGTTTGGTTGGTTATACAAATTGAATTAGTCATGCATGATACATGAATTGGATTTGTTTTAGGCCTAATGGGCCGCAAGGGAGTGATTTGGGCTTGATGGGCTTATGGGGACGTAGACATGTATGTTAGGGTTTATGGACCTTAGGCTTAGTTTGAACAACTCTTGAATTCCATAAGATTTAATTTTTAATTAAACATGTCTGTGAACAGGTCGTAGGGTTGGAGTGTGGCAACGGACATACGCATGTCTAGGATTGGATTTAGGGAGAGCTTGGTACTTAAGTGGCCCTAATGGCCCACCTCTTCTTTTCTGGAATCCTACCTAGTGTGTAGTGTCTGTTCACTTTAGCCGCGAGGACTTGTTGATGGGCCAAAGTTCATAGCTAAAACCCGAAACGGATCGAATACCCCCTGATTTGTGAAATTACCAAAATATCCCCAATTTACAAAATTACCGAAATACCCCCTAATTTGCGAAATTACAAAATACCCTTGATTTGCAAAATTACTGAAATACCACCGATTTGTGAAATTACCAAAATACCCTCAGTTTGTGAAATTATCGAAATACCCCTAGTTTATGAAATTACCAAAATACCCCTAGATTTTAAATTATCGAAATACCCCTGATTTGTGAAATTACCAAAATACCTCCAATTTACGAAATTACCAAAATACCCCTGATTTACAAAATTACCAAAGTACCACTAATTTACAAAATTACCAAAATACCCTCGATTTGTGAAATTATCGAAATACCCTCAATTTGTGAAATTACCAAAATACCCTCAATTTATGAAATTACCAAAATACCCTCGATTTGTGAAATTACCAAATTACCCCCAATTTGTGAAATTACCAAATACCCCCTAATTTGTGAAATTACCAAAATACCCCTAATTTGTGAAAATACCAAAATACCCCCGATTTGCGAATTATCAAAATACACTCAATTTATGAAATTATCAAAATACCCCGATTTGTAAAATTACTAAAATACCCCCGATTTGTGAAATTACTGAAATACCCCTAATTTGTGAAATTACTGAATTTGTGATATTACCATAATATCTTGAATTTGTAAAATTACTGAAATACCCCTGATTTGCAAAATTACCAAAATACCCCTCTAAGGTAGAATTACGAAAAATACCCCTGGGTAGTGAAATGATGAAAATACCCCTATGTGATGAAAATGAGTTTGTGGATGTTACTTTTGTGTTTGATGCATTCATATGTTATTCTGCTTAGGATGCATATGGGTGGAAATTATGGTACGGAGGAATATTTGAGGATCGTATGGCCGTATGGTATGGATCCAAGATCGAATGGCCGTATAGTATGGATCCACCGCAGGCTTTTAGTCACCGAAAGCGACCATCTTTGCACCGATAATGTTACTGAGGGCTGTGTGCCATTAATATGGGCATCGTGCCGAAATTATGGGCTTTGTACCGATACCGAAGGCTTTGTGTTGTTATTATGGCTTTGTGCCAATCATATTTACCATGACTATGTGCCTAACATATATATATTGATGACTCTGTGTCAATATTTGAGGATCGCATTGCCATATGGTATGGATCCAGGATCGCATGGCCATATGGTATGGATCCAAAGGAGGCTTTAGGCCCAATATTTGATTAGCAGCTTTGTTGCAACGTTGGGTAGTACCGCAACCGGGCTACCCATGGTATGTAGCGGAGGGGTGGGTTGAGCTAGAATTCCTCACAGGAGTCATAAGGTTGGAAGGGAAATGGTGTGTGTAGCGGATGGATTTTTGGGGTGGGTTTTGCATTATTTGTTTATGAATGTTACGATATGATATGATATGAGGTCATTGTGGGCTAAGGGCCAAGATTTGATAGGGCTTAGGCCCAACGTGAATATTTGTATGTGATTTGTTTGCCAAGGTTGTGGACACTGAGTTTCGAAACTCACACCCATTTAATTTAATGTTTCAGGTAATTCCGAATAGACGGCTTGACGTGGGAGAGGACTCGGAGATGGCCACACTACAAGAGGCTTGAATTTCCATTTATTTGTTTCAAAATACATGTTTTATTTACTTAATTTTCAGTGGACATAATAAGACCTTGTACTCCATTTTGACTTCAAAATTTAATTTGGGTTTTGAGATTAAATGTTTATTTAATTATTAAACCTAAGTAAGCTCTTATGTTCAAACTTTGTTTACTAAATGCTTAAAATAATAAAATGGGTTTTTTATCTTTAATTAATAAGTCTCTTAGATTTTGGGCTTTTGTGCCTTAATTTCTTAATTAGCAAAGTCATTTTGAATTGTGCCTTTAATGTGACATTTTTGATTCGGGCCTAACTTCTAGGTCGGGTTTGGGGTGTTACACATTCGTATGTTGCCAGTGCTATATCTGGAAATCAAAATATTAGATCTGAGATTACCAATAGAGAGATGACGGTAATTAGTCCTTTAGGACAGTCTGTGGTAGTGAACAAATTGTATAGAGACGTGCCTTTAGAAATTCAAAGAGAAATATTTTTGGCGGATTTGATGGAACTGCCTTTCTGTGAGTTCGATCTTATTTTGGGCATGGAGTGGTTGGTAAAGCACCGTGCATACTTGGATTGTGCTGCAAAGCGGATGTCAATAAGGACTTTGGAAGATAAGGAAGTAGTAATGATAGGTGAATAGAGAAACTATTTAGCAAATGTGGTATCTGCTTTAAAGGCAAAAGATTGGTGCGAAAAGGGTATGGAGCATTCCTAGCCTTCATTAGTGCTTTGGATGCCACAGAATTATTGGTGGAAAGTGTTAGAACGGTGAAAGAATTTTCAAATGTCTTTCCCGAGGAACTTTCAGGTTTACCTCCAGATCGGGAAGTAGAGTTTGGCATTGAGCTTTTTCCCGGAACGTCTTCGGTGTCCATTGATCCTTATAGAATGGCGCAGAAAGAGTTAGCGAGCTTAAAGCTTAAATTCAAAAATTGTTGGATCAGGGATTTATTCAATCGAGCGTGTCTCCATGGGGAGCACCGGTGTTGTTCGTCAAGAAAAAGGATGGGTTGATGCGTATGTGCATTGATTATAGGCAGTTGAATAAATTGAAAATCAAGAATAGGTATCCATTGCCGAGAATCGATGATCTATTTGATCAGTTGAGAGGAGCTTCAGTTTTCTCCAAGATAGATTTGAGGTCGGGTTATCATCAACTCAAGGTTAAGGAGGCGGATATTCATAAGACGGCATTTCGAACTCGTTATGGACATTATGAGTTCTTAGTGATGTCTTTTGGATTGACCAATGCACCAGCTGCATTTATGGACATGATGAATCGAGTCTTTCAACCCTACCTAGACCAGTTCGTGGTGATGTTTATAGATGATATCTTAATATACTCGAAGAATGAAGAAGAGCATGACTCACATCTGCGTATAGTATTGCAAATGCTGCGAGAAAAGCAACTTTATGCCAAATTCAATAAGTGTGAATTTTAGCTGAAGGAAGTGACTTTCTTGGGACATGTTGTGTCTGCCGAAGGAATCAGAGTGGATCCTCGAAAGGTAAAGGCTATGTTGGATTAGAAACCACCAAAGTCAGTGGCTGAGATTCAGAGTTTCCTAGGATTGACTGGTTATTATAGACATTTTGTTGAGGGGTTTTCATTGATTGCTACATCCCTAACTAAACTGTTGCGAAAGGGAGTACCGTTTGTGTGGGCAGTGAAACAACAAGAAAGTTTTGAGAAAGTGAAGAAGATTTTGACAGAAGCGTCAGTACTGATTCAACCTGAGGCTGGAAAAGAGTTTATCGTTTACTGTGATGCGTCACACACGGGTTTAGGTTATGTGTTGATGCAAGGTGGAAAAGTGGTGGCTTATGCATCTCATCAGTTAAGGACGCACGAAGTCAACTATCCTACCCATGATTTGGAGTTGTCTGCGGTGGTTTTTGCTTTGGAGATTTGGAGGCACTATCTCTACGGTGAAAAGTCGATTATTTATATGGACCATAAGAGTATTAAGTGCCTCCTTACCCAAAAGGAGTTGAATTTAAGACAACGGAGGTGGGTAGAGCTGTTGAAGGATTACAACTTCTCAATCGAGTATCACCCTGGAAAAGCTAACGTGGTGGCTGACGCGTTGATTCGTAAGGTAATATCGGAGTTAAGAGCAATGTTTACTCATCTCAATTTGTATGAAGATGGCAGTCTACTAGCGAAACTTCAGGTGAAGCCTATGTGGTTAAAACAGATCAAGGAGAAGCAGTAATCAGATGAAAAGTTGGGTCCTTATTTCAACAAGTTGAAAGTGGTGTAATATGGGATTTTGGATTTGATAAGGATGGGGTACTGTGTTTTTACGGAAGAATTTGTATGCCCAAAGATTCAGAATTGAGACAAATGATTCTACGAGAGGCGCATAGTAGCCCTTATGCTATGCACCCCGAGGGAAATAAAATGTATCAAGACCTCCGTGAGCAGTATTGGTGGCCAGGGTTGAAACGAGAAGTTACTAAATATGTGAGTAAGTGCTTGACTTGTCAACAAGTGAAGACGGAACACCAATTACCATCAGGATTGTTGCAACCGGTAAAGATTCCATTATGGAAATGGGAATGAATAATGATGGACTTTATTAGTGGGTTACCTTTATCGCCTACTAAGAAAGATTTCGTTTGGGTAATAGTAGATTGGTTGACTAAGACTGCCCATTTTCTACCTGTTCGAATAGATTACTCATTCTAGAAGTTGGCAACGTTGTATATAGCAGAGATCGTGAGGTTGCATGGGGTACCAGTGTCTATTATATCGGATAGGGACCCTGGGTTTTCATCACAGTTTTAGAAGGCTTTATATGAAGCTTTAGGAACCAAGTTGAATTTCAATACGACATTTCATCCTCAGACGGATGGTCAGTCAGAGAGAGTAATCCAGATCCTAGAAGACATGTTAAGGGGCTGTGTGATTGACTTCAGAGGGAGTTGGGAGGATTTTCTACCGTTGGCAGAGTTTGTGTATAACAATAGTTATCAATCCGGTATCCAAATGGCACCCTATGAAGCATTGTATGGTTGTAGGTGTCGTACTCCTACTTGTTGGACTGAATTGGGGGAACGACAGTTATTGGGTCTTGAATTGATATCAGAGACAGAATAAAAGGTAAAGGTAATTCGGGCATGGTTAAAGGAAACTTCGGATAGATAGAAATTTTATGCGGATCTGAAGCGTAAGGATATTGAGTTTGTGGTAGGAGATCGAATCTTTCTAAAGGTCTCACCTTGGAAGATGATCTTCAGGTTTGGAAGGAAGGGCAAGTTGAGCCCTCGGTTCATCAGGCCGTACCGTGTGTTGAAGCATCTAGGACCAGTGGCTTATCAGCTTGAATTACCTCCGAGTTGAGTTAGATTCAAAGTGTTTTCCATGTCTCTACGTTGAGCGTTATCGATCGGATCCGTCTCACATAGTATCGGTAGAGGAAGTTGAATTAAGACCTGACTTGTCGTTCGAGGAAGAACCAGTGAAAATTTTAGATCGAGATGTTAAAGTGCTGAGAAAGAAGTTAGTACTGCTAGTAAAGGTTCTTTGGTGTAATCACGAGGTGGAGGAAGCTACGTGGGAGCCTGAGGACACAATTCGGCAGCAATATCCTCACCTCTTTTAACTAGGTAAATTTCGAGGACAAAATTTTCTTTAAGGGGGTAGAATTATAACATCCTAAAATTTGAGTTTTAATATGTTACATTATTTTGGTGCTTAGCTAGTTAAATAATCCAATGTGTATGTTTAAATAGTCTCGAGAAGGCTCGGGATTTATTTGGTTTTGGAATAATTTTTGGTAATTAGTTCTTTAATGAAGTGGAACTAATGACCTTAAATCTTAAGGCAATTAAGTGGTGAAAGTTAGCATAAGTGAGCTAGTAGTAAAGAGGAGATAGCGCCATTACTGTTCCTAAGGGCAGGAGTTTGAATCCTTTGATGTGCATGTGAGAATTTTATTTTTTGCTTTCCTTTCTCATATTGTTGCTCAAGCCTAGTACATATGGTAAGTTGGACTTTTATTTTTATGGTATGGTGGCTAAGAGAAAAGGCAAGTTTTAAACTTAAGGAAGGGAATCATATGAAAAAGGTATGTAGGGGGAACACAAGGCTTATAACAAGGAAGATGTTTTGGAAAGTTTGGAGTGGCCAAACTTTAACCTTTTGGCCATGCACTTGGACAGTTTTAGGGGCTAGGGGGTGGCCAAATTTTTGGTTGGCTTTTGGTAGGTTTAGGTGCTAGTTGGTCACTTTTCATTTAGGCATTTTTGTGTTTCTCATCAAAATTTTCTCTCCAATTTCTTCTCCCTAGCCGAATGTATCATAAACAATAGGTAAACTTTTGCTTTCTTTTTGGCCATTTCATTTTTGACCATTTCGGTCTTATTTGCTCATTCTCTCTAAGCCATTTCCTCTTTGTGCCGAAACCACATAACCTTGAAGGTCCATTTTTCTTTTCTCTCCTTTTCTTCTTTATCGAATGCACTCTAGTCTCAAACCTTCTTCTTTGCTCATCTCCCCTTCTTGAAGAACCAAAATATAGACACCCTCTTTTCTTCTTCTTTTTCTTCTTGCAAAAACTCTCAACATCATTCCCTCCTTAATATTCACCATGGTCAAATATCATTAAGCACCATCCTCTCCAATTTTTCACCATAGCCAAATCTCTTACTTCACACATATTTCTTTCTCAACCATTTTTTTATCTACTCACACGTGATCGATTGATAAGTGGCTAGTTACAATATTTTGGTATTTTAATTTTACCCTTTCCATTGTGCCAAATCTATATTTTGGTATGGGATGGCCTTTTTGGATCGAGACCATCAACATACCATACCTTATTCAAAATCTTTTTCTTTGCCATAGAAACGTAGTGGAAGGCCAAAACTTGGAGTGTTCGAAATCATCGTGTTATCGCTAGGAATCGGTCCAAAAGCTTTAAGGTAAGGATTTCTTTCAAGGATTCCAATTACTTTTTATTTCGTTAAAGATAGGGTTTATTAACTGACTTTATCATAAGGACTCTATTACTCGATTTTCATCCTGTGATCGTAAGGATTTTGTGGTAAGCCGACTTCACTCATAAGACCAATCGTTTTTAATTACGAAATATTAGTTTGGACTGATATTCATTTGTCAATGGAGGCAAACAAGATCGACTCAAAAGGAGTGGTGATTAGTGATAGGAAAAGGAGCGGATTCGCGATCCCCTCTAGATTCAAACGAAGGGCCATTTCGGCGTTCTAGGATTTTTCACCGGGTTGTGGACCTTCATCCGGTGAAAATCAATTATTCGAGGTTGTTCATAATCGTGAAGCATCGACGATCTAGGATTATCCATCGGGTTGTGAACCGTCATCCGGAGAGAACCGGCAAATAGTAGTTATTCGAGATTCCGAGGGTAAAAATCTAGACCACTTATCTTAGAATAGATTTATTATAAGTGTTAATGATCTAATCGAGCGTTAAAATATTTTTAGGTGTTGACGATCAGGAAAGTGTAGTGCTTACCATAATCAGGTGTGTAATCTAACACTGTATCTCATGGGTTAAATAACTATATCGTATTAATCACTTGATTAAATCACAAGACAGTGAAATCAAGTAAACTAGCATATTTATCAATTTATCGTAAAGGCTATGAAATCGATATTAAGACTGTGACTTTTACGAAATTGCCTTCAATGGGCCAAATAGATAAAAGTGACTATATGGGCCAAATGTGATATTTGATATATGGGCCAAATGTGATATCTGATATATGGGCCAAATGTGATATCTGATATATGGGCCAAATGTGATATTTGATATATGGGCCAAGTGTGATATGAGTTATAGGGGCCAAAATGGGATATGGGCCAGATTGTGAAAATTTTTATAATGGGTCGTATGTTTGTAATAATTATATGAATGGATTGTAGTAATTGAATGTGCATATTATATACATGATTTGCATTGGTTTGGATATTTGACGAAGAGAAGTTCTGGTAGCTTTGCTGCAAAGTTCTGGTGGCTTGTCCACAAATTGATATATGGCTTAATGCCCAGTTTGATATATGGCTTAATGCCTAGTTTGGTGTGTTGGCGGGGTGGGTGACTAAAGCTCCCCACAGGTGTGTTGGTTGGTACGGGTGGTGTGTAGCGGATGGAAAACTAGGTTTGGTTGGGAAATTGCATAACACATGCATGTTATATATGATATTATGTTATGATTGTAAATGGGCTTTGGCTCAATAAATGCTTAATTGAATTTTTGGCCTAGTGACAAAGGTAAGTGAGTTACACAGTGAGTTCTAAGTAACTCACCCCGTTTTCTTTACCCTCTTCAGGTAATGATCAGTGATGGAGGCTTGGGCTGGGGACGACTCAGTGGAGGCCATACTACGAATTATGGGTTATTTAAATTTTGGATTTCTTTTTAAGTACTTTTTATTATTTTTTCTATTTTGTAATAAGGCCTCTGGTTAAATTTTTATGGATGTTTTACTTGTGGATGGATTTTATAACATGCTTTAAATACTTAAGTGGGATTATTTTTTAAAAATAGAAATAAACATTTTCTTAAATAAACGTCTTAAATGGGTTTCATTCTTAAATAGTTTTAACTCGGTAATTTTTCGTAACAATATTTTTAAAATTTTGTTTTCAAATTACTTTCGAACTCTTTAGATTTTCTCAAAATATTAAATCAATTTTTTCCTAAGTTTCAATTTATAAATTTTTATGACCCAAAATACTAGATTTAGTAATCAAACTTAGTTTTCAATTACTCCACGTTAAAATATTTTTTTTAAATCTGTTTTCTTTAAATCTTTAAAAGACTAGGTGTATGTTCATTTTGTGTGACATGTCAAATTTGGTCTTAACGCATAGACCGGGTTTGAGGTGTTATAGGGGGCACTGAATTGCAATTCAACACCACAGGCGTAAAATTTATCCCCAAAATATGCTGCTTTCTTCTCCCTTGCTCCAGATTTCTTCCACCCAAATTAGCCTGCTTTCTCCTCCCTTGCTCCAGATTTCTTCCACCCAAAATAGCCTGCTTTATTCTCCCTTGCTCCAGATTTCTTCCAACATTTTTTCCCAAATCAATAGCACGTTCGCCCTTCATCTTCATCTCCGATACGTTTTTTTCCGATAAGTTCCTGTTTTCTATTTCTTCTTCCTGGTAACTTCATAACTTTTCTTGTATAAAACTTCATAACTCTTCTCATGGTCATCTTTGATTGTCAAAATTTGTTATGGGTCTCTGATATATTTCTTTCTTTCCTTGGCTTATGAAATTGAAGGCACCAGCTGTTCAATAATCAAAAGGAAACATAAACATAGAATGAGAACAAAGAAGTAAGCTAAAACAAATATTTGAAAATCAAATGCACATTTCTATGTGATAAATTAAGAAAAGTTGTTGTTAGTGTTTCACATTGAATAGGATTATAACGTGTAACTTACCTAGTCTTATGAATTGTTATTACCAGCTTAGGTTGCTTCGACTCAATATATTAGTACATTTGTAATATCCGGGATTTAGAGGTTATGCATTTTTCACTTGAATGAATGTGATTGCATGCTTGAGTGTGTTTTGAATGTGTTTTGGGGCTTCAGGAACCTTGGGTTGTAGGTAGAAGCCTTAGAAAAATATCTGACTTTTAAGCCTAAAAAGGGGAACTAAGGGAGCTAGGCCTTAAGGAGTTTATTGTGTGGCTTAGGACACAAGAATTAAGTTGGTAAGGTGGCAAAGAGACGCCACTTAGGGCCTTGCAAGGTGACGCCACAGGGAGTGTAAAGGGGCCTAGGTTCGAGCAGCAAGGGAAGCATTATGGAGCTTTTATTTTTTAGGAAGGAGATGCAGTGATGGACGGCACAAGGACACTTCATGGATGAAGTGTAGATTAGGTCAAAAGCTTAAAGATTCGGCTAAGTAGGAGTGAAAAGGGGGATTGGGTGGAGAGAAGAAGAGTTGGCCGGCAAAAGGACATTAGAGAGGGGCTTATTCGGTCATGTATAGGGGAGTTAGTGCCGAAATTCTTTTCTTCTCTTTTGACCAAAACCGAAAGTGAAAGTGTGCATCTTCTCTTCTCTTTTTATTTTGCTAAAGCCTAAAATCTTCTTCTTCTTTTTCATTCTTGCCGAAACTCCCTTCATCCCTTTTCTCTAAACCAAAGCCAAATACCATTTATTTTTCTCCTATTCTCTCCTTTCACTTTGGCCGAATCTCTATAGTTTTTCCTAAAGCCATTGCCGAAATCTCTTAATCTCCTTTTTTTCTCAGTTTTTGGCCGAATATCAACCAAGCAGAGATCTCCTTTTGCTTTCTTCTCTAATTGGTTTGGAATAGGATCTCCGAGATTTTGAAGCAGTAGATCGAAATCATCTTTTCCCTAATAAATAGTTTTCGTGTTTGGCCGATTTCAAGGAAGGCTTATCACATAGTTTCGAGATTTGGATTGGTAACCAAATCGGCATCAAGGAAAGGGGATCTAGTGCGTGAGATCGGGATTTTCAGGATTCGGTAATTGTGTTAGTAACCAGGTGTGTAACCCACCCTAAATTCCCGTTTAATAATAATAATGATTATGTAAATGTTAATAAGGCAATGAATGAATACGACTAAAAGTACCATTCAATGGTGTAGTGTAATCAGGTATGTACCCTATATTACTCGTTAATAATGTTTATGAACATTGCTATGAAAATATGAAAAAGTTTGTTATGGCCATGGGGTAAGGTAGATTGCATGATATCTGTATGACTTGTATGTTACATGGGCATATGGGTGATAATGATAAAGGGGAAGTGTTCTGGTGGTTTTTACCACATTATCTGGTGACCTATGTCACATAATATGAATCCGGTGACTCTGTCACGTTATCTGGTGGCTATGGCACAATTATAAGGGTGATGAGCAGTTGACTGCAGCGACTGCCTTCGATGGTGTGTAGCAGATGGAGGGTCGATTTAGTAATCCCCACGGTGTGATTGGTAGGTACGGGTGGTGTGTAGAGGATGGATATCTAGGTGGGTTTGGGTTGCATCATTGCCTATGATTAATATGTGCGATATAATATGTTTTATTGATTGGGAATCTATGATGGCTGTTACACACTGAGTCTGTTGACTCACCCTTCGTGGGCTAACATTTTGCAGGTGATACCCAGTAAATGGACCGGGTCGGCAGGGACTTAGGGGTGGCCATGCTCAGCTCAGCATTTTCGGATTTTTCTCATTAAGTTTTATTTGATTTATTTTGGGTTATATTTTGATGTAATCAGGCCATTATCATTTAGCTGTTTTAAGTTTACGTTTTAATTTTTATTATGATACGAACACACAAACAAACGATTAAACATTTTTCGTAAAACAACTTCAATTGTTTTGACACCAAAACACCTACGGTTTTCAAATGAATAATAAAAAGCTCTAAAATTTGACAATTCTATTAACTTGTAACTTTTGAAACATGATAATATCGTTTCAATACAAACTTCAAAAACAACACGGTTTTCAAATTGATCATAACTCAAACCGATTTTTTCTTCAAAACCACCAGTTTTCCAACATGACAAAATGAGGATTTGCTACGTTTTACTCAAGGAGCATGCCAGATCTGGTCAGGGCTTGTGGGCCGGGTTTGGGGTGTTTCAAAATTGGGTTTTCAAAATGAAACCAACTTAGACTATATATATTTTTTATATGGATATTCAGTTTTGACATTCGTGAATACCTGAAACTAGAGATTGAGAACTTTACCCAGTATGTATTATTGCTAAGTAGAAAGTTTGAGAATCAAACTAATTCCAATTTCCAATTGAGGTACTCTACAAATTGGGAACAATTTTCACCACATCACAGCCTTGAATAATCTTATTTTGTCAACCATGTTTAAAGCTTTAGGAGACTTTCATTTACATGTGAACTTATAACTCAGTTCTGGTCATATATAAGAACCCAATCTTTACACAAAGATTAATGTAAATGGTAATTTCATTTCGAAATTGGCCTTGTAACATTTTCTTAATTGATTGTTCTGTAAAAAAGTTGTTGGTTTATATTATATGGAAATGGAAGAACCTAAGAACATTTGTGCTATGGTATCAATTGCTTTGTATCTTTTCATTACACTTTTGTCCTCTCTAAATATAACTTTGAGATCTCTTCTGCTTGATGAATCTAATAAGAAAAACACAACATATTCATTTTTTTGAAGTACCTGTGTCTGACACTCTGTTTAGCACATGGATTTGAGGATATGACCTCCAAACATGGAATAACTTGGAAAAATTTGACCATACTTGCGTAGGATGTATACCTGTATTCAACACTCACACGTAAGTTCAAGTAACATAATTAATAGCCATTTACTGGCTAATCATTGCATTCTCTTGCTATTTTCAACTTCTTTAGAGCATGCCTTGGCCACCCTCTTGCTGCTACTAGGTTCTATGCTTGTTTTTGGCTTTTTTATTAAGCTCATTTGGAAAGGTGATGAACTTGTTGTAGCATCTTCATTATCATTCAAAATTTTTCGTTGAAGGTCAACTTGGTTATAAGTGTGCCTTTTTGTTTGTTTTTAGCACATATTGCTATTTTTGCATGATCCAAGATGCTAGAGGAAGGACAAGCAAAGGATTCACATGAGACTTAATTGGAGACTACATTACTTGGACTTAGGTGTAAGTGTCAAATATGTTATGTATTTGACACTGACACTTTCAATTCTTTTCATGTTTTTCCATGTATTTGGTGGATCCTTAGAGGGTCATGTCCCCATACTTGTTCCTATATGTGCTAGATATGGTGGTCATACATGAGTAACTCGAGAAAATAAAGACTTAGACTAACACAGTCTAGAGATTATCTGATGTATTAAATTATAGGCTCATATATTAGGAAGTTTTTTTTTATTTCTCTATACAATTCATAATTCTTAGAAATTGTCAAATTAAAATGTTTTTGGTTATTAGTTAGAATAAGCAAGCAACAAGTACCCCTTTCTTGATATTTTACTGAGATTGCTATTAGCTTTTCGTGCTATCTCTATCGTCAAACCATTGCACATTCTGTATCATGCCCTTCATTCCCAAATTGGCTTAACCTTCTAATGCACTGCCATTCTTTTGTTGTCAACAATGTTTTTTATAAGTTCGTCTCTAGATTTTATGATACACGAGGTAATTCCTCCTTCGCCAGAGTAGTGTTGGAAAATCTCCATCAAGAGCGGTCCCTTTCCTAATCAATGCTGGAAAAAGAAATTGAACTGAATATTATTATCAAATGCTTATGTCTGGATTGGAGTAAGCCTTTGGGTCAGTGATTTAAATTCGCAATTATTGTAATTCACGTTCATTAGTAAACTTTTTCCCAATAGCTCTTTCCTGATCTATTTTCACTTTTCCTGATCTATTGGTCTTCCAGTATGTTTCAAATATCCATCTCATGTAACACCCTAAACCCGGTCCACAAGCCCTGACCGGATCTGGTATGTCACTGCGGAAAAACGGTTGAAAATCTTTTTGACTTAAGATAAATATTAAAATTTGTTATCTTTTGAAAACCATGACTTTATAAGTAAAACTTTGATGCTACAAAATATTTGAATTAAACCTTTATTATAAGCTTTTAATAAATAAGTTGTCGAAATTAAAAACATTTCCTAATAATAGCTTATTCAACAATCCAATAAATCATAGCAAAATCCGTAAATATCTCAAATGGCCTTTATTACATCAAAGAAATTCCCAAAATATCGATAATATAAAAATTAAGTAAATTAATTAAATCATCTTCCGCATGGGCCACCTCAGATCCACTCCAACCCGGTCCAAGCTCATGAATCACCCGAGATGATTAAGAAAAATTGGGTGAGTCCACGACTCAAGTGCATAATCATCACACATGCCTCCACATATAGGTTTGGCCCATATCCACACGAGATCATACAAATAAATATGCAATTACTGAAACCCAACCCAACCTAAGTCCATCCGTTACACCAACCTTAGCAGACTCCACCCAAGGCCGTAGCTAATCCACCACCGATCACATCGTGATCCCACATATCCTACCTTGGCGGACTTGTCGCCAAGGCCATGGTCGAGGCACCGATCACATAAGTGATCCCAATATTAATCCGCTCTACGGTGATGCACATGACCATCAACCGCCGAGATGGGCACCTAGCTAACACCTCCTTGATGAATTACACAAATCATCAAGCGCTAATGTAGCATGAGGCTAACATTAGACCACGTACATAGATATGTACACCCCGTCCTTCCTTTGATCACATCCAATCCCCCATGCATATATGTAAATGCATCCTACCAAATCAACATATAGAGTGACTACACATCACACCATATCACATTTACACCATAAATAATTTAATATCACAAACTACTAACCTGTTAACCGATTACCCCCAACATGGGTATCCACCACTTTAGCCATTATTGTCGGCTACCACACATCATACACAAGTATATACATCAAAACACAAATAACAGGAGAAACAGTGTGATAATTACGCACCTGTTTGGTACAGTTGGCTAAATCCCAAAATCACACGTTACTCCTAAAAGCCTTGAAGAATAGAATCCCGAGAGCTCCCTAGCACCCTTAACGCTAGCTAAAAGCAAAAGACCCTCAACCTAGCCCTCCATGATTTTGGCCAATAAAAAAAAACACATGATTAGCTTCATGATTTCGGTCAACGAAGAAAAGAAGAGAAAAACCGATAAAAAGATAGGAAAACCCTACCACCTTACCAACCCCATTCGGCTTGGTAGCAACCTATGAGAATCAACGCTCTAGAAAGGAATAAAAGAGAAGAAATAAGGGTGAGGCTCAAAAAGGTTCGGCTATTGATAGGAAAAGAAAAGAAAGCAAAGAGATGTTCAAAGGAGAAATGGATTCGAAAGAACAAGTAGAGGGAGAGTTGCGTTTTTGGTGTAGGTAGTGTTTGAGAAGAAAAAATGAAGCTTAGAAGTAAAAGGCTAAAAATTTGGCTAAAGGAAAGCACACCACCCTTTTATAACATTCAGCTACTTCCCCTCTAACCATCATGGCCGAAAATAACAACATAAGAACCCCTCTAGCCGTCCAACTCCTTTTCCTCTCACCCAATCCCTTATTTTACTCCTAGATCCTCTCAACACCAACCTTTCAAACCAATTCAAAATTAAATAAAATAAAACCCACCTTTTATCCATTATCACCTCTTCAAATAAAATACAAAATAAAATAATAATAAACCACCCTTCCAGCCGAATTTAAACACCAAGCTTATCCTTATCTTCCAATTGCCCATGTGCCGTCCAATTTCCACCTTCTCTCTTGGTGCCAGCATGAAAAAAAAATAAAACACCAACCTGCAGCCCCCAAGGTTCGAACTCCGATCTGCTCCAAAGAAGTCGCAAATCATGCCCCAAGCCACTCTGCCGTGGCGGTTTCTTGTGATATAAATTCGCCCCATTTTCTTTTAAGAGCTCTTTCCTTCACTCCCTCTTGCCTTAATGCCCAAAACAAAAATAAAACACCCATTTGCTGCCCACGCCACTCGAACCTAGGACCAGCTGGAACCATCACACGTTGCCAGTCTCTTTACCAAGGCGCCGTTTGTGTCATAGACTCGCCCCAACTTATTTTAAGGCCTCCTTCGTTAGCTCCCTTGTCTCAACGCCAAAAACCAAAATAAAAACACACCTTGCGCTTCCCTCATGGCTCAAACCTGAGTCCCTTGCCAAGACCCTCAAGTGGCGCCCCAAGCCACTCCACCAACCCGTCGTTCTTGTCCACCAATGCCCACAACATCCTTTAAACCCTCCTTAACTCAGCCCCTTCCTTTTTAACGCCAACACCCAAAAATAAAACGCCACTTGCTGCCGCCATGCCTCGAACCCAGCCCTTGTTGGCGCTTATAATCAACCCTTAAGTGGCGTATAGAAGCCACTTTACCAAGGCATTTCTTATGCCATAAACCCCAACAACTTTTCTTAAAGCCCCTTAGCCTAGCTCCCTTAATTAACACCTAAAAATAAAATTTCTCCTATAGCTCTGCCTTCCTTAGCTTATCACTAGTGCCTAAAATACCTCAATTAACACCATGATGACCACACTTATGCAAAATAATTTAAAAATTTTACCCCTATTCCAGGATATTACAATTCTACCCCCCTTAAAAATAATTTCGTCCTCGAAATTACTTACTATCATTCAATCGTGCATCCTTAACTCATCATACTACGCTATCGTCACAAGACTCGATCTTAAAGAACTATCATGCTTTCTAGACACATTCTCTAAGTTCATAATCAAAGTTCCATACACTTCACTAGCAACATAAGAACGAACTTATTTAACCACTTCACTAGCAACATAAGAACGAACTAACTTAACCACAAACAAGACAATTGAAGGTATTCCAAAAATAAGAACTTACCCGTTGGCACATCTTCCCCTCATGACGGTGACATCACAAACCAACCTTGGCGCCTTGCATCCGCACCTTGACCTCTCTGTTTGGTGCTCCACGACCTCGGCCTGAACCATTTCCTCCATGGTTCGGACCACGACCTCTTGTCGCTTGCTGACCATCTCTACCTAGTTGTACATAATGTTGGCCTATTGTCCGAGCCCTATTCGGATCTTGAGGACAGTCTTTAATCAGGTGAGACTTAGACTTACACCTAAAACATTCCCATTCATGGTTCCAGCATTTGCCAACATGATACCTTCCACACTGAGCACACGGATGATCCAGATTTTCTGTAGCTGGCTTAGCAACACGAACAGAATTTTCAACCCTCGGTCTTTTCTGAAGACTCTCAGATGATTCAGATGATCCAAAATTCCTTCTATCCGGTTCCTACCCTTATCTCTGTTCTGCCTCATAGAGTTCTTAATTCCCTCAGCTACCTTAGCTTTTTCGACTAACACAGCGAACTCCCATTCCTGATGAGGAGCTATCAATAGTCTTAGGTCGTCCCTTAATCCGTCCTCAAATCGGACACATCGTTCATGTTCTGTAGCAACTACTCCTCGAGCATATCGACTTAACCTTAGGAATTCTGCCTCGTATTCTGTTACGGACTTGTTCCCTTGAACCAGCCTTAGAAACGCCTTTCTCTCAAGCATCAAGATAATGAGTTCCAACATACTTATTCAGTGCACGCCTTGACATACTCCCAAGTGAGATCCTCAGCTGTGGCACTATCCCGAACTGTTAGCCACCATTGATATGCCTCGTCGCGAAGCAGCACCACCATTCCTTTCACTTTCTCCTAAGGGCTCAGATCGAGCTCATCCATAATTCGCTCGGTTGCTTCCAACCAATATTCAGCCGTACTAGGTGCCACGCCTGATACGCCCGAAACACCTCGGCTCCATTATCTCGAGTCGCTCAGTATGACTTCCTTGCTCTCATATTTCCACCGCTCATTACTATCTCCAAAACTCGCGGACACGACTGTGATATCGCATCATCCCCGTCCGCTTCTTCGCTCATTACCAAAGGCTGGTGGTGGAGGGGGTACTTTATTTTCAGACCCTTGATCCGATCTAACGGGTTTCGATACGGCCATTCTGCCTCGGCCACATCCACGACGACCACGTCCTCTAGAACTCATTTTTAGCGCCTCAATTTAGTCTGATTTAAGAAATTTTATGCATTAGAAATTTTGTTCCACTATTTATCCATGAGCAAATTTTATGAAATGAAGTTTTCATAAGTTGTTCTTTCGATAAATCAGAGTTTCAGTTCAAGTTCACTACTCTAATTCAAAGAATCACATTCACATTCACATTCACACCATCCAACATATTATTATGGGCATTCTTATCCATTCCCCACCTAGGGGTAATTTCGTCATTTTTCCTACGGGGGTATTTTGGTAATAAATCGGGGTCGATTAAAAATCTTAATAAATCAAGATATTTTGAAATTTCAAAACTACAGGGTATTTTTGGAAAATTTGTTTTCAAATCAAAGGTATGACAAAAAAAAATTTTGGAATTCGGGGTTATTTTGGTAATTTTGTTCATCAGGGGTAATTTTGTAAATTTTCAAATCAGGGTATCTTGAATTTTCACAAAATAGCATTTTTGTATACTTTTGCAAAGTAGGGAAATTTTATTAAAATTGGGGTTAAACCGAAATTTTAAAAGTCAGGGGTATTTTGGTAATTTTCAACACAGAGGTATTTTCGTAAATTTCCCCAAATCAGAGTATCTTGATATTTTGAAAACTAGAGATTTTGGCATTTTTGCAAAGTAAGATTATTTTAACAAAAGTTGAAGGTAGTATGGTAATTTTTTCCAATCAAGGGTTTTTTAGTACTTTTACAATACACGGGTATTTTTGTAATTTTGTAAATCGGAGATACTTTGGAAAAATTTTCACAATAATATTTTACTACAATTAAAAGGGTAATTTAGGAACTTTAAAACTAGGAATTTTATAAAACCGCATGGCTAGTCCCTTTCGGGTTTTAATTATCGGGTTTAGCCTATGAACAAGTCCTCTTGGTTAAGGTGAACCGTAGCTACGCACCAGGCAGGATTCGAGTGGAGAGGAGGTGAGTCACGCGGACTGCTTAAATACCAAGCTCCCACCGAATACCAATCCTAGACATGCGCACCATGGTTGCCACACCTTAACTCGGCAACTTACTTCACAGGTTTGTTTGATTGTCCTTAAGTCTTATGTATGTGTTTGAGTGTACTAGCCCTAGGGTTCAATAGCCCTAATATTCTAATCTACGAGCCCACATAAGCCCATAATATTCACATATAAATCACTTCCTCAATTAGAGGTACTTACCAGTGGATCATGGGTTTGAGATATAGGTGCCATGCCAGAATAACCTAAAAAAAAAATTTTATGAAAGCCCAAATATTTGAAAAGCCCATAAAAATGCTTTTGGGCCCAAAACCCTCAAAGCCGAGTTTTGAACCGAGCTCTGATACCAATTTGTAACACCCCAAACCCGACCCACAGCCCTGATCGGATCTGGTATGTCATTGCGAAAAAATGGTTGAAAATCTTTTTGACTTAAGATAAATATTAAAATTTGTTATCTTTTGAAAACCATGACTTTATAAGTAAAACTTTGATGCTACAAAATATTTGAATTAAACCTTTATTATAAGCTTTTAATAAATAAGTTGTCGAAATTAAAAACATTTCCCGAATAATAGCTTATTCAACAATCCAATAAATCATAGCAAAATCCATAAATATCTCAAATGGCCCTTATTACATCAAAGAAATTCCCAAAATACTGATAATATAAAAATTTGTAAATTAATTAAATCATCTTTCGCATGGGCCACCTCGTATCCACTCCAACCCGGTCCAAGCTCATGAATCACCTGAGATGATTAAGAAAAAAATTGGGTGCGTCCACAGACTCAGTGCATAATCATCGCACATGCCTCCACATATAGGCTTGGCCCATATCCACACAGATCATACAAATAAATATGCAATTACGAAACCCAACCCAACCTAAGTCCATCCGTTACACCAACCTTAGCAGACTCCCTACCCAAGGCCATGGCTAATCCACCACTGATCCCATCGTGATCCCACATATCCTACCTTGGCAGACTTGCTGCTCAAGGCCATGGCTGAGGCACCGATCACATAAGTGATCCCAATATTAATCCGTCTACGGTGATGCACACAGCCATCAACCGCCGAGATGGGCACCTAGCCAACACCTCCCTTGATGAAGCACACAGCAAATCATCAAGCGCTAATGTAGCACGAGGCTAACATTAGACCACGTACATAGATATGTACACCCCATCCTTCTTTTGATCACATCCAATTCCCCATGCATATATGTAAATGCATCCTACCAAATCAACATATAGAGTGAATACACATCACACCATATCACACATACAAGTAAATAATTTAATATCACAAACTACTAACACATTAACCGATTACCCCCAACATGGGTATCCACCACTTTAGCCATTATTGTCGGCTACCACACATCATACACAAGTATATACATCAAAACATAAATAACAGGAGAAACAGTGCGATAATTATGCACCTGTTTGGTATAGTCGGCTAAATCTCGAAATCACACGTTGATCCTAAAAGCCTTGAAGAATAGAATCTCGAGAGCTCCCTAGCACCCTTAACGCTAGCTAAAAGCAAAAGACCCTCAACCTAGCCCTCCATGATTTCGGCCAATAAAAAAAAACACATGATTAGCTTCATGATTTCGGTCAACCAAGAAAAGAAGAGAAAAGCGATAAAAGATAGGAAAACCCTACCACCTTACCAACCCCATTCGACTTGGTAGCAACCTATGAGAATCAACGCCTAGAAAGGAATCAAAGAGAAGAAATAAGGTGAGGCTCAAAAGGTTCGGCTATTGATAGGAAAAGAAAAGAAAGCAAAGAGATGTTCAAAGGAGAAATGGATTCGAAAGAACAAGTAGAGGAAGAGTTATGTTTTTGGTGTAGGTAGTGTTTGAGAAGAAAAAATGAAGCTTAGAAGTAAAGGGCTAAAAATTTGGCTAAAGGAAAGCACACCACCTTTTATAACATTCGCTACTTCCCCTTAACCATCATGGCCAAAATAACAACATAAGAACCCTCTAGTCAGTCAACTCTTTTCCTCTCACCCAATCCCTTATTTTACTCCTAGTTCCTCTCAACACCAACCTTTCAAACCAATTCAAAATTAAATAAAATAAAACCCACCTTTTATCCATTACCACCTCTTCAAATAAAATACAAAATAAAATAATAATAAGCCACCCTTTCAGCCGAATTTAAACACCAAGCTTATCCTTATCTTCCAATTGCCCATGTGCCGTCCAATTTCCACCTTAACCGTGAGGACTTGTTAACAGGCCAAGGTTCTATCTAAAACTCGAAAGCGACCAGCCACTCTATTTTCACAAAAATTACTAGAATGCCCTAGTTTTGTAAAATTACCAAATTACCCCTAATTTGTAAAATAACCAAAATACCCTTAATTTGTAAAATTACCAAAATACCCCTATCTTGAAAAATCACTAAGACACCTTATTTTGAAAATTACAAAATACCACTGTAGGTTAAAATTACAAAATACCCCTAGGCAGTGAAATGACGAAAATACCCCTGAGAGAGGAATATGAGTTCATGGATGTTGCTTGTGTGGTTGATGCATGTATGTGATGTTTTGATTGATGATGATTGAATGAGAATTCTAGAATTAGGAAATATAGACTTGAGAACTAAACCTGTAGATAGAATTCGAATTCGAAAGAACTACTATCGAAATAATTGTACATAAGATTGTTTGCGGTTAAGAAGTGGGAAGAATTAATTATTCATAAAATTCTTAATCAGATAAACGTCGATCGAAAGAATGAGTACAGGGGGACGAAGACGCTCTAGATGCGAATAATGGTGATTACCCTACTGTAATATATTGAGTGTTTATTTTTTTAATTAGAGTGCGCAGCGGAAGCGTAGTGATGAGACTTGGGTAGAACAATTGATAGTTAGTTGAAAATTTCGAGTACAAAATTTCTTTAAGGAGGGTAGATTTGTAACATCTCGAATTTAGGCCTAGTAGATTTGGGCCTATTAGGTTGTGACGCCCCAAAAATCTCGAAACTTTTAATTTCTATGCATGGGAGTTAATATGTTTGTGTAGCACTTAGAATAATAATATTGAGGTATTATCGGGATTATTTGAAGCCTTAGAGTTAGGGGAGACCATAGGAAAAATTTATGTTCTTACTTAGTGGACCCTTGAAACACCCCAAACCCGGCCCACAAGCTCTGACCGGATATGGTATGTTCCCTGGTGTAAACCGTTTCAAATTCTTTTATTACTTAGGAAAAACTTGTGTGTTTTGAAAGAAAGATTGTTTTTGGGTCAGGCTTGAGTTGAAAACAAGCTTATTTCATTTTGTAAAATCCTTTACTTTAAGTGACAAAACGTTTAGGCTTTGTTTAAAAATAAATTTACTTAAACTTCACTTGATAAAAATTCGTACATGGCAAATAAAAGTAAAATAAAGTAATCCACTATGGCCTTATTGCATCAATTAAATCCCAAAATTAAAACCAAAGTACATAAAATAAAATAGTCCAAATAAAATGAATTTCTTATTGAGCATGGCCATCCCTAAGCTCCTGCTAACCCGGTCCCTTACTGATCATCACCTGAAAAATGTTCCCACAACGGGGTGAGTCAAATAGACTCAATGTGTAACCAACACTAAAATTTAATAATTTAGGCATACATTATCATACATGTTCACATACATAATCATATAGCAGATATAAAATAACGATGCAACCCGAACCCAAACCTATATGCCATCTGCTACACATCACCCGTACCATCCTGCACACCGTGGGGACTACTAAGTCAACCCTTCATCCGCTACACACCATCGAAGGCAGTCGCTGCAGTCGACGTGCTCACCGCCCTTATAAAATTCGTGGTCTTAGGTCACCACATTCAGATATCGTGGTCTTAGGTCACCACGTTCACTTCCCCTTTCTCATAATATCCCATATGCCCCATATCATACATATCATGCATATCATGCTTTAATTCACATTCTCATCACTTTTCACATGTTAAAAATAACATATATTCATAATCCTAGTAGGAGTAGGAAACGTACCTGAGTACTTTGTACCATAACATGGTACCTTAGCCATATTCACATTCTTATACACATACTTATATTTAAACATTGCCATAAAACTTATTAAGAGATAGTGTGGGGTACACACCTGATTCGCTTTAGCAAGTTCACTCAAATCCCGAAAAGCTTGATCTAATGCCTTAGATCTTAAATCTCTACATTTGATCAATCACTTAATACTTAGTAAAGAGCCATTCGGCCATAAAACCAAATCCTAGTAGGATTAGTACACTTAAATCCTTACCTTGCTACCGATTGATGTCTAATCAAATGCCAAAAACTTTGTATCCTTCTTCCTTGAAATCGGCAATCACTAGATTACTTGAATAGATTAGTTTCAGCTTTTAAATATTATTGAAACACATCTATTTACTCAACTTGGCCTTGGCCGAATGCTATAGATACTTACCTTGTGGATTTTAAATCCCAAAACTCACCGAATAACTAGGGAACACGCGGCCTATGGTGTACCTTCGGGAAAAGAATTTCTCCTTCCTTCTAGTCGACACTTAGTAAATCTCGAAAGATCTTTTAGAGAAATCGACAGCTCCTATATCTTGTCAACACAAAGATTCGGCCTTGAGACTTGGAGAAGAGTCGGCTATGGTTACTTAGGTATTCGGCTAATAAAATAAAAGAAGAGTATTGGGGAAAGGGATATAGATTCAGCCAAGATCAAATAGAGAAGAGGGATGAAACACAAACGGCTTTTGCACAAGGGAAAAATGGCACCAATGGGAAAGGAGGTACTAAATTTCGGCAATAACCAAGATGAAAAAGAAAGGTTTTGAAAGGGGGAAATTTAGCACACACTAGCACTATATTTATACCGAAAATTCAAGCTCCTAGAGTCCAACAATTGGCCACCACTTCCCACTTATCAAATCCCAACTTAAACTCCTATTTATCTCTTAACAAATAAAATAATTAATCCAACACCTTATCTCTTATCTATCTATTAAACTATAATAAATAAAATAAAATCTCATTTAATCTAAATAAAACCATAATTATCCTATAATAAAATAAATAAATAAAACTACAATTATCCTACTCTTAGTGAATATTAATAGGATAAAATAAGCTTAATCTTCATCCAAATAGAAGTCCCATTTGTAGTATAACCTTCCCTTCCCCGCCTTGATGCAAAAGCAAAATAAAATCCCACCTACTATCGTCCACAAGGCTCGAACTCGAGCCTCACTATCGCAAGCTGCAATAACGCCCCAAGCCACTCGCCAAGGCCTTTTTTTGTGACATAAACTCGCCACAATTTCCTTTAAAGCCTCCTTTCCCTAGCTCCCCTTAACGCCAAAAGCAAAATAAAACACGCCTCCTGCGCCAACAAGACTCGAACTCAGACTGCACCAGGCTTATGGCGTCATTTCAGTTCTTAAGTGGCGCCTTGCACCACTTTACCAAGGCCTTTTTTATACCAAACACGCCTAAGATTTTTCCCTTAAGACCTCCCTGACCTTGCTCCCCTTTTAACACCAAAAATAAAAGCTCCCAAGTGCAATCTCTGCATCTCGAACCTCCTCCCCTTGGCACTCCATGTGACGCACCTTCCAAGTCCCAAGGTAGCGTCCCTTGCCACCTTGCCAATTGGTTTCTTTGTGTCATGAATCCAACAAAAATTTTCT
This sequence comes from Gossypium rotundifolium, assembly GCA_025506655.1. Taxonomy (NCBI): domain Eukaryota; kingdom Viridiplantae; phylum Streptophyta; class Magnoliopsida; order Malvales; family Malvaceae; genus Gossypium; species Gossypium rotundifolium. The sequence continues at coordinate 42,929,735 of CP106725.1, read as the reverse complement.
TAAGGCTTCCTTAGCCTAGCTTCCCTTTTAACTTAAAAACCAATAATTTTCCAAAGCTTTTTCTTCCATCCTAGAATTCTAAAAACTCTTAAAACACCTCCAAACACCATTAAAGCCTACTAACACCTGAGTTATGCTCCAAATGCATAACCCCTAATCTTGGATGTTACAACCCTAGTCTCAGGCATGAGGCCTCATAAACAGATTAAGAGAAGAGAGGACACAAAAATGGGTTCAGGTTTGGGTTGAGGCCCTAATTAAGTTTTCTGTTTGGGCACTATAGGGTTAAAAGGGCAGCATCTGTGTTTAAAACACCAAAGTGGGCTGGTGGCCCAATATTAAGGGACACTGTAAGGGAGCTAGAGGGTGGCGTCACTAGCAGTTGGAAGAGGCCCAAGTTTGGCCACAAGGAGCCCATGTCTTTGGGCCAATTTTGGTACTTAAAGGAGCAAGGAGGAATGGACAGCATTAAGGCTTATTTTTAGGAGGGATTTAATGATAATATTGTGTTGATAATAGAAGAAAGAGGTGGTGTTATCTAGGAGTCTTTTGAAGGTGTGAAGAGATTTAGATAAAGGAGAAAAGTTAGGAGCTATCTACTAAGAGCAGAGTTGGCCGAAATTCCATCACCTAGAGGAGTAAAGAAATCAGTTTCTAATACCATAGGGGGTGCCAAATTTTTCCTTTTTATTTGCTTAATTCTTAGTTATCAGGAAGGGCACTTTCAGTTTTTGTTAGGTAAGTGCCGAAATTTCTATAAATAATGGGGGATAGCTCATCAATTTTGGCATTTGAACCCTACTCTTTTCTTCATTCTTTGTGCCGAAAATCTGAAGGCCATCTTAGTTGTTTTTCTTTTCTCATCTTTTTTCTTCTAAAAGCCAAAAATCACCACCTCCCTCACCCTTTTCTTTTTTCTTTGAAACCTCCTTCTAGCTGAATCTTTTGATCCCCATTGTTATTTTTCTCCCATTCACTAAAAGCCGAAACTACGTTCTTGTTTGTTCTTGTAGCCAAAATTTCTAAGCCTTTCAATGATTTCTTTTTACTTTCTTTCTAAGCCAAAGCTGAAACACTTTACTCAGACCTTCTAAAAGTCGAAAGCGCATCAGTTCATCTTTTCTGAGATTTTCATAAAAGCTAAAACCCCTAGATCTCATCTCCTGTGTTTGCCGAAATCACTCTGGGGTGTCTACTTGTGCCGAAATCTAAAGGAAATTTTAGGTAAGTATTGATTCGATAGATCCCAAATCTTTTTCGGCTTTCCAAAGTCTCTAGCCGAATGGCTAATTAGAAGCTAATCTCTTTTTTCTCTCTTATTTACGGCATTCCGGGATTTGAAGAGGAGTCAATTGCTTAGATCTCTAAGTCAGGGTTCAGTAACACACGAATCATGTTACTTTCGGGATTTCAAGGTATGGAGATCTATTAATTTTAACGTGTAAATTTGGGTATTTATTAACCCTTGGCCGAATGTAGGGGAGGCCAAATCTTCGTGTTTTTCTGGTTTTTCTTGAACCAAGTTATAGACTGAGGATAGTAGACGCGATATCAGGTGTGTAACTTTTCACACCATTAGATTGTTTGTTAATATGTGTTAATAAATCTACTTATATTTTGTTAAATGCCGAAATTCAGGCATAACGTTTGAAACCCGAGGAGGGTAAAAGCGAATCACCAGGTTAGTGATTTCTGTCACTCTTCAGTGAATGTTCCTGTTAAGATGATGTGTTTTATAAGTATGCCGATTTCTGTGATTGCACGGGGTTGGGTTTGATGAGAGGGGAAGTGTTCTGTGTAGTGGCTTTTACCATGATTTGTTGTAGTGGCTTTTTCCATGATCTATTGTAGTGGCTATTGCCATGATCTGACGATGAGCAGCATGACTGCCATCGATGGTGTGTAGCGGTGTGGGCTGATTGTAGAAATCCCCAATGGTGTGAATGGCTGGTACGGGTAGCGTGTAGTGAATGGAAACCTAGGATTTGGGTTGGACTTGCATAAATTTTGTTATATATATATTAATCTGTTATTCTATTTTGTGGGGCTAAGGCCCAAATCTGATGGTGCACGAGGGTTCCACACTGAGCCTCGCGACTCAACATATTATTTAATCAGGGTTGTAACGGGGCTAAGGTTAAGGGTGTGGATACAGGCTGGATTAAAGGTTTAGAATCGAGACTGACTTGACAAATTGCCTAACTAGAAACACTGAACTAAATATGAATATTTACTTCGAATGCAAACTAATAATGCCACTATAGATAAATACTATATAATGACGAATATTTTCATTACTTAAAATTTTATAATACTTTAATACGAGCTTTTTCTTCAACAATTGGAGTTTAAATGCTCTAAGATCTTTTATTATACTACTAATATTGAGTATACTTGGTTTTTTTTAAGAACAAACTAAAATAAACATAATAGAAGGATCTTTGGTTATTGAAATAACCTAATTCGGTAATTGATCAAATCAATTCTCGATAGATGTGTAGTCAAAGGAATGTTGATAACAAATACAAAGGGATTTTGGGTTAATATTAGTGGGTGAGTCAATAAAAAGGTTGTTAGGATTCAATGGGGTTCACTAGGGGTTAATTTATATGGGTAGGCTTTTTTAGTGGAGTGAATGGGTTAAAACCTAGGTGCCTTTATCATCTCAGTGTATCAAATCAATAATGTGGTCTCGACTTGCATAAACGAGGCAAGTTCTAGAATAACAGTTCAAAGTTGACACACTCATAATCAATTAAAGTGAGCACGAAAAAGGGTATATGCTCTATAAGGCTCAAAATCTCACAAAAAATTATGGGTGTTTTGACATCAATCCTTATAAATTTTGAACTTCAAGGTGATAGTCAAATTAGGTTCAACAACCTATCAATTTTAATTTTTAGAAAGTAGACTTATCATGCTCAATTCTCTAGTATTCTTCAAATTTAATCATCAATGCACAATTAACTAAGACTTACTCTAAAACATATCGATAAAAATCATAAATCAATAGAAATTTCACCCTAATTAATAATATGAAAAAATTACTTAAGATCAAGACTAATTTCAGGGTTTTGAAAATTATGCAAAAAGTTAGGCACTATTACCCCCACACTTAAGATGTACATTGCCCTGAATGTACAAAGATTGTAACATCCTAAAAAGGGCCTATGCATTTTGGCCTAATTGTACAATAAGACATGTTTTATGTGTTTTGGAATAAATTTGGAATGATTTTGGAAACCTGAGGATGTATGGAAATGTTACGTCGAAAATAGGAAAGTGAACATTTTTGGAAACCTAAGTAAATTAGGAAAGTGAACATTTTGGAAACCAAGCCAAAATAGGAAACTAAACATTTTGGAAACCAAACCAAAATAGGAAACTAAACATTTTGGAAACCAAGCCAAAATAGGAAACTAAACATTTTGGAAACTTGGAAAATACAGAGCCGCGCGAAAATTTTTGGAAACTTAAAAATGACCCCGGAATGTCGAATTTAAGAGCCCAAAGGGGAACTTAGGGCCGAGTGACCCTAAAAATATAAAGTACATGAAATTTGACCCAATAACGGACTTGGAAATGTGGCCTGAAGATGCCACCTAAGGCCTTAGGAAATGGCCCAAATGCAAGATGTTTTTGGGCCTGAGTTTGAATCATCTAGGAAGCAAATAAAAGAAGTTTTATTTTGCTTCCATGAGTGGGGAGTTGGACGGCACAAGGGAATCTAAGAAGATGAGTTTTTATTCAAATAGAACTTTTGGCTAATTAGGAGATTTGATGGAATTTCATAGTTGATAAAATTAAAACTTATCACAAATGAAGAGTTGGTGGATTTAGGGACTCTAAGGCTAATAGTTTTGGCCAAAGAGAGAAAAGTAAAGAGCCATTCTCTTCTCTTCATCTTCTTGCCGAAATCTCCTAGTCAAAGTAACAACAATCTTTTCTTTTTTCTTTAGTTAATCCTCCTTGTCAAAACTCTCTCCCTCTTTTTCCTTTCTTTTTCTTTTCTTCTACTATCCCTCCACAAAAGCCAAAACTTTGAGATCCCAAATAGTGCCATAGCCGAATATTAAAAGAGATCATCCGGGATTCAAAAACGAGGTAAGTACATCAACATACATTCAACAAAAGGTCCCTTCCATAATTGAATAATAGTTCAAATCTAACAAGTGATTTTGGCGAATTAAAATAAAGATCAACTTGGATTTGAGAACTTCAAGGTAAGTAAGTCTATACATTCGGCCAAGGCCAAATCTTAGTCAATTAGATCAAATTGATCAAAAACTAACCTATTCAGAGATCTAGGTTTTGGCCGATTACAAGGAAAAAGGGAAGGTGAAGTTTTCGGGATTTAAAATCCATAAGGTAAGCACTTGAAAGTATTCGGCCAAGGTTTGTGTGATTACATAGATAAGATCTATAATTATTAAAAAGCCGAAAACTAATTTTTGTTGAGATTTAAGGTTGGCCAAATAGCAAGTGAAGGAAAACAAAGTTTCCGGGATTTGAATAGACATCAAATCGGCATCAAAGGTAAGCCTCTTTACAAATCCTACTAGGATTTGGATATTATAACCCAAAATAGAATTTATGCTAAGTAATACCCGAAAAACCAAATGTAGGAATTAAGGATCTAAACATTTGATCTTGCTTTCGAAATCTCAAGGAATCGCTAAACAAATCAGGTGTGTATTCCACACTAATCTTAATAGTTTTATGGTTTAAATATGTTATATATGTTAATGTGAAAGTGAAAGAAAGTGGCTAAAGTGCCATATTATGGTACAAAGTATTCAGGTACGTTTTCCTACTCCTACTAGGATTTCGAAAAAAATGTTATACAAGTGAAAAGTGATGTGAAAGTGAAATAAGAATATGTTATGCATGATATTTATTATTTGGGGCATTCGGGTCAATTGAAGAAGGGGAAGTGAATGTGATGACTTCGGTCTCACTAAGTGAATGTGATGACTTCGGTCTCACTAAGTGAATGTGATGACTTTGGTCTCACTAAGTGAATGTGATGACTTCGGTCTCACTAAGTGAATGTGATGACTTCGGTCTCACTAAGTGAATGTGATGACTTGTCTCACTAAGTGGTAACTTCTTACATTACGATTGGTGGTTATGCCACAATATTATCGATGGGCGATGAGCACGCCGATTGCAATGACGCCTTCGATGGAGTGTAGCGGAAGGAGGTTGACTTAGTAGTCCCCACTGTATAGGTTGGTACAGTGGAATGTAGCGGATAGCTTATAGGTTTGGGTTCGGGTTTGCATCATTATCATGAATTTTTTTTATATGCATATGATTTTTATGGTGTGCCTATTTCTATTATGTTTAGTGTTGGTTACACACTGAGTCTATCGACTCACCCGCTGTGGGAATATGTTTGGTGATTAGCAAGAATGGACCGGACTACAGAACTTGTGGTGGCCATGTTCGACTTGAAGTTCAATTTAATTTGAATATTTTTTTTTATTTTAAGTACTGTACAATTTATTATTTTGGGTTTCGTTTTATGTAATAAGGCCACCGTTTCGAATTTTTATTTCTACTATAATTACTATGTTATGAATTTAGGGCTTTATAAAGAGTAAGCCCACTTAATATGAAATAAGTTTAAATATTTTGTCACTTGAAGCAAATGGGTTTTTGTTATAAGAGTAAATTTGTTTTCAACTCAAGCCCAACCCACAACAAACTATCTTCCAAAACTCATAGTTTTCAAAGTATTCGAATGAATTTGAACCGGGTTACTTCGAAGAACATACCAGATCCAGTCCATTCTCGTGGGCCGGGTTTGGAGTGTTTCAATTTGGTATCGAGTCTTGCTCAAACTCTCCTACTGTGGCCTAAGGCCCAAAACGTTTTTAAAACAAGGCCAAATGAGTTTTATGAAAGTATTTTTACAAATGGATGTATAAAGACATGGCCCTAAGTCTCCAACCCATGATCCGCCGTAAGTACCCCTAACTCTATGTGTGATTCGTGATTTATATAAGGGTAGAAAAGGCATGGAACGTAGAATAGAATGATAGGAACTTGAACCCTAGGATTAGACTACTCAAACACAAGCACATAAGATTTAAGGCACTAAACCAACCTATGGCTAAGTCAATTGCTTAGGTATGGCAACCATGGAAAGCATGTCTAGGAGTGGATCTGAAGAGCTTGGTATTTAAGCAGTCCTAGTGACTCACCTCCTCTTCACAGAATCCTACAGTGCGTAGCTTCTGGTTCACCCTAACCTGAGGACTTAGTGGGTGTGGCAACCTCAGACGCATGTCTAGGAATGGTTTTAGTGGGAGCTTGGTACTTAAGCAATCCGCGACTCACCTCCTCTCCACTCGAATCCTGCACAGTGCGTAGCTTTGGTTCACCCCGACCAAGAAGGCTCAACATAGGCTAAACTCAATAACTAAAACCCGAAAGGAACTAGCCATTTTTTTAATACTTAATATTAAAATTCTTAAATCACTCTCTTTCTCTTATCCTTAATTCACGAAAACTATTTCAGACACAATTATTTTCAAAAATTTTGATCCATAAAATTACAAAATGCCTTTAGTGGTAAAATTACCAAAGTGCCCTTGGTTTATAAAATGATTCAACTACTCAACAAATTTTACCAAAATTTTATTATTTTATAAACATTCAAAAGCCCTAACTTGTAAAATATCAAAATACCTCGATTTTGGAAAAATTACAAAATTGCCCCTGACTTACAAAATTACCAAAATACCCCTGAGGTCAAAATTATCGAAATAACCCCAGATTTAAATTTTTTTTTCCAAATTACCCTAGACTTCAAAATTTTCAAAATAATTTTTGACAAAAACACCAAGGAATGTTTTTCTTCTGAAAAATTACGAAAATGCCCTCAGAGGATAAAATTACGAAAATACCCCTAGAGGAAAACAACAACAACAACAAAAACTACAACGCTTTCCGAATGAACAAAAGTTCATACTTGTTTGATGGATGAATGAATGAATGGAAAAGATCTGTGTTTGTATGAATACTGAAAGAACCACTCTTAAATCCTTTCCATAAAACTCCTTCACGATAAATAAGTGGAACAAAGACTAATCCATAAAATTTCTTAATCGATCCCGATGCTAGAAAATGAGTTCTAGAGGACGCGATCATCAAGGACGCAGAGAGGAAGAATAAGCGTGTCGAACCCGTTAGATCAGTCAAGGTTCGACAATGAGTTACCATCGCCACCACCACCCCACCGTTAACGCCGAGTAGCTTGAGCTCGACGGGAAGAGGTCATGTCGCAGCTATGTTGCAGTATTGGAAATGGTGGTGGCGCGGTGGAAATTCGGAGCTCAAATCAGATGCGAGCGACTCGAGCCAACGGGTCGAGGTGTTTCGTGGAGTGTCCGGTGTGGCACCCAAGATCACCGAGTATTGGTTGGAAGCAATCGAAGCGTATTATGGATGAACTTGACCGACCCTTAAGGAGAAGTTGAAAGGGATGGTAGCCTCATTACGTGATGAAGCATACCAATGGTGGCTAACTGTTCAGGATGGTGCCACAGCGGAGGATCCGACGGGAGTATGCTAAGGAGGCATATCGTAAGAAGTATGTCGGACTCGATATATTGATGAGCAATGAAAGCTTTTCTAGGACTAGTTCGGGAACAAAACAAGAGCGACATATGAGGCTAAATTTACGAGGTTGCCGATATGCTCGAGGAGTAGTCGCGATCAACATGAACGCCGTGTCCGCTTTGAGGACGGATTAAGGGATGACCTAAGGTTATTGATAGCTCCACATCGAGCGGGAGTTCTCCACGTTGGTTGAAAAGGCTAAGGTAGTCAAGGAATCAAGGACTCGACTAAGCGTAACTCGACAGAATAGACCCAAGAGGGGTTATGGATCGTCAGAAATGTGCGTAAAAGACCCGAATCGAGGGGTCGAGGGTCGCAAGTTGATACCGAGGCGATCGCCCTTGTGAGTATTGTGGAAAGAAGCACTCGGTGAGTGTTGGAAAAGATAGGAGCATGTCTTAAATGTGGGTCTAAGGACCATATGCTCAAGGATTGTCCAAAGATATCGATGATAGACAACCAAAGAACTCGTAATGTTAATCAGCCGGTAGGGAGAACAAATTTCAACGAGGTCGAGGTTCGAATATCAGAGGTAATAGTGCTGGTAGAGGACGTGGCAGAGGTGCCACCAATACTGAGGCAAGATAGTCGGGTTTGGTTTATGCGATTCACCGTAGGGAGGATGAAGATACGCCAGACGTCATAACCGGTACGTTCCTCATTCATAGTAAACCCTATTATGCTTTAATTGATGTGGGCTCGACCCATTCTTATGTTGCCTGTAGTGTAGTTGAGACACTAGGCCTAGAGTCTAAACTTTCTGATAAAGAGATGACGGTGGTAAGCCCACTAGGCCAAACTATAGTAGTAAATAAGATCTTTCGGAATATACCCCTAGAAATTGTGGAGTGAGCTTTGGTGACCTAATGGAATTACCTTCGGGAATTTGACCTTATACTTGGTATGGATTGGTTAGTAGAACATCGAGCCGTGTTGGATTGTGCGGCTAAACAAATGGAACTAAGGACCCCTGAGGATGAGGTGGTCATTATGATAGGAGAGAGAAGGAACTATTTGACTAATGTAGTTTCGATGCTTAAGGCTGAAAGGATGGTACGTAAAGGGTACGAGGCATTCTTAGCCTTTGTAAGTGCATTGGATGGAAATCAGGAAGGTGTCGAAGGAGTCAGAACGGTAAGGGACTTCGAGGATGTGTTTCCAGAGGAATTACCAGGAATACCCCCAGATAGAGAAGTTGAATTTGGAATAGACCCACTACCAGGAACAGCGCCTGTGTCAATTGCTCTATACCGAATGGCGCCAAAGGAATTAGTGGAGCTTAAGGCTCAAATCCAGAATTATTGGATCGTGGGTTTATTCGCCCAAGTGTCTCCGTGGGAGCACCAAATCTTGTTTGTGAAGAAGAAGGACGGAACTATGCGTATGTGTATAGACTATCGTCAATTGAATAAGTCGACCATCAAGAACAAGTATCCCTTGCCAAGGATCGATGACTTGTTCGATCACCGGAAAGAGCCACATGTTTTCAAGATCAATTTACGATCGGGATACCATCGATTGAAGGTGAAGGAGGCGATATCCATAAGACCGGACAAGATATGGTCACTTTGAGTTTGTAGTAATGCCGCTTGGGTTGACGAACGCTCCACCACGTTCATGGATATGATGAACCGAGTGTTCCAACCTTACTTAGATAGGTTTGTTGTGGTATTCATCGATGATATCTTGGTATATTCTAAGTCTGAAGAGGAGCATGATGAGCATCTCCGGATTGTGTTACAAGTATCAAGGGAAAAGAAGCTTTATGCCAAATTCAGCAAGTGTGAATTTTGGCTTAGAGAAGTTGCTTTCTTAGGACACGTGGTGTCTGCCGAGGGAATAAGGGTGGATCCTAAGAAAATCAAAGCGTGTTGGATTGGAAACCACCTAAGTCAGTGGCAGAGATTCGTAGTTTCTTAGGGTTGGCAGGCTATTACCGAAGGTTCGTGGAAGGATTCTCGTCGATAGTCGTGCCATTAACAAAATTGTTGAGGAAGGAAGTACCCTTTGTGTGGACAGATAAGCAACAGGAGAGTTTTGAAAAAACTTAAAAAGGTATTAATGGAAGCTCCGGTGTTGATTCAACCTGAGGCAGAAAAAGATTTTGTGGTATACTGTGACGCTTCACATACGGGGTTAGGATGTGTTCTTATGCAAGATGGAAAGGTAGTCGCTATGCGTCCCGGCGCTTAAGGCTACATGAGGTGAACTACCCAACCCATGACTTGGAATTGGCGGCGATGGTTTTCGCTCTCAAGGTGTGGAGGCATTATCAGATAGAGAAAGGTCAGTGATCTACACAGACCACAAGAGTCTCAAGTACCTATTGACTCAAAAGGAGTTAAACTTGAGGCAACGAAGGTGGGTGGAATTACTGAAAGACTATGACTGTTCGATAGAATATCATCCGGGCAAGGCAAATGTAGTAGCTGATGCCTTAAGTAGGAAGGTTGTGACGGACCTAAGAGCAATGTTCGCCCATTTAAGCTTATTTGAGGATGGAAGTTTGTTGGCCGAGTTACAAGTCAAGCCAACATGGTTGAAGGAAGTGAAAGAGGGACAGTTGGTTGATGAAGATTTAAATGTTAAGCTACAAAAAGCACAGAACGGAGAGTTGGAGGATTATGAGATTAATGATGAAGGAGTATTGTGCTACAAAAAGAAAGTCTGTATGCCAAGAGACAAGGAGTTAAGACAGAAGATCCTTCGAGAAGCGCATAGTAACCCTTATGCTATGCATCCCAGAGGTATTAAGCTGTACAGAGATTTAAGAGAATAATTTTGGTGGCCAGATCTTAAACGAGAAGTTACAGAATTTGTGGGAAGATGTCGGACATGTCAGCAAGTTAAAGCTGAACACCAAGTTCCTTCGGGATTGCTTCAGCCAATCCAGATTTCGCAGTGGAAGTGGGAAAGGATTACCATGGACTTCGTTAGTGGGCTTCCCCTTACGCCTACTAAGAAGGACTCAGTATGGGTTATAGTAGACCGTTTGACTAAGTCCGCACATTTCATCCCAGTAAGAATGGACTATCCCCTTCAAAAGCTAGCCAAGCTATATGTGGTAGAAATTGTGAGGTTACATGGAGTACCGATGTCGATCATCTCTGATAGAGACCCAAGGTTTATGTCTCGATTTTGGAAGGCACTCCATCAAGCTTTAGGCACTAAGCTAGACTTCACTACGGCTTTTCATCCACAATCGATCAGACGATCGAGCAGGTTATACAAGTGTTGGAGGATATGTTGAGAGGCTATGTAATGGATTTCCGAGGAAGTTGGGGAGATTACTTGCCTTTAGCTGAATTCGCCTACAACAACAGCTATCAAGCTAGCATTCGGATGGCACCATATGAAGCATTGTATGGAAGGAAGTGTAGAACACCTACTTGTTGGACTGAGTTAGGAGAACATCGAGTTTTGGGACCAAAGATAGTGGCAGAGACAGAAGAGAAGGTTGAAATAATTCGAACACGATTTAAAGAAGCCTCGGATAGACAGAAGTCTTATGCCGACCTCAAGCGGAAGGAAATAGAGTTTGAAGTAGGAGACCAAGTGTTTCTAAAAGTCTCACCATGGAAGAAAGTGATGAGGTTTGGTCAGAAAAGGAAATTAAGCCCAGATTTATCGGGCCCTATCTGCATCTTGAAGCGAGTGGGACCAAAGGCATACCAAATAGAGTTGCCACCGAGTTGCAACAAATGCATGACGTGTTCCATGTGTCCATGCTACGTCGTTCTGATCGGATCCCTCTCACATAGTACCAGTAGAAGAAGTGGAGCTAAGGCCAGACTTAACCTACGAGGAAGAGCCGATTTAGATTCTGGAACGTGACGTGAAAGTACTACGGAGGAAGTCAGTTCCTCTAGTCAAAGTATTGTGGCGCAATCATGGATCGGAGGAAGCTTCGTGGGAGCCAGAAGAGGCAATGAGACAACAATACCCTCAATTTTTAGTTAGAAAATTTCGAGGACGAAATTATTTTAAGGGGTAGAAGCGTAACATCCTAAAAGGGCCTATGCATTTTGGCCTAATTGTACAATAAGACATGTTTTATGTGTTTTGGAATAAATTTGGAATGATTTTGAAACACGAGGATGTATGGAAATGTTACGTCGAAAATAGGAAAGTGAACATTTTGGAAACCTAAGTAAATTAGGAAAGTGAACATTTTGGAAACCAAGCCAAAATAGGAAACTAAACATTTTGGAAACCAAACCAAAATCTAAACTAAACATTTTGGAAACCAAACAAAATAGGAAACTAAACATTTTGGAAACCAAGCCAAAATAGGAAACTAAACATTTTGGAAACTTGGAAAATACTGAGTCAGCAGCGAATTTTTGGAAACTTAAAATGACCCTGAATGTCAAATTTAAGAGCCCAAGGGGAACTTAGGGCGAGTGACCCTAAAAATATAAAGTACATGAAATTTGACCCAATAACGGACTTGGAAATGTGGCTCAAGATGCCACCTAAGGCCTTCTGAAATGGCCCAAATGCAAGAGGTTTTGGGCCTCTAGTTTGAATCATCTAGGAATCAAATAAAAGAAGTTTTATTTTGCTTCCATGAATGGGGAGTTGGACGGCACAAGGGAATCTAAGAAGAGGAGTTTTTATTCAAATAGAACTTTTGGCTAATTAGGAGATTTGATGGAATTTCATAGTTGATAAAATTAAAACTTATCACAAATGAAGAGTTGGTGGATTTAGGGACTCTAAGGCTAATAGTTTCGGCCAAAGAGAGAAAAGTAAAGAGCCATTCTCTTCTCTTCATCTTCTTGCCGAAATCTCCTAGTCAAAGTAACAACAATCTTTTCTCTTTTCTTTAGCCGAATCCTCCTTGTCAAAACTCTCTCCATCTCTTTTCCTTTCTTTTTCTTTTCTTCTACTATCCCTCCACAAAAGCCAAAACTTCGAGATCCCAAATAGTGCCATAGCCGAATATTAAAAGAGATCATCCGGGATTCGAAAATGAGGTAAGTACATCAACATACATTCGGCAAAAAGGTCCCTTCCATAATTGAATAATAGTTCAAATCTAACAAGTGATTTCGGCAGGAATTAAAAATAAAGATCAACTTCGGGATTTGAGAACTTCAAGGTAAGTAAGTCTATACATTCGGCCAAGGCCAAATCTTAGTCAATTAGATCAAATTGATCAAAAACTAACCTATTCAGAGATCTAGGTTTTGGCCGATTACAAGGAAAAAGGGAAGGTGAAGTTTTCGGGATTTAAAATCCATAAGGTAAGCACTTGAAAGTATTCGACCAAGGTTTGTGTGATTACATAGATAAGATCTATAATTATTAAAAAGCCGAAAACTAATTTGTGTTGAGATTTAAGGTTGGCCGAATAGCAAGTGAAGGAAAACAAAGTTTTCGGGATTTGAATAGACATCAAATCGGCATCAAAGGTAAGCCTCTTTACAAATCCTACTAGGATTTGGATATTATAACCCAAAATAGAATTTATGTTAAGTAATACCTGATAAACCAAATGTAGGAATTAAGGATCTAAACATTAGATCTTGCTTTCGGAATCTCAAGGAATCGCTAAACAAATCAGGTGTGTATTCCACACTAATCTTAATAGTTTTATGGTTTAAATATGTTATATATGTTAATGTGAAAGTGAAAGAAAGTGGCTAAAGTGCCATATTATGGTACAAAGTATTCGATACGCTTTCCTACTCCTACTAGGATTTCAAAAAATGTTATACAAGTGAAAAGTGATGTGAAAGTGAAATAAGAATATGTTATGCATGATATTTATTATTTGGGACATTCGGTCAATTGAAGAAGGGAAGTGAATGTGATGACTTGGTCTCACTAAGTGAATGTGATGACTTCGTCTCACTAAGTGAATGTGATGATTTCGGTCTCACTAAGTGAATGTGATGACTTCGGTCTCACTAAGTGAATGTGATGACTTGGTCTCACTAAGTGAATGTGATGACTTGGTCTCACTAAGTGGTAACTTTGGTTACATTACAAAGGTGGTTATGCCACAATATTATCACATGGGCGATGAGCACGCCGATTATGCAATGAACGCCTTTGATGGAGTGTAGCGAAAAGAGGGTTGACTTAGTAGTCCCCACTGCGTCATGTTGGTACGGGTGGAGTGTAGCGGATGGCTTATAGGTTTGGGTTCGGGTTTGCATCATTATCATGAATTTTTTTTATATGCATATGATTTTTTGGTGTGCCTATTTCTATTATGTTTAGTGTTGGTTACACACCGAGTCTATCGACTCACCCGCTGTGGGAATATGTTTGTGTGATGAGCAAGAATGGACCGACGGCAGAACTTGTGGTGGCCATGTTCGACTTAAAGTTCAATTTAATTTGAATATTTTTTATTTTAAGTCTTGTATAATTTATTATTTTGGGTTTCGCTTATGTAATAAGGCCACCGTGATGAATTTTTATTTCTGCTATAATTACTATGTTATGAATTTAGGGCTTTATAAAGAGTAAGCCCACTTAATATGAAATAAGTTTAAATATTTTGTCACTTGAAGCAAATGGGTTTTTGTTAGAAGAGTAAATTTGTTTTCAACTCAAGCCCAACCCACAACAAACTATCTTCCAAAACTCATAGTTTTCAAAGTATTCGAATGAATTTGAACCGGGTTACTTCGAGGAACATACCAGATCCAGTCCATTCTCGTGGGCCGGGTTTGGGGTGTTTCAAAGATAGATAATGATAATTAGGTGCCAAATCAAAAAGATAAGTGAGGAAAGTAATACTCCCTGAAATCTGGATGATCCCTGGTGTCTTTAGTGGCAGTGATGGTGTTTTCTATGGGCCTGGTGGAGTGGCTATCGGAAAGCAATTTACTAGATGAAGAAATTGGGTAGCTAATGGACTAAGGAGTCCTTATTGTTGGATGGTTTGCGAGGTGGACGTGACCCCGAAGGCTGTGGTGCGTGATTCCCAAATAGCCTTTAGAACCCTTGGCGTGTCAATTAAGTGAAGCTACTGGCATGAACTCATGTTGAGGTCTCCTCTGAGGAGATGATGCTGACCTTCTTACGTTTCTTTGGCATGATCTTTGTGTTGCTCAAGAGTCATGGACCTTTTCTATGAACAGAGAGAAAAATTTGCCAGAAAGAAAAGGGAGAAGAAAGATGGGGGAAAGGGGAAGGCTGTGGGGATTTAAATAAAATTTTTAAATCTTGTATGTTCCCATGCCGTGTGTCAAGGGTGTGTCGAATCACAAGGCCGTGTTGTGGAGTGTGTTGTTCTTCCACGCCCGTTTTTTGATGGGCATCCTCGTTTCTAAAAAGCCAGTATAGGAGCACAGGTGGAATGCACGAACGTGGTCTGCCCGTGCTCAATAAGTCAGTATCTTAGCACGATTGTGAGGCACAATCATTCTGTTTTTGTCAGTGCCCGTGCTGTGGGTGGTTGGATCCGTGACGTTAGGGGGGTGGTTGGACTGACTTGCACGGTTCTACTCTATCAGTGTGATGGTTCCAGTGGTCCACACGGCCACAGGCACGGCCGTGTGTAAGGCCGTGTGGCCTGGAAACCTGTATCTTTATTTTAAATGTGGAAAGAGAATAGAGAAGAAAAGAAAAGAAAAAATAATTTTTTTAAAAAAATAAAAAGTGTTAGTGCTCGGGTTACCTCACGAGAAGCGCTCGTTTATAGTCTTAAGCTAGACTGTCCTAGACCTTGAGGATTTTAGGGAGGTTTAAAGGTTTGGCTATTTTTCCTTTTACTGACAGTTTTATTTTCGTGACAAAGTTTAGGTCGAGAAGCATTTACCTCGAAATTGCTGAACATTGGATTGCTTACCTCGACTATTTCGTGTGGGAAAACATCGTGTACCTGAAGGAGTATTTCTTCCTTTTTCTTCAGTTCTGTTGAACTCATGTAAGGATCGGCTTTGTCTAACAGCACCTGGTCTCCTATTTTAAAGTGATTTGATGTCCCTATGAGCTCTTCTGGTGGTTCCTTAGGTTTTACTTCGTGTGGATCCAGCTTTTTCTTTGGTGTGTATCTTCTGCTCTTCTAATTTGTCGGTCTTCCAATTTTGTTTCTGGTGTGATCCTTCTGTGACTACTTGAGGACTATGAGTTGGCTCAGGTTTGATGCTTTTTGATGTTTCCTGCGATGAAGTTTGAATAATTTGATTATCTATTGAAACGACTTTCTTACCTTCAACTTCTATTGTTTTGACTGAGTCGAGAGCTTGAAGATTGACCGATTCATCTCCTAGGAATTCTAACGGTTTTATCAGCTAGTTGAATACTCATCCTAGTTTGTTTGGGCTTCCCTAGACCTAGTCGTTTAAACAGTGCATAAGGCATGACATTTATACTTCCCCCTAAATCGACTAACGCATTATCAATAGTTAAACTACCAATTAAACATAGAATCATAAAACTCCCAAGATCTTTTAGTTTCTGTGGTAGTTTATTCTGTAGCATTGCTAAGCATGTTGCGTTAAGTTCTACGTGGTGCTCTTCATCTATTTTGCATTTATTTGTCAAGAGCTGTCTTAAAATCTCCTTGAGTCAGGCATCTAAAAAAGAGCTTCAAGAAGAGATAAGTTAATATGTAATTTCTTTAAAAGTTTTAGAAACTTACTGAATTGTTCCTCTAAATCATCTTTTTCAATGCTTTAGCATAAGGTATGCGAGGTTGGTATTCTTTGAATACCGATTTTTTCCTATCTTGTGCTACCTCTGTTTTACC
Source organism: Gossypium rotundifolium (assembly GCA_025506655.1). Lineage (NCBI taxonomy): Eukaryota > Viridiplantae > Streptophyta > Magnoliopsida > Malvales > Malvaceae > Gossypium > Gossypium rotundifolium. The sequence continues at coordinate 42,913,393 of CP106725.1, read as the reverse complement.
TTTTTCTTCCTTAGTTTCTTTTATTGAGGTGGGCTCGTCTACTTTTGTATCCTCTTGAGCTGGGATGGCTTGGATTTGCTCTTTTGGGTTTATTTCTGTGTTGCTTGGTAGACGTCCTTGATGATGTTCTGAAATCACCTTTGTGAGATGTCCCATGGACCTAGTAAGTTCTCCAAGTTGATGCTCGTTTCATTTGATCAATTTTTGTTGTTCATCACGTATTGTTTCAGTCTTTTGGAGACGAGAATTTATAGCTGCCATGAATTTTGTCAACATCTCTACAAGGGTTGATTTCTTTTCTTGTGGATAGGGCTGGTTTTGGTCATTTGGAGTAGGTTGCTACCTTTGATTTCCTTGATTTGCTTGTCCTCCCCACGAAAAATTTGGGTGGTTCCTCTAACCTGCATTATAAGTGTTACTATAAGGGTTATTATTAGATCAGAAATTGTTACCTCTATAGTTGGTCTGCTCGTTTTCTGCTCCTGGTTGGTAGGGTCTCAGAATTCACCACATTCCCACTTGCTTTGCATTGCATGACTGGATGTACCAGTGAAGAACATAAATTATCAAGCTTTTTATTCATTAACTCCACCTGTGTTGACAGCATTGTCACTACGTCTATGTTAAAAACTTCGGCTGATTTTAGCGGTTTAGTTCTTGTAATTTGCCATTGATAGGTGTTCAACGACATCTCCTCAATAAAATTGTAAGCTGCTTCAGGAGTTTTATTATTCAATGTTCCTCCGGCTGATGAATCGATCATTTGCCTAGTTGGAGAATTTACAACATTGTAGAAAGTTTGGACTTGAAGCCACAAAGGTAATCCGTGGAGTGGGCATCTTCTTAGGAGATCCTTGTATCTTTCCCATGCATCATATAATGATTCTGCATCATTATGCACAAAAGAAGATATGTCATTCTTAAATTTAGCCGTTTTGGCTGGTGGAAAATATTTTAAAAGAAATTTTTCAGTCATTTGATCCCATGTGGTGATTGACCCTCGTGGCAACGAGTTCAACCACTGCTTTGCTTTATTCCTTAATGAAAAAGGAAATAACCGAAGACGTATGGCATCGTTAGAAATACCATTTATTTTGAAGGTATCACAGAATTCTAAAAAAGTAGATATATGAGTGTTTGGATCCTCATCCTGCAAACCATCAAATTGGACAAATTGTTGAATCATTTGTATTGTGTTATGCTTTAATTCAAAATTATTAGCAGCTATAGCAGGCCTATCAGTACTAGATTCTGCTCCTGTCAAATTAAGTTTGGCATAATCATATATAGTACGCGGAGCATTCTATTTTTGCACATTTGGTGGGTTGTTCTCATCCATCCCTTCAGTAGGATTGGATCTTTGCCGTTCTTCTCTTTGATAGTCTAGGGCTCGTCTAATTTCTCTGTAATTTCTTCGAGCGGTAGCTTTAATGTCACTCTCGTATTCTAATGGTCTTCTCGGATTCCTTCTAGTCATAAACTAGAAGTACCTGCTATGAAAAGAAAGAAAGAAATTTAGAAAAACAAAAATATATGTATAAAAATAAGAGAAATTTAAAAATAAAGATAATGGTTAAAATAATAGAAATAGAGCTTTCTTAATATTTTAGGAGTCCCCGGCAACAGCGCTAAAAACTTGATCGTGTCAAACAGTCGAGTTTTAAAATTTATAAAAAGAATGATCGAACTTGTAGACTAGCTATGACAACGATAGAGGCAAGTGCACCTATCGAACAGTAGTATAGTTTAGGCAAGAATATCTTATTGAACCCAAGGAAACCTAAAAGTACTACTACTCACTTTCTTTCTATTATTTAGCTTGAAATATGGAGTGATTGGTTTATGAAACTAATGAAAAACTAAACTAGATACAAAGACAAAAGAATGAATTGGAGGAAGACTTTAGGAAAACTCAATTGATGAAGATGATACCCTCAAGAAGAATCCACCTATGACTTCACTTATTATTTATTCCCCAAACCATAACGTCTAACCTTAGGTTAATTAGTGGAACTCTATTTCTCTTATAATAACCCCCTAAGGAAGCAGTAAATCGATCAATGGATTCCCATATTAGGTTTCACCCTAATCTGACAAAATATCGTAACCCTATCTCTAGGTGCCCGATCAACTCTTCTCAATTATACTTGATCTACTCTTAGGTAGGGTCTATTCATCCTTCACCTAAGCACATCAGATTAAATTAAGCAACATAATTAAGAACAAACCAAGTACTTATCATATAATTTAGAAATCAAATAACAAAATCCATCATAGGTTTCATCCCCTTTAGGTATCTGAGGGGTTTAGTGCATAACTAAATACGAAAACATCTCAAGAGTAAAGAATAAACAAAACATAAGAAATCCCTAAAACCCCCTGAAGGAATTAAAGGAGAGATCTTCCGTCCTAAATGGAGTTCTAGCTTCTTGAGATAAATCAACTGGCTATCTTCAAGTGATTCTCTAAAAGATGAACGCTTCGGCAAAAGCCTCCGCCAAAAAGCTCCCCTTTAATGTTTGCCTTGGGTTGTTTATATGGGCTTTGGGATGCTATACTTGGCTCCTAAGTATCTTCTTCAAGCAGAATTACTGTTAGGGTGTTGGAGTAGAATTAGGAGCATGTTTCTTTGGCTTCAAACATCCAAATCCAAGTGAAATTGCTCTCTCTCGCGGTAGGGGCACGGCCATGACACACGCCCATGTAACTCGTGGTTGGGCCGTGTCTAGATTCTATCATTTTGGGCACGGCCGTGTGAGTCAGGATTCAGGCTGTGCTTCAGGTCTGTCGATTTGGGCACGGCCATGTAGATCACCAGGCACGTCCATGTGATGGATGGATGTTGCACAGCCGTGTGTTACGTAGTTTAGGCCGTGCTCTAGGTAATTGGCAAGGCACGGTCGTGTGGGCTTTGGGCCGAGCCGTGTTGATTGCTTGCTAAGGCCCAATTACTCCGTTTTAAGCCCATTTTGTGTTCATTTTATCCTTGGATGCTTTCCTGAGAATAAACGTGAAAAGAATGGATTAAAAGCACCTTTTTACAAAAATCAAGGGCTAAATCATCCAAAAGCCTATTAAATATGGGGTTAAAATATGTTACTTTTACGGTTTATCAGTCAACAAGTAAAGGTCAACATCAAGTACCTTCAAGTTTACTTCAGCTTATTATGGTTCCTGAGTGGAAGTGGGGCCGTATTACTATGGATTTCGTGATGGGTTTATCGTTGACTCCCAAGAAGAAAGATGCAGTATGGGTAGTAGTCGATAGATTCACTAAGTCAGCCCACTTTATACCAGTACGAGTCGACTACTCACTCGATAAATTGGCAGACTTGTACATGTCTGAGATAGCAAGACTTCATGGTATACCTTTTTTAATCATTTCAAATAGAGATCCGAGATTTATGTCACGGTTTTGGAAAAAGCTGCAAGAAGCTTTGGGCAAAAAATTGAGTTTCAGTACTGCCTTTCATCCCCAAACTGATGGGAAGTCAGAAAGAACAGTTTAGATACTAGAAGACATGATTAGATGTTGTGTTTTAGAATTCCACTGTAGTTGGGAGAAATACTTACCATTGGTGGAATTCGCCTACAATAACAGTGTAACATCCCAAACCCGGTCAATATACCATAACCGGATCTAGCATGCCACGGAGTGATAACCCATTTAAAATCGAAAGCTTGTCGAATAATTTTCTTAGGAAACCCTTTTGTAGTATGAAAGGTTTAGAAATCCTTGTTTGAAAATCCACTTATTGTTGCAAGTTTTAGAAAACACACAAATTATCTTCTTTTAAGTGATGTTACCCGATGGCAACGTTTTAAAACCCGAAGGAGTTATAGTTTTGAAAATATTGCTTTTTACCGGTTAATTTAACCAGTCCATATAGTATAATATAATCAAAATAAAAACAAATAATAAAAACCCAAAATAATACTCAGCGACCTTATTACAAAACCAAAACCAAATTTAAAGAAAATTAATAAAACCAAAATAGTACTTTAAAGTCAAAAGTCGAATCAAGCATGCATGGCCGCCTCGAGTCCTCCCCGGCTCCATATCCGTAATCTACGCCTCATTTGCAAAATATAAGGGAAGGGGTGAGTCACCAAGACTCAGTGTATAAATCCCCAACCCGTTAGTGCAAACACTTACACAAATTATCAGTAAAAACATGCAAATCATGCAACCCATAACCTAACCATCCAATCTCCTTTAACTACCCCGTGGTCAAAACCACCGTGGTCAAAACCACCGTGACCGTAGTCACAAATATATCGGTGTGGTCAAAACCACTGATGACCGAAGTCACAAATCAAGTGATGGGGCCAACCCATCTTGTGGTCAAAACCACTGATGACAACCCATAATTAACATGTGGGGCCAACCCACTGTGGTACCAAACCACGGGGACGAGTCCCAATATTCATATGTGGTCAAAACCACCGGTGGTCAAAACCACTGGGACTTAGTCACAAAATATAATGACAAGACGGGGCCAACCCATCGTGTGGACAAAACCACTGGTGACAGTCCAAAATAAATCATCCCCCTCCTCTCATCAAACCCACCATCATGTCCATATCAACCGTGGCATAAAACATATGATGATGCAAATAATGTATAGCATAGCATATAACAATAACATGATGATGTATATCAAAAATCACACGACAGGGGACTTACCCAGAATTCAAGCTCATACCTACAAGGCATATTCACCGATTTCATTGGCTATAACAGAAACATAATAGACATATTATACTAATAAAGTGTGTAAGCGTTACACACCTATTAGTAACGAAATCACTAAATCCCGAGGACCCGATCTACTGCACTAGATCCCTTTTGTCCCTACATTTGGCCAAACCAAAATCAGTAATAAGGCCATTTGGCCAAGCTAACAAAACCCGAAGGGTTAATGCATGGAACCCCAATCCTTACCTTAACACTCCTCAAATACTAGCCACAACTCAAGGTATGCGAAACTGATCTCCCCCTACAATCGGCCAACATCAACACTAAATCTCAATAGCCTTCGTCTTTTCAAAAGAATAATTGACAGAATAGATTGACATGAACCCTTACCACAGACTAAAAGAAATCGGTTGGCAGAGAATAAACAACCCCGATCTACTGCTTCAAATCCCGAAGAACCTAGGAGATATCGGTTTTCATAGATGATTAGGAATCATGTCCACAATTGCTGAAATTTAGCTTTTGTCCCCATGTGAGTTGACAGAGAAAAGAGAAAGGAAATAACAGAGATTCGGCCAAGAACACTTAACCTCTTCAAAACCGATTAGAGAAGAACCCAAAAAAGATCTACTCTTGGTTGATATTCGGCCAAAATAACACTAGAAGAAAGAAGGGAAATTCGACAAAGAGTTGAGTGATGAAGGGAGATTCAGCTATGGTTGATAGAAGACAAACAAATGGGGTTCGGCTAAAGTGAAAAGAAGAGAATGGAAAAGAAAATATGGAATGGGAGAGGGAAGATTCGGCAAGGGAAGAGGATAAAGATTTCGGCACAAGCGTTTGAGAAAAATAAAAGATGAAGTGGACTAAGATGGTTTCGACTTTGAGCAATAATGAAAAGAAGAAAAAGAGAGAGAGAGATGGGGGAGAAGAAGATTCAGCCAAGCACTTTGAGAAGGAGAAAAGAAATAAAATAAAATTAAAGATCTTAGAGGGACATTCGGCTACACCAAAGGCTCCCCAAACCCGATAGCCCCCATTGCCCACAGTCCACCATTCAACCAACTCTCCCCAAATGAGTTTGATAAGATTCAAGCTCCTAAATTTCCTCACCTTCATCTATCCAATTCAAATCTGATGATCACATCCTCATCCATTCAAGAGAGTCCCTCCTGAGCACTCCTCCTCCTTGCTTGTGGCGTCAAAATATTAAGCAGAAAGTGAGATTTCTGCTACTCGAACCACGGTCCTCCTCACCCCTTTGTGGCGTTACCTCCCCTGTGACTTGAGTGGTGCCTCGTTGCCACTTTACCAAGGCACTTCTTGTGTCTAAAACTCCCAATAATTCCTTTTATCCCCTAACTCTCCTAGCTCCCTCTCACTAAGTACAAAAACAAAAATGTTTGACCATGACTCAGGCCTAACCTGAGGTCATGCTTAGACCCCAAATTATGCTAAACTAGCACAGCAGAGAGATCAACACATGCAACACATGGAAAAAATGTTGTAACATCCTAAATTAGGGGTTGTTTGTAATTTAATTATTTTCTCATGTGTGTGCTTGAAGAAGTGAATCCTATGATTGCTAGGCATGTCTAGGGTCTAGAAATAACCCCGGGCTAGGTCTGACTTAGGATTAAAAACTTCTTTTTAGCACTTGAGAAGAAAAAGCTAAGTGAGAAGGCTTCAAAAATTATTGGTGCGAAACATGACACAAGGAAGCAGCTGGTAGAGTGGTTGGGACGCTACCTAGGGAGCTAGAATGGTGTGGCAAATCAGGGGTTCGAGCTACCAAGGTTACGCTTGGGGCTTTTATTTTTGCGTTATGTATGGAATGTTGGCCTAGGAAGGCCTTATAATTAAATGGTGAGGTTTTATGACATGAAAGTCAATTGGGAGGAATGGTATGGGGCGTTGGAAGGGGACTATGGCAGTGAGGTCCTAGGTTCGAACCAAAGAAGCAGCAATTGGTTTTATTTTTTTTATGCAAGTTGGCGTGCATGGAAAGGGAGTTGATGGCTGCATGTTGGACTCTTAAGGTGATAAGGATAAACATGGTTTTCCTTTTAATTTTCAGCTGAAGAGTAGTATTATTAGTATTTTATTTCTTTTTATTTTGAAGAGGTGATAAATGAGGATGATAAGAAAAGATAATATTTATCTTATTATGGAGTAATGGTAGAATGTAGGACTCCTCAAGGCCATTCACTATCGGTTTTATGAGCTTGGTATAGCCAAATGTCTTCCCCTAAATTCATTGAATGCTATTTTCTTTTCTCTCAAGTACCTAGTCAATTCCTATCTCCCTCATCTCTTTCTCTTTTATTCTTTTCTTTCTTGAGACCATAAAGACGACAACACCATAACCAAGCTCTTACCCTCGTTATATCTTTCTCTTTTCTCAAACTCTCTGTCGAATTCCCTATCTTCTTTTCCTACTCCTTTTTCTTTCCCTGTTAGCTGAACCTCTTCCACCCCTTTTTGTCGAAATCCCCTAAGTCCTTCCTTTCATCTCTTTTCTTTCTCTCAAGGCCGACTCCATACTCTTTCTTTGGGACCGAATATTCCTTACCATACAGAGCATAGGTCGAACCCTTAAAGAAAGGTGTTGTTCTTTTCTCCTCCGTAAAGGTAGGAGAACCCCCTCACAACATCAAGTGGTGCTGTCTTGTGGTGTCTAAGGGCCGATATAATTATCAAGGTAAGGGGCGATACCCTCTTTTAGGTTGAAGATTATGGCCGAATGGCCTATGACTCTTATGAATGTTTAAACCGATTGTAGGGAGGCCATAGCCGATTGAAGGAAGCTTCCGGGATTTCAAATTATTTTGGTAAGTGTTGATAAGGCTTATACATCATTCGGCCAAGGGCCATTTGTTAAAAAGTTTGTGTTTAAATGCTGAAACTAATATGTGCCATGGATTTAGGGGCTAATTAAGGCTTCGGGATTTGTTTGGAAATCAAATCCGTTTAAGGTAAGTCTTAGAAGAGCCTTTGGTATTATTTGGTTTGGCCAAATAGGCCAAAGTCCCTAACCCTATTGATTGGCCGATTATAGGGCCAGGAATCTAGCATCGTAGATCGGATCTTCGGGATCTAGGAATTACGGTAGTGACAGGTGTGTAAAAACTCACTACACACTTTATTAGTTTACATGACTATATTGTTGCCTTTTATCATTTTGGTAGTGCTTGTGGACATAAGCATGGATTCGAGTAAGTCCCCTATTACGTGATCTATGATGTCCGCTTGAGTATGCCATCACATGCTATTAAATGCTATGCTATACATGATATATGATATATGATAATTATTATGTAAGCATGATGATGGTGGGATTGATGAGAGGAGGGGGATGATTTCTATGGACTGTCACCAGTGGTTTTGACCACAAGATGGGTTGGCCCCATCAGATTTATTGTGACTTCACCACCAATGGTTTTGACCACACCGATGATAATTGTGACTAAGTCCCTGGTTTGGTACCACCAAAGGTTTTGACCACATTATGATATTTGTGACCTATGGTCATCAGTGGTTTTGACCACACGATGGGTTGGCCCCATCACTTGATTTGCGACTCTAGTCACCAGTGGTTTTGACCACCAATGGTTCTGACCACACGGGGTAGTAAAGGAGTATGGATGGTTAGTTGGGTTGCATAATTGCATGTTTAATAATATCTTGTGTATGAGTCATATTTCCGGGTGGGGGATTTACACACTGAGTCTTGGTGACTCACCCCTTCCCATACTATTTTGCAGATGAGTAGATCGCGGAGATGGAGCCAGAGAGGACTCGAGGCGGCCATGCTTAATCGTTGGATTGAATTTAATTTATTATAGTTAAGTTTATTTATTTTCTTTTCTAAGTTTTTAATTTGGGTTGTAATAAGGCCGCTAATTATTATTTGGATGTTTATTATATTGTTTTATTTTTACTTATGTTATATTACAAAAAGACTTTATAAATGTTAAGTGAACCGGTTAAAAATAACTTTTCCAAATTTAATAACTTTTACGAGTTTTCAAATATGTTACCATTGGGTAACAAAAATAAAACAAGTCAACTATAACTTTGACGATTTTAAAATGGTACATGATCAAACGTTTTCAAAGGGTTTATCAACGCAACCATGTTTATAAAAATCCCAACTGAGTTTTCAAGCACCGTTTTAATACCTTAGCCACATTTTAACAAGTTTTCACCAGACACACGAAATGATTCAAATTATTTTACTCCATGACATACCAGATCCGGTCAGGTCTCATGGGCCGGGTTTGGGGTGTTACAAATGCAAAGGCCCCGTTTTAAGGATGTTACAGTTCTACCCCCTTAAAAATAATTTTGACCTTGAAATTTCCTGATCAGAAGAGTTGAGGGTATTGCTGCCGCATTACATCCTCTGGTTCCTACGTGGCCTCCTTCGTACCATGGTTCTGCCATAAAACTTTCACCAAGGGAACTGACTTCCTACGCAATACCTTGACATCCCGATCCAAAATCTGTACCGATTCCTTCTCGAAAGACAAGTTCGAGCTCACCTCAATCTCTACAACTGGCACGTGTGATGGATCTGACCGATAGCGCCTAAGCATCGAAACATGGAAGATGTCGTGAATCTAGCTTAACTCTCCCGACAGCTCGAGCTGATAAGCTACCAGTCCTACTCACCTCAACATCGTGTACGGCCCAAGAAACCTAGGGCTTAGCTTCCATTTCTGCCCAAATCTCGGCACTTTCTTTCATGGCGATACCTTCAGAAAAACCTTATCTCCCACTGCATACTCTATATCTCTCCGTTTAAGATTGGCGTAAGACTTCTGCCTGTCCGACGCTTCCTTAAGTCGAGCCCAAATCACCTTAACTTTATCCCCAGTTTCTGCCATCAACTCCGAACCTAATATCTGTCGTTCACCCAACTCCATCCAACACATAGGAGTGCGACATTTTCATCCATACAGTGCCTCGTATGGTGCCATCTGGATACTCGCTTGATAACTATTGTTATAAGCGAACTCCGCCAATGGTAAATGCTCCTCCCAACTACCACTAAAATCCAGAACACAAGCCCTTAGCATATCCTCTAAAATATGAATTTCTCTTTCATCATCCATCGATCATGGGTGAAAAGTCAGGTTAAAATCCAACCTCGTTCCCAAAGCTTCATGCAAAGCTCTCCAGAACCTCGACGTGAACCTCGGATCCCTATCCGAGATAATTGACACTAGCACACCATGCAACCTTACTATCTCAGCCACATACAACTTAGCTAACTTCTAAATCGAATAATTAACCCTTAGTGATATGAAATGAGCTAATTTGGTCAAACGATCCACAATCACCCAGACTGAGTCTTTCTTAGTAGGCGTAAGGGGTAGCCCACTGACAAAGTCTATGGTAATCCTTTCCCACTTCCATTGAGGAATCTTCACCGGCTAAAGTAAACCTAACGGTAGCTCATGTTTAGCTTTGACCTGCTGACACGTCAGACACTTACCCACAAACTCAGTCACTTCCCGCTTCAGTCCTGGCCACCAGAGCTACTTTCGCAAATCCCGACACATCTTGCTACCTCTAGGATGCATAGCGTATGGGCTGTTATGTGCATCCTGAAGAATCCTTTGCCTCAACTCGACGTCCTTCGGCATACAAGCTCTCCCTTGAAAACACAACACTCCATCGTGAGACAAGTTGTATCCTTCCAACCTATTACTCTGAACTTGAAACCTCCGAGCATTCAAACCCTTATCTACTAACTGTTTGTCCTTAATCTGCTCTACCCAAGTTGGCTTTACTTGCAATTCCTCCAACAAACTCCCATTGTCATACAGACTAAGGTGAGCAAACATCGCTCGTAGGTATATGACCACCTTATGTCTCAATGCATCAGCTACTATGCTAGCCTTACCCGGATGGTACTCAATCGAGCAGTCGTAGTACTTCAACAACTCAATCCACCTTCGCTGTCTCAAGTTTAAATCCTTCTATGTCAAAAGATACTTCAAACTCTTGTGGTCCATGTAGACTATCAACTTTTCTCCGTATAAATAGTGCCTCCATATTTTCAGAGCAAAAACCACTGCAGCCAATTCCAGATCATGTGTCGGGTAGTTAACCTCATGCGGTCTCAGCTGTCGAGACGCATATGCCACTACTTTCCCTTCCTACATCAGCACACATCCCAAGCCAGTGTGTGATGCATCACAGTAGACCGTGAACACCTTTCCTGACTCAGGCTATACCAGAACCGGAGCCTCCATCAAAATCTTCCTCAACTTGTCAAAACTTTCCTGTTGTTTTTTCGACCACACAAATAAAACTCCTTTCCTTAATAATTTGGTCAACGGCACCGCGATCAGAGAAAATCCTTCCATAAATCTCTGGTAATACCCTACCAGACCCAAAAAACTCTGAATTTCTGCAACTGACCTAGGCGGTTTCCAATCCAACACCGCCTCAATCTTACGAGGGTCCACTCTAATCCCTTCTGTGGACACTACGTGACCCAAGAAAGTTACTTCCCTAAGCCAGAATTCGCACTTACTGAACTTGGAAAATAGCTGCTTCTCCCTCAGAATTTGCAAAACCACCCGCAAGTGCGTATCATGATCCTCCTTAGTCCTTGAGTACACCAATATGTCGTCTATGAATACTACGACAAACTAGTCCAAGTATTGCTGGAACACTCGATTCATCAAGTCCATGAATGCTGCTGGCACATTAGTTAACCCGAACGGCATCACTAGAAACTCGTAATGCCTATACCGAGTATGAAATGTCATCTTATGAACATCAGCTTCCTTCACTTTGAGTTGATGATACCCCGACCTGAGGTCTATCTTTGAGAAAACAGATGCACCCTTAAGTTGATCAAACAAGTCGTCAATCCTGGGCAACGGATACTTGTTTTTGATCATCAACTTGTTCAGCTGGCGGTAGTCTATACACATCCGCATTGTACCGCCTTTTTCTTAACAAAGAGCATGTGTGCTCCCCGAGGGATATACTTGGTCGAATGAAACCTCGATCCAACAACTCCTGGATTTGAGCCTTCAACTCTACCAATTCCTTTGGCGCTATTCGATACGGGGCTATAGACACTAGTACAATCCCGGGTAACAGGTCTATACCGAATTCTACTTCTCGATCCAGATGCAGACCCAGAAGTTCCTCTTGGAATACATCAACAAATTCCCCCACAGTTCGGACACTCTCTACAGTTGCATCCTTGGCTCCCAAAGCACAAACATGCACCATGAATGCCTCACAACCCTCCCTGACCATTTTTTCCGCCTTCAGTGCAGAGACCACATTGGATAAGTAATCTCTCCTATTACCTATCATCATCATCTCGTCACCTTCCATTGTCCTCAACACCATGCACTTAGCCGCGCAATCCAAACTGGCCTAGTACTTCACCAGCCAGTCCATCCCGAGAATTAGATCGAACTCCCCAAATGGCAGTTCCATCAAATCAACCAAGAACACGACCCCTTGAAGTTCTAGGGGTACATCTCTATATATCTTATTTACTCCTACAGAGTGACCTAGAGGGCTAATTACGGTCATCTCCCTAGAAGTAGTCTCGAAGTCTAGGTTCATAATCTCTACTATACTACTAGCAACATACGAATGCATCAAACCCACATCTATCAAAGCAGTATATGGTAATCCAAAGATTAGGAACGACGGCGGTTATGATGTCCAAAGTCACCCTCCTCTCGATGCCTCACTGCGTGACCAGGTCCAGGCTATCTCGCCTCACCACCACCACCTCACTCTCCGGGTGCTCCACGGCCTCTACCAGAGCCATTTCTCCCTAGCAACACCACGACCCCTCCGTGGTCAGCCGACCATCCCTATTATTCTCGAAAACGATTCTCGATCCCTGCACCGCAACCTAGCTGACCTCTATGGACAATCCCTCACTCGGTGCCCCATCGATCCACACTCAAAGCATCCCCTATTTCCAGTCCAACATTCTCCCATGTGAGACTTCCCACATCGAGCACATCGTGGCGGCCGCTGAGTATCAGCAGCAGTAGGCCTAGCAGCTTGATTTGGCCCACTATATCTACCCCATTTCTGCTGATTCTCGGTAGACCTAGATGATCTGGAATTCCTCTTATTCCAACCCTTGTCCTGATTCCGTCTAACTGACTGCTTCACTTCTTCCGTAACTTTGGCCTTTTCCACTAAGACCGTAAATTCTCTCTCCTACAGTGAAGCAATCAGCAGCCTCAAATCATCCCTTAATTCGTCCTCAAATCTGACACATCGCTCATGTTCCGTAGCTATGATGCCCCGAGCATATCGACTCAATCTTAAGAATTCTGCCTCGTACTCCGATACGGACTTACTTCCCTGAACCAGTCTCAGAAAAGCCTTCCTCTGTGCATCAATGTAACTGGTCCCAACATACTTCCTCTGATATACTGCCTTGAAGTAATCCCAAGTGAGATCATCCGCTGCAGCACCATCCCGAACCATGAGCCACCACTGATATGACTCATCACGGAGAAGCGACACTACTCCTTTTAGTTTCTCCTCAACCGTCAGATCCAGATCGTCCATGATTCGTTCTGTCGCCTCCAACCAATACTCAGCCGCTTTGGTGCCACACCAGATACTCCTCAAAATACCTCAGCTCCATTGGTTTGGAGTCGCTCGGATACAGATTTCTGAGCTCTCGTACCTCCACCTACTCCAGCCACTCTTTCCAAAGACTTACAAGATCGCTTATGACATCGCATCTTCCCCGCTTGATCCTCGATACTCTCGCCAAAGAATAGGGTGGTGGTGGTATCTCATTCTCGGACCCTTGACCAGACCTAACGAGTTTCGATACGGTCATTCCGCCTCTACCGCGCCCTCACACATTACGACCACGTCCGCTAGTACTCATATCTACTTCGCGATTTAATCTGCTTAAGAAATTTTTATGAATTAGCTTCCGTTTCCCTGATTACCCACGAATAAGTTTTATGTAAAGAAATTTGGTAGTGGTTCTTTCAATCATCACACAGTTTTTAGTTCAATTTCCTACACTAATACAGTGAATCACATTTACTCATCAACAACCTCCTACACCCATATCCCACATGTAAGGGTATTCTCGTCATTTCACTACCTAGGGGTATTTTCGTAATTTAAGCTATCGGGGTATTTTTAGTAATAAATCAGGGATAATTTGGAAACCTTTACAAATCATAGGTATTTTAAAAATTCTAAAAATCGGGGGTATTTTGGTAATTTCATAAACCAGGGGTAATTTGGTCATTTTTCAAATTAGGGGTATTTTGGTCATTTCTTAAATCAAGGTTACTGTGGCAATTTTGAAATCAAGGTTTAGTTTTTAGAGTGTTACAAAACAAGATGGCTGGTCCCTTTCGGGTTTTAATTATTATTAAATTCGGCCTGTGAATAAGTCGTCTTAGCTAGGGTGAACCGTCACTACGCACAAGGTAGGATTCGAGTGAAGAGGAGGTGAGTCACTAGGACTGCTTAAATACCAAGCTCCCCCTAAATCCATTCCTAGACATGCGCACAATGGTTGCCACACCCTTAACTTAGCGACGTACTCACAGGTTTGCTTAATGGATCTTTAAGTCTTATGTTGTTTGTGTTGGAGTAAGCTATTCCTAAGGTTCAATAACTCTTATTGTACTAATCTACGATCTCGAAATACCCATCACCCCCACATATAATTCACACAATAGTTAGAAATACTTACCTGGGCGGATTGGTGCCGGAGACTCGGTGCCATGCTGTTCAACCTATGTACCTTTTCCACAAAACTTTCCAAAGTCCCAATTTAAAATATTTTGGGCCTCGGGCCCACAGTCGAGCTTTTAAACTTGGCTCTGATACCAAAGTTGTAACACCCCAAACCCAGTCAACATACCACAACTGAATCTGGCATGCCACGGAGTGATAACCCTTTTAAAACCGAAAGTTTGTCGGATAATTTTCTTAGGAAACCCTTTTGTAGTATGAAAGGTTTAGAAATCCTTGTTTGAAAATCCACTTATTATTGCAAGTTGTAGAAAACACACAAGTTATCTTCTTTTAAGTGATGTTACCCGATGGCAACGTTTTAAAGCCCGAAGGAGTTATAGTTTTGAAAACATTACTTTTTACCGGTTGATTTAACAAGTCCATATAGTATAATATAATCAAAATAAAAATAACTAATAAAACCCCAAAATAATACTCAGCGACCTTATTACAAACCCAAAACCAAATTTAAAGAAAATTAATAGAACTGAAATATTACTTTAAAGTCAAAAGTCGAATCAAGCATGCATGGCCGCCTCGAGTCTTCCCTGGCTCCATATCCGTAATCTATGCCTCATCTGCAAAATATAAGGGAAGGGGTGAGTCACCAAGACTCAGTGTATAAATCCCCAACCCGATAGTGTAAACAATTACACAAATTATCAGTAAAAAATGCAAATCATGCAACCCATAACCTAACCATCCAATCTCCTTTAACTACCCCATGTGGTCAAAACCACTGGTGGTCAAAACCACTGGTGACCGTAGTCACAAATATATCGGTATGGTCAAAACCACTGATGACCAAAGTCACAAATCAAGTGATGGGGCCAACCCATCGTGTGGTCAAAACCACTGATGACAACCCATAATTAACATGTGGGGCCAACCCACTGTGGTACCAAACCACGGGGATGAGTCACAATATTCATATGTGGTCAAAACCGCTGGTGGTCAAAACCACTGGGACTTAGTCACAAGATATAATAACAAAACGGGGCCAACCCGTCGTGTGGTCGAAACCACTGGTGACAGTCCAAAATAAATCATCCCTCTCCTCTCATCAAACCCACCATCATGTCCATATCAATCGTGGCATAAAACATATGATGATGCAAAAAATGTATAGCATAGCATATAACAATAACATGATGATGTATATCAAAAATCACACGACAGGGGACTTACCCGGAATTCAAGCTCATACCCACAAGGCATATTCACCGATTTCATTGGCTATAACAGAAACATAATAGACATATTATACTAATAAAGTGTGTAAGCATTACACACCTGTTACTAACGAAATCACTAAATTCCGAAGACCCGATCTACTGTATTAGATCCCTTTTGTCCCTACATTCAGCCAAACCAAAATTAGTAATAAGGCCATTCGGCCAAACTAACAAAACCCGAAGGGTTAACGCATGGAACCCCAATCCTTACCTTAACGCTCATCGGATGCTAGCCACAACTCAAGGTATGCGAAACTGATCTCCCCCTACAATCGGCCAACATCAACACTAAATCTCAATAGCCTTCGTCTTTTCAAAAGAATAATTGACAGAATAGATTGACATGAACCCTTACCACAGACTAAAAGAAATCAGTTGGCAGAGAATAAACAACCCCGATCTACTGTTTCAAATCCCAAAGAACCTAGGAGAAATCAGTTTTCATAGATAATTAGGAATCATGTCCACAATTGCTGAAATTCGACTTTTGTCCCCATGTGAGTCGACAGAGAAAAGAGAAAGGAAATAACAGAGATTCAGCCAAGAACACTTACCCTCTTCAAATTCGATTAGAGAAGAACCCAAAAGAACTACTCTTGGTTGATATCCGGCCAAAATAACACTAGAAGAAAGAAGGGAAATTCAGCAAAGAGTTGAGTGATGAAGGGAGATTCGGCTATGGTTGATAGAAGAGAAACAAATGGGGTTTGGCTAAAGTGAAAAGAAGAGAATGGAAAAGAAAATATGGAATGGGAGAGGGAAGATTCGGCAAGGGAAGAGGATGAAGATTTCGGCACAAAGGTTTGAGAAAAAGAAAAGATGAAATGGACTAAGATGGTTTCGGCTTTGAGCAAGAATGAAAAGAAAAAAGAGAGAGAGAGATGAGGGAGAAGAAGATTCGGCCAAGCACTTTGAGAAGGAGAAAAGAAATAAAATAAAATTAAAGATCTTAGAGGGACATTCGGCTACACCAAAGGCTCCCCAAAATCAATAGCCCCCTTGCCAACAGTCCACCATTCGGCCAACTCTCTCCAAATGAGTTTGATAAGATTAAAGCTTTAACTTTCCTCACCTTCATCTATCCAATTCAAATCTGATGATCACATCCTCATCCGTTCAAGAGAGTCCCTCCTGAGCACTCCTCCTCCTTGCTTGTGGCATCAAAATATTAAGCAAAAAGTGAGATTTCTGCTGTTCAAACCACGGTCCTCCTTACCCCCTTGTGGCGTCACCTCTCTTGTGACTTGAGTAGCGCCTCCTTGCCACTTTACCAAGGCACTTCTTGTGTCTAAAACTCCTAATAATTCCTTTTAACCCCTAACTCTCCTAGCTCCCTCTCACTAAGTACAAAAACAAAAATGTTTGACCATGACTCAGGCCTAACCCGAGGTCATGCTTTGACCCCAAATTATGCTAAACTAGCACAGCAGACAGATCAACACATGCAACACATGGAAAAAATGCAGAGGCCCCGTTTTAAGGATGTTACAAACAGTTTTCAGTCAAGTTTGAAGATGGCGCCTTATGAGGCATTGTATGGACGTAAGTGTCAAACGCCTTTGTATTAGTCAAAACTTAAAGAAAAATAGATACACGGGGTTAATTTTGTTAAGGAAATTAAAGAGAAAGTAGAAGTGATTCGTAACTGTCTGAAAGCCGCCTCAGATAGACAGAAGTCCTATTCAGATTTAAAGAGGAAAGAGATAGAATATGAGGTGGGTGATAAAGTGTTCTTGAAATTATCACCTTAGAGGAAGGTCCTCAGATTTGGTCGGAAGGGAAAATTGAGTTCGCGCTTTATTGGACCTTATGAAGTTACCGAAAGGATAGGACCGGTAGCTTATCGGCTAGCTTTGCCACCTGAGTTAGAAAAGATTCATGATGTCTTCCATGTGTCTATGTTGCACCGATACCGTTCAGACCCTTCACATGTTATAGAACCAACAGAGGTAGAGGTACAACTAGATTTGACTTATGGTGAAGAATCGATTAAAATATTGGCTCGTGAAATCAAGCAGTTAAGAAATAAAATCATAGCCCTAATAAAAGTCCTATGGAAAAGGCACGGAATAGAAGAGGCTACATGGGAGTCCGAGGAAACGATAAGAAATCAATACCCCAATATTTTTCACTGGTAAGATTTTCAAGGACGAAAATCCTTAAGGGGGAAGAATTGTAATAGCCCGATTTAGGGGCTAGTCAGAATAGTGATCTCGAGATCACTATTTCGAGATCAGAGAAATTATTTTCACGATATATATTATGAGTTAGAGCATGATAGCATATGAGCATTAAAGTTTTGGTGTTTTAATTAGAGCATGATAGCATATGAGCATTAAAATTTTGGTATTTTAATTTTAATGTTTTCGTGTTTAATTTGCGAAAAAGGACTAAATCGCATAATGTGCGAAAGTTCCATTCTATATGCTAAGAGTACCAAATGGCTATGGATTGTTAAATGGGGGTATTTAAAAGGCAATTTAGCCTTTGAATGAGGCTTAATGGCCATAAGAGAGCATGGGAGACAAAATTGTCAATTAGTGTCAAAGTTAGTAGTAGTAGGTGGACTAATTTGACTTTTAATAATAGAATAAGGAGAGAAAAGTTATCATCTTTTTCTCCTATCATCTTCCACTGAAAATTTGCAGCAAATAAGGGGTAGAAACCTTCAAAAATTTCAGTAAATGCTGATCCATTCAAGTAAGTGTTCTAGTGAACTTTTCTTGAAAATAATTGTACTTTTGAGATCCCTAAAGCTTAAGCTTTCAAATGAGGGGACTATTGTGCAATGTTGTAAAGGTTTAGAGTTTTACCATGAGATCTAATTTAGTTGTTTGTTGCATTTTTAAGGAAGAACTTGAGTCTTAGTTGTTAGATGAACAACTTTTAAAAAGGCTGTTAACATGAGGACACAAAATAGAACCTTAATGAAAAGGTTATGAACTTGATAGTAAGTATGTGAAATATTGATTGTTGATGATAGCTTTAAGATCATTAAATGTTTGCCTAGGCTTGTTGAAGATAAAAATGTGATTAGAATTAATTTTTGAGCCTAGGACCAAAACGGTCATTTTGCCAAAGTCTAGGGGTAACATGGTAATTTTACCTAAGTAGGATTATTGAGATGCTTATATTAATAAAATGATTAAAATGAGCTAATTTGCTATTATTTAGCAAGAGGAGACCAAAATTCACCTCAATCGTGGAAAGGATAAAGTCGTGGACTAAACCGAAGAACTAACTCATTTTGAAAACGAGGTAAGTTGTATGTGAATTTAATGCAATATTTTATCAGCATAAGTGAGAATGCTTAATGTCTTATTGATGCATGATACTTCAATAAATTGAGAAACTTAAGTGAATGTGATATCGAAGTCCTAATGGACTAAGACCATGTTTGGGACATGGCATCGGCGTTGATACGTGTGCCAGTGTAAGACCATGTTTGGAACATGGCATCGGCGTTGATACGTGTGCCAGTGTAAGACCATGTTTGGAACATGGCATCGGCGTTGATACGTGTGCCAGTGTAAGACCATGTTTGGAACATGGAAATGGCATTGATAATTGTGCTAGTGTAAGACCATGTTTGGAACATGGCATCGGTACCTAGAGGAGACTTCATGTAAGACCACCTAGAGAGCGTGACAATGGCTTTATACTTATCGTAATGATTATAAAGGCATGTATTTGATTATTTCCAGCGTATGGTGGGATGAACAAATGAATTTAAAAGTAGAGATATGAATGAAAACAAGTGTTAAGGAATGGGTCATAAGAAATTAACTCTATATGTGTTACAGTAAATGTTAGATATGAAAAATTGTAAGTATGGATTATCAAGAAGTCTTAGATTGTATACTATTAATTAATGTTTGGGATGAATTATTCTTTTATGAAGATTACGATTTCTAATTATTTCCATGCAACTTACTAAGCTCATTGCTTACCCCTTTTTCATTTCCCTTCTTTCTTATAGTATTGCTAAGATAACTCGAAGATCGTAGACGCAGGGGTTCGGAAATCACACTATCAACAACACTTTGGTATAACAATTTTAGACTTGTTTTGAATATGGCATGTATAGGACTAGGGTGTTTTGTCAAGTTGTAATTGTTAGTTAAAGTGTTGGTGGTAAATCATTTTGTAATGGGTTCTTGATTCAGGCAAATGTTTGGCAAACTCTTCTTTTTGCAATAAAGATGATATTAATGAGGTGTATGCCCCCTTTAATTATTCTTTTGTATTGACCATTTGACTGGCTAGAATTGTCTATGTATATAGGTTTATTGAGGTCATGTAGTATGTTTTATTATTTATGAAAAATGTATTGGATTGATCCTGATTTCAGGGTGGCAAATGGCTTGGTAAATAGCCCCTATGTGCCAGCACGGTTGGACACACGGGCGTGTGTCAAGGCTGTGTTAACCCTGCACCTTAGTATTATTATTCAGAATAGGCCACAGGCAAATCGCACGGCTGTGTGTGTATGTCGTGTAATACACACGGTTTAATTTAGTCAGTATATCAAGGGTTAGCACACGGTCTAAGCCCACGGGCATGTCTTGGCCGTATGAAATTAGTCAGTAACTTTCCACGGTTGGAAGACATGGACGTACTGAAGGGTACACAGGCGTGTTCCAAGTTACACGGGCATGTGAACCCTGCTTCAAAAAAACAAAAAGACTTATTCGATTTAATTCCGAAAGTTTTTTGACATGGGTTAAAGGCCTCGTAGGCCCTTGTTATATGTGTTGACTAAGAAAAGGAATTTTTTACGTCAGAATGAAATTTTATATCCCGTAAGTACATGTTTCAGTGAGTTCAAGCATAGTAATGTCTCGTATCCAGACCTAGTATAGGTCTTGGGTGTGGGGTGTTACAACGACACTCTAATGTTTCTGGCCAAAATTTTCTATAAACAAAAATTATATGGATGAAAGGACTCGGGCTCAAGTCTTAAGGTCAATTTCACTAACTATATACCTCTATGCCAATTACTTATTCTTGAAATAATTCTACAAACTTAAAAATAATAATTTTGGGATGTTACAAACTCAGTGTTTAAAGCACTTCCGCCAGATTGAAAGAACTTAGGTCGAAAAGTGACCCTCCCACTACGACAAAGTACCTTATGCTATTGATTGTTACATATCTATTATTGGGAGTTGTTTTTAAAATCGTTACTGTAGGGGTTTATGTATTTTTAAAAGTTCCTCGAGTGCTTCTTTACTTCGAGGTTTAAAATCATTCATGTAACATTCCTCAAGGAAAGTATCATGAGTTGACACTATCACTCTTTATTATTTTGTGTTATAAAACAAGCTGCCATATATTTCCCAAAAACTCTCTAGCTAGTAGAGTCTTAGTAAACAAATCCATAAGGTTTGTCTTATGAATTTGTTTAAGAACTGTTTCAAAACTTGAAAGAGATCATCACTGGAGGCCGTAGGTCTTATATAAAGACCTTTTCCCTCACAATATTTTAGAAACATGCAAGATTTTTTATGTCAATTTTCAATCATGAAGATTAATAAATGCATGACAAGTACATTTGGCATTCTTTTCCTAAACCATATGGCATTCTTATCATACATATGCATGAACATACTTTGTAGTCAATTTAAATATCATCATGTTATCATAGAAAAGTATAAAAATTAAATAACTTTGAAAAGCCAAAGTTTCCATGACTCCATCCTAGAAAATAAAAAATAAAATTACAATCATTACCCCAAAGCCAAATATCTTGATTTTTGGGGATTTCCCAAAAACAACAAATGACTTGAAAAGCATTGAAGGGTTTGATGTCAAACTGTTGTTTCCATTACAGGCTTCCACTTCTACCATAGTTAACATTATTGTTCTATCATTAAGCGGCTATTGCAATATCTTCAGATTGTAGTTGAGGCATTGTCAACTGCTACCGTCAACCACTTGCATCCAGTGTCAGACCATCGTTGGTCATTTTTTAGATGGTTGGGTCGAGTTTGCATCGTGAAACACCCCAATTCATCTGTCTAACTAGTGAATGGAGATGTTATTAGAAAACATAAACCATTTCAAAAGGGACAAAAACATTGATTTTCATCACTAAGTTAAATTAATGATATTAATAAAAAATCTAAAACCGATGTTTAGTGGAGTAGTATTTTTAAAACAAAACCTAATGAAAATAAAGTTATGCGTTTCAAAATGTCACTCAGTGGATTAAAAGAATTAAGGCATAAATCAAGGGAAAATAAGAGTATGTCCAAATTTACATATCATAAAAGTATGTAAATTGGTGAAGTGTCATCATTTGATATACACAACAATTATATTTTAAAAAATTCAAATTTTGCCTTTACATAGTTCAAATACATGAGACTTAGACCATAGGCCACCCTGATTTGATATACATGTTACGACAAAAAAATAGATGGCTCACAAAAGAATCCGCTAGCTGGCTAAGTCCATTCAAAAGTCTACTCTTTCTACAGATCCTAAAATGGTAAGGAAAATCTATGTAAGTTCATAATGAACTTAGTGAGTTCTAGGGATAAATAATAAGTTCTTACAACACTTAATAATGCATACAATTTACACACAGATATAACAATATGGTTATGTATGATCCATTGGTAGATTCATACCACCAGACAATTGGGGTACGTTTGCGGATACTATCCGCCACTATAATGAAATCACCAGTAACTTAAATTTCATGCAAATATTAGTTATGTCTAATCACAATACGGACAAGGTCATCACAATCGAAGTTAGTTCACATGCAGACACTTCTAATGTTAAGAATAAATCATGCGAATACTTTTCACTATTAAGCATTATTCATGTGAATACTCATTCATTAAAGCACTATTCACGTGCATAAACATTGCGTAACATTTACATGCTTTTCATGGACTATTCATGTAACACCCTATAACTGACCTGATTGTCGAGTTTGAGCTACAATGTGTCAAATTCGTTGTCGAAGTAACTACGATCCATTTGCAACTAATTTATACAATTAATATGACTAAATAAAACGAATATACATTCCTTAAACATACTTAAGTAAATATGAGTTATATTTATATATAGGCATCTAATAACATTCAAAAGGTCAACCATATATATAAATATTAGTACTAGACTAGGAAGCTCAAAATTTGATTGTAGCATTATTTAATACTGCGAAACCTCACCTATTAGTTACATGCCAACTATAAATAAGGTAGGAACATACAAACATTCTTGAGACTGGGATTATGGATGGGATGCTGAGGTCGATGCTTAGAAATCTCAAATTTAAATCTAACCTGTGCACATAAAGAATAAACCATACACTGAGTAAAACACTCAATGGTATTTCCATAATTTAGGTATGTAATATTAGTATAACGAATTCTATCCTAATTAAAACTGGTATATTGTAATGCTAGGTTTGTGCAAGTGTACACAGTCATTATCAAGTAATAAGTAAGTATAGAGTTATCGTCTCCACAGGAATTGTATTTGTGCTAAGTCACTTAATTTGTAAAATTATATTAACAATTTGGTAAATAAAAACACAATATGATTGAGAAGTGATGATTAAAATTAAGTATATTAAACTAAATGCAATTATCCCTAATGCAAATTATCCTAAATATGCAAACTATATGAATGAAATAGATTTTAGCAAAATTAAACACAATTTACAACAATTATAACATTAATAAATTAGGACAATTACTTTAATTAAACTCAATTTATTATCAACATGCTTAGTAATATTCGAAAAACATTCCATGCCAACTCGATCTTTCATGAGTTTGGAAACCACATTAGGTCCTTTCGGAATACTTTACTTAGTAAATATGCATTTTATTGATCCTTATTTACTAAGGGTTTCTTAGCATTCGTGTAACACCCTTACCCTTATTCAACACTAGAATCGGATATGAGGCATTACTGAACTTAACTTGTTTAAACATACAACATTGGCTATAAAATTTCATTTCAACTTAAAACTTCTCATTCATATCCATAACTTCCTTATTATGGGCCTACGAGGCCCTAAACATACATACAGAAAAGTTTGAGAATAAATCAAAAACTCTTATGCACTTAGAAAATTTTTGCCTAAACAGGGGCCACACGCCCATGTGGGTAGGCCGTGTGGTCACACACGCCCATGTTCCTAGCCCGTGTGGAATCTATTTTTCATTTCATCACACGACGGACACACGCCTGTGTCTATGGCCCGTGTTCCTCACACGGCCTAGACACGCCAGTGTCCTCAGCCCGTGCGACTCTCTATTTATGACTTCAACAAACTCTTAAGGACACACAGCCTAGGCACACACTCGTGGGCTGGCCCGTGTGGCGAATCAAATTCTCGCAAATTGATATAGGGGACACACGACCTATCAACACACCTATGGGGCTGACCGTGTGTCACACACAGCCTAGACACATGCCCATGTGTCTACTGTGTGGACAATTAGAAGGTTATTTTCCAAGCCAATTGCCACCCTTAAACTTAAACACACATATATCAACACAAGGAGCACATAACATGGCAATAATACACTATGAAGAACCACTAATCATCATTCATACACTTCACACTTTACCTCATCATTTGCATGAGCTTACACCTTATAAAATTCATCATCATTAAAATATGAAACTTGACAAATGTTGACCAATCCCCAGTGGCTATATACAAAACGAGTGTAGAACATTAGTAGCCAACACTTTGGCTTTCAAATATGACATAACCCAAGATGACCAAGTTCCTATACATGCCATACCCCAAAATAAATCAACTTTACTATACCAACAGAATGATTGATAGTGTGATCCGAGCTCCGACGTTCAACGATCCCTAAGCTAGCTTGGCGATACTACAAGGAAAAGGGAAAAGAAAGAGAGGTAAGCATATAGCTTAATAAGTTTGCATGAATTAAAATAGCAACATAAGAGCTCATAATAAAAACCATTCATCTCATTGAATAGTAACAACACAATTTCTCAAGTACTTTGACAAACTTACTCTTACTTACTCTTACCCATCACATATCACAATACAGTCTCATAACTCATATTTTACTCATGGGTACCTGTATCACTTCATCACATGGTTTAGCACTTATGCTATCTTGAGCATAAACTTAACTCATGATCATCCTTAACTTAAATGTAACTCTTTGCCTGTTGAACTATTCAGAATATCGGAGGATACTCCATCTCACCATACATGTATCACGATGCCAATGCCTTGTCCCAGATATGGTCTTACATGGAATCACCTCTAGATGTCGATGCCATATCCCAGATATGGTCTTACACGAGATCTCTTAACTCGATGTTGATGCCATGTCCCAGACATGGTCTTATACGAGATCGTACATAGATGTCGATGACATGTCCTAGACATGGTTTTACACGAGATCTTCTTTTGGTGCTGAGGCCATGTCCCAAACATGGTCTTATGCGGGACCTTCCTTATTCGATGCTGATGCCATGTCCCAGACATGGTCTTACACGGGACCTACATTTGGTGCCAATGCTATGTCCTAGACATGGTCTTATACGGGACCTACATTCGGTGCTGATGTCATGTCCCAGACATGGTCTTATACGGGACCTTCCTTATCTCATGTTGCGACATAGGTATCCTTGTTATTCCAAATATCCAACTGGGACTTCTACTTATCATATTCGCATCATTTTCTCATCGAGGTATCATAAATCAACTTTATGGAAGTAATTTACATTTCTCATAATAATAATTAATTTAAACATAACAACATATGTAACATTAATTTCACACAAACTTACCTCGGTACTCAAAATGTGTATAGATATTTGATTTAGTCCACAATCTTGTTCTTGCCTCGGTTTCCATCCGAGATTCGTGTTTCTTGATCTATAATGATAATTTCACTTGTTTAATACTCACATTAACTAAATTGACTCATGAATCATACTTTGGCATAAATTATAATTTTGCCCTTAAACTTTGACATAATTACCCTTTTGCCCCTAGTCTCGTAAAATGATTTTTATTCATCTTTCTTGTATTTTAAACCTAGCCAAATCATATTCTTAACTACAACAGCCCCCAATTTCCTCTATTTCACTCATGTTTGACCATTTTTATAACTTTTACAATTTGGTCATTTTATGCATTTTTCATGAAAATCACTTAGCAAAAGATGTTTATCATACATCAAACTCTCATATTCTTCTATAAATCATCAAAATAATGCATGTCATACATGGGTAAATTTTTAAACATAAACCCTAGCTCAAAATATAGCTAGAAATAGCCAAATCAAGCTACGAGGATCTCAAAAATACGAAGAACATTAAAAACGGGGCAAGGAGGTACTTACAATCAAGCTTAGAAGATGAACAAACCCTAACTATGTCTTCCTTAGCAATTTTCGGCCATGGAAGAAGAAGATGGACAAGATTTTTGGCTTTGTTTTCCCTTTTTTAATCTTTTATTTACCAAATGACAAAAATACCCTTAATTCCTCTTTCTTAAGATTTTTCCTTCCATGTCCATTTTTATCCATCTCAACATATAATGGTCTAATTGCTAAATAAGGACCTCTAGTAATTTTTCTAATGCTATTTCATACTTAAATATTCTAGAATGTCATATTTTCCACTTTTTGTAATTTAGTCCTAATGGACAAATTGGTCACTAATTAATAAAAGTTTCTCATAAAATTTTCACACGCTCATGTAAACATATAATAAGCCTTATAGAAATCATAAAACACATATTTCTACTTCGAATTTGTGGTCTCGCAACCACTATTCTGACTAGGCCCATTGAGCTGTTATAATTCTCCCCTCTTAGGGGATTTCGTCCCCAAAAATCTTACCGGCAAAAAGGTTTAGGTACTAGTTTCTCATAGCCTCCTCGGGCTCCCATGTAGCTCCTTCTACCCATTGTCTTTTCCATAGTACTTTCACAAGAGCTACACTTTTATTCCTTAACTGTTTGACTTCCGGTGCTAGGATCTTAACCGGTTCTTCACCATACATCATGTCGGGTTGAATTTCAACCTCTGTCGGTTTAATCACATGTAAAGGATCTGATCGGTAACAATGTAACATCGATAAGTGAAACACATCATGAATCTTTTCCAATTCAGACAGCAAAGCCAATCGATAGGCTACCGACCCTATCCTCTCAATAATCTCATATGGTCCGATGAAACATGGACTTAATTTGCCTTTCCGGCCAAATCTGAGAACTTTCTTCCATGGTGACACTTTCAAGAACACCTTATCACCAACTTGAAACTCGATCCCTTTTCGTTTCAAGTCCGAGTAGGATTTTTGTCTATCAGAAGTAGCTTTTAAACAATCACAGATTATTTTTACATTCTCATCCGTTTCTCTAACTAGATTGACTCTATGAATCTGATTTTTCTTATGTTCAGTCCAATATAAAGGCGTTCGACACTTCCGCCCATACAATTCCTCATAAGGCGCCATTTTCAAGCTCGACTGAAAATTATAAATATAAGCAAACTTTACCAAGGTAGATACTTTTCCCAATTGCCTTGAAATTCAAGAACACAACACTGGAGCATATCCTCAAGTATCTATATTAATCTCTCCGACTGTCCGTCAATTTGTGGGTGAAAAGTTGTACTGAAACTCAACTTTGTAACTAAAGCTTCTTGCAACTTTTTCCAAAAATGGGATGTAAATCTTGGATCTCTATTTGATATAATCGATAAAGGCACTCCATGTAGTCTTACAATCTCTGAAACATACAAGTCTCCCAACTTATCAATTGAATAATTGACTTGTACAGGTATGAAATGGGCTGACTTCGTAAGTCTATCTACCACAACCCATACGACATCTTTCTTGCTCGGTGTCAACGGCAAACCCATTACAAAGTCCATAATAACACAGTCCCATTTCCACTCAGGAACCATAATAGGTTGAAGCAAACCTGAAGGTACTTGGTATTCCACTTTCACTTGTTGACAAATCAAGCATTTTGATACAAATTCAAAAATATCTTTCTTCATACTTGGCCACCAATACCATTTCTTCAAGTCATTATACATTTTAGTGCTGCTTGGATGTATAAATAGACATCTACTATGTGCCTCGTACAAAAATTTCTGAATAAGCTCATCATTCCTCGGTACACGACTCTGTCTCTGAACATCAAGCATCCATTAGAATTAATTCAAATTTTGACTCAATATCTGATTCACACTAAACTCTTTTGGCTTGTAAGTCACTAACACTTTTTTGAGCTTCGCAGATCTCTTAGATCTCTTAGAACTCAGCTAGAATAGAACATCGGTCAAATTCAGCTCTCAATGTAAATAATGATTTTCTACTCAAAGCATCGATGACTACATTCACCTTTCCGGGGTGATAGTCAATTACTAGCTCATAATCCTTTATCAACTCTAACCATATTCGTTTCATTAAGTTCAATTCCTTTTGAATCATAAAGTACTTTAAGCTTTTATGATCGGTGAAGATCCGAAATTGTTCACCATACAAATGGTGTCTCCATATCTTCAATGCAAACACAATGGCAGCCAACTTTAAGTCATGTGTCGGGTAATTCTTTTCATGTGGCTTTAACTTTTTAGAGGCATGTGCTCCCACCTTGCCCTCTTGCACAAGCACACATCCCAATTCATCCAAGGATGCATCGCTGTAAATCACAAATTCTTTTTTCGATTCAGGTTGCACTAAAATCGGAGCCTCAATCAACAATGCTTTTAATTTCTCAAAACTTTATTGGCTCTATAACAACCTCGTCATTGGAGTAGCTATCATAAAAAATCACTAGACAAACTGTCGGTAATAGCCAGCTAGGCCCAGAAAACTTCTAACCTTAGATACATTTCTCAATGGTTTCCAATCTACAATGGCTGAAATCTTACTTGGGTCAACTTGGATTCCATCTCCTGAGACAATGTGCCCCAAAAACCCAACTTCTTTGAGCCAAAATTCACTTTTGCTAAACTTGGTGTACAACTGATTATCTCACAAAATTTGCAAAACTGTCTTCAAGTGCTCGGCATGCTCATGCTCATTACAAGAATATATCAATATGTCATCAATAAAAACCACGACAAATTTATCGAAATATGGTCAAAAGATGCGGTTCATTAAATCCATGAACACAGCAGGTGAATTCGTTAAATTTAACGGCATGACTAAGAATTCATAGTGACCATACCTCGTCCGAAATACGGTCTTCAGCACATCTGAGTCTTTGACTCTCAACTGGTAATATCCCGACCTCAAATCTATCTTGGAAAACATAATGGCTCCCTTCAATTGGTCAAACAAATCATCGATCCTTGGCAATGGGTACTTGTTCTTCACGATTACCTTATTAAGCTGCCGGTAGTCTATACATAATCTCATGGAACCATTTTTCTTTTTCACTAATAACACTAGAGCACCCCACAGAGAATAACTCAGTCGTGCAAAGCCTTTGACCATCAGCTATTGTAACTGTGCCTTCAATTCCTTCAACTTAGTTGGAGCCATTCTGTAAGAAGCAATTGATATCGATGTGGTACCAGGAGCTAACTCAATACCAAATTCAACCTCTTTAACCGGAGGCAACCCTGGTAATTCTTCTAAGAATACATCTGGATACTCACACACTACTGGTACTAATTCAATTCTTAACTCAGTTTTCCTATTATTCATTACAAAGGAAAGATAGGCTTCATACCCTTTTCTTACATATTTCTCGGTAGTCACATGAGAAATCACAACAGGCGATCTGTCCTGTTCATCTGATTCAACACGAAGAGTGTCCCCGTTTTCACATCTCAATTCAATGTATTTCTTTCCACAATTTACTGTCACATCATGAGTGGTTAACCAATCCATACCAAGAATTATATCGAATTCATCAAATGGTAATAGCATGAGATTTGCCTTAAAATAATGACCTATAATCATCAATGGGCAATCTTGGCATACCTTATCAAGAAATACACTTTTGCCTAACAGATTGGACACTTTTACCACAAACTTTGTAGACTCAACAGGCATGCTCATACTAGATACTAATTTCATGCAAATATATGAGTGGGTAGATCCTGAATTAATTAAAGCAATAACATTAGTATCATGAAGAGAAAATGTGCCCGTAATTACATCAGAGGATGATGTCTTTCCGCGAGCACGAATGGCATAAGTCCTTGCAGACGCTCTACCCTCAGATCTCGTAGCCTGCTCTCTGGGTGTACTCTTACTACCCGTTCCACTTTCTGAGTTTCTCTATTGTCTCCTTTTAGTAGTCCCTCCCGACCTTGCACTCTAAATTTTCTCTTTTTCCACCATCTCAGGGCATTCTCTAATAAAGTGATCTTGGGAACCACACTTAAAACAAACTCTCTCATGGGCTCGACACTCACCTGAATGATGTCTGCCACACTGTGGGCATTCTGATCTATTAGGTCGAGTGTTCCTAGCACTAGTAACTAAAGTAGTCTAAGCTTTAATCCCAGAGTACTATTTACCGTTACTTCAGTAACACCCCAGACCTAGCCTAGAAGTTAGGCCCGAATCCAAGAATGTCACATTGAAAGTACAATTTCAAACAATTTTACTAAGTTAAAATTTAAGGCCTAAAAGCCCAAAATCCTTGAATCTTGTTAAGTAATGATAAAATCCCATTTTATTATTTTAAGCATTTCAGAAACCAAGTTTAAACATACGAAATTTACTTAGGTTTAATACTTAAGTAAACAGTTGAAAACAACAAACCCAAAATCTGAAGTCAAACCGGAGTACAAGGCCTTATTACATCTATCTAAAACAAAGTAATTAAAACCATGTCTTTTGAAACAAATAAATAAAAACTTTAACATCTCGTAGTGTGGCCAACTCTGAGTCCTCTCCCATGTCAAGCTGTCAATTGAGGATCACCTGAAACATTAAATAAAGGGCGTGAGTTTCAAAACTCAGTGTGTACAAACCTTGGCAATCAAATCAACATAAAAATATTCACATTGGGCCTAAGCCCTATCAAAATCGGTGGTTTTGGCCTTAGCCCACAATGACC
Source organism: Gossypium rotundifolium (assembly GCA_025506655.1). Classification (NCBI taxonomy): domain Eukaryota; kingdom Viridiplantae; phylum Streptophyta; class Magnoliopsida; order Malvales; family Malvaceae; genus Gossypium; species Gossypium rotundifolium. The sequence continues at coordinate 42,882,615 of CP106725.1, read as the reverse complement.
TCATTTCATATCATATCATACGCAAAAAAGGTAATGCAAAACCCTTCCCAAAAATCCTTCCACTACATACACCATTTCCCTTCCAACCTTATACACCTGTTGGGAATTCTAGCTCGATCCGCCCCTCTGCTGCACTCTAATGGTAGCACTCGCAGCGGCACTACTCAACGTTGCAGCAAAGCTGCTAATCATATAATGGGCTTAAAGCCATCGATGGTTCCATGGTCGTCAAGCGACTATGCGATCCTCAAATTCTTCCTCCGTACCATAATTCCCACCCATATGCATCCTAAACAGAATATCATATGAATGCAACATACACATGAGTAACATCCATAAAATTCATATTCATCACATAGGGGTATTTTAGCCATTTCACAATCAAAGGTACTTTCGTAATTCTACCCTACACGGGAATTATCGTAATTCTACCCTACAGTAATTCTACCCTACAAGGGTATTATCATAATTCTTCCCAACATGGGGTATTTTCGTAAATTTCCAAATCGGGGGTATTTTGGTAATTCTACAAATTAGGGGTATTTTGGTAATTTCCTAAATCGAGGGTATTATGGTAATTTTCCAAATTAAAAGAATTTTTGTAATTTTCTAAACTAAGGGTATTTTGGTAATTTTCCAAACTAAGGGTATTTTGGTAATTTTTCCAAACTAATGGTATTTTAGTAATTTTGCAGAACAGGGGTATTTTAGGCAATTTTACAAATCTAAGGATATTTTGATAATTTTTCAAATCAGGGTATTCGGTCCCTCTCGGGTTTTAGTTACAGACTTTGGCCCATTAACAAGTCTTTGCGGCTAAAATGATCAGACACTATGCATTAGGTAGGATTCCAGAGAAGAGGAGGTGGGCCATTAGGACCGCTTAAGTACCAAGCTCTCGCTAGATCCAATCCTAGACATGCATATGTCCGTTGCCACACTCTAACCCAGCGACTTGTCCACGGACATGTTTAATTATTAGATTAAGTCTTAAGTGGTTTAAGAGTTGTTCAGAACCAGGCCTAAAGTCCATTAAACCCTAGCATACATGTCTACGTCCCCATAAAGCCCATTAAGCCCATTTCACGTTCATAAAGCCCCTTATGCCCAAATCACATTCTTATGGCCTATTAGGCCATGATCTCATTCATATGGCCCATTAGGCCCAAAACAATTCCAGATCATATAACATGCATGTCTAGCTCAATTCATATAACCAAATCAATCAATTTCATCAAACTTAGCCTCAGGACCCATTTAGCCACTTTCAGCTTTTTGACTTTTCGGCATTGCCGATGTCATGTGCGTATAGTGTTTGTACACACCTGGTTACTGCGACATGCTATTCTATCCTTGGTCTTGAACCTACAACCAACCAACCTTCAATGAACCACCCATACTTAATCAAAATATTTACCAAAAGCCGAAGCCTTACCGTAACCTTACCATGTGCCACTAGGTTCTAATAGCCCTTCCTTAGCTACCAATCACGAGTATCCCCTAGATATGCACTCACAAATGCACCATCACAATTCTGAGTGACTCATAATCCACACAAGTCACCCTTATAGGTCATACACACATTCGGCAATTCAACTTAAACCACAATCGAGTTGAGTACACTTACCGTTGCTAATGATGCTATCACGCTGGCGATCTTTGAACCTTATCCTTGTTACCACAGAGTTAATGACACGACAGTTTGATAGCCTTTCGGCTTTTAGCAAAACGTACAAGATGGGTTAATCGAATACTTACCAAATCCACTTTCAATCCTGCAGCCTAAATTCGACTTTTAACCTTGACTGATACTAGATAATAATCGATTTACGATGGAGGAACAACAACAAAGATTCGGCACTAATAGGAATTTGGCAAAGAAGAATGATGGTAATTCGACAAAGACGAGAATTAGGCTATGGGAGAATTAGGTAAAAAGGGAGGATGGTGATTCGGCAATGGAAGAAACCGATTGAGGGGAGAATAGATGAAAAAGAAAATACGAAAACTCAAAGAATCTCTCAAGGGAATTTGGCAATAGGAGAAAAGAATGAGGGGAAGAAAAGTAAGAAATAATAGAACCCAAAGAACCTTTCAATGAATTTGGCACCCCCTTTTTATAGCCAAGCCGAATCCTACCTTCCCCCCACAGTCCCATTCGGCACCAACACTTCACACTCCTCATCTCCTAACTTTTCTCCCTAATAACTCCTCAATCTCATCCGAAATTCCCTTCACATCCATCACACAAGCCCACTTCAAACTCTCCACTGCAAGAGTTCAAAACCAACACAACTCTGGTCATCCATTCTCCAAAATACCTTGCGCTACTCGAACCTTGGACCTCTTCAGCTGACAACCATGCCACCTTATAGCTCCCCAAGTGACACCACTTTCCACTGGACCACAATCCCATTTCTATCCTATTTCTTTTCATTTACTTAAAAGGCCTACTAACTGGAGTCACTGTTCCCTATGGCTAAAACCAAAATTTTTCCTATACCCTTACTTGATCCTAGGACATATAAAACACCCCTAAACACTCCAAATTCATTAACCATCAAAGCCCACATGCCAAATGTCATTTTCTCACTCACTTAAAATTTTTCTGAGACCCACAGCCCAAGGCCCAATAGGCCCAATACTTCTAGGCCCAAATTTGGGATGTTACAACTTCTATTCGAAAACCCAACTGAAGTTGCTGATCGGGTAGAGAAACCTCTTGACTTCTTGGATAAAGATTGAAATGACTTATTTATTTGTCTCTTTCTTGAGTCATGAGACTTTATTTCAGCTTTTCCTTTCTCTTTAACCAACTCTTAGGCTTTACAAGCTTGGTCCACTAACACAACAAATTCCTTCAACTCTAGAACACCAACCAACAATCAGATATCTTCATTCAATCCATCCTCAAACCTTTTACACTTAATAGCTTCAATGGACACACACTCTCGAGTGCATTTGCTGGGCCTTACGAACTCACGCTCATACTCAGTTACTGTCATTCTGCCTTGTTTTAGTTCAAGGAATTCTTTTCTTTCTGGTCTATAAACCTTTGGCTTATGTACTTTTTTCGGAACTCTTCCTGGAAAAACTCCTATGTAATCCCTTCCCTTGGTACAAACGACACAAGGGTATTCCACCACTGATAGATGGAATCTTTTAAGAGAGACACCACACATTTCATGCATTCCTCAGGTGTGCAAGATAATTTTTCAAATACCCTGATGGTATTTTTAGGCCAAAATTCTGCCTTCTCCAGATCATTATCTTTACTAGCTCAAAATTCCTTGGGTCCTTATTTTGGATTCTATCAACTGGAGGCTTTCCTCTTCTTACCACTTCTACCACTTGGGGAGCTACATGGGTAGGTTGAGGAATAGGTGGGGGTGGAGAGGGTTATGCATTCAGGTTCGTACGAACGAACTCCGTATACCATGCATTCATCATGTGGAGAAAGGCTTCCCTAACCTCTTCTCCTCCTCTCTAACTCACGATCGTTGGTCTAATGTCATTTTCATTTGGAACCATCCACCATAGCTCTATCGGGATCCATTTACTACATGAAAACACAATTTAAATCGTCAGGAGTCGTCACACTATCATTACATAAATACTCATATGTATGGCATGTATAGCTAGACTTATGCATATGCTACCTTAGTCCGAGATTTGACTAAACTGTAGCTCTTATAACACTAAATGTAACACCCCTTATCCGTATTCAACGTCAGAATTAGATATGAGGCATTATTGAACTTAATGATAAACCGTAAAATGAACATATTTTAATCCCACATTTAGTATACTTTTGAATGATTTTGCCCTTTAATTATAGAATTAGGTGCTCCTAATCCTTTGTTTTCATGTTTTATACTCATGAGAGCATCGAGCATGAAAAGAATGAGAAACGGACTGAAAGCAGAGAAAATGGACCAAAGCACGAATTCCACATGGCCTGGGCCCAAGACCATACAGTCGTGCCACTTAAGAAGAGTCGACCACGGCCTGGACCCCAAAATGCACGGGCGTGCCTCATCAATAGGTTCGACCACGGCCTGGCCTCGAATCACACGGGCGTGTGCCATGGGCGTGGCCCTGCCACAGGAAAAAAGAATTCTATTCGGATTAGGATACTTTTAGGCCAAGTAAGGCATCTGGAAGACTATATAAACACCCTATGAGGAAACTTAAAGGGGGGTACAATGAGAGTTCGACAGAAGCCTTCTGTCAGGGCATTTTGGGCGTTCAGCTAGGCCAAGGAGCCGAGCCAGAGAAGCTGAATACAGGGATTTACTCGAAGGAAGCCAGTTGGTTCATCTCAAGAAGCTGGAATCATACTCAAGACCAATTCCTTCAATTCCTTCAGAGGGTTTTAGGGTTTTTTTATGTTTTATTTTATATTTTAGTCTGAGATGTTTTCTTTTACTATTATGGACTAAACCCTTAGATACTTGAGAGGGATGAAATCTAAGATGGATCTTGTTATTGTTATTTGAGCTGTATGATAAATACTTGATTTGTTCTTAACTATGTCTTCTTAATTCTTGTTTTGGTATTTCCAGGATATTGATTCAAGCATTTATGCTATTAGGCAGAGGAGGAATAGACCCTGTTTAAGAGTAGATCTAGCATAGTTAAGTAGAGTTGATCGCAACCCTAGAGATAGGATGATGAAAATATACCGGATTAGGGTCAAACCTAATATAGGAGTCCATAGATCGAGTTAATGCAATTCTAGGGGTTTTAGTTAGAAAGAGATTTCAATTAATCAACCTAGGGTTAGACATTAGTAACCTCGAGAGAGAAATTAATATAACTTAGGGAATCCTACGGATCAAGTCAAGTGAATAAATAGTCTGGTTTAGAGTTAGATAACAAAAGCAGTCTAGGTGGATTCTTCCTCAGGTATTGTCTAAATCAATCAGTTTTCCCTCAAGTCTTTCCTTAATTTCTTTTCTTTGTCTTGGCATCTTTAGCTTAGTAGTTAGTTAATTTTAGATTAGATAAACAAATCCCTTAATTCTTAGGCTAGATAATAGAAAGAAAGTATTAGTACTTTGGTTCCTTTGGGTTCAACAATCTAGTTTTGCTACTAAACTATACTACTGTTCGATAGGTACGCTTGCCTCCATCATTGTCTTAGTTAGTTTCCAGGTTCGATCATTCTTTTTATAAATTTTTAAGACTCTGACACCACGATCAAGTTTTTGGCATTGTTACCGGGGAACGAAAATATTAAGAAAGCTCAATCTTTATTACTTTAGCCATATTATATTTTATTTTTCTGCAATTAAATTTTATTTTTACTTTTCTACTTTTCTTTTTCTTTTTTCTTTTCCTGGTAGGTACCTCTAGTTTATGACTAGAAGGAACCTGACAGGACCTTTGATTTACGACAGTGATATCGAAGGTATGGTTCGCAGAAATCGTAGAGAAATAAGGTGAAGCCTACAACACATACAAGAAGAGCAAGAGAATGAAATTAATACGAACGAAGAGATGGCTGAAAATAATCCGCTATGTCCAGAGGCGGTCGAACATTATGCCCCTTGAACTATGTATGATTATGCTAAACCTAATTTAATAGGAGTTGAATCGAGTATTGTTAGGCCTGCTATAGTCGCTAATAATTTTGAACTGAAACCTAACACTATTCAAATGATTCAACAGTTTGTTCAGTTTGATGGTTTGCAGGACAAATACCCAAATACTCATTTAGAAAATTTTCTAGAATTTTGTGATACCTTCAAAATAAATGGCGTTTCTGATGATGCCATTCGTCTTGATTATTTCCCTTTTCATTGAGAAATAAAACCAAAAAGTGGTTACATTCTCTTCCACGAGGATCAATCACTACATGGGACCAAATGACCAAAAATTTTTTATTAAAATATTTTTCGCCGACCAAAATGGCCAAATTAAGGAATGATATCTCTTCTTTTGTGCAGATGGATTTAAAAACATTATATGATGCATGGAAGAGATACAAAGATCTATTAAGAAGGTGCCCACACCATGGTTTACCCTTGTGGCTACAGGTCTAAACTTTTTACAACGGTGTGAACCCTTTAACAAGACAACTAATTGATTCAGCCGCCGGTGGAACCCTGAACAACAAAACTCCTAAAGCAGCTTACGAGTTTATAGAGGAGATGTCACTGAACAACTATCAGTGGCAAGTTACAAGGATAAGGCCAACTAAAATAGCCGGAGTTTTAAACCTTTACACACCGCCATGCTATCAAATCAGGTAGAGATGATAAATAAAAAGATTGATGGTTTGTGTGGTTCTTTGCATGTACATCCAGTTATTCAATGTGACTCAAATCTAAGAGGTGTGACGAATCCTGAGTACCCACCCTACAATGCATGGAAGGCGAATAGATAAACTATACGGGTAACAATTTCAGATCTCAAAATAACCCTTATAGTATACTTATAATCCAGGTTGGAGGAACCACCCCAATTTCTCGTGGGGTGGTCAAGGTAATTAGAGACAACAACCACCCCCTCCAAACTTCCAACAATAGCCCTACCCATAGAAAACGAAGCTGAACCTTGAAGAGATGCTGACAAAATTCATAGCGGTGTCTGAAACTCGTTTTCAAAACACCGAGACAACACTTAAAAATCAAAAAGCATCGATTAAAGGAATCGAGAACCAGTTAGGGTAACTTGCAAAGCTAATCTCCGAATGACCACTAGGTAGCTTGCCAAGTAACACTGAGACTAATCCAAAGGAGCAAATTCAAGCCATAACAGCTCATGGCAGTGAAGGGTTAGTAGAATCTGAATCTGGGCCAAGGTGAGAACCTGTGGTAAGTGAAGCTAAGAGTGATGTAAGCCAAGAAAAGTCAAAACTAGTAATTAAAGAATACAAACCTCGTATACCTTACCCCAATGCGATGAAGGAAGATGACACAGAAGAACAGTTCGGTAAGTTCCTTAAAATCTTAAAGAAAGTACATATTAACTTACCATTTCTTGAAGCTCTTTCGCAGATGCCAGATTTAAGGAAATTTTTTAAAGAGCTCTTAATGAACAAATGAAAGTTAGCTGAGGAGTCGCATATGGAATTAAACACAGTATGCTCAGCAATGTTACAAAACAGACTACCATGGAAATTAAAAGATCCAGGGAGTTTTACAATTCCATGTTTAATTGGTAGTTTATCTGTTGATAATGCTTTAGCTGATTTAGGGGCAAACATCAATGTTATGCCATCTAAAATGTTTAAACAGCCAGGTCTAGGGAAACCCAAGCAAACTAGGATGAGTATTCAACTAGCTGATAAGACTATTCGAATTCCTAAGGGTATAATTGAAGATGTACTAGTTAAAGTTGACAAATTCATATTCCCCATAGATTTCGTTGTTTTAGATATAGATGAAGAAAATAGTATCCCCTTAATTTTAGGAAGACCTTTTCTAGCAACTTCCTGATCTAAAATTGATGTTAGTACAGGTGAACTCATACTTCGTGTAGGTGAAGAATCAATCAGTCTCAAGCTCTCGACTCAGCTAGGGCCTCGAGTGAGAAAGGTGAGAACATAAATTCTATTGATAAGCATTCGGTTAAACTTTCTTTTCAGGAAACACCATGAACCACACCACTGAGCTTGATCCCATGCCTCATGCCAACAAAGAAATATCACATGAGGAACGACGACTTTAGATTGATGAGCTAGATGAGTGGAAGATACATTTCAAGGAGAAACTAGGAATACACGAAGTGAAACCTAAGAACACCCCAGAAGAACTTAGAGGAGCATCAAATCACTTCAAAATAGGAGATCAGGTACTATTAGATAGAACAAACCCACTAATCGCCACATTAAACCTGAAGACAAATGAAGAGATCCCCTTTACGGTACTTAATGTTTTCCCTTACAAAACAGTTGAGGTAAGTAATTCTACTTTCGGTACTTTTAAAGTAAACTCCACTCGACTCAAATTATATGATGATAGCATGAAAAAGGATTTTTCACTCCTTAAACAACTGTAAAGGTACGAATGAGAGGTAAGTCTAGCTTAAGACTTTAAACGAGCGCTTCTCGGGAGGCAACCCGAGCACTAACCCTATTCATTTTTATTTCTTTTTCTTTTAGGACCTAACTACAAACTAACCAAGTTAATGAAGAGCAAATTTCCATACCACACGGCCTTACACACAGCCGTGTGGATACTACGGATGTTAGCTCTGACATAGCAGAGATAGTACGAGACAGGACGAGAAAAATATCTTCAAATTACGGACTAAACTAACACCACGGCTGTGCAACACAGTTGTGGCCAACACTGTTGAAACAACACAGGCGTGGCAATCCAATACAAGGTGTGGGAGAAGTGATTAAACCACCACATGGTCGTGCGATATGGCCATGGGACACAACACGCCCATGGGACACGGGCGTGGGGATGTACCAAAACTAAAAATTTCTATTTAAAACACCTGTAACACCCCAAACCCGGTCTATGCGTCGAGACTAGATTTGGTTTGTTACATGATTCGAGCTATTCTTAAATCTTTAATGAGTTGAAAACTACATTTTATACACAGGGTTTAAAATTTGAAGAGTATTTGATTTTGATAAATATTTGAAACATTAGTTGAAAATCATTGTATTATTAAAAACAGTTAAGAGATTTGTTAAAGAGTTAACAATAAAAGAATTATTTATAAAAGAATTTCATATACTTGAAAACCCAAATTTATTTTTATAAAGCATCATATAATCATAGCCCATGATTTAAAAGTCCAAAATAAAGTTTAAATTCCAAACACACATAAAATCCATAAGTTATTTATAGAGGCCATTTATTACAACATCCCAAAATAGTAAAAATAATTATTAAAAGTTCGAGTTTTAAATAACCCATATTTAGCGATATGGCCTCCACGAAGTCATCCTCATTAAGTCCACATCGGTTTCCATTACGAGATGGAAAGAAATTAAAGGGTGAGTTACTTAGAACTCAGTGTGTAACTCACTTACCACCATTATTGGGCGATTGTCAAGATATTATCTTTGGGCTTGAGCCCAATTCGAAATTCAACAATATATCATGAATTTAAAATAATTAATAATGCATGAAAATGTAATTCCCAACCCAAACCTAATATCCATCCGCTAACACCCCTGTACCAACCATCACACTGTGGGGATCAAGTCAACCCACCCATCCATCACACCAATCGTAGGCATTAAGCCTTTTTATAATTGTGGCATAGCCACCGAACTAGAGGCAATAAGCGATATTGTGCGAAACCACCGAACTAGAAAATAATAAGCGATATTGTGGCGAAACCACCGAACTAGAGGCAATAAGCGATATTGTGGTAATGGCCATTCTTCTCTTCATATATCCCACCCATGCAATTATACATGTACTTTAAAATATAAAATTTATTAACAATACATAACATGGTGGGTTTAACAATAATATTTCATTTGGCCCATAATTATAGCAATTTGTCTATTTAGCAATTTAGTGGGCTTTGACCCATTTAACAAACTAGAGTATTTTGGCTAAATTTTAACGAACTAGAGGGTTTTGGCCGATTTATCGAACTAGAGTATTTTATTTTTTTTCACGAACTAGAGTATTTACGGCCCATTTTCACGAACTAGAGTATTTACTGCCCATTTTCACGAACTAGAGTATTTACGGCCCATTTTCACGAACTAGAGTATTCTGGCCCATTTTCACGAACTAGAGTATTTACGGCCCATTTTCACGAACTAGAGTATTTACGGCCCATTTTCACGAACTAGAGTATTTACGGCCCATTTTCACGAACTAGAGTATTTACGCCCATTTTCACGAACTAGAGTATTTACGGCCCATTTTCACGAACTAGAGTATTTACGGCCCATTTTCACGAAACATCTAATTTTCATAATAACAATTAATATCTCGAGGGCATTTTCGTAATTTTTACGATTTTGTCATTTTCGTATTTTGTCATAATAACATTTTTATGCGTTTTACCGATCTAATCGTTTTTACGATTTACCAACATATCGAAATTTGACATCCAACCGAGACAATAATGAGTGTGAAAATTACACACCTCGATCTGGTGAGTATTAACCCTTCTCGCTCCTCGGCACCTAAAATATATTTTGATTCGTTAGTCAACTAACTCGTAAAAATAAATCTTAATCGATAATGGATCCAAAATCTTACCCTCTTGATTTTGAATCACTTGATTTTCGGTTTTACCTCGCTTATCGATTCACTAGCCGAGAATCCACCAGCGATATACGGCTCAGAGGTTCGTACTACTTGAATAATGGACTTCTTTGAAGATGGCCCACAACCGGTGGAAAATCCTGACTGCGAAACCGCTCTTCGTTTGAATGGGGATTCTGATCCACCCTCTTACGATAACTAAACACCGCCTTTTCTTCCCTATCTTGACGGTCTTCAAGATCCAAAAGAATTTAGTTAGATCTAAAATAATATCAATAATACTAGAGATTTAAAGAGTAGGATTTCCTTACCAAAATGAAACGTTTCCAACGTTTCCACGATTCTCCGATCACTTGAATTCCAATCTCCGTTATTGCACTAAATAATAACGAAATAAACGTTATTAGTATGAATGCTATATCAATCCAAAAGACTCTCAATAATCCTATGATATTCGCCATAATATCACTAATCAATAAATCAAAAATGGAGAGAAACCCTTACCTACTTCCCACTTGAAAAGAAAGATTAAGAATGATGTTTAATTGATGGAAGATTCGCTATAAATGATTAAGAATGGAAAAAATAATTTTTTGCTTATAGGCACAATAACATTCGACCAAGAGAGTGAAGATGGAGAGAATTTTCGATTGAAAAGAAATAGTATAAGAACAAAAGGATGATGGTGATGTTGTTTTGATTTCAAGGAGATTAGAAGAAAAGAAAAGAAAAATATGAACTTTAGGTCTTTGGTATATTAACCATGGCAAAGAAAAAAAAAAAGAGATTGATTTTGGTATAGGTGATTTCGGCACAAGGAGAATACAAAAGAAAATTAACAAAGTGGATGAAAGTGACCAAATGGTCAAGAGATTTTGGCTTTGCCAAATGCAATATTCGCCAAGAGGGATGTTGAAAGGAGAAAACAAAGAAAAATCTGCACAATGTGCAAAGAATAACCAAAGAGAAAAGAATGAGATTTTTGCCAAACTAACAAAATTTTGGCTCTTCCCCTTACCAATATTGCCATCCGACATATGGTCAAATGGCCATTAATTCTTTCCAAATTTTCCCTTGATATGTGCCTTATGTCTCCCTATCTTTCCTTAAACTTTTGATTCCATACCATATGTTAGTTGTTACCTTAATCCATTGATACACTAACCAAAATACATGGTCAACACCTTCCTTATATGTCCCTTGCCGACACTTCCTAGACATGAGCGAAAATTAAAACAAAAATTTTATCTAGGTGCTATACAAGGGATTGAACCTCTTCCCTCTTACTTGAACCCATGCCAATCTCCACCATGCCATATGCTTATTTTATGACACTTTTAGCACATAATTTAGCTTAAGTCTTAATCACCTTTGTTTCACTTCAATAAATTCCCAATAATAAATTTTATTCTTCTCCAAATTATGCTTTACCCTCTCTAGGACTTTAATAAACACTAAAATAAAAGTAAAATTTTTCCTTTAAAATCTAAACACCAAAATCATGCCAATTTAAATACTCGATTTTTAGGGTGTTACAACTCTACCCTCCTTAAAGAAAATTTAGTCCTCGAAATTTACACAGTTGAAAAAGGTGAGGGTATTGTTGCGAATTGCATCCTCTGGCTCCCACGTAGCTTCTTCCACTCAAGTGGTTCGCCATAGAACTTTGACTAACGGCACGCTTTTCTTCCTTAGTACCTTGACATCTCGGTCTAGGATTTCCACCGGTTCTTCTTCAAAGGACAAATCAATTCACTCAATTCTTCTACTGGGTATAATGTGCAAAGGATCCGACCTATAACGCCTCAACATGGAAACATGAAAGACATTGTGAATTTGATCCAACTCCGGAGGTAACTCAATCTGATATGCCACTGGACCAACACGCTTCAGCACACGATAAGGTCCAATATATCTAGGACTTAGCTTGCCCTTCCTTCCGAATCTGAAGATCTTTTTCCAAGGAGATACCTTCAAGAAAACCTGATCCCCCACATTATACTCGATGTCCCTCCGCTTTAGATCTGCGTACGACTTCTGTCTATCTGAGGCTTCTTTCAACCGTGCTCGAATAACTTTTACCTTATCCTCGGTCTCAGATATCATCTCGGACCTAACATCATCTTTCGCCAACTCACCCAACAAATAGGAGAGCGACACTTACGACCATACAATGCCTCGTAAGGTGCCATCCGAATGCTAGGCGATAGTTGTTGTTATCATAAATTACGCGGTGGTAGATAATCCTCCCAACTACCCTCAAGTCGATTACACATCCTCTTAACATATCTTCCAATATCTGAATTACTCTCTCCGTGACCATCGGTGAGGATGAAAAGCCGTCTTGAAATTCAACTTTGTTCCCAAGGCTTCATGCGAGCTTTCGAGAATCGTGATGTAAACCTAGGGTCCCTATCCGATATAATAGATCTGGTACCCCATGTAACCTCACAATTTCGGATACGTAAAGTTTCGCCAATTTCGCAATGAATAATCCGTCTGAATCGGCAAGAAATGAGCGGTCTTCGTCAACCGATCAACAATTACCCAAGCGGAATTTTTCTTAGCGGTGTTAACGGTAACCCACTAACAAAATCCATAGTTATCCTCTCCCATTTCCAAAGAGGAATCTTTATCGGTTGTAACAATCAGGCGGTAATTGGTGTTACGCCTTCACTTGCGACAAGTCAACATTTTCCCACGAACTCTGTAATCTCACGCTTCAACCACGCCACCAATCATTTCACGGAGATCTCGATACATCTTATTTCCTCCGGGATGCATAGCGTAAGGGCTACTATCGCCTCCGTAGAATCGGTTGCCTCGAGATCTAAATCCTTAGGCATGCATACTCTTCCTCGAAAGCACAACACACCCTCCGTGTTTATTCCAAAATCCTCAATTTCGCCATTTTCAACTTGTCGCATGATAAAGGTCCCAACTTCTCATCGATGTCTGTTTTCCTTGATTTGTTCCAACCATAGCGGCTTCACACAAGTTACGCTAACAAGCGCCATCCTCGTCATGCACTCAAATGGGCAAGCAGAGCTCTTAATTGAGATACCGCCTTACGACTTAACGCGTCGGCTACCACGTTAGCCTTTCGGGATGGTATTCAATGGAGAAATCGTAATCTTTCAACAATTCTACCCATCTTCTTTGTCTTAAATTCAACTCCTTCTGGGTAAGGAGGTATTTAAGACTCTTGTGATCCGTGTAGATTATGGACTTCTCACCATAGAGATAGTGCCTCCAAATCTTTAGAGCAAAGACAACGGCAGCTAACTCCAAATCATGAGTAGGGTAGTTTACTTGTGTGGTCTCAATTGACGAGAAGCATAGGCCACCACCTTTCCATTTTGCATCAACACACAACCCGGACCCGTGTGAGGCGATCGCAATAAGCAAGTGAATTCTTTTAGGCCTCATTGAATCAAACTGGAGCTTCATCAGGATCTTCTTCAATTTCTCGAAACTCTCTTGCTTTTCGGTCGGATATACGGAACTCCTTTACGCAACAATTTAGTTAGGTGCGACAATCAACGAAAACCCTCTACAAAGCGTCTATAGTATCCACCAAGCCTAAGAAACTCCGAATTTCACTCTCGATGTTGGTGGTTTCCAATCCGAATAGCCTCAATTTTCCGAGGATCCACCCTTATTCCTTGGTGATACTACATGACCAAGGAAAGTCACCTCCTTTAGCCAAAATTCGCATTTACCAAATTTGGCATACAATTGCTTATCACGAAGTAATTGTAATACTATCCGCAAATGCTGGTCATGTTCCTCCTCATTTCTCGAATAAACTAATATGTCATCTATGAACACTACCACAAACCGGTCTAAATATGGTTGAAAGACTCGGTTCATCATGTCCATAAATGCAGCTGGTGCATTGGTTAATCCAAACGGCATCACTACAAACTCATAGTGTAATAGCGTTCCGAAATCTTTGTCTTATAAATATCCGCTTCTTTCACCTTAAGGCGATGATAACCCGACCTTAAATCAATTTTGGAAAAGCTGAAGCTCCTTCAATTGATCAAGCAGATCGTCAATTCTCGGCGGAGGATACCGATTCTTGATCGTCAATTTATTCAACTGTCGTAGTCAATGCACATACGCATCGATCCATCCTTCTTCTTGACGAACAAAGCGGTGCTCCCGGAGACACACTTGGTCGAATGAATCCCGATCCGGCAATTCTTGAATTTGAGCTTTGAGCTCACCAACTCCTTGATGCCATTCTATAGGAGCAATGGACCTTTGGAGCCGTCCCGAAAAAAGCTCAATGCCAAATTCTACTTCCCGATCTGGAGGTATGCCGGGAAGTTCTTCGAAATACATCGGAAATTCCTTCACCGTCCTCACATCATTCACGGATAATTCCTTGGCATCCACAGCCTGAGATAAAGGCTAGGAATGCTCCGTATCCTTTCGCACCAACTTCCGACTTTTAATGCGAAACCACATTTGCCGGATAGTTCTTTCGTTCACCAATCATTATGACTTCCTTATCATCCGAGGTCCCATCGACATTCGTTTTTCAGCACAATCCAATTCGCCCGATGTTTGACCAGCCAATCCATGCCGAATGAGATCGAACTCATGAAAGGTAGTTCCATCAAATTTGCTAAGAATACTTCCTCTTGGATTTTAAGGGCACGTCTTTAAATATTTTATTAATATTCTTGTTGTCTAAAGGGATGATTCTTGTCATCTCATTTTCGATAATTTGATTCTAAATTGATTTCCGGATATGGCACTAGATACATATGAATGAGTAGAGCCAATATCTATTAAGGCAATAACAGTACATCAAAAATGAAGAACGTACAGTTATCACATCAGTGCATTGCCGTCTTGCGGCGTCTAACGCATAAACCGGTCCAGTACATCTTGCATCGCATTTCCTCTATTACCATTGCCTCGACCGGTGCACCTTGACCACGACCAGCCCCATTACCACCACGACCGGTCCACGACCTCTCGGTGGTGCTGATTACCCCTGGCCGGCTGTGCATCATTATTACGGACTTCTTGAGTCGTATCCATTCGTCGAGGACAGCTTTTATACTGATGTTCCATTGAACCACATTTGTAGCATGCGCCCGTTTTCCTCCAACATTCTCCAAAATGTCTTTTCCCACACTCGGTGCAATCTCGACTCGATTATTTGTTACCGGGTTCTACCTTGGCGATTCATCATTCCGAGGTTTCTTGGAATCTCTTGGAAGAACCAGATCTACGTGTCTCTCTCTTGTTTGGGATCTTTCTGGTTACGTAGATTCGAGTTCTTAGCCTCTTGGCTATTTTGGCCTTCTCCACAAGAGTCGAAAAATTTCTAACTTGTTGCGGAGCAATCGGAACCCTCACTCATCATTAAGTCCATCCTCGAAGCGTACTAGCGTTCATGATCTGTTGCTACAATTGTCCGGCATAACGGCTCGACGTAAAACTTCGACTTCATATCTTGCCACGTCTTACTTCCTTGGACAAGATTGAAATTCCTTCCTTGAGCATCAACATAGCTCGTTCGACGTATTTTCCTTGGAAGCGGCTTTAAAGAATTCCCGGTTTATCGGTGCGGCTTGGTGCCTTCTCGAGCGATAAGCCACCAGCGATCGCCTCATCTCTCAATAAGGATACAGCTCCTCTCAGTTTTTGCTCAGCCGTGCATTCCATATCATCCATGATCCGTTCCACAGCTTCGAGCCAGTATTCGGCCACATTCGGAGCTACACCAGAGACTCCTCTGAAAACTTCTGCATTATTTGCCTTAAGTCGCTCTGAAATTGACCCACGAGTTGTTGGCCCAATTCTAGTTCCAGCGACCCTTTCCAAGACTCGTAGCATTGCTTGAGTCAATGCATGATCTTCTTCCATGTGATCGCGTGATCCGGTCTCACTTTCTATTGACGCAGGTGCGTCCACCTCTGGCATATGATTTGGTGCTTCAAACAGTAGCACCTCGGCCTCTACCACGCCACGTCTACGCGTCCACGACCACGTCCTCTTGTACTCATGATTGCTTGTTCGTTTATCGATTACAAGTTTTATGAATCGAAATTTTGTTTGGTGTTTATTAACGATATTTTATGAGATTTGAGATATAAAGTTGTTTTTATAGCGTGTCCTATAGTCTCAATCTCTACGAGTTTTCACGTCTAAAACTAGAAGTTCTAGAGTATTCCTATGATCATATCATAGTAATCATTTAAGCGATAAATACTTACTTGACTTGTTGCGGATGCTTGTGGTGCCATCTTGATCTTTAAAATACCATTGAGCATTTTCATACGAAATTATTTTTGAACCCAAACCACGGTAGAGTTTTTGAAACTAGCTCGATACCACTAAATGTAACACCCCAAACACGGTCTATGCGTCGAGACTAGATTTGGTTTGTTACATGATTAAAGCTATTCTTAAATCTTTAATGAGTTGAAAACTACATTTTATACGAGGTTTAAAATTTGAAGAGTATTTGATTTTGATAAATATTTGAAACATTAGTTGAAAATCATTGTATTATTAAAAGCAGTTAAGAGATTTGTTAAAGAGTTAACAATAAAAAGAATTATTTATAAAAGAATTTCATATACTTGAAAACCCAAATTTATTTTTATAAAGCATCATATAATCATAGCCCATGATTTAAAAGTCCAAAATAAAGTTTAAATTCCAAACACACATAAAATCCATAAGTTATTTATAGAGGCCATTTATTACAACATCCCAAAATAGTAAAAATAATTATTAAAAGTTCGAGTTTTAAATAACCCATATTTAGCGATATGGCCTCCACGAAGTCATCCTCATTGAAGTCCACATCGGTTTCCATTACGAGATGGAAAGAAATTAAAGGGTGAGTTACTTAGAACTCGATGTGTAACTCACTTACCACCATTATTGGGCAGATTGTCAAGATATTATCTTTGGGCTTGAGCCCAATTCGAATTCAACAATATATCATGAATTTAAAATAATTAATAATGCATGAAAATGTAATTCCCAACCCAAACCTAATATCCATCCGCTAACACCCGTACCAACCATCACACAGTGGGGATCAAGTTAACCCACCCCGCCATCACACCAATCGTAGGCATTAAGCCTTTTTATAATTGTGGCATAGCCACCGAACTAGAGGCAATAAGCGATATTGTGGCGAAACCACCGAACTAGAGGCAATAAGCGATATTGTGGCGAAACCACCGAACTAGAGCAATAAGCCGATATTGTGGCAATGGCCATTCTTTTCTTCATATATCCCACCCATGCAATTATACATGTACTTTAAAATATAAAATTTATTAACAATACATAACATGGTGGGTTTAACAATAATATTTCATTTGGCCCATAATTATAGCAATTTGTCTATTTAGCAATTTAGTGGGCTTTGACCCATTTAACAAACTAGAGTATTTTGGCTAAATTTTAACGAACTAGAGGTTTTGGCCCGATTTATCGAACTAGAGTATTTTCGCCCATTTTCACGAACTAGAGTATTTACTACCCATTTTCACGAACTAGAGTATTTACTGCCCATTTTCACGAACTAGAGTATTTACTACCCATTTTCATAAACTAGAGTATTTACGACCCATTTTCACGAACTAGAGTATTTACGGCCCATTTTCACGAACTAGAGTATTTACGGCCCATTTTCACGAACTAGAGTATTTACCCATTTTCACGAACTAGAGTATTTACGGCCCATTTTCACGAACTAGAGTATTTACGGCCCATTTTCACGAACTAGAGTATTTACGGCCCATTTTCACGAAACATCTAATTTTCATAATAACAATTAATATCTCGAGGGCATTTTCGTAATTTTACGATTTTGTCATTTTACGTATTTTGTCATAATAACATTTTTGTATGCGTTTTACCGATCTAATCATTTTACGATTTACCAACATATCGAAATTTGACATCCAACCGAGACAATAATGAGTGTGAAAATTACACACCTCAATCTGGTGAGTATTAACCCTTCTCGCTCCTCGGCACCTAAAATATATTTTGATTCGTTAGTCAACTAACTCGTAAAATAAATCTTAATCGATAATGGATCCAAAATCTTACCCTCTTGATTTTGAATCACTTGATTTTCGGTTTTGCCTCGCTTATCGATTCACTAGCACGAGAATCCACCAACGATAACGGCTCAGAGGTTCGTACTACTTGAATAATGGACTTCTTTGAAGATGGCCCACAACCGGTGGAAAATCCGGACTGCGAAACCGCTCTTCGTTTGAATGGGGATTTACTGATCCACCCTCTTACGATAACTAAACACCGCCCTTTTCTTCCTATCTTGTGGTCTTCAAGATCCAAAAGAATTTAGTTAGATCTAAAATAATATCAATAATACTAGAGATTTAAAGAGTAGGATTTCCTTACCAAAATGAAACGTTTCCAACGTTTCCACGATTCTCCGATCACTTGAATTCCAATCTCGTTATTGCACTAAATAATAACGAAATAAACGTTATTAGTATGAATGCTATATCAATCCAAAAGACTCTCAATAATCCTATGATATTCGACCATAATATCACTAATCAATAAATCAAAATGGAGAGAAACCCTTACCTACTTCCCACGGTCGAAAAGAAAGATTAAGAATGATGTTTAATTGATGGAAGATTGGCTATAAATGATTAAGAATGGAAAAAATAATTTTTTGCTTATAGGCACAATAACATTCGACCAAGAGAGTGAAGATGGAAGAATTTTGATTGAAAAGAAATAGTATAAGAACAAAAGGATGATGGTGATGTTGTTTTGATTTCAAGGAGATTAGAAGAAAAGAAAAGAAAAATATGAACTTTAGGTCTTTGGTATATTAAGCCATGGCAAAGAAAAAAAAAAGAAAGAGATTGATTTTGGTATAGGTGATTTGGCACAAGGAGAATACAAAAGAAAATTAACAAAGTGGATGAAAGTGACCAAATGGTCAAGAGATTTTGGCTTTGCCAAATGCAATATTCGGCCAAGAGGGATGTTGAAAGGAGAAAACAAAGAAAAAATCTGCACAATGTGCAAAGAATAACCAAAGAGAAAAGAATGAGATTTTGCCAAACTAACAAAATTTTGGCTCTTCCCCTTACCAATATTGCCGTCCAAAGATATGGTCAAATGGCCATTAATTCTTTCCAAATTTTCCCCTTGATATGTGCCTTATGTCTCCCCTATCTTTCCTTAAACTTTTGATTCCATACCATATGTTAGTTGTTACCTTAATCCATTGATACACTAACCAAAAATACATGGTCAACACCTTCCTTATATGTCCCCTTGCCGACACTTCCTAGACATGAGCAGAAAATTAAAACAAAAATTTTATCTAGGTGCTATACAAGGGATTCGAACCTCTTCCCTCTTACTTGAACCCATGCGCCAATCTCCACCATGCCATATGCTTATTTTATGACACTTTTAGCACATAATTTAGCTTAAGTCTTAATCACCTTTGTTTCACTTCAATAAATTCCCAATAATAAATTTTATTCTTCTCCAAATTATGCTTTACCCTCTCTAGGACTTTAATAAACACTAAAATAAAAGTAAAAATTTTTCCTTTAAAATCTAAACACCAAAATCATGCCAATTTAAATACTCAGATTTTTAGGGTGTTACAACACCCCTCTTCCCTTCTCACCCACTCCCCATTCACTCTTCACTCCCCTCCATCTTCACTTTCCTCCTTCATTCTCTAAAGTCTTGATCTACTCTTCAAAAATGTCGAAGAATTGGAAAGATCCTAGCCCAGTCTCCCTGTGTGAGACTAATCAACATAAGTTCATGCCGGCCGCTTCATTTAATCGACAAGCCAATGGTCTTTGAGGCCATTTAACCTTTATTTTACTTTTCTCTTCTCCTTTATTTTACTTTTCTTTATTTTTTTATACTAAATTCAATTAATTTTGTTTTAGTTTCTTTGTTTTAGGTTCTAAAGGCTACTAGGGAATCACAACACCACGGCCTTAGACACCACACCCACCTTGCGAACCATCTACCAATAAGGACTTTTCAGTCCATTCACCTTTTCTTTTGATCCTATTTTAATTCTTATTTTCTTTCTTGTTATCTTTATATACTTTAATTATATATTTAGTATAGTTTAAATTAGTATTTTTATTTTCTGGCTAACTCTTCATGAGGTTCCCAATTTCTTCATCTAGCATAGAAAGTAAAGGCGGCCCCTCCACCTTGTCTTTCACCTCTGAATCAAGTTTCCACACTTCCAACTCCAAGGAGTCCATCCAAAAATTCAGAAAGTTTCACCTCTCTCCCTCACTTTTGATTTTCTTATTATATGATTATTATATATCTTTGTACATTGAGAGCAATGTACATCTTAAGTGTGGGGGTGAAAATTATTTAGAAAAGTGCCTAACTTTTTGCATTTTTCTCAAATCTCTGAATGATATTCTGTCTTAAAGTAATTTTCTCATATTACTAATTAGAATGAAATTCCTATTGATTCATGTTTTTATTGATATGTTTTATATTAAGTCATTGATAATTATGCATTGATAATTTAAACTTCAAAATACTAGAGAATTAAGCATGATGAGTCTATTTTCAAAAAAATTAAAAATTTTGTTAGGTTGTCTACCTGAATCTAATTGTTACCTTGAAATTTGAAATTTACAAAGTTGATATCAAAAACCCATAATTTTTTGTGAGATTTTGAGCCTTTTAGAGCATACATTCTTTTCGTGCTCACTTCTTTTCATTATAAGTGTGTCAACATTGATTTGTTATTCTAGAACTTGTTGCGATTATACATGTCAAGACCACATCTTTGATTTGATATACAGAAATGATTAAGGCACTTAGGATTTAACCTACTTACTCCACTAAAAGCCTACCCTCATAATTGACCCTAGTGAACCCCTTTGATCCTAACAACCCTTTTATTGACTCAACCCACTAATATTAACCCTAAACCCATCCGTATTTGTTATCACCATTCCTTTTGACTACCCTTCTATCGAGACTTGTTTTGATCAGTTGCCTAATTATATTATTTCAGTTGTTAAAGTTTTATCTTATATTGATTTGTTCTTAAAACAAAAAAAATCGAAGTATATTCATTATTAGTTCTATAATTAAGTGAGCCTACACGTTTAATTTCAACATCTTGAAGAAGAGGCTCGTATTATTAGTATTACAAGTTTTCAAATGATGTAATTATCCAATTTATTAGTTCATTTTTCTAGTAAGGTAATTTGTCAATTCAATCTTGATTCTAACCCTTTTAATTAAGCCTTTATCCACACCATTAACCTAAGCCCTGTTACAACCCTTTTTAAAGACCTTTTTATTTGTGTATCATCTCATTTTACAGTGGTGGAGATTTGATTTTCATGCAAGCCTATGGGATTAACTTTTCATGTTTGACTGATGAGTGCTTTATTTTTGAACCTTAAACACCTCGAGTGATTTGAGTGAATCTTTAGTGAGGATGTCAACTTTTGTCAATTTTGAATTAAAGGTTATTATTCGGATAAGGGGAAAACACATATGCTTTCATGCTAAAAACTTATGACTTTGATTGTTTGAATCTTTAGGACTCTTTGAGTTGAATTATCCATGTATAAATTATCTATGAATTATGATGAAACATTATCGATTAATATTATGAGTAGAGGAAGTTTGTTTTAATTGTGAGTTGAGAATTTTGCTTGAGGACAAGCAAAGGCTTAAATGTGGGGGTATTTGATAAACCGTAAAATGAACATATTTTAATCCCAAATTTAGCATACTTTTGGATGATTTTTCCCTTTAATTATGGAAATAGGTGCTCCTAATCCTTTGTTTTCATGTTTTATACTCAGAAGAGCACCGGAATATGAAAAGAATGAGAAACGAGCTGAAAAAAGAGAAAATAGGCCAAAGCATGAATTCCACATGGCCTGGGCCCAAGACCACATGGCGGTGCCTCTTAAGAAGAGTCGACCACGGCCTGGACCCCGAAATGCACGGGCGTTCCTAATCAACAGGTTCGACCACGACCTGGCCTCGATTCACACGAGCGTGTGCCATGGGCGTGGCCCTGTCGCAAGAAAGAAGAATTCTATTCAGATTAGGATACTTTCGGGCCAAGTAAGGCATCTCGAAGCCTATATAAACTCCCTATGAGGCAACTTAAAGGGGGTTCGACGAGAGTTCGAAGAAGCCTTCTGTCAGGGCTTTTCGAGTTCAGCTAGGCCAAGGAGCCGAGCCAAAGAAGCTGAATATAGGGATTTACTCAAAGGAAGCTAGTTGGTTCATCTTAAGAAGACAAAATCATACTCAAGACGGAGGAACTCTCTTTCAATTCCTTCGGGGGGTTTTAGGGTTTTCTTATGTTTTGTTTTATATTTTCTTCTGAGATGTTTTATTTTACTATTATGGGCTAAACCCTCAGATACCTGAGAGGGATGAAACCTAAGACGGATCTTGTTATTGTTATCTAAGTTGTATGATAAATACTTGATTTGTTCTTAACTATGTGTTCTTAATTCTTGTTTTGGTATTTCTGGGATATTGATTCAAGCATTTATGCTCTTAGGCAGAGGAGGAATAGACCCAGTTTAAGAGTAGATCTAGTATAGTTAAGCGGAGTTGATCGCAACCCTAAAGATAGGATGACGAAAACCTGCCGGATTAGGGTCAAACCTAATATAGGAGTCCATAGATCGAGTTAATGCAATTCTAGGGGTTTTAATTAGAAAGAGATTTCAATTAATCAACCTAGGGTTAGACATTGTAGCCTCGAGAGAGGTATTAATATAACTTAGGGAATCCTACGGATCAAGTCAAGTGAATAAATAGACTGGTTCAGAGTTAGATAACAAGTGAAGTCTAGGTGGATTCTTCCTCTGGTATTGTCTAAATCAATCGGTTTTCCCTCAAGTCTTTCCTTAATTTCTTTTCTTTGTCTTCGCATATTTAGCTTAGTAGTTAGTTAATTTTAGATTAGATAAACAAATCCCTTAATTCTTAGGCTATATAATAGAAAGAAAGTTAGTATTAGTACTTTTGGTTCCTCTGGGTTTGACAATCCAGTCTTGCCACTAAACTACACTATTGTTCGATAGGTGCGCTTGCCTCCATCATTGTCTTAGTTAGTTTCCAGGTTCGATCATTCTTTTTATAAATTTTTAAGACTCTGACACCATGATCACTCAACTTGTGTAAACATACAACATCGGCTATAAAATTTCATTTCAACTTAAAAATTCTCATTCATATTCATAACATCATTATTATGGGCCTACGAAGCCCTAAACATACATACGGAAGAGTTCGAGAATAAATTGGAAACTCTTACGCACTTAGAAAATTTTTCCCTAAATAGGGGCCACACTCACGTGTGAAATGGAACACGCCTGTGTGGGCAGGCCATGAGATCGCACACGCCCATGTTCCTAGCCCGTGTGGAATTTATTTTTCATTTTGAACCTATAGGGGTTTTCACACGGCCGGACACACGCCCGTGTCTATGGCCGGTGTTCCTCACACGGCCTAGACACTCCCGTGTCCTCATCCCATGTGACTCTCTATTTATGAAGTCAAGAAACTCTTAAGGACATATGGCCTAGGCACACGCCCGTGGGCTGGCCCTTGTGACGAATCAAATTCTCGTAAATTGATATAGGGGACACACGGTGTAACACCCCGAACCCATAACCATCGCCAGTTTAGGTTTAAGAGGCCTTACCAGACAAATCGAAACTTTTACTAACATTTTACATCCCAAAGTATATCATCGTCATATCATCGCAAAAATACTAGCATATAATCCCTTCATGAGGTCAACGAGACCTTAAAGATGCATTAGTAAAGGGTCAGGACTAAACCGAACACTTACAATTTTTTCTGAAATTCAAACATTTTTCAAAACTACAGAGGTCACACGCCCGTGTGGGCAGGCCGTGTGCCTCACACGGCCTCAGACACACTCGTGTGTCCAAGCCGTGGCAAAATAGGGCATACATACTAACTTGTCGACATGGCTTGAGACACACCCGTGTGCCTCACCCATGGTCGACACTGACTTGCACCACACAGCCATTCACACGCCCGTGTGTCCAGCCCGTGGTCGAAACTGACTTGTTTCACATGGCCAGTCACATGACCGTGTGTCTAGCCCATGTACAAGCCTGACTTGTACCAAATTAAATTCAAGGGACATGGTTGAGCCACATCCCCATGTACTCAACCGTGTGGGCAAATATAGGCCATTTGCAAGGCCAATTTGCCACCCATTTAGGGTCAAACCTACAAGCACAAATAAACACATTTCATGCCCTCAAAATGTAACCAAACCATACCAATAATGTCCATCTTTTCTAACCATTCAATGCATATCAAACTTACCAACTTATAAACTATTTATCTCATTCTAATTACAAGCATTTTTAGGCAAAATCCATCCTAATAACTTACCAATTATATATACTAATCATTCATCAAAACATACAAATTTTGCATCACAAAACATAATTGACATTTACCATATTCACATCCCATTTACAAGCCATATCACATAGCTTATATATCCAACTCAAAACATCATCTAATTCAACTGGACTATACATGACATACTTAGCTATAAACACATTCAAAAGGTACCAAAATATGATTTGATAGTGTGATGACGATCCTTGATAATCCTCGAGCTTTCCATAGCTTTAACGATCTATAAAACAATGTAAACACATACAAAGTAAGCTTTCAAAAGCTTAGTAAGCCATATACAAATAAACTTAACATAATAACATTCATAATCTTATCAAATACAAGATCATTAATATCTCAATTGCAATTTCACAATTCTTCTTTGGCTCATTTGTTTAGCCATTGCTTACCAACAAATTCATATCTCTAAGTAACTGATTTGATCATAGTTCATTCACACATATATCACATTTAGTCTCAACATGACTATGCACATATCTCACCTTTGCAAATTCGTATATACTTACCTTTCATGCTTAAACAAAGTATACACTTCATACATACCTGAAATGGTTACACATTTCATATAATCTTTCATTTCTCGGAATTGGCCGTTGAACCATTTGGAATCAAATAGGATACTCGGATAACTTAGAATACTCGAACAATGCCAACGTCCCAAACGTGGTCTTACATGTAATCAAATATCGATGCCACTGTCCCAAACAGGGTCTTACACGAAATCATATTCGATGCCGATGTCCTAGACATGGTCTTACACGTAATTCTCAAATCGACGCCAACGTCCTAGACATGGTCTTACATGATATCACATATCGGAACTCTATGACATGACATATGAATCCTATCTATTCCTAAGGTTTGTACAGGACTTTTCAGACATTAAGACATTGTTAATACTTTCTTATATTTCATGTGTATATCTTCTGTTGTCATTCATCACAATTCAATTTCTTATGAACATAAATGAATTAATTCAAATGCATTTATTTTGATATAGACTTACCTCGTAAGGATATAATCGGACGAATTTGACTATTTTATCACTTTCGACTTTCCTCAATCTAAATATGTTTTTTTTGGTTCTTGATCTATACATATTCAAATTTAAATCTTTTATCCACCAAATCATTCAATTCAATCCAAAAACACACATTTAGGGCAATTTACAAATTAGCCCTCACATTTTCACATTTTGACATTTAAGTCCCTATTTTACAAAATCACAAAATACACAAAATTTCACTAATCCCATTTTTGGCCAAATATTCACATGCTTCATATAAGCCCATATATTTCATTTATTTCACATTTTAGTCCCTCAAAATATTATTTTCATAATTTAGTTCAAATTACTCAAATTCACCAAAAATCCAAAGACAAAACATGTTAATCTAACACATATATTCCATATTCATCATCAACTATCACAAAGCTCAAGCATTCATCAATGGCACATTTCAAAATCATCATCAAATTCCAAAATTAAAGCATGGGCTTGATAGTACTCGAAACAACGATCACAAAAACGTAGAAATTATCAAAAACCGAATAAAAAACATACCTCAATTGAGCTAAATGAGTGCCGAATGAAATAAAGCTTCCAAGCCCTAACTATTTTCTTATTTTTGGCTAGAGAATTGAGAAAAGATGAACATCCAAATGGTTTTGTTTTATTATTATTAACTTATTTTACTAATTACCAAACTAGCCTTTTTATTTTCATTTATACTCTACTATCTAAAGGCATTTTTGTCCATCAAAAGTTCATAAGGTTTAATAACCACATAAGGACTCCATATAATAAAAGCCATAACAATCCGGCACTTACATTAATAACCAACCTTTGCATTTTATGCGATTTAGTCCTTTTCTCAAATTAAACACACAAACAATAAAATTAATTCACAAAGCTTTCACACATGTTTAATCACATACTGTAGGCACGAAAAATAATATTAAAATATTTTTTAACTCAGATTTGTGGTCCCAAAACCACTATTCTGACGGGTCTAAATTGGACTGTTACACACGGCATATCAACACACCCATAGGGCTGGCCGTGTGTCACACACGTCCTAGACACACACCCGTGTGTCTACCCGTGTGGACAATTAGAAGGCTATTTTCCAAGCCAATTGCCTTCCTAAAACTTAAACACACATATACCAACACAAGCAGCATATAACATGGCAATAATACATTATGAAGAACCACTAATCATCATTCATACACTTCACACTTTATTTCATCATTTGCATGGTCTTTCACCTCATAAAATTCATCATCATAAATATATGGAACTTGAAAAATATTGACCAATTCCCAATGGCCATATACAAAATGAGTGTATAACATTAGTAGCCAACACTTTGGCTTTCAAATATGACATAACCTAAGATGACCAAGTTCCTATACATGCCATACCCCAAAATAAATCAACTTTACTATACCAAAAGAATGATTGATAGTGTGATCCGAGCTCTGACGTTCAATGATCCCTGAGCTAGCTTGGTGATACTACAAGGAAAAGGGAAAAGAGAGAGAGGTAAGCATATAGCTTAGTAAGTTTGCATGAATTAAAATATCAACATAAGAGCTCATAATAAAAACCATTCATCTCATTGAACGGTAACAACATAATTTCTCAAGTACTTTGACATACTTACTCTTACTTACTCTTACCCATCACATATCACATTACAGTCTCATAACTCATATTTTTCTCATGGGTACCTGTATCACTTCATTACATGGTTTAGCACTTATGCTATCTTGAAAATAAACTTAACTCATGATCTTCTTTAACTTAAATATAAATATTTTCCCGTTGAACTATTCGAAATATCAGGGCATACTCAATCTCATCATACATGTATCACGATGCCAATGCCATA
The DNA here is from genome assembly GCA_025506655.1 of Gossypium rotundifolium. Lineage (NCBI taxonomy): Eukaryota > Viridiplantae > Streptophyta > Magnoliopsida > Malvales > Malvaceae > Gossypium > Gossypium rotundifolium. Next base: position 42,855,026 of record CP106725.1, on the reverse strand, counting down.
TCCCAAATATAGTCTTACATGGAATCATCTCTTGATGCCGATGCCATATCCCAAATATGGTCTTACATGGGATCTCTTAGCTCGATGTCGATGCCATGTCCTAAACATGGTCTTATATGAGATCGTACATAGATGTCGATGCCATGTCCCAGACATGGTCTTACACGAGATTTTTCTTTGGTACCGAGCCCATGTCCTAGACATGGTCTTACACGAGATCTTCCTTTGGTGCCGAGTCCATGTCCCAGACATGGTCTTATACAGGACCTTTCTTATTCGGTGCCGATGCCATGTCCCAGACATGGTCTTACACGGGACCTACATTTAGTGCCGATGTCATGTCCCAGACATGGTCTTATACGGGACCTACATTCAATGCCAATGCCATGTCCCGGACATGGTCTTATATGGGACCAACATTCGGTGCTGATGCCATGTCCCAGACATGGTCTTATACAGAATCTTCCTTATCTCATGTTGCGACATGGGTATCCTTGTTATTCTAAATATCCAACCGGGACTTCTACTTATCATATTCGCATCATTTTCTCATCGAGGTATCATAAATCAACTTCATGAAAATAATTTTCATTTCTCGTAATTATAATTAATTTAAACATAATAACATATGTAACCTTAATTAAACACAAACTTACCTCGGTACTCAAAATGTCTGTAGATATTCGATTTAGTCCACAATCTTATTCTTGCCTCGATTTCAGTCTGGGCTTCGTGTTTCTTGATCTATAATGAAAATTTCACTTGTTTGATACCCACATTGACTAAATTGACTCATGAATCATACTTTGGAAAAAATTATGATTTTGCCTCTAAACTTTCACATAATTACATTTTTACCCCTAAGCACGTAAAATGATTTTTATTCATCTTTCTTGTATTTTAAACCTAGCCGAATCATACTCATAACTACAACAGTCCCTAATTTCCTCTATTTCACTCAATATGACAATTTTTATAACTTTTACAAGTTGGTCCTTTTATGCATTTTTCATGAAAATCACTTAGAAAAAGTGTTTATCATACATCAAACTTTTATATTCTTCCATAAATCATCAAAATACATGCATGTCATACATGGGTAAATTTTAAACATAAATTCTAACTCAAAATATAGCTAGAAATAGGTAAATCGAGCTACGAGGATCTCAAAAATACGAAAAACATTAAAAATGGGGCTTAGAGGTACTTACAATCAAGCTTGGAAGATAAACGAACCCCAACTATGTCTTCCTTAGTGATTTTCGACCATGGGACAAGAAGATTGACAAGATTTTTGGCTTTGTTTTCCCTTTTTTAATCTTTTATTTACCAAATAACAAAAATACCCTTAATGCCTCTTTCTTAATATTTTTCATCCCCATGTCCATTTTTTGTCCATCTCAACATATAATGGTCTAATTGCTAAATAAGGACCTTTAGTAATTTTTCTAATGCTATTTCATACTTAAATATTCTAGAATCTCATATTTTCCATTTTTTGCAATTTAGTCCTAATGGACAAATTGATCACTAATTAATAAAATTTCCTCAGAAAATTTTCACATGCTCATGCAAATAGATAATAAGCCTCACAGAAATCATAAAACATGTATTTCTACTTTAGATTTGTGGTCTCCCAGCCATTATTCTGACTAGGCCCTAAACCAGGCTATTGCAATTCGTGTGAGGTAACAGGGACATGTTAGGTTTGAAACAGTTTAATCACACAAATCTAAAAACTGTGCAGATAACAGAGCTTGGTTAGAGTTGTTATGCAACCTACAATTTAATTGGATTAGGATCTAAATTAAGCTTGCACATTTCAATTATGTGTCCACTAGCTGTCGAATGGTTAGGATCGCTCAGCTAATTCAGGTGCATTTCAATTATGTATGAACGAAATACAAACTTGATTTTAATTGAAAACATGATCTATTGAGGCACAAACATTATAAGCATGAATCAAATAAAAATTATTTAATCAAAGCAATCATCCTAGCTTAAATAAAATCAATCTATCATTTTTTAAACAAGAACAAAGAACACATAGCAAACATTTTCAGATTAAATTAAATAAAGGAAAGATTAAACCCAAATCAAAGTGGCTGTCACTAGGCTCCTTCGCTCCTTTGCTTTGCTCCTTTGCTGATGGCTCTCTAAGGTGGCCGACCAATGGCTCTTTAAGAGGCTTAATTGCTAAAATCTTTATGAAGAGATGATGCTAGGTGTGGGGAATGGAAAATGCTTAGGAGAATTGAGAGAAAAGAGAGAATGATGAAGGATGAGGGATGATGAATGAGGGAATGAAGGGGTCTTATTTATAGGTGAAGAGAGGTAGGTAGTTTGCTAAAAATAGTGGGGTTTAGTCTCATGAGTGGATAGCCACAATTAGTGGAATTTGAGTTGATTTTTGCTTGATTTTAAGCAATTTAAATGCCATAATAACTCAGGACTAAGGACTCGGTCCAATGTAAATCTTCGGGCAAATCTCTAATTTCTTCAACAATGCTAGGACGTTGGGTAATTAAACCAAAAACTGGTTTAAATGGATAGCCATGTGCAACTGAATTTGGGTTGACTTGGTCTTCAATTTGGACAGTTTTTGTAATCCAACAAAGCTATCAGACCTGTCCAAAATAAATCAATAAGTTAAAGGACCAAGGAATAAAATTTATCCAATTTAAATAATTAATTACAACCCAAATTATTAATGAAATATTTAAAATGATTTATTAAATATAATTTCATATTTTATTATTTAATTTAATCATGCATGGCCCATTTTATGTCTTAAAAATATAATATGTTCAAATAAGTATAAAATAAGGCATTTTATGCACTAAAACTATATAATAAAGCATAAAACACATTTTAATAATTTCTATATCCTAATTTCATATTTTCACATATTTCATTAATTTTTTTAAAAAAATTACTTAGTTTTAACAACGAATTTAAGTAAAAGGTGATAAATTACATAGGAAAAATCCTATATATATATATTAGTTTACACACCTCCAAACTTAAATCATTGCTTATCCCGAGTAATGTTTATGCACAGCAAAAAGGTCTTGCTAGGTCAAAATTGCTAACTATGTAAGCAGCATTAATCTTTGCCCCATAATCATGCATTAATAACTTCATGTTCATAGATCTTCTTTATTAACAATTAATTCATATGCAAACATTTATAGAATTTTATACTAAGTTTCAAAATATGCCAACATAAATCATAGTTTGTATGTATGTCACAGCCATAGATAACATTCTTCATTCAACATAATTTCTTATCAATCAAGCAAACAATCATAAGGCTTATTTATGATCTTCATATGTTGAACTTAGTACTTCCTCTCCATTAATGCAGGTGACATAATCATCAAATCAATAGGTCTTTTATAAGGTTGTTGTAACAACCCCAAACCCGGCCAAACGTTATGGCCGAATCTGACAATGTCACATTGAAGGGAAATCTCAAAACGACTTTGTTTAGCGAAAAACTTAAGTTTAAGGTTTAAAAGCCCAAAATCTAAGTAACTTGAAAAGTTATGAAGAAAGCCCATGTTTTAAATAAAAGCCCATAGGTTATAGTTATTTTGAAAACCTTGCTAAACTCTAGAAATTTATTTAAGTTAAAATAAAAATTAAATAGTGGAAATAACAACAAAACCCATAAGTAACGTCAAATTGGGGATACAAGGCCTTATTACAACCAATGAAAATAAAGTATTTAAACTAAAGTCATTCGAAACAAATACACAAAACTTCTAATTAACTTGCAAAGTGGCCATCTCCGAGTCCCCTTCATGTCAAGCCATCTACTGAGCGTCACCTGAAACATTAAATAAAGGGTGTGAGTTTCAAAACTCAGTGTGTACAGCTCTTGGCAATCAAATCAACATACAAATATTCACATTGGCCTAAGCCCTATAAAAAATGGTGGTCTTGGCCTTAGCCCACAATGACCTCATATCATATCATATCATATCATATGCAAAATAAGGTAATGCAAAACCCTCCCCAAAAATCCAACCACTACACACACCATTTCCCTTCCAACCTTATACACCTGTGGGGAATTCTAGCTCGACCCACCCCTCTGCTACACTCCAATGGTAGTACTCACAGTGGCACTACTTAACATTGCAGCAAAGCTGCTAATCATATAATGCGCTTAAAGCCACCGATGGATCCATGGTCATCAAGTAACTATGCGACCCTCAAATCTTCCTCCGTACCATAATTCCCACCCATATGCATCCTAAACAGAATATCGTATGAATGCAACATGCACATGAGCAACATCCATCAAAACTCATATTCATCACATAGGGGTATTTTAGTCATTTCACAATCAAGGGTATTTCCGTAATTCTACCCTACAGGGGTATTATCGTAATTCTACCCTATCGGGGTGTTATTGTAATTTTACCCTACAGGAGTATTATTGTAATTCTACCCTATAGGGGTATTTTTGTAAATTTCCAAATCGAGGGTATTTTGGTAATTCTACAAATTAGGGGTATCTTGGTAATTTCATAAATTGAGGGTATTATGGTAATTTTCCAAAGTAAGGGTATTGTAGAACAAGGGTATTTTAGTAATTTTACAAATCTAAGGATATTTCAATAATTTTTCAAATCAGGGTATTCGGTCCCTCTCGGGTTTTAGTTATAGACTTTGGCCCATTAATAAGTCCTTGCGGCTAAATCGAACAGACACTATGCACCAGGTAGGATTCCAGAGAAGAGGAGGTGAGCCACTAGGACTGCTTAAGTACCAGGCTCTCCCTAGATCCAAACCTAGACATGCATATGTCCGTTTCCACACTCTAACCCAGCTGACTTGTTCACGGACATGTTTAATTATTAGAAGAGTTTTATGTTATTCAAGAGTTTGTCAAACTAGGCCTAGAGTCCATTAAACCCTAACATATATTTCTAGAATCTCATAAGGCCCATTTCATGTCATATAGCCCATTAAGCCAATTTCATGCTCATATAGCACATTAAGCCAATTTCATGCTCATTTAGCCCATTGGGCTCAACTACGATCCAATCATACAACCGTTCATGCCAATTCATTATTCATGTTCACATATCAACCATTGTCATTTTGGGCCAACAAGTTCATCAGGCCCATTTAGCCACTTTTGGCTTTTCGGTGTTGCGATATTGTGTGTGTAGTGTTTTTACACACCTGGTTACTGAGACGTGCTATTCTATCATTGGTTTCGAACCTACAACCAACCAACCATCAATTAAGCACCCATACTTAACAAAATATTTACCAAAAGCCGAAGCCTTACCGTAACCTTACCACGTGCCACACGTTCTAGTAGCCCTTCCTTAGCTACTATTAGCGAATATCCCTTAGATCTGCACTCAAACATATATCGTCAAAACAAGTGACTCATATTCCAAATAAGTCACCCCTATAGGCCATACATACATTCGGCCATCCACTAAACCATAATTGAGTCGAGAACACTTACCACTTTGCTTACGATCCTTACCTACCACACTTGTAATCTTTGAACCTTATCCTTGTTATCACAGAGTTAACGATATGACAGTTAGATAGCCTTTTCGGTTTTAGCAAAACATACAAGAGAGGTTAACCGAATACTTACCAAATCCACTTTCGATCCTACGGCCTAAATTTAGCTTTTGAGATTAGTATGGTGACAAAGACAATTCAGCACCAATAGGGAGAAAAAGAGGAGCAGTGATCGGCTAGAACTAAAGGTGAACAAGAGAAGGAATTTAAGAAGAGAAGGTATAGGGAATTCGACTAGTGAGGAAACCAAAATTTCGGTGAAGGAATGATGGGTCTTTTTTGGCAAATGGAAGAATTCGGCTAAGGAGGAGAAAAAGAAATGTAATGGAACCCAAGGAATATCTCAAAGGAATTCGGCACCTCCTTTTATAGCCAATAGCCAAATCCTACCTTCCCCCACAGTCCAATTTGGCACGAACTCTTCCCACCTCTCATCTCCTAATTTTTCTCCATGATATCTCCCTTATCTCATCCGAAATTCCCTCCTTTATCAGCTCACAAGACCAATTCAAACACTTCAACAAAAGAGTCTAAATTCCACACAACTCTAGCTGTCCACTATGCAAAATAAGCACTCCAAAAAAACCTTACCACTACTTGAACCTTGAACCTCTTCGCACCACCTTGTAGCTCCCCAAGTGATGCCATCTTGCCACTGGACCACAAGCCAATTTGTGTCCTATTTTCCCTTTAATCTTCTTAAGAGGCCTCATGCCTGAGACTAGGGTCCACTAAAGCAAGAAAAATAAAATTTTCCCTATGGTCTTCCCTATCTATAAGACTTCAAATAATCCCTATAATACCTTAAAATTATTACCCTAAGTGCTACTCATACAAACCAACTTTAGTGCACAAAAATTAGGGTTTCGAGATTTTAGGGCGTTACAACCCAATAGGCGCAAATCTACTAGGACTAAATTCGGGGCATTACAGTTGTAATGGGGCTCGATTAAAGGTATGATTTTTAAGAGATGAGACATTTCGGTTTCAAAATCTTAACCTCTAACTTTGTTTTGGATTTCTCAAAATACAGCCTTTTTCTTTAAGTGAACCTTTGGATGTAACACCCTAAACTCCGCCTAGACGTTATGACCGGATTCAGCGTGCCACATCAGGTGTTGTTTGAAAACTTTGCGTTCATTGGAAAACTCATCTACGACCAAAACTTTTAGCGTTTTAGAAATCCTGATTTTCGTTGCTTTTTAACAAAACAAATTTTACTCGAATTCATTCGAGAATACTGATATGCCTCTATTATCTTATTTTGTAAAACCTTGTTCGGTACGAAAGTTTGTTTTAAAATAGTTGCAGAAACGCGATATTTTAAAAAAAGTTAATGTTTTAAAAACCTGTGTTTAGTAACTTAACAGATTGTAAAGAAATACCAAATAAAAGTTAAAACAAATCCAATGGTCTTATTATAGAAATTATTAGCCCAAAATTAATGTAAGGTAAACTATATTAAAAATAGCTAAGTTAACCCCAAGGACATACAGGACGTATGGCCACCCCGAGTCCTTCGCAGCTCAAAATCCTCTAAGGCTGGGGATAACCTGCACAGTTAAAGAGAAAGAGTGAGTTACGAGAACTCAGTGTGTAATCCCCTATTACAGTCATAGTTTGGGCCCAAGCCCAAGCAATATCAGTCTGGGCCTAATCCCTAAAATCATGTTAATGCAAACAAAAATGCAACCTAACCCAGTTCAACCATCACACCACCCGTACCAACCCTACACACCATGTGGGGACCAAGTTGACCCATCCAGCCCTACACACCAATATTGCAGTTGTGCTGCTAATATCAACGCAGCAAAGCTGCCAGTAACAGTATACGTGGCTGAGCCACTTAAAATCAGTATATCGTGGCAGAGCCACTGAATCGGTATAACGTGGTATAGCCACCAGTATAGTACTTCCTCCAAAAACAAAACCCAACCCAATGCAACATGTCGTGACATATTAACTCAATGTATGCAATAAATTACCATCATAACAATTGAGAAGATTACACACACAAAACTAAATCTACCCATAGGGGTATAATGGTCATTTGATCAGTTGGGGGTAAAACGATAATTTACCCCTCGGAGGTACTCCACTAATTTCACCCAACGAGGGCATTCCAGTAATTTCACCCTTTAAGGGTACTTCGATAATTGTACCCGTCGGGGGTATTTTAGTAAATTTACCCACCGAGGCTATTTCAGTAATTTTACCCACCAAGTGTATTTTAGTAATTTTACCCACCTAGGGTATTTCAGTAATTTTACCCACCATAGGTATTTCAGGGCCCACTATCCCCCCGAGCGACAAGGGTTCCCTTTTTTGGGCCACTGCGGTGTAATTGGGCTTAACCTCCAATTTCGGCCCAAACGGGCCCGTATGCTCGTGTGGCCCATTCAACGCGTTTTCGATCTGAGTTCTGTAGACTTCGTAGTCTCATCATTCATTCGACAATTTCCATCGGTTTCGCTCATATGGGCCCGTTAACCCCCTTAGGTCCACTTAGCCCGTTTCGGCTCAATAAGGTCCATTACAGCCCCAATTCCGTGAGAGAGTTCGTGATACTCTCAACGGTCTATCTCCATCACTAGTGGCTCAGTTTGTCTTTACGAGTGCTCGCACGGTCGAGTGGTCTCGGTTGCCCATAGTTCGGCTTGTCGGTATTTTGACTTTTGGCCGATTCACATTACAGTGCATCATAAATTGAGCAAGGGTGTGAGAATACACACCTTAGTGAGATGCATGATTAGCGCTTCGTATCAAACCTACACATCATCAAATTACCTTATTAGATAAATGTTGCTTAAGAATAAACACTTGGAGAACTAGACCCAAAACGTTCTCCTTACCTTGTTAGAGCAAACGACCTTAAACACCAAGATTACTAAGCACAATTGATTGGCTTCATGACCTTAACAAGAATCTGTACCAAAAGAAAACCCATAAGTGTGACTAGAGTCCGCATACCACTCAACACAACACATGGTACATTCAGCCAAACCAAGTATTATGACAACATTCTTACCTCCCTTGAAATATGAATCCACAATAAAGGTTTGATTAAACAAACCACTTGCTCCCCTTCACCTTAACGAAATCCCTAAACCCAACAAAACACAGAAAGAAACGTTTTTTTAGCCACGGAGTGTAGGAAATAACATATGATTATTAAAAAAGAAATTGAATGGGAACAGAGTTACAGACAAGAAAGAACTATAACTTACAGATACAAAACTATAACTTATCGATTTTCACACTCCTAGTAGAACCGTAGATGACGAAAAAGAAGCTAGTTGAAGAATAAAAGAAAAGGAGATATGTATTCGGCTATAGAGAGAATACGGTTCAAGAAAGGGAAAGAATAATGTGAGAAGAGGAGAGAAGTGCAAATATTTGGCTAGAGAAAGGACAAGGGATGAACAAGGTATGAAGAGATATAAGAAGAAGGGTAGTGATTCGGCCAACCAAAAGTTTTGGCTATTAGCAAAAGAAGAAGAAGTAACGAAAATGTACGAAAGGTAAGTAGATGAGAAGAAGAAAGTGGGCGAAATGCTACCAAAGAGGACTCCCAAAATACTTCCAGAAGACTCTCAACCGAAATGCCTAAATGGAGCAAGTTCGAAAAGAATAAAAACAAAAGGTAGAAGCACAAAGAAGTTTTAATTTCTACACAAATTCAAAGCTGCCAAAAATTGACTCCCAAAGCCACCCCCTATCTGAAATCTTCTCTTTATCCACAATCCCACATTCGGCCAACACTACCCACACCCATCAACTCTTTGATTTTCTTCCCTTTTTCCTCCTACCATTCCTTTCCTCCATCCATTTAAAACATTTAACCAAGTCACCAACTCCTTTGAAGAGTTCGATCTGAACTCTGCTTCCTCCCCTCACAAAACTTAAAATAAAAGCTTCCATTTACAGCTTGTGGGATTCGAACCCCACTTTCCAAGACTTCTCAAAGATGCCACTGCCACTGCCACTGAGCTACCAGCTTACCTTGTGCTACATAATCACACAATTATACTTGAGCCTTACTGCCAATAGCCCTCTCCACTTTAGGGCCAAAAACCAAAATTTTTCCAAAGCTCAACCTCGAACCCAGGCCTCTATAGGACCCCCAAACACACTCAAATAGCTAGCCGAATAAGCGCAACATGAATTTAACCAAAACTACTAACCCCTAACTTTTAGGGCGTTACAACTCTACCCCTTTTAAAGAAATTTCAACCTCAAAATTTACCTGATCAAATGAGATGAGGGTACTGCTGTTGCATCGCCTCTTCACTCTCCCACGTGGCTTCCTCTAAATTGTGATTATGCTGCAACACCTTGACTAACGGAATAGATTTCCTTCTTAGCACCCCAACATCATGATCTAGTATCTGCACCAGTTCTTCCTCAAAAGTCAAATCAGGTCTTACCTCAATCTCCTCTACCAGCACTATATGAGAAGGATCAGAACGGTATCGTCTTAGCATAAAGTCATGGAATACATTATGTATTTGATTTAACTCAGGAGGCAGCTCAAGCTAATAGGCAATCGATCCCACATGTTTTGCTATCTGGTAAGGTCCGATAAATCTAGGGCTCAGCTTGCCCTTCCTCCCAAATCTCAAAATCTTCTTCCATGGTGAGACCTTTAGGAAAACATAATCTCCCACAGAGTACTCTATCTCTTCACGCTTTAGGTAAGCATACGACTTCTGTCTATCAGAAGCTTCTTTTAGCCGATCACGGATCAATTTAACTTACTTCTTGGTTTTAAAATTAACTCTGGACCCAACAGTCACTGTTCACCCAACTTTGTCCAACAAGTAGGAGTATGGCACCTATGACCATATAATACCTCGTATGGTTCCATCTAAATACTGGATTGGTAGTTGTTGTTATAAGCAAATTCCGCTAAAGGTAGATAGTCTTCCCACCTGCCTTTGAAATCAATCACACAGCTTCTCAACATGTCCTCTAGAATCTATATTACCATCTCTGACTAACCATTAGTCTGCGGATGAAATGCTGTGCTGAAATCTAACCTTGTACCTTGAGCTTCGTGTAATACTCTCCAAAATCAAGAGTGAATCTAGGTCTCTGTCCGAAATGATCGGCACTGGCACCCCATGTAACCTCACAATTTCTACCACGTATAACATGGCCAACTTCTGTAATGAGTAATCAATGCGAACCAGTATGAAGTGAGCAAATTTAGTCACTCGATCAACAATTACCCACACCGAATCGTTCTTAGTAGGCATCAGGGGTAGCCCACTAACAAAATCCATGGTTATCCTCTCCCACTTCCAGAGTGGGATTTTAACGGGTTGTAGCAATCCAAAAGGCAGTTGATGCTCAACCTTCACTTGTTGGCATGTCAAACACTTACTTACAAAGTCGGTAATCTCATGCTTAAGCCCTGGCCACCAATACAGTTCACGTAGATCTCAGTATAATTTGTTTCCACCACATTGCATAGCCCATGAGATACTACGTGCTTCTCGCAGAATCGACTGCCTTAACTCAGAGTCCCTCGGTACACAAACTCTTCCACGGAAGCATAATACTCCTTCACTATTCAGCCTAAAATCCTCAGTCTCTCCTTTCTTCACTTGTTGAAACCAAGGAACCAACGACTCATCCAACATCTGTTTCTCTCTAATCTGACCAATCCAAGTCAGTTTTACTTGAAGTTCAGTTAATAGGCTACCATCCTCAAATAGGCTAAGACGAGCAAACATAGTTCTTAGATCAGATACCACCTTACGACTCAGTGCATTCGCTACCACGTTAGCTTTTTCCGGATGGTACTCAATTGAGCAATCATAATATTTAAGCAACTCTATCCATCTTCATTGCCTAAGATTCAACTCCTCCTGAGTAAGGAGGTACTTGAGACTTTTATGGTTGGTATAAAGGATTGAGTTCTCCCCGTACAAGTAGTGTCTCCAAATCTTTAGTATGAACACCACCGCGACTAATTCCAAGTCATACGTGGGGAAATTCACCTTGTGCGGCCTAAGTAGACAAGACGCATAAGCCACCACCTTACCCTCTTGCATCAGCACACAGCCCAACCCATGTGCGACACTTCACAATAAACAACGAATTCTTTTCCAGCCTCAAGCTGTATCAAAACTGGAGCTTTAGCCAGAATCTTTTTTAACTTCTCAAAACTCTTTTACTATTTATCAATCCAAACAAATGGTACTCCCTTACGCAGTAACTTGGTTAGGGGTGCAGCAATCAGTGAAAATCCTTCAACGAATCGTCTGTAATACCTAGCCAAAACCAGAAAACTTTGAATCTTAGATACCGACTTCGATGGCTACCAATCTAATACAACCTCAACCTTCCGAGGATCCACCCTGATTCCCTCGGCAGACATGACATGACCCAAAAATGTCACCTCTAGCAACCAAAACTCACACTTGCTGAATTTGGTATGAAGCTGCTTCTCTCTCAATACTTGTAGAACAATCTGGATATTTGAGTCATACTCCTCTTCGATTCTTGAATACACCATAATGTCATCTATGAATACTACCATGAACCGATCTAAATAGGGTTGGAAGACCCTGTTCATTATGTCCATGAAAGTAGTTGGTGCCTTCGTCAGCCCAAATGGCTTGACTAGAAACACGTAGTGTCCATAACGAGTCCTAAATGCTGTCTTGAATACATCTGCCTCCTTAACCCTTAACTGATGATACCCCGACCTAAGATCTATTTTGGAAAAAATCGCAGGTCCTCGCAACTGATCAAACAGGTTATCTATTCGTGGTAAAGGGTACTTGTTCTTGATCGTTAGCTTATTCAACTGACAGTAGTCAATACACATGTGCATCGACCTATCCTTCTTCTTCACGAACAACACTGGTGCTCCCCATAGAGACACACTCGATCAGATGAATCCTCGGTCTAGTAATTCTTGGATTTGAACCTTTAATTCTACCAGCTCCTTCGGTGCCATCCTATAAGGGGTGATAAATATCAGAGCTGTTCCCGGTAAAAGCTCAATACCAAAATCGACCTTGTGATTTGGTGGCAACCCCAGAAGCTCTTCAGGGAATACATACAGAAATTCCTTTATGGTCCTAACATCCCCAACAGACAAACCCTTAGCATCAGCCGTGCTAACATAAGCTAGACGCCTCACAACCTTTGCGAACCAACTTCTCGGCCCTTAATGGTGAGATTACATTAGACAAATAATCTCTTCACTCCCGTACCACAATCATTTCCTCCTCCTCAAAAGACTTTAATACCATACTCGTAGCAGCACAATCCAAATTTGCACCGTGCTTAACTAACCAGTCCATGCCCAAAATAAGAACAAACTTGCCAAATGGCAGTTCCATTTTAAACAAACCACTTGCTCCCCTTCACCTTAACGAAATCCCTAAACCCAACAAAACACAGAAAGAAATGTTTTTTTAGCCACGGAGTGTAGGAAATAACATATGATTATTAAAGAAGAAATTGAATGGGAACAGAGTTACAGACAAGAAAGAACTATAACTTACAGATACAAAACTATAACTTACCTATTGTCACACTCCTAGCAGAATCGTAGATGAAGAAAAAGAAGCTAGTTGAAGAATAAAAGAAAGGGAGATATGTATTCGGCTATGGAGAGAAGGCAGTTCAAGAAAGGGAAAGAGTAATGTGAGAAGAGGAGAGAAGTGCAGATATTCGGCTAGAGAAAGGACAAGGGATAAACAAGGTGTGAAGAGATATGAGAAGAAGGGTAGTGATTCGACCAACCAAAAGTTTCGACTATTAGCAAAAGAAGAAGTAACAAAAATGCACGAAAGGTAAGTAGACGAGAAGGAGAAAGTGAGCAAAATTCTGCCAAAGAGGACTCCTGAAATGCTTCCAAAAGACTCTCAGCCAAAATGCCTAAATGGAACAAGTTCAAAAAGAATAAAAACAAAAGGTTGAAGCACAAATAAGTTTCGGTTTCTACACAAATTCTACCGAAAATTGACTCCCAAAGCCACCCCTTAGCTGAAATTTTTCCCTTAGCCACAGTCCCTCATTCGGCCAACTCTACCCACACCCATCAACTCCTTTATTTTCTCCCCTTTTTCCTCCTACCATTCCTCTCCTCCACCCATTTGAAACATTTGACCAAGTCACCAACTCCCCTTGAAGAGTTTGATCTGAACTCTGCTTCCTCCCATCTCAAAACTTAAAATAAAATCTTTCATTTGCATCTTGTGGGATTCGAACCCCACTCTCCAAGGCTTCCCAAAGATGCCACTGCCACTGAGCTACCAGTTCACCTTGTGCTACATAATCACACACAATTATACTTGAGCCTTACTGCCAACAGCCCTCTCCTTTTTAGGGCCAAAAACCAAAATTTTTCCAAGGCTCAACCTCGAACCCAGGCCTCTATAGGACCCCCAAACACACTCAAATAGCTAGCCAAATAAGCGCAACATGAATTTAAGCAAAACTACTAACCCCTAACTTTTAGGGCGTTACATTGGAACACCCTCAAACTTATTTTGAACTCAAGCTCATAGATTTGTCCTTTTTGAAGACTGAGCAAACTTTTCTTTGCTCTTTCTTCACCTTCTTTTTAGAATGAACACATACATCTTTTTGAAAATTTCCTCAAGTGTTGATTACCAAGACAACTTTAGTTAATATTGGTGCACAAAATTAGGATAACTTAAAAAGATGTTAATGTGGCTTATAATGTAGGTTCATTGTAATAAACAGGGCTTTAAGCTCAAAATTTATAGTTTCATGGGTCTAATATCATAAAGTTGGCTCGAAAAGGCTTAAACAATCCAAATAAATAGTGCCTATATCATTTTAGATTTTTACGTCTCCTAGGATTTCGCTTCAAGAAAGTTACTAAGTCAATTCTAAAGATATAAACCTTCATACATGTCTAATCTCAAGAGAAACTAAGTTGTCATGGCAAACATTACTAAGGCTAAGATCATACAAGCATTCCATTCTTCATGATAGCATACGTTCACTCAGATAAAATCATCATTCATACTTGCATACAAACTATGTCATTAAAAAAAATGTTTCTAAAGATTCATTTATTAAAATATACTTATGAAAGAAATGATTGAAACATACTTGAAAATTTTCAAAAATTGAGCAATTTATTTGCCTTTCCCCCCTTTAAAAAGAACCAATGTCCTCATTGCAAGAACAAAGTAATGAATGAAAGCTAAACACCAGGTAGGGTTGTAAAGAAAGAGAGGTGAGTCATTAAGACTGCTTAAATACCAAGTCTTTCCTAATAACCCAATCCTAGACATGTTCATTCCCATTACCACATCACTAGTCTTTTTCTTTCTAAAGAAATGTTAAGTTTATTTGTGCTTGCTATGTTTTATTCCACAGAAATTAAATCCTAATTATGAAAGAAATAAATTCCTTGAAACCTAAATATAATTAAATAAATCAAGACAAGAATTCCCTCTTTTATTTTTCTGACTTATTCCCCTTGTCTTTTTTAGCTCTATCTCCACTTGCATAGCCAATATCTTCCGTCCATGTCTCAAAGATAACATCTAGGAGCTCAGGAACAAAAGTATTAGAGATATTCTGAAAAGTATTTTGAATTGAGTCATGTCTAATTTTTTCATATTTCCAGTAAGTTTTTTGTTGATTATGCATGAACTTGCACATATCCATCAAAATTGATAACTCCGATTTCCTTGAAGCACTTGCAAAAGTCGGCATTGGAGTTGTAGATTCAAGTTCAACACTTAGCTTGACTAGTTCTTCTTCTGGCTCAACCCTTGGTTTAGGGTTTGCATATCCTTCAACTGGGTTAGGACTATTCGGTTCCTTGTTAGATTTTTCCTCTTTAGTGTCTGTAACTGAATTAGTGTTAGTTTTAGTTTCCTTTGTTGACTCCTCGGTATCTGGCTCAGTTGGCTCTTCTTGCTCGCCTTGATTCAGCTCATGCACCTTCTCTACTAACCTTTCAAGTTCATGATTTGTAATGCACCCTTGAACATATTGCCCCTTCAGATTTTCTTGTGTTTTAACATGGGCCCTTAAGCAAAGTGAAGTGATTAATGATGGGAAATGAGCACTTCCTGTCTTTTTTTTAGCACAATCATGAATCTCCTTGAGAATAATTTTTCCAACATTAATGGACTTTTCTGTCAAAATTGCATATAATACGAGCATCCTTTCCTTCGAGATGGTGGAACTATGTGAGATAGGCATAGAACTGTAGCTAACGAAATAAAACCATACATTTGCTATTGGTTTTAGGTATTCCCTTTGGCAATAATGGCTCCCATACTTTCTTATAATCCATTAGGATCCCAGATTTGTCACAACATCAAGCACTTGTTGAAGAAAATCTCAATCGATATTGTTCATCATAGGGTAATACTTATCTCCTTCAATGTCAAGTACATTAAACAAATCATTGACGGACTTAGAAGTAAGAGGTACATTTTTCTTTAGAACGATGACATCAGTATCATCTTGCATAGTCAAACTAGCATAGAATTCTCGAACTAGTTCATCATCGGGAAGTGAACGAGCATCACAAAATTGTTCCAACTTGAAAGCATTTATTTTCTTTCTAATCGATACAGGAACAACTATCAAATCATTATTCTTCAAGTCAAAACCTTTTTTTGGCATCATAGATTGATGCTTGAAGTTTGAATCAAATATCTCTTTCACTTCTTCATCGATCAAAATCGGGTTTTCAGGAGTAGCCTTTGAATATCTAGTTCTTTTACGAGACATAGTATCTTTTCTTGAGAATATGGCAATTCTGCACAAAGGGGAAAAAAAGAAATCAGCAAGGTGGGTAAGGACTTGCTACGACAAAAATCTTGTGACAGCAAGGATAGTGCGACGGAAGAGACAACTGTAACAGCAATGGCAGTGCGCAGTGGTGACAACAGCGATATGCAGCAATAATGTTGGTGCTTTGGCAATCTTCTTGTGACGGCAATATGTGATTTCAGCAAAAAGGGACGAGAAACTAGGGTTTCTTTTGGGATTTGAGGCTAGCGGCTCAAGAAATAGATTTAGGGATTTTTAGGGTTAAGCAAATTACTTTGAGCGTATGAAAAATAGTAGAATGAAGAGGATTTTATATAAGGGAGAAGTAAGGCAACATGTAGCGAAAATTTAGCTACATTAGGGTTACTTGGGCTACAAGTAATGAAAGTGGTGTCAAAGTACGGATTTTTCCCTCCTTTTTGCTGTCTTGGGCCTCAATTCAGACTGCATTTACAAACTTACTCAAGAAAAAAAGAACTTATTAGTACTTGGGTCAAATTTGACCCCCTTTACTAACATAAAAATTTAAAATTTAAACAGAACAAATGAAACTTAAAAATTTTATATCTTAATTATAAAATTTCTTCTTAACAAATTACATTAAATTAATTCCCAGGAAAGGTTGGAGGGGTCACAACGGTCTCGCTTAAGTTCCAATCTCCTTAGGCAGAATTAATTAAATGTAATAAGTTAAGAAAATAAGTTCTACTTATTTACAAAATAAGTTCATGAAAAATCAAGGGTCTGTTAATTTGAACGAGGATTCAACTCGCTCAACTTCACCATCCTAGTAGCATTTGAGGCGTTGACCATTAACTATAAACGTACCTCTGTAATTGTTGTACAATTCAATAGCTCCATAAGGATAAACTCGGTAAATGGTATAGGGTCTTTCCATCGGGATTTAAGCTTCCTAGGAAATAACTTCAACCTTGAATTAAACAACAAAACCTTCTGACCT
This sequence comes from Gossypium rotundifolium, assembly GCA_025506655.1. Classification (NCBI taxonomy): domain Eukaryota; kingdom Viridiplantae; phylum Streptophyta; class Magnoliopsida; order Malvales; family Malvaceae; genus Gossypium; species Gossypium rotundifolium. Next base: position 42,837,715 of record CP106725.1, on the reverse strand, counting down.
TCTTTAAACTTACGAGATTGTATATGACTATCATGCCACCTCTTTGATCTTTCTTTACACATTTTGGCATTCTCATAGGAAAACAACCGTAGCTCTTCCAACTCATCAAGTTGTAACATCCTTCTCTCACCGGCATGCTTAATATCAAAGTTCAACTGCTTCAAAGCCCAGTGAGCTCTATTCTCCAACTTTAATGGCAAATGACATGCCTTTCCAAAAACTAACCGATGAGGAGTCATTCCTAATGGTGTCTTAACTGCTGTTCGATAGGCCCATAATGCATCATCGAGCCTTCGAGACCAATCTTTTCTGCTAGGGTGTACTACCCTGTCAAGGATACCTTTGATTTCACGGTTCACTCTTTCAACTTGCCCATTAGACTGAAGGGTGATAGGCAGTAGCAATCTTGTGCACCTCATATTTTTCAAGCAACCACTTAAGCCATTTGTTCACAAAGTGAGAACCTTCATCACGAATAATAGCTCTTGGTGTCCCAAGTCGTGTAAACACATGCTTATGTAGGAATCGCATGACTACCTTGGCATCATTTGTAGGGTATGCTTCAGCTTCAACCCACTTGGATACATAGTCCACAGCAACTAAGATGTATTTGTTCCTAAGAAGGAAACGGGCCTAAGAAGTTAATGCCCCATATGTCGAATAATTCAATCTCCAATATGTTTGTCAAGGGCATTTCATTCCTCCTTGATATATTTTCGATCCTTTGGCATTTATCACAGTTCTTCACATAAGCATAAGCATCTTTACATAGCGTAGGCCAAAAGAAACCTACTTGAAAAATCTTTGCTGCAGTACGTGAATCACCAAGGTGTCTCCCACTTGGAGATGAATGGCAATGATACAAGATCTCAGCAATCTCACTTTCAGCTACACACTTTTGGATTATATTATCTGCACACTGTTTAAATAAAAATGGATCCTCCCAAAAATTAATATCGTCTATAATGAAGGAATATTTTCCTTTATTGGTATGTCATTTCTCGAGGAATTATTCCACATGTAAGATAATTGGCAAAATCAGCAAACCAAGGTGTTTCATGAATTCGACTTACCTCAAATAAGTGTTCATCTGGGAAATTCTCGTTGATAGGCACACATGATCGAGTTACCTCATCTTGCTCCAACCTCGACAGAGGATAAGCTATTTGATTTTTGGCGTCTTTTCTGTCTTGGATCTCAAGGTCAAATTCTTAGAGTAAAAGTATCCAACGAATTAGCCTCGGTTTTGCATCTTTCTTCGTGAGTAAGTATTTAATGGCCGCATGGTCAGTAAATATTGTAACTTTGGTACCTATAAGATATGAGAGGTATATTTCAAAAGTAAAAACTATAGCAAAGAGTTCTTTTTTAGTTACTGCATCATTGAGTTTGGTTCCCGTCAAAGTTCTACTTACATAGTAAATAGGATGAAACACTTTGCTTCTTCTTTGACCCATCAATGTAACACCCCTAACCCGCAACCGTCGTCGGAATAGGGTTAAGAGGCATTACTAAACTTATAACATAATTCAAAATTCATAATCATATCTCATTCAAATACAATCACTTTATCCCTTAAAAGGGCCTACGAGGCCTTAAACATGCTTTAGAAATGGTTTGGGACTAAACCGATAATTCAGAACAAATTTGGGAACTTAGAAAATTTTCCTTCAAACAGGGGACACGCACTTGTGTAGGCAGGCCGTGTGTCTCGTAGGGCCACTAGACACTCATGTGTCACCGGCCGTGTGAAAATAGGGGGTGTATACTAAATTGGACCACACAGCCAACCACACGCCCGTATGTCTAGCCCGTGTGCCCATTCGAAATGGCCACACACCCTCGTGTCCAGACCATATGCTAGGCTACGCCAAACCTGTAGAGTATACTGACTTATGCCACACAGCCATTCACACGTCCGTGTGTGAGTCCATGTTGAGCATATTGACTTGCTTCCAATTGCAACACCAGGGGACACACAGACGTGTACTATGGCTGTGTGTCACACACGGTTGAGTCACACGCCCGTGTGCTCTGCTCGTGTGGACGAAAATAGGCTATTTACAAGCCACCTTTCTCACCCAAAGGAAACACACCTATTCAAGTGCAAATGATACCATTTCTATACACAATTAAACAACCAAATCAATCTCAAATCATCACATTATAAACCATTACAATACCAATCTGTTCAAAGCTTATATCACAATCATTTACTTAACTAAATCACATACCAAACAACAAGATTCATAAGCCAAAATTCACATATATATCATATACTAAATCAACATACTTTATTAACCAAATTTGCATTCAAATACCAAACCAAAAGCAAGCACATCTCAAGCTATTAAACAACACATGCCAAATGGCCATTTGAATATCTTAAACCATCATTAAGCTTACCAAAATAACCCATATCACATGGGAATATATATACTTTAAACCACATAACTTAATCATGTCATTTCAAATAGCCAAAAACACTTCTAACAACCAAACCAAAGTAACCATAGCCTATACTTATCAAACCTTACATCATTATCAGGCCAAATCTCATGGATAAATACATATCAAGCACATATACATCAATCACCAAAATTACTTATACTCAACAAATAGCCACAAAACCTATACATGCCATATAACCAATATCACAAAGCTTATAATTACCGAACCATAGCTGGATAGTGTGATATGATCTCCGATGACTTCCAACCCGAGTGAGCTTTCGAATCACTATAAACATAGAAAAGATAACAAAGTAAGCCATAAAGCTTAGTAAGCTCATATGATAATAACTCATCTCATCAAATAAACACATTTTAAGCCATTATAAATACTATAATATAACTTGTATAATTCCACCTTTGTGTCATGTATCCTTTCACATAGTTAACCAAGAATTTCACAGGTTTATTCATTTCATTGCTTATATGGTTGTGTAACATCCTGAATAGGGCCTATGCATTTCCAGTTTAATTATATGAAATGACAAGATTCAAGTACTATGAATAAATTTTTGATACTTTTGGAAATCTAGAAATGCATGGAAATGGAAATGAAAATGGAAATGGAAATGAAAATGAAAATGGAAATGGAAATGAACATTTTGGAAACCTAGACATTTTGGAAACTTAGACATTTTGGAAACTTAGACATTTTGGGAAACCTGAACATTTTGGAAACTTGAACATTTAGGAAACTTGAACATTTTGGAAACTTGAACATTTTGGAAACCTAGACATTTTGGGAAACTTGAACATTTTGGAAACACGAAAATCTGAGCCTGCTGAAAATTTTAGGAAACTTAAAATTGACCCTGAATGTCGAATTTTAGAGCCCAAGGGGAACTTAGGGCCAAGTGACCCTAAAGATATAAAGTACATGAAATTTGACCCAATAACGGGCTTGGAAATGTGGCTAATATGCCACATAAGGCCTTAGGAAATGGCCCACATGCAAAAGGTTTTGGGCTCGAGTTTGAGACATCCAGAAGCAAATAATGAAGGCCTTATTTTGCTTCCAAGGCTAGGAGGTGGGACGGCACAAGCATGTTGAATAAGAGGAGTTTCACTTCGATTAAAACTCGTTTAATTAAGTGTTAAGTAAAGGAATTTCTTTTAATAAAATAAATAAGGAGATAAAGGATGGATAAAGTACTTATAATTTAATTAAAGTGATAATTAAATGATAATATTATCACTTGTAAAGGAGTGGTGGCCAAGTCAAGGACTCTTGGCATATCAATTTCAGTTAAAAGAGGAAAATCAAGGCCATCCTCTCATCTTTCCTAGAGTGTGCCGAAATTTGCATAGCTTTCCCCTCCCTCTCTTTTGCCGAATTCTCCTTGAACAAAATACCATCTTCTTTTCTTCTCTTTTCTCCTCCGTTTCTACCATCAAGGCCAAATCCCTGTCGATTCTAAGTAAAGGAGAAGTCAGTTACAACATCAAAAAGGGTAAGATCTAAGATCAATCAACTTCTATTCTTTTCTTTTTACCAAAATTCGGATACTAACCCCTCCTCATGTTCATGGCCGAATAGCATAAGGGATTTTTCGGGATTCGAAAACGAGGTAAGTACATCAATGTACATTCGGCTAAGAGATCCCTTTCATAATCAAACAATAGATCTAATCTAACAAGTGATTTCGGCAGGAATTTGAAATAAAGATCAACTTCGGGATCTAAGGTAAGAAAGTCTATACATTCGGCCAAGGTTCATGTGGTTACCTAGATTAGATCCATAATTATTAAAAGCGAAAACTAATTTTTGTGAAGTTTTAAGGTTGGTCGAACAACAAGTAAAGGAAAAACGAAGTTTTTCGGGATTTGTGTAAACACCAAATCGGCAAAGGTGAGTTTCTTTTACAAATCCTACTAGGATTTGGTTTTGTCTAAAAAGGGTTTATTAATGTGTTTTAATTGGTAGGCCGAATATAGGGATTAATAGATCTAAAAAAAATTAGATCGGGATTCTTGAGATATCAAGGAACCTATTAAGCGAAAAAGGTGTGTACCCTTACTACCCTTCGATATTTTATGGCTAAATATTTTAAATATATGATATGAATAATAACGTGAATGTGGCTATGTACCACAAATGTGGCAAAAGTACCCAGGTACGTTTCCTACTTCTGATAGGATTGTGAAAAATGTTATTTTAATAACATGCGAATATATGAATATGAACATGAAATCAAGTTATGCAATATATATATGTTTTGGGGCATTCGGGTTTTATGTGAAAGGGGGAGAACAGGTGTTGACTTCGGTCTCACCAACGAAGGTGTTGACTTCGGTCTCACCAACGAAAAATGTTGACTACGGTCACATTGCGAAATTTTGGTAACTTCGGTTACAACAGTGTCAAATGACACAACGTTTAAATTTGATTATAGTGTCTAATGACACAACGTGGAGAGTAGCGGATGGAGGGTTGACTTAGTAGTCCCCACGGTGTGAATGGCAGGTACGGGTGGAGAGTAGCGGATGGACCATTAGGATTGGGTTTGGGTTGCATCATAATTTCATTATTGTATGAGCTTAATGTTTTGAACATGAATGCCTGATTTATTGATTGATAGTATTGTGTGCACATTGAGTCTGTTGACTCACCCCATTGTGGGAATTATTTTCGTGATGAGCAAGTGATTTGATTCGGGCCGGTAGACCATGAGGAGGCCATGCATCACTTGAAGAATTTATTTAGAAATCGGACTTTATTTAATTTTAATGCTTTTTAATTTTATTTTGGGTTTACTTGATGTAATAAGGCCATAAGGCCCAGTGGATTATTCTTTGTTTTTACTTTAATATTTTGCTAAGAACTATTTTGGACATGTTACATCAAATTGGATTTACAAGATTAAATAAATGGGTTTTCAATCTAAGCCCAACTCAAAATAATAGTTTTTCTAAAAATCTACAACTTTCTAAGTATCGAATGATGTTGAGATCGGTTTACTTTAGGAACATACCAGATCCTGTTCAGGCTCGTGGGGGTGTGGGGTGTTTGATTTGGTATCGAGCCCGCTTTTAAACTCTCTACCGTGGGCTCAGCCCAAAACGCTTTCAAAGCGAGCCAAATGATTTTCTTTGAACATAAGCAGGGCTTTTGGCATGGCCCTAAGTCTCCGACCCGCAGTCCACCAGGTAAGTACCCCTAACTTTATGTGTGATTCTGTGATTTATATAAGGGTAGAAAAGGCATGGAACATAGAATAGAATGATAGGAATTTGAACCCTAGGATTAGACTACTCAAACACAAACACATAAGACTTAATGTACTAAACCAACCTATGGCTAAGTCAATGAGCTAAGGTGTGCTAACCCTTGTACGCATGTCTAGGATTGGATCCGGAAGAGCTTGGTATTTAAGCAGTCCTAGTGACTCACCTCCTCTTCGCAGAATCCTACCGTGCGTAGCTTCTGCTTCACCCTAACTCGAGGGCTCTCATGGTGTGGCAACCTCACAAGCATGTCTAGGAATGGTTTGGTGGGAGCTTGGTATTTAAGCGATCAGTGTGACTCACCTCCTCTCCACATGAATCCTCGCTGGTGCGTAGCTTTGGTTCACCACGACCAAGAGGGCTCGGTCATAGGTCGAACATAATGACTAAAACCCGAAGGGAACTAGCCATGTTTTAAAAAAACCAACAAGAAGAGAACAAAACAACAAACCCTAGTTTTTCAAACTTTTAAAACTTTCTTTTAAATCTGAGAAAATTATTTTTCCAACATTTTCTGAAAAAAACTCTTGATTTACGAAAATTACAAAAATGCCCTTAGCAGTAAAATTACCAAAACGCCTTTATTTGTAAAATGATTCAACTACTCAACAACATTATCAAAATTTCATGATTTCATAAACATTCAAAAACCCTACTTTGTAAAATACCAAATATCGTGATTTTGAAAAAATTAATTACAAAATTGCCCCAACTTACAAAATTACCAAAATGACCCTAATTTCCAAAATTTTTGCAACATCCCATTTTTGAAGGAACACTTTTCAAAAGAACCTCAAAGTTTTATAACTTTTGAAATACCCAAAATTTATTAAATTTTACAAATTTACCCTGATTTGTGAAAAATTACCAAAATACCCCTGAGGTCAAAAATTATCGAAATACCCTCGGACTTTAAAATTTTTCCAAATTACCTCGAGATTTTTGGATTTCCAAAATAATTTCGACAAAATCACCAAGGAACCCTATTTTGACAAATTACAAAAATACCCACAGAGGACAAAATTACGAAAATACCCCCGGGTAGTGGAAAACAACAACAACCAACAAAAACTACAACGTTTCTCTGAATGAACGAAGGTTCATACTTGTTTGATGAATGAATGGAAGAATGGAAAAGACTGTGTGTTGTATGATACGAAAGAACCACTCTAAAATCTCTTCTCATAAAACTCCTTCGCTGATAAATAAGTGGAACAAATAACTAATCCATAAAATTTCTTAATCAGATTCCGACGCTAGAAAATGAGCTCTAGAGGACGTGGTCGTCGTGGTCGAGGAAGAGGAAGGATGACCGTGTCGGAACCCGTTAGGTCGGGTCAAGGGTCCGACAATGAGATGCCGCCGCCACCACCACCCCCAGCTGTTAATGTGGAACAAAGAGCTTAGACGGGAAGAGGTCAGGTCGCAGTCGCTCGAAGTTTTGGAATTGGTGGCGGTGCTGGTGAAATGGAGGAAATCGAAAGTCGGTACTGAACGGCTCCGAGCTAATGGAGCGAAATGTTTCGAGGAGTATCCAATGTGGTACCCAAAGACACCGAGTAATCTTGGTTGGAAGCAACGAGCGTATAATGGATGAGCTTGATTTGACTCAGAGAGAAGTGAAAGGATGGTGGCATTGTTACGCGATGAAGCGTATCAATGGTGGTTGATTGATCGTGATGGTATCAGAGTAGAAAATCGACACGGGAATTTGTTAAAGAGGCCTTTCGTAAGAAGTATGTGGGAACCGTATATCTGAGATGAGCAGAGGAAGGCTTTTCTAGGATTAGTATAAGGGAGTAAGTCCGTCATGAATATGAGGCGAAATTTCGAGGTTGAGCCGCTATGCTCGAGGGTAGTGGCAATCGAGCATGAACGCCGTGTCCGCTTTTGAGGACGGGCCGAGAGATGATTTAAGATCATTAATAGCACCGCATCGTGAGCGGGAATTCTCTATTTTGGTAGAAAAGGCCAAGGTGGCGAGGGATTAAGGATGCTACTAAGGCATCGTAGATAAGAATAAGGCCAAAAGAGGGTTTGGGTCGTCAGGAAAGGGTTACAAGAGGCCTCGGATTGACGGGTCACGAAATCAACAAGCTAGTACAGGCGGGCAGATTCGATCTTGTGAGTATTGTGGAAAGAGGCATCCAGGGGAGTGTTGGAAAAAGCTAGGAGCATGTCTTAGGTGTGGGTCCAAGGACCATATGTTTAAAGACTGTCCCAAACAATTAGACGAGAGTCGACCGGTAGTTCAGAATGCTAGCCGGACCAAGAGAGGCGACAAAGAACCTCAACGGGTCGTGGTTCGAGTAATCGTGGTAGTGGTACAGAGGTCGCGCACACGTGGTCGAGGTACTAATGCTAATATCGATGCAAGACAACCGGTTTGGTTTATGCGGTTCGCCAAGGGAAGATGGAGACGCACGGACGTAATAACCTAGACGTTTTTATTTTGACAAACCCTACTTTGCTTTGATTGATGTGGGCTCGACCCATTCCTATGTTGCAAGTAGTGTAGTAAAAACACTAGGCCTAGACTCGAACTCTCCGATAGGCAAATGATCGTAGTAAGCCCATTAGGCCAAACTATAGTGGTAGACAAGATCTTTCGGGATGTACCCCAGAGATTCGGGAGTGAACTTTCGGCGGACTTAATGGAGTTACCTTCGAGAGTTTGAGCTTATACTCGGAATGGATTGGTTAGTAGAACACCGAGCCGTGTTGGATTGTGCTTGCTAAACGATGGAACTAAGAACCCGGAGGATGAAGTGGTAATAATGATCGGAGAAAGGAGGAATTATTTATCTAACGAAGTTTCACATTGAAGGTGAGAAGATGGTTAAGAAAGGTTGCAAAGCGTTCTTAGCTTTTGTAAGTCGATAGGTGGGAAGGAGGAAGGTGTTAATGGAGTTAAGACGGTAAGGGACTTCGTAGATGTGTTTCCGTAAGAGTTACCGGAATACCCCTGACGTGGAGGTCGAATTTGAGATTGAATTGTTACCGGGGATGACTCCGTGTCAATCGCTCCATACCGAATGGCACCAAAGGAGTTAGTGGAGCTCAAGGCTCGGATACAAGAACTGTTGGACCGTGGGTTCATCTCGACCCAGTGTGTCTCCGTGGGGAGTACCGGTCTTATTTGAAGAAGAAGGACGGAACTATGCGATGTGCATAGACTACCGCCGCTTAAATAAGTTGACCATTAAGAACAAGTATCCCTTGCCAAGGATCGAGGACTTGTTCGATCACCAAGGAGCCACAAGTGTTTCGAAGATCGATTTACGGTCGGATACCATCGCTTGAAGGTGAAGGAGGCGATATCCATAAGACCGCTTTTAGGACAAGATATGGTCACTTGAGTTTGTGGTAATGCCGTTTGGGTTGATTTAACGCTCCAGCCGCGTTCATGGACATGAAGAATCGGATTTTCCAACCCTACTTGGATAGATTCGTTGTCGTGTTCATCGATGATATTTTGGTGTATTCAAGTCGGAGGAGGAGCATGATGAGCATCTCCGAGTCGTGTTGGAAGTGTTAAGGAGAAGAAGCTCATGCCAAATTCAGCAAGTGCGAATTTTGGCTTAAGGAGGTGGCATTTTAGGACATGTGGTATCCGCAGAAGGAATAAGAGTGGATCCTAGGAAGATCGAGCGGTGTTGGATTGGAAACCACCTAGGTCCGTGGCTGAAATCCATGCTTTCTTAGGCTTGGCGAGCTATTACGTAAGGTTCGTGGAAGGATTCTCGTCAATAGCCGCGCCTTTAACCAAGTTACTAAGGAAGGAAGTACCTTCGAATGGACTACTAAGCAAAGCAAGAGAGCTTTGAGAAGCTTAAGAAGGTCTTGAGAGGCTCCAGTGTTAATTCAAATTTTGAGGCGTGAAAGGAATTTGTGGTGTCTTGTGATGCTTCTGACACGGGTTAGGTGTGTGTTAATGCAAGATGGCAAAGTGGTTGCTTATGCGTCTCGGCAGCTAAGGCCTCATGAGCTTAACTACCCAACTCATGACTTAGAGCTAGCAATGTGGTTTTCGCCTTAAGGTTTGGAGGCACTACCTTTATGGAGAAAGGTCGATTATCTACACAGACCACAAGAGCCTTAAGTATTTATTAACTCGTAAGGAGTTGAACTTGAGGCAACGAAGGTGGGTGGAATTGCTAAAGGACTACGATGCTCAATAGAGTATCATCCGGCAAGGCGAATGTAGTAGCCGATGCCCTAAGTCGGAAGGTTGTATCGGACCTATGTGCTTTGTTTGCTCATATAAGTCTCAGATGATGATGGAAGCCTGTTGGCGAGTTGCAAGTCGTGCCCACATGGCTAAAGGAAGTGAAAGAGGGACAGTTGGTGATAATGACTTAAGTATTAAGTTGCGCAAGCACAAAAAGGGGATTAGAGGATTATGTCACAACAATGAAGGAGTATTGTGCTACAAGGGTAAAGTCCAGATGTCAAGAATAAGGAGTTGAGACAAAGGATTCTTCTGGAAGCGCATGGTAGCCCTTGTGCTATGCATCCCGGAGGTATCAAGTCAGATAGAGATCTAAGGGAACAATTTTGGTGGTCCGACCAGGCGAGAAGTGACCGAATTTGTGGGAAAATGTTTGACATGCCGACAAGTTAAGTTTGAACACCAAGTCCCATCAGATTGCTCCAACCAATCGAGATTCCCCAATGGAAGTGGGAAAGAATTACCATGGACTTCGTTAGTGGGCTTCCCTTACGCCTACTAAGAAGGACTCGGTATGGGTGATAGTGGACCGCTTGACCAAGTCCGCGACTTTATTCCAAATGAATGGATTATTCTCTTGAAGTTGGCCAAGTTGTATGTGGCGGAAATTGTGAGATTACATGGAGTACCAATGTCGATCATCTCGATAGAGACCCGAGGTTTACGCCTCGATTTTGGAAGGCACTTCATCAAGCTTTAGGCACTAAGCTAGACTTCACTACTTTTCATCCACAATCGACGGCGATCGAACGAAGTTATACAAGTGTTGGAAGATATGTTGAGAGGCTGTGTAATGGATTTTCGAGGAAGTTGGGAAGATTACTTGCCTTTAGCTGAATTCGCCTACAACAATAGCTATCAAGCCAACATTCGAATGGCACCATACGAAGCATTATATGGAAGGAAGTGTAGAACACCCACTTGTTGGACCGAGTTAGGAGAACGCCGAGTTTTGGGTCCAGAGTTGGTGGCAGAAACTGAAGAGAAGGTTGAGTTAATTCGGGCACGGTTGAAGGAAGCCTCTGATAGGCAAAAGTCATACGCAGACCTTAAGCGAAAGGAAATAGAGTTTGAAGTGGGAGATCAAGTGTTCTTGAAAGTCTCACCTTGGAAGAAGGTAATGAGGTTTGGCCAAGAAAGGAAAGCTAAGCCCAAGATTTATAGGGCCTTATCAAATCTTGAAGCGAAGTTGGGCCAGTGGCATACCAACTAGAGTTGCCACCAGAATTGCAGCAGATGCATGACGTATTTCATGTGTCCATGTTACGTCGCTATCGATCGGATCCATCTCATGTGGTACCGGTTGAAGAGGTGGAACTAAGGCCAGACTTATCCTATGAGGAAGAACCGATTCGGATCTTGGAACGTGATGTGAAAGTACTACGAAAGAAGACAGTTCCTCTAGTCAAAGTGCTATGGCGCAATCATGGAACGGAAGAAGCTTGGGAGATGAAGAGGCGATGAGACAAAAATACCTCAACTATTTTAGTTAGGAAATTTGGGACGAAATTTTGTTTAAGGGGGTAGAAGCGTAACATCCCGAATAGGGCCTATGCATTTCGAGTTTAATTATATGAAATGACAAGATTCAAGTACTATGAATAAATTTTTGATACTTTTGGAAATCTAGAAATGCATGGAAATGGAAATGAAAATGGAAATGGAAATGAAAATGAAAATGGAAATGGAAATGAACATTTTTGGAAACCTAGACATTTTTGGAAACTTAGACATTTTTGGAAACTTAGACATTTTGGGAAACCTGAACATTTTGGAAACTTGAACATTTAGGAAACTTGAACATTTTGGAAACTTGAACATTTTGGAAACCTAGACATTTTGGGAAACTTGAACATTTTGGAAACCTGGAAAATACAGAGCCGCGCGAAAATTTTAGGAAACTTAAAATTGACCCCGGAATGTCGAATTTTAGAGCCCAAAGGGGAACTTAGGGCCAAGTGACCCTAAAGATATAAAGTACATGAAATTTGACCCAATAACGGGCTTGGAAATGTGGCCTGAATATGCCACATAAGGCCTTAGGAAATGGCCCACATGCAAAAGGTTTTTGGGCCTGAGTTTGAGACATCCAGGAAGCAAATAATGAAGGCCTTATATTGCTTCCAAGGCTAGGAGGTGGGACGGCACAAGCATGTTGAATAAGAGGAGTTTCACTTCGATTAAAACTCGTTTAATTAAGTGTTAAGTAAAGGAATTTCTTTTAATAAAATAAATAAGGAGATAAAGGATGGATAAAGTACTTATAATTTAATTAAAGTGATAATTAAATGATAATATTATCACTTGTAAAGGAGTGGTGGCCAAGTCAAGGACTCTTGGCATATCAATTTCAGCTTAAAGAGGAAAATCAAGGCCATCCTCTCATCTTTCCTAGAGTGTGCCAAATTTGCATAGCTTTCCTCCTCTCTTTTGTCAATTCTCCTTGAACAAATACCATCTTCTTTTCTTCTTTTCTCTCCTCCGTTTCTACCATCAAGGCCAAATCCCTGTCGATTCTAAGTAAAGGAGAAGTCAGTTACAACATCAAAAAGGGTAAGATCTAAGATCAATCAACTTCTATTCTTTTCTTTTTACCAAAATTCGGATACTAACCCCTCCTCATGTTCATGGCCGAATAGCATAAGGGATTTTTCGAGATTCGAAAACGAGGTAAGTACATCAATGTACATTCGGCTAAGAGATCCCTTTCATAATCAAACAATAGATCTAATCTAACAAGTGATTTCGGCAGGAATTTGAAATAAAGATCAACTTCGGGATCTAAGGTAAGAAAGTCTATACATTCGGCCAAGGTTCATGTGGTTACCTAGATTAGATCCATAATTATTAGAAAGCCGAAAACTAATTTTGTGAAGTTTTAAGGTTGGTAGAACAACAAGTAAAGGAAAACGAAGTTTTTCGGGATTTGTGTAAACACCAAATCGGCAAAGGTGAGTTTCTTTTACAAATCCTACTAGGATTTGGTTTTGTCTAAAAAGGGTTTATTAATGTGTTTTAATTGGTGGGCCGAATATAGGGATTAATAGATCTAAAAAATTAAATCGGGATTCTTGAGATATCAAGGAACCTATTAAGCGAAAAAGGTGTGTACCACTTACTACCCTTCGATATTTTATGGCTAAATATTTTAAATATATGATATGAATAATAACGTGAATGTGGCTATGTACCACAAATGTGGCAAAAGTACCTGTGCACGCTTCCTACTTCGATAGGATTGTGAAAATGTTATTTTAATAACATGCGAATATATGAATATGAACATGAAATCAAGTTATGCAATATATATATGTTTTGGGGCATTCGGTTTTATGTGAAAGGGGAGAACAGTGTTGACTTCGGTCTCACCAACTTGAGGTGTTGACTTGGTCTCACCAACGAAAAATGTTGACTACTGGTCACATTGCGAAATTTTGGTAACCGGTTACAACGATGTCAAATGACACAACGCTTTAAATTTGATTATAGTGTCTAATGACACAACGTGGAGAGTAGCGGATGGAGGGTTGACTTAGTAGTCCCCACGGTGTGAATGGCGGTGCGGTGGAGAGTAGCGGATGGACCATTAGGATTGGGTTTGGGTTGCATCATAATTTCATTATTGTATGAGCTTAATGTTTTGAACATGAATGCCTGATTTATTGATTGATAGTATTGTGTGCATTGAGTCCTTGACTCACCCCATTGTGGGAATTATTTTTGTGATGAAAGTCAACATTTCCGACCGGGCAGGTACATGTTACATCAAATTGGATTTACAAGATTAAATAAATGGGTTTTCAATCTAAGCTCAACTCAAAATAATAGTTTTTCTAAAATCTACAACTTTCTCTAAGTATCGAATGATGTTGAGATCGGTTTACTTTAGGAACATACCAGATCCGGTTCAGGCTCGTGGAATACTAAAGGATACTCGAGAATCTCGTACACACAGTACCGTACCAATGCCATATCCTAGATATGGTCTTACATGTAATCTCATATCAATGACAATAGCCCAACTATGGTCTTACACGAAGTCTCATATCGATGCCATATCCCAGATATGGTCCTACACGTAATCTCAGTAACCCTAATGTCATGACATTTGTATCCTATCTATTCATAAGGTTCAACCGGGACTTTCATTGTATCAAATCTCTGTCGGTCATTTCTGTAGTATCGTACTCAATAGCATTCACATTTCATTTCAATAATATAGCATTTACCACAATTATATCAATTAAGCTTTTATACGTATAATTTAATGCTTATTAAACATACGAACTTACCTCGTTTGCTGTAACGACGAATTAGGTCGACTAATCCGATACTTTGTTTTCCCCTGTTCTAGATCCAAATCTCATTTATCTCAATCTATACAATATCAAAATTTACTTATTTAATTATCATTTCATTCAATTTAGCACAATTTACACATTTTTGGCATAATTACATTTTTTCCCTCATTATTTTACATTTTTACAATTTAGTCCTTATCACATAAAATCACAATTCATTCAATTTAATACAAATTCATGCAGGCCGAATATTACCCATTCTCATATCAGCCCATATTTTTCATTTATTTTAAAATTCAACCACTAAATTTTCATATTTCACAATTTAATCCAAAAATTGACATTTTTTTAACAAAATTCACTTTACAAAACTTGAACATCTAACAAAAATGATTTATTTTCCATCATCAACTAACAAAATACTCATGCATTCAACAATGGCAACATCCAATTACTTTAACAGTTTTGAAATTAGAGATAGGGCTAGCTAGATTAAGCTACAACGATCTTAAAAATGTAGAAATTATTAAAAACCAAGTCAAAAATGAACTTACAATTAAACCTTGAGATGGCCGAACCTTTGAAGCTATATCCATGGTGTTTTATTTCTCATTTTTCAGTGGAAAAATAATGGGTAGAAAATGACACCTTTGGTTTTTTTTTTTTTTACTTTACTTAATTACCAAATAACAAATTTAACCTTAATAAAATTAATTCAATTTACCACATTACCAAACCATTTTCAGCCACTATCTCATAATTGGACTAATTAACACATAAGGACTTCCTCCTTTAAATTCTATAGCATTTAAACACTTTTAGGTAATAGAACTCAATTTTTACGCTTTACGCGATTTAGTCCTTTTTACCGAATTAAGCATTTAAACAGTAAAATTTCTTTACGAAACTTTCATGTAATTAATATATCATGCTGTAGACCTTATTAAAATAATAAAATAAATTTTTTGACTTCAAATTTGTGGTCCCGAAACCCTTGTTTTGATTTGACCCAAAAACGGGTTGTTACAACTCTCCCCCTTAGAAATTTTCGTCCCCGAAAATCTTATCAGAGAATAAATTAGAGATTTGCTTTCTTATAACCTTATCAATTTCTCACATAGCCTCAAATTTCTCAAATCTTTAATCTCTAGAGCTAAGATCCTGATCTGTCGTTCGCTATACGTCATATCAAGCGGAATTTCAACTTCTGAAAGAGATATTATATACAAAGGGTCTTATCTAAATCATCATATCATAAATATAAGAAACACATTATGGATCTTCTCACGTTCTGACAATAATATAAGTTGAATAAGCCACTGGCTTTATTTTCTCAATAATCTCATACGGCCTGATGAATCACGAACTCAACTTCTCTTTATAACTAATTTGAGAAATTCTATTCTCACAGTAATACTTTTACAAACACTCAGTTCACTAACTGAAATTCAATGCTTTTGCGTATCAAGTCTGCATATGTTTTCTGTCAATCTGAAACTGCTTTCTAACTGTTACGAATTACTTTCACTTTCTCTTCAATTTCTCTGTTGAAATCAATTGCGTGAATCTTTTTTCTCACAACAATCGATCCAATAACAACAGAGTTTGGTAATTGCAATCATACAATACTTCATACAATGCCATCTTGACACTCATATGATAACTATTAATATGCTCAAACTCAACCAACAGCAATTGCTTTCACATTCTAAAATACAGCAATAAATTGTATCTTCGAGAATCTAAATCACTTTCATATTATCCATTAGTTGGACAATGAAATGCG
This sequence comes from Gossypium rotundifolium, assembly GCA_025506655.1. NCBI lineage: Eukaryota > Viridiplantae > Streptophyta > Magnoliopsida > Malvales > Malvaceae > Gossypium > Gossypium rotundifolium. The sequence continues at coordinate 42,821,662 of CP106725.1, read as the reverse complement.
GTATTACAATGCAACCTCATACCCAAAGTTTATAGTAGTTTTCATTAGAAACACAATATAAACCTCAGATCTCTATCTGAAATAGTGGAGACTAGCACTCTGTAAAACTGACAATTTTAGAAATGTATAACTTAGCTAGTCTATCAAGAGAAAAATTATACGTACTGAGATAAAATTACAGACTTCTTCAACACTTAACAATAGTTCAGATAACATCTTCCTTTTACAAAATCCAACAAAATTCTATTTCATCTCCACTCAGATAATAACACAGACTGTAACAGTCTCGAAGGTACTTGATAATCATCTTTAACCATTGTGAGCTAGATATAACAATTTTTGTATAATCTCTAGATTTCTCGGTACATGAACTCTGTCTCGAAACAACAAATAATCATCGATTCCAATATGAAGCTATAAATCAGAAGTCAATTCATGTTGAACTCTTTTAACTTGCAATTTATTGATACATTTCTGAGCTTCACAAAATCGCAGAATAAACATCAATTTAGCTTTTAACTCAGCTAATATCTATCCATCATCCGATAAAATCAATTGCATATTCATTGCTTGTGAAGCACACAAAGATTTCTTGTTCAAAATATCCATGACTATAATCGTTTGTATAGGATGATAACCAATTATTGACTCAAAATCTTTCGACAGTTCAAGCCATCTTTGTTGTCCCAAATTCAGATGTATCTGTAACATCAAATATTTTAAACTCTTGCATTCATCAAATAGGTTACATTACTCACCAAACAATTAATGTCGCTAACTATTCAATGTAATTACAATGTCAACCATATCTAATTCACTCGTTGAATAACTCTTTTCATGCAACTTTAACTGCATGGGAGCATAAGCCATCACTACACATTCTTGTAATAAAATACACTCCTAACCATTCAATGACGCATGACTGAAAATCATAAACTCTTTACCCGATTTAGGCTGAACCAAAACTGATGCTTCAGTTAACAGTGTTTGCAATTGTTTATAACTTTATTAACATATGTTAAACCAAAACAAACTTCGCACAAATGAAAACTTCAACAATCGAAACAACTTTAATTTACAATAATATTTCTCAAATAGAACCATTTTGATAGATATAATTCTGTATCATGTCTTGTAAAATATGAATTCTTCATTCAGACTATCCATCTATTTACCCGTGAACGCACAAAATTTATTTCTGGACCAAGGATAAACTCAAACATATATAACTCAATTAACCTTTCAAACAAATAACCCAATCAAAATAAACAACTGAATCGATCTTGGCTGTCAAATAATAAATTTTCAAAAAAAACTTTTCTTGTTGTCAAGATAACTAAGACATACAATTTATCGCAATTTCTTCAGGATACTAGTCAAAGATCTTCTTAAAAACTACATAACTCGAATATGACATAACATCCTATCTTTACTCATTGACATATATCAAGATTTACCTAGAAGTGATAACTATTATACAGATTTGAATTTGATCTTTTATCGTCTATGCTTTTGCCGATGTCAATTCCCTTTCAAGAAAATTAGAAAGGATTATATAATAAAGCTATCTCAACTATTAATCATCGAAGCATTGTTCTATAGTAAAGCCACCTTCGTCAGATAAATAGAATCATAATGCCATAATAAGACCGACATCTCAATCGTATAAATAGATAATATCTCAGCTGTTAATAATGCATTTTGAACAGAAAAGAAAATCAAATATGGTTTCAACAGAAATAAATGCAAAAACATTACCTCTATAAATCGGATGACAATACCACTATACTCCCATGATCAAACCAAAATTTATAATCATAATATATATATTCATCTCTGTCAAAAGAATATCTCTTGCAGATAATCACATAGAATCATAATAAAACTAAGGTAGCGAAATCTCAAAGTATGGAACTATACAGAATTTCTAAAAATTACAACCCATATAGAATGATAAAGATCTCAATGATATCCTAGAGAAATTCCAGAAGAAAACATCACTTATAAGCACTGAAATCAACTGTGACAGAAACAATAAAATCTTCATGTATATTCAACAAAGCAATAACTAGTAGAAACAAAATACTAGTATCATACAGATTTTACCGTCGACTTTTCTATCAACACAATGGAATAGAATACCAGGGAAAGATAGAACAATGTCGATCATAACCCAAACAGACCAATAATGCTTTCGTTTATCAGTATGTTTAGCTAGTGTTCTCATACGATAAGAGTTCCATTTGAAAATAAATAGCCATATATACCTCTAAGAATAATTGATCACATAGAATACCCAGAAGAGATCATTATAAACTATTCAACTATACTATTGTACTCAAATTTCTTTACAATTCAAACATTATTCTACTATCTAATTTTATCATTATTGATTCCTCTTTATCCCGTCACTAACAGAAATCAATTAAGTAGAACTTCCAGTTAATACATTCTTTAGATATCATACCTAAATATTATGCTTCATCGAAGTCAACTTCTTATTTAATAGTGACTTTGCATTACTCAAATAGCCTTCAAAATGATCCAATATCACTTCTAGTACTGTGTAACACCCCTAACCCCAAACCATCTTCGGTCTATGATTAAGAGGCATTATCAGACAAATCAAAACTTTTACGAACATTTCACATCACAAGATATATCATTATCATATCAATGTAAATCATATACATAGAGTCCCTTAAATAAGTCTACGAGACCTCAAACATGCATTAGGAAGGGTCAAGTTTAAACCAAGTACATATGAAATTTTCTGAAAACTTAACATTTTTTAAACTTACAGAGGTCACATGCCCGTTTGCACACTGCCTCAGACACACCCGTGTGTCCAAGCCGTGGCAAAACAGGGCATGCATACTGACTTTTCCACAAGGCCGAGGACACGCCCATGTGCCTTACCCGTGGTCGACACTGACTTGCATCACACGGCCAGTCACATGCCCCTGTGCCCAGCCCGTGGTCAACACTAACTTGTTTTGAATTATAAATTTAAGAGACACGGTCGAGCCAAATGCCCGTGTGCTCAACCGTGTGGTCAAATATATGCCATTTGCAAGGCCAATTTGCCACCCATTTTGGGTCAAACCTACAAGCACAAACAAACACATTTCATACCTTCAAAATACAACCAAATCATACCAATATTATTCATATTTTATAACCATTCAAATGCATATCAAGCATACCAACTTATGTACCATTTATCTCATTCTAACCACAAACATTTCTAAGTATAATACATCCAAAAACTTACCAATTCATTATGACAACCTTTCATCAATATTACACCAACTTTACAGCACAAAACATGGAACAAAGATTACCATATGCACAACAATTTACAAGCCATATTACATAGCTTATATCTACAACTCAAAATATCATCCAATTCAACTAGACTATACATGCCACACTTAAATATTAACACATTCAAAAGGTACCAAAATAGAGTTTGATAGTGTGGTGATGATCCTTAATGATCCCCGAGCCTTCCGTAATGCAAACACACACACACAGAGTAAGCTTCCAAAGGCTTAGTAAGCTATATACAAATAAACTTAACATATAAAACATGTATAATCATTTCAATTACAACAACTTTAACTTATTTCACTAGTATATTCATATTTCTTCTTTGCCTCAATTGTATCTAACCATTTGCTTAACAACAATTCACATCTCCATATATCTCAAGAGATCATAGCACATTCATACATATATCACCTTTTGTCTCAACAAGTCTATGCACATATCTCACTTGTGTAAATTCACATATACTTACCTTTCATACTAAAACATAGTGTACATATCAAACGTACCTAAATCGGTTACACATTTCACATAATCTTTCATTTCTCATAATTTCCCATTAAACCATTTGGAATCAAATAGGATACTCGGATAACTCAAAATACTCGTACAATGCCAACGTCCCAGATCTAGTCTTACATGTAATCAAATATCGATGCCACTGTCCCAGACAGGGTCTTACACGAAATCATATAAGATGCCAATGTCTCAAATATGGTCTTACACGTAATTCTCAAATCGACGCCAACATCCCAGAAGTGGTCTTACACGATATCACATATTGGAATCCCTATGTCCTTACATATGAATCCTATCTCTTCCTAAGGTTCGTACGGGACTTTTCGGACATTGACACATTGTTGTTACGTCCTCGGATTTCACATATATATCTCCAAAAACCATTCATCATAATTTAATAATGTACGAACATGAAAATATCAACTTAAATACATTTATTTGTATATAGACTTACCTCGTATTCAGGATAAACGGACCAAATCTACTAATCGACCACTTTCGACTTTCCTCAATCTAAATCAGTTTTCTTTGGTTCTTAATCTATACATATTAAAATTTAACTCATTTATTTACCAAATCATGCAATTCAATCCAGAAACACACATTTAGGGCATTTTACAAATTAGCCCTCACATTTTTACATTTTGACATTTAAGTCCCTATTTCACAAAATCACAAAATACACATAATTTCTTTGCACCTATGCTTAGCCAAATAATCATTATGATCATACAAGTCCATACATTTCATTTATTTCACACTTTAGTCCCTCAAAATATTATTTTCACAATTTAGTCCAAATTACTCAAATTCACCAAAAATCCAAAGAAAAAACATGTTAATCTGACACATTTATTTCATATTTCATCAACTAACATCACAAAGCTTAAACATTCATCAATGGCACATCTCAAATTCTTTATCAAATTCCAAAATTAAAACATGAGCTTAAGAGAACACGAAGCAACAATCACAAAAATGTAGAAATTGTCAAAAAACCGAACAAAACTCATACCTTAATCAAGTTTAGTAATGGCCGAACCCTATTTTGCTTTCTCTCTTTTCTTATTCTTTCAAATTCAGCACAAATAGGATGGACATGGCTTATTTTTTATGTTTTTTTTATTATAATGGACATTATTTACTCAATTACTAAATTAACCTTATTAATTAACATATAAACTTATATAATGGTTGGTCAGAAATGTCCATTAACCATACTAATGGCATATTTACATAATAAGGACTTCATAGTTAATAAGCCATACCAATTTAGCACATTAACAAATAGCATACAACTTTTTCATTTTCTACTATTTAATCCCTTTTTATCAAATTAAACATACAAACGGATAAATTAATTCATGAAACTTTCACTCGTGCTTAATCACATACTGTAAATACAGAAAATAATATTAAAATATTTTTTTGACCTCAGATTTGTGGTCCCAAAACCACTACTCTGACTAGGGTCTAAGCTGGACTGTTACAATTCTTCCTCCTTAGGGATTTTCGTCCCCAAAAATCTTACCGTTAAACATATTCGGATATTATTATTTCATAGTATCTTTGGGCTCCCACATAGCCTCTTCCACTCCGTGTCGATGCCACAGTACTTTTACTAACAAAATTTTCTTATTTCGCAATTATTTAACCTCATGAGCTAGAATACGAATCGGCTCTTCTTCGTAAGTCATATCAACTTGAATTTCTATATCAGACGGAGAAATTACATGTGAAGGATCAGATCTGTATCGTCGAAGCATTGACACGTGAAACAAATTATGAATCTTTTCTAGCTCCGATGGCAATTGCAATATATACAGAATAGGTTCAATGCGCTCAATAATTTCATACAGCCTAATGAACCTCGGACTCAATTTGCCATTTCTGCCAAAACAAAGTATTTTTTTCCATGGAGACACGTTCAAGAACACTTTATCACCGATCTCAAATTCAATATCTTTTCATTTTAAATCTGCGTACGATTTCTGTCGATCAGACGTTGCTTTCAAACTATCACGGATATCTTTCACTTTCTGTTCAGTTTCTTTAATCAAATCGACCCTGTGAATCTTATTCTCGCTGAGTTCAGTCCAATACAAAGGTGTTCTGCAATTCCTACCATACAAAGCTTCATACGGTGCCATTTTAATGCTTGAATGAAAACTATTATTGTATGCAAACTCAATCAATGACAAATATTGTTCCCATGTATCGTTAAACTCAAGAATACAGCATCTTAGCATATCTTCAAGGATCTGAATAATCCACTCGGATTGACCATCCGTCTGCAGATGAAAAGTTGTACTAAAATGCAATTTAGTACCTAAAGCCTCTTATAATTTCTTCCAAAATCGTGAAGTAAATCTCGAATCTCTGTTAGACATAATAGATGGTGGCACCCCGTGGAATCTCACAATGTCAGAAATATATAGCTTAGCTAACTTTTCAAGTGAGTAATCAGATCATACCAGAATAAAATTGGCTTATTTCGTCAATCTGTCAACTACAACCCAAATTGCATCTTTCTTTCTCACAGTCAACGGCAACCCTGAAACAAAATCCATCGTCACTCTATCCCATTTCCACTCAGGAATCATTATCGGTTGTAACAACCCATATGGCACTTGATGTTTAGCTTTATCTTGTTGACAGATTAAACATTTTGAGACAAATTTTGAAATATCTCGCTTCATACCAGGCCACCAATAAAGTCATTTCAAATTATTGTACATCTTTGTACTTTCCGGATGAAATGATAGGCGACTGTTATGTGCTTCTTTCAAAATTAATTGAATCAACTCTGGATTCCTCGGAACACAAATCCGATCTCTAAATCTCAAACAATCATCAATATCAACTTGAAATTTAGAATAAAATTTCAAATTACACTGAGCTCGTTTCACTAACATTTCATTATTACCTTTCTGAGCATCACATATTTGTTGTAAGAACAACTGTTTCGCTTTCATTTCGGCTAAAACTGAACCATCATCTGACAAGTCTAAATGAGCATCCATTGCAAGTAGTGCAGATAGTGATTTCCTTCTCAATGCATTAGCAACAACATTTGCTTTACCCAGATGATAATCTATCACAAGCTTATAGTCTTTCAACAGTTCTAACCATCTTCTTTGTCATAGATTCAAACCTTTCTGAGTTATCAGATATTTCAAACTTTTATGATCTGAAAACACATGACATTTTTTACCGAAAAGATAATGACGCCAAGTTTTCAATTCAAATATAATTGCAGCTAGCTCAAGGTCATGTGTCAGATAATTCTTTTCATGCAGTTTTAATTGTCTCGAGCCATAAGCTATAACTTTGCCTTCTTGCATCAAAACACATCCCAGACTATTCAACGAAGCATCACTATAAATCACAAACTCTTTACCCGATTCTGGTTGTACTAAAATTGGAGTTTCAGTCAAAAGGGCTTTCAACTGATCAAAGCTTTTCTGACATTTATCAGACCATTCAAATTTCACTTCTTTCTAAAGCAATATCGTCAGTGGAGTTGCAATCGTCAAAAAGCCTTTTACGAACTGTCTATAATAACCAGCAAGTCCCAAAAAACTACGAACTATAGACACATTTCTCAGAGGCTTCCACTCCAAAATAGCTGATATCTTGCTCAAATCAACTCGTATAACGGATGCTGATAGAATATGTCCTAAAAACTAACTTCACGCAACCAGAATTCACATTTACAAAACTTTGCATACAATTGCTTATCTCGCAGAGTTTGTAGCACAATTCTCAGATGTTTAGTATGCTTAATTTCATCACGTGAATAAATTAAAATGTCGTAAATGAATACAACAACAAATCGATCTAAATACAGTCTAAAAGTTCTGGTCATCAAATCCATAAAGATAGCAGGAGCATTTGTTAGTCTGAAAGGCATAACTAAAAACTCATAGTGCCCATACCTCGTTTGAAAAGCAGTCTTTGGAATATCTGAATCTTTTACTCGTAACTGGTAATATCCTTATCTCAGATCTATCTTTGAAAACACAGAAGCTCCTTTCAACTGATCAAACAAATCATCAATTCTGGGCAGAGGATATTTATTCTTAATAGTCACTTTGTTCAACTGACGGTAATCAATGCACATTCTCATCGTGCCCTCTTTCTTTTTTCACAAATAGAACAGGAGCACCCAAGGTGAGAAACTTAGTCGTGCAAATCCTCTATCGGTCAACTCTTACAGCTGAAACTTTAATTCTTTCAATTTTATAGGTGCCATTCTATACGGAGTTATTGAGATAGGAGTCGTACCCGGCATTAAATCAATACCAAACTCAACTTCTCGTATCGGAGGTAATCCTGGTAGTTCTTTAGGAAACACATCAGAGAATTCACAAACAACTGGCACAGATTCAACTTTCTTTTCAGTCACTTTCGAATCAATCACATAGGCATAATAAGCTTCATAACCCTTTTTCATATAACTCTGAGCTTTCATCACTGATATCACAGCCGATAACCCATTTAAATCATTAGATTCAATCTAAACTATTTCATCATTCTGACAATTCAAATCAATAATCTTTCATTTATAATTCATAGCAGCATCATGCAATGTTAACCAATCCATACCCAAAATTATATCAAACTCATTAAAAGGTAATAACATCAAATAGCCAGAAAACATATATCTCGAAACATCAATGGACAATTCTTGCATACTTTGTCAACCAAAACACATTTACCTAAAGTGTTCGATAAATTCAGTAGACTCTACAGGCAAAGTCTTTCTGGATACTAAGTCATGCATACATACGAATGAGTAGACCCTGGATCTATCAATCCAATCATAGAAGTATCATAAAGAGTAAATGTACCCGTAATAACATTTGGAGACGAAGCTTCCTCACGAGCTCGAATGTCGTATGCTCTGGCAGGTGCTCTAGCTTTCGATCTCGCAATTGTATCTTTCATATCTCCCTGGCTACCACTCACATTTTTGGTATTTCTAGAAGGTCTACCTCTAGCTGAAGCATTATCTAATTTCGGATTCTGTACAATCTCTTGTTCAATAGGCTCTAGACAATCTCAGATAAAATGGTCTAATGATCCACATTTAAAGCAAGCTCGGTCATTCAATCTACAATAACCCAGATGTCTTATACCACAATGTCTACATTCAGGTCGCTCGGATCAGACATTTCCAACACTAGCCATTGAAGTTACCGGAGCTTTGAAATTCGAATGCGATCTAGCACGATCTCTATTTGAATGTCCCACGTTAGCCTTTTAACGGCTTTGCTCATCTCTGAATTTTTTTTATGTAGACTGAAATGATTTACTTGGAATCTCTTTTTCACATCTCTGGCTTCTTACTCAGCTTTTCTTTTATCTTTCCCGAATGCTTCATCTTTATATGCTCTATCAACAAGCACAACAAACTCTTTTAATTCCAGAATTCCAACTAGCAAATGGATATCTTCATTCAGGCTGTCTTCAAATCTTTTACACATTATTTCTTCAATTGAAACACATACCCGTGCATATTGACTTAATCTCACGAATTCTCGCCCATATTCAGCGACAGATATACGGCCCTGTTTCAATTCTAGAAACTCTTTTCATTTTTTATCTATAAATCTCTGACTAATTTATTTTTTCCGAAATTCAAACTGAACGAAATCCCAAGTAAATTGTTCTTTTAGAATAACGGAAATCAAAGTCTTCCACCACTGATAAGCAGCATCTCGTAACAGAGAAATGGCACATTTCACACATTCTTTAGGAGTACAAGACATTTCATCAAACACTCGGATTGTATTCTCGAGCCAAAATTCAACTCTCTCAGCATCATCATCCACTGTGGCCTTGAACTCTTAGGCCCCGTACTTACAAATTTTATGGACCGAAGGCTTATTTAAGAAATTTAGATTCATAACCGGAGGTGCGACAGAAGTCTGAGGTGGATTGGGTGGGGGCGAAGGTTGTGAAATAGCCAGATTTGTTCTAATGTATTGAGTGAACCACTCGTTCATCATTTGGAAGAAGGCTTGTTTAGCTTCTCCTTCCTGACCACTAGTAGCCGGTCTCAAATCAGATGGCGCTGTCCTTTGAGCGAGAGCAGGCGCATTACTTTCAACATCGTCAGCTACAGCTATTTCAGGATCCATTTGCTATACGAAAAACACATTTTATACGTCAGGATTCATTACACTGTCACAGTTCGCATATATGGAATGTATAGCTAGGCTCTCACAAGCTACGTTAGTCCTAGAATCGACTAAATCATAGCTCTGATAATAATAAAATGAAACACGCCTAGCTCGAAACCATCGTCGGCCTAGGGTTAAGAGGAATTACTGGAAAAATTAGAACTTTTACGAACATTTCACATCACAAGATATATCATTATCATATCAATGTAAATCATATACATAGAGTCCCTTAAATAGGTCTACGAGACCTCAAACATGCATTAGGAAGGGGTCGGGACTAAATTGAGTACATATGAAATTTTTTGAAAACTTAACATTTTTCTAAGTTACAGAGGTCACACGGCCGAAGACACGCCCATGTGCCTCACCCGTGGTCGACACTGATTTGCATCACATGGCCAGTCACATGCCCGTGTGCCTAGCCCGTGGTCAAAGCTAACTTGTTTTGAATTACAAAATTAAAAGACACGGTCGAGCTACACGCCCGTGTGCTCAACCGTGTGGGCAAATATAGGCCATTTGCAAGGCCAATTTTTCACCCATTTTGGGTCAAACCTACAAGAACAAAAAACACACTTCATACCTTCGAAATACAACCAAATCATACCAATAATATTCATCTTTTCTAACCATTCAAATGCATATCAAGCATACCAACTTATGTACCATTTATCTCATTCTAATCACAAACATTTCTAAGTATAATCCATCTAAAAACTTACCAATTCATGATGACAACCTTTCATCAATATTATACCAACATTGCATCACAAAACATGGATCAAAGATTACCATATGCACATCCATTTACAAGCCATATTACATAGCTTATATCTACAACTCAGAATATCATCCAATTCAACTAGACTATACATGCCATACTTAAATATGAACACATTCAAAAGGTACCAAAATAGAGTTTGATAGTGTGGTGATGATCCTTGACGATCCCCGAGCCTTCCATAGCTTCAACGATCTATAAAACAATGCAAACACACACAAAGAGTAAGATTTCAAAAGCTTAGTAAGCCATATACAAATAAACTTAACATATAAAACATTTATAATCATTTCAATTACAACAACTTTAACATATTTCACTAGCATATGAATATTTCTTCTTTGGACCAATTGTATCTAATCATTTGCTTAACAATAATTCACATTTCCATATATCCCAAGAGATCACAGCACATTCATACATATATCACCTTTTGTCTCAACAATTCTATGCACATATCTCACTTGTGCAAATTCACATATACTTACCTTTCATACCAAAACATAGTGTACATATCAAATGTACCTGAATCGGTTACACATTTCACATAGACTTTCATTTCTCGAAAATGTTTGTTGAACCATTCAGAATCAAATAGGATACTCGGATAACTCGTACAATGCTAATGTCCCAGACGTGGTCTTACATGTAATCAAATATCGATGCCACTGTCCCAGACAGGGTATCACACGAAATCATATACGATGCCAATGTCCCAAAATGGTCTTACACGTAATTCTCAAATCAATGCCAACGTCCCAGACGTGGTCTTACATGATATCACATATCGAATCCCTATGTCATGACATATGAATCCTATCTATTCCTAAGGTTCGTACGGGACTTTTCAGACATTGACACATTGTCATTACTTCATCGGATTTCACATATATATCTTCCAAAACCATTCATCACATTTATTTGTATATAGATTTACCTCGTATTCAGGATAAACGGACTGAATCTACTGACCACTTTCGAATTTCCTCAATCTAAATTTGTTTTCTTTGGTTCTTGATCTATACATATTAAAATTTAACGCATTTATTTACCAAATTATTCAATTCAATCCAAAAAACACATTTAGGTTATTTTACAAATTATCCCTCACATTTTCACATTTTGACATTTAAGTCTCTATTTCACTAAATCACAAAATACACATAATTTCTTTGTACCCATGCTTAGCCGAATAATCATTATGATTATACAAGTCCATACATTTCATTTATTTCACATTTTAGTCCCTCAAAATATTTTTTTCACAATTTAGTCTAAATTACTCAAATTCACCAAAAATCCAAAAATAAAACATGTTAATCTAACACATTTATTTCATATTTCATAAACTAACATCACAAAACTTAAACATTCATCAATGGCACATCTCAAATTCTTCATCAAATTCTAAAATTAAAACATGGGCTTAAGATAACACGAAGCAACGATCATAAAAACGTAGAAATGATCAAAAACTGAACAAAACCCATACCTTAATCAAGCTTAGCAATGGTTGAACCCTATTTTGCTTTCTCTTTTTCTTTTCTTTCAAATTCGACACAAATAGGATGAATATGGCCTATTTTTTATGTTTATTTTATTATAATGGACATTATTTACTCAATTACTAAATTAACCTTATTAATTAACATATAAACTTATATAATGGTTGGTCATAAATGTCCATTAACCATACTAATGGTTTATTTACATAATAAGGACTTCATAGTTAATAAGCCATATCAATTTAGCTCATTAACAAAGAGCATACAACTTTTTCATTTTCTTCTATGTAATCCTTTTATCAAATTAAACACACAAACGAATAAATTAATTCACGAAACTTTCACACGTGCTTAAGCACATACTGTAAGCACAGAAAATAATATGAAAATATTTTTTTGACCTCAAATTTGTGGTTTCAAAACCACTATTCTGACTAGGGTCTAAACCGTTACTGTTTACTCATTCTCTTATCTAACCATATGATTAATCCTTCAATCACAGAACTCTGTAATTCTACACTTGTGAGCTTATTCAATCTAAATCTTATGGATTTCATTGTAACACTATACCGATAAGGGGGTGAGGGTCGTAAAGCCTCAAATTTAACTCTCACATATACATGCACATAACATAACATTTATCAATAACATAATATTATGAACTTTTATTCATACCTTTATGAATTTCAACTCATCATAAACACATTTTTGCTCAAATATTTGAGTACCACTTTCTGCACTATCGAAATTAGCTCGATTGGAAAACATATCTGTCTAATTAAAATAATTTTCGTCAGAGTCGGGAGATATCACACTATCACAGGTTCTATATGACATGTATAGCTAGACTCAAATATGCTACGTTAGTCCTAGAATCGACTAAGTCACAGCTCTGATACCAATAAAAAGTAACACCCCTAACCCGCAACTATCACTGGAATAGGGTTAAGAGGCATTACTAAACTTATAACATAATTCAACATTCATAATTATATCTCATTCAAATACAGTAACTTTTTCCCTTAAGAGGGTCTACAAGGCCTTAAACCTGCTTTAGTTATGGTTCGAGACTAAACTGATAATTTAGAACAAATTTGGGAACTTAGAAAATTTTGCTTCAAACAGGGCACACACGCCCGTGTGGGCAAGCTGTGTGTCTAACATGGCCACTAGACACGCTAATGTCATCGGCCATGTGAAAACAGGGTGTACATACTGACTTGGGTCACACGGCCAACCACACGCCCGTGTGTCTATACCGTGTGCCCATTCGAAATGGCCACACACGTCTGTGTCAAGACTGTATGCTAGGTCATGCCAAACCTGTAGGGTATATTGACTTATGCTACACAGCCATTCACACGCCTGTGTGTGAGGCTGTGTAGAGCATACTGACCTGCTTTTAATTGCAACAACAGGGGACACACGCCGTGTACTATGACCGTGTGTCACACACAGTTGAGTCACACGCATGTGTGCTCTGCTCATGTGGACGAAAATAAGCTAGTTACAAGCCACCTTTCTCACCCAAAGGAAACACACCTATGCAAGTGAAAATGATTCCATTTCCATACACAATTAAACAACCGAGTCAATATCAGATCATCACATTATAAACCATTACAATACCAATTTGGTCAAAGCTTATATCACAATCATTTACTTAACTAACTCACATACCAAACAACAAGATTCATAAGCCAAAATTCACATATATATCATATACTAAATCAACATACTTTATTATCTAATTTGGCAATTAAATACCAAACCAAAACCAAGCACATCTCAAGCTATTACACAATACATACCAAATGGCCATTTGAATATCTTAAACCATCATTAAGCTTACCAAAATAACCCATAATACATGGGTATATATATACACTTTAAACCACATCATGCCATTTCAAATAGCCAAAAGAACTTCCAACAACCAAACCAAAGTAATCATAGACTATACATATCAAACCTTACATCATTATCAGGCCAAATCTCATGGCTAAATACATATCAAGCACATATGCATCAATCACCAAAATTACTTATACTCAACAAATAACCACAAAACCTATGCAGGCCATATAACCAATATCACAAAGCTTATAAGTACCAAACCATAGCCGGATAGTGTGATATGATCTCTGATGACTTCCTATCCGAACGAGCCACCAAATCACTGTAAACATAGAAAAGATAACAAAGTAAGCTATAAAACTTAGTAAGCTCGTATGATAATAACTCAACTCATCAAATAAACACATTTTAAAACCATTATAAATACTATAATATAACTTGTATAATTCCACCTTTATGTCATGTACCCGTTCACATAGTTAACAGAGAATTTTATAAGTTTATTCATTTCAATGCTTATATGGTTTGAATACTTCTTATCAATTCATTCACATTTACATAAGCATAAGAAAATAGAAATAAACTATATTCAAATCAATAGCCATCACATTTATATATATTCAATTGAACTATAACACCCCTAACCCATAACCATCGCCGGTCTAGGGTTAAGAGGCACTACTGAACAACTCAGTACTTTTACGAACATTGCACATAATAAAGTATATCATAGTCATATCATAACAAAATACAAACATATAGTCCTTTAATGAGATCTATGAGACCTTAAACATGCATTAGAAAGGGGTCGAGACTAAATCGAGTACATACAAAATTTTCTAAAAATAAAACATTTTTCAAAGTTACAGAGGTCAAACGCCCGTGTGGGCAGGCCGTGTGGCTCACGCGGCCTTAGACACACCCTTGTGTCTAAGCTGTGGCAAAACAGGGCATACATACTGACTTGTCCACACGGCCAAAGATACGCCAGTGTGCTTCACCCGTGGTCGAAACTGTAACACCTCAAACCCGGCCTAGAAGTTAGGCCTGAATTTGGCGTCTCACATGGTAGTGTATTTCGAAACCATTTTTCTTATTGTGAAAACTTTTTTGAGAGCTAAAGCATCATTATTAAAACTCAAAACACTTAAGAAATTGTTATCCACTTGAAAACATAATTACTTTTAAAACCTTAGCTGTTGCGGAAGCATATTTAAAATAAACAATTTATGAAAATGTGATGTTTAAAAATTGAGTTGCAGAAGCATTTTGAAAACATTGTGGAAACATAGTGTTTTGATGATAGTTATCATTTTGGAAATCGTATTCCACTTTTAGCCGTTATAAAACATCATAAAGAAATATGAAAAATAATAAGTTAAAAATAGTTAGGCCTTATTACAATCTAGATCAAAATATTTAAAAGTAAATAATCAAAACAACAAGTGTAAGCAGTGTGTGGTCTTCTCCGAGTCCCTCACAGCACCGACCCATCTAAGGCCGAGGATTACCTACACAATTAAAAAAATGGGGTGAGTTTCAGTGTGTAATCCCCTTACTAGAGTAACAGTCAGTATATAGAAACAGAAACAGAAATAGCTAGGGCCAAAGCCCTTTAACAATAACAGTACAATCCAGTTCAGAGCATACGTGAGCCAAAGCCCACTACAAATCATTTGGGTTACAGCCTATAACAGAATCAATTGGGCCTAGCCCAAACCAATAACAGAATAAGTGGTCTAAGCCCAGTACAGTGACAGATCTCATAAATAGATATGCAATAGTATGAGGATGTATCCCAACCCAGTCCAACCAACACACCACCCGTACCAACCCTACACACTATGTGGGGACCAAGTCGACCCACCCAGCCTTGCACACCAATAACGCAATCGAGCTGCTAATACCAATGTAGCAAAGCTGCTAATAACAGTACACGTGGTTGAGGCATTAGAATCAGTAAAACATGGCATAGCCACTAGTACAGTACTTCCTCCAACACTAGTCCCAACCCCATGCAGTATGTCATCTATGTCATGCTCAATCATTATACGTATATGCAAAATGGCCATGCTTAGTGACAGTCATTTCAACAAATATTAACAACATATCAGACACACGCTAACAGTCAAGTCAGTTAAAACACAGTCTACGATCAAAGTCAAATCGGTCAAATCATAACACAAGTCAGTCATTTACCCATAAGAGCAAATCAATCATTCTACCCTGTAAGAGAATGTCGATAATCCTACCCCTCAAGGGTATTTTGGTAATCTTGCAAATTAGGGAATTTCGATAACTTGTAAACCAAGGGTATTTCAATAATTTCATAAATTATGGGTCTTTTGGTAATTTCACAAATCATGGTATTTCAGTAACTTTACAAATTAAGGGTATTTCATTAATTTTACAACTTGACGGTATTTCGATAATTTTGCAAACCAATGTTATTTTGGTAATTTTGGAAACCAAGGGTATTTTGGTAATTTTAAAACCGAGGGTATTTCAATAACTTTACAAACTGAGGCTATTTCAGTTATTTTACAAATTTAGGGTATTTCAGTAATTTTATAAATCGAGGGTATTTCAGTAGTTTTACAAATCGAGGGTATTTCACGACCCAATAGAAGTTTCATCATCGCCTCGAGCGACTTAGGAAATCTAAATTTACTTAACGGTGAAAAGGGGCCTAAGGCCCATTACCCTACCCAAGTAGGCCTATACACCCGTGTGGCCCATTTAGCATAGAAACAACCATGGTTATGCAACGGCACAGCCCAAATCAGTAACTTATCGTATCACGAACATTTCATCTATGTGGACCCACAAGCCCATTGGGACCACACAGCCCCCTTTCGGCCTTACGCGGCGCAAAGCACCTAAGTCATGTGCACGACAAGATAAGTCTATCTATTTCCCACTTAATAGTGTGACTTGCATTCGTGGGCCCTACGACCCATTCCATACTGAATGGCCCACTAATTCGCTCACGGTGGCCTTCCTTATCACACGCTCACGCTCCATGAGCTTGATTCACCACACGTGCAATCGCACGCTCGTATGGCATCGTTCACTAGTATTTCAACTTTTCGGCATAATGTCGATCAACAGTCAAGATAGTACAATATAAGCACCTTCAGCTTTTCAACCGACTAACAATCAGAACAGTGTATACGGATACACACCTTATCACGTAGAGCACTGAATAATCACGAGCGCCGTCACCTTCACTAGAGCGATCAAACTGCGATTTGCCCAGTTAAACCAAAGTATTCTAAACAGATATAGCGATGCGAATGGGCCTAGGGCCCATTCTCGGCCCAAATGTGCCCACACGCTCTTGTGGCCCAACTAGCCCAAATCTAGCCACAGATATGAAATTCACATAGACCAATCCAATATCTACCACACAATCATACAATTTATTCACATGGGCCCACGGGCCTATTGGGCCCACTTGGCCCAAATCAGCCTAAACACATGAGAACACTTATGAGGACCTCAACTATCTCATCGACGCTCCCACACATGCGCTTGCAAGCTCGTGTGGCTACCATCACTGTGAACCCGATATTGCAGCATTTGTTGCTCTACAGCTAGAGTAGTGCAAAATACACACCTGATAGGATTCTGAAGCTAATCCACGCTCCGAACACTCCTATGCCCAAACGCCAACCAAGGTGTGCCTACTCTCCTCATAGATTACTCTATTTAAAGCCAGCTTCTCACCTTCCCTCATGGTAGCTTCCCGATGTGAGATTCCTGCTTCAGTAGAGTTTAATTCCATCACAAACACTTGTCGCCCCAACTTGGAAAAATAAATATCCCTTTTTTCTTGCAATGGGATTCAAACCCTTGCCCTCTCCTATGCTCCAAACGCTACATGCCACCACAACACAAGCTCCTTTTGTGACTTACAACATGCGCAACTAAATATAAACTTATGGGCCAAAGTCTAAGTTCACTTAAAAAAAGATCAAAATGAATTGCAAGCGCCAAGACTTGAACCTTGGACCCCTTGCTTCCTCTTTGGCTTCACTTCCTTGTCTCCCATGTGGCTTCATTTGCCACTAGACTACAACTCCTTTTTGTGTCTTATTTTACCCTAATTTATTCATAAAGCCTACTTACTTACTCCTAGGGCTTTATTAACCTAAAACTAAAATTTTTCCTAAAGCCAAAGCTTGATCTCGAGACTTTATGGAAGCCCCCTAACCTTCCAAAATCACTCACCTAATAGATCCAACTTGCATTAGTCTCGGTCTCTTATTCTCAAAAATTTTAAACACTCCTACGCCCAAGGCCCAATTCTACTAGGCCCAAATTTGGGGTGTTACAAATCTACCCCTTAAAGAAATATCGTCCTCGAAATTTCCAACTATCAAACAGTCATTTAACACAGGCTACTCTACCACACTGCCGCTGCGCACTCTCATTCCAATAACACTAATACACTTTTAACTTAATCTTGAAACCTCTTCACACAACCAAATATCTAACTACAGATGCATACAGATATTTATCACACATGCATACAACTTCTATATTCAAACATCACATCCAAACAAAACACACACAGAATAAATACCAAAAATGCAGTCTAGTAGCTAAAGAACCAGAGTATTTCTAACTACTACTTTTCAACAACAATAGTTTTAGAAACTTACGGATTTAGTATCGGAGACTCGGTAAGCCACACTTTTAGGAATATATTCAGAAAAATGTTTCGATTACTTCAAATCTTTTCAAATCTTTTTGAAATAATACTTTCAGAAATTCAATTTGAAGACCCAATCCACAGTCGATTTTTGCAACCGGGCTATAAAACCATTAAATGTAACACCCCAAACACGGCCTAAAAGTTAGGCCCGAATCTGGCGTCTCACATGCAAGTGTTTTTCAAAACCATATTTCTTGTTGTTAAAACTTGTTTGGGAGCTAAAGCCTCTTTGTTAAAACTCAAAACACTTAAGTGATTGTTATCCACTTGAAAACATAATTACTTTTAAAACCTTAGCTATTTCGGAAGCATATTTAAAATAAACCATTTAAGAAAACGTCATGTTTAAAAATTGAGTTACAGAAGCATTTTGAAAATGTTGTGGAAACATAGTGTTTTGAAGACAATTATCATTTTGGAAATCAGATTCCACTTTTAGCAGTTATAAAACATCATAAAGAAATATCAAAAATAATAAGTTAAAAATAGTGAGGCCTAATTAAAACCGAAATCAAAATATTTTAAAGTAAATAATCAAAACAACAAGTATAAGCAGTGTGCGGTCTTCTCTTAGTCCCTCGCAGCACCGATCTGTCTAAGGCCAATGATTACCTACACAGTTAAAAAAATAGGGTGAGTTTATGAAAACTCAATGTGTAATCCCCTTACTAGAGTAACAGTCAGTATGTAGAAATAGAAACAGAAATAGCCAGGGCCAAAACACTTTAACAATAACAGTACAGTCCAGTTCAGAGCATACGTGGGCCAAAGCCCACTACAATATCATTTGGTCACAGCCCATAACAGAATCAATTGGGCCTAGCCCAAACCAATATCAGAATAAGTGGCCTAAGCCCAGTACAGTGACAGATCTCATAAATAGATATGCAATAGTATGAGGATGTATCCCAACCCAGTCCAACCAACACACCACCCGTACCAACCCTGCACACCATGTGGGGACCAAGTCGACCCACCTAGCCCTACACACTAATAACGCAGTCGAGCTGCTAATACCAACGCATCAAAGCTACTAATAGCAGTACACGTGGCTGAGCCATTAGAATCAGTATATGTGGCAAAGCCACTAGAATTAGTAAAACGTGGCATAGCCACTAGTACAGGAATTCCTCCAACACAAGTCCCAACCCCATGCAGTATGTCATGTATGTCATGCTCAATCATTACACGTATATGCAAAATGGCCATGCTTAGTAACAGTCATTTCAACACATATTAACAACATATTAGACACACACCTACAGTCAAGTCAGTAAAAACACAGTCATACGGTCACAGTCAAATTTGTCAAATCATAGCACAAGTCAGTCATTTACCCATAAGGGCAAATCAATCATTTTACCCTATAAGGGTATGTTGGTAATCCTGCCCCTCAGGGGTATTTTGGTAATCTTGCAAATCAGAGCATTTCAATAACTTGTAAACCAATGGTATTTTAGTAATTTCATAAATTACGGATCTTTCGATAATTTCACAAATCAGGGATATTTCAGTAACTTTACAAACCGAGGGTATTTCAGTAATTTTACAACTTAAGGATATTTCGATAAATTTGCAAACCAAGGTTATTTTGGTAATTTTGCAAACCAAGTATATTTTGGTAATTTTACTAACCGAGGGTATTTTAGTAATTTTACAAACTGAGGGTATTTCAATTATTTTATAAATTTAGGGTATTTCTATAATTTTTTAAATCAAGGGTATTTTAGTAATTTTACAAACCGAGGGTATTTCACGACCCAGTAGAAGTTCCACCATCGCCTCGAGCGACTTAAGAAATCTAAATTGACTTAACGGTGAAAAGGGGCCTAAGGCCCATTACCTTGCCCAAGTGGGCCCGAACATTCATGTGGCCCATTTACCTAAAAACAACCACGGCTATGCAACAGCACAGCCCAAATCAATAACTTATCGTATCAC
This sequence comes from Gossypium rotundifolium, assembly GCA_025506655.1. Taxonomy (NCBI): domain Eukaryota; kingdom Viridiplantae; phylum Streptophyta; class Magnoliopsida; order Malvales; family Malvaceae; genus Gossypium; species Gossypium rotundifolium. The sequence continues at coordinate 42,800,818 of CP106725.1, read as the reverse complement.
GAACATTTCATCTGTGTGGTCCCACAAGCCCATTGGGCCCACACGGCCCCTTTCGACCTTATACGGCCCAAAGCACCTAAGTCATGTGCGCGACATGATAAGCCTATCTATTTCCCATTTATTAGTGTGACCTACATTCACGGGCCCTACGGCCCATTGGGCCCATCGAGGCCCGTTCCATCCCGAGTGGCTGACTACAGCCCAAGCCCATGAATTCACTCATGGTGGCCTTCCTCATCACACGCTCACGCCCCACGAGCTCGATTCACCACATGCGCGATCGCACGCTCATATGGCATCGTTCGCCGGTATTTTGACTTTTTGGCATAATTCCAATCAACAGGCAAGATAGTACAACATACACACCTTCGGCTTTTCAACCGACTAACAATCAGAACATTGTATACAGATACACACCTTATCAGATAGAGTACTGAATATTCACAAGCGCCGTCTCCTTCACTAGAGCGATCAAACTGCGATTTCCCCAGTTAAACCAAAGTATTCTAAACAGAGATAGCGATGCGAATGGGCCTAGGGCCCATTCTCGGCCCAAATGGACCCACACGCTTGTGTGGCCTAATTAGCCCAAATCTAGCCACCGATATGAGATTCACATAGACAGTCCAATATCTACCACAAAATCATATAATTTATTCATATGGGCCCACTTGGCCCAAAGCAGCCTAAACCCATGAGAACACTCATGAGGGCCTCAACTATCGCGTATAAGCTCCCACACGTGCGCTCGAACGCTCGTGTGGCTACCATCACTGTGTGACCGGCATTTCGGCATTTGCCGCTCTACAGCTAGAGTAGTGCGAAATACACACCTGATAGGAATCTAAAGCTAATCCGTACTCCAAACACTCCTATGCCAAAACACCAACCAAGGTGTGCCTACTCTCTTCATATATTGCTCTATTTAAAGCTAGCTTCTCACCTTCCCTCATGCTAGCTTCCCGATGTGGGATCCCTCCTTCAACAGAGTTTAATTACATCACAAACACTTGCCGCCCCAACTTAGAAAAATAAATATCCCTTTTTGCTTGCAATGGGATTCGAACCCTTGCCCTCTCCCATGCTCCAGATGCTACATGACACCACAACACAAGCTCCTTTTGTGACTTACAACATGCGCAACTAAATATAAACCTATGGGCCAAAGTCTAAGTTCATTTAAAAAAAAGATCAAAATGAATTGCAAGCACCAAGACTTGAACCTTAGACCCATTACTTCCTCTTTGGCGTGACTTCCTTGTCTCCCATGTGGCGTCATTTGCCATTAGACCACAACTCATTTTTGTGTCTTATTTTACCCCAATTTATTCTTAAAGCCTACTTACTTACTCCCAAGGTTTTATTCACCTAAAACCAAAATTTTTCCCAAAGACCAGGTTTGATCCCAGGACTTCATGGATGCCCCCTAACCTTTCAAAATCACTCACCTAATAGATCCAACTTGCATTAATGTCATTCTCTTATTCTAAAAAATTTTAAATGCTCCTACGTCCAAGGCCCAATTCTACTAGGCCCAAATTCGGGGTGTTACAGAAACTAACTTGTATCACACGGCCAGTCACATGCCCATGTGTCCAGCTCCGTGGTTGACACTGTCTTATTTCACACTGCCAGTCACACACCTGTGTGTCCAGCCCATGTACGAGCCTGACTTGAATCAAATTATAAAATTCAAGGGACACGGTCGAGCCACAAGCCCGTGTGCTCAATCGTATGGGCATCAATAGGCCATTTGTAAGGCCAATATCCACCCATTTTGGGGTCAACCCTACAAGCACAAACAAGCATATTTCATAGTCTCAAAAATAACCAATAATGACCATCTTTACCAACTATTCATGAGTATAGTAAACATACTAAATTATGTACCATTTATCTTATTCTAATCAGAAGCATTTCTATGTAAAATCCATCCAAAAACTTACCAATTCAACATACTAACCATTCATCAATAATATACCAACTTTGCCTTATAAAACATAATTGACATTTACCATACTCATATCCCATTACAAGCCATATCACATGGCTTATATATACAACTCAAAACATCATCTAATTCAACTAGACTATACATGCCATACTTAGTTGTGAACATATTCAAAAGGTACCAAAATATGATTCGATAGTGTGATAATGATCCTCGACGATCCTTAAGACTTCCGTAGCTTTAACGATCTATAAAACAATGCAAACACATACAAAGTAAGCTTTTAAAATCTTAGTAAGCCATATACAAATAAACTTATCATATAAAACGTTTATAACTATTTCAATTACAAGAACTTTAACATATTTCAATAGAATATTCATATTTCATCTTTAGCCCAATTTCATCTAACCATTTGCTTGACAACAAATCACATCTCCATGTTTCTCATTAGATCATAGCACATTCATACATATATAACATTTTGCCTTAACAAGTCTATGCACATATCTCACTTTTGCGAATTCACATTTACTTACCTTTCATACTCAAACATAGTATACATTTCAAACGTACCTGAATCGGTTACACATTTCACATAGTCGTTCCTTTCTCAGAATTTCCCGTTGAACCATTCAAAATCAAATAGGATACTCAGAATACTCGAAATACTCGTACAATGCCAATATCCCAGACGTTGTCTTACATGTAACCAAAATATCGATGCCATTGTCCCAGAAAAGGTCTTCCATGAAATCATATATGATACCAATGTCCCAAACATGGTCTTACACATAATTCTCAAATCAACGCCAACGTCCCAAATGTGGTCTTACACGATATCATATATCGGAATCCCTATGTCATGACATATGAATCATATCTATTCCTAATGTTCATACGGGACTTTTCAGATATTGAGACATTGTCGATACTTTTCGGGTTTCAGGTGTGTATCTTTTGTAGTCATTCATTAAAATTTAATTTTATATGAACATAAATAAATCAATTCAAATACATTTATGTGTATATAGACTTACCTCGGGTTTGGAATAAATAGACTGATTCGACTACTTGATCACTTTTGACTTTCCTCAGCCTAAATCCATTTTCTTTGTTTATTGATCTATACATATTCAAATTTAACTCATTTATTCACCAAATAATTAAGTTCAATCCAAAAACACACATTTAGGGAAAATTTACAAATTAGCCCTCACATTTTCACATTTAGACATTTACGTCTTTATTTCACAAAATCACAAAATAAACATAATTTCTTTACACCTATGCTTAGCCGAATAATCATCATGATCATACAAGTCCATATATTTCATTTATTCCACATTTTAGTCCCTCAAAATATTATTTTCACCATTTAGTCCAAATTACTCAAATTCATCAAAAATTCCAAAGACAAAACATGTTAATCTAACACATATATTTCATATTTCATCAACTAACATCATAAAGCTTACACATTCATCAATGGCACATCTCAAAATCTTCATCAAATTCCAAAATTAAAGCATGGCTTGATAGAACACAAAGCAACGATCACAGAAACGTAGAAATGATCAAAAATCAAAACAAAAAGGTATCTTAATCAAGCTTAATCCTAATCGAACCCTAGCTTTCTTTTTCTTTTCTTTTTCCTTGAATTTTCAGCACAAAAGATGAGCATAATGGCCAATTTTCATGCTTTTGCTTTATTTAATTATGCATAATTTTAATTTTACCATTTGGCCCTTAATGAAATGTTCATGAAAAACATTTAAACCTTGGACATAATTGTTCGTTAACTCAATAATGGCAAAATAACATCCTAAGGACTTCATATTAATAAAGACACATCAATTCGACACATAATTAATTAGAAACTCACTTTTACATTTTCTGCGATTAAGTCCTTTTCTCAAATTAAGCACACAATCAATAAATTTATTTCACGAAACTTTCACACATGCTTAATCACATACTGCAAGCACAGAAAATAATATTAAAATACTATTTAACTCAGATTTGTGGTCCCGAAACCACTATTTTGACTAGGGTCTAAACTGGACTGTTACAATTCTCTCTCCTTAGGGATTTTCGTCTTCGAAAATCCTATCGTTAAGCAGATTCCAATGTTGTTGTCTCATAGTATCTTCGGGCTCCCACATAGCCACTTTCACTCCGTATCGATGCCATAGTACTTTTACTAATGAAATTTTCTTATTTTGCAATTCCTTAATCTCTCGAGCCAAGATACAGATCAATTTTTCTTCATAAGTCATATCAGATTGAATTTTTATCTCAAACGGAGAAATTACATACAATGGATCAGATCTGTATTCTCTAAGCATTGACACGTGAAACACATTATGAATCTTTTCTAGCTCAGGTGGTAGCAATAATTTGTATGCAACAGGTCCAATACACTCAATAATTTCATACGGTCCGATGAATCTTGGACTCAGTTTGCCTTTACGACCAAATCGGACTATTTTATTCCATGGAGATACTTTCAAAAGCACTTTATCTCCAATCTCAAACTCAATATATTTTCATTTCAAATCTACGTAAGATTTCTGTCGATCAGACGCTGCTTTCATACTATCACGGATCACTTTAACTTTTTGTTCAGTCTCTTTAATCAAATCGACCCCGTTAATCTTATTCTCGCTGAGCTTAGTCCAATACAAAGGTGTTCTTTATTTCCTACCATACAAGCTTCATACGGTGCCATTTTAATGCTTGACTAAAAACTATTATTGTACGTAAACTCAATCAATGGTAAATATTGTTCCAATGTACCATTAAACTCAAGAATGCAACATCTTAGCATACCTTCAAGGATCTGAATAATCCACTCGAATTGACCATTCGTCTGTGGATGAAAAGCTGTACTAAAATGCAATTTAATAACTAAAGCCTCTTGTAGTTTCTTCCAGAATAATGAAGTAAACCTCAGATCTCTGTCAGACACAATAGTTAGTGGCACTCCATGCAATCTCACATTATCAGAAATATATAGCTCAGCTAACTTATCAAGTGAGTAATTAGATCATACCGGAATAAAATGAGCTATTTTCGTCAATCTGTCAACTACAACCCAGATTGCATCTTTCTTTCTCAGATTCAAAGGTAACCCTGAAACAAAATCCATCGTCACTCTATCCCATTTCCACTCGGGAATCATAACTGGTTGTAACAAACCAGATGGAACCAGATGTTCAGCTTTAACTTGCTGACAGATTAAACATTTCGACACAAATTTAGATTTATCTCTTTTCATACCAGGCCACCACTAAAGCTATTTCAAATCATTGTACATCTTTATACTTCTCGGGTGAACAGATAAGCGACTATTATGAGCTTCTTTCAAAATTAACTGAATGAACTATGAATTCTTCGGAACACAAATCTGATCTTGAAATCTCAAACAATCATCTTCATCAACTAGAAATTCAAAATTGGAGTTCAAATCACATTGAGCTCATTTCGCTAACATTTCTTTATCACTTTTCTAAACATCACATATTTTTTGTAAGAACAATGATTTCACTTTCAATTCGGCCAAAACTGAACCATCATCTGACAGGTCTAAATGAGCATTCATCGCATGTAGTGCAAACAATGATTTCTGACTCAATGAATCAGCAACAATATTTGCTTTATTCGAATGATAATCTATCACAAGCTCGTAATCTTTTATTAGTTCTAACCATCTTCTCTATCGTAGATTCAAATCTTCTGAGTCATCAGATATTTCAATCTTTTATGATATGAAAACACATGACAATTTTCACCAAAAAGATGATGACGCCAAATTTTCAATGCAAACACAATTGCAACTAGCTCAAGGTTGTGCGTCGAATAATTCTTTTCATGCGATTTCAATTGTCTCGAGGTATAAGCTATAACTTTGCCTTCTTGCATCAGAACACATCCCGGCCATTCAATGAAGCATCACTATAAATTACGAACTCTTTACTCGATTCTGGCTGTACTAAAACTAGAGCTTCAGTCAGAAGGGCTTTCAACTGATCAAAGCTTTTCTAACATTTATCGGACCATTAAAATTTCACATCTTTCTGAAGCAATCTAGTCAACGGAGTTGCAATCATCGAAAAACCTTTTAAGAACTGTCTATAATAACCAGCAAGTCCCAAAAACTACAAACTTCAAACACATTTCTCGGAGGCTTCCACTCCAAAATAGCTAAAATCTTGCTTGGATCAACTCGTATACCTGACGCTGACACAAAACCAACTTCACGCAACCAAAACTCACATTTACTAAACTTTGCATACAATTTCTTATCTCGCAGATTTTGTAGCATAGTTCTCAGATATCCAGCATGCTTAGTTTCATTATGTGAATAAATCAATATGTCATCAATGAACACAACAAAAAACTGATCTAAATATGGTCTAAAATTCTATTAATCAAATCCATAAAAATAGTAGGAGCATTTGTTAGTCCAAAAGGCATAACTAAAAACCCATAATGCCCGTACCTCGTTCTAAAAGTAGTTTCTGGAATGTCTGAATCTTTTACTCGCAACTGGTAATATCCCGATCTTAGATCTATTTTTGAAAACAAGGAAGCTCCTTTCAACTGATCAAATAAATCATCAATTCTAGGCAGAGGATATTTATTCTTTATAGTCACTTTGTTTAACTAATAGTAATCAATGCACATTCTTATCATGCCATCTTTCTTTTTCACAAATAGAATGGGAGCACCCAAGGTGAGAAACTCGATCATGCAAATCCTCAATCGGTCAACTCTTGCAACTGAGACTTTAATTCTTTCAATTTTGTTAGAGCCATTCTATACGAAGCTATCAAGATAGGAGTCGCTCCCGACAATAAATCAATACCAAACTCAACTTCTCGTATCGGAGGTAATCCTAGTAGTTCTTCAAGAAACACGTCAGAGAATTCACAAACAACTGGCATAGATTCAACTTTCTCTTCAATCACTCTCGAATCAATACATAAGCAAAATAAGCTTCATAACCCTTTTTCACATAATTCTGAGCTTTCATCACTGATATCACAGATGATAACCCATTCAAATCATTAGATTCAATCTGAACTATTTCATCATTCTGACATCTCAAATCAATAGTTTTTCATTTGCAGTTCACAACAGCATCATGCAATGTTAACCAATCCATACCCAAAATCATATCAAACTCATCAAAAGGTAATAACATCAGATCAGCCAGAAAACAAATATCTCGACACATCAACCGATAATTCTTGCATACTTTGTCTACCAAGACACTTTTACCTAAGTGGTTCGATACTCTAATTACAAATTCAGTAGACTCTACAGGCAAAGCCTTACTGGATACTAAGTTCATGCATACATATGAATAAGTAGACCCTGGATCTATCAATGCAATTACAGAAGTATCATAAAGAGTAAATGTACCCGTAATAACATCTGGAGACAATGCTTCCTCACGAGCTCGAATCGCATATGCTCTAGTAGGTGCTCTAGCTTCAGACCTCGCAACTGTATCTTTCATAGCTCTCTGACTACCACTGACATTTCTTCTGCTTCTAGAAGGCCTACCTCTAGCTGAAGCATTATCTGATTTTAGATTCTGTACAATCTCTTGCTCAACAAACTCTAGACAGTCCCACATGAATTGATCTAATGATCCATATTTAAAGCAAGCTCTATCATTCAATCTACAATTGCCCGGATGTCTTTTACCACAATGTCTACATTTAGGTCGTTTAGATCGGTCATTTCCAACACTAGCCATCAAAGTCGCTGGAGCTTTGAAATTTGAATACAATCTAGCATGATCTCTATTTGATTGTTCCACATTAGTATTTGAGCGGTTATGCTCATCTCTGAATTTCTTTGATGCAGATTGAAATGATTTACTTGAGAATCTCTTCCTCACATCTCTACCTTCTGTCTCAGCTTTTCTTTTATCTTTCCCGAGTGCTTCAGCTTTACATGCTCGACCAATAAGCACAACAAATTCTTTTATTTCTAGAATTCCAACCAACAAATAGATATCTCAATTCAGTCCATCTTCAAACCTTTTACACATTATTGCTTCAGTAGAAACACATTCCCGAGCATATGACTTAATCTTAGAAATTCTCGTTCATATTCTGTGGCAGACATATGACCCTGTTTCAATTCTAGAAATTCTTGTCATTTTTTATCTATAAACCTCTAACTAATATATTTCTTCCGAAACTAAGATTGAAAAAAATCCCAGGTAACTCTTTCTTTTGGAACAAAAGATATCAAAGTCTTCCACCACTGACAAGCTGCAACTTGTAACAAAGAAATGACACATTTCACACATTCTTTAGGAGTACAAGGCATTTCATCAAACACTCGGATTGTATTCTCAAGCCAAAACTCAGCTCTCTCAGCATCATCATCCACTGTGGCCCTGAACTCTTAGGCCCCGTACATACGAATTTTATGGACCGGAGGCTTATTCAAGAAATTTAGATTCATAACTGGAGGTATGACAGAAGTCTGAGGTGAATTTGGTGGGGGCGGAGGTTGTGAAATAGCCGAATTTGTTCTAATGTATTGAGTGAACCACTCGTTCATCATTTGGAAGAAGGCTTGTTTAACCTCTCCTTCCTGACCGCTAGTAGCCAGTCTTGAATCAGATGGTGCTATCCCTTGAGCGAGAGTAGGATCATTACTTTCAACATCGTCACTTATAGCTCCTTTGGGATCCATTTACTATATGAAATACACAGTTTATATGTCAGGATTCGTCACACTATCATAGTTCATATATATGGCATGTATAGCTAGACTCTTACATGCTACATTAGTTCGAGAATCGACTAAACTATAGCTCTGATACCGATAAAATGTAAGACCTCTAACCTATAACAATCGCTGATCTAGGGTTAAGAGGCATTACCGGACAAATCAGAACTTTTACGAACATTTCACATAATAAAGTATATCATAGTCATATCATAACAAAATACAAACATATAGTCCCATAATGAGATCTACAAGACCTTAAACATGCATTAGAAAGGGATCAGGAATAAATCAAGTACATATAAAATTTTTAGAAATTTTAACATTTTCAAAGTTACAGAGGTCACACGTCCGTGTGGGCAGGCCATGTGCCTAACATGGTCCCAGACACAGCCATGCGTCCAAGCCGTGGCAAAACAGGGCATACATACTGACATGTCCACTCGACCGAAGACACGCCCATGTGCTTCACCCATGGTCGAAATTGACTTGTATCACACAGCCGTCACACGCTCGTGTGTCCAGCCCATGGTCGACACTGACTTATTTCACACGGCCTATCACATGCCCATGTGTCTAGCCCGTATGCTAGCCTAACTTGAATCAAATTACAAAATTCAAGGGATACGATCGAGCCACACGCCCGTGTGCTCAACTATATGGGCATAAATAGGCCATTTGTAAGGCCAATATGCCACCCATTTTGCGGTCAACACTACAAGCACAAACAAACACATTTCATATTCTCAAAAACAACCAATAATGACCATCTTTACCAACCATTCATGAGCATAGTAAACATACTAAATTATGTATCATTTATCTCATTCTAATCACAAGCATATCTAAGTATAATCCATCCAAAAACTTACCAATTCAACATACTAACCATTCATCAATAATATACCAACTTTTCCTCATAAAACATAATTGAAATTTACCATACTCACATCCCATTACAAGCCATATCACATGGCTTATATATACAACTCAAAACATCATCTAATTCAACTAGACTATACATGCCATACTTAGTTGTGAACACATTCAAAAGGTACCAAAATATGATTCAATAGTGTGATAATGATTCTCGACGATCCCTGAGCCTTCCTTAGCTTTAACGATCTATGAAACAACACAAACACACAAAAAGTAAGCTTTCAAAAGCTTAGTAAGCCATATAAAAATAAACTTATCATATAAAACGTTTATAACTATTTCAATTACAAGAACTTTAAAATATTTTAATAGCATATTCATATTTCTTCTTTAGCCCAATTGCATCTAACCATTTGCTTGACAACAAATCACATCTCCAAGTATCTCACATTCATACATATATCACATTTTGTCTTAACAAGTCTATGCACATATCTCACTTTTGCAAATTCACATATACTTACCTTTCATACTCAAACATAGTATACATTTCAAACGTACCTGAATCGGTTACATATTTCACATTCTCATTCCTTTCTCGGAGTTGCCCATTGAACCTTTCGGAATCAAATAGGATACTCAGAATACTCAGAATACTCGTACAATGCCAACGTCCCAGACATGGTCTTACATGTAACCAAAATATCGATGCCACTGTCCCAGACAGGGTCTTACACGTAATTCTCAAATCGACGCCAACATCCCAGACATGGTCTTACACGATATCATATATCGGGACCTTATTTCATGACATATGAATCCTATCTATTCCTAAGGTTCATACGGGACTTTTTGGATATCGAGACATTCTCGATACTTTCACGAATTTCATGTGTGTATCTTTCGTAGTTGTTCATTACAATTTAATTTCATATGAACATAAGTAAATGAATTCAAATACATTTATGTGTATATAACCTTACCTCAGATTCAGAATAAATGGACTGATTCGACTACTCGATCATTTTCGACTTTCCTCGGTCTAAATTCATTTTCTTTGGTTCTTGATCCATACATATTCAAATTTAACTCATTTATTCACCAAGTCATTCAATTCAATCCAAAAACACACATTTAGGGAAAATTTACAAATTAGCCTCACATTTTCACACTTCAACATTTAAGTCCTTATTTCAAAAAATCACAAAATACACATAATTTCTTTACACCCATGCTTAGCTGAATAATCATCATGATCATACAAGTCCATATATTTCATTTATATCACATTTTAGTCCCTCAAAATATTATTTTCACCATTTAGCCCAAATTACACAAATTCATCAAAAATCCAAAGACAAAATATGTTAATCTAACACGTATATTTAATATTTCATCAACTAACATCATAAAGCTTAAACATTCATCAATGGAACATCTCAAAATCTTCATCAAATTCCAAAATTAAAGCATGGGCTTGATAGAACACAAAGCAACGATCACAGAAACGTAGAAATTATCAAAAATCGAAACAAAAACTTACCTTAATCAAGCTTAATCCTAGTTGAACCCTAGCTTTCTTTTTCTTTTCTTTTTCCTGGAATTTTTGGCATAAAAGATGAGCATAATGGCCAATTTTCATGCTTTTGTTTTATTTAGTTAAGCTTAATTTTAATTTTACCATTTGGCCCTTAATGAAATATTCATGAAAAACATATAAACCTTGGACATAATTTTCCACTAACTTAATAATGGCATAATAACATCATAAGGACTTCATATTAATAAAGACACATCAATTCGACACATAATTAATTAGAAAGTCACATTTACATTTTCTACGATTAAGTCCTTTTCTCAAATTAAGCACACAATCAATAAATTTATTTCACGAAACTTTCACACATGCTTAATCATGTACTGCAAGCATAAAAAATAATATTAAAATATTTTTTTGACTCAGATTTGTGGTCCCAAAACCACTATTCTGACTAGGGTCTAAATCGGACTGTTACATGAACCCTATGAATTCCATAATTTTCCACTTACTCGTCATATGAAATTCACTTTTAACACTTGTTGATTTCTGTCACGAGTACCTTGACTGAGTCATACCATCACTTGTAACCACGTTTCGTCAACATTTCCCGTTGAACCATTTGGAATACTAAAGGATACTCGAGAATCTCATACATACAGTATTGTACCAATGTCATATCCCATAATGGTCTTACATGTAATCTCGTATCGATGCTAATAGCCTAGCTATGGTCTTACACGAAGTCTCATATCGATGCCATATCCCAGATATGGTCTTACACATAATCTCAGTAACCCTAATGTAATGACATTTGTATCCTATCTATTCCTAAGGTTCAACCAGGACTTTAGCTGTATCGAATTTCTATCGGTCATTTCCGTAGTATCGTACTCAATAGCATTCACATTTCATTTCAATAATATAGCATTTACCACAATTATATCAATTAAGCATTTATACATATATAATTTAATGCTTATTAAACATACGAACTTACCTCATTCACTGTAACGATGAATTAGGTCAACTAAGCTGATACTTTGTTTTCCCCCTTTCTAGATCCAAATCTTGTTTATCTCAATCTATATAATATCAAAATTTACTTATATAATTATCATTTCATTCAATTTAGCACAATTTACATATTTTGGCAAAATTACATTTTGCCCCTATTATTTCACATTTTTCCAATTTAGTCCTTATCACATAAAATAACAATTCATTCAATTTAATACAAATTCAAGCTAGCGGAATATTACCCATTCTCATATCAGCCCATATTTTTCATTTATTGTAACACCCAAACCCAGCCAAGAAGTTAGGCCCGAATCCGGCGTATCACATGGAAGTGTTTTTTTTTTCTTTTCAAAACCATATTTCCTTTAATTTAAAAACTTGTTTGAGAATTACAGCCTCTTTGTTAAAACCCAAAACACTTAAGCAATTGTTATCTACTTGAAAATGTAATTATCTTTAAAAACCTTTTTGGTTGCGAAAACATATTTGAAATAACAATTTACGAAAATATGATGTTTGGAAATAGAATTGCAGAAGCATTATGAAAACATTGCGGAAACGTAGATAAAATACAACTATTTTTTGAGAGGTTTTTTGATGAATCGAAAATCGAAGTAGTGAACTTTAACCGTGACTTTTGAAAATGTCATAGATAATTTGAAAGAGAATTTTCGAGTGAAATCATTTGTAGAAGTTTGTTATGAAAATCATTTGTTAATCTATTTTGGAAAAGCTTTATTTAAGATTTTTAGAAAAAACTCCATTTAAAACAATTCAAGCATAATACTAAGTACGACAAAAACATAAGTGAAATAAAATATTTCAGAGGCTTTATTACAACACAAAATAAACCCAAAATAGTAAGAATAATAAAGTGAACGAAATCAGGAAACTAAAGTTCAATAAAAACCATTTATGAAGTATGGCCTCCATCGAGTCATCCATAGCTCCAAGTCCTCATCACTGAGCATTACCTACAAGGGTTAAGAAAGAAGGGGGTGAGTTACAAGAGCTCAGTGTGTAACCCACTTACCGTTGTCCATTGGACCAAAAATCATTAAGCACATATTTGGGCCTAAGCCCACATACAATAATAATAAATGTGTCTTATATATATAATATGCATATGATATGAAATTCCCAAACCAAACCTAATATTCCATCAGCTACACACCACCCGTACCAACCAACACACCTGTGGGGAGCTTTAGTCACCCACCTCACCAACACACCAAAATTAGGCATTAAGCCATTTATATCAAATTTGTGGACAAGCCACCAAATTAATAGAATTTACATGGCATTTCCATTTTTCAGATTTGTGGCAAAGCCACTAGATTTATGTAGCATAGCTACCAGAACTTCTCTTCATCATTATCCCATCCCATGCAAATCAAGTATATAATGCATAACAAATCACAATAATTTATTCGGATATTTATTACAAAAGTACGGCTCATTATATCAAATTATGAATTAGGCCCATACAGTAAAATATTAGATTGGCCCATTTATCAAAATAACAAATCGGCCCATTAAGGCATTTTCGTATTTTGACCCTTCAAGGAAATCTTATCATATCGGCCCATTGAGGCATTTTCATAATTCGGCCCATCAGGGGCATTTCTGAAACACCCCAAACCCGGCCCACAAGCCCTGACCGGATCTGGCATGCTTCTAAAGAAAATCCATTCAAATCTTGTTTGAAACTTTGCTAAAGACTTGTATATTTTTGAAAACAGTAGTCTTTGATTTGGGTTGGGCTCGAATTAAGAACCCGTGTTGATAAGGTGTTAAAAAAAATTTAATAATTATACTTAAGAAAAATTTAACTTTTAAACTTTAAATTCGATGATAATCGTATCATACTAAGTAATTTAAAAGCATGCATAAACGATTCAATACTTTGGCCTTATTACATCAAATAAAAACCTGAATACTTCAAAACTTAAACATAAATACAAATAAATTAATCCTTGGGCTTTGCATGGCCACCCTTGAGCTCCTGCCGACCCGGTCCATTACTGATCATCAATAGTCCCACAAGGGGTGAGTCAAACAGACTCAATGTGTACAACCAACACCAAACTCAAATAAACTCAGGCATATCAAATCATATATAATCATATAGCATTAAATAAAATGATGCAATCCCGGACCCAAGCCTATATGCCATCCGCTACACATCACCCGTACCATCCTGCACACCGTGGGGACTATTAAGTCAACCCTCCATCCGCTACACACCATCGAAGGCAGTCGCTGCAGTCGACGTGCTCATCGCCCTTATAAAATTCATGGCATAGCCACCAGATACATACTTTGTGTCATGAGACACCATATTCAGATATCGTGGTCTTAGGTGACCACATTCAGATATCGTGGTCTTAGGTCACCACATTCACTTCCCCTTTACATATCACCCATATGCCCCATGTCATACAAATATACATTAACTATATCATATTCCTTATTCACATTCTTATAATTTCATGTATATGCCGTAGCAAAACTTATCATACTCATAGTAGGAGTAGGAAAACGTACCTGAGTACTTAGTACCATTACATGGTACCTTAACCATAATCTTACACTTTTATATTAGCACATATAATAAATTAAAGCCAGAATTTATCGAGATTTAGTGTGGGTACACACGATATACTTATCAATTCTTCAAATCCCAAAACTCATTCTATTGCTTTAGATCTTTAATTCCTATATTCGGCCAACCCTAACATGTTAGTAAAAAGCCATTCAGCTATAAATCAAAATCCTAGTAGGATTGTTGTAATCAAATTCTTACCTTGGTGTTGATTGGATTAAAAATCAAATCCCGAAACTTTGAAATCCTTCTACCTTATATTCGGCCAACCTTAGGTCACCTAATGGATTAGTTTCGGCTTTCTAAACAAATAAGGAATAGACTTAAAACATCAAATATGGCCTTGGGCGATTGTACTTATGCACTTACCTTACGATTTTCAAATCCCGAAAAGTATCCCTTGCCTTAGGTGTCTGTCGAAATTCCCATGGTTACATGTTAGATCAATTTCTAACATTTAAACACATTAAGAACGGCCTATGGCCGAATATCATCTTACTTTGAATCTTAAAAATCTCGAAAGATCTTTTCTTGAAGTTGACAACACCTTTGCTTGAATCCCACAGGGATTCGGCTAGATGATAATAGGGAGATTCGGCTCCTACTCCTAATAGGAATAGGATATTCGGCTATTTTAAGGAATACAAGAGGAAGGGTATGATTCTTTTGAGGGGTTTTGGCTATCACTCTTATTGACAGGGCATTCGGCTTTCAAAGAAATAGAGAGAGATTTGAGGTTGAATGAAAGAAAAGAATGAGAGGTGTGAGTGGGAAAAAATTCGGCACAAAGAAATTTAAAAAAAAAAGATATCAAAGATGATTACTCCCCCCTTATAAAGAATTCGGCTACTATATCCTTGCTATTATCAAACTCTTTGATAATCTCCTCTATTATCTCCTTAACAAATAAAATAAATTAATCCAACATTAATCCCTTATCAAACTCCTATATTATCTCTATTCACCTATTTAAACCAAAATAAATAAAATAAATCCTTATTTATCTCTTCTTTATCTTGCACAAAATAATTAAATAAAATAACAATTATCTATTATCTACCAACTTAAAATAAAATAATCATCAATTATCCTACCTTAGCGAAATTAATAGGAGAATTAAGCTCAATCCTCCTTCAATTGTAAGTCCAATTGCCATCCAATTTCTTCTCACCCTTCCTCCTTGACGCCAAAGCAAAAATAAAAACACTCCCATGTGCTTCCCACGTTACTCGAACACGAGACCTGCTTGGCCGCTTTGACGCAGTCAAGTAACGTCCCAAGCCACTTTCTTCTGGCTCCTTTTGTGTCATAAACTCCCACACTTCCTTTTAAGACCTCCTTCCCTAGCTCTCCCTTGTCTTAATGCCAAAAGCAAAATAAAAACACGCCTCCCTACTGCCAACAAGATTCGAACATGAGACCTACTCCTTGCTCCACAAATAACGCCCCAAGCCACTTTGCCAAGGCATTTTTTTGTGACATGACTCACGCAGAATTTCTTTTAAAACCTCTTTCGCCAGGCGCCTTCTTGATGCAAAAATAAATGCTCCTTCCTGCTTCCTTCGCAACTCAAACCAAGGTCCTTATCCCCACTGCACATGGCGTCCATTGCCACTTTACCACATGATTTCTTGTGGCATTAATTCCCTAAAAATTCCTTTAAAGCCTCATTAGCCCAGTTCCCCTTTTTGACGCAAAAATAAAAGTCTCTAATGCTTCCCACGAGACTCAAACCTCTTCCCTTCCTCCCAGCCTATGACGTCATGCACCAAGGCCCTAAGTGGCGCCTTGTAGCCACTTTACCAGGCCCACTTTCATGTCCATAAACTCCAAAGATTTTCTTTAAGGCCTTATTCGCCTAGTTTCTCATTTTAGACTTAAAATCCAACATTTTCCCAAAGCTTTCCCCTTCATCCTTGGGTTCTAAAACTCCTAAAACATACTCAACCACATTTAAAGCCTACTAACACTTGAGTTATGCTCCAAACGCATAACCCCTAATTTAGGATATTACGCTTCTACCTCCTTAAAAATAATTTCGTCCTCGAAATTACTTACTATCGTTCAATCCTAACTCATCACACTACGCCTTTGTCACGATTCGATATTAACATAACTAACACATTTCTTAGATACTACCTCGACCACGTCCACTAGAACTCATTACTAACGCCGCAATTTAATCGACTAAAAGTTTTATGCATTAGTTCTTTGTTCCATTGCTTATCCGCTGAACAGCTTTTATGAAAAGGAGTTTAATAGTGGTTCTCTCGATCAAACAAAGTCTCAGTTCAAGTTCACCATTCTAATTCGAGATTCACATTCACATTCACATTCATCCATCTCGATAGAGACACATTTATTCACAACATTCACTTCACTACTTTGGGCATTCCTGATCATTCCCCACCCAGGGGTAATTTCGTCATTTTTCCTACAAGGGTATTTTGGTAATAAATCAGGGTTAATTTAAAAATATTTTATAAAATTAAATTTCTTGCTGGAAAATTTTCAAGGGTAAAATGGTAATTTTTTACACTAGGGGTATTTTTGTAATTTTACATGCCAGGGTCATTTCGATAATTTTTTTGTAGAATATGGTTCCTGGTGACTTTCAAAACAAGGGCATTTTTAAAGATTTCTAATTTGAGGGTACTTCGGTGATTTTCCTTACTGAGGGTATTTTGGTCATTTGTATAGGTTAGGGGTAATTCGATCATTTTGTAAATCATGGGTAATTTCATAAATTTTCCAAATCAGGGTGTTTTTGATATTTTGTAAAGTTTTTTGATATTTTTGCAAAACCAAATATTGTTATTGAAATCGGGGGTAGTATGGTAATTTTGGAAAATCAAGGGCATTTTAGTAATTTTACCACTAAGGATATTTAGGTAATTTAAAAATTAGAAATTCTTAGAAAGTTTTTCCAGAGTAATAATTTTCATAATTTCAAAAGGGTAGTTTGTTGACTTTTTAAAACTAGGGTTTCCATAAAAATGTGGCTAGTCCCTTTTGGGTTTTAATTATCGGTTTAGCCTGTGACTAAGTCCTCTTGGTTAGGGTGAACCGAAGCTACGCACCAGGTAGGATTCGAGTGGAGAGGAGGTGAGTCACGCAGACTGCTTAAATACCAAGCTTCCACTGAAACCAATCCTAGACATGTGCACAACGGTTGCCACACCCTAGCTCGGCGACTTAGACACAGGTTTGTTTAATTGTGCCTTAGAGTTTTATGTATTTGTTGGGGTAAACTAGTTCTAGGGTTTAATTCCTAATCCACTAGTCTACATCCCTATATATCCCTACATACAAATCACAATGAGGTTAGGAGTACTTACCTGGTGGACTTCGGGTCGGAGACTCAGGTGCCATGCCAGAAAAATCTGCTTATTTCTCAATAAAATTCCAATTTCTAAAGAAACAAAACATTTTGGGCCCTAAAAGCCCTCAAGGATGAGTTTTGAACCGGGCTTTGATACCAAACTGAAACACCCCAAACCTGGCCCACAAGCCCTGACCGGATCTGTCATGCTTCTAAAGAAAATCCATTCAAATCTTGTTTGAAACATTGCTAAAGACTTGTATATTTTTGAAAACAGTAGTCTTTGATTTGGGTTGCGCTCGAATTAAGAACCCGTGTTGATAAGGTGTTAAAAACAATTTAATAATTATACTTAAGAAAAATTTAACTTTTAAACTTTAAATTCGATGATAATCGTATCATACTAAGTAATTTAAAAGCATGCATAAACGATTCAATACTTTGGCCTTATTACATCAAATAAAAACCTAAATACTTCAAAACTTAAACATAAATACAAATAAATTAATCCTTGGGCTTTGCATGGCCACCCTTGAGCTCCTGTCGACCCAGCCCATTATTGATCATCACTTGAAAAATAGTCCCACAAGGGGTGAGTCAAACAGACTCAATGTGTACAACCAACACCAAAATCAAATAAATTCAGGCATATCAAATCATACATAATCATATAGCATTAAATAAAATGATGCAATCCCGGACCCAAGCCTATATGCCATCCGCTCCACATCACCCGTACCATCCTGCACACTGTGGGGACTATTAAGTGAACCCTCCATCCGCTACACACCATTGAAGGCAGTCGCTGCAGTCGACGTGCTTATCGCCCTTATAAAATTCGTGGCATAGCCACCAGATACATACTTTGTGTCATAATACACAATATTCAGATATCGTGGTCTTAGGTCACCACATTCAGATATCGTGGTCTTAGGTCACCACATTCACTTCCCTTTTACATATCACCTATATGCCCCATGTCATACAAATATGCATTAACTATATCATATTCCTTATTCACATTCTTATAATTTCATGTATATGCCATAGCAAAACTTATCATACTCATAGTAGGAGTAGGAAAACGTACCTGAGTACTTAGTACCATTACATGGTACCTTAACCATAATCTTACACTTTTATATTAGCACATATAATAAATTAAAGTCAGAATCTATCGAGATTTAGTGTGGGTACACACGATATACTTATCAATTCTTGAAATCCAAAACTCATTCTATTGCTTTAGATCTTTAATTCCTATATTCACCAACCCTAACATGTTAGTAAAAAGCCATTCGGCTATAAATCCAAATCCTAGTAGGATTGTTGTAATCAAATTCTTACCTTGGTGCCGATTGGATTAAAAATCAAATCCCGAAACTTTGAAATCCTTCTACCTTATATTCGGCCAACCTTAGGTCACCTAAAGGATTAGTTTCGGCTTTCTAAACAAATAAGGAATAGACTTAAATCATCAAATATGGCCCTGGCCGATTGTACTTATGCACTTACCTTACGATTTTCAAATCCCGAAAAGTATCCCTTGCCTTAGGTGTCTGTCGAAATTCCCATGGTTACATGTTAGATCAATTTCTAACATTTAAACACATTAAGAACGGCCTATGGTCGAATATCATCTTACTTTGAATCTTAAAAATCCCGAAAGATCTTTTCTTGAAGTCGACAACACCTTTGCTTGAATTCCACAGGGATTCGGCTAGATGATAATAGGGAGATTCGGCTCCTGCTCCTAATAGGAATAGGATATTCAGCTATTTTAAGGAATACAAGAGGAAGGGTATGATTCTTTTGAGGGGTTTCGGCTATCACTCTTATTGACAGGGCATTCGGCTTTTAAAGAAATAGAGAGAGATTTGAGGTTGAATGAAAGAAAAGAATGAGAGGTGTGGGTGGGAAGAAATTCGGCACAAAGAAATTAAAAAAAAAAAGATATCAAAGATGATTACTCCCCCCTTATAAAGAATTCGGCTACTATATCCTTGCTATTATCAAACTCTTTGATAATCTCCTCTATTATCTCCTTAACAAATAAAATAAATTAATCCAACATTAATCCCTTATCAAACTCCTATATTATCTCTTTTCACCTATTTAAACCAAAATCAATAAAATAAATCCTTATTTATCTCTTCTTTATCTTGCACAACATAATTAAATCAACAATTATCCTACTTGAATAAATAAAACAACATTTATCTATTATCTACCAACTTAAAATAAAATAATCATCAATTATCCTACCTTAGCCGAAATTAATAGGAGAATTAAGCTAAATCCTCCTTCAATTGTAAGTCCAATTGCCATCCAATTTCTTCTCACCCTTCTTCCTTGACGCCAAAGGAAAAATAAAAACACTCCCATGTGCTTCCCACGTTACTCGAACCTGAGACCTGCTGGCCCTTTGACGCAAGCTGTAGGTAACGTCCCAAGCCACTTTGCTGCTGGCTCCTTTTGTGTCATAAACTCCCCACACTTCCTTTTAAGACCTCCTTCCCTAGCTCTCCCTTGTCTTAACGCCAAAAGCAAAACAAAAACACGTCTCCCTGCTGCCAACAAGATTCGAACATGAGACCTACTCCTTGCTCCACAGATAACGCCCCAAGCCACTTTGCCAAGGCATTTTTTGTGACATGACTCACGCAGAATTTCTTTTAAAACCTCTTTCGCCAGGCACCTTCTTGACGCAAAAATAAACGCTCCTTCCTGCTTCCTTCGCAACTCAAACCAAGGCCCTTATCCCTACTGCACATGGCGTCCATTGCCACTTTACCACATGATTTCTTGTGGAATTAATTCCCTAAAAATTCCTTTAAAGCCTCCTTAGCCCAGTTCCCCTTTTTGACGTAAAAATAAAAGTTTCTAATGCTTCTCATGATACTCGAACCTCTTCCCTTCCTCCCAGCCTATGTCGTCATGCACCAAGGCCCTAAGTGGGGCCTTGTAGCCACTTTACCAGGCCCACTTTCATGTCCATAAACTCCTAAGATTTTCTTTAAGGCCTCATTCCCCTAGTTTCTCATTTTAGACTTAAAATCCCACATTTTCCCAAAGCTTTCCCCTTCATCCTTGGGTTCTAAAAACTCCTAAAACATACTCAACCACACTTAAAGCCTATGAACACTTGAGTTATGCTCCAAATGCATAACCCCTAATTTAGGATATTACATTTTCATAATTTTACCCATCGAGGGTAATTCGGTAATTTTACCCACTAAGGGTAATTTGATAATATTGCAACCTAAGACTTTAACTACTAATTTGAGGCATACAAATTGAAACTGTCCAACTGCGTCACTTTGACTAAACTGACTATAACTCGTGTTAGGAAAATTGAAATTTAGATCCGTCAATTTTCCTTGAAACTAGGCTCATATATATTCTTACTACAATTTTTCCAAAATTTTCGGCTTAACCATGTGGTACAGTTTATTCCTTAAAGTTTCCCTTGTTTCACTGTCCAATATCGAAAGCTAAGAATTATGTGAAAAAGAGTTGTGAAGCATATTTTACTTATGTGATTGACTCAGGAATATTTGAGAAGAAAATTTATTCAATGCCTATTGTTTGTGAGTTTTCTAATATGTTTCCTGAAGAGTTACCGGGTTTGCCTTTGATTGTGAAGTTAAATCTATTATTGAGCTGTTGTGGAAATTGTGGATGATCCCTTTATTTATTCACTTGATAAAAAGAAGCATACTGAACTTTGAAAATTTTCTTACAAACTTTGGGAAAAGAACAAATATATATATATATATATGATATTCAGAGAATGTGAATTCTGATTGTACGAAGTTAGTTTTCTGGGACATATTGTGTCAGCTTTTGGGATCAGATTAGATCTGATGATAGTTACTCTGTTGATGAGACTGCTTTGGAAAGATGTCAGGTTTGGATGACCAGAAAAGTGTTAGAAAAGTTTCGATCAGTTGAAAGCCCTTTTGATTTAAGCTCCAGTGTTTGTTTAGCCTGAATCGAGTAAAGAATTTGTTGTATTTAGTGATGCTTCTTTGTGGATTGTGTTTTGATGCAAGAAGGCAAAGTCGTAGCCTACGATTCGAGACAATTGAAGTCGCATGAAAGAAATTATCTGACATGTGAGTTGGAACTAGCAGCTATTATGTTCGCGATGAAGATTTGGCGTTATTACTTGTTTGGGGAGAAATGTCATGTTTATTCAGATCATAAAGTTTAAAATAATTGATGACTCAAAAAGATTTGAACCTGCATCAGAGAAGATGGCTTGAGATGTAAAAAAAAAAAAATATTATTATGAGCTATTGTTAGATTATCATTTGGGCAAAACAAATGTTGTGGCTAATGGTCCGAATAGAAAGTCATCGTTGCATTACGTGCTTTGAATACTCGGTTGGACTTGTCTTATGATAGTTCGTAATAGAGGAATTGAGAGCAAAACCGATGTTTTTACAACATATATATATATAAAGCTCGAAATTTGATAATAAATTGTTAGTGAATCGAGCTCAATGTGAAGTGAATTCAGTCCGAATTTCAAAAGTTTTGATGATTGTCTCGAGATTCGGGATCATGATTGTATTCGAGAAATTCGAGTTAATTCCATCGATTGAATAAAGCATATAATAGTCGTTTAACTGTTCATCCGGAAGTACTAAAATGTATCATAATTGGTAGCAACACTACGGGTGGTTTGGTATGAAATGAGACATTTTTTATTTGGTTTTAAAATGTTTAGTCTGTCAACAAACGAAAGCCGAACATCCGGTTTCATCCGGATTATTACGACCAATTTTGATTTTTGAGTGGAAATGGGATAAAGTAACAATGGACTTTGTCTCTAATTGGCCCCGACTCAGAAAGAAAGATGTGATATGGGTTAAAAAAAATCGTATACCTCAGATTAGATCGAACTCGGTGAGAATAGGTTACAGGGTTGGTTTGATAAAGGATCTGAGCAGAAGTGAAATTGATCCGAGATTGTTTGAAAGCGATTTGATCATCAAAAGTCCTTTATAGACTTGGAACAAAAAGATATAGAATTTGAGATCGATGACAAAGTATTTCATGTTTCAGTATTTCGTAAATATCGGCCTGATCTGTCACGTGGGATTGCCCCATCTGAAATAAAGATCCGAACTAATATGACATATGAAGAGAGCTGATCCATATCTTAGCCGTGAGATATAGGAGTTGAGAAATAAGAAATGGCAGCCTGAAGATTCAATGAGGCAACAATATCCGACTTTGTTTAACGCTAAGATTTTCGGGGACGAAAATCCCTAAGGGGGGAGAGTTGTAACAGTCCGAATTTGACCCTAATCGGAACGGTGGTTTCGGGACCATGAATTCGAGTCAAAAATATTTTTAAATATTATATTCTGTGCTTATTATAAGTGAATTAATGTCTGTGAAAGTTTCGTAGAAAAATTCAATCGTTTGTGTGTTCAATTTAACAAAAAGGACTAAATCGCGTAAAGCGTAAAAGTTGCATGCTATAGTGAAAAGTATCTATTTGATGATGGCTTTTTAAAGTGGGGCATTAAAAGGGCAATTAGCCCATTTTTAAGTTAGTGGGTGGCATTTGTCATAACTAACCTTAGGATATATGTTAAGAAATTATATGTTAAAGGTTAAATAGGTAATTAGTTGAATAAATTATTATATGTTAAAATAACATAAAACAAGCCATCATCTTTTTCACTTTTCATAGCCAAATGTTGAAGGAAGAAATAAGCTTTGGATTTCTTTGATTTTCGGCACTTCTAGGCTAAAATTCAAGGTTAGTTTGATTTGGTTTTGTTAATTTTTACGTTTTGAGATCGTTGCTTGATCAAGAGTGACCCATGTTAGAATTTTTAGATTTGAGCATGTTTAATATTCGGCTATGGTTAAATGTTGGTGTTTTATGATGTTGGATGGAAAAATATTAAAGCTATGTTAGAAATCTACAAGTTTTGAAATGAAAATTTTAGTAATTTTGAATGAATTGGGCTAAATTGCAAAAATAAAAATTTAGAGGGACTTATTTGCAAAAATAAATGAAATAAATGGACTTGTATAGTCCCTAGGAGTATTCGCCCTTAGGTGTTATTGTGAAATTTGATATATTTTGTGTTTTATGTAAATAGGACTAAATAGTAAAAATGTGAAATATTGGGGTAAAATGGTAAATTGTCCATTGATGTGTTTTGGGATTAAATTGTAATGAAATGTACTTGAATGAGGTTATTTTGATATGTCTAGATCAAGAACAAAGAAAATCGGATTTGAATCGGGGAAAGACAAAGGTTTGAATAGCCGGTTTAAGTCGTCAGTTGTCAATCGAGGTAAGTCCTTACGCAAGTATACGCCAAAGAATTATTTACGAACATAGTATATGATGATTTTTGAATATTTAAAGCATAATTATACATGTTGGCCAAATGTGGAGTATGAAATTGTAGTGAAATTAATTTGGTAAAAACAAGGTGAATATGTATGTGTGGATTAATAGGTGAAAGAAAAGGAAGAATATGAGATGGATAATAGTTTAGTACTAAGTACTGTGTATAAAAAAAAAGAAGTTAAATGTGATATATTCGGGTGTAACAGCCCACACCCGGCCCAAATGTTTCGATGGATTTGGTTTGCTACGGAGGAAAACTTTTTGAAATCTATTTTAAAACCAATTTAAGATTTGTTGAAAAGCGCTTGTTTTAAGTTATCTTGTTTGAAATCATACTTAGTCCAAATTCAAAAATTGAATTAAGTCAAGTTATTATACAAATTTCAGATGTGCTGATGGCACGATAAAACATTTCTCGTGTTATTTAGAAAACGTGTGATTCAAATTTATAGTTAAAAAAACAAAATATCCAATGATAAGAAAATAACCAAAGTAAAGTATATGGAGGCCTTATTACATCCAAAATAAAACAACCCAATAATAAAATTTATCATAACTAAATAAAAGTTCATTTAGTTCTAAATGAACCGCATGGCCACCTCAAGTCCCTCCGGCTCCATATCCGCGATCTATGCATCACCTGAAAAAAATAATGGAGAAGGTGAGTCACCAAGACTCAGTATGTAACCCTTCCCCCGTTTTAAAACATTTTCATACACAACACATAACCATTAATATGCAAAATATTAAATACCCATCTTAACCATCCAAACGCCATTTGTCTACCCGTTGTGGTACCAAACCACCGGTGGTGCCAAACCACCGGTGACATATAGTCACAATGTGTTACCAAAACACCGTGTCCAGAGACACAAATTATTTGATGGGGCCAACCCATCGTGTGATACCAAATCACCGCGACGATCCCATATCACAAGTGGGGCCAACCCACGGTGGTGTTAACCACGTGGACAAGTCGCTATGAGGTGCCAAACCTCCGAGGTACCAAACCTCCGTGACCGTAGTCACGGTGTGTTACCAAAACACTGGTGCCCGTCGGCACAATAATACTACCCTCCACTCACTAATCCCACATCGCTGATATATACATATATGTTTCATGCCATCACATGCTTAAATCTCATGCATCAATACATTTTGCTTACCAAAAGCATCAAGTAACAAATACACATTTTCGTGGACTTACCCGAATTGCCAACTATACTGCTAGGTACATTATCCAATGCTACATAAAACCAAGATAGCATTCACAACAATCAGATATTAACAAATTATATGTGTGTATGTACACACTGTCACCACGATTAATCTAAATCTCGAATGGAGGAGTCGGCCACCCTAGATCTCTCTCGCACCTACATTCGGCCAACCAGGATTAGTACTATGGCCTATTCGGCCAACCCAAGTATTTTAAAGGGTAACCTTTTGTACCGAATCCTTACCTAGTCACTTTGAATACTAGCCTCGGCGCCCAAATCACTTAATCTGGTTCACAAACTACAATCGGTCAATATTAATAACCATAGCCTTTTGTTTTAAATGAATACCAATCTATATGTAAATCCTCACCGAAAATTGATTGACTAACGTTGGCAAACTTACTTGCTTATCTTCAAATCCGAAGATCCTACAATGGATTGGTTTAATCTGTGATTAGTACCCTTAATTAACGATTCTTGTCAAACCCACACCTACCTTGACCAAAGTCGACATAATGAGAGAAAAAGAAAATATAAGCATTCGCCTAAGACCCTTACCTTCCAAATCGTCAAAAGGGAAGCCTACTTCTCTTGCACAATATTCACCAAGTAAAGTTTAATATAAAGAAAAGGGATTTGACACTTTGATAGGAATTAGATTCGCTATGGTCGCTTAAATAAGGCTGGACTTTTAGTGAGGAAAAGAAGAAAGGTAAAGGAGTAGATGATTCGCTAGTAGGAAATAAGAGAAAGAAGGTTTGAGGATGGGAATTTGCAAGGAGAAATAGAGAATGTTGTTTTTTCCGTTTTAAGAGTTTGAGAAGAAAAGGACAATCAAGAAAGGGAATTTGGCTACTAGTAATTTTGGAAGAAAGAAAACAAAAGATGGAGAATGTGCCTATAGGAAATTGGCACTCCTCCCTTCCACAAGTCCTTGCCGTCCACTCCTCCTCAACAAGGAGTCCAAGATTCATCCTACTTCCTTAATTCACTCTAGGCCACCCATTTAGTTTAATTCAAACTAATATGATTTAATTTCTAATAATAAGTAATAATCTCTTAATAATCCATGTGATATCCCTATTATCCTTAAAATAAAATCTCTTTTTTCTTTTTTTAAAAGCTCATATTATCCCTTAATAAAAGAGTTTAAAGGAGGAAGACTCTCCTTATGTGCCATCCAACATAATGCCAAAAGGGAGAATTGTGACTCGAACCAAGGCTCTCCCTTATTCTTGATGGCATCAAGTGTAGCTCCCAAGTGGCCCTCCCTTTGCCACTTTTTCTAGGCTCATTTTATGTCAAATATTCCCTTATTTATTCTTATAACCCCTAACCACTAAGGCTATCCACCATTAAAGCAATTAATATATATTTTCCTACCATTCCGAGCCAACTCAAGGCCTTCAATTAAAGCTTAACATGCCATAAATATTATCTTAGTCATTCCACACAAGCAAAATGATACAAATACAAATAACCCCATTTTTAGGATGTTACATCGGGCTTCGAGCCTAGCAGGCTTAGTGCCGGTGATATATTCAGGCTTCGAGCCTAGCGAGCTTAGTGCCTGGTGATATATTCGAGCTTCGTGCCTAGCGGGCTTAGTGTCGGTGACATATTCGGGCTTCGAGCCTAGCAGGCTTAGTGCCGGTGATATATTCGGGCTTCGTGCCTAGCAGGCTTAGTGCCGGTGACATATTCGGGCTTCGAGCCTAGCAGGCTTAGTGCCGGTGATATATTCGGGCTTCGAGCCTAGCAGGCCATGTGCCGGTGAAATAGTTCGGGCTTATTGCCTAGCAGGGCCTAAAATGCCGTGTTTAACTTCGGACCTTGAGTCTAGCAGGCCTAGTGCCAGTGTTTGTGATTTGGGTAAATGCTTAGTAGGTTCTAAACCGATGAATTGAAATTTCAAGCTTGGGGTATGTAACAACAAAGTTATGAAACAAATTGAGAAAATCTAAGTTTTCGATAATGAATCATATTAATTCGACCTTGAGGTATGTATCTTCTTACTTATATGCTGCATATGAAGTCAGTGAGTAAGTATATTATTGAGGAAGCAAATGTATTATACATTGAGTGTTTGGTGTTATATGTATATTATACCATATGGAGATTAAATACTGTAAGTGTGAAAGTGGTGGAAATTGTTAGCATATGTATATTATACTTATATACATATATTATTGTGTATTGGATCATAAGTTTGGTTGTGTTATTGGGATTCGCATAAATGAAATTATTAAGTATGAAATCAAATGGACGTTGTATGTATTTATATGAATAGCTAGTCGTATGTGAATAGAATGCATATTACAGTTAATAGTCTTTGATTATGCAAATATTTTTGCCACTAAAATGTTCGGGAGATGGTACGTTTTAAGTATATGGCTAGTGAAAGTTAAAGGGAGATAACGACATACGACAATAGTGAAGTTTATTAGTTAAATCATTGTATTTGATACTAGGTCCAAATTGTCAATTAAATTTGCATAATAATGCTCGAATGTTTAGTTGAATATTGAAATTGGCTTGAGACTTACTAAGCTAGCAAGCTTATCATGTGAAATGTTTCCTCTGTTATCGTTCAGAAAGTCACTCACACTATCAATATACATTTTGGGTACTCTTTCATTTTGATTTTTTTTAAACGAAGGCATGTATAGGAAAGACTTGGTCTTTGTTTGATGAAATCTTAAGGTTCATGTATATAATAGCCATGCGAATATGGCTAAATTTTTTAGTTAAGTACTGTTGTTGTGTCTTGATATGTATGTTGGTTTATGATGACAATGTTTATGCATTCTTAATCAAAGTTTAATCGTTTTTGTTAAGGAAATGTTTGTATATGAAATGAATCCTTGAATTAGGGATGTAGGTAGGTTCGGTTAGAAGCTAGTCTTTCATAAAATGCAACAAAACAGCAGTGATGTGAGTTAGAAAAATCACCAAAGATAGGGTATATTGAATTAGAAGGTGAATGAGATATGAAATTAAACCTTATTGTGTCTATTTTACATAAAAGAAACAGAGTAGGCAAAAGATTTATATATTATGAGATAATTAAGTTTTAGTGAGACCTACTCTGAATGAATTCATGAGTCACTGTTCTGTTTTGGAAAAATTTTCAAAAATTGTAAAAAAATCATTAAGAAGCATGGTTTATATGTGTAGAACCCTTAATGATCTATTTTTCATTGGTATAAACAAGAACATTATAGGAAATTTGTGCAATGAGATAACTGTATTTTTGTAGAGATAGGTCAGAATTGTCAAGCAGTGTAATAAGGGTAACTTTGATGAATAAACTGTACTAATTGGCCACATGAAAAATTCTGGAAAATTATGGTTAAAAGTTATATGAGTTTAGTTTCAAGAAAAATTTACGGATATAAATTTCGAGTTTTGAAACTCGAGTTATGGTCGATTTGGTCAAGATGACGCAGCTTGGATGACTTTAAAATCTCACACCCCGAGTTAATAGTCAAATCTAGTAATGGTTAATTCAAAATAGTTTAGAAAGCATAAAATTTTGTGATCTGTGTAAGGTGATTAACGTAATATGGATTTGAAATTTACAATGGTTGCTTGTGATTATTAAGTCATACGTTAGTATATACAATTTTAAAGCAAAGTGTTTAAATTTTGTTAAGTAATGCCTTGTAACCCTAATCCGTGACGATTCTGGGTTAGGGTGTTACATTTGATTGGTATCAAAGCACGGTTTAGTCGATTCTAGGACTACCGTAGCGCTTGTGAGTCTAGCTATACCGCCTTAATTATATATATTTGATAGTGTGGTGACTTCGACAATTGAATGTGTTTTATATTGTAAATGGATCTTGATCCCGATAGAGCCGTAGCAGATGATGTAGAGAGTGTAGCGCTTTGATCGCAAGACGTAAATCAATACCGATAGACTCTTGATCTGCTTTGAGTAGCCATGAGGGGAGGCTAAGTAAGCCTTCTACTAGATGATGAACGAATGATTTACTCCATATATCCGGACTAACCCGATCGACAACAACCTTCACCTGAATAGTCTAACTCCGATACCTATGGTACCTCCGATAGTAAATTCGATTAGATTGGATGACATCCTGTAGATAAAATCGAAAAACAAGGAGTCAAGAGTTTAAAACTAATGACGATGATGATGCAAAACGAATCGGGCCGTGGTTTGATAATACTATTCGAGTGTCCGATGAGTTATCATGTACTCGGAGAAAGGTTTAAGAAGTGTAACATCACTATTGAGGACACCACACCGGTGGAATACACTAGTATTGGTGGACTCGAAAGAGAAAGTGATTTGGGAATTCTTCCGATGAGTTCCATAAGAAAGATATCGCTTAAAGATTCTTGAATTAAAACAGGGTCGAATGAGTATTTCGAGTATGAACTGGAGTTTGTGAGATTGAGTTAGTATGCATGAGAATGTATACCCTCAAAGCTATAATGTGCAAAAGATTTGAAGATGGCTTAAAATATATATATATATATAAATATATATATATTCGTTGCTAGTTGAGATTTTAAAATAGAAGAGTTCGTTGTACTCGTGGACCGAGCTTACAAGTCGAGGCATCCGAGAAGATGTAGATTTAATGATGAGCTTGCTTGGATGAGGATCGCTTGATCATTTTATTTGAGAATGTCCTGAGTCTGCTGCCGCGACCGCTCGAATTTGAGATCGATAGCGTGCTTGTGAGAGGTAGACCTTGAAAGAATGTAAGAAACATCGGTGGTAGTCGAGAACTATGAGAGACAGTGTTGTCGACATCTGAAGCGAGTGCTGTCGAGTGTATGCTATCCAAGCTTGAGAGAAGCTTCATCATTTGATATAATAACCGGTATTTTTACTCTTTTGATACTTCGTAATTGCTTTGATAGACCTTGGTTCTACACATTCATACTTGTGCATGAACTTAGTATTCATTAAGACTTTGCTGTAGAATCTCTTGAGTTGCCATAAAAGGATTTGAACCCTAGATAAAAGTGTCATGGTTGATTATATATGCAAGAACTGTCCATTAATGTTTGAGATATCCGCTTCCGCCGATCGATGCTCTTGCCATCTAATAAATTCTATATTATTCGGGTATGGATTGGTTATTTGTGTATGATGCTTGTGTTAATTACAAAAGATAGGTGATAAATTTGAGATGTCCGAATTATGAGATTACAAAAATTGAGTCGGATGATTTGAATGGATTGCCTACTATAATATCAATATCGAAAGCTAAGAATTATGTGAAAAAGAGTTGTGAAGCATATTTTACTTATGTGATTGACTCAGGAATATCTGAGAAGAAAATTTATTCAATGCCTATTGTTTGTGAGTTTTCTAATATGTTTCCTGAAGAGTTACCGGGTTTGCCTTTGATTGTGAAGTTAAATCTATTATTGAGCTGTTGTGGAAATTGTGGATGATCCCTTTATTTATTCACTTGATAAAAGAAGCATCTTGAACTTTGAAAATTTTCTTACAAACTTTGGGAAAAGAACAAATATATATATATATATATGATATTCAGAGAATGTGAATTCGATTGTACGGGTTAGTTTTACGGGACATATTGTGTCACTTTTGGAATCGATTAGATCGATGATAGTTACTCTGTTGATGAGACGCTTTGGAAAGATGTCAGGTTTGGATGACCAGAAAAGTGTTAGAAAAGTTTCGATCAGTTGAAAGCCCTTTTGATTTAAGCTCCAGTGTTTGTTTAGCCTGAATCGAGTAAAGAATTTGTTGTATTTAGTGATGCTTCTTTATGGATTGTGTTTTGATGCAAGAAGGCAAAGTCGTAGCCTACGATTCGAGACAATTGAAGTCGCATGAAAGAAATTATCTGACATGTGAGTTGGAACTAGCAGCTATTATGTTCGCGATGAAGATTTGGCGTTATTACTTGTTTGGGGAGAAATGTCATGTTTATTCAGATCATAAAGTTTAAAATAATTGATGACTCAAAAAGATTTGAACCTGCATCAGAGAAGATGGCTTGAGATGTAAAAAAAAAAAATTATTATGAGCTATTGTTAGATTATCATTTGGGCAAAACAAATGTTGTGGCTAATGGTCTGAATAGAAAGTCATCGTTGCATTACAGGCTTTGAATACTCAGTTGGACTTGTCTTATGATAGTTCTGTAATAGAGGAATTGAGAGCAAAACCGATGTTTTTACAACATATATATATAAAGCTCAGAAATTTGATAATAAATTGTTAGTGAATCGAGCTCAATGTGAAGTGAATTCCGAGTCTGAATTTCAAAAGTTTTGATGATTGTCTGAGATTCCAGGATCATGATTGTATTCTGAGAAATTCAGAGTTAATTCCATCGATTGAATAAAGCATATAATAGTCGTTTAACTGCTTCATCCGGGAAGTACTAAAATGTATCATAATTGGTAGCAACACTATGGGTGGTTTGGTATGAAATGAGACATTTTTTTATTTGGTTTTAAAATGTTTAGTCTGTCAACAAACAAAAGTCGAACATCCGATTTCATCGGATTATTACGACCAATTTTGATTTTTGAGTGGAAATGGGATAAAGTAACAATGGACTTTGTCTCGATTGGCCCCGACTCAGAAAGAAAGATGTGATATGGGTTAAAAAAAATCGTATACCTCAGATTAGATCGAACTCGGTGAGAATAGGTTACACGGGTTGGTTTGATAAAGGATCTGAGCAGAAGTGAAATTGATCCGAGATTGTTTGAAAGCAGTATTTGATCATCAAAAGTCCTTTATAGACTTGGAACAAAAAGATATAGAATTTGAGATCGACGACAAAGTATTTCATGTTTCAATATTTCGTAAATATCGACCTGATCCGTCACGTGGGATTGCCCCATCTGAAATAGAGATCCGAACTAATATGACATATGAAGAGAGCTGATCCATATCTTAGCCGTGAGATATAGGAGTTGAGAAATAAGAAATGGCAGCCTGAAGATTCAATGAGGCAACAATATCTGACTTTGTTTAACGCTAAGATTTTCGGGGACGAAAAATCCCTAAGGGGGGAGAGTTGTAACAGTCCGAATTTGACCCTAATCGGAATGGTGGTTTTGGGACCATGAATCCGAGTCAGAAATATTTTTAAATATTATATTCTGTGCTTATTATAAGTGAATTAATGTCTGTGAAAGTTTCGTAGAAAAATTCAATCGTTTGTGTGTTCAATTTAACAAAAAGGACTAAATCGCGTAAAGCGTAAAAGTTGCATGCTATAGTGAAAAGTATCTATTTGATGATGGCTTTTTAAAGTGGGGCATTAAAAGGCAATTAGCCCATTTTAAGTTAGTGGGTGGCATTTGTCATAACTAACCTTAGGATATATGTTAAGAAATTATATGTTAAAGGTTAAATAGGTAATTAGTTAAATAAATTATTATATGTTAAAATAACATAAAACAAGCCATAATCTTTTCACTTTTCATAGCCGAATGTTGAAGGAAGAAATAAGCTTTGGAGTTCTTTGATTTTCGGCACTTCTAGGCTAAAATTCAAGGTTAGTTTGATTTGGTTTTGTTAATTTTTACGTTTTGAGATCGTTGCTTGATCAAGAGTGACCCATGTTAGAATTTTTAGATTTGAGCATGTTTAATATTCGCTATGGTTAAATGTTGGTGTTTTATGATGTTGGATGGAAAAATATTAAAGCTATGTTAGAAATCTACAAGTTTTGAAATGAAAATTTTAGTAATTTTGAATGAATTGGGCTAAATTGCAAAATAAAAATTTAGAGGACTTATTTGCAAAAATAAATGAAATAAATGGACTTGTATAGTCCCTAGGAGTATTCGCCCTTAGGTGTTATTGTGAAATTTGATATATTTTGTGTTTTATGTAAATAGGACTAAATAGTAAAATGTGAAATATTGGGGTAAAATGGTAAATTGTCCATTGATGTGTTTTGGGATTAAATTGTAATGAAATGTACTTGAATGAGGTTATTTTGATATGTCTAGATCAAGAACAAAGAAAATCGGATTTGAATCGGGGAAAGACAAAGGTTTCGGAATAGCCAGTTTAAGTCGTCCGTTGTCAATCGAGGTAAGTCCTTAAGCAAGTATACGCCAAAGAATTATTTACGAACATAGTATATGATGATTTTTGAATATTTAAAGCATAATTATACATGTTGGCCAAATGTGGAGTATGAAATTGTAGTGAAATTAATTTGGTAAAAACAAGGTGAATATGTATGTGTGGATTAATAGGTGAAAGAAAAAGGAAGAATATGAGATGGATAATAGTTTAGTACTAAGTACTGTGTATAAAAAAAAAGAAGTTAAATGTGATATATTCGGGCTTCGAGCCTAGCTGGCTTAGTGCCGGTGATATATTCGGCCGAGCCTAGCGTGCTTAGTGCCGTGATATATTCGAGCTTCGTGCCTAGCGTGCTTAGTGCCGGTGACATATTCGGCTTGAGCCTAGCAGGCTTAGTGCCTGTGACATATTCGAAGCTTCGTGCCTAGCGTGCTTAGTGCCGGTGACATATTCGGCTTCAAGCCTAGCGGGCTTAGTGCTTGGTGATATATTCGGGCTTGAGCCTAGCGGCCATGTGCCGTGAAATAGTTCGCTTATTGCCTAGCAGCTTAAATGCTGTGTTTAACTTCGGACCTTGAGTCTAGCGGGCCTAGTGCCGTGTTTGTGATTTGGGTAAATGCTTAGTAGGTTCTAAACCGATGAATTGAAATTTCAAGCTTGGGGTATGTAACAACAAAGTTATGAAACAAATTGAGAAAATCTAAGTTTTGATAATGAATCATATTAATTCGACCTTGAGGTATGTATCTTCTTACTTATATCTGCATATGAAGTCGGTGAGTAAGTATATTATTGAGGAAGCAAATGTATTATACATTGAGTGTTTGATGTTATATGTATATTATACCATATGGAGATTAAATACTCATAAGTGTGAAAGTGGTGGAAATTGTTAGCATATGTATATTATACTTATATACATATATTATTGTGTATTGGATCATAAGTTTGGTTGTGTTATTGGGATTCGCATAAATGAAATTGTTAAGTATGAAATCAAATGGACGTTGTATGTATTTATATGAATAGCTAGTCGTATGTGAATAGAATGCATATTACGCTTAATAGTCTTTGATTATGCAAATATTTTTGCCACTAAAATGTTCGGAGATGGTACGTTTTAAGTATATGGCTAGTGAAAGTTAAAGGGAGATAACGACATACGGCAATAGTGAAGTTTATTAGTTAAATCATTGTATTTGATACTAGGTCCAAATTGTCAATTAAATTTGCATAATAATGCTCGAATGTTTAGTTGAATATTGAAATTGGCTTGAGACTTACTAAGCTAGCAAGCTTATCATGTGAAATGTTTCCTCTGTTATCGTTCGGAAAGTCACTCACACTATCAATCTACATTTTGGGTACTCTTTCATTTTAATTTTTTTTAAACGAAGGCATGTATAGGAAAGACTTGGTCTTTGTTTGATGAAATCTTAAGGTTCATGTATATAATAGCCATGCGAATATGGCTAAATTTTTAGTTAAGTACGCTGTTGTGTCTTGATATATATGTTGGTTTATGATGGCAATGTTTATGCATTCTTAATCAAAGTTTAATCGTTTTTGTTAAGGAAATGTTTGTATATGAAATGAATCCTTGAATTAGGGATGTAGGTAGGTTCGGTTAGAAGCTAGTCTTTCATAAAATGCAACAAAACAGCAGTGATGTGAGTTAGAAAAATCACCAAAGATAGGGTATATTGAATTAGAAGGTGAATGAGATATGAAATTAAACCTTATTGTGTCTATTTTTACATAAAAGAAACAGAGTAGGCAAAAGATTTATATATTATGAGATAATTAAGTTTTAGTGAGACCTGCGCTAAATGAATTCATGAGTCACTGTTCTGTTTTGGAAAAATTGTCAAAAATTGTACAAAAATAATTAAGAAGCATGGTTTATATGTGTAGAACCCTTAATGAGTCTATTTTTCATTGGTACAAACAATAACATTATAGGAAATTTGTACAATGAGATAACTGTATTTTTGTAGAGACAGGTCAGAATTGTCAAGCAGTGTAATAAGGGTAAATTTGATGAATAAACTGTACTAATTGGCCATATGAAAAATTATGGAAAAATTATGGTGAAAATTTATATGAGTCTAGTTTCAAGGAAAATTTACGGATATAAATTTTGAGTTTTGAAACTCGAGTTATGGTCGATTTAGTCAGCATGATGCAGTTGGACAGCTTTAAAATCTCACACCCCGAGTTAATAGTCAAGTCTAGTAATGGTTAATTCAAAATAGTTTAGAAAGCATAAAATTTTGTGACTGCTGTAAGGTGATTAACTGTAATATGGATTTGAAATTTACAGTGGTTGCTTGTGATTATTAAGTCATACGTTAGTATATACAATTTTTAAAGCAAAGTGTTTAAATTTTGTTAAGTAATGCCTTGTAACCCTAATCCGACGACGGTTACGGGTTAGGGGTGTTACATCAACCTTACCTTATTTCTTAGCCACCGTGCCAAAAATAAAGAAGTCAAACTTGCCATGTTTACTTCTTGGCCGACACTAAAGGAAAGAGTGCAAAAATATTCGTCAAAAATTACATACAAAGGGATTTGAACCTCTTCCCTCAATGAACTTCACTTGATGCCATAACCTCTTTTACTAATAGCTCATTTATGCAAGCACATTACTTATTTATTTCTATAAGCTTTGAAGCTGCTTACCATCTCTCCTTAAAGTGCTAAAATACCCAATTTTTCCTAAGGCCCAATTAAACTCGAGACTTCATAGAAACCTTGTAACCTTCCAAATTCACTTAACTAATAAGTCTAATTTGCAATAATGCCATTCTCTTGTTCTCAAAATTTTAAACATTCCTACGCCCAAGGCCCATTGGGCCCAATCCTACTAGGCCCAATTTTGGGATGTTACAATTCTACTCTCCTTAAAGAAATTTCATCCTTGAAATTTCCAGCCATCTACTAAACGCATCGCTCAAATCACACCACTAAGCTTTCGCTGCGCACTCTGATCTTAAAAAAAACACAATGTACTTTTAACAAAATCTTGAATCCTCTTTCACACAACCAAATATCTAACCACAAAAGCAAACAGTTGTCTACCATTTATACTTAGAATTTTCTACATTCAATCATCATGTCCAACCAAAACATACCTGACTTGATGGTGATGTAACAATCCCGAGCCTTATGCTCCTTAGACCCGCATCTCAAGCATGCTCCTAACCTCCTCCAGCATTCCCCTGAATGACGCCTTCTGCAATGATCGCAAGCCGAAAAGTTTGGACTCGCCTTAACACGCTTTACAGAACGAGACTGCAATCCAAAAGAACCACAATCTCCTTTCTTCTTACCGTCCATAGGCCCAACTCGAAGTGCTTCACTGATTTCCTTAACCTCCTTCAATACCTTCTTAACTATCTGAGTCATCTCATCAACCCCAACTCGATCATGAGATCCCGTCTTAGCCACTAACGATGTCTGCGCCTCCCTTTCGGGCACATGCCTTGGTGTCGAAGATCTAGCCCTAGCACCTCGGCCTCTACCACGTCCACGTCTACCGCATCCGCGTCTTCTAGCGCTCATGTTCACTAAGTCGATATAATCTTATTGAGATTTTTATGAATCATTATGCTATTCGATGTTTATTAAACGATGTTTTATGGAGTATGAGTAGAAAAGTTATTTTCGAGAGTCAAATCCGCATCCTAGAGTCTCAGTCTTTATAGTTTCAACTCCTAAACCTAACAGTTCTAGAGTATTCTACTTTGTAGAGTTTTCGTAACACAATAATCATCAAATAAAAACAAATACTTACTTGACTTGGTGCTGGATACTCGTGGTGCCATATTTCCTTTAGAACATATATTTATAAATCAAAATTCTAAACAGCTTTGGAAAACGCTTTTGAACTCAAACCACGGCCGAGTTTTGTAACTGGGCTCTAATACCATAAAATGTAACACCCTAGACCCGGCCTAGAAGTTAGGCCTGAATCCGGCGTATCACATGGAAGTGTTTTTTTTCTTTTCAAAACCATCTTTGCTTTAATTTAAAAAATTGTTTGAGAATTACAGCCTCTTTGTTAAAACCCAAAATACTTAAGCAATTGTTATCTACTTGAAAACATAATTATCTTTAAAAACCTTTTTGGTTGCGAAAACATATTTGAAATAACAATTTACAAAAATATGATGTTTGGAAATAGAATTACAGAAGCATTATGAAAATATTGCGGAAACGTAGATAAAATACAAGTATTTTTTGAGAGGTTGGTTGATGAGTCGAAAATCGAAGTAGTGAACTTTAATCGTGACTTTTGAAAATGTCATCGATAATTTGAAAGAGAATTTCCGAGTTAAATCATTTGTAGAAGTTTGTTATGAAAATCAATTGTTAATCTATTTTGGAAAACCTTTATTTAAGATTTTTAGAAAAATCTCCGTTTAAAAATAATTCAAGCATAATACTAAGTACGACAAAAACATAAGCAAAATAAAATATTTTAGAGGCCTTATTACAATACAAAATAAACCCAAAATAGTAAGAATAATAAAGTGAACGAAATCAGGAAACTAAGGTTCAATAAAAACCATTTCTGAAGTATGGCCTCCACCGAGTCATCCATAGCCCCTAGTCCTCGTCACTGAGCATAACCTACAAGGGTTAAGAAAGAAGGGGGTGAGTTACAAGAGCTCAGTGTGTAACCCACTTACCATTGTCCATTGGACCAAAATTCATTAAGCATATATTTGGGCCTAAGCCCACATACAATAATAATAAATGTGTCTTATATAAATATAATATGCATATGATATGAAATTCCCAAACCAAACCTAATTTTCCATCCGCTACACACCACCTGTACCAACGAACACACCTGTGGGGAGCTTTAGTCACCCACCCCACCAACACACCAAAAGTAGGCATTAAGCCATTTATATCAAATTTGTGGACAAGCCACCAAATTAACAGAATTTACATGGCATTGCCATTTTTCAGATTTGTGGCAGAGCCACCAAATTTATGTAGCATAGCTACTAGAACTTCTCTTCATCATTATCCCATCCCATGCAAATCATGTATATAATGCATAACAAATCACAAAAATTTATTTGGATATTTATTACAAAAGTACGGCTCATTATAACAAATTATCAATTAGGCCCATATAGCAAAATATCATATTGGCCCATTTATAAAAATAACAAATCGGTCCATTAAGGTATTTTTTATTTTGGCCCTTCAAGGCAATCTTATCAAATCGGCCCATTAAGGCATTTTCATAATTCGGCCCATCAGGGGCATTTTCATAATTTTACCCATCGAGGGTAAGTCGGTAATTTTACCCACTAAGGGTAATTTGGTAATTTCGCAACCTAAGACTTTAACTACTAATTTGGGGCATAGAAATTGAAACTGTCCAACTGCGTCACTTTGACTAAACTGACTATAACTCGTGCTAGGAAACTCGAAATTCAGATCCGTAAAATTTCCTTGAAACTAGGCTCATATATATTCTTACTACAATTTTTTCAAATTTTTTGGCTCAATCATTTAGTACAGTTTATTCCTTAAAGTTTCCCTTATTTCACTGTCCAATGAATCTGACCTCTCTTACCCAAAATTCAAATATCTCACAGTACGGTTTTCATATGCTACTCCCACTTGTCTCTATTGAAAATAGACTCACTAAGGAATCCACACATATCAATTATAACTCATAAATCACTTTTTACAATTTTATGATTTTACCAAGACAGATCAGGGAACCACAAAGTCATTCAGAACTAGTCTCACTAAAATTAACATATCTCAGAATATAAAATTCCTTTTCCTTCTCCGTTTCTTCCATATAAAAATAGACACAGTAAGATTTAATTTAATATCTCATTCACTTTCTAATTCCCTTTCTCCTATTTTTCATGATTTTTCAAAAATACGTAACTGTTTCTAACTAAAACTGTTTTATTACAAATATGATTACCACTACGATCATACGCACGCCCGAGTGAATACGGATGCCGGTTTCCAGTTTTTTTTCAGTATTTCAACCAAATCACAAAATATTTCATGCAAGCCTTCAGAGAAGTGTGAGATCACACACCATTTCAAATATATATTCGGAAAGTATAGGATTACACACCTTAATAATGAGTTGTGCTTTCCACCGATATCAACACCTATAATGATAGTTGACAGAAGGTTAGTTCTACTTTGATAATCGTAACTAGAAACACTTTACTAGGCTAACTCCACTTACCACGAATGTCATCTCCCTCGATCCTACCCTTTGGCTATTGAAATCCCGTCCTAACAATATTTGGTGAGCGAAATAGTTGTTAGCAATTATCCCACCTTTGGCCAAAACAAATCTTATAACAACGTTCTTACCCCACTTACTTGACGAGTAGACGATAACGATTTGGTTAATACAAGTCACTTGTGCTCCTTCACCTTGTTGAAAATCCTAAGCCCAACGATGGGCATATCACATAAAAGAATGTAACTCAGACTCAACGAGAGAGAGAAGGAAGAACACACGATTTATTAAGGAAAAACTCGAATGAAACAAGGTTATTGACAAAGAGAAAACTACTACTTACCGATTCGATCAAGATGAGGTTTTCCCACACGATAGAGAACGAAAAGATGAAGAAATAGGATGATAAATGTTCGGCTATAGAGAAAATCAAACAAGAAGATCACACAAAGTGATGTTGATTAAAGAAGAAGAAAAGACTAATGAAATGGTCAAAAGGAAAGAATGGATGGAGAAAAGTGCTTGTTAGTTTCGGCCAACTAAAGAAGATGAACCAAAAATGAATTGGGGTTAAGGCAAAACAAAGGAGTAAGATGAACAAATGCACTAGGTGTTTAGGCCAAAACGAGAAGGGAAGAAAAAGATGTTGGCAAGGAAGAGTAACCAAAATGCTAAAAGAACCCAAAAAAAAAAAAATTGTCTACCACTCTAGCCCCAAACCGTCCACATGCATCCCCTAGGATAAAAGTTTGGCGACCCAAACTTTCCAAAACACTATCCATGAGATGAGCCTCTTGTCCCCCTTGCTTACCTATTTCTTTTGATTCCTCTCCTCAACCTCAACCTTACCTTATTTCTTAGCCACCATGCCAAAAATAAAGAAGTCAAACTTGCCATGTTTACTTCTTGGCCGACACTTAAGGAAAGAGTGCAAAAATATTAGTCAAAAAATTGTAAACAAAGGGATTTGAACCTCTTCCATCAAGGTACTTCACATGATGCCATAACCTCTTTTACCAATAGCTCATTTATGCAAGCACATTACTTATTTATTTCTATAAGCTTTGAAGTTACTTACCATCTCTCCTTAAAGTGCTAAAATACCCAATTTTCCTAAGGCCCAATTAAACCCGAGACTTCATAGAAACCTTGTAACCTTCCAAATTCACTTAACTAATAAGTCCAATTTGCAATAATGTTATTCTCTTGTTCTCAAAATTTTAAACATTCCTACGCCCAAGGCCTATTGGGCCCAATCCTACTAGGCCCAATTTTTGGATGTTACATTTATTTTAAAATTCAACCACTAAATTTTCATATTTTACAATTAATCCAAAAATTGACATTTTTACCAAAATTCACTTTACAAAACTTGAACATCTATCAACAATGATTTATTTTCCATCATCAACTAAAAAAATACTCATGCATTCAACAATGGCAACATTCAAATACTTTAATAATTTTGGAATCAAAGATACGGGCTAGCTAGATTAAGTTGCAACAATCTCAAAAACATAGAAATTATTAAAAACTGAATAAAAAATGAACTTACAATTAAACCTTGAGATGGTCGAACCTTTGAAGCTATATCCATGGTGTTTTCTTTCTCATTTTTTGATGGAAAATAATGGGTAGAAGATGACACCTATGTTTATTTTATTTTTACTTTACTTAATTACCAAATTACAAATTTAACCTTAAAAATTAATTCAATTTACCACATTACCAAACCGTTTTCAGCCACTATCTCATATTTGGACTAATTAACACATAAGGACTTCCTCCTTTATATTCTATATCATTTAAACACTTTTAGCTAATAGAACTCAATTTTTACGCTTTACGTGATTTAGTCCTTTTTACCGAATTAAGCATTAAAACATTAAAATTTCTTTACAAAACTTTCACGTAATTAATCTATCATGCTATAGAACTTATTAAAATAATAAAATAAATATTTTGACTTCAGATTTGTGGTCCCAAAACCACTGTTCTGATTTGACCAAAAAGCAGGCTGTTACAATCACAGCTCCAATGGCATAATCACTTGCATTGCACATCAACTCAAAAGGTGAGTTCCAATCAGGTGTAACGATTATTGGGGCTGAGATTAACCATTTTTTTTATATCTTCCAAAGCTTCCAAGCATGCTTTGTTGAAATCGAACACTGTACCTTTCTCTAACAACAGGCACAACAGTTTAGAAATTTTTGAGAAATCTTTGATAAACATTTGGTAAAAACTAGCATGGCCTAAGAAACTTCTGACTCCTTTCACATTAATTGGGCCAGGTAATCTTTCAATTACGTCCACCTTTTCTTTATGGATTTCAATTCCTCTCTTTGAGATTTTATGCCCTAAAATAATCCCTTCCTTAACCATAAAATGGCATTTTTCCCAGTTAAGGACAAGATTCGTCTCTTCACATCTCTTAAATACCTTAGCCAAATTACTCAGACAAATATCATAAGTGTTACCAAAAATAGAAAAATCATCCACGAAAACCTCAACAAAATTTTCAACCATATTAGTGAACATTGTCATCATGCATCGTTGAAATGTTGCAGGTGCATTGAATAAACCAAAAGGCATTTACCTAAAAGCAAACGTACCATATGGACAAGTAAATGTTGTTTTATGTTGGTCCTCTGGAGCTACAAGTATTTGGTTATATCCCGAATAGCCATCTAAAAAATAATAGAATTCATTACCTGCCAGTCGATCTAACATCGGATCCATAAAAGGCAATGGAAAATGGTCCTTTCGAGTGGCTTTATTCAACTTCCTGTAATCAATACAAATTCTCCAACCATTAACAGTTCTCATTGGAATCAACTCATTATGCTCATTTTCAACAATCATGATTCCACCTTTCTTTGGCACACACTGCACCGGACTTACCCATGAACTATCTGAAATATGATAGATGATTCCTACATCTAACCATTTGATCACTTCCTTTCTCACAACTTCTTTCATAATAGGACTGAGCCTCCTTTGCCCATCAATTTGAGCTCTTTCGCCTTCTTCTGAAATAATTTTATGCATGCAAAAAGAAGGACTTATACCTCGAATATCAGCTATGGTCCAACTAATTGCTTTCTTAAATTTCTTTAGAATAGTAATTAATTGCTCCTCTTTATATTTCGTCAGTTCTGCTGAAATAATCACAGGCAAAGTGGAACAGTCACCTAAATAAACGTATTTCAAATAGGAAGGAAGTACCTTTAGTTCAAGTTTAGGTGGTTCTTCAATTGACAACTTAGGTTGCACAAATTCTCCGACTTCTAACTCCAACGGTTCAAACATTGTGGATTGAATAAAATTTCTTAGATTGGCTTCCATCAAAGCCATGTTTTCTCCACCTTCTTCATCCTCTAAAGGGTCAAGATCTAAGGCTTTCTCCAATGGATCTTCTTTAAAATTGTTTTCCATTGAAACCAAGGTTTCTATCTCTTCCATAACTGAACACTCTTTTGTCGGATAGAGAAATTTCATCACTTTAAGAATGTTAAATGTTACCTGATCATCTTGAACTCGCACGGTGAGTTCACCTTTCTGCACATCAATTAACGTTCTTCCTGTGGCTAAGAAAGGTCTCTCAAGGATGATCGGTACTTCCTTATCTGCTTCAAAATCTAAGACAATGACATCAGCAGGAAAAATAAATTTATCGACTCTTACCAAAACATCTTTGATCTTTCCCTCGGGATATGATAAAGATCGATTCGCTAGCTGAAGCGTCATAGTTGTAGGTCTTGCTTCACCAATCCCTAGTGTAACACCCTTTACCTATGTTCAACACCAGAACCGGATACAAGGCGTTACCGAACTTAACTTACTTAAACATACAACATCGAGGTATAAAATTTTATTTCAACTTCAAACTTATCACTCATGTTCATACCATCCTTATTATGGGCCTACAAAGCCCTAAACATACATACAGAAGGTTCATAAATTAAATAGAAGAATTTTACGCACTTAGAATTTTTTTTCCCTTAATAAGGCCACACGCCCGTGTGGAGGAAGGAACACACCCGTGTGACATATTACACGCCCGTGTTCCACACCCGCGGTCGACTCTGACTTGAATTACACGGCCTATCACACACCCATGTGTTTGGCCCATGGTCGACACTGAATTGCATCACACAGCCAGTCACACGTCCGTGTCCTTCAACCGTGTGGAGAATTAAATTCCAAAATTTAGCTGCAAACTTCACACGGACTTGGCACAAGCCTATGCCCGTGGTCGTGCCTTTCATACGACTGAGACACACGGACGTGTCTCCAACCGTGTGTTTACTACTGAGCATACTGACTTGCAAAACTAACATGCAGGGGACACACGGTCTAGCCACACACACATGAGGCTGACCATGTGTCACACATGGCCTAGACACACGCCCGTGTGCCTACCCGTGTGGACAAGAACAAGGCTATTTGCCAAGCTATTTTTATCACCCTAACTCATACAACATAAATCACATTCAACAATTACCCAAGCAACCCAATCATGCATCATACACACTCATGAATAACCTCATCTTTTCATAGATCAATAATAGTGAGCCGTTAACTTGGCATTATACAAAAGAGTTTATCCTTGAATGGGCTAACACCTTTGGCCAAAATACATGACATTTAACTAAGTCTAGACCCTATACATGCCATATTCAAAATTTTATATCTAACTATACCAAAATGAGCTAATAGTGTGGGTGATCTTCGATTATCTTCGTATCCCGAGCTAGCTCATTGACACTATAAAACAAGGGAAGAGAAAGGGAGTAATCTTTAAGCTTAGTAAGCCTACATGTAAATAATAAACATCATACCATATGCTAAGC
The DNA here is from genome assembly GCA_025506655.1 of Gossypium rotundifolium. Classification (NCBI taxonomy): domain Eukaryota; kingdom Viridiplantae; phylum Streptophyta; class Magnoliopsida; order Malvales; family Malvaceae; genus Gossypium; species Gossypium rotundifolium. The sequence goes on along the minus strand of CP106725.1, from coordinate 42,755,972 downwards.
AATCACAAACATTACATATTATGTAAGAACAATTTACATTTTCATATTCATGCTTACTCATCTCATCTCTTACCACATTCCAACCATGTGATATATATATATATATATATATATATATATATTGCGCTCATTTAACATGTATATCCTGCACTCATCACCACAAAGCCACATGAAATATTTACTTAGACAAATTTCTCGATGAACCCTTCGAAATAATACTATGTATCCGGTGGTTTCGCACACAGCCCACCATTAATCAATAAAAGGGTGGTATCGCACATAGCCCACCAACAAGAATAATTACGGTGGTTTCGTAGGTAGCCCACCAAATGATAATATAGACGATGGTAACGCGCATAGCCCATCGTGAATATATAATAAGGTGGTATCGCACACAACCCACCAACAATGATAATTACGGATATTTATCCGTGCTTTACATATCTATTCGAGGTTCAAGCGAGAATTACTCATTATCTATCATTTTGAATCAATATCACCGATAAGTAATTTCATCCATACAATGCACCAATAGGTAACAACATATTCATTAAAGATGTATCGCTTACACATAAACTTACCTCGGTGCAAAATGTATTAATCAACGGTTTAGTCCGTAACCTTGCCTTTTCCTCGGTCAAGGTTGTTTCCACGTTCTTCTTTATAATAATAAAATTTACTCATTCAATCACTATATAACTCATGATACATCAAAATTTCTACTTAGACAAAAAATGACCATTTTGCCCTTATACTTTGGCAAAATTATGATTTTGCCCCTAGGCTTGTAAATCATTTTTCATCACATTTTCTCATTAAAAAACCTAGATGAACATTTATTTCTCTTACAACCACTCACAAAACCAATTATTTCATGCATTTATTACTCAATTACAACCTTTACAAAATAAGTCTTATTTAGGTGTTTTCATGGTAACACCACAAAAGTTGTTCCTTAACCCACTAACATTCATTCTCTTCCATAAAAACTCAGCAAACAACATAAAAAATCTCATGGAAAGTCCCTAAACTTTCAACCATTTAGCAAAATAGTCCCCTCATTAGCTAGCTTAATCTTTGAGGGTTCCAAAAGTACAAGAATTATCAAAAAAAACCTCAAAAATAACTTACTTGCAAGAGATTTGCTTGGCTGAAAATTTGAACTCCAAAATCCCCTATTTCCTCTTTAACTTTCAGTCGAGAAGAAGTGTGAATAGTGAAAGATGATATCTCTTTTATTTATCTTATTTTATTCATTTTTAATCACCTAATTTCACCAAAATTTTGACCAAAATTAATGCTTTTGTCTTCCTTATTCCCTATGGCCGGCCACACCCTCTTAATGGCCTAATTGAACTTTAAGGACCTTTAAGTTTAATATTCTATGGCTATTAGACACCTCAACCTTGTATAATAGAACTTTCGCACCTTATGCGATTTAGTCCTTTTTCTCAATTAAGCATACAATTGCTAAAATTAAAGCACCAAAATTTCCATACATCCTTATAATCATGCCATAACACATAAAATAATATCAAAATAATTTTATTCAACCTCAAGTTAGTGGTCCCGAAACCATTGTTCTGACTAGCTCCGAAATTGAGTTGTTACACCTAGCATCTTGAAAATAGACTTAGGCATCAAGTTGATTGTAACACCCCAAACCCGGCCCAGAAGTTAGGTCTGAATCTGGCATGTCACATGGAAGTGTTTTTCGAAACCATATTTCTTGTTGTTAAAACTTGTTTGGGAGTTAAAGCCTCTTTATTAAAACTCAAAACACTTACGCAATTGTTATCCACTTGGAAACATAATTACTTTTAAAACCTTATCTATTGCGGAAGCATATTTAAAATAAACAATTTACGAAAACGTGATGTTTAAAAATTGAGTTGTAGAAGCAATTTGAAAATGTTGCAGTAACGTGATAACCAAAAATAGTTATTGTAATGCAGTGTTTTGAAAATAGTAATCATTTTGGAAAAACAAAGATTTTCTTCTAACAGATATAAATAATAAAACCAAACCTAAAATTTAGAGTCTGCAAACTTTAAGAGGCCTTATTACAAACCAAACCAAAATAAAGTACTTATGAATAACTTAATAGAAAAATAGAAGCAGTTGTGTGGCCATCTCCAAGTCCCTCGCAGCAATGATCCTCCTAATGCTAAGGATTACCTGCACAGTTAAAAATGGGGTGAGTTTACGAAAACTCAGTGTTTAATCCCCTTCTAACTAAAACAATTAGTAAAATAGACATAATTCATAATCAGTCTGGGCCGAAGCCCAATACAGTAATAGAATAATGTGTGCAGGTCTAAGCCCAGTACAATTTCACTTGGGCATCAGCCCTTATCAGAAATAATTCCATATGCATAATGTGTGATGCATGCTAACCCATCCCATCCAACCCTGTAGTTGCCTCCGTCCAACCCTGCACTACATGCGGGGAATAAATCATCCACGCCATCCCTACACTCCCAACGTTAGCTCCAGTTGCGGCACTAACCAAAATCACAGCAAAGCTGCTAGTAAACAGAATGGCCAAGAGCCATAAACAGAATAGTACAAAGCTATCGATAACTATAATAAGTTTGGTACATAGCCATCAACGATGGTAATATAATTGGCACATAGCCACGGGTAATTATGATCGACACAGAGTCATCAATGTATATGTCAAGCACATAGCCACGGGTAAATACGATTGTCACAAAGCCATAATCAAGATGGCATAGAGCCATATTTAGGTTGGCACAGAGCCATAATCAGATTACATGGCTTTAAGCCATCCATCAGCCCACAGTCGTCTCATGCGACCCGCACGACCTTAACAAATCAATACTGGATCCACAATCATCTCATGCAACCCATGCGAACCTATCAGAACTTCCTCCGTATCAATGTCCCAACCCCATGCAATATGTCTTGTATGTCATGCTCAATCATTACACGTGTATGCAAAATGGCCATGCTCAGTAACAATCATTTAAACATATATTAAAAGCATATCAGTCACATGACCACAGTCAAATCAATTAAAACACAGTCATATGATCACAGTCAAATCAGTCAAATTCCTAGTCTAAGTCAGTCATTTACCCATAAGGGCAAAATAGTCATTTTACCCTATAAGGGTATTTCAAACATTTCACAAATTGGGGTTATTTTGATAATTTTGCAAACTGAGGGCATTTCGATAATTTTGCAAGCTGGGGATATTTCAGTAATTTTGCAAGCCGAGGGTATTTTGATAATTTTACAAATCGGGGGTATTTTGGTAATTTTTACAAATCAGAGGTATTTTGGTAATTTTCACAAATCGGGGGTATTTCAATAATTTTTTTCAAATCGAGGGTATTTCAGTAATTTTTACAAATCGGGGTCTCAGCGACCCAACAAATGGTCTACCGTCGCCTCGAGCGACAATGCAACCTAAATAGTGATAGCTGTGTAAATGCGCCTAAGGCCCATTACTCGAACCAAGTGGGCCCACACACTTGTGTGGCTCGTTTAGCCCAGAAACAGCTATAGTCATGTAAACATTACAGTCCAAAAAACACTTACCACATCACATACATTTTATCTGTGTAGGCCCATAAGCCCACTAGGCCCACACAGCCCATTTTGACCCAACGAGGCCCAGAACAGCCCAAGACCATGAGAGAGCTCATGGTGGCCTCTACAGGCTAACGCCCATGTTTGTGGGCTCGATTCACAAGACGTACGATTGCTTGGTCGTGTGACATCATACGCCATATTTTTGGCTTTTCGGCATTTTGTCGATCCACAGTCATAGCAGTGTAAACAACACATACTTTCGGCTTTTCGGCCATTATGAAACATAGCATACAGTTACGTACTCTATCAGCTTTCTCACCGACTATCGAAATACAGGGTATTGTTACACACCTTAATAGAATACTAGATGGCTTAATTCTCTTAGGTTACTGGCTAGCGTTGACCCCATTGTCCCTTATTGAAAACCTGTATTATAAGTAGATTCAATTAGCATAATAGATTAACCAAGTGGATTACACCCACTTGTGATGATTACAGAACAACAGAGAGGAAGGATAGCATTTGGCCTTACCCTGGGTTCTTCGACTAAATACTTACCTATAATCTGAAAAAAAGCAAATGGTTCCAACCACTTCAAATTTTAGATATTTCCCCTACTCTCAATGGGTTCTAAAACTTGATAACACCACACCTGACAGAGAGGAAGAAGAATCAGTAGCAAGATAGAGAAGGGGAAGATAAATTCGGCCTTTAAGCAGTACAACAGTAGAGCACTTCAAAAATGGTTAGAGAAAATAAGAATGAGTCCAATCCCCTTATCACTTGCCAAAGATCAATTGTAAATCCAAATACTGATTAAAAAGATGCAAAGGAGAAAAAGTCAGTAGAAGGTGTAAACAAGGAATGAAATCGAGCAGCAAAGGGTTTTATCCAGCCAAATCTAAGAAGGGAGGAAAAGAAATATTTGAGAAAGATAAGAGGGTTGTATTCGGCTTTAGAGACAAAAGAAAGGAAGGAAAGTAAATGGAGGAAGAATCAACAATCGGATAAGTCAACTGCTTGAGTGAAGGATTGAGAGTATTCGACCATCAATGGTGAAGAGTAAAAAGAGAAATGTCGATGAAGGAGAAAAGTGAAAAGATTTGGCAGGTTGAGTAGAGAAAGACTCAGTCACACGAAAAAGAAAAACAATCCCACAAAGTACTTGAGTGGTACACTCCCCAATTCAGCTAGAAAATAGAGGGGAATAAATAAACACAACACACCAAAACAAGTGCTAAATTTTGCCTTTGAGATGAAAAGAAAAGGAAACAAATCCCGAAAGTGAAAAGAATAAAATTTGACAATGCCTACTTTTCAAAAAGAAAAACAAAGTGACCAAAAGTCAAAAAATGCACAAAATCGAACTCTCAATTCCCTAAACAAATTCAGCTACCCACTCCCTAACAACTTTTCATCCCATAGTTCGCTTCTGTTATCTGATCCTTGATCCACTCCCCCAAATCACTCAACCTTCAATTCAAATTTCCTTGAAACACTCATGACTGAGTCATCCACAGAGTCTGAGTCCAGCTCGACCTCTTTCCATGGCCATCAGTAAAAATAATCTCTATTTGCACAAGCAAGGATTCAAACCTCAAACCACCAGCTCACTTGTAACGCCACTTCCACTAGACCGCATGCTCTCTTGTGTTATAAATTATCAAAAAAAATATTGTTAAAACCTACCCACTAACATCAAGGCTCCTTTAAGAGAAAAACATAAATTTTTACTAAAGCTCAAGTTTGAACCCAGGACTTCTCCAACATTCCCTACTCTTCCTAAATCACTTAGCCACTAAAGCAAAAAAAGTAATTTGTGATATTTCTTGTACACATAAACTTTTATGTGCAATCTCTTAGTGGCTCACATGCACAAGACCCAACACTTCTAGGCCCAAAAATTTAGGGCGTTACATTGATACTTGCTTCTAAATCACATAAAGCTTTACCACAGTAAGATTCATCAATATTACAGGGTATAGTAAAGCTTCCTAGGTCTTTCAATTTTGGTGGCAATTTGTTTTGCAGGAACGCACTGCACTCCTTTGTCAAGGCAACAGTCTCATAATCACTCAGTCGTTTTTTCTTGGACAATATATCCTTTATAAACTTCACATAATTCGGCATTTTCTCTAAAGCTTCCACCAAAAAATGTTGATGTGTAACTGCTTTAGAACATCCAAAAACTTCTTGAATTGCACCTTATGTTTTTGCTTGTGCTGTTGCAATCTTTGCAGATATGGAGGTGATGGAACTTTGGATTGAATCGATACCTCTTCTGAGTAGGTAAATCTGCATCCAAAGAAGATGTTAAAGTATCTGAATTCACTAAGTTAGGATTTACCTTGTCAGTCTTTGCAGACTCTGACTCTTTTGGTGTAGGAATTTCAACAGCTGGTTAATTCTTCTCAACGGGCTTATCTTCGACATCAATTAATCGAGGTTCTAGAATTTTACCACTTCGCAATGCCACTAGCTTGATTTGTTCTTTACCCAAATTTCTTGGATTCTCAGTATCGCTCGGCAAGGTTCCTTGCCGTGTATTACAAAGCTCCATAGCTAACTGACCCATTTGGTTTTCCAAATTTTTCAATGTTGCTGGTTGGCTTAGGATCAAAGCGTTATTCTTTGCTATGTTCGCTTTCAACAAATTCTCCAAATTATTTGATGCCTAAGCTTGAGGTGGTTTTAAAGCTTGCTGATTAAACCCTTTAGATTAGTTGGGTCTATGCTGCAAGAAGTTGTCGCCCGGTCCATTTCCTTGGTTGCTCCAAGGAAAATTAGGATGATTACGCCATGAGGATTGTAGAAGTTGGATTGGGGTCCTTGTCCACTCCTATTTTGATGTTGGTTCCCTACATAGTACACTAACTCAAGATTTGATGGACAATTCTCAAAAGAATAACCTTCCCCACAATACACACAGGAAACTACTTCAAACAGACTTGGTGGCTGAGCTGCAAAATTATTAGCACTATTAGCGATAAACTATTTTAACATAGAGGAAATAGACGATACCTGAGCTGGTAACGAAGTGAGGGCGTCAACTTTATGAACTCTGACTACATGTCTTCCTTAAGTTATTTGATTTGTTGGCCATTGATAGCTATTATTCGCGATCCTCTCGTTGATCTTATAAACCCCTTTATATGACTTAGACAAAATTACACCATTCGCAGAAGCATCTACCATGAATGTTGTATTTGCATTGAGACCATTATAGAATGTCTCCAACTGGATACAATGAGGAATCCCATGATGAGGACACTTATGAAGTAACTCCTTCAATCGCTTCCAAGCCTCATACAAAGACTCGTCATCCAATTGTTGGAAAGTTGTGATCTCGTTCCTCAACTTAGCGTTTTTGCTAGGCGGGAAATACTTAACCAAAAATCTCTCTGCTAATTCTTGCCATGTAGATATGGAACTTGGTGGCAATAAATTGAGCCATGCTCGTGCTCGATCTCACAACGAGTATGGAAACAACTTCAACCTCAGTGCGTCTTCAGTCACACTGGCTATCTTAAATGAATCACTCACCTCCATAAATAATCAAAGGTAGAGACGTGGATCTTCCGTGGGCATACCACTGAATTGGCCCACCATTTGAAGCATTTGAAACATCACTGGTTTCAATTCAAATTTGGTTGCCTTAATATCTAGCCTTCTAATTCTTAAATTTAACTCACTGAAAAGTGGCACAGCATATTGTCTGGTGCATTGATCCCTATCATCGGTAATGAGGATGGGATTTCGTACATGTTTGGGTTCATTACCTTAGTCTTGATTCTGATTTCCAAGGTCCATCTCGACTTGTCTTTGAGCTATTCGTTCACGTCTTCTTTGTTTGAAAGTTCGCTCAATTTTGAGGTCTATAGGGAGTAAATTGATAATTCGATCTATGCTCATAAACACCTCAAAGGAAAATCAAAAAATAAAAAAGAATAAGTTATTAATGTTAGAAATAAACCAAATTGGAAGTAAATAATTTCACAAAAAGAAATGACTATGGAACCAGTTAACAATAACCTGCAACGGCGCCAAAAACTTGTAACGCATAGGTTTGTGCAAGTGTACACAGTCGTTATGAAGTAATAAGTAAGTATCGAGTTGTCGTCTCCACAGGGATTGTATTTGTGCTAAGTCACTTAATTTGTAAAATTATATTAACAATTTGGTAAATAAAACTACAATATGATTGAGAAGTGAGGATTAAATTTAAGTATATTAAACTAAATGCAATGATCCCTAATGAAATTTATCCTAAATATGAAAACTATATGAATGTAATAGATTTTAGCAAAATTAAACACAATTTACTACAATTATAACATAAATAAACTAGGAAAATTACTTTAATTAAACTCAATTTATTATCAACATGCTTAATAAAATTCGTAAAACATTCCATGGAAACTCGATCTTTCATGAGTTTGGAAACCACATTAGGTCATTTCGGAATCCTTTATTTAGTAAATCCTTATTTTACTAATCCTTATTTACTAAGGGTTTCTTATCATTCGTGTGAGGTAATAGGGATGTATTAGGTTTGAAACAGTTTAATCACGCAAATCTAAAAACTATACAGATAACAGAGCTTGATTAGAGTTGTTATGCAACCTACAATTTAATCGGGTTAGGATCTAAATTGAGCATATAGATTTCAATTATGTGTCCACTAGCCGTCATCTGGTTATGATCGCTCAGCTAATTCTGGTGCATTTCAATCACATATGAATGAAATACAGACTTGATTTTAATTGAAAATATGATCGATCAAGGCACAAACATTATAAGCATGAATCAAATAAGAATTATTTAATGAAAGCAATCATCCTAGCTTAAATAAAATTAAGCTATCATTGTTGTAAACAAGAACAAAGAACACATAGCAAACATTTTCAGATTAAATTTAAGAAAGGAAAGATTAAACCCAAATCAAAGTGGTTGTCACCCAAGACTTTGACTAACTAGGCTCCTTTGCTTCTTTGCTATGCTCCTTTGTTGATGGCTATCCAAGGTAGCCGACCAAGGGCTCTTTAAGAGGCTTAATTGCTAAAATCTCTATGAAGAGATGATGCTAGGCGTGGGGAATGGAAAATGCTTAGGAGAATTGAGAGAAAAGAGAGAATGATGAAGGATGAGGGAATGAAGGGGTCTTATTTATAGGTGAAGAGAGGTGGGTAATTTGCTAAAAATGGCTGGGTTTAGTCTCTTCCAGCTTCTTCCATGAGTGGTCAGCCACAATTAGTGGAATTTGAGCTGATTTTTCCTTTATTTTTAAGCAATTTAAATGCCATAATAACTCAGGATTGAGACTCGGTCCAATGTAAATATTCGGGCAAATCTCTAATTTTTCGACAATGCAAGGACCTTGTGTAATTAAACCAAAAAGTGGTTTGAATGGACAGCCATGTGTAGCCGAATTTGGGTTGACTTGGTCTTCAATTTGGACGATTTTTGTAATCCAACAAAGCTATTAGACCTGTCCAAAAGAAATCAATAAGTTAAAAGACCAAGGTATAAAATTTATCCAATTTAAATAATTAATTACAACCCAAATTATTAATGAAATATTTAAAATGATTTAGTAAATATAATTTTATATTTTATTATTTAATTTAATCATACATGGCCCATTTTCTGCCTTAAAAATATAATATGTTCAAATAAGTATAAAATAAGCCATTTTATGCATGAAAACTATATAATAAAGCATAAAATCACATTTTAATAATTTCTATGTCCTAATTTCATATTTTCACATATTTCATTAATTTATTAAACAATTACTTAGTTTTAACAACAATTTAAGTAAAAGGTGATAAATTACATAGGAAAAATCTATACATTTTTCAGGTTTACATATATCTACACATATATATCTACCACATTCTTAATACTTGGAGTTACTAAGCTTTACATATTCAATTTAAACATGTTAAGTGCACAAATCTAAAACAGTTCTTCTCACTTCAATTCAATTTATATAAACATATTATAATTATAATAGTAAACATTTCAATCCTACAATATCCAACATGCCCTTGTCAGTCCTTATTTTGAATCACCATTTCTAATATCGATTAGTTCATTCATTTCATTCAATACAAAACCATTTCATTCTTTATTATTACTCATGCTTATACAAGGGCAACTACCGACAATTAAATTGTAGATAAAACATAAATACATCGATTTCATATTATAAATTCGTACACCATATGATGCACATTTGAAACTGAGCTTCAACTGAGCTTAAGAAGGCTCTTATGTTGACTTGGGCATGAAGTATGACCTATTTGAAAATTTTTCAAAATATAAGCAAATGTATCGATACCCAAATATTAGGTACTAATACCACACTAACCTTCGATGTTTCAAAAATCAATTTACCAATTTATAAGGTATCAATATTTATATCAAAGTACTGATAATTTTTAATAGGTATCGATACCCTATCTTAGTATACTATCGATATCAAATTGGTATTCATTTTGTTTTGTAAAAGTTATAAAAAATGTTTAGTATTGATACTTAGGATTTGTCACCAATACCCCTATTACTAGTATCGATCCTTAATCTAGTATCAATATCATTTTAGCATTCTGTTAATTTTAAAACATTTTTCATTCAGTAAAGTATTGATACTTTAAATTATCGATACTTATTACCAAAAGACCAAAAGTAACACATTTTGTTACCTTTTTATGTTTAAACCAAAACCAATCTCAGTGGTGCTTATAGGCAGCCACCAACTTGCATAAACTTAATTCAAGACATACCAGAATGCCACATTTTAACCTAAACCAGTCAACATTATTAATATACCTCTAATGGCACAAAATTTATAATTTTTTTGGCACCTCAAACCAGACCGAAATGGATCGGTCTGAATTCGAAGCGTTACATTAGCCACCGAAACGACTCTCTAGCTAACGACCAGCCGACGCACACCCCAACCTTAGAACACCTCATTTATGACTAATTAACTATCATTTCTTAATGTGAACGCAAATTGTGAACCATTTTAAAACTTTTTCTAAGTGTTTAAACCTAAAGGTATTTTGGTCTTTTTACCACCTAATGTTAAACTATCCTTATTTTATGTCTAAATAGTTATCAACCTTCTTTTAATCAAATTATGCAAGCTCTAAGATTTTCAGCTTAATTCAAGTTCATTTGCTATGTCTAATTCAAGTTTTATTATTAAGGACTAAATCATAACTTTTACAAACTTTTAGTACATTTTCCAAATTAAAAATTGTAACACCCCAAACCCGGCCTATGCATTAAGCCCGGATTTTGGCATGCCACACAAATTAAACGTACATTAAAATCATTTAACCATTTAGGAATTAAATTCCAAAACGATTAAGAGAATGAATTTATCGAAAAATCGAAGTTCATTGAAAACCATAATTAAAACACAAGATTTTATCATTTGATTTATAGAGTAGTAATTGATTTAAAACTTTGGATTTATTAAGTCGAAATATTTCATCGAAAAGTTTTAAAAGAATTTCCTAGGTTTTAGTGATATTTAAGAAAAACATTTATTTTATACGAGAGTTATAGAAAACATTTATAAAAACTAAACCAATCCAACTTAGGAAAACTAAAACATAATAAAATCCATCCAAATAATAAAATCCATAATTAAAGAGGCCTTATTACATCACCATTAAAATAGTACTTAATAAAATTTTTTAAAGAAGTCTTAAAATTTTATAAACCAGCATCTATAGTATAGCCTCCACATGAAGTCATCTCCGACCCAAGTCTCCATCAATTATTATTACCTGAGAGGGGTAAAAAAAATGGGGTGAGTTACTTAGAACTCAGTGTGTAACCCACTTACCGTATTTATTGGGCCAAAACCATAAAAACATATTATTGGGCTTGAACCCATTTTGCAAATGTTTAATAATATATATATCAAGTATAAAAATAATAATAATGCATGTGATATGCAATTCCTAACCAAACCTAATTTCCATCCGCTACATACCACCCGTACCAATCATCACACCTGTGGGGATCAAGTCAACCCACCCCGCCAACACACCAATAGTCGACTTTAAGCCAATTATAATATTTGTGTCAACAGGCCATTTAAATAATTGTGTTAGAACCACCGATCTAGATTTTGGGCAACAGGCCATCGTGACAGAGTCACCTATCTAGAATTTTGGCATCAGGCATTTCTTCTCTTCATCAATAATCCCAACCCATGTAATCATGTTTATGCATAACAAAATATTTGTAAATTAAATTTTATAAAAACCATATTACAATTTATCAATTTGGCCCATTAGTCAAAATAGCATTTTGGCCTATATAACGACCTAGCAACTTGGCCCATTTCATCACATATCACATTTTAGATCATATATTAATATCACTTTTTGGTCCATAAAGCAACATAATTCATTTTGGCCCATAAAATCACATATTTCAAATTTGGCCCATAAAATCACATATTTCATTTTGGCCCATAAAATCACATATTTCAAATTTGGCCCATAAAAACACATATTTCAAATTTGTCCTATAAAATCACATATTTCAAATTGGCCCATAAAAATGGTATTTTCGTAATTCGGTCCATCGGGACATTTCGTGATTCGGCCCATTTAACATATGAGGCCTTTTCAAAATTTCACACTTGGCCAACTAACCAAAATATTCACGTGGCCCAAAATATCACTTTCTTTCACAAAATGACCCATTAAGGGCAAATTCGTAATTTTCCACATCCTCGATTTTTGGTTTCATGCATTCACATAAAAGAATTTGTATAACGTATTTTTCAATCTCACCGGATTTACGATTTTTATTATAACTCTTACGATATGGTATAACCCAAGAGATAAGTGTGAAGTTACACACCTGATTACGGTGAGAACTACACTTTCCCGCTCGTCGATATCTAAATACACATCACGATGGATTAGAACACTAATATTTAATATGAAACTATCCTAATGATTAACGATCTAGATCATACCCTCGGAATCTTGAACAACAACTATTTGTGATTTCTCTCCGATCAAAGGTTCAGAACCACGAGTAAACAATGGCTCGGGGGTACGTACGACTTCGAATAATTGATTTCCGCCATATGAGGGTCCACAACCCAGCGGAAAGTCTCGGATTCCCGAAACAGTCCTTCTCTTGAATTTAGGGGGAAAAAATGGAACCACCCCTCTTCCAAACACTATTAACAACTCTTTTCGTCCCTATCTTGATTGCCTCTATTGACAAATAAATGTTAGTCAAACTAATATTCCCTTATCACCACCAAATGATTTTAAGAGCGAAATCGGCTTACCACAGGATTCTTTCGTTCAAAAGGTGAAAGTCGATTGATAGAGTCCCTATGATAGAATCGATTAATCAATACAATCTTATCAAAATAGATGGATAAAAAAATAGAATCCCTTTTTGAAATGATCCTTTACCTTGACTGATGAAATCTCCTTATTCACCCGATCTATAATAGTTATGATCAACTAAAGATGTAGAAAAGAAATCGACACTCCACTATATCACTACAAAGAAAGAAGGATTGGATTGAAGGAGAAAAGATTAAAAATAAAAAGAAAGATTTGGCTAAAGGTTTTACCATCAACATTCGGCCATGGTGAAGAATTAGAGAGAGGATGATGTTTGAGAGTCTTTTAAGAGAAGTAAAGAAGAAAAAAAAAGTGAATAGAAATGAAGGTTTGGATTTCGGTTCTCAAGGATAAAAGATGATTCAAAAGAGAACTTTGAGTCAATGGACATTCAACAATGAGAGAAAAAGGAAGAAATGGTCTTTGATGTTTTTGTATTCTCGGTCACAAAGAGGAGAGAAAGAAGAAATAATTTGGGGAGAAAGGACAACTCAAAACCGAAATGGTCAAAACTCAAATGGCCAAAAGAAAAGAAAATGGTTTACCTTTTGTCCAATATACATTCAGCTCAGAGGAGAAAATTAGAGAGAAACAAGCTTTGAGAAAAACACCAAATGACCAAAAAAGAGACGTGCACAACTAGCTCCTAATTCATCCAAATGCCTTCAAAATTTCGGCCAACCCATAGCCCCAAAAACCATCCAAGTACATGGACAAAAAGTCAAAGTTTTTGCCACACAAAACTTTCCAAAACATTCACCTTACATTAAGCCTTGTGTCCACCCTTAATGTTTTTTTCATAAAATTCTTTTCCTTAAGTTCCATGCTTACCTTAACTATTAGCCACCTTGCCTTAAGTAATATAGTCCAACCTTACCATAAATAAGGCTTGACCGACACATGCTATAAAGGTGCAAAAATAAAAGTCACCAAAATGCTATCCATGGGATTCGAACCTCTCCCACCAAGCAATCACTCATGCGCCACCACCACCTTGCAACTAGTTCATCTTGTGCTAGTTTTTGACACTTAAATTTACTTAAACCTCAAAGTCACTTGATCCACTTCAAATAGATGCTCCTTACTAAAATTTATTCTAATTCTAAATAATTCTCAAGTCTTCTCAAGACTATACTAATCATGCAAAAATTTTAATTATACACAAGTTAAGCACCAAAACATCATCATATCAATACTCAAATTTTAGGATGTTACAACTCTGCCCTGCTCAAAGAAAATTTTGTCCTCAAAATTTACCTGGCTAAAAGAGATGAGGATATTGTTGTCGAATTGCATCCTCAGGCTCCTATGTAGCTTCCTCCACTCCGTGATTATGCCAAAGAACCTTAACCAATGGCACAGTCTTCTTTCTTAACATCTTAACATCGCGATCTAAAATTTCCATTGGTTCTTCCTCGAAAGACATATCTGACCTTAATTCCACTTCTTCTACCGGTACTATGTGCGATGGATCTGATCTATAGCGTCTCAGCATAGAAACATGGGAAACACTATGAATCTGACTCAATTCTGGAGGTAAATCAAGTTGATAGGCCACTGGTCCTACACGCTTCAACACACGGTACGGTCCAATGAACCTAGGGCTCAACTTGCCTTTCCTCCCGAATCTGAAAATCTTTTTCCACGGTGAAACTTTCAAAAAGAACTGATCTCCCACCGCAAACTCAATATCTTTACGCTTCAGATACGCGTACGATTTTTGTCTATCCGAAGCTTCCTTTAATCGCGCTCAAATCACCTTTACTGTAACACCCCTTACCCGAAACCTTTGCCGGAGTCGAGTATGTGGCATTACTTGACTTGACTACTAATTTGGAGCATAAAAATTTAAAGCTGTCCAACTGCGTCATGCTGACTAAATTGACCATAACTCGAGTTACAAAACTCGAAATTTAGATCCGTAAATTTTCCTTGAAACTAAACTCATATAACTTTTTACCATAATTTTTCCAGAATTTTTGTATTTGGGCAATTAGTACAGTTTATTCATCAAAGTTACCCCTATTTCACTGTTTGATAATTCTGACCTATCTTTACAAAAACTCAGTTATCTCATTCCACAAAATTTCAATAATGTCTTTGTTTATTCCAATAAAAAATAAACTCATTAAGGATTCTAAACATATAAACTATGCTTCATAATTATTTTTGTACAATTTTAACAATTTTTCCAAGACAGAACAGGGACTCACGAATTCATTCAGAACAAGTCTCACTAAAACTTAAATATCTCATAATATATAATTCCTTTGCCTACTCTGTTTCTTTCATGTAAAAATAGACACAATAAGGTTTAATTATATATCTAATTCACTTTCTAATTCAATTTATCCTATTTTTGGTGATTTTTCAAAATCACATCACTGCTGCTAACTAAAAACTATTTCATTTCAAAATATGATTAACTAGTTTATGACCGAACATACCCACATACAACTCATACTACCCATGCATTTTAATCATTTATACAAATTAACCTGTACCTAAAACATTCACATAATGTCCTAACATCATCGATTTATTAACAAAACACAACTACGGTTCCATATAATCGAGTGTACCATAAGTACTCTTATCAAATATAAAAGTTTTACTCTAATACTTACCACAAAGCCATACATCTTTAAGCATTATCAATTGACATTTTAATGCAAGCAACCATATCATATATGAAACCTAAACTTAACCAAAAACTCAAAAGCAACAGCCTTATTCGCAAGGCCATATTTATATTCACAAACCGACATCATTCTTATTTATCAAAATAAAGCCTATACATGCCTTTGATTCAAAAGTTTACAAAACTATACCAAAGAGAGTGATAGTGTGGTCGACTGTTTTGGTGATCCCCTGAGCCCATAGTTGAAATATTGATCTATAAAATAGAACACAACATAAACAGAGTAAGCTCACTGGCTTAGTAAGTCCTAAGCACATATACCTACAATGAACATACAATTAAACACTTAACTTTTCAAACTAATAATATTGCACATAAATTTCTCTATATATGTATATATATATATCAAATACACTAGCCGAATACTAAGGTCACATTTGTATCTATTTTCATCACTATATCCCTCGATCATAAGCTTTATCAACTTCACATATATGCTATGTATATTCACATCAAATTGATTCATAACAAAAAGAACTTAACTCACTTTCTTCCTTACTAATATAGTAGGCAAATTCTTACCCGAACATTTAGTACATAACCACATATATATCTCACCTTGTTTGATCCTCAAAATCTCCACTTATGGCATATCACCTAAGACGAAGCACGCTAGGCATTTAAGCCGAATTAAATCAAGCAAGCATTATAGCCCGAATGAATCATCGCACGAAGCACGCTAGGCATTATATCCCGAAATAAATCACCGGCACGAAGCCTTCTAGGCATTATAGCCCAAAATAAATCACCAAAGACGAAGCTCATAGGCATTATAGCCCAAATAAATCACCGCACGAAGCTCGCTAGGCTCAAAGCTCAAACAATATTATTATCATCTCATAAACATTACAAGAATGCTGCCCAAAATAACATAAATCACACATCATTCAAATCACTTTAACATACCAACTCATTTAGAGATATAACAACATTTCATTTCAAATTCACTATCACTTATAATTCACGTATTATATCGAATAACAAACCAAAACACTTATTCACATCACTTTAAATAAAATTCCAACCAATCCATACCAATACTTTCACATTCGCTAACACAAGGTTTTATACAAAATTCTATTGAATAGCATCATTTAACACATTCATAAATAATTCGATAACCTATACTTGCTTAAGGACTTACCTTGGTTGTCGATAGTCCGTCTTGAATCGACTATTCGAGAACCTTCGTCTTTCCCCTGGTCTAATTCCGCTTTTCTTTGCTCTTGATCTAAAACACATTAGAATTTAGCTCATTTAATCGCATTTCATCTCAATTTAGTCCCAAAACACAAAAATGGGCAAATTACCATTTTGCCCCTAATGTTTCCCATTTTTACAAATTGGTCCTATTTACACAAAACACAAACTATGCAAAATTTACCAACACCATAGCTTGGCCGAATCTTCCCCATAGCCATATGTGTCCATGCATTTCATTTATTTGTCATTTTAACCCTTCACAAATTTATTTTTTTCAATTTAACCCTATTCACTTGATGTCTCCAAAAACTCCAACACAAAACTTATAAATCTTTAACATATATTAAATCTAAAATCATCAAACATCAAAACTATCCAAGCATGTTAATGGCCGGATCCTATATACATAGTATTTTCAAAAATTTAGACATGGGTCAGGTAATATACGAAGCAACGATCTCAAAAACTTAAAAATTATCAAAAACTAAAAACCGACCATACCTTAATCAAGCTTTCTAACTTGCCAAAACTTTAAGCTTTAACAATGGTGTTTTCTATCCTAACATTCGGCTAGGAGAGAATAAAAGAGATGATGGCTTTATTTTTATGTTTATTTTATATAAATGCATTAACATTATTATAATATATAACATAACCTTATAATAAAATTTTATATAATTAAACTAACATATATAGGTAGCTAACTTGGCCCATTGCCGTCCATTAATATGGTCAATGGGCTAATTGCCCTTTTGGGACACCCACTTAAAAGCCACAAGCAATCTAGTACATTACACCTTAGCATGCAACTTTTACGCTTTTCATGATTAAGTCCTTTTTTCAAATTAAGCACTTAAACAATAAAATTTTTCTCTGAAACTTTCACACACATTAACTCACATTTAATAGACTCAAAATATAATATTAAAATATTTCTCGACTCGGATTCGTGGTCCCGAAACCACCATTCCGCTAGGGTCAAATTCAAATCACATAACTCTCCCCTTTAGGATTTTCGTCCCCAAAATCTTACCGTTAAACAAGGTCGGATATTGTTGCCTTATTGAATCCTTAGGCTCCCACGTAGCCTCTTCAACTCCGTGACGATTCCATAGAACCTTCACTAACGGAATTCTTTTGTTTCTTAACTCTTTTATTTCCCGAGCTAAGATACGGATCGGTTCTTCATCATATGTTAAATCAGATTGGAGTTCAATCTCTGTCGGTGTGATCACATGAGACGGATCTGATCTATACTTACGAAGCATCGAAACGTGAAATGCGTCATGTATCTTTTCTAACTCATAGGGCAATCTCAATCTATAAGCAATTGGCCCAATACGTTCAATGACTTTGTACGTCCGATAAATCTCGGACTCAACTTGCCTTTTCGACCAAATTGGAGTACCTTTTTCCATGGAGAAACTTTTAAGAACACCCGATCTCCGACCTGAAATTCAATGTCCTTACGTTTCAAATCGGCATAAGAATTTTGACGATCCGAAGTGGCTTTCAAATTACTCCTAATAACAACCACTTTCGCTCGCTTTTTTAATCCAATCAACCCGTGTATCTTATTTTCACCGAGTTCACCCAATACAACGGCGTGCATTTTCCGCACAAGGCTTCATAAGGTGCCATTTTATGCTAGATTGGAAGCTATTATTGTAAGCAAATTCAATCAAAGGTAGGTATCGTTCCCACGCACCTTCAAACTCGAGGACGCAACACCTCAACATGTCCTCAAGTATAAAATAGTTCGCCGATCGACCGTCTGCTTGTGGATGGAAGGTCAGACTAAAATGAAGTCTAGTACCTAGAGCATCTTGCAATTTCTTCCGAACCGCGATGTGAATCTCGGTCCCTATCTGAAACAATGGAACTCAGACACCGCAGCAACCTTACAATCATGACACATACAATTCGGCAAGCTTAGTAAGTGAATAGTTGGTACATACCCAGATAAAATGAGCTGATTTAGTCGGTCTATCAACGATAACCCATACGGCATCTTTCTTACTCAAGGTCATAGGAAGACCGGATACAAAATCCATTGTAATTCTATCCCATTTCCATTCGGTATCATGATTGGTTGAAGTAGTCCGGACGGTACTGATGCTCACTTTTACTTGTTGATGATTAAGCACTTGAAACAAACTCGATATATCTCGTTTCATGCCGAGCCACCAATAGAACTGCTTTCAAATCGTTATACATTTTAGTGCTACCCGGTGTATCGATAGTCGATCACTATGGGCCTCACTCGTAATCACCAGATCAAATCCGAGTTCTTTGGAACACACAATCGGCTTTTATAATTCAAACAATCATTTGCATCAATCAAAATCGATTCATCTCCGCTTTCACATCGAATCCAAATAGCAATCAAATTTTGTCAACTTTCATGCATCACAAATTTGCTGAATAAACATCGATCTTGCTCGTAACTCTGCTATGATCGAACCATCACTAGACATAGCCATCTGTGCATTCATTGCACGAAGGGCAAATAATGATTTTCGACTTAACGCATCCGCAACAACATTAGCTTTTCCCAGGTGATAGTCAATCACCAATTCATAGTCTTTCAATAGTTCTAGCCACCTGTGTTGTCTCAAATTCAGGTCTTTCTGAGTCATTAGATACTTCAGACTTTTGTGATCCGAGTAAACATGACATTTCTCGCCAAATAAGTAATGACGCCAAATCTTCAGTGCGAACACAATGGCTGCAAGCTCTAAATCATGCGTCGGGTTATTTCTTTCATGCGGCTTCAATTGTCTTGAAGCGTAGGCTACAACTTTGCCTTCCTGCATCAAAATGCAGCCCAAACCATTTAAAGAAGCATCAGAATAAACAACAAATTCTTTACCCGATTCAAATTGAACTAATCTGAGCTTCATTAAAGGGCTTTCAGCTGATCAAAACTTTTCTGACACTTTTCTGACCACTCGAACCTGACATCTTTCTGGCAATAACTTTGTCAACGGGTAGCTATCATAGAAAAATCTTTCACAAATCGTCGATAGTAACCCGCAAGTCCCAGAAAACTTTGAATCTCTGAAACATTTTTCGGTAGCTTCCAATCAAGTATAGCCGAGATTTTGTTCAGATCAACTCGAATGCCTGATGCTGAAACAACATGTCCTAAAAAGCTGACCTCTTTCATCCAGAACTCACACTTACTAAACTTCGCATACAGCTGATGATCTCACAAAGTTTGTAGCACTAACCTCAAATGTTCAACAGATTCAATTTCATCTTTGGAGTAGATCAATATGTCATCAATAAACACCACCACAAATCGATCCAAAACTGCCTAAAACCCGATTCATCAAATCCATAAAAATAGCGGTGCATTAGTGAGTCCAAAAGGCATAACCAAAAACTCAAAATGTCTGTACCTCGTCCTAATGCGCCTTTGGCACATTTGTATCTCGACTCATGGCGATAATAACCCGATCTCAAATCTATTTTTGAAAATATCAAGCCCTTTAATCGATCAAACAAATCATCAATGCTGAGGTAACGGATACTTATTCTTTATAGTTACCTTATTCAATTGCCGATAATCAATACACATTCGCATCGCTCCATCTTTCTTTCTCACAAAAGAATTGGTGCACCCAAGGAGAGAAACTTGGTCGTGCAAAGCCCTATCTCGTTAAGTCTTGCAACCGTGCTTTGAACTCTTTTAGCTCAAGAGGTGCCATCCGATATGGAGCTATTGAGATCGGAGTTGTTCCCGGTACTAATTCAATGCCAAACTCAATCTCTCGTACTGGGGGTAAACCCGGTAGTTCTTCAGGAAACACATCTGAGTATTCACATACTATCGGTACAGATTCAATATGTTTTTCGGACAATTTATTATCCAGTACATAAGCTAAATAAGCTTCGCACCCTTTTCTCACATACTTCCGGGCTAACATTGAGGATATTACTGTAGGCAACCCATTTACATCACAGGATTTAATTCTGATGGTCTCACCATTCTGGTGTCTCAAATCAATAAGCTTTCTTTTGCAATTCACCACAGCATCATGCGAAGTTAACCAGTCCATTCCCAAAATTATATCAAACTCATCGAAAGGAAATAGCATTAAATCGACTGGGAAGCAAAAATCTCGAATCATCAATGGGCAACTTTTACACACTTTATTAACAAACACACATCTACCCAAA
Source organism: Gossypium rotundifolium (assembly GCA_025506655.1). Taxonomy (NCBI): domain Eukaryota; kingdom Viridiplantae; phylum Streptophyta; class Magnoliopsida; order Malvales; family Malvaceae; genus Gossypium; species Gossypium rotundifolium. Next base: position 42,734,921 of record CP106725.1, on the reverse strand, counting down.
GGGTTGGATACGCTGAATCACAAACTCGATGAGACTCAACTGGTAGAGTCTTCTCAATACCGAGTTTCACATACATATGAATGAGTCGAACCAGGATCAATCAATGCAATCACGGAGTATCATAAAGGGTGAAAGTACCGGTAATGACGTCTGGAGAAGCAGCATCCTCCCTAGCTCGAGTGACATAAGCTCTAGCGGAGCTCTAGCCTCATATCAAACTGCTGTGTTTTTCGTCCTCTCTCGACTACCACCTACATTGCCGAATGCCGGGTGGTCTCGCCTGCTAATGCACTTGCTTGGTCTAGAATTCTACGACGATTCTCTTTCATTAACATCGGGCACTCTTGAATAAAATGGTCTCGAGGATCCACATTTAAAGCGGGACCGATCACGAACTCTACAACTCCCGTAATGCCATTTTCCACAATGTTTGCATTCAACTCGATTCGTGGAACGTTATTGACACCGGCCATCGAGGTAGCTCGGAGCCCACGAAAGGTCGATCATGTCTAGGTGAATCAAGTAGCTTTATGTCGGTGAAGTCATCTCTAAACTTCTTAGATGTGGAGTGAAAATTCTTGCCTGACGGTCTTTTACGAGTATCTCTAGCTTCTGTCTCAGCCTTTCTTTTCTCTTTCCCAAGCTCTTCAGCTTTGTAAGCTCGCTCGACTAGTGTCACAAACTCCTTGATCTCAAGAATGCCAACTAGCAACTTTAAATCTTCATTCAAACCGTCTTCAAACCTTTTGCACATAATGGCTTCAGTTGATACACACTCCCGAGCATATCTGCTCAATATGACAAATTTTCGCTCATATTCGGTCACGGTCATTTTCCCTTGTTTCAGTTCAAGAAATTCTTTTCGTTTCTGGTCAATGAACCTCTGACTGATATATTTCTTGCGGAATTCATTCTGGAAGAAATCCCATGTCACTTTTTCTTTTGGAACCACTGATACTAGTGTATTCCACCAGTGATAGGCAGTGTCCCGAAGTAATGATATAGCACATTTTAAACATTCGTCTGGAGTGCAAGATAGCTCATCAAGTACCCGAATAGTGTTATCAAGCAACATTTCGGCTCTCTCTACGTCATCATCATCATTGGCTTTAAATTCTTCGGCCCCAAATTTTCAAATTTTATCAACTGGGGGCCTACTAGATCTCACCGGATCTATCATCGGGGGTGCTAAAGGAATCGGAGCTGAATTATTCGGGGGTGGAGGTTGTTGTATAGCCGGATTATTCTGAACAAACTGGGTAAACCATTCATTCATCATTTGGTAGAAGGCTTGTTTAACCTCTCCTTGTGGTTACTCGTAACTGGTTGAGAGTCTAATGGCGCTGATCCATGTACGAGAAGGGCGCAACACTCTCCACATCATCAGCTACGGCTCTATCGGGATCGGAATTCATTTACTATATAAAATACAATTGAAATTGTCAGAAGTCACCACACTATCACATATAAAATTCAAAGGCATGTATAGCTAGACTCTTACGTACTACGGTAGTCCTAGAATCGACTAAACCGTAGCTCTAATACCAATCAAATGTAACACCCCTTACCCGAAACCTTTGCCGGAGTCGAGTATGTGGCATTACTAGACTTGACTACTAATTTGGGGCATAAAAATTTAAAGATGTCCAACTGCGTCATGCTGACTAAATTGACCATAACTCGAGTTACAAAACTCAAAATTTAGATCCGTAAATTTTCCTTGAAACTAGACTCATTTAAATTTTTACCGTAATTTTTCCAGAATTTTTCATGTGGCCAATTAGTACAGTTTATTCATCAAAGTTACCCCTATTTCACTGTTTGATAATTCTGACCTATCTTTACAAAAACTCAGTTATCTCATTGAACAAAATTTCAATAATGTCCTTGTTTATTCCAATCAAAAATAAACTCATTAAGGATTCTAAACATATAAACTATGCTCCATAATTATTTTTGTACAATTTTTAACAATTTTTCCAAGACAGAACAGGGACTCACGAATTCATTCAGAACAAGTCTCACTAAAACTTAAATATCTCATAATATATAATTCCTTTGCCTACTCTGTTTCTTTCATGTAAAAATAGACACAATAAGATTTAATTCTATATCTAATTAACTTTCTAATTCAATTTATCCTATTTTTGGTGATTTTTCAAAATCACATCACTGCATCTAACTAAAAACTATTTCATTTCAAAATATGATTAACTAGTTTATGACCGAACATACCCACATACAACTCATACGCCCATGCATTTTAATCATTTATACAAATTAACCTGTACCTAAAACATTCACATAATATCCTAACATCATCGATTTATTAACAAAACACAACTACGGTTCCATATAATCGAGTGTACCATAAGTACTCTTATCAAATATAAAAGTTTTACTCTAATACTTACCACAAAGCCATACATCTTTAAGCATTATCAATTGACATTTTAATGCAAGCAACCATATCATATATGAAACCTAAACTTAACCAAAACTCAAAAGCAATAGCCTTATTCGCAAGGCCATATTTATATTTACAAACCGACATCATTCTTATTTATCAAAATAAAGCCTATACATGCCTTTGATTCAAAAGTTTACAAAACTATACCAAAGAGAGTGATAGTGTGGTCGACTGTCTTGGTGATCCCCTGAGCCCGTAGTTGAAATATTGATCTATAAAATAGAACACAACATAAACAGAGTAAGCTCAACGGCTTACTAAGTCCTAAGCACATATACTTACAATGAACATACAATTAAACACTTAACTTTTCAAACTAATAATATTGCACATAAATTTCTCTATATATGTATATATATATCAAATACACTAGCCGAATACTAAGGTCACATTTGTATCTATTTTCATCACTATATCACTCTGATCATAAGCTTTATCAACTTCACATATATGCTATGTATATTCACATCAAATTGATTCATAACAAAAACGAACTTAACTCACTTTCTTCCTTACTAATATAGTAGGCAAATTCTTACCCTAACATTTAGTACATAACCACATGTATATCTCACATTGTTTGATCCTCAAAATCTCCACTTATGGCATATCACCCAAGACGAAGCACGCTAGGCGTTTAAGCTCGAATTAAATCATCACAAAGCACGCTAGGCATTATAGCCCGAAATGAATCAAGCACGAAGCACGCTAGGCATTATATCCCGAAATAAATCACCAAGCACGAAGCACGCTAGGCATCATATCCGAAATAAATCACCGACGAAGCACGCTAGGCATCATAGCCCAAATAAATCAAAAGACGAAGCTCGCTAGGCATTATAGCGAAATAAATCAAACAAGACGAAGCTCGCTAGGCATTATAGCCCAAATAAATCAAACCAAGACGAAGCCTACTAGGCTCAAAGTCTCAAACAATATTATTATCATCTCATAAACATTACAAGAATGCTACCCAAAATAACATAAATCACACATCATTCAAATCACTTTAACATACCAACTCGTTTAGAGATATAACAACATTTCATTTCAAATTCACTATCACTTATAATTCACGATTATATCGAATAACAAACCAAAACACTTATTCACATCACTTTAAATAAAATTCCAACCAATCCATACCAATACTTTCACATTCGACTAACACAAGGTTTTATACAAAATTCTATTGAATAGCATCATTTAACACATTCATAAATAATTCGATAACCTATACTTGCTTAAGGACTTACCTCGGTTGTTGATAGTCCGTGCGAATCGGCTATTCGAGAACCTTCATCTTTCCCCGATCTAATTCCGTTTTTCTTTGCTCTTGATCTAAAACACATTAGAATTTAGCTCATTTAATCGCATTTCATCTCAATTTAGTCCCAAAACACAAAAATGGGCAAATTACCATTTTGCCCCTAATGTTTCCCATTTTACAAATTGGTCCTATTTACACAAAACACAAAATATGCAAAATTTACCAACACCATAGCTTGGCGAATCTTCCCCATAGCCATATGTGTCCATGCATTTCATTTATTTGTCATTTTAACCCTTCACAAATTTATTTTTTCAGTTTAACCCTATTTACTTGAAATCTCCAAAACTTCAACACAAAACTTATAAATCTTTAACATATATTAAATCTAAAATCATCAAACATCAAAACTATCCAAGCATGTTAATGGTCAATCCTATATACATAGTATTTTCAAAAATTTAGACATGGGTCCGGTAATATACTGAAGCAACGATCTCAAAAACGTAAAATTATCAAAACTAAAAACCGACCATACCTTAATCAAGCTTTCTAACTTGCGAAACTTGAAGCTTTAACAATGGTGTTTTCTATCCTAACATTCGCTAGGAGAGAATAAAAGAGATGATGGCTTTATTTTTATGTTTATTTTGTATAAATGCATTAACATTATTATAATATATAACATAACCTTATAATAAAATTTTATATAATTAAACTAACATATATAGGTAGCTAACTTGGCCCATTGCCGTCCATTAATATGGTCAATGGGCTAATTGCCCTTTGGGACACCCACTTAAAAAGCCACAAGCAATCTAGTACATTACACCTTAGCATGCAACTTTTACGCTTTTGCGATTAAGTCCTTTTTTCAAATTAAGCACTTAAACAATAAAATTTTTCTCTGAAACTTTCACACACATTAATTCACATTTAATAGACTCAAAATATAATATTAAAATATTTCTCGGACTCAATTCGTGGTCCCGAAACCACCATTCCGACTAGGGTCAAATTCATCGTTACATTTACTTTTTCTTCTGTCTCAGATATCAGTTCAGGACCCAACAACTGTCGTTCCCCCAATTCAGTCCAACTAGTAGGAGTACGACATCTACGACCATATAACGCTTCATAGGGTGCCGTTTTGATGCTGGATTGATAACTGTTATTATACGGGAACTCTGCCAATGGTAGATATTCTTCCCAACTACCTCTGAAGTTAATCACACAACCTCGTAACATGTCTTCCAAAATCTGAATTACTCTTTCTGACTGACCATCTGACTGAGGATGAAAAGCCATACTGAAGTTTAACTTTGTTCCCAAAGCTTCATGTAAGCTTTCCAAAATCGTGATGTAAATCTAGGATCACTGTCTGATATGATAGACACTAGTACCCCATGCAACCTCACGATTTCAGATACATAAAGTTTAGCCAACTTCTGCAACGAGTAATCCATATGAACTGGTAGAAAATGAGCAGTCTTCATTAATCGATCTACTACCACCCAAACAGAATCTTTCTTAGTAGGTGTTAAGGGTATCCCACTAATAAAATCCATCGTTATCCGCTCCCATTTCCATAGAGGAATCTTTACCGGTTGCAATAAACACGATGGTAATTGATGTTCTGCCTTTACTTGTTGACAAGTCAAACACTTTCCCACTAAATCAGTAACCTTCCGCTTTAACTTTGGCCACCAATACTGTTCAAGGAGATCCTGATACATCTTATTTCCTCTGGGGTGCATAGCATAAGAGCTACTATGTGCCTCAAGAAGAATCATTTGCCTCAAATCTGAATCCTTAGGCATACAAACCCTTCCATGAAAACACAGTACACCATCCTTGTTCAAACCAAAATCCACTATTACACCACTTTCAGCTTGTTGTATTAAAAACCCAACTTTTCATCGGATAATTACTTTTCTTTAATTTGCTCCAACCATAGAGGCTTCACCTGAAGTTCCACTAGCAAACTGCCATCCTCATACAAACTAAGATGAGCAAACATTGCTCTTAACTCCGATACAACCTTACGACTCAATGCGTCTACCACAACGTTAGCCTTTCCAGGATGATACTCGATTGAGAAATCATAATCCTTTAATAGCTCGACCCATCTCCATTGTCTTAAATTCAATTCCTTTTGGGTAAGGAGATACTTAAGACTCTTATGGTCTGTATAAATGATTGACTTCTCACCATATAGATAATGCTTCCAAATCTTTAATTCAAACACCACCGCAGCCAATCCCAAATCATGAGTAGGATAGTTGACTTCATACAGCCTCATCTATCGAGAAGCATAATCTACCACTTCTCCACTTTGCATCAGTACACATCCTAAACCCGTGTGTGACACATCACAGTAAATGATAAACTCTTTTTTGGCCTCAAGTTGAATCAGTACTGGCGCTTTCGTTAGAATCTTTTTCAGTTTCTCGAAACTTTCTTGTTGTTTATCGGTCCACACATACGGTACTTCCTTTCGCAATAGCTTAGTTAGGGGTGCAGCAGTCAACGAAAACCCCTCAACAAAGCGTCTATAATAACCAGCCAAACCCAAGAAACTCCGAATCTCAGTTACTGACTTTGGCGGTTTCCAATCCAACACAACCTCTACCTTTTGAGGATCAACTCTTATTCCTTCGGCTGACACTACATGACCCAAGAAAGTCACTTCCTTCAACCAAAATTCACACTTACTGAATTTGGCATATAGTTGCTTATCTCGCAAAATTTGCAACACAGTGCGCAAATGAGAGTCATTCTCTTCCTCATTCCTCGAATATACTAAGATGCCATCTATGAACACTACTACGAACCGGTCTAAATAGGGCTAAAAGACTCGATTCATCATGTCCATAAATGCAGCTTGTGCATTGGTCAAACCAAATGGCATTACTAAAAACTCATAACGTCCATAGTGAGTTTGGAATGCCGTCTTATGAATATCTGCCTCTTTCACCTTGAGTTGATGATAACCCGATCTCAAATCAATCTTGGAGAAGACTGAAGCTCCTCTCAATTGATCAAACATGTCATCGATTCTCGGCAATGGATACCTATTCTTGATCGTCAACTTATTCAACTGCCTATAATCAATGCACATATGTATCGACCCATCCTTTTTCTTGACGAACAAAATCGGTGCTCCCCACGGAGACACACTTGGTCGAATAATTCCCCGATCTAGTAGTTCTTGAATTTGAGCTTTAAGCTCCACTAACTCCTTCGGCGCCATTCTATAAGGAGCAATAGACACCGGAGCAGTTCCGGGCAAAAGCTCAATGCCAAATTCTACTTCCCAATTTGGAGGTAGACCCGAAAGTTCTTCGAGAAAGACATCTGGAAATTCTTTCACCATTCTCACACCTTCTACCGATAAATCCTTGGCATCCAAAGCACTGATGAAGGCTAGGAATGCTCCATTCTCTTTCCGCACCAACTTTTCTGCCTTCAAAGCAGATACCACATTTGCCAAAAAGTTTCTTCGCTCGCCTAACATTATTACCTCCTCATCATCCACAGTCTTTATTGACATCCGCTTTTCAGCACAATCCAATTGTGCCTGATGCTTCACCAACCAATCCATACCCAAAATAAGATCAAACTCACCGAAAGGTAATTCCATTAAGTCCGCTAGAAATACCTCTCTTTGAATCTCCAAAGGCACATCTCTAAATAATTTATTCACTATTACCGACTGTCCTAAAGGACTAATTACCGTCATCTCTCTATTGGTAATCTCAGATCTAATATTTTGGTTTCCAGATATGGCACTAGCAACATACGAGTGGGTAGACCCGATATCTATCAAAGCAGTAACAGGTACATCAGAGATGAAGAACGTATTAGTTATCACATCAGGTGCATCACTGTCCTCACGACGCCTAACAGCATAGACCAATCTTCATTGTCTTGCATCCGTGTTACCTCTAACACCATTACCTCGTCCCGGTGCACCTTGTCCATGTCTGTTACCATTACCACCACGACCTGGTCCATAACCTCTCGGTGGCTGCTGAGTACCTCTAGCTGCCTGAGCATCAGGGTTATGAGTTTCCTGAGTCGTATCAGTCCGTCGGGGGTAATTCTTAAACTGATGATCCTTGAAACCACAATTAAAGTAGGCTCCAGTTTTCCTCTAACATTCTTCGGGATGTCATCTTCCACAGTCGGCACATTCTCGACTCTGATTGGTAGTCACAGGTGCTCTAGCTTGAACTGGCTCATCATTCCGTGGCCTCTTTTGAAACCTTTTAGAAGAACTAGAGTACATAAAATCCCTCTTTCCTCTGACTTTTTCCCGGTTCTGGCGCTCTGAATTCTTAGCCTCTTCGGCTATCTTAGCTTTCTCTACAAGCGAGGTAAAAGTTCGTACTTGTTGTGGGGCTATCAGTACCCGTAACTCATCATTCAGCCTATCCTTAAAGCATATAGAGCGCTCATGATCAGTCTGAACTATAGTACAAGCATAATGACTCAAACGAAGAAATTCTGCCTCGTAAGCTGCCACAGTCTTACTTCCTTGAACCAAATTCAGGAATTCCTTCCTCTGGGCATCTACATAACTTGTCCCAATGTACTTCCCTTGGAAAGCAGCTTTAAAGAAATCCCAATTAACCAATGCAACCTCGGTGCCTTCTCGAACAGTAAGCCACCATTGATACACCTCGTCTCTTAGCAAAGACACGGCTCCTCTCAGTTTCTGCTTGACGGTGCACTCCAGATCATCCATAATTCGTTCTACAGCCTCAAGCCAATATTCTGCCACATTCGGAGCTACACCAAAGACACCTCTAAAAACTTCTGCACCACTAGACCTGAGTCGTTCCGATATTGATCCGCGAGCTACTGGCCCAGTTATGGCCCCAGCTACTCTTTTAAGACTCGCAACATTGCTTGAGTCAAAGCATTATCCTCATTCGCATGATCATGAGATCCAGTTTTGCTCTCAAATGACGCAGGTGCATCTATTTTTGGCATATGACCCGGAGCTTCAGACGCAGCACCTCGTCCTCTACCACGGCCACGTCTACCCCGTCCACGACCACGTCCTCTGATGCTTATAATGACTAATTCACTTTTAATCTGATTACAAGGTTTATGAATCATAATATTATTTCAGTGTTTATTAATGATATTTTATGAGATATAAAAGATAGGGTTGTTTTCGCAATCACATCCTATAGTCTCGATCTCTATCGTTTTCAACACCTAAAACTAGAAGTTCTAGAGTGTTCCTAAGGTCTCATCACAATAATAAACATTTAATAAATAAATACTTACTTGACTTGGTGCCGGATGCTCGTGGTGCCATACTACCTTTAAAACGTAAGGTCTAGAAAAAATTAAGTAGCTTTTAAACAAAAATCATTGTTGAACCCAAACCACAGCCGAGTTTTAAAACTACGCTCTGATACCATAAAATATAACACCCCAAACTCGGCCTATGCATTAAGCCCGGATTTGGCATGCCACACAAATTAAATGTACATTCAAATCATTTAACGATGTAGGAATCAAATTCCAAAACGATTAAGAGAATGACTTTATCAAAAAATCAAAGTTCATTGAAAACCATAATTAAAACACAAGAGTTTATCATTTGATTTATAGAGTAGTAATTGATTTAAAACTTTGAATTTATTTAGTCGAAATATTTCATCGAAAAGTTTTAAAAGAATTTCCTAAGTTTTAGTGATATTTAAGAAAAACCTTTATTTTATATGAGAGTTATAGAAAAACATTTATAAAAACTAAACCAATCCAACTTAGGAAAACTAAAACATAATAAAATCCATCCACATAATAAAATCCATAATTAAAGAGGCCTTATTACATCGCCATTAAAATAGTACTTAATAAAATTTTTTAAAGAAGTCTTAAAATTTTATAAACCAGCATTTGTAGTATAGCCTCCACACGAAGTCATCTCCGACCCAAGTCTCCATCAATTATTATTACCTGAGAGGGGTAAAAAAAAATGGGGTGAGTTACTTAGAACTCAGTGTGTAACCCACTTACCGTATTTACTGGACCAAAACCATAAAAACATATTATTGGGCTTGAACCCATTTTGCAAATGTTTAATAATATATATATCAAGTATAAAAATAATAATGCATGTGATATGGAATTCCCAACCAAACCTAATTTCCATCCGCTACACACCACCCGTACCAACCATCACACCTGTGGGGATCAAGTCAACCCACCCCGCCAACACACCAATAGTAGGCTTTAAGCCAATTATAATATTTGTGGCAACAGGCCATTTAAATAATTGTGTTAGAACCACCGATCTAGATTTTGGGCAACAGGCCATCGTGACAGAGTCACCTATCTAGAATTTTGGCATCAGGCATTTCTTCTCTTCATCAATAATCCCAACCCATGTAATCATGTTTATGCATAACAAAATATTTGTAAAGTAAATTTTATAAAAACCATATTACAATTTATCAATTTGGCCCATTAGTCAAAATAGCATTTTGGCCCATATAACGATCTAGCAACTTGGCCCATTTCATCACATATCGCATTTTAGATCATATATTAATATCACTTTTTGGCCCATAAAGCAACATAATTCATTTTGGCCTATAAAGTCACATATTTCAAATTTGGCCCATAAAATCACATATTTCATTTTGGCCCATAAAATCACATATTTCAAATTTGGCCCATAAGAACACATATTTCAAATTTGGCCCATAAAATCACATATTTCAAATTTGGCCTATAAAATCACATATTTCACATTGGCCCATAAAAATGGTATTTTCATAATTCGGTCCATCGGGACATTTCGTAATTCGGCCTATTTAACATATGAGGCCTTTTCACAATTTCACACTTGGCCAATTGACCAAAATATTCACATAGCACAAATATCACTTTCTTTCACAAAATGACCCATTAAGGGCAAATCCGTAATTTTCCACATCCTCGATTTTTGGTTTCATGCATTCACATAAAAGAATTTGTATAACGTATTTTTCAATCTCACCGGATTTACGATTTTTATTATAACTCTTACGATATGGTATAACCCAAGAGATAAGTGTGAAGTTACACACCTGATTACGGTGAGAACTACACTTTCCCACTCGTCGATATCTAAATACACATCACGATGGATTAGAACACTAATATTTAATATGAAACTATTCTAATGATTAACGATCTAGATCTTACCCTCAAAATCTCGAACAACAACTATTTGTGATTTCTCTTCGATCAAAGGTTCAGAACCACGAGTAAATAATGGCTCGGGGGTACGTACAACTTTAAATAATTGATTTTCACCGGATGAGGGTCCACAACCTAGTGAAATGTCTCGGATTCCCCAAACAGTCCTTCTCTTAAATTTAGGGGGAAAAAATGGAACCACCCCTCTTCCGAACACTATTAACAACTCTTTTCGTCCCTATCTTGATTGCCTCCATTGAAAAATAAATGTTAGTCAAACTAATATTCCTTTATCACCACCAATTGATTTTAAGAGCGAAATCGGCTTACCACAGGATTCTTTCGTTCAAAAGGTGAAAGTCGATTGATAGAGTCCCTATGATAGAATTGATTAATCAATACAATCTTATCAAAATAGAAGGATAAAAAAATAGAATCTCTTTTCGAAATGATCCCTTACCTTGACTGATGAAATCTCCTTTTTCACCCGATCTATAATAGCTATGATCAACTAAATATGTAGAAAAGAAATCGGTGCTCCACTATATCACTACAAAGAAAGAAAGATTTGATTGAAGGAGAAAAGATTAAAAATAAAAAGAAAGATTCGACTAAAGGTTTTACCATCAACATTAGGCCATGGTGAAGAATTAGAGAGAGGATGATGTTTGAGAGTCTTTTAGAGAAGTAAAGAAGAAAAAAAAAGAATAGAAATGAAGGTTTGGTTTTCGGTTCTCAAGGATAAAAGATGATTCAAAAGAGAACTTTGAGTCAATGGACATTCGGCAATAAGAGAAAAAGGAAGAAATGGCCTTTGATGTTTTTGTATTTTTGGTCACAAAGAGGAGGGAAAGAAGAAATAATTTGGGGAGAAAGGACAACTCAAAACCGAAATGGTCAAAACTCAAATGGCCAAACGAAAAGAAAATGGTTTACCTTTTGTCCAATATACATTCAGCTCAAAGGAGAAAATTAGAGAGAAACAAGCTTTGAGAAAAACACCAAATGACCAAAAGAGAGATGTGCACAACTAGCTCCTAATTCATCCAAATGCCTTCAAAATTTTGGCCAACCCCTAGCCCCAAAAACCGTCCAAGTACATGGACATAAAGTCAAAGTTTTTGCCACACAAAACTTTCCAAAACATTCACCTTACATTAAGCCTTGTGTCCACCCTTAATGCCTTTTTCATAAGATTCTTTTCCTTAAGTTCCATGCTTACCTTAACTATTAGCCACCTTGCCTTAAGTAATATAGTCCAACCTTACCATAAATAAGGCTTGACCGACACATGCTATAAAGGTGCAAAAATAAAAGTCACCAAAATGCTATCCATGGGATTCGAACCTCTCCTACCAAGCAATCACTCATGCGCCACCACCATCTTGCAACTAGTTCATCTTGTGCTAGTTTTTGACACTTAAATTTACTTAAACCTTAAAGTCACTTGATCCACTTCAAATAGATACTCCTTACTAAAATTTATTCTAATTTGGAATAATTCTCAAGTCTTCTCAAGACTATACTAATCATGCAAAAATTTTAATTATACACAAGTTAAGCACCAAAACATGCATCATATCAATACTCAAATTTTAGGATGTTACAAAAATTAAGAGTGTTTGTAACAGCCCGATTTTAGCTAAATCAGAATAGTGGTTTTGAACCACAAATTCGATGTCAAAAATTTATTTTAATATTTATTTTCGTTATTTACAGCATGTTAATTGATATGTGTGAAAATTTGGTGATTTAATTGTATTGTTTGGAAGTTTAATTTGATAAAAAGGACTAAATCGCATAAAATACAAAAGTACTATTCTATTAGTAAAAAAGTGTCACATAGCTATGGTTTATTAAAGTTAAGGTCCTTATGTTGTAAATAGACCATTATGAGGGTGAGTGGACAAAGATGGACATGCATAAATAAATTTTAATGTTTTATATTAAAGGTTAATATGGTAATTTGGTTATTTTAAGTATAATAATAAAAACAAAATGAATTTTTGTCCATCTTTACTCTCTTTTGGCCGAATGTTGAAGAAGAAGAAAGCATTTGATTGATTTCTAGGGTTCAGCTGTAACACCCCAAACTCGGCCTTGGCCCAAATCTGGCGTGTCGCATTGAAGAGTTTTTCGAAAACCATGCTTTCATTAGAAACCCTTCTTACAACTTAAAACTTTCTGCTATTCAAAACCTCAGATTTCGTTTGCTTATTTTCAAAATGTGGTTTATTAAAAATCATTCTTGGAAAACATTGTTATCTTTAAAACCTTGTTTGTTGTGGAAGCTTAATTTAAAGCAGTTGCAGAACGTGATATTTTGAAAAACAATGCTTATTTCTGAAAAATCATGTTCTACTTTTAGTAATTATAAAACAATCAATAAAATCCCAAAACATAAAGTTCAGAAATCTTAAGGCCTTATTACAAAATTTATAACCCAACAAATTAAACTAAAATAAAATATGAGTTGCTAAGTTTAACTTTAAACCCAATCAGACGTGTGGTCACCACCGAGTCCCTCGCAGCTTCAACCCGTCTAAGGATAAGGATTACCAGCACAGTAAAAAATAGGGTGAGTTTATGAAAACTCAATGTGTAATCCCCTTACTAGAGTAACAATCAGTATACAGAAGCAGAAACCTAAATAGTCTTGGCCGAAGCCCTTTCAACAGTAACAGTACAGCACAGACAGAGCATACATGGGTCAAAGCCTACTACGAAATCATTTGGGTCACAGCCCATAACAGTATCAATTGGGCCTAGCCCAAACCAATAACAGAACAAGTGGCCTAAGCCCGAGATGTTGATAGATCTCATAAATGATATGCAACGAGATGAGGATGCACCCCACCCAATCCAGTCAACACACCACCCGTACCAACCCTATACACCATGTGGGGACAAAGTCAACCCACCCAGCCCTACACACCAATAATGCAGCTGAGCTGCTAGTATCAACGTAGCAATCCTGCTAATAGCAGTATACATGGCTGAAACACTAGAATCAGTATCCATGGCGAAGCACTAAATCAGTAAAATTTGGCATAGCCACCAGTACAGTACTTCCTCTTTATCAATATCCCAACCCCATGCAATATGTCGTGTCATGCTTAATCATTACACGTGTATGCAAAATTGCCATGCTCAATAACAATCATTTGCACACATATTAAAAGCACATTAGTCATATGACCATAGTCAAGTCAATTACAACACAATCTTACATTCACAGTTACTTCAATCATAGTCCTAACCAGTCACTTACCCGCAAGGGCAAAATAGTCATTTTAGCCTATAAGGGTATTTCGTAATCTTACCCTGCAGTGGTATTCCAGTAATTCTACTCTACAAGGGTAATTCAGTAATTCTACCCTACAGGGGTAACTCAGTAATTCTACCCTTCACGGGTAATTTAGTAATTTGTAAACAAAGGGTACTTTAATAATTTCATAAATCATAGGACTTTTGGTAATTTCACAAATCAGAGGTATTTTAGTGACTTTGAAAACTGAGGGTATTTTAATAATTTTACAAACTGAGGGTATTTCAGTAATATTATAAATCGAGGGTATTTCAGTAATTTTGCAAACTAAGGGTATTTCAGTAATTTCATAAAATCAGGGGTATTTTAGTAATTTCATAAATTAAGGGTATTTTAGTAATTTTGCAAACTAATGGTATTTTAATAATTTTGTAAACTGGGGGTATTTTAGTAATTTTGCAAACTAAGGGTATTTCAATAATTTTACAAACCAAGAGTATTTCGATAATTTTTCAAACTGAGGGTATTTTAGTAATTTTAAAAATTAGGGGTATTTCATGACCCAATAGAAGGTCCACCATCGTGTTGAGCAACTTAAGAAATCCAAATTGACTTAACGGCGAAGATGGGCCTAAGGCCCATTACCTGCCCAAGTGAGCCCACGCACTCTTGTAGCCCATTTAGCCTAGAAACAACCATGGCTATGCAATGGCACAACCTAAATCAATAACTTATCAAATCACAGACATTTCATCTATGTAGGCCCATAAGCCCATTAGGCCCACACGGCCCCCTTTTGGCCTTACGAGGCCCAAACACCTAAGTTATTTGTGCAACTTGATAAGCTTGTCTATTTCACATTTAACAGTGAGATTCAACCCAATGGGCCCATGGGCCCATTAAGCCCTCTTGGCCCATTAAGGCCAGGACGGCCCATGAATTCGCTCATGGTGGCTTTCCTCATCATATGCTCACGCTTCGTGAGCTCGGTTCACCACACGCGCAATCGCACGCTCGCATGGCATTGTTCGCCTGTATTTCAGCTTTTCGGCATAATACTGATCAATAGTCAAGATAATACAATATACGCACCTTCGGCTTTTCAACCGATTCACAATCAGAACAATGTATATGGATACACACATTATCATACAGAGTACTGAATAATCACGAGCGTCGTCACCTTCATTAGAGCGATCAAACTGAGATTTGCCCAGTTAAACCAAAGTATTCTAAACAGGGATAATGATGCGAATGGGCTTAGGGTTGATTCTCAACCCAAATGAGCCCACACACTCATGTGGCCCATTTAGCCCAAATCTAGCCACAGATATGAAATTCATATTGACCAGTCCAATATCTACTATACAATCATACAATTTATTCATATAGGCCCACAGCCCATTGGGCCCTTTTTGGCCCATCGTGGCCCAAACCCACAAGAATACTCATAATGGCCTCAACTATCGCGTCGAAGCTCCCACACGTGCACTCGCACGCTCGTGTGGCTACCATCGCCGTGTGACCGGCATTTCGGCATTTGCCACTCTAAAGCTAGAGTAGTGCGAAATACACACCTGATAAGAATCTGGAGTTAATCTGCGCTCCGAGCACTCCTATGCCCAAACGCCAACTAAGGTGTGCTTACTCTCCTCATAGATTTCTCTATTTAAAGCCAGCTTCTCACCTTCCCTCAGCTAGCTTCCCGATGTGGGATCCCTCCTTCAGTAGAGTTTAATTCCATCACAAACACTTGCCGCCCCAACTTAGCAAAATAAATATCCCTTTTTGCTTGCAATGGGATTCAAACCCTTGCCCTCTCTTATGCTCTAGACGCTACATACCACCATAACAAAAGCTTCTTTTGTGTCTTAAAGCATGCGCAACTAAATATAAGCCTATGGCCCAAAGTCCAAGTTCATTTAAATAATCAAAATGAATTGCAAGCGCCAATACTTGAACCTTGGACCCCTTGCTTCCTCTACGACGTCACTTCCTTGTCTCTTATGTGGCATAACTTGCCACTAGACCACAACTCCTTTTATGTCATATTTCTCCATATTTTATTCTTATAGCCTATTTACTAACTCCCAGGGTTTTATTTACCTAAAACAAAAATTTTCCTAAAGCCCAAGTTTGAACCCATGACTTCATAGAAGCCCCCTAACCTTCCAAAATCACTCACCTAATAGGTCCAACTTGCATTTCTACCATTCTCTTGTTCTAAAAAGTTTTAAACGCTCCCATGGCCAAAGTTAAATAGGCCCAATTCTACTAGGCCCAAATTCGGGGCGTTACAATTCTACCTCCCTTAAAGAAATTTCGTCCCCAAAATTTTCAACTAACAGGGTAGTTGTGTAACAACTACCCCACTACGCTACCACTGCGCACTCCGATCCCAACATCTTTAACACACATCCGAAACATCCACCTATCATCACAGATAGGTTACAATTTCTATATCCAGATTATCACATCCAAACAAAATACACACAGAGTAAATATCAAAAATACAGTCAAATATCTATAAAAAAAACCACCGTATATCTAACTTACTCTATTTAAATTTCTAAACAGACAAAAGTATTCAGAAAACTTATGGATTCGACGCCGAAGACTCGGTGTACCACACTTTCAGAAAACGGTCAATACAACATTTTAGAGCATCAAATATTTTCAAGCCTTTTTTATTTTCAACCCATTTTAAAACAACACTTTCATAAATTCTATTTTGAAAACCCAATCCACAGCCAAATTTGCAATCGGGCTCTGATACTATTAAATGTAACACCTCAAACCTGAACTAGAAGTTAGGCCCAAATCTGGCGTGTCACAATGAAGAGTTTTTCGAAAACCATGCTTTCATTAGAAACCCTTCTTACAACTTAAAACTTTATGCTATTCAAAACCTTAGATTTTGTTTGCTTATTTTTAAAACGTGGTTTATTAGAAATCATTCTTGGAAAACATTATTATCTTTAAAACTTTGTTTGTTGCGGAAGCTTAATTTAAAACAGTTACGAAACGTGATATTTGAAAAAAGGTACTTATTTCTGAAAAATTGTGTTCTACTTCTAGCAATTATAAAACAATCAATAAAATCCCAAAACTTAAAGTTCAGAAATCTTAAGGCCTTATTACAAAATTTATAACCCAACAAATTAAACTAAAATAAAATAAGAGTTGCTAACTTTAACTTTAAAGCTTATCGGACGTGTGGTCACCTTCGAGTCCCTCGCAGCTTCGATCTGTCTAAGGCTGAGGATTACCTGCACAGTTAAAAATGGGGTGAGTTTATGAAAACTCAGTTGTAATCCCCTTACCAGAGTAACAGTCAGTATATATAAGTAGAAACCTAAAAAGCCTGGGCCGAAGCCCTTTCAATAGTAACAATACATTACAGATCAGAGCATACACGGGTCAAAGCCCACTATGAAATCATTTGGGTCATAGCCCATAACAGTATCAATTGGGCCTAGCCCAAACCATTAACTGAACAAGTGGCCTAAGCCCAGTACAGTGACAGATCTCATAAACAAATATGCAATAGTATGAGGATGCACCCCACCCAATCCAGCCAACACACCACTCGTACCTACCCTACACACCATGTGGGGACAAAGTCGACCCACCCAGCCCTGCACACCAATAATGTACCCGAGCTGCTAGTATCAATGCAGCAATGCTGCTAATAACAGTATACGTGGCTGAGCCACTAGAATTAGTATACGTGGCGAAGCCACTAAATTAGTAAAATTTGGCACAGCCACCAGTACAGTACTTCCTCTATATCAATGTCCCAACCCCATGCAATATGTCATGTCATGCTTAATCATTACATGTGTATGCAAAATGGTCATGCTCAGTAACAATCATTTACATACATAGTAAAAACACATCAGTCACACGACCATAGTCAAGTCAGTTAAAACACAGTCTTCCATTCACAGTTAGTTCAGTCATAGTCCTAACCAGTCATTTACCCGCAAGGGCAAAATAGTCATTTTAGCCTATAAGGGTATTTTGTAATCTTACCCTTCAAAGGGTATTCCAAGAATTCTACGCCATGTGGGTAATTCAGTAATTTTACCTTACAGGGGTAATTCAGTAATTCTACTCTACAGTGGTAATTCAATAATTTGTAAACCAAGGGTATTTTAGTAATTTCATAAATCACGGGTCTTTCGATAATTACACAAATCAGTTGTATTTCAGTGATTTTACAAATCGAGGGTATTTTAATAATTTTAAAAATTAAGGGTATTTTAGTAATTTTACAAATCAAGGGTATTTCAGTATTTTTGCAAACTAAGAGTATTTCAGTAATTTTATAAACTGGGGGTATTTTAGTAATTTTGTAAACTAAGGGTATTTTAGTAATTTTGTAAATCGGGGCTATTTCAATAACTTTGTAAACTAAGGGTATTTCAGTAATTTTGTAAACCAGGGATATTTCAGTAATTTTACAAACTAAGGGTATTTTAGTAATTTTACAAACCAAGGGTATTTCAGTAATTTTGCAAACTGAGGGTATTTCTATAATTTTGCAAACTGAGGGGTATTTTGATAATTTTGCAAACCGAGGGTATTTTAATAATTTTACAAACTGGAGGTATTTCACGACCCAACAGAAGGTCCACCGTCGTGTCGAGCGACTTAGGAAATCCAAATTAACTTAACGGCGAAGATGGGCCAAAGGCCCATTACCCTGCCCAAGTGGTCCCACGCACCCGTATGGCCCATTTAGCCTAGAAACAACCATGGCAATGCAATGGTACAGCCCAAATCTATAACTTATCACATCACAGACACTTCATCTGTATGGGCCCACACGGCCCTTTTTTGGCCTTACGTGGCCCAAACACCTAAGTCATGTGTGCAACATGATAAGCTTGTCTATTTCACATTTAACAGTGAGATTCAACCCAATGGGCCCACGGGCCCATCAGGCCCTCTCGGCCCATCATGACCTAGGACGGCCCATGAATTCGTTCATAGTGGCCTTCCTCATCACACACTCATGCTCTGTGAGCTCAGTTCACCACATGCGCAATTGCACGCTCGCATGGCATCGTTCACCGGTATCTTAGCTTTTCGGCCTAATGCCGATCAACAGTCAAGAAAATACAATATACGCACCTTTAGCTTTTCAACCGATTAACAATCAAAACAGTGTATACGGATACACACCTTCTCACGTAGAGTACTGAATAATCACAAGCGCCGTCACCTTCACTAGAACGATCAAACTGTGATTTGCCCAATTAAACCAAAGTATTCTAAACAGGGATAATAATGCGAATGGGCTTAGGGCCCATTCTCGACCCAAATGGAAAAGAATATATATAAATAAAATAATTCTTTTGATTGGACTAGGCATCACTTTTTATATTCGGTATGGATAAAAGGTCTTCCTATATTGCACTATTCAATTCTCGACGGTGAATCGATTTGATAGCCTAGATATTGTTATTCTGATATTGATCCGATTCGATGTCATTGAAATGTAAGTCATTGCATTGAGCCCACACGCTCGTGTGGCCCATTTAGCCCAAATCTAGCCACAGATATGAGATTCATATTGACCATTCTAATATCTACTACACAATCATACAATTTATACATATGGGCCCACTTGGCCCCTTTCGGCCCATCGTGGCCCAAACAGTCTAAACCCACAAGAGCACTCATGATGGCCTCAACTATCGCGTCGAAGCTCTCACACGTGCGCTCGCACACTCGTGTGGCTACCATCGCCGTGTGACTGGTATTTTGGCATTTGTTACTCTACAGTTAAAGTAGTGCGAAATACACACCTGATAGGAACCTGGAGTTAATCCACACTCCGAGCACTCCTATGCCCAAACGCCAACCAAGATGTGCTTACTCTCCTCATAGATTGCTTTATTTAAAGCTAGCTTCTCACCATCCCTCATGCTAGCTTCCCGATGTGAGATCCCTCCTTTAGCAGAGTTTAATACCATCACAAACACTTGCCGCCTCAACCTAGAAAAATAAATATCCCTTTTTGCCTGCAATGGGATTCGAACCCTTGCCCTTTCCTATGTTTTAGACGCTACATGCCACCACAACACAAGCTCCTTTTGTGTTTTAAAGCATGCGCAACTAAAAATAAGCCTATGGCATAAAGTCTAAGTTCATTTAAAAAGAAATCAAAATGACTTGCAAGCGCCAAGACTTTAACCTTGGACCCCTTGCTTCCTCTATAATGTCACTTCCTTGTCTCTGATGTGGCACCATTTGCCACTAGACCATAGCTCCTTTTGTGCCATATATCTCCACATTTTATTCTTATAGCCTACTTACTAACTCCCAGGGTTTTATTCACCTAAAACCAAAATTTTCCTAAAGCCCAAGTTTGAACTCGGGACTTCATAGAAGCCCCTTAACCTTCAAAAATCACTCACCTAATAGGTCCAACTTGCATTTGTGCCGTTCTCTTGTTCTCAAAAATTTTAAACGCTCTCATTTTCAAGGCCTAATAGGCCCAATTCTACTAGTCCCAAATTCAAGGCATTACATCGCCACTTGTAAGTCTAATTTGGTAAGTGTTTTGAGCTTGATTTTTTATGATTTTTACGTTTTTGAGATCGTTGCTTCATATTCTAGCTAGCATGTACCTTAGATTTTAAAATTGTTAAAGATTTTAGATGTTGCCATTAATAAAATAGCATAAGTTTTGAAGTTTCTTGATAGATTACGAATGCTTGTTGATAGTTAAAAAAGTTTTGTTAAGTGATTTTGGGTGAAAATGCAAATTAGGGGTTAAATTGTGAAATGTGAGAAATGTGTGGTTGAAATGTGAAATAAATGAAAAATATGGGCTACTAGGGGCATAATGGTAATTTGGTTAAACTTTGAAATTTGTAAGAATTTGTGATATTGTGTAATAAAGTCTAAATTATAAAAGTTGTGAAATACTTGGGGCAAAAGTGTAAAAGTTCTTTAAAGTGTGATATGGATTAATTGGAAGAATATGTGATTGAATAAGTTAATTTTGAATTCATATAGATCAAGAAAGAAAGAATTCAAATTTATATCAGGGGAAAAGCAAGGTTATCAAGTAGTCGACTCGATCTGTCATTTCTATATATGAGGTAAGTTCGTATAAATGAACTTAAATTTGTATTTATTTATTTGATGGATGAAATTGATGTAGTTTTTATTCTATTAGATAAATGGTGAGATATTAGATTAAATGCACATTTTAAGTAAATGAGTTGCTGAATAAGACCATAGCTGGGCTATAGAAAAATCGAATAATTAGACCATAACTAGGTTATGGCATGTGAATGAAAGACCACTGTAGGGCCTTGGCAATGTATGTGTAAGACCACAGTTGGACTGTGGCATCAAAAAACCGACGTACTTATATCGTAAGCATTTATAAACTCAAAGTGATTCAATAAGTGAATTGGTGAGAATAGATTTGTATCAGTACATATATGTACAGAAAACTGTGCGAATGATGAATTATAATAAGATGAAAACTTATGAGTTGCTTTGTAATTGAACTTTATGTTATCTCATTGATTGAGGTTTTAATTGCAAATTATGTATCTATTTGGAAGTGTTAATGAATGATGCTGATTATTTCATATATACATACGAACTTACTAAGCTTTATAGCTTACTTTGTTTATTTTTCTTCTATGTTTTATAGTAAACCAAAGGTAGCTCAGAACCGGGGATCGTCAGGAACTTCATCGCACTATCAGACATCTATTTTGGTACTTTTGAGTTGTGTATATATGGTATATGGCATGTATAGGGTTGAGTCATTTTGATATGTTTGATGAACATGTATTTTGAGCTATTTAAGTTGACTTGTGATGATGATTTTTTTAGTGTATAAAGATGTGCCAATGACTTTGTTTTGAATTAGGTAAATTGACTTATAATGAATGAATGAAGTTGAATTAATAATGCATTTATTTTTGAATGGTTTTATTGAATGAATCATATATGTGAATTATGGTAAATGAACCATATCGTTGATGTTGTTTTGGTTTATATTTGAGTAAGTGAAATGGTTGCATTTGTATAGCATGAAATGTGCATGAATTGGGATTGATTTGGCTGCATATTTGTGCCTTGAACTGGTACCATTTGTACTTGTGTAGGTATGTGCAAAATAGGGTGGCAAATTGGCCTTGCAAATGGCCTATTTTTGTCCACATGGGCAGAGACACGGGCGTGTGTCTCAGCCATGAGTGACACACGGTATTGTTACACGGCCGTGTGTCCTCTAGTGTTGAAATTGAATTGAAGTCAGTATGCTCCAAACGGTCTCACACACGAGCGTGTGACTGGCCGTGTGGTACAAGTTAGTATACCCCCTAAATGGCACATGGTCTAGCACACGGGCATGTGACTTGGCCGTGTTGTAGAAGCCAGTATACCCTACATGTTTGGCATGGCTTAGCACATGGCCAGGCACATGGGCATGTGTGGCCACTTTGAAGGGCACACGGGCTTCACACACGAGTGTGAGGTTAGCCATGTGACCTAAGTCTGTATGTATGCCCTGTTTCCACATGGCCTGAGACACTGGCGTGTTTGGAGCTGTGTGAGGCACATAGCCTGTTCATATGGGCATGTGATCCTTGTATGATTGAAATTTTTCTAAGTTTCCAAAAAAAATTGTGAGTTATCGATTTAGTCCCAAACCACTTCTAAAGCATGTTTAAGGCCTCGTGGGCCCTTATAAGGGACAATGTATTTGTGATTAAATGATATTTGAGTATGAATGCATAAATGTATGAGTTATGTATGTTAAATTATATGTATTGGTTGGTAATACCTCGTAACCCTACTCTAGTGACGGATTTAGGTTAGGGGTGTTACATTTATTGGTATCAGAACTACGATTTAGTCGATTCTAGGACTAACGTAGCATGTGTGAGAGTCTAGCTATGCATGCCATATATACTTTGCAATAGTTTGATGATTCTTGACAACTTAAATTCTATTTTCGTATAGTAATAGATCCTGAACGAGCGATAGTTGATGATGTAGAGAGTAATGCGCCCGCTCTTGCTCAAGGGATAGCGCCTTCCGAATCTAGACCCATGTCTAGTAGTCATGGAGGTGAGGCTAAAGAAGCCTTTTTCCAGATGTTGAATGAGTGGTTCACTTAATACGTCTGGACAAATTCGGCTGTCCAATAATCTCCACCCCCTCTTAATCCCCAAACTATACCTGTAGCTCCTCAAAGAGTCGAGCATTTAAGATTGAATAAGCCTCTAGTTGATAAGATTTGTAAACACAGGGCTGAAGAATTTAGGGATGTTGATGATGACCCTGAGAGAGCTGAGTTCTGGCTTGAAAATACTATCCGAGTGTTTGATGAACTTTTGTGTACGCCAGCAGAATGTTTAAAGTGCGCTATTTCTCTTCTGAGAGACTCTGCGTATCATTGGTGGAATACTTTAGTGTTGGTAGTGTCGAGAGAGCGAGTGACCTGGGAATTGTTTCAAACCGAGTTTCAGAAGAAATACATCAATCACCAGTTCCTTGACCAAAAGCATAAAGAATTTCTAAAATTAAAACAGGTCGTATGATCGTAACTGAATATGAATGGGAACTTGTACTGTTGAGTAAGTATGCTCGAGAATATGTTTCTACCGAAGAGTTAATATGCAAGTGGTTTGTTGGTGGGCTGAACGAAGACATGAAACTTCTGGTCAGGATGTTGTCTTTAAAAAAATTCACTGTGTTAGTCAAACGTGCTTGCAAAGCTGAAGAACTCGGTAAAGAAAAGAGAAAGGTTGATTCGAAAGCTAGAGATTCGAGAAAGAGATTAATGGATAAACCCTATCACTCTTCATCAAAGAAATCTTAAGATTCGTATAGTCGACCAAATGCAATAGTGGAGTATTCTAATAGAGATCGCGGGAGGCAATTTACAAGTTCAAAAACTCCAGCTATGTCAGTGGCAAGTATGGATAATGTTAGACCGAACAAACCTGAATGTGGATGATGTGGAAAACGACATTTCGGAGAGTGTAGACTGGATAATAAAGCCTATTTTAGATGTAGTTCACACGAACACTTCATTCGAGATTGTCCTGAGTTAGATGAGAAAGATAAATCTTAGACTGCAAGACAAAGCAACATGACTGCTAGAGGAAGATCATTCCGTAATATTGGAAATATGAATGGTGTTAGAAGTCCAACACAAGATACCGCTGTGAGATCTGAGGCCAGAGCCCCTGCTAAAGCCTATGCTATTCGCGCTCGTGAAGAAGCATCATCTCCAAATTTTATCACCGATACTCACTCTCTATGATACTAATGTTATTGCATTTATAGATCCAGGATCAACTCATTCTTATATATGTATGAATTTAATATCTAGTAAGACTTACCTGTAGAGTCTACTGAATTTTTGATTAGAGTATCGAACCCCTTAGGCAAATGTGTTTTGGTTGACAAAGTCTACAAGAATTGTCTTTTAATGTATTGGGATTTCTAATTTCCAGCTAATCTGATGTTGTTTCCATACTATGAATTTGATGTGATTCTCGGTATGGATTGGCTAACGATGCATGATGCTATAGTGAATTGTAGACGAAAGACAATTGAACTGAAATGTCAGAATAATGAGACTATTAGAATTGAATCTGATGATTTGAATAGTTTGCCAGATGTGATCTCGTCTATGTTAGCTTGAAGATTTGTTAGAAAGGGGTGTGAAGCTTATCTTGCTTATGTACTTGATACGAAAGTGACAGAAACAATGTAACGCCCCAAATTTGGGCCTAAAAAATTTGGGCCTATCGGGCTTTGGGTCTCATAAAATTTTAAGTGAGCAAGAAAATGACAAATTGCATGTTTGCTTTAATGGTTAAGGAATTTGGAGTGTCTAGGGGTGTTGGAGATGTTCTGGGATCAAGTAAGGGTATAGGAAAAATTTTGGTTTTAGCCCTAGGGAACAGTGACTTTAGTTAGTAGGCCTTTTAAGTAAATGCAGAAGGACAATGACACAGGAGAAGCTTGTGGTGTAGTGGCAAAGTGACGCCACTTAGGGAGCAGGGAGGTGGCGTCATTAGCAGGTGAAGAGGTCCAAGGTTCGAGGCTTGAGAGTGGTAAATTGGAGGTTTTATTTTTTCCTTCTAGGTGGTTAGTAGAGGTGTTGGAGTGGACTCTGGAAGGGAGTGTTTAGAAGAGAAAATTAGACTCTGGAAGGGAGTGTTTAGGAGAGAAAATTAAAGTAAAGATAAGAGAGAAAAGATAGGGGATTGAGGTGTGGATATGTTGGTGCCGAATAGGACTCTAGGGGGAAGGGAGTTTCAGCTTTTGGCTATAAAAGGGGGTGCCGAATTCTTTTGAAAGGTTCCATTACTTTTCTTTTCTCCCCCTCAGTCGAATTCTTCCATTTACCGAAAAAAGAAACCATCATTCCTTTGCCAAAATTTCGTTTTTCCCTCTAGCCGAATTCTTCTCTTGAGAGTTGCCTAAACACCCTTTTCTCTCTATGTGCTCAGAAGTCGAATCCTCCATACCCTCTATTCTCATATTCCCTTTCTTGTTCACCTTTGGTTCTAGCCGATCACTTCTTCTCTTCTTCTCTCTATTGATGCCGAATAATCCCTGTCACCATACTAATCTCAAAAGCCGAATACTTCTTGGGCCGATTGCTTTTTGGGTAAGTACTTAGTCAATTTTCCTTTAGTATGTTCAGTAAAAGCCGAAGGGTATCTAACTATTCCTATCGTTAACTCTGTGATAACATGAATAAAGTTCAAAGATCGTAAGCGTGGTAGGATCGTTAGCAAGGGGTAAGTGTACTTAACTCGATTGTGGTTTAAGTAAATGGCCGAATGTGTGTATGATCTATAGGGGTGACTTGTGTGGATTATGAGTCACTCGAATTTGATGGGGTATGTGTGAGTGCAGATCAAGGGGTTACTCCAGATTAGTAGCTAAGGAAGGCTATTAGAACCCAATGGCACACGGTAAGGTTACGGTAAGGCTTTGGCTTTTGGTAAATGTTTTGATTTAGTGATTGATTGAAGGTTGGTTGGTTGTAGGTTCAAGACCAAGGATAGAATAGCACGTCGCAGTAACCAGGTGTGTACAAACACTATACACACACGATATCGGTAATGCCGAAAAGCCGAAAGGCCGAAAGTGGCTAAATGGGCCCGGTGGGCCCTAAGTCTAAGTTTGATGAAATTGATTGATTTGGTTATATGAATTGAGTTAGTCATGCATGTTACATGATCTGGAATTGTTTTGGGCCTAATTGACCATATGAATGAGATCTAGGCCTAACGGGCCATAAGGATGTGATTTGAGCATAATGGGCTATATGAATGTAAAATGGGCTTTTATGGGCTTAATGGGACGTAGACAAGTATGCTAGGGTTTGATGGACTTTAGGCCTAGTTCTGAACAACTCTTAAACTGCATAAGACTTAATCTAATAATTAAACATGTCCACGAAACTTACGACACTTACGACACTTACGACCATACAATGCCTCATACGAACCATCTGTACACTTGACTGATAACAGTTATTGTAAGCAAATTTGACCAAAGGTAGATATCTCTCCCAACTACCTTCAAATTCTAACACACAGTATCAACGCATATCTTCGAGAACTTGAATCACTCTTTCAGACTGACCATCAGTTTGCAGATGGAACGTAGTACTGAAATTTAATCTCATTCCCAAGGCTTCCTGCAACTTCTTCCAAAACCTCGGATCTCTATCCGATATTATAGGCACAGGCACACCATGTAATCTCACTATCTCTACCACATACAATCTGGCTAACTTATCCAGTGAGTAATCAATATGTACTGGAATAAATTGAGCCGTTCATCAATCTGTCCACAACAACCCACATAACATCTTTCTTTTTCGGAGTCATCGCAACCCCATCACAAAATCCATGGTAACCCGATCCCATTTCCATTCGGTTACCATCACTGGTTGAAGCAATCCCGAAGGCACTTGACACTCATCTTCCACCCGATGACAATTCAGACATTTTACCACAAACGCTGAAATGTCTCTTTTCATACCCGACAGCCAATAAAACTTTCTCAAGTCGTTGTACATTTTTGAACTGCCAGGGTGTACAAACAAATAACCACTATGTGCCTCAAGCAAAACCTTTCTGATTAATTCTTCATCTCTTGGTACACAAATTCTGTCATGATATAACAAACAATCATTCGAGCCCAATCAAAAATTAGAATCACTTCCTGATCCGCACTTAGCTCTGCCAAAATAGCACCATCATTAGACAATGCTAAACTCGTTCTCATAACTCTTAGAGCACACAAAGATTTCCTACTCAGGGCCTCCGCAACTACATTTGCTAACCCTAACAAATTCATGCTCATATTCTGCTACTGGCATGCTTCCTTGCTTCAACTCAAGGAATTCCTTCCTTTTCCAATCAGTAAATCGCTGGCTTATTTACTTCTTCCGGAACTCTTTCAAAAAGAAGTCCCACGTCACCCATTTTTTTGGGACCACTGATGTTAACGTTTTCTCACCAATAGTATACCGAGTCCCTCAGCAAAGATTCGGCACACTTCAAGCTCTGTTTGGGTGTACATGAGAGTTTATCAAACACCCTCGCTGAGTTCTCTAGCCAGAACTCTACCCTCCCAGGGTCATCATCTATCATAGCTCTAAACTCCTCAGCCCTGTGTTTCCTAATCTTATCCACCGGGGGTTTCAATATCCTCACTACGTCAATATCTTGAGGAGCCATTGGAATTAGATGAGGTATAAGAAGAGGTGGAGGAGGTTAAGCATTAGGGTTTGCTCGGACGTACTCTTTTTTAGTCACCACAACGACCTCATTCTCGATTTACGAGGCCTCACTCATACACACGAGGGCTCTTGAGACTATATCGAAAACGTCTACTATTTTATAATTTCTCCACCTAAATCTAGCCTATATGCTCGTGTAAGGTGAGACACACCCGTGGAGGTCACATACGCCCATGCCCTCAACCCGTGCATGAAGACCCAAGCGTTCTGTCATTGCCCTATGGCTAGGGCACACGCCCTTGCTCACCACTCGCGGTGAGCACTGACTACACACGGCCTAGAGTCTAGGCACACGCCCGTGTGGCTAGCCCCGTGGCCTATACTACTTGAAATTGTCAAAGAGACACGGCCATGGCACACGCCCATAGGCTGGTCGTGTGTCACACATGGCTTAGACACATGCCTGTGTGTCTATCCACATGGACAAGAACAAAGCTATGTGCCAAGCTCTTCTCACCCCTAAAGTTCATACAACATATACTAATTCAACTCATCCATAAACAACTCATAGTAAAACATATTATCACATGGTTAACTACATCTTTTCATATGATAAAATAGGCAACAACTATGGCATTATACAAAATAGATCATCCATCTAAAGGCCAACACATCTTAGCCATTTACAACAAAATTCACTAACTTGTCTAGCCTCTATACATGCCATATACAAAACATTGAGTCTAATGTAGCAGAGTTTGCTGATAGTGTGGGTGATCTTTCGTTTGATCCACATATCTCAAATCAACCCTTTTTATCTATAAGGCAATGGAAAAGAAAGGAAGTAAGCTTCGAGCTTAGTAAGTTTACACATAAACAATTTAAGCATTCTAGTATAAGCTAAACAACAATTAGCATTATACTACGAAATAAATTAACATCCACAACTATGCTTTCTCTTTCTATTCCTTACCACATTTCCAACACATCATGAGTCACATACTTATAATCATCAACATGCACCCTTGCACTCAAAACCACATTTACTCAAAAGTACAACACATCATTTTATCACACTAATACATCCATACAGCTAAATTAATCAGTGGTTTCCCATTCAACCCACCACAATCAGATAATAAGGTAGTATCGCATATAGCCTACCAAGAGGAAATGATAGTGGTTTCACACATAGCCCACTAAATAATATAATTAACTATGGTATCACACACAGCCCATCATTGTTAAGTATTAAGGTGGCATCGCACTTAGCCCACCATCATAAATTATCACTACACATCCACATATCTACTTAATCATTCATTCATGATATTTACCACATTCATTCCACTTGAACCACATAGATTCTCAATCATTCTCAATCATTCTCATTCATCCTCATTCATGCTACACACTAGCTAGCATTAAGGATGTATAAGGACAATCGCATTGATTACACATAAACTTACCTCGACACTCAAAAGTATAGAGACGTACAATTAAGTCCGCCTTGCTCTTGCCTTGGTTTCCATCCGGGCTTCGTATTTCTTGATCTATAATGATAAATCAACTCATTCAATACACACATTAACTAAATTGACAATTATCTCATACTTTAGCAAAATTACCATTTTGCCTTTAAACTTTCTCATATTTACACTTTTGCTCCATGGCTCATAAAGTGATTTCATTCAACTTTCTAGCCTTTCATGCCTAGCCGAATCATTTACTCAACTAAAGAAATCATCAATTCTCACTAAATCACACATGTATGACCAAACTAAAGACTTTCACAAACAAGTCCCTACATGCATTTTTCATGGAAATCATTAGCAAAAGGTGTTTCTACTACATCAAGCTTTCATATTCTCCCATAAAACATCAAAATACATGAATTCCATACATGGGTACATTTTTTAGCATCCATCCTAGCTCAACATATAGCTAAAAATAGCTTACTCATGTTACTAGGACTTCAAAAATATGAAAAATATCAAAAATGGAGCTTGAATACACTTACTAGCTAGCTTGAAAAGTTGAAGTGCCCTAACAATGGCTTCCTTCAAATTTCGGCGACTTGGAGAAGAAGATGAATGATTTTTTTCATCTTTTCCCCCTTTTTAATCATTTAATTAACAAATGACCAAAATGCACTTTTTTGTCAAACCTTCAAATTTTAACCCATTCATGCCCAATTTTGTCTAAAAATTAGAATTTGGAAAAAATGCTATTTAAGGACCTCTATTTGATAATCCAAAGCTACTTCATAAAAATAGCTTCTAGAATCTCACATTTTGCAAATTTTGTAATTTAGTCCTTTTTGGACAATTCAACCACAAGTTAACAAAATTGATTCATGAAACTTTCGCATTAACATGCAAATATGACATAAACCTCAAAAACTCATACATATACCTCAGATTTTTGGTCTCGCACCACTATTCTGACTAGGCCCTAAATCGAGATGTTACATTATTAATGGGCCAAAGTTCATAACTAAAACCTGAGAGGGACCAAATACCCCTGATTTGAAAATTACCAAAATATCCTTAGATTTGCAAAAATACTAAAATAGCCCTAGACTGCAAATTACAAAAATACCCTGGATTGCAAAATTACAAAAAAAAAACCCCTCAGATTGTAAATTACCAAAATATCCCGGATTACAAAATTACCAAAATACCCTTGATTTGTAAAAGTACCAAAATACCCCTGATTTACAAAATTACCAAAATACCCTTGATTTATAAAATTATCGATATACCCTTATAGGATAGAATTACGATAATACCCCTATAGGGTAGAATTATGATAATACTCCTATAGGGTAAGATTATGAAAATACCCCTAATTGTGAAATGACTAAAATACCCCGATGTGATGAGTATGAGGTTTATGGATGTTACTCATGTGCATGCTGCCTTCATATGATATTCTATTTAGGATGCATATGGGAGGGAATTATGGTACGGAGGAAGAATTTGAAGATCGCATAGTCGCTTGACGACCGTGGATCCACTGGTGGCTTTAAGCCCATTATATACTTAGCAGCTTTGTTGCAACGTTAAGTAGTACCGCTGTTGGTGCTACCTTTAGAGTGTAGTGGATGGGTGGGCCGATTTAGAAATCCCCACAGGAGTGTAGGGTTGGAAGGGAAATGGAGTGTAGCGAATGGACTTTTGGGAAGGGTTTTGCATAACCTTGTTTTCATGTGATATGATGTGATATGATATGAGGTCATTGTGGGTTAAGGCCCAAGATCACCGATTTTGATAGGCTTAGGCCCAAAGTGATAATTGCATATTGAATTGTTTGCCAAGGGTCGTACACACTGAGTTTCAAAACTCACACCCTTTTTATTAAATGTTTCAGGTGATCCATAGTAGACGACTCGACATGGGAGGGGGTTCAGAGATGGCCACACTACAAGATACTTAGGAATTTTGCTTATTGGTTTCTAATGACATGATTTTAATCATTTCACTTTCGTGGGTTGTAATAAGGCCTTGTACTCCGTTTTGACTTTAGATTTTGTGTTTTGTTATCATTGTTCAACTGTTTATGTAATTATTAAACTTAAAAAAATTTCTTAAGTTTAAACATGATTTTCGAGATAACTTTAACTTATGAGCTTTTACTTAAAAACATGGGCTTTTATCATTACTTAAAAAGTTTCAAGGATTTTGGGCTTTTAGGCCTTAAATTTTAACTTAGCAAAAATCGTTTTGAATTATGGCTTTGATGTGACATTCTCGAATTCGACCATAACGTCTAGGCTGGGTCTGGGTGTTACAAACAAATACTGAATTAGTACCAGTTGTATGCGAGTATCCAGATGTGTTTTCCGAAGAGTTACTGGGTTTACCACCTATCAGAGAGGTTGAGTTTGGTATTAAATTAGTACCAGGAATAACATCGATATCGATAGCTCCGTACAGGATGGCTCCAATAGAGTTAAAAGAATTGAAAGATTAGTTACATGAATTGATAGATAGAGGTTTTGCTAGATCGAGTTTCTCTCCTTAGGGTGCACTGGTGTTATTTGTGAAAAAGAAAGATGGCAAGATGAGGATGTGTATAGACTATCGATAGCTCAACAAAGTGACGATCAAGAATAAATACCCTCTGCCACGAATAGATGATTTGTTTGATTAGTTAAAAGGGGCAACAATGATTTCAAAAATTGATTTGAGATCGGGTTATTACCAATTGCAAGTTGAAGACTTAGATGTGCCAAAGACTACATTTAGAATAAGGTATGGACACTACGAATTTCTTATTTTGCCTTTTGGACTGACAAATACACCTACTATTTTTATGGACTTGATGAACTGAATTTTCAGGCCATACTTAGACCGATTCATAGTTGTGTTTATTGATGACATTTTGATTTACTCTCGTAATGAATTTGAGCATGCCAAGCATTTGATAATCGTGTTACAAAATTTGAGAGATAAACAGTTGTTTGCAAAGTTCAGCAAATATGAGTTTTGGCTACAAAAGGTTGGTTTTCTAGGACATATAGTGTCAGTCGAAGGTATTTGAGTTGACTAGAGAAAAATTTTTGCGATTGTTGATTGGAAGCCTCCGAGGAATGTATCCAAAGTCCGTAGTTTTCTGGGACTAGCTGGCTATTATAGACGATTTGTGAAAGGCTTCTCGATAATTGTGACTCTGATGACACGATTGCTTCAAAAAGATGTTAAATTTGAGTGGTTAGAAAAGTGTCAGTAGAGCTTCAAGCAGTTGAAAGCATTTTTTATAGAGGCACTAGTGTTAGTTCAGCCTGAGTCGGGTAAAAAATTTGTAGTTTTCAATGATGCACCGTTAAATGGCTTGGGTTATGTTTTGATGTAGGAAGGTAAAGTTATAGCTTATACCTAGAGACAGTTGAAGCCGTACGAAAAGAATTATCCGACGCACAATTTAGAGTTAGCCGTAATAGTGTTCGCATTGAAAATTTGGCACCGTTATTTGTTTGGTGAGAAATGTTATATTTATACCGACCACAAAAGCTTGAAATATCTGATGACTCAGAAAGATTTGAATTTGCGATAGTAGAGATGGTTAGAATTGCTAAAAGACTGTGAGTTAGTAATTGACTATCATCCGAGGAAAACAAATGTAGTTGCTGATGCTTTGAGTCGAAAGTCCTTATTTGCTTTACGTGCTTTGAAAACACAATTAGTTTTTTCTGACGATGGTTCGATAGTAGCCGAGTTGAAAGCGAGACCGTTATTTCTACAGAAGATTTGTGAGGCTCAAAAACTTGACAATGAATTGCAAGCAAAATGAGCTCATTGTGAGTTGACTTCTGATTTAGAGTTTCGAATAGGGACTAATGATTGTTTGATGTTTCGTGATAGAATATGTGTACCAAGAAATTTTGAGCTTATTCGGAAGATTTTAAATGAAACACACAGTAGTTGTTTATCAGTACATCCGGGAAGCACAAAAATGTATAACGATTTGAAACAACTTAATTGGTGGCACGGCATGAAACGAGATATCTCAAAATTTGTTTCGAAATGTTTGATTTGTCAGCAATTCAAAGTTGAACATCAAGTGCGTCAGGTTTATTACAGCCCATTATGATTCTTGAGTGGAAGTGGGATAGAATAACAATGGATTTCATATCGAGTTTGCCCTTATCTCTGAAAAAAAAGATGCGATATGGGTTGTTGTTAACAGATTGAGGAAATCAGCTCATTTCATTCTAGTACGTACAGATTTCTCGCTTGATAAATTAGCTGAGTTATATATTTCTGAAATTGTGAGATTACATGATGTTCCCAAATCTTTTGTTTTAGATAGAGATCCGAGGTTTACATCGAGATTTTCGAAGAAACTATAAGAAGATTTGCGTGCAAAGTTTTATTTTAGCACTGCGTTTCACCCGCAAATGGATGGTCAATCCGAATGAGTTATTCAGATACTTGAGGATATGTTGCGTTGTTGCGTTCTTGAGTTTGAAGGTAGTTGGGAGAAATATCTACCGTTGATTGAGTTTGCTTATAATAATAGCTTTCAATCGATTATAAAGATAGCACCGTATGAAGCTCTATACGGTCGTAAATGTAGACCACCGGTGTATTGGACTGAGCTTAGTGAAAATAAGATTCACAGGATTGACCTGATTAGAGAGACTAAAGCAAAAGTGAAAGTAATTCACGATAGTTTGAAAGAAGCTTCGGATCGAAAAAAATCGTACTCAGACTTGAAACGGAAGGATATTGAGTTCTAGATCGGGGATAAATTGTTTTTGAAAGTGTCACCGAGGAAAAAGATATTGCGGTTTGGTCGAAAAGGAAAATTGAGTCTGCGATACATCGAACCGTATAAGATTACTGAGCGAGTTGGACCAGTGGCATATCGACTATCTTTACCGTTTGAGTTAGAAAATATACATAATGTGTTTCACGTATCGATGTTACGAAGATATCAATCAGACCCTTCACATTATTTCTTCAACTAAAGTTGAGATACAGTTAGATTTTTCATACAGTGAATAACCGATTCGAATTTTAACTCGTGAGATCAAAGAGTTGAGAAATAAGAGAATCGCATTAGTAAAAATATTATGGCACCTACACAAGGTTGAAGAAGTTACGTGGGAACCCGAGGACGCTATGAGAAAGCAATACCCGAACCTATTTATTGGTAAGATTTTCGGGGACGAAAATCCCTAAGGGGGAGAGTTATAACAACCCGTTTTAGCTAAATCAGAACAGTGGTTTTGAAACCACAAATCTGAAGTCAAGAAGTTATTTTAATATGTTTTCAGTATTTACATTATGTTAATTGGATATGTGTGATAATTTGGTGATTTAATTTTATTGGTTGGATGTTTAATTTGATAAAAAGGACTAAATCGCATAAAATGCAAAAAGTTTTGTTCTATTTGTAAAATGTGTAAATAGCTATGGTTTATTAAATTTAAGGTTCTTATGTTGTAAATAGACCATTATAAGGGTGAGTGGACAAAGATGGACATGCATAAATAAATTTTAATGGTTTATATTAAATGTTAATATGGTAATTTGGTTATTTTAAGTATAATAATAAAAACAAAATGAATTTTTGCCCATCTTTTCTTTCTTTTGGCCGAATGCTGAAGAAGAAGAAAGCATTTGATTGAGCTTTAGGGTTCGGCACTTGCAAGTCTAATTTGGTAAGTTTTTTGAGCTTAGTTTTTTATGATTTTTACGTTTTTGATACCGTTGCTTCGTATTCTAGCTAGCCTGTACCTTAGATTTCAAAATTGTTAAAGATTTTAGATGTTTCCGTTGATGAAATAGCATGTGCTTTGAAGTTTCTTGATAGATTATGAATGCTTGTTGATAGTTAAACAAGTTTTGTTAAGTGATATTTGGTGAAAATAAAAATTAGTGGCTAAATTGTGAAATGTGAGAAATGTGTGGTTGAAATGTGAAATAAATAAAAAATATAGGCTACTAGAGGCATAATGGTAATTCGCCTAAGCATGGGTGTTTTGAAATTTGCAAGAATTTCTGATATTGTGTAATAAGGACTAAATTGTAAAAGTTGTGAAATACTTGAGGCAAAAGTGTAAAAGTCCTTTAAAGTGTGATATCGATTAAATTGAAAGAATATGTGATTGAATAAGTTAATTGTGAATTCATATAGATTAAGAAAGAAAGAATTTGGATTTAGATCAGGGGAAAAGCAAGGTTATCGACTAGTCGACCTGATCCGTCATTTCTGTATACGAGGTAAGTTCGTATAACTAAAGTTAAATGTGTGTCTATTTATTTGATGGATGAAATTGAGATAGTATTTATTCTATTAGATAAATGTGTAGATATTAGATTAAATGCACGGTTTAAGTAAACAAGTTGTTGAATAAGACCATAGCTGGGCTATGGAAAAATTGAATAATAAGACCATAACTAGGTTATGGCATGTGAATGGAAGACCATTGCAGGGTTGCGGCAATGTATGTGTAAGACCATAGTTAGACTATGGCATAGGAAAATTAACGTACTTTATCGTAAGCATTTAGAAATTCGAAGTGATTCGATAAGCGAATTGGTGAGAATAGATATGTATTAGTACAGGTATGTACAGAAAACTGTGCGAATGATGAATTATAAGAAGATGATAACTTATTAGTTGCTTTGTAGTTAAACTTTATGTTATCTCATTGATTGAGGTTTTAATTGCAAATTATGCATCTATTTGGAAGTGTTAATGAATAACGTTGACTATTTCATATATACATATGAACTTACTAAGCTTTATAGCTTACTTTGTTTATTTTTCTTCTATGATTTTTAGTAAATCGAAGCTAGCTCAAAACTGGGGATCGTACTTTGTTTATTTTTCTTCTATGATTTATAGTAAATCGAAGCTAGCTCAAAACTGGGGACCATCAGGAACTTCATCGCACTATCGACATCTATTTTGGTACTTTTGAGTTGTGTATATATGGTACATGGCATGTATAGGCTTGAGTCATTTTGATATGTTTGATGAACATGTACTTTGAGTTATTTAAGTTGACTTGTGATGATGATTTCGCTAATGTATAAAGATGTGTGAATGACTTTGTTTTGAATTAGGTAAATTGACCTATAATGAATGAATGAATTTGAATTGATAATGCATTCTTTTTTTGAATGGTTTTATTGAATGAATCATAAATGTGAATTATGGTAAAAGATCCATATTGTTGATGTTGTTTTGGTTTATATTTGAGTAAGTGAAATGATTGTATTTGTATAGCATGAAATATGCATGAATTGGGATTGATTTGGTTGCATATTTATGCTTTGAAATGGTACCATTTGTACTTGTGTAGGTATATGCAAAAGACAATGGCAACTTGGCCTTGCAAATGGCCTATTTTTGTCCACACGGGCAGAGACACGGGCGTGTGTCTCAGCTGTGTGTGACAAACAGTCTTGTTACACGGCCGTGTGTCCCCTAGTGTTGAAATTGAATTGAAGTCAATATGCTCCACACTGTCTCACACATAGGCGTGCGACTGGCCGTGTGGTATAGGCCAGTATCCCCCTAAATGGCACAAGGTCTAGCATAAGGGCGCGTAAATTGGCCGTGTTGCATAAGTCAGTATACCCTACCGGTTTGGCACGGCCTAGCATACAGCCTGGCACACGGGCGTGTGTGGTCACTTTGAAGGGCACACGGGCTAGACACACGGGCATGTGGTTGTCCGTGTACCCAAGGCAGTATATATGCCCTATTTCCACAGGACCTGAGACACGGACAAGTCTGGAGCCGTGTGAGGCACCGACTTGTTCACACGGGCATGTGACCCCTATATGATTGAAATTTTTCTAAGTTTCCAAAAAATTTTCGAGTTATCGATTTAGTCCCGAACCACTTCTAAAGCATGTCTAAGGCCTTGTAGGCCCTTATAATGGACAATGTATTTTTGATTAAATGATATTTGAGTATGAATGCATAAATGTATGAGTTATGTATGTTAAATGTTATGTATTGATCGGTAATACTTCGTAACCCTACTCCGGTGACGGATACGAGTTAGGGGTGTTACAGTGTTTCTACCAAATATTAACAGTTACAAGTCTAATCCTAAAATATTACTAAGTTTCCCTATCACTAAAGGCTTCAATTAATCTAATCAAGTTTTAGGACTAAATATAAATTAAGCAAATTAGAAAACTAGATTACAAAAACCAAAAATCAACCCCCAAAAAAAACCCACACGGTCGTGTCCCTAGCCCGTGTGTCGTTTAAAAACTTGTGTTTGAATCACGAAAAACTTTTAGGCTGATCACACACGCCTGTGGTGAATTTCCACACGCTCGTGTGTGATCACACCTAGCCTCCACAACCTGTGTGTAGACCACTGCAACTATTTTGTTAAAAATTCATTTTAATTGCCCGTTTTATATATTTTGCTTACCCATTAAACTTGAAATAGATAAAATTAGTTGCCATATACATCTACACATCTCCAATTTAATTTATTTACAACAAATATACAACAATTAATCGAAATTTAACACCCAATTACACGCTTAGCAAACACCAATTAATTCACTCAAGCTACATACCTTAGTCGCAAGCAACCCACTCCGTGGTGAGCTTCAATTAAACATTGTTAGTATAAAATACATGCATCATACATTGTGTTATCAACCACCGTACGAACACTCATCAACATACCTTAAATCAAACATCAATTAGACATAAAATAATATATTAAAGCAATTATAAAATCACCAAAATCAAAGTCCAAAATTTAATGTCCAATGTCCATTACAAGTAAAATTACACTAGTCCAAAAAGCATAACAATGCCCCTATATAGTCTCTAAAGAAAATTTATTAAGCCACTATCGAGCCTTATTCTTGGATCACCCTTGCACTCGCTTCTTGACTCTTACGGTCAAAAATTCTCTGTACGAGATGTTAGGGTGTAAGCTTAAAAAGCTTAGTGAATGATAGTAAAAACATCAAGTAATTTGCACCCAATCATGCATAAATCAAAGCAATTAAACATTAAATTTTTAGTCATAACATGTAAACATTTTACAATGACATCACATGTTATTTCAAGAATTAAGAATCAATTTTTCCATGGCATGAAAACTCATCTTTTAACACATAATCATTCAATTATATTGGCATAATACATCCATGGCAATAAGTCAACGTGTGGTCATACATTGGATAAACAGATCTCCAAACTCCCACAAATCAAATACAGTCCTCCGAATTGAGCAGGCAAAAGCCACACATTCCCTTATAGTGCCTTAAATAACCCAATGAGTGGAGACTCAAGCTCAACACTACCTTATCTACACCAAACAAATCAGTCCACCAAGAGTCATATGCTTACAATAACACAAATAATGGTGAGTACTCAAAATCCTATAGCTTGCCAACAATATCTGTAACACCCCTAACCTGTATCTGTCGCCAGAATAGAGTTACGTAGCATTACCGGACAAACGAATTAGTAAACCATTCAAATCCTACATTAATAAAAACATAATCAAATTTCATTCAAAGACATCCATAATGCCCCTTAATCAAGCCCTCTAGACCCAAAAAATACTATAGAAACAATCCAGGACTAAATCAAAAACATTTGGAATTTTAGGAAAAAATGGAAAAATTTAGAGTGCAGGGGTCACACAGTCGTGTGGCTCGGCCGTGTGACTCACACAAATGAGACATACGCCTATGTCTCAGGCCGTGTGGACATTCAAAATAGGGACACACGGCCGTGTCACAGCCCGTGTCCATGCCCGTGTAACTAACTAACTTGGGTCACACGCCCAAGCCACACACTTGTGTGCCAGGCCGTGTACCCCTCGAAATGACCTCACACACCCGTGTTCCAGGTCATGTGCTAGGTCATGTAATAGCCTAACTTGCATGCCTTGAACCTACAAGAGACACACGCCCATGTCTCAGGCCATGTGGGCCTAAAATGTACCTTAATCAACAAGTTTACCATTTCAAACTTACTTGGAACCTAAACATACCATTTACCAATTAAAATACTTATCCAAATTGACTTAAATCATGTAAAAAAAACATACCAATATCAACCTAATTAAGTGCCTAACCAATGTACCCTTATTGGTACCACAAGTATATATATATTTATATCAAAATAGACTAGTTCCTTGGTCTTTCAGGCTCTATCTACCAGCACCACAAATTCTTTTAGTTCTAGGAAACCCACAAACAAAAAGACATCCTCATTTAAACCGTCCTCAAACCTTTTACACATAATAGCCTCGGTGGACACGCACTCTTAGGCATATTTACTAAGCCTTACGAACTCACGTTCGTATTCAGTCACCGTCATTCGACCTTGCTTTAGCTCCAAGAACTCTTTTATTTTTTGGCCAATGAACCTTTGACTAATATACTTCTTTCGGAACTCCTGTTGGAAGAATTCCCAGTTAACTCTCTCCCTTGGTACCACTGACAAAAGGGTGTTCCACCACTGATAGGCCGAATCTCTCAAGAGAGATACCACACACTTCATGCACTCATCAGGTGTGCATGACAACTCATCGAATACTCTGACGGTATTCTCAAGCCAAAATTTCGCCCTCTCCGGATCATCATCTTTACTAGCTTGAAATTCCTCAGCTCCATGTTTCCGGATCTTATCGATCGAAGGCCTTTCTCTTCTTACTACCTCTACCACTTGGGGAGCTACATGAGAGGGCTGAGGAATAGATGGGGGTGGAGAGGGTTGAGAATTAGGATTTGCTCGTATAAACTCAGTGTAACAGTTGCTCATCATATAGAGAAAGGCTTCTAGAGCCTTTTCTCCCTAACCCAAAGTCTCGAGTCTACTTTTTATTGGCACGGTCCCTTGCGCAGGAGCCGACGCATTACTTGCAGCATCATCAGTTGCAGCTCGATCGGGATCCATTTATTATATAAAAAACACAATTCAAATCGTTAGGAGTTATCACACTATCATTATGTAAAAACTCATACGTATGGCATGTATAGCTAGACTCATAGTTACGCTACGTTAGTCCGAGAATCGACTAAATCGTAGCTCTGATACCACTAAATGTAACACCCCTTATCCGTTTTTGACACTTGAACTGGGTACGAGGCATTATAGCACTTAACTAGCTCAATCATACAACATCGATCCATCAAATTTTATGTCAAATTAAAACTTTTTCATTCAATACCTTAATGTCCTTATTATAGGTTTACGAGACCTCAAATTTACACCCGAAATGATTCAGGACCAAACTGGAAACTTTTTGACATATAGAAAAAAATTGATTCAAAACGGGGCCACACGCCCGTGTGAAGGAAGGGATACGCCAGTGTGGCATATCACATGCCCATGTTCCACACCCGTGTGGATTTATTTTTCAATTCAATCCTACAGGGGTTTTCACATGGCTTGACACACGCCCTGTCCCTTACACTGCCATGACACTCCCGTGTCTTCAACCGTGTGTGAAAACCTTGACATTTTATTTCTAAAGTTAGCATTCCATTTAGATCACATGGCCAAGGCACACGCACGTGTCTTAGGCCGTGTCTCCCACACGATTGAGACACACGATCGTGTCTCAGCCAGTATGTTTACTACTGGGTATTCTGACTTGTCAACCTAGCATGCATGGGGACACACGACCTCTCAACAAACCCATGGGGCTGACCGTGTGTCACACACGGCCTAGACACACTCCCATGTGTCTACCCATATGGACAATTGTAAGGCTATCTACCAAGCCATTTGCCACCCTAGAAAGTAACCACACTTACCAAGTATTGAATATATGAACTTGTCAAGTATTGACCAATTTCCAATGACCATTTGCAAAATGAATTGAACAACATTAATAGCCAACACTTTGGCTAACAAGTATGACATAACAAAATGACCAAGTCCTATACATGCCATACTCAAAATAAATCTAACTTTGATATACCAAAGAGAAGTTGATAGTGTGATTTTCGAACCCTGACGTTCCAGGAATTCCCGAGCTAGCTTGGCAATACTACAAGGAAAAGGGAAATGAGAGAGGTAAGCATAATGCTTAGTAAGTTTGCATGAAATAAATAGAAACATAAAGGCTCATAATGTCATCCATCTATTGCATTGAAAAAAACACAAAATCTTAAGCACATTGCCATAACTTACTCATGCTTACTCTTACCAATTACATATCACGTCTCATACCATTAACATTTCTCGTGTATTACTCACATGTACCTGTATCACTTTATCACATAGCTTTAGCACTAATCTCATCTCTATTATAAGCTTAGCTATTTACCCATTGAATCACTTGGGATACTCGAAAATACATAATTATCATCATTCACATAAATGCGACGCCAATGCCACATCCCAGATGTGGTCTTACATGGGGTCACCTTTAGATGCCAATGCCATATCCTAGATATGGTCTTATACGAGATCTCATATCGATTGTCGATGCCATATCCCAGATATAGTATTATACGATTCTCATATCTGATGCCGATGCCATATCCCAGATATGGTCTTGTACGGGATCTCAATTCAGTGCTGAGGCCATGTCCCAGACATGGTCTTATACGGGACCTTACCCATCTCAAGTCTTGATGATATTATTCTCTCATTTATTAAAGTCCAACCGAGACTTCAACATCACAATTCTCATCATTTTCTCATTCAATATCATTACTCAAATTCATAGAAATATTATACATCT
Organism: Gossypium rotundifolium; assembly: GCA_025506655.1. NCBI lineage: Eukaryota > Viridiplantae > Streptophyta > Magnoliopsida > Malvales > Malvaceae > Gossypium > Gossypium rotundifolium. The sequence goes on along the minus strand of CP106725.1, from coordinate 42,692,736 downwards.
TCATAAATATCAAACATTTTAAAACATACTAGCATGATGTTGAACTTATTCCACACAAACTTACCTCGGTACCAAATATATATGGAATCTTCCAAATTAGTCCACCACCTTGTTCTTGCCTCGATTTCAGTCCGGGATTTGTGTTTCTTGATCTATAATAACAATTTCACTCATTTTAATTACCACCTTAATCAATGCATTTCAAAAAGCATACTTTGGCAAAGTTACCATTTTTCCTTTAGACTTTCACAAAATGACTATTTTACCCATATGCTCGTAAATCAATACTAATCAAATTTCTTCCTTTAACGAGCCTAGGCAAACATTTATTTCTCTTATAACAACTCTCAATACTCATTATTTGACACATTTAACACCTATTTTACAACCTTTATAAAAAGGTCCTTTTAGGTGTTTTCAAAGAAGCACCTTTCACAAAAGTTGTTTATCAAACAACTAAGACTCATTTTCTTCCATAAAAATGCAGCAAACAACATAAATGCTCACATGGAAAAACCCTAAACTTTCTACCTCTTTGCAAAATAGTCCCCTCTTTAGCTTGCTTAAGCTTTAGGGGTTCTAAAAGTACAAAAATTATCAAGGAGTGATCATCAAAACACTTACTTGTAAGGAGAAAAGCTTGCTGAAATTTTTGAGTTCTCAAACCCCTATTTTACTGCTAATTTTTGGTGGAGAAGAAGAGAAGAAAATATGTTATTTTCTTTTCTTTATTTTATTAATACAAGTCAATTTAATCCACCTAATCCCAACAACTTTGACCAATTTTGACATTGTTTGTCCCCTATGGCCGACCATCCTATTTCTAAGGGTCTAATTGCACTTTAATATCCTATGGCTTTTAGACACCTTTAGCTTATAAAATAGAATTTTTGCACTTCATACGATTTAGTCCTTTTTCGCAATTAAGTATGCAGTCGCTAAAATTAAAGTACCAAATTTTTCATGCACCTATATAATCATGCTATAACTCATAAAATAACATTAAAATAATTTTCTCTAACCTCGGATTAGTGGTTTCGAAACCACTGTTCCAACTAGCCCCGAAATTGGGCTATTACACTTAGTGCCTAAAGCCTTCTGAAGTTTTCTCCAAAATCTCGATGTATGTAACACCCCAAACATGGCCCAAAACGTCAAGACCATATCTGGTATGCTACGGGTTAAATGTTGAAAATTTTGCTTTGGAGGGTTTTGAAAATCTCGGTTCGTTTATGTAGGTATTTGTTAAATAAGTGATATTTGTAGAATGCCTTTGTAGTTTTTTTTTTTTTAATTTGAAAATCTCTTTTTTTTCCTTCTTATAATCAAGTCCTTGAACATAAGTTTACAGAATATAAACATTAACAAATATAAATTGATAACCTAAGCTATGGAGGCCTTATTACATAAATAATCCCAAAAGTAAAACTTAAAGGAAAACTGGAAATAGTTTATGAAAATAAAAACTTGATGGCCCCTCGAGTTCGCCTCGGCTCCCATGTCCACGATCTACTGCTCATTTTAAAAGTCAGGGAAATAAAAGGGTGAGTCACCAAGACTTAGTGTGCAAATCCCAATAACACATAAAAGGGTGAGGCCCACAAACACATTATGGGCATTGGCCCATACACAATGGCAATAGAATATATACATGCTACATGGCCCATCCCAATCCTATAGTCCATCCTCTACACACTAGCCCGTACCAGCCATCACACCTTGGGATTTCTACAATCAACCCTCCATCCGCTACACACCATTTCGACAATTGTGCTGCCTATCATAAAGACCGATCACAGCGTGACCTATGTGGCAGAGCCACCGATCACCATGTGACCTTAATAATATATTGTGGTTTAACCACCGATCACTCTGTGACCTATTAATCAGATTTGGCAAAGCCACCGATCGCCATACGACCTAAATAACATGTTGTGGATTAACCACAGATCACTGAGTGACCTATTAGCATGCTCTTCCCCTTCGTCATATCAATCCCATCCCATGCATACAAATATGCAGAATCAAAACAATATACTATCTAAAAAGATCACAAACTACCACATCCTTCGATACACATAGAGAAGTTTCTATGATTACGTACCTGGCATCCTTTGCTTACCCTTTTTAGGTAACACGACTGTTCATATAACCTTTTTCCGGCTTTTAGCCCATAATATATATAGTACAGATTAACTAGTGTGATAGAGATCCACACACCTGATTACAGACAAAGACGAGACTTTCTATGTCGACACTATCAGAAGCCGATATGACTGCTAACAGTCTAAGGTTTTGTTCTGAAGCCGGTCCACAACCTGGTGGCCAATCCCTTACGACTGACACAGCTCGCTTCTTGAATCTAGGGGTTGGATTTACGGATCCAATTCCTTTTTCATTTGACTGGCATTTGTATCCATGGAACAGATCTTAGTCAACAAATTGGATTAAAATATTGAATCGAGTACAAACACGAGTGTACATTCATAGGGCAAAGATCCCTTACCTAGAAATCCCGAATGAGATAAAGTTTAGAGGCTAGCAGTTTCTGGCTTTTAGATCTAGACGATCTACTTTGATTCCCGACGTGTCACCCCAAAATAAGAACATGAGAACAATCAAATCATTACTCCAAAGACAATCTTATCTAGCCTTTTGGCTTTGGTCTCCACAAAACTGGAAGAGAAGAAGTGAAGAGAGAATTTGGCACTTACCTTAACCGACAGATTCGACTAACTCTTAGAGATTTCAGCTTCTGAGAAGATCCAAAAGAAAATAGTGCAACAAGATCTATGAAGATTCGGTTATGAAGAAATCGGTAAAGAGAGAATAAAGGAAAGAACAATGATCATTCGGTTATAAGAAAAGAATGGAGAAGAGAAGAGTTATGAGTTTCGGCTTTTGAGAAAAAGATGATTTTGAGAAGGGAATAATGGAAATTTTGGCTTTTGCATAAAAGTAGAGATGAGAGAAAAGAATAAGAGAATAGGGTCAAATGCCGAAATTAAAGAGGTATCCCCTCTACTTAAACCAAAATTTCAGCACCTAGTGCCTAAAAATCGAAAACGCCTCTTTAAAATCAAAACTAAGCTATTTAATCAAGGGAAATTTTGGCACCCCTTGAACCTATTTGAATCGATTTCACCTCCCCCTTCAGTGTTGGAATTCCGGCCACCACTGTGACTAGTAGATAAATCCAAAATTTTCTCTTTATCTTTATCTGATTACTCATCCACAGTGTCATGGATAACACCACCTCTTCCTTCCTTTATCAGCACATTATCAACCTTATTATCCACACTAAAAAATTCCTAATTTCAAGCATCCAAGCCGAACTCCACTACTGCTCTTTGATATTGCCGAAATTAAATTAAAATAAAAAGGTACCATGCGACTCAAACCTTGGACCTCTTTAACTGCTTGACACGCCACCTCCTAATCCCTGCATGTCGCCACTGACCACTGGGCTACAAGCCCATTTTTGTGTGTTACTTCACAGATAATATCTTTTAAGCCCTATCCTACTTGACTCTCCACTAGAGTGCCCAAATAGAAAATTTTTGCTAAGGCCTCGGCCCAACTTCGAGCCCATTCTAGACCCCTAAAACATTCTAACAAGCATAATAAGCACAACAATACATCACAGCATGTTAAATGCAAAGCCCCATAAATTCGAGATGTGACAGTTCTACCCCCTTACAGAAATTTTGGACTCAAAATTACCTGATAAGAATAGATGCAGGTATTGCTGCCACATTGCTTCCTCTGGTTCCCAAGTAGCCTCCTCAGAATCGTGATTCTGCCACAAAACCTAACTAACAGAACCGTTTTCCTTCGTAATACCTTAACATCATGATCCAGGATTCCTACTGGTTCATCTTTAAAGGATAGGTTAGGTCTCACTTCGATTTCTTCCACAAACACCACATGAGATGGATCCGAACGATAACGTCTAAACATAGAGACGTGGAATACATTGTGAATCTGGCTTAGCTCAGAAGGTAGCTCTAGCGGATAGGCTACCAGCCCTACTCGTTTCAACACCCGATAAGGTCTGATAAATGTGGGACTTAATTTACCCTTCCGTCCAAACCTCAGTACTTTCTTCTATGGCGATACTTTCAAGAACACCTTGTCACCCACTGCAAACTCTATGTCCTTACGCTTCAAATCAACATAGGACTTCTGTCTATCTGACGCTTCTTTTAGTCGAGCCCGAATTAACTCCACCTTCTCCTCTGTCTCAGTAACCAACTTTGGACCCAAAATTCGACGTTCCCCTAATTCTGTCCAACAAGTCAGAGTACGACACTTTTGCCCGTACAATACTTTATAGGGCGCCATCTGAATACTAGACTGGTAGCTGTTGTTGTAAGCAAACTCCGCTAATGGTATAAATTCTTCCCAACTACCTCTAAAATCAATGACACAACCTCTCAACATGTCCTCTAAGATTTGAATTACCCTTCGATCGTCCATCGATTCGAGGATGAAGCTGTTATCTCAAATCCAACTTCGTACCCAACGCTTGATGCAACGCCTTCAAAAATCGTGACGTGAACCTCAGGTCCCTATCCAATATGATCGATACTGGTACTCCATGTAACCTCAACACCTCCGCTATGTATAGCTTAGCCAATTTCTGCAGAGAGTAATCGACCCGTATTGGTATGAAATGATTAGACTTCGTCAAGCGATCAACAATCACCCAGACCGAATCTTTCTTAGTAGGCGTGAGAGCTAGCCCACTAACAAAGTCCATTGTGATCCTTTCCTACTTCCATTGTGGAATCTTCACCGGCTGCAATAACCCTGATGGTAACTGATGCTCCGCCTTTACCTGCTAACAGGTCAAACACTTACTCACCAATTCAGTTACCTTACGCTTTAAGCCTGGTCACCAGAACTGATCCCGCAAATCCCGATACATCTTACTCCCTCCAGGGTGCATAGCGTATGGACTACCATGTGCTTCTTGCAAAATCCTACGCCTCAACTTTGGATCTTTTGGCATGCAAACTCTCCCTCGAAAACATAACAGTCCTTCCTCATTCACACAGAATTTCGTTGGCCCATCATTTGATATTAGCTGCAACTTCACCTTAAGCAACTCATCGATCCGCTGCTTCTCCTTAACTTGACTGACCCAAGAGGGTTTCATTTGAAGTTTAGCCAATAAAATCCTATCATCGTATAAACTAAGGTGACCAAACATTGCTCTCAAGTCAGAGATTACTTTACGACTCAAAGCATCCGCCACCACGTTAGCTTTACCCGAATGATACTCGATCGAGCATTCATAATCCTTTAACAACTCGATCCACCTCCTCTGCCTTAGATTCAACTCCTTCTGGGTCAAAAGGTATTTTAGGCTCTTATGATCAGTATAAATAACAGATTTCTCCCTGTACAGATAATGTCTCCAGATCTTCAGAGTAAAAACCACCATCGCCAATTCCAAATCATGCGTGGGATAATTTACTTCGTGCGGTCTTAATTGTCGAGATGCATATGCAACAACCTTTCCATCCTGCATCAACACGCATCCTAGTCTCATGTGTGAAGCATCACAGTAAATTATGAATGCCTTTCCAGCCTCCGGCTGAATCAATACTGGAGCCTTCATCAAAATCTTTTTTAACTTATCGAAACTCTCCTGCTGCTTATTAGACCAAACAAATGGAACCCCTTTCTGTAACAACTTAGTCAATGGTGTCGCAGTTGAAGAAAATCCTTCAACAAACCTTCAGTAGTACCCGACCAGACCAAGAAAACTCCAAATTTCTACCACAGACCTAGGCGGCTTCCATTCCAACACCACTTCAATTTTTCGAGGGTCAACCTTAATCCCCTCTCCGACACAACGTGGCCTAGAAAAGAAACTTCACTTAGCCAAAATTCGCACTTACTGAATTTGGCATACAACTGCTTCTCCTTCAGAATCTGGAAAACCACTCGCAGATGTGAATCATGCTCCTCTTCTGATCTTGAATAAACCAAGATATCATCTATAAATACTACGATAAACTGATCCAAGTAGGGTTGAAACACTTGGTTCATCATATCCATAAACGCTACTGGTGCGTTAGTCAACCCAAATGGGATCACCATAAATTTGTAGTGACCATAGCGAGTCATGAATGCCATCTCATGAATATCCGCCTCCTTGACCTTAAGCTGATGGTACCCTGATCTCAGATCTATCTTCGAAAAGACTGAGGCCCCTTTCAACTGACCAAACAAGTCATTGATCCTTGGCAACAGGTATTTGTTCTTGATTGTTAACTTATTCAACTAACGATAGTCAATGCACATACGCATTGATCCATCTTTCTTCTTAACAAATAACACTAGCGCTCCCCACGATGACACACTTGGTCGAATAAACCCTCTATCCAGCAACTCCTGAATCTGGCTTTCAATTCCACCAACTCCTTTGGTGCCATTCTATATGGAGCAATAGATACTAGCACTGTTTCCGAAGGAAAATCTATACCAAACTCCACTTCACGATCCGGGGGTAATCCCGGAAGCTATTCTGGGAAAACATCTGGAAATTCCTTCATCTTCCTAACGTCCCCAACAGTTAGGTCCTAAGCTTCTAGAGCCAGAACAAACATTAAAACTGTCTCGCATCCTTTTCTCACCATTCTTTCTGCTCTTAGGGTAGTCACCACATTCGACAGACAATTCCCCCTTTCTCCTATCACCAACACTTCACCACCCTCGGGGGTGTTTAACACCATACGCTTGGCTGCACAATCTAAATTAGCTTGATACTTCACCAGCCAGTCCATGCCTAATATTAAGTCAAACTCCCCGAACAACAATTCCATCAGATCTGTCAGGAAAACTATTCCCTGAACTTCTATGGGTACCTCCCGATAGAGTTTATCTACTACCACAGATTTTCCTAATGCGCTAATTACAGTCATCGCCCTAGGGGTAATCTCAGAATCTAAACTTAAAGTTCCAGACACACTACTAGCAACATATAAATGCGTCGACCCAATGTTAATCAATGCAGCGTAAGGCAAACCAAGTATTAAAAACGTACCGATTATAACATTCGGTGTGTCAGCCTCCTCTTGACGTCTGGCAGCATAGACCAACCCCGACAGCCTCACTTCAGTGTTTCTTGCCCCTCAGCCTGGTGCTCCACGGCCCCGACTGAAATTGTTACCACCTCTGGCTGGACTACGACCTCTCTACGGCTGCTGTCTTCCTCTACTCGGCAGAGCATTTCCCTGCCCATGCGGGTCCTACATCACCCTGTGGCTGTGGATAGTCTCTAATCTGATGGTCCATAGATCTATACCTAAAGCACTTCCCACTGCCTGTCCAACATTCACCTATATGGAATTTACCACATCGAGCACACTTTTGTGTCTGACTAGTAGCAGTAGGTCTCTCATCCCATCTCGGCCTATCTGACCTAGGTCTTTTCTGAACACGTCCAGCTGCCCCTGATGATCTAAAATTTCTCTTACTTCCACTCCTATCTCTATCCCTGTTCAGTTTTTCAGTCCGCTTCACCTCCTCAGCTATCTTTGCTTTTTCCACAAGCACAACAAATTCCTTCTCCCGCTGTGGAGCTATCAAAACACGTAGATCATCCTTTAGGCCATCCTCAAATCGAACACAACGCTCATGTTCTATGGCCACTATCCCTCGAGCATAACGACTGAGGCATAAGAATTCTGCTTCATATGCCGCCACCGACCTACTTTCCTAAACTAGATTCAGAAACGCTCTGCGCTGCGCATCCACATAACTCGTTCCAGTGTACTTACTCTGAAATGTCGTTCTGAAGTAACCCCATGTGATACGGTCAGCCACTATACCATCCTTAATCGTAAGCCACCATTGGAATGCTTCATCCCAAATAAGGGACATTACTCCTTTCAGCTTCTCATCTTCCGTAAAATCCAGATCATCCATTATGCGTTCAACCGCCTCCAACCAATACTCAACTGTACTCGAGGCTATACCAGAAATTCCCCTAAACACTTCTGCCCCATTCGCTCTAAGTCACTCCGACACAGATTTCCAGGCTCCTGTGCCCATGCCTGCCCCAGCAACCCTCTCTAAAACCCTTAACATCGCCTAAGATACCGCATCATCTCCGGTCGTCTGGTCCTGAAATTTCACCTCCTCAACTGGTGGAACTGGCATCTCATCTCTTGATCTATGGCCAGACCCTACTGGTTCTGACATAACCATCCTGCCCCTACCACGACCATGCGCAGGACGTCCACGACCCCTTGTACTCATTCTACCGATTTGCGTTTATCTGATTAGAAATTTTATGAATTATTAATTTCTTTCACTGATTAACCATGAACAATCTTGTGGAAAGTAGTTTAATTAGTAGTTCTTTCGAATTCAAACTCAGTCTCAAGTCTATATCCCCTAGTTCTAGAAATCACATACATTCCGCATCCATATGCATCACAACAGAACATCACATAACAGCATCAAACACAAAAGTAACAACCATAAACCCACATTCGTTACATAAAGGTATTTTCGTCATTGCACTAACTAGGGGTACTTTCGTAATTTTATCCTATAGGGGTATTTTGGTAATTTTGCAATCCAGGGGTATTTTAATAATTTTCCAAACTAGGGGTATTTCGGTAAATTTCACAAATCAAGGGTATTCCAAAAATTTTACAAAACTAGGGGTATTTTAGCAATCTTGCGAAATAGGGTGGCTAGTCCATTTCGGGTTTTAGTTATAAATTTTGGCCCGTCAACAAGTCCTCATGGCTAAGGTGAACAGTCACTACACACCAGGCAGGATTCCAACGAATAGGAGGTGGGCCACTAGGACCGCTTAAATACCAAGCTCTCCCTAGATCCAATCCTAGACATGCGTATGCCTGTTGCCATACTCCAACCCAATGACTTGTTCACGGACATGTTTAATTAGAGAAATTAAGTCTTATGGATTTTAAGAGTGGTTTAAACTGAGCCTAAAGTCCATCAAACTCTAATCATACTAGCCTATGTCCCTATGGAGCCCATTAAGCGCAACGTGCATAACACATAATGAGTTTAGAATACTTACCTGGGTGGATCGAGTGTCGGTAGACTCGAAGGCCATATCTTAATCGAAAGTTTTCTCAAATTCACATCAATTTTACAAATCACTACTGGACCCATTTCACAGCCCGAGTTTTGAACTGGGCTCTGATACGAAAATGTAACACCCTAAACCCGGCCTAAAACGTCACGACCAGATTTGGTATGCTACTAGTTAAATGTTAAAAACTTTTGCTTTGGAGGGTTTTGAAAATCTCGGTTCGTTTATGCAGGTATTTGTTAAATAAGTGATATTTATAGAAAGCCTTTGTAGTTTTTTTTTATTTGAAAATCTCTTTTTTTTTCCTTCTTATAATCAAGTTCTTGAACATAAGTTTATAGAATATAAACATTAACAAATATAAATTGATAACCTAAGCTATGGAGGCATTATTACATAAATAATCCCAAAATTAAAACTTAAAAGAAAGCCTGAAATAGTTTATGAAAATAAAAACTTGATGGCCCCTCGAGTCCGCCTCGGCTCCCATGTCTATTATCTACTGCTCATCTAAAAAGTCAGGAAAATAAAAGGGTGAGTCACCAAGACTCAGTGTGCAAATCCCGATAACACATAAAAGGGTGAGGCCCACAAACACATTATGGGCCTTGGCCTATACCCAATGGCAAAAGAATATATACATGCTACATGGCCCATCCCAATCCTATAGTCCATCCTCTACACACCAGCCCGTACCAGCCATTACACCTTGGGGATTTCTACAATTAACCCTCCATCTGCTACACACCATTTCGACAGTTGTGCTGCCTGTCGTAAAGACCGATCACTATGTGACCTATGTGGCAGAGCCACCAATCGCCATGCAACCTTAATAATATATTGTGGTTTAGCCACCGATCACTAAGTGACCTATTAATCAGATGTGGTAGAGCCACCGATCGCCATGTGACCTAAAAAACATGTTGTGGATTAACCATCTATCATTGAGTGACCTATTAGCATGCTCTTCCCCTTCGTCATATCAATCCCATCCCATGCATACATACATGCAGAATCAAAACAATATACTATCTAAAAAGATCACAAACTACCACATCCTTCGATACACATAGAGAAGTTTCTATGATTATGTACCTGGCATCCTTTGCCTACACTTTTTGGGTAACACGACTGTTTATACAGCCTTTTTCTGGCTTTTAGCCCATAACATATATATAGTACAGATTAACTAGTGTGATAGAGATCCACACACCTGATTACAAACAAGAGGAGACTTTCTATGTTGACACTATCAGAAGCCGATACAACTGCTAACTATCTACGGTTTTGTTCTGAAGCCGGTCCACAACTTGGTGGCCAATCCCGTACGGTTGACACAGCTCGCTTCTTGAATCTAGGGGTTGGATTAACGGATCTAATTCCCTCTTTCGTTTGACTGGCATTTGTATCCATGGAACAGATCTTAGTCAACAAATCAGATTAAAACATTGAATCGAGTACAAACACTAATGTACATTCATAGTGCAGAGATCCCTTACCTAGAAATCCCAAAAGAGATAAAGTTTAGAGACTAGCGGTTTCTAGATTTTAGATCTAGATGATCTACTTCGATTCCCGATGTGTCGCCCCAAAATAAGAACACGAGAACAATCAAATCATTACTCCAAAGACAATCTTATCTAGCCTTTCAGCTTTGGTCTCCACAAAACCGGAAGAGAAGAAGTGAAGAGAGAATTCGACACTTACCTTAACTGACAGATTTGACTAACTCTTAGTAATTCTGGCTCTTGAGAAGATCAAAAGGAAAATAGTGCAATAGGATCTATGAAGATTCGGCTATGAAGAAATCAGAAAAGAGAGAATAAAGGAAAGAACAATGATAATTCGGTTATAAGAAAAGAATGAAGAAGAGAGGAGTTATGAGTTTCGGCTTTTGAGAAAAAGATGATTGAGAGAAGAGAACAATGGAAATTTTGGCTTTTGCATAAAAGTGGAGATGAGAGGAAAGAAAAAAGAGAATAGGGTCAAATGCCAAAATTAAAGAGGTATCCCCCTTACTTAAACCAAAATTTCGGCACCTACTGCCTAAAAATCGAAAATGCCCTCTTTAAAATCAAAACTAAGCTATTTAATCAAGGGAAATTTTGGCACCCCTTGAACCTATTAGAACCGATTTCACCTCTCCCTTCAGTGTTGGAATTTCGGCCACCACTGTGACCAGTAGATAAATCTGAAATTTTCTCTTTTTCTTTATCTAATTACTCATCCACAGTGTCATGGATAACACCACCTCTTTCTTCCTTTATCAGCACATTATCAACCTTATTATCCACACTAAATAATTCCTAATTTCAAGCATCCAAGCCGAACTCCACTACTGCTCTTTGCTATTGTCGAAATTAAATTAAAATAAAAAGGTATCGTACGACTCGAACCTTGGACCTCCTTAACTGCTTGACACGCCACCTCCTAATCCCTGCATGTCGCCACTGACCACTGGGCCACAAGCCCATTTTTATGTCCTACTTCACAGATAATATCTTTTAAGCCCTATCCTACCTGACTCTCCACTAGAGTGCCCAAACATAAAATTTTTGCTAAGGCCTCGGCCCAACTTCGAGCCTATTCTGGACCCCTAAAACATTCTAACAAGCATAATAAGCACAACTGTACATCACCGCATGTTAAATGCAAAGCCCCCATAAATTCGGGATGTGACAATGTAAATCTCGGATCTCGATTTTAAATAATAGATGTCGGATCTCCGTGTAGTCTCATAATCTTAGATACATACATTTCTGCTAATTTCTCAAGTGAAAAGTCTATTCTGACTGGAATAAAATGTGCCAATTTAGTCAATCTGTCAGCAATTACCCAGATCGAATATTTCTTTCTCGGAGTTACAGGTAAACCAGATACAAAATCTATCATGACTTGCTCCCACTTCCATTCAGGAATCATAATAGGTTGTAATAAACTCGACGGTATCTGATGTTTTGCTTTCACATGCTGAAAAATCAAACATTTAGTTACAAAATCACAAATTTCCTGTTTCATACCCGACCTCCAGTACATCTATTTCAAATCACCTTACATCTTTATACTACCCGGATGAATAGAATACGTAATACTGTGAGCTTCAGAAAGAATATCATATTTCAAATCTAGATTATTCAAAACACGAATTCTATTGTGATAACGTAATGTACCATTATCATTAACACTGAATTTAGTGCTCAAGTTATTCTAAACCATTTGTCGTTTCAATATCAACTTCGGATCTTCACCTTGCAATTCTCAAATTTGTTGTAGAAACAGGGGCTTTGTTCTCAACTCTGCTAATACAGAACCATCTTCATTCAAAACTAAATAAGCGATCATCACTTGAAGTGCAAACAATGATAACTTTCGACTGAGTGCATTTGCAACTACATTAGCCTTTCCCAGGTAATAATCAATAACGAGCTTGTAATCTTTCAGTAGCTCTAACCATTGTCTCTGTCTCAAATTCAATTCTTTTTTAGTCATCAAATACCTTAAACTTTTGTGATCTGTGAACACGTTACATTTCTCACCGTATAAGTAATGTCTCCAAATCTTCAAAGCGAATACAATCACAGCCAGCTCAAGATCATGAGTAGGATAATTCTTCTCATGCAACTGTAACTATCGAGAAGCATAGGCTACTACATTTCCTAACTACATTAGTACACAACCTAAACTATAGAGAGACGCATCACTATAAATAACATACGCTAATCTAAATTCAGGCTAAGTCAAGGCTGGGGCTTCTGTCAACATGCTCTTCAGTTAATCGAAACTCTGTTGGCACTTATCGGACCAAACAAACTCAACATTTTTTTGTAATAATTTGGTCAGCAGCGATGCAATAATCAAAAAGTTTTTAACAAAATATCGATAGTAACTTGCTAAACCCAGAAAACTTCGCACTTCTGTAACATTCTTTGGAGTCTTCCAATTCATCACAGTAGAAACTTTACTTGAAGCAAATCGAATCTCGTCAGATGATACTATGTAACCCAAAAATCCAACCTCTCGAAGCCAAAATTCACATTTACTAAACTTTGCGTACAACTATTTTTCTCTCAGAGTTTGTAGTACAATTTTGAGATGCTGAGCATGCTCAGATTCTATCTTGGAATGGATCAATATATTTTTAATAAACACAACAATGAATTTATCCAAATGAGGTTGAAAAACCTAATTCATTAAATACATAAAAGTAGCAAGGGCATTAGTCAAGCCAAATGGCATTACCAGAAACTCATAATGACCGTAACGAGTTCTGAAAGCAATCATTGACACATCGCAATCTTTAACTTTTAATTGATAATACCCGAATCTGGGATCTATGTTTGAGAACACTGTAGCACTTTTCAGTTGATCAAACAAATCGTCGATACGTGGCAAAGGGTATTTAATTTTGATCGTGACTTTATTCAACTATCTGTAATCTATACACAACCTCAAAGAGCTGTCTTTTTTTTCACAAACAATACAAGTGCGCCCTAGAGAGACACGCTCGATTAAATAAACCTCGATCTAATAACTCTTGCAACTGTTCTTTCAAATCTTTTAATATAGCTGGTGCTATATGATAAGGTGACATCGATATCGGTTCAGAACCAGGAACCAAATCAATCACCAACTCAACTTCACGATCAGGGGGAAAACCCGACAACTCTTCAGGGAACACGTCAGTAAACTCACTAACCACTGATAACTTATCTATCTTCGATTCTGAATCCCTGGTATCAAGAATGTAGGTTAGAAATGCTTCACTACCTTTGCGTATCAATCTTTGAGTAGAAATAGCTGAAATAATTCGAATAGCTTCTTTCAAACTCTCAGACTCAACTGAAATCATCTCTCCTATCTGACATTTCAAATCAATCCGTTTCTATCTACAGTTCACTACAGCATCATGCAACGATAGCTAATCCATACCCAGGATAACATCAAATTCCCGAAAGGGCAACAACATCAAATTAGTAAGGAATTCACAGCCTCTAACTTTCAGTGGAGAATTACAACAAACTAAATTAACTATTGCACTCTAACCTAGTGGATTAGTAACTTGAATATCATAATCAGTATATTCAACAGGTAATTGCTTTTTCGTTACTAATGTAGTGAAAATATAAGAATGAGTTGACCAATGGTCGATCAGTGTATACATAGTAACATCACAGAGATAGAATATACCAGTAATCACATCAAGAGCAGTAACTTCCTCTCTAGCTCAAATAACATAAGTGCGACCAGATGCTCTAGCCTCTGAATGAACAATGTTGACTTTAGTCCCAGTACGAGCAGTTCCAATAGCGCTATTCTAACCCGAACGTCTACTTTTCTGAGATGTTGATATTTGCTTGTCATTTTGGTCTAAGTTTTCTTTTAGCTGTTTAGGACAATTCCGAAATAAATGATCAGTCGACCCATATCTATAACAAGCTCCCATCTTAATCCTGCACTCGCCATGATGATATTTCCCACAATGTCTACAACTGGGCTTCAAAGCATTTTGTACACTGCCCACACTATCAACTGGTTTAGTAGGAACTTTAAAGTCATGTTGAATAGTCTTGTTTCTATTCGGATGCTACAAAATTAAGGTAGCTTGACTAAGATCTTCTTTAATCTTCTTTTTCAGTGATGTAGAAAATGACTTAGAAGAACTTCTCTTGTGAAACTCTCGAATCCATCTATCCCATTGTATCTTGTGGTTGTAAACTTCTTCCATTTTCTGTGCACAATCAGATAAAATAATAAATTCTCAAATTTCATTACCTCCGATCATCACTCAGATTTCATCATTCAACCTATCTTCAAATCGAATACACATTTCTTCTTCAATAGGTACAATCTCTCGGGATACTTACTGAGATATACAAACTCTCTCTCATACTCAACCACTGATTTCTTTCTTTATAATCTATACTCAGCCTTTATCAAAACCAGAAACATTTGGAAAGTTTAGGAAAAAGGTGGAACATTTTGGAGTGTAGGGTTTACACGAGAGTGTGGCCAGGCCGTGTGGACATTCAAAATAAGGACACACAACTATGTCCTAACCCGTCTCCATGCCCGTGTAACTCACTAACTTAGATCATAGGGCCAAGCCACACAAGTAACACCTCTTACCCATATTCGATGCCAAAATAGGGTACGAGGCATTACCAAAACACATACACTTATAAACGTATTAAACCGAGTCATAAAATTTCATCCAAATTAAGACTTTCCAAATTTTTATCTTTGAGTCCCTAAATAGAGCCTATGAGATCCAAAGCATATATTGGGAGTGGTTCGGGACTAAACAGAGAACTTTGAAATACTTAGAAAATTTTACCACAAAATAGGGCCACACGCCCGTATGGCTTGGGACATGCCCGTGTCCTCGACCCGTGTAACTCTCTGTTTATGACGACATCAACCATTTAGGGTCGCATGGCCAATTCACACGCTTGTGTGCTAGGCTGTATGGCCATCCATGTGGATGAAAGTTAGGCTATTTACCAGGCCTTTTTCCATTCAAAAACTCTTGCACACTTATACCAAGTTTATCAACACACACATGGCATTTTGTTTTAGGCATCCCAATAACCACATCATGGCATTCGCACACCATTTAAAAATCACATTCATCATGCATAACCACATACACACTTAACTAATCATAGCATATAACTTACTCAACCATTCACATTTAGTATTTGCCACACATAATTATCACACATTCACGCATCCAACCCAAACAAGCATGCACATCCATATAATGCTTCATCATAGACTTATAACATAACAAATATTGGCCACATCAAATGGCCTTATACAATAATGACCATCAAAAAGCATAGGCAAACATTTTAGGCCAACTCATAATAACATATACACACATAATCAAGTCCCTATACATGCCATAGACTTCAAAATACTAGAAAATCATTGATACAATACCAATCAATAACTTGTTAGTGTGATAGAATCTCTGACGACCTCGAACTCGAGCTAGCATTTGTGACACTATAGGGAAAAAGAAAGGAAGGGAGTAAGCATTATAGCTTAGTAAGTAGGTATGTAAATAATAAGTGATTTATTAACAGGCTTTTAGAAATCTTCACAATATGTTCTCAAGATAATTCAATCATAATTACACATAGTTCCACCATTTACTCATGTTCATCTTAAGCTGCCTACTTCAGTAACAATCACTAAATTATTTATATCTTGAGCTACAGAACTCCAAATTAAGATCCGTTAATTTTTCCTGAAACTAGAATCACATATATTCTTACCATAAAATTTTCAGAATTTTTGGTTTAACCAATAAGTAAATTTTATTATTTAATATCTCACATATTCTGCTGTTTGACAGTTTTGACCCTTCTTCACAAAATATTAATTATCTCTTCGTACAAGATTCAGATGATGTTGTCGTTTGTTTTTATTGAAGTTAGACTCATTAAGAAATTTAAGCATATAAATTTATAAACCATAATTATTTTTATACAATTTTTAGTGATTTCCAAAGTCGGAATAGGGGATTCTGAAATCATTCTAACTCTATCTCACAAAAATTCAAATATCTCAGAATATGAAATTCTTTTGCTTACGCTGTTTCTTTTATGTGAAAATAGACTCAATAACCTTTAATACCATATCTTATTAAACTTCTAATTCAATTTTCACCATTTTTGGTGATTTTTAAAGTCACACAACTACTGCTGTCCAAAACTGTTTTGTTGCTAAATTTACTCTTTCATAATTTCACTTACTCCATTTCATCTTACAGAAGGTTCGATCAACTATCGAGCACATTGTTCATAAAATTTCACACTTATACCTGAACTTATTTATCACATATTCATATTCAATTACACTTAGTCGTTACATGATCACATGTATTTCACTTAGTCAATTTCCCGTTGAACTCATCAGAATAATAATAGATACACAATGGCCTGGACATAGTACCACCCTTGTAGTCGAAGCTATCTGGTGCACATAGTAGTCTTCACTTATTACTACACATAGTGACCTGCACTAAGTAACACACATGTGATCGAAGCTATCGGGTACGCATAGTATCCTGTACTTAGTACTAAACATGCGACCTATCCGTCTGGTACACGTAGTAGCTTGCACTTAGTACTACACACGTGACCTAAAACCATCTTGTAGCTCGCTTGTACACATAGTGGCCTACACTTAGTACCACACATGTGACCTAGCTACCTCATTCGTATCCTTTCTATTGCGAAGGTTCAACCGGGAATTCTCCCTTTTCAACATTTTACCAATTCATCCATAATCAATCATAATTCATAATTTACATCAAATAATTACTCCATATTCAACCATTTCTCATATAATATAACAAAATATTAAAACAAAAATAAAAAACTATGTATTATTTACATACAAACTTACCTCGGTAGCACAATCGGTGAAAAGACTTATTCATCATATTCTTTGTTTTCCTCCCGTTCTAAGTCCAAATCTCATTTTTCTTGATCTATAACAACACATTTCGCTTATTTATTCAACATGCTATTCAAATTAACTCAAAACTCACATTTTGGAAAAATTACATTTTTGCCCTAAACTTTATCATATTTACAATTTTGCCCCTAGGCTCGTAAAATGAATTTCATTCAATTTCTTTGTATTTTAAGCCTAGCCGAACCATTTTCATAATTACAACAGCCCAAAATTTCCACTAATTCACACTTTTATGACAAATTTTATAACTTTTCTAAATTAGTCCTTTTTAGCATTTTCATCGAAAATCACTTAGTAAAAGTCATTTCTCTAACCATAAACATCCATTTTCTACCATTAAACACAAAAATACACACATATTCATCATGGTTGAAAACCTTATACTTTAATCATATCTCAAATTAGTGGTAGAAATAGATAGATCTTGTTACGAGGATTTCAAAAACATAAAAATCATTAAAAACGTGGTAAGAACGGACTTACAATCGAGCTTGAAAGCTTGAAAAACCCTAGCCATGGTTTCCCTTGTGAAATTCGTCCATGGGGTTGAAGATGGACAAAAATTGGCTTTTAATTTTGGTTTTAATTCATTTTAATTACTAAATGACCAAAATGCCCTTACTTAAAAATATTCTATTTCACCTATTTCATGTCCATTTTTGTCCAAAAAATTAACCAATGGTCTAATTACCATATAAGGACCTCCAATTTAAATTTCATAGTAATTTGACACCTCTAGCTTCTAGAACTCCAATTTTTCAATTTTTACAATTTAGTCCTTTTGACTAAATTGAGTGCCCAAACGTCGAAATTTTCAAACAAAATTTTCACAAAATCGTTCTGTGAAATTGTAGACCATAAAACTATAATAAAAATAAATTTTCTTACCTCGAATTTGTGGTCTCGAAACCACTATTCCGACTACGCCCAAAACCGGGCTGTTACAACATGCCCGTGTGCCAGGCCATGTGCTAGGCCATGTAACAGCATACATGCCTTAAACCTGTAGGAGATACGCAGCCGTGTTGCATGACACACGGCCAAGACACACGCCCGTGTCTCAGGCCGTGTGGACCTAAAATGTACCTTAATCAACAAGTTTACCATTTCAAACTTACTTGAAACCTAAGCAAACCATTTACCAATCAAAATACCTATCCAAATTGACTTGAATCAAGTCAAAAGCATGCCAAAATCAACCTAATTCAGTGCCTAACCAATGTACCCTAATTGGTACCACAAGTATATATATATATCAAAACATAACATCAATTCAACCTATTAATTCATTCAAGATTTCACCTATAACCACCAACTCAATCATACCATATCTTAGCTACTTAACAACCAATTCATCATATACACTTTTATCCATTCCAACAAGTATCAAATGGACATACTAACACATATTGATAAAATACTAAAAGTACCAAAAGAAAATCAACCAAAGAAATTTGTACAACCAAATTCATATTTAACTATTTACATAACCAAAACATTAGCATCATCATTCAACCTATTACATGCCATATAATATGAAGTAAATGTTCAAAAGCTACCGAATTAAGTTGGATAGTGTGACTTGTGTGTTGATCCAATCGTCCAATCTTTCGAGTATCTACAAGAATAAAGTTTAACACAAGTAAGCTCCATCAAGCTTAGTAAGTTCAATGTATTAAATCGATAAATCTTACTGAATGAATACAACAAATCCAAAAGTAATATAACAACCATGAAAGTTTCTTGTCATCCACAGTCTCAATTGGTAATTCACAACTTATCACTTCAAATTTCAAGTATATATGAAAAATTCATTAGAATTACTCAACAAATTAACTTAATGAGATTTTCAACTCAAAGAACGACTTACTGATAGAAGTACATCATCAGTCCAACCAAACACACCAGATGCTTATAAGAGCTAATCCAACTATCACACCAATGCTCATAAGAGCTAAACCAACCAACACACCAATGCTCATAAGAGCTAAACCAACCAGCACACTAATGCTCATAAGAGTTAAACCAACCATCACACCTATGCTCATAAGAGAATCCAACCAGCACACCAATGCTCATAAGAGCTAATCCAACTAGCACACCAAGGAGAAAGTATAACACGAGAGTTCGCAATAAATACCAAACCTCAGTTTACTCAGGCAATATAAAAATAGATCCCTCCAATACCATCTCCACTCCAAACCACCATAACGTACCAAAACACAACTGTACTTTATCCTGCGTTTAAATCAAGTTAAGGATCAAGTTCAATATTAAACCTCAAATTACCATCCATCATCATCAATTAAAAATGAATATATAAATTGTATCATGTTAGACTACACAATAATTCATTTTGATGTTAAATTCTAAACCATACGAACTTACCTAGAACAAATTGTAGGAGTTGCAGAAGTTTAGGGACTACTCCACGTTTTTTTTTCCACGAGTATCTACGGGATCTTGATCTAAAATGTAAAATTCTTTATTTATCAGTATATATTTCAATTCCAAACCATTTTATAATTAATACCCTTTTATGTTTCAAAACTACACATTGACCTTAAACATTTACAACTTTTGCAATTTAATCCCCTAGCCTTAAATTCATCAAATTAACCATTTTTTTCTCAAAACAATATTTTATTCAAATTTACTAGGTCCTCAATCAGTCCTTAACAAACATCTAATTCAATTTAAACTTTAATATTTTGAAATTTTCACAAATTTAATCCTAAAATCAAAATCTAATAAATATCACTTTACAAATTCATCAAATACCATAATCAAAGCTCCAAATATATGGTATTTGTAACACCCCTAACTCGTCTCCCCCGTCAGAATAGGGTTATAGAGCATTACCGGAGTTTTCCAATCAAACAAACCAAAAATTGCAAACATTTCAAATTATATCGATAATCATATTAAAACCAATCCAAATCGTACATATTGTCCCTTATACGAGCCCCCGAGGCCTTAAAAACACGTTAGGAAAAAGTCAGGACTAAATCAGAAACTTAGAGAAGTTTTTAGAGAGTAGCAAAAATTTTCAACACTGTAGAGGTCACATGGCCGTGTGGCTAGGTTGTGTAGGCCTCCGAAGTACGGACACACGGCCGTGTCTCAACCCATGTCTATGCCCGTGTAACTTATTGACTTGGGT
Organism: Gossypium rotundifolium; assembly: GCA_025506655.1. Taxonomy (NCBI): domain Eukaryota; kingdom Viridiplantae; phylum Streptophyta; class Magnoliopsida; order Malvales; family Malvaceae; genus Gossypium; species Gossypium rotundifolium. The sequence goes on along the minus strand of CP106725.1, from coordinate 42,671,998 downwards.
CACATGGCAAAGCCACACACCCGTGTGCCAGGCCATGTGCTAGGCATGTAACAGTTTGACTTGTAGCCCTTTTAAAGCTACAGGGGACACACGACCATGTTGCCTGGCCGTGTGTCACACACGGCTAAGACACACTCCTGTGTCTCTACCCATGTGGACGAAAATAAGATATTTTACAAGCCATTTTTCTCACCCATTTTGGCATGTACCTACACCCAAAATTTCATATATATACAAGCTATAATAAGGCACCAAAATCATGTAAAATCAAGCTCTATGCATATGGTATATTAACATACAACCAGTATGCCCGTAGGCACCTCAAATGTCAACATATAAACATGTAGCCATGTACTTAATTTAGCCAAATAATATTAATTATCTTTTAAACTAGATTTGTTTCAACATATGCCATTAAAATTTACCTAGCAGCCAAACACCAAGAAGATACCATTTGTGTCATTCTACTACTTTCACCAATATACTTATATGCCATTGAAAACAAAGATACCAAATCCACATTTAGAACATATCACATAACCTATATAACATGTCTTTTCAAACAATTCGTTCATCTTTAATTATACCAACACTTAACCAAATGCAAATACTAGCATAACAAGTTAAATTCATCAACAATAAACCATTCATAAGTGATTGCATTCATACTAATTTATCATGTCAAAAGATACATATGTACTACATAGAAAACAAAGTATCCAAACATATAACTTAGTAATTCACTTTTATACCAAAATGAACTAGACACAAATACTTATATACTTATAGCCACATATACATGCCACAATCCCAAAAGAGTTCAAAAGCTACTAACGATGATGGATAGTGTGAGGCAAAGTTTCGATCCGTCCCAAGTCAGCAAAAGTAATCTACAAAATGAAACATAAACTCCTATAAACTTATAAAACTTAGTAAGTACATAGAAATTTATTTAACTTAACATAAAATGAATGAAATTCTATTTTACTTAATAAATGTTACTGAAATGTAATCATGGTATGAAAGTGCTATAAGGGGTACTGAAGTACAACAACGGCACATAAGTGCGATCAAGGGTACTGAAGTACAACAGGGGCACGTATGTGCGATCAGGGGTACTGAAGTACAACAAGGGCACGTAAGTGCGATCAGGGGTACCGAAGTACAACAGGGGGTACATATGTGCAATCAGGGGTATCGAAGTACAATAGGAGCACGTAAGTGTGATCAAAGGTACCGAATTACAACAGGGGCACATATGTGCGATTAGGGGTACAATTATATATAATAATTAACTACTTGATTATAAAATACAAATACATAAGGAAATCAAATGATATAATTTAATTACTATAAACTTACATCGACAACTATCGCGTAGGAGTATGATTGGTGAATCTATGATTTTTGCCTTTCCTCGATTTCGATCCGGTTGAGATTTATCTTGATCTAAATAAATAAATCAGCCAATTTAATAACTATTCTATTCAATTCAATTCAAATCCAAATGTTTGCAAAATTACTCTTTTGACCCTAAACTTTTGATTTCTTTTCAATATAGTTCCTAGCTCATAAAAATGAAAATTCATGAAATTCAACCACAATACATCATAGCCAAATATCAATTAGGTCCCTAAGAAGCCCTATATTTCATTTATTTCACCATTTCACCATGTATAGTTTTCTATTTTTCAATTAAATCCCTATTTGTCAATTTCAAAAAAAATCACTTAACAAAAATATTTTTTTCTATCAACAACTAATCATTTTCTTCCATAAAACATCAAAACTCTTACATATTCATCAATTGAAAAACCCTAATAGTTTGAAAGTTTCAAAAATTAGTCCACAGGCTAGGTAGATTGAATTATAATGATCCCGAAAACATGGAAATCATTAAAAATAGGACAAAGTACATACCAATCTAGCAGGGAATTTGTTGCCGCAAGCTCAAGCTCAACAATGGCTTCCGTAAAAGCTAATTTTTGATTCTTAATTGAAGAAATAAAGATGAAACTTGATTTGTTTTATTTAATTATCAATTATTTGCCATTTACCTTTATAACTTTTTAATTTATTACAAATTTCAAGAATACCAAGCCATCATATTCCACTATCAATATTTATGGTCTAGTTACAACATAAGGACTTATATTTTAAGGTTCCATAGTTATTTAATACTTTTAGCCACTAGAATTTAACTTTTGTACTTTACGCGATTTAGTCTTTTTTATCAAATTGAACACATAAACGGTAAAATTTCTTAGCGAAATTTTTATACGGTTCTACTATCATGTTGTAATCATTAAAATATTAATAAAATAAATACTTTCACTTCAAATTTGTTGTCCCAAAACCACTATTCTGAAATTTGGCTATTACTGTATTCCGAAATTTATTCATAAAATAAAAATTAATACGCGATTTGGCCATTACTGTATTCATAAAAAAATTCAATATTCATCAATGGCAATTTCCAAAGTTTTTAACAGAATTAAAACAGAGGTACGAGCTAGCTGGACCTAGTTGCAATGATCTCAAAAACATAAAATGTAACAGACCGAATTTGACCCTAGTCGAACGGTGGTTTCGGGACCACGAATCCGAGTCCGAGAAACATTTTAATACTTTATTTTTGTGTTTATGATGTGTGAATTAAAAGGTGTGAAAGTTTCGTAGAAAGATTTTATTGTTTAAGTACTTGATTTGATAAAAAGGACTTGATCGCATAAAGAGTAAAAGTGGCATGCTAAAGTGAAATGTACCTTTTTGATTGTGGCTTTTAAAGTGGATGTCCTAAAAGGACAATTAGCCCATTTCTTTAGATAGTGGATGGCATATATGAGAAATAAATTAAAAATTTTGTTTTATAATCATATGTTTTTTTTTAGGTAATGAATAAACAAAATTACCTTTAATTTTTAAGTCATAAAATAATGAAACAAGTGGGAAGAAAGAGAACATACCTTGTTCTTCTTCTTGGCCGAATGTGGAGGAAGAAAAACTCCATTGTTGGAGCTTAAATTTCGGCAACTTGGGGCTTCAATTAGGGTATGTATTTTGCTTAGTATTTTATAAATTTTACATTTTTGAAATTGTTACTTTGAATGCTATACAACCCATGTATCAATTTTTGAGATTATCGCACATAAAGATTCGGTTATGGTGGTATATGCATGGCATGTAATGTTTGATAGTAGATTATGAATAGTATGTGTTAAATCATCATTTTTAGAATTAGAAGTTTTGGTGAAATTAAATGTTAGGGACTAATTTGAGAAGAATAAATTCTTAAAGGACTAAAACATGAAATAAATGAAAATATAGACTTGTATAATCCCTATAAACATTCGCCCTTGAGTGTTGTAGGAAATTTTGTGTATTTTGTGTTTTGTGCAATTTGGACTAAATTGTAAAAAAAATGAAACCCTAGGGGTAAAATGGTAATTTGCCTATTTATGTGCTTAGGGACCAAATTGAGATGAAATGTACTTGAATGAGCTAAATTTTAATGTGTTTTAGATCAAGAGCAAAGAAAAACGAATTTAGATCGGGGAAAGACGAAGGTTCTCGAATAAGCCGATTTGCACTCTATCGACAACCGAGGTAAGTCCTTACAAATTTATGTCGAGAAATTATTTACTAAAGCAAGACATGATAAAATTTGGTATTTAAGGCATGAAAATATATGTAGGCCGAATGTGGGGTATGAAATTGTAGTAAAATTGTTTGTTGAATGTGATGTGAATAATTATGTTCGGTTTAACATGTACTTGTAAAATAAAGTATATGAGATGGATGTGATTTTAGCATTAAGTAATGTGTATAGGAATGTTGATTGGGTTGATAATCGGCTTTGAGCCTAGCGTGCCTTGTGCTTGTTATTAATCTAAGCTTTGAGCCTAGCGTGCCTTGTGCTTGTTATTAATCGCTTTGCGTGCCTCGTGTTTGGTGTTATTTATCGGGCTTTGATGCCTAGCAGGCCTTGTGCCGATGTTACATACCAGGCTTTGATGCTTAGCAGGCTTCGTGTCGGTGTTTAAATCTCGGACCTTTGGTCTAGCAGGTTTTATGCCAGTGATTTTTTATATGAGCTTATGCTTATAAATGAAATGGTCTAGTTATGATGGTATTTGAACAAGCCAAGGTTTATTACTATTGTATGAGTGTTCGAACGAAAGTTATGTATCGAATCAAGTTTATGATATATGTGATGCTTCTTGAATAAGCAAGTTGATATAAATGTGTTCATATATTCTAGACTTAAGCTTGTGATTAGCATAGTTGATGATTGCTTGAGAAAAGATATTGATATGAGAAATTATATCTAGTTGATATGTTTAATTATGTGCCTCATCTTAAATGCTATTACTTGAGATTATTACTTATATATGATAAGTCTCACATTATAAGTGTACGTTGAATAATGTTTCACTAGGTATGAATATTGATAATCGGCCGTGATAGTACATATGTGTTATGTTAGTTCATAAATGTTAAAAATGTTATTCTATTCAATTTAATTGAATACCTAGTTGAGTTGTAAAGTTGCTTAAGGCTTATTAAGCTAAGTTAGCTTACTTTGTATGTTTTCACTCTGTTTTATAGATTGTGATCAAGCTACTGGCTCGAGGGTTCATCGTTGAAGTCATCCACACTATCAACTTATTTTGGTACTCTTAGAATTTAAATTTTAAACACAAGGCATGTATAGGCTAGCTTGTTATTTTGAAGGATACTGTGTTAATGTTTATAGCCATGCGAAAATGGCTTGCCTTATTAGTAAATAATCTAAAGTTATGCAAGACTTGATGAAGGTATGAAAGCAAGTTTTATTTGAATGATGAAGATGGGTGAGTATAAAATCATGCTATGCATAATGGTTGTATACATATGTTTGATATGAAATTACATAGATGAATTTTTGCTAGTTCTTTGGAAAGTGAATATATATATATGAGATGGTATGTTAGGTTATGAACATTGGGTATGTGTATTTTTTTTAAAATTTAATTGATGTGATTCGATGATGAAATGATCAAATTATGGTGCTATGGTTCGGTTGTATTCGGTCTTGTTGCATGATTTTTAAACAGCAAATTCGCATAGTAAGCAAGCATATTTTAAGTACATTGTTCATGATTATGTTTTAGTTAGGTATATATATATATATATATGCTTGAAGTGTGACATATGTTTGTGCATATTCTGGACGTGATAGAAGTTTGTTAATGAATAGGTAATTTATGAAATTTTGATAAAACATTATCCATAAGTTTAAGTAGATATTACATGCACGCTTAATGAACTTAGTTGGTGTTATAATTATTCGAATTTTCTATAAACATATTTATATAATCGGTCAAAAAAATTTAAAGGTTAGTAATCATTGGTGTGAATAACTAATTATGTTTGCATGTGATTGAATATACATGTGATAAATTGGTTGGTGTAAGTTAACCTTTGATAACTGCTTATATTCTACCACCCTTTTAAAATGACCAAATGAATGGTGCTCGTAGTTTGAATGAGATTACTTATTTTATTATGTATAACGAATTGATATTATATTTGTGATGATTTGTTTATCGTAATATCATTTCTTAAGTATTATGATTCAAGTGATTAAATGAACTTGGTGGTTAGTTGAGTAACATCTCGTAACCCTAATTCGGCGACGGATATGGGTTAGGGGTGTTTCAATTTTATTGGTATCAGAGCTACGGTTTAGTCGATTCTAGGACTACCGTAGTACGTAAGAGTCTAGCTATACATGCCTTGAATTTTATATGTGATAGTGTGGTGACTTCTGACAATTTCAATTGTATTTTATATAGTAAATGGATTTCGATCCTGATAGAGCCGTAACTGATGACGTGGACAGCGTTGCGCCTAGTCTCACACATGGATCAGCGCCATTAGACTCTCAACCAGTTATGGGTAACCACAAGGGAGAGGCTAAATAAGCCTTCTACCAAATGATGAATGAATGGTTTACCCAGTTTGTTCAAAATAATCCAGCTGTACAACAACCTCCACCCCCGAATAATCTAACTCCGGTACCTTCAGCACCCCCGATGATAGATCCAATGAGATCTAGTAGGCCTCTTGTTGATAAAATCAGGAAATTTGGGGCCGAGGAATTCAAGGCTAATGATGATGATGATGCAGAGCGAGCTGAAATGTGGCTTGATAACACTATTCGGGTACTTGATGAGCTATCCTCGCACTCTGCATTTAATGTTTGAAATGTGCTATATCTTTACTTGGACACCGCTTATCACCGGTGGAATACACTAGTATCGTGGTTCCAAAAGAAAAGTGACATGGGATTTCTTCCGAATGAATTTCGAAGAAATATATCACTCATAGGTTCATCGACCAGAAACGTAAAGAATTTCTTGAACTAAAACAGGGGCAAATGACCGTGACTGAATATGAGCGAAAATTTGTCAGATTGAGCCGATATGCTCGGGAGTGTGTATCAACTGAAGCCATTATGTGAAAAAGGTTTGAAGATGGTTTGAATGAAGAATTAAAGTTTCTTGTTGGCATTCTTGAAATCAATGAGTTTGTGACACTAGTCGAACGAGCTTGCAAAGCTGAAGAGCTTGGGAAGGAGAAAAGAAAGGCTGAGACAGAAGCTAGAGACACTCGTAAAAGACCGTCGGGTAAGAATTTCCATTCCAAATCTAAGAAGTTTAGAGATGACTTCAGGGGACATAAAGCTACTTCAGATTCACATAGACGTGATCGACCTCCAGTGAGCTCTCGAGCTATCTCGATGGCCAGTGTTCATAACGTTCCACAGAATCGAGTTGAATGCAAACATTGTGGAAAATGGCATTCTGGGAGTTGTAGAGTTCGTGATCGGTCCTGCTTTAAATGTGGATCCTTAGACCATTTTATTCGAGAGTGCCCGATGTTAGTGAACAAAATACAGCATGTAACTCTAGACCGAAAGCAATTACATCGACCGACGGGCGGACCACCCGCATTCTCGCAATGTAGGTGGTAGTCGAGAGGGACGAAGAACATGGCGCTTGATCTCGAGGCTAGAGCTCCACTAGAGCTTATGTTACTCGAGCTAGAGAGGATGCCGCTTCTCCGGATGTCATTCTCGGTACTTTCACCCTTTATGATACTACCGTAATTGCATTGATTGATCCCGGTTCGACCCATTCATATGTATGTGAAACTCGGTATTCAAGAAGACTCGCCATTGAGTCTACTAAGTTTGTGATTCGCGTATCCAACCCTTTGGGTAGATGTGTGTTTGTTAATAAAGTGTGTAAAGGTTGCCCATTGATGATTTGGGATTTTTGCTTCCCAGTCGATTTAATGCTATTGCCTTTCGATGAGTTTGATATAATTTTGGGAATGGACTGGTTAACTTCACATGATGCAGTGGTGAATTGCAAAAGAAAGCTTATTGATTTGAGACATCAGAATGGTGAGATCATTAGAATTGAATCCAGTGATTTAAGTGGGTTTCCTACAGTTATATCCTCGATGTTAGCCCGGAAGTATGTGAGAAAAGGGTGCGAAGCTTATTTGGCTTATGTACTGGATAATAAATTATCCGAGAGATGATTGAATCAGACGATTGTATGTGAATACCCAGATGTGTTTCCTAAAGAACTATCGGGTTTACCCCCAGTACGAGAGATTGAGTTTGGCATTGAATTAGCACCGGGAACGACTCCAATCTCAATAGCTCCATATCGGATGGCACCTACTGAGCTAAAAGAGTTGAAAGCACAGATTGCAAGAGTTAATGAGATAGGGCTTTGTACGGCCAAGTTTCTCTCCTTGGGTGCACCATTCTTTTGTGAGAAAGAAAGATGGAACGATGCGAATGTGTATTGATTATCGGCAACCTAATAAGGTAACTATAAAGAATAAGTACCGTTACCGGATTGATGATTTGTTTGATCGGTTGAAAGGGCTTCAGATTTTCAAAGATAGATTTGAGATCGGGTTATTATCGATTCATGAGTCGAGATACAGATGTGCCAAAGACTGCATTCCGGACGAGGTACGGACATTTTGAGTTTTTGGTTATGCGTTTTGGGCTTACTAATGCACCTGCTATTTTTATGGATTTGATGAATCGGATTTTTAGATAGTTTTTGGATCGATTTGTGGTGGTGTTTATTGATGACATATTGATCTACTCCAAAGATGAAATTGAACACGCTGAGCATTTGAGATTAGTGCTACAAACTTTGCGAAATCAGCAGTTGTATGCGAAGTTTAGTAAGTGTGAGTTCTGGATGAAAGAGGTCAACTTTTTGGGACATGTTGTTTCAGCATTAGGCATTCGAGTTGATCCGAACAAAATATCGGCTATACTTGATTGGAAGCCACCAAAAATGTTTCCGAGATTCGAAGTTTTCTGGGACTTGCGGGTTACTATCGACGATTTGTGAAAGGTTTTTCTATGATAGCTACCCCGTTGACAAAGTTATTACAGAAAGATGTCAAGTTCGAGTGGTCAGAAAAGTGTCAGAAAAGTTTTGATCACCAAAGCCCTTTTGACAGAAGCTCTAGTGTTAGTTCAAATTTTAATCGGGTAAAGAATTTGTTATTTATTCTGATACTTCTTTTAATGGTTTGGGCTGCGTTTTGATGCAGGAAGGCAAAGTTTTAGCCTACACTTTAGGACAATTGAAGCCGCATGAAAGAAATTACCCGACGCATGACTTAGAACTTGCAGCCATTATTTTCGCATTGAAAATTTGGCGTCACTATTTATTTGGCGAGAAATGTCACATTTATTCAGATCATAAAAGTCTAAAGTATTTAATGACTCAGAAAGATCTAAATTTGAGACAACGCAGATGGTTAGAATTGTTGAAAGACTATGAGTTGGTGATTGACTACCATCCGGGAAAAGCTAACGTTGTTGCAGATGCGTTAAGTCAGAAATCATTGTTTGCTCTTCGTGCAATGAACACACAGATAGCTATGTCTGGTGATGGTTCGATCATAGCTGAGTTACAAGCAAGACTAATGTTTATCCAGCAAATTTGTGATGCACAGAAAGTTGACAAGGATTTGATTGCTAGACGAATTCAGTGTGAAAAAGGTGCAGAGTCAGATTTTTAGATTGATGCAAATGACTGTTTGAGTTTTAAAAGCCGAATGTGTGTTCCGAAGAACTCAGATTTGATACAGATGATTCTGAGTGAGGCCCATAGTGGTCGATTATCAATACATCCGGGTAGCACAAAGATGTATAATGATTTGAAACAGTTCTATTGGTGGCCGGGCATGAAACGGGATATATCTGAATTTGTTTCAAATGCTTAGTTTGTCGCAAGTAAAAGTCGAACATCAAGTGCCATCTGGATTACTTGACCAATCATGATACCTGAATGGAAATGGGATAGAATTACAATGGATTTTGTATCCGGTCTTCCTATGACACCGAGTAAGAAAGATGCCGTCTGGTTATAGTTGATAGACCGACTAAATCAGCTCATTTTGTGCCGATTCGCATGCACTTTTCACTCGATAAACTTGTTGAATTGTACGTATCAGATTGTGAGATTACATGGTGTACCGAGTTTCATTGTTTCGGACAGAGACCCGAGATTTACATCACGATTTTGGAAGAAGTTGCAAGATGCCTTAGGTACTAAACTTCATTTTAGTATAGCTTTTCATCCGTAGATGCATTCGGTGACCGAAGCGAACTATTCAGATACTCGAGGACATGTTGAGATGTTGCGTTCTCGAGTTTGAAGGTACGTGGGAACGATACCTACCTTTGATTGAATTTGCTTATAATAATAGCTTCCAATCTAGTATCAAAATGGCGCCTTATGAAGCCTTGTACGAGCAAAAATGTCGAACTCCGTTATACTGGACTGAGCTCAGCGAGAATAAGATACACGGGGTTGATTTGATTAAAGAAATGTAATGTAAGGTAGCTATTATTAGAGACAATTTGAAAGCTGCTTCGGATCGTCAAAAGTCCTATGCCGATTTGAAACGTAAAAACATTGAGTTCCAGGTCGGAGATCGTGTATTCTTAAAAGGTTCTCCGTGGAAGAAAGTACTCCGATTTGGTCGAAAAGGCAAGTTGAGCCCGAGATTTATCGGACTATGAAATCGTCGAACATATTGGACCTATTGCTTATAGATTGAAGTTGCCTTCTGAGTTAGAAAAGATCATAATGTATTTCACGTGTCGATGCTTCGTAAATATAGATTAGATCCGTCGCATGTGATCACTTCGTCTGAGATTGAAATCCTACCAGATATGACGTACAAGGAAGATTCGATCTGTATTTTAGCTCGGGAAATGAAAGAGTTAAGAAACAAAAGAATTCCTTTGGTGAAAGTACTATGGAGTCGGCATGGAGTTGAAGAGGCTACGTGGGAGCCGAGGATTCAATGAGGCAACAATATCCGACTTTGTTTAACGGTAAGATTTTCGAGGACGAAAATCCTAAAAGGGGGAGAGTTGTAACAGACCGAATTTGACCCTAGTCGGAACGGTGGTTTCGGGACCACGAATCCGAGTCCGAGAAACATTTTAATAGTTTATTTTTGTGTTTATGATGTGTGAATTAAAAGGTGTGAAAGTTTCGTAGAAAGATTTTATTGTTTAAGTACTTGATTTGATAAAAAGGACTTGATCGCATAAAGAGTAAAAGTGGCATGCTAAAGTGAAATGTACCTTTTTGATTGTGGCTTTTAAAGTGGATGTCCTAAAAGGACAATTAGCCCATTTCTTTATATAGTGGACGGCATATATGAGAAATAAATTAAAAATTTTGTTTTATAATCATATGTTTTTTTTAGGTAATGAATAAACAAAATTACCTTTAATTTTTAAGTCATAAAATAATGAACAAGTGGGAAGAAAGAGAACATACTTTGTTCTTCTTCTTAGCCGAATGTGGAGGAAGAAAAACTCCATTGTTAGAGCTTAAATTTCGGCAACTTGGGGCTTCAATTAGGGTATGTATTTTGCTTAGTATTTTATAAATTTTACATTTTTGAAATTGTTACTTTGAATGCTATACAACCCATGTATCAATTTTTGAGATTATGGCACATAAAGATTAGGCTATGGTGGTATATGCATGGCATGTAATGTTTGATAGTAGATTATGAATAGTATGTGTTAAATCATCATTTTTAGAATTAGAAGTTTTGGTGAAATTAAATGTTAGGGACTAATTTGAGAAGAATAAATTCTTAAAGGACTAAAACATGAAATAAATGAAAAATATAGACTTGTATAATCCTTATAAACATTCGGCCCTTGAGTGTTGTAGGGAAATTTTGTGTATTTTGTGTTTTGTGCAATTTGGACTAAATTGTAAAAAAATGAAACCCTAGGGGTAAAATGGTAATTTGCCTATTTATGTGCTTAGGGACCAAATTGAGATGAAATGTACTTGAATGAGCTAAATTTTAATGTGTTTTAGATCGAGAGCAAAGAAAAACGGATTTAGATCGGGGAAAGACGAAGGTTCTCGAATAGCCGATTTGCACGGTCTATCGACAACCGAGGTAAGTCCTTAAGCAAATTTATGTCGAGAAATTATTTACGAAAGTATTACATGATAAAATTTGGTATTTAAGGCATGAAAATATATGTAGGCCGAATGTGGGGTATGAAATTGTAGTAAAATTGTTTGTTGAATGTGATGTGAATAATTATGTTCGGTTTAACATGTAATTGTAAAATAAAGTATACGAGATGGATGTGATTTTAGCATTAAGTAATGTGTATGGGAATGTTGATTGGGTTGATAATCGGGCTTTGAGCCTAGCAGGCCTTGTGCCGGTGTTATTAATCGGGCTTTGAGCCTAGCAGGCCTTGTGCCGATGTTATTAATCAGGCTTTGAGCCTAGCAGGCCTCGTGCCGGTGTTATTTATCGGGCTTTGATGCCTAGCAGGCCTTGTGCCGGTGTTACATATCAAGCTTTGATGCCTAGCAGGCCTTGTGCCGGTGTTACATATCAGGCTTTGATGCCTAGCAGGCTTCGTGCCGGTGATTTATTTCGGGCTTTAATGCCTAGCAGGCTTCGTGCTGGTGATTTATTTCGGGCTTTAATGCCTAGCAGGCTTCGTGCCGGTGTTTAAATCTCAGACCTTTGGTCTAGCAGGTTTTATACCAGCGATTTTTAATACGAGCTTATGCTTATGAATGAAATGGTCTAGTTATGATGGTATTTGAACAAGCCAAGGTTTATTACTATAGTATGAGTGTTCGAACAAAAGTTATGTATCGAATCAAGTTTATGATATATGTGATGCTTCTTGAATAAGCAAGTTGATATAAATGTGTTCATATATTCAGTACTTAAGCTATGTGATTAGAAAAGACATTGAGTTGATATGTTTACTTGCTTACTTGAGATTTTTACTTATATTGATATGAGAAATTATATCTATATAGGTTCGGCCAAGAGCTATACATATAGATAATTGTACACATTCAATTATGTGCCCTCATCTTAAATGTACACGGAAGATATTATTCAGTTGTAAGTGGAAATATATATATATCTTTGATTAGCAATCTGGGTACAATTGATAAGTCTCACATTATAAGTGTACGTTGAATAATGTTTCACTAGGTATGAATATTGATAATCGGCCGTGATAGTACATATGTGTTATTTTAGTTCATAAATGTTAAAAATGTTATTCTATTCAATTTAATTGAATACCTAGTTGAGTTGTAAAGTTGCTTAAGGCTTATTAAGCTAAGTTAGCTTACTCTGTATGTTTTCACTCTGTTTTATAGATTGTGATCAAGCTACTGGCTCGAGGGCTCATCGTTGAAGTCATCCACACTATCAACTTATTTTGGTACTCTTAGAATTTAAATTTTAAACACAAGGCATGTATAGGCTAGCTTTTTATTTTGAAGGATACTGTGTTAATGTTTATAGCCATGCGAAAATGGCTTGCCGTATTAGTAAATAATCTAAAGTTATGCAAGACTTGATGAAGGTATGAAAGCAAGTTTTATTTGAATGATGAAGATGGGTGAGTATAAAATCATGCTATGCATAATGGTTGTATACGTATGTTTGATATGAAATTACACAGATGAATTTTTGCTAGTTCTTTGGAAAGTGAATATATATATATGAGATGGTATGTTAGGTTATGAATGACATTGGGTATGTGTATTTTTTTTAAATTCAATTGATGTGATTCGATGATGAAATGATCAAATTATGGTGCTATGGTTCGGTTGTATTCGGTCTTGTTGCATGATTTTTAAACAGGTAAATTCGTCATAGTAAGCAAGCATATTTTAAGTACATTGTTCATGATTATGTTTTAGTTAGTTTTATATATATATATATATATGCTTGAAGTGTGACATATGTTTGTGCATATTCGGACGTGATAGAAGTTTGTTAATGAATAGGTAATTTATGAAATTTTGATAGAAACATTATCCATAAGTTTAAGTAGATATTACATGCACGTTTAATGAACTTAGTTGGTGTTATAATTATTCTGAATTTTCTATAAACATATTTATATAATCGGTCAAGAAAATTTAAAGGTTAGTAATCATTGGTGTGAATAACTAATTATGTTTGCATGTGATTGAATATACATGTGATAAATTGGTTGGTGTAAGTTAACCTTTGATAATCTGTTTATATTCGGCCACCCTTTTTAAAATGACCAAATGAATGGTGCTCTGTAGTTTGAATGAGATTACTTATTTTATTATGTATAATGCAATTGATATTATATTTGTGATGATTTGTTTATCGTAATATCATTTCTTAAGTATTATGATTCAAGTGATTAAATGAACTTGGTGATTAGTTGAGTAACATCTCGTAACCCTAATTCGGCGACGGATATGGGTTAGGGGTGTTTCATAAAAACTATAAGAAATTGAATTAAAATGGACCTACATGCAAAACCTTTGAGTTAGCCAAAGTTGAAGCTTAAAAAATGGAGAAATTTTCTTTTGTTTGAGTGAAACATGGGAAGAAGATGATGAATTTTTAGTTTTGTTTTATTAATCTTTAATTTAATTATTAATTTACATGTTTATCCTTAAATATATCTTTAAAAATAACCATTTAAAGACTCATTATTGTCCATCAATGTTCTAATGGATTAAATACTCATTAAGCCCTTTTTATTTCATATTTAAGCTATCAAATCTATGGAATTCAAATTTGATTAAATTTTAAACCTTTTTATTTTAGTCCTTTTTAATTAACTATCTAAACGCTAATTTTTTTAAACCAAATTTTAATACGACTATAATGACTGTAAATATTCTAAAAATATTAATTATGAGTCGACAAGACAGAAATTTGTGATCTCGAAACCACTATTCTGTCACCACTGAAAATTGGGCTGTTACAATATCCAAATAATCCACCATGCAATGTTGCCAATATAGTCACACATACAAGGATAAAATCAGTTGTCTAATCAATTAGTTTAGGATGTTAAAAGGCAAGTAAAAGCACGTTGCTAAGCAATTTTAACATCAATAAAATTAAGAATAGAAAATATTGTTTTTGAATATTCATATACCAATTAGAACACCTTTATCAAATATTCAATAAATCAACAATTCATGCTCCAAATATCAATTTATTCCATACAATTTAATCATGCTAAAAGCATAAAACACAACTTACCAAACCAATTGTCATTTTTCTCTTTTATAAAATAAAACCTATTTTTGCAAATCCAACCATCCAATACACAATTAAGTCATCAATAACACAAATTAACCCTTTAATTTAACACAAAATTAGGCCAATTTACCAAATTACCCTTAATATCACTCACCTCCACACTTAGCTCTTTAAGCAAAAAAAAAAAAAGTGTTCAAACAAGCAAGTTTGAGCTTCAATTCTGATTTGCACATTTCTCCTCTTGATGTGGAGCTTTAACAAAGACAAATTATGCATTACAAACCAAAAATAGCAACAAGAAACACAAAATTTGATAAAGTATACGAATCTAAATCATTGCTCTAAACTACATTACCAATGTTGCACAACTAAGCTGAAATATGAAATTTCTCAACTAAACTCCCTTTTCAGCACCTCAAACCACTTCTAATCTTCATTACTAGACCAATAACATGTATCCTAAGTAATTCATCATTTAATGTGTTTCATAATTTTTCAGAAAAATCATCCATGTTCTTGAACAAATTCGAATTTCTCAAAATTGATCCATAAAATGTGTTTAATCTTTTGGTTTAAGAGTAAAAACCTCTTATTAGACCTATTTTGAGCTTAGACATCCCTTAATATTTGGATTCCAGCTCAAAATTAAAGATCCACCATTGTTGATCCTCAAGTTCAAGAAAGAATAAATTAAAGTTGAAAATCCATTATAATCACTTTAATTAACAAATAATGATTAAAATCAACTTAAAAACAAGTTTAGAGATGAGGATTACGTTTAATTGAACTAAAATCATTGACTTGAAAGTTTAAATCAAAATGCTTGAAGAAATTTGGATGACTTTTTGACCAAATTTGAAAATTATTTTGAGAGATTTTAGAGAGAATTTTGGGAGAGAAAAGGTTTAGATCTATTCTCTGATGTTTGGTTTACGAAACCAAGCAAAAAATGAGAGAAAAAGCTCTCAATTCGGGTGAAAAATGAGTGAAAAGTGAGGTAGTTGCAGAGTTTTTAAAATGGAAAACCCTACCTGATTTTCAAATTTTGGGGAATTTGCCATTAGGCCACTCCCCCTTTTCCCTTGTTTTACAATTTGCTCATTTCCTTCTAAAATTTCGAAAATATTGTTTATTTGCTATAAAACCTCTTACACGTTTCCCTTGTTTTTCAAATTAGTATCATTTAATTAATATTTTAAATCACCAAATTAAACCCCCATTTTAAATTATTTTTAAATTCCTATTTAACCCAAAATATTTATTTTATCCAAAATTATTTAAAACCATAAATTAATTTTTCTAATTAAAATATTTTCGAATACTATTTACCGATTTTTAGATGAAATTAAGCTAACTAATTAAGCATATAAATTACTAATTAACCCTATTAATTCCCAATTTTCACTCCGAACCCGGTAAACTTACCCGAAACTACTAAACCTACTTTCAGGGCCTTACAATCTCCATGTATACAAATCATACCAATTTCTTCTACTAACCAAACATGCAACTAACCATTCTAATTTCAAACAAGTCATTAAAGATTAACAATACATTTTTACCATGACATAGCAATCTACATACTACCAATTCTTCAACTATTAATACCATTCACATTCACCATAACCTCAAGCATTTCATCACCAAATTTACCATTCATATACTTAATCTATAAGTTGACACATTGCCAACATTCATATTTATGTACTCACCATATAACCATTCAAAATCATAGTCACACTATAACTAAGTAATGTATTCCATTTGGCACCTATTCCATTTCAAGCCAACTTTAACCTACATCAAAACATGTTCAATTATACACAATGACCATTTCTTTCCTCCTAACCAATTCCAGTACCATATCCATACTAACATATACAATCCGAGGCATATTCAACACATACACCAACCCTATATCATCATCATTACAAACCATTAGTGCAAATCATTTTAAGTTTTGCTCATTCCTACCTAGTTTTATCTAAATCTTAATATTCAACCTTTCATAATATACCAAGCATAAGTAAAAGATTCAAAACTTAGCATGAACACATTACCATTGCACATTTTAATCATGATAAAGTTATGGTAATTTAGATTGCATATACTCATATACTTAATTAACAAATATGAACCTTAAGTCTAACACCAAAGATTCAACCTATTATCATTCCATTTATCTAAACATTCCAAACATAGAAAAATACAAAGGACTTTACTAAGTACATACTCTATTGTATACAATTGAGATTCAGTATTCAATTTCATACAATAATTTAATTATACAACTTTCTATTCCTTTCCCATTTAGTCCATATTTCGATAATAAATTTCAAACATAGCATTTCAATCAATATTTATTATTAATTTACCTCAACCTTTTGCAATACATTATATCATAAATAAATAATAACTAAATTAATTTCAAGTCATAGAAATACAAACCGGAAGCTTGCATCATTCGTCATCAACTTTAGCCTTTCCTTTCCCTTTTAATGATCCTGCGTCGATTTTAGATGCAAGTGGTTGAAAGTTTGAAGTTGTAAAACCAAGGTTTCTTTCTTGTTTTTTCTTCATGAGGAAGATGAAGGGAGAAAGAATTAAAATGTATTTCTTTTCTAAATATAATATAATAATTATAATTATAATTTAAACATAATTTTAAATAATCATCATGCCAAACCATCCACTAATTCTTTTATGGTCTAATTGCCATTTCAAGTCTTCGTTTAATTACTATTTAAGTCTTTTAGCAATTAAAAATATATAATGATTAACTTTTACAACTTTTATGATTTAGTCTCTATACTATAATGAATCACTGTTTCGATAAAATTACCTATCCAAATGGTTTATGGAAATGAGGTCTCGATACCTCATTTTCAAACACTACTGATTTTAGGGTCATTACACTTATACCTTAGTTAATAATCAATTAAACAAAATTACTAGGCCAAACTTTAATTTATCTCTATACTAGCCTCGTAAACATTGAATATTGATATTTACGAATGGGGTTAGTGAAAATGGCATTTCAGAACCGTAATTTTTGACACCATTGGAAACTGCCTTCTTACAATTCATAGACCCTTTCCTTGCATTAGCTTCTAATCCACATATCGCTTCGAAGAGCCACAATTTCATATTCATGATAATGCTCCATTGAGCTAGTATTTTATATCCAACCGAACCTGTACAAATCCTTCTTGTTAATTCAAACACTTACATGTTCCCCTGCAAGGTACCAATTGCGGTTTGCATTTGCGTGCCCTACTAGAGGTAAATCTCATATCATATCAACATCTCCATACATTTCTCCCATCTCATCTCAACAATTTCCACCATTTCGCATATGAGCTTGTGTTCCCAGAAAGAGTATTCATTCACATCCTTTCATACATATACTATCTTTATCATTTTATCTCATTAAGATAGACATGCACGACTAATTTTAAATAAACTTACCTACCTAGAAGACAACTTTAACATGAAATTAGCTAGGATTTAATAGGAGCACAAATGAAAGAATCTCATCGGAGATTACTAGGAAATGCCTTACCTATTCTAAGGGTCCTTTCCCTTTTGCACTAGGGTATTTTTTTGCATTTTGTTAGCTAAATAAAATCAAACACTCTATTAAGTACAAAAACAACATTGTAACAGCCTGATTTTGGGCCTAGTCAGAACAGTGGTTTTGGGACCACAAAACTGACGTAGTAGAGTTTATTTTTATTATATTTTTATGGTCTACAGTTTCACAGAATGATTTCATGAAAATTTCGTTCAAAAATTTTGACATTTGGGCACTTAATTTAGTCAAAAGGACTAAATTGTAAAAAAGTACAAAAGTTGAGTTCTACATGCTAGAGGTATCTAATTGCTATGAAATTTTAAATTGAAGGTCCTTAGATGGTAATTAGAACATTGGCTAAGTTAGTGGACAAAAAATGGAGATAGAGTAAGAGAATTTTCATGTTTTTTGTTAGGGGCATTTTGGTTATTTGGCTAATTAAATGAATTAATAATCAAATTAAAAGCTAGTTTTTTTTCACATCTTCAACCCCTTGGCTGAAATTACAAGAAGGAGACATAGCTAGGGTTTTTCAAGCTTCCAAGCTCGATTGTAAGTCCTTTATTGCCCTATTTTTAATGCTCTTTACGTTTTTGAAGTCGTTATCACTCTATTACCTATTTTTACCATTAATTTAAGAAAAGATCAAGGTATAGGGTTTGACCATGTTGGATATCTGTGTATTTTGATGTCTAATGGTAGGTTATGCATGTTTGATGTGTGATAAACAACTTTTGCTAGGTGGGTTTTGATGAAAATGTCAAAAGGACCTATTTGTAAAAAGATTATAAAATGTGTGTAAAAGTGTGATTAAATGAAAAATTTGGACTTCTATAAGTATAAAAGAGGATCTTCTAGGCTTGGGACACGAAGAAATTAAATAGATTTCATTTTTCGAGCCTAGGGGCAAAAATTTAAATATATCAAAGTTTAGAGGCAAAAATGTAATTTTTCATTAATGTGATATTTGGACTGAATTGAATAATGTGAATACTAAATGAGTTAACTTTGCTATTATAGATTAAGAGAAATGAGGTTCGAACCTAGATCGGGGGAAAAATAAAGTATTTGACGATTAGGTCCCATTCCTATAATTTTTGTACCGAGGTAAGTTCGTGTAACGCCCTAAAAATATAGGGTCTTTAATTTTGCATGTCCTGACACAAGTTGCTTGTTGGCTTTAATGGTTGGGTGATTTGGGTGTGTATCGGAGTGTTTGAGAAGCCTTGGTTCAAGTCTTCACTCTTGCAAAAATTATATTTTTTCCTTAAATGAACCTAGACACTGGCACTTAGGCTTTATTAGTAATAATGTTGGTTTTATGACACAAGAGAAGCTTGTGGCTTAGTGGCAAATGGCGTGTGGTGTAACTGAGAGGTCTGAGGTTCAAGTCCTGGGTTATGCATTGGGTGTTCATTTTGCTGCTTGTGCCGTGTAGGTTGAAGAGTTAGACTGAAACTCTATAAGATGAAATTTGAATTGGTCCTGGAAGGAATTATAGAGCAAATCAAGGAGGATATTGGGGACGAAATCAAGGATTTTTGAAACTGGGAGGTTGGTAGGGTGTGTGGCCAATTAGGACTCTAAGACTTAGTGGAATTCGACTAAGCGGAAATAGGGAGCATTTTCGGCACTAAGCCCTCATTTGTTTTGATTTTGTGGGATTTGAGAGTTGAATTGCAGATTTCTCTTAGTGACTGCTTAGTTTTCCCATTTGTTTTTTACATTTCAAGTTTTACGTTTTAGCTATTGAAGTGATTAAAACTGCTCCTACTCTTTCCCTTTTTCTACAAACTGTCGAATAGGTATCTTTCATTGTGGTTTCTTTTTCCTTTCTTTGTTGGTCCTCTACTCTCCTACCAGTGCACTTATCTTCTCTTCCCTGCACTCTTCTATTTTTCTCTAAAGGCTGAACCTTCCCTTGCCCTTTTTTAACTTTTGCTCATCCTTTAATCTAGGCTGGCTAAATATTACAGTTGTTAACCCCTCTCTGTGTCGGTTTACTGCAACAGTTCTAGCAATCGGTAAGTGTTCAAATCCATCCTTTGTTTTATTGTTTAAAACTGAATGCACCTATGCTCTTCCATTCATTTCCAAAACTGTATAACCCTATTGACTGATTTTTATTTCATTCTTCACGTACTACACTCATTGCGATTCTGGGATCTTTCTCAAGGAGTGGTGAAGTGTGAACGGTTTGGAGGGGTCACACTTTCATTCTCAAATGTCTGGTAAGGGAATAAGTTACCTCATGTTTTTGGGGTTGGCCAAATATGCCCTACCACTTTCTAATCGATTCTTGACTGTACTTTAGGAAGGCAGCGAATGCGTGTGATCGTTTTTGAACCACGAACGTTGAGGGATTAAGATCACCATCATTCAAACAAGGTAATAACGATATTTCAGATTAAATGTTAATAAGAGGGTGTTACCCTAACAATTAAGGACTAACATCGAATCTTGATGATTTTAGGTTGGGTGCTCGTAGATCTTAGAACGACTCCATAAAACACTATCTCCGCTATGAATCGGCAAAAGTCAAAAAGTCAAAACTTTGGCATTTGAGGCCTTACGAGCGTGCGATTGTTCTGTGGAAAAATTGATCCCACAACCGAGGGCGCTAGACTGAAGAGGCCACTATGAGTGTTCTCGTGCACTTGGGTCGTTATAGGCCTCGTTGGGGGCCCCACACGAATAAAATTTATGAAAAGTGAAAGAAACTAGATTGAGCTATGTAGATCACATAGCCGTGATTGAATTTGGGCCAAATGGGCCACACGAGCGTGGGGCCCATTTAGGCCTAATATTGGGCTTTGAGTCCATTTACACTATTTTGACCAAATGGATTATCTGCGTCGCTCGAGGATACTGTAGGCCTTCGAAAAGGTCGTTAACTATATAAATATCCCTAGGGAGTAAAATGACTGAAATACCCCTAATGAGTAAAATGATTGAAATACCCCTAATGAGTAAATGACTGAAATACCCTTAGTGAGTAAAATGACCAAAACACCCTTAAAGGGCAAAATTATCGTTTTATCCCTAATACATGAAAATTACTATTTTACCCCTAGAGATAGATTGATAGATGAAAATATGTATTATATGACTGTACTGAGTAGGACATGTTGCATACATGAAATATTGATGACATGGCATACTGCATAGGGTTGGGATTCTGTTATGGAGGAAGTAATGTTACTGATGGCTCTGCCATACATATCGACATCGGTGGCACCGCCACAATTCTCATTCTTCGGTGACCTTGTCACTATCTTGTACTAGTAGCTCGCTACGTTATTATTCTTGCGCATTATCTTTGTAATATTGGTGTGAGGGCTGGGTGGGTCGACTTTGTCTCTACGTGGTGTGTTGGGTTGGTACGGGTGGTGTGCTAGCTAGATTGTGGTGGGTTTGCATACTTGCACCATACTAATACTGTATCGGGCTTAGGCCCACACTATTACTGTATTGGGCTAAGCCCACACTGCACTATTATTAAATAGGGCTCAGGCCCAGACTATTATTGCATGTATTACTAAATGAATGATAGCGGATTACACAGGTAATCCCCAGTCTTAGGCGATTTGGAGCTGGGAGGGACTCGGAGGGGGCCACATGATCGAGGATGTTTATTTAAATGTAATCATTTAAATATTTTTGTAATAAGGCCTTTTGTGATTTTTAATTTCTTTTGATTGGGTTTTTTTTAATTTATTATTTGAACTGCCAAACGGATACAAACATGTTTTCTCAACTAATAATTGTTTTACAAGGCAAACACATATTATCAACTTCAAGATAATTGAAAATAGAGTAGCTTCCGCGAATTCATATCAACAGTAACAAACATGGTAATCGTTTTACTAAGAGTTGGTTTTTTACAACTTACCAACTATTTCCCAAGAAATAAGAACTAAATAAATTTTTACTCAAACGATTTCTCCCATCAACCTTGATTTCAAAAAAAAAAACTTTGATATGACACTCCAGATTCAGTCGTATTAGAGCCAGGTTACAAAACTCGACTGTGGAATGGGTTTCGAAAAGCTTTTCTGAAAGTAAGTTTTAAAGAGTTAAGGAGTTGAAACATTTTTGAAAAAGTGTATAAGTGTGGCACACCGAGTCTACGATGCGAAATCTGTAAGTTCTCTAATTCTGATTACTGTTATGCTGTGAAACTCTATATAGAGGAAACTGAGACCTTGGGAGACTGAAAACTGTAGTAAGACCTTGATCTACAAAACCAAACCCCTAATGATTGTCTTTCATAATATATTTGTTAATAATTACTGAAATTATAAGCTGATACGTAAGACTTTTTAATCAGATAAAGTGCATATCGAAATGATCACAAGAGGTACTCGCGGAAGGGGTACACGGGGTCGTGGTAGAGGCTGAGGAAGTGCTCAGGTTGGATCGTCAGCATTGGGCCATATGCCTACTAAGGAAGCACCAGCCTCACCAGTATCGAGATGGGGTCGTACGATCGAGCAGCTGGGGATGATGCCCTATCCCAAGTGATGCTCCGCGTTTTAGAAAGGGTTGCTGGAGCTAGTACTGGAACAGTGGGCTGAGGGTCAATTTCAGAGTGACTCCAGTCTAATGGGGCAAAAATTTTTAGGGGTATTTCTGAAGTAGCCCCAAATGTGGCGGAGTACTGGTTAGAGGCGACTGAACAAATAATGGATGACCTTGATTGTACTACGGAGCAAAAATTAAAAGAGGCAATGTCCTTACTGCGAGATGAGGCCTACCAATGGTGGCTTATCTTAAGAGAGGGTACGCAGGCTGACCAAATAACATGGGATTTCTTTAAGGCGACCTTCAAGGGAAATATGTGGGCTCAAGTTATGTGGATGCCCGACGAAAGGAATTTCTGAGCCTGACCCAGAAGAGTAAGACAGTGGCAAAATATAAGGCAGAATTCTTGTGGTTGAGTCGGTATGCTTGAAGGATAGTAGCAACTAAGTATAAATGCTATGTGCATTTTGAGGATGGTTTTCAAGATGAGCTAAGGGTATTGATAGCTCCACAGAGGGAGCGTGATTTTGCTGCTCTTATGGAAAAAGCAAAGATTGTTGAAGAGGTAAAGCACTCGGAGTGCGATAAGCGTAAAAAAGATAAGGGCAAAAATAAGAGGGATTTTGGGCCCTCAAGTTCTTCTAGGAGGCCTATTAAGAAGGCCAGGTTTGATAGGTCGATTTAGACTTGAGTTCCTATTGTTATTAATAGATCGCAGCCTTGGGCTGATTGTGGGAGATCTCATCAGGGTGAGTGCTGAAAGAGGATTGGGGCGTGCTTAAGATGTGGGTCCATAGATCACCAGGTTAAGGATTGTCCTTAGAGGCCTGTTCAGATGCAAGCTGTAGGACCGGGTCATGTTCAGCCAGTTAGAGGTGGTCAAGCCCACCGAGAAGCCGTGGGCAGGCCAGAGGTGGAAACGGTATGAGACGAGGTCGTGGAGCCCCAGGTAGAGGTACTGGTAACACTGTAGTGAGGCAGCCAACTCTGGTATATGCTGCTCATCGCCGAGAGGATGGTGACTCCCCTGACGTCATAATCGGTATGTTTCTAATTTACAATGTACCCTACACTTCTTTAATTGATATTGGGTTTACACATTTGTACGTTGCATGTACTATGTGCCCCTTGAGGTCCAAGGAGTAACTTTTCCAACGGTATTGATGCAACTGTCGTTCGGTGAATTCAACTTTATTTTGGGCATGGATTGGCTGGTGAAACACCGAGCTAGTTTGGACTGTGCTACCAAGCGTAAGGTGTTGAATACTACTGAGGATGAGGAGGTGGATTTGATTGGGGAATGATGGAATTATTTGTCTAACGTGATCTCAGCATTAAGGGATGAAAAACTAGTTCGTAAGGGTTGTGAGGCATTTTTAGCCTATGTTGGAGTAACTGACTCTAAGAGTCCTTCTGCTGGAGATATCAGGACAGTTAAGGATTTTTCTGATGTGTTTCCTGATGAGCTCCCTAGGTTGCCTCTGAACTACGAAGTCGAAGTTGGTATTGAGCTCTGACCTAGAACAACTCCAGTGTCCATTGCCCTATATAGTATGGCACTAAAGGAGCTGGTGGAGTTAAAGGCCCAAATTCAGGAGCTGTTGGACCTAGGATTCATTCGACCGAGTGTGTCTCCATACGGAGCACCAGTGTTGTTCGTGAATAAGAAGGATGGGTCCATGCGCATGTGCATCGATTATCGATAACTTAATAAACTGACTATCAATAACAAGTATCCCTTGCCAAGAATTGATGATCTTTTTGGTTAGCTATGAGGAGCTTTAGTCTTCTCCAAAATAGATCTTCGCTCTAGGTACCATCAGCTTAGAGTTAAGGAAGCTGATGTGTATAAGACTGCGTTTAGGACTCGGTATGGTCATTACGAGTTCTTAGTGATGCCATTTTGGCTGACGAATGCACCAGCTACTTTCATGGATCTGATGAACTAAGTATTCTAGCCCTACCTAGATCGGTTCATAGTGGTATTTATAGACGATATCTTGGTGTATTCGAGAACCGAAGATGAACATGACGCACATCTCTGAATTGTTCTACAGATTTTAAAGGAGAAGCAACTGTACGCTAAGTTCATCAAGTGTGAGTTCTGGCTACGAGAAGTGACATTTCTAGGTCACATGGCGTCTACCGTGGGGATCAGGGTGGATCCTTGAAAAATTGAAGCCGTACTGGATTGGAAACCACCTAAGACCGTATTTGAAATTTGAAGCTTTCTAGGTTTGGCAGAGTATTACAAACGTTTTGTAGGGGGTTTTCTGTGATTGCTGCACCTATGACTACGTTGCTGCGTAAAGGGGTACCGTTCAATTGGACTGATAAGTAGCAAGAGAGTTTTGAGAAACTAATGGAAGTCCTGACTAAGGCCCCTGTCTTAGTATAGTTAGAGTCTGGGAAGGAATTTACTATCTACAGTGATGCATCACACATTGGATTGGGTATGTACTGATGCAGGAGGGTAAGGTGGCGGCTTATGCGTCCTGTCATCTTAAGCGTCACAAGGCAAATTACCCAACTCATGACTTGGAGTTAGACGAGGTGATATTCACACTAAAAATTTAGAGGCATTATTTATACGGCGAGAAGTGTATTATATACACCGATCACATGAGACCGAAGTACCTCCTCACCAGAAAGAGCTGAATCTTAGGCAGTGAAGATGGATGGAGCTGCTGAAGGATTACGACTGCTTGATTGAGTATCACCTTGGTAAGGCTAACATGGTAGCTGGCGCACTGAGCCGTAGGGCTGTATCTGATTTAAGAGTAATATTTGCTCGTCTCAACTTGTATAATGATGGTAGTTTGTTAGCTGAGCTTTAAGTGAGACCAACATGGACTGAGCAAATTAAAGGGAAACAGTTGTTGGATGAGTCACTGGTTCCTCGTTTCTGACAGGTGGAGAAGGGGGAAACTTCGAATTTCGGGCTGAATAGCGAAGGAGTATTGTGTTTCCGTGGGAGCGTTTGTGTACCAAAGGATTCTGATCTAAGGCAGTTTATACTGTGAGAGGCGCATAGTAGTCCATACGCCATGCATCATGGCGAAAACAAGTTATACCAAGATCTTCATGAGCTATACTGATGGCCAGGACTGTAACACTCCAAACCTAGCCTAAAAGTTAGGCTCGAGTCCTGAATGTCACATTAAAGGCACACTTCAAAACGATTTTACAATTTAACAATTTAAGGCCCAAAAGCCTAAAACCCTTGTATCTTGTTAAGAGGAAAAACCCAAATTTTTAAGAAAATGATCATATGTTGAGTTATTTCAAAAACCATGCTAACTTTAGAAATTTTATGAAATTTATTAAGCGGATAGTTGAAACAATAATAAAAAACCTGAAATCTAAAGTCAATTAGGAGTTACATGGCTTTATTACAATCCAATGAAAAAAAACAAAGTATTTAAAAACATATTCATTTGAACAAATTAAAACATTTGATCAGCTTGTAGTGTGGCCATCTCCGAGTCCTCTCCCACGCTGAGCCATCTATTCAGGATTGTCTGAAACAATAAATCAAAGGGTGTGAGTTTTGAAACTCAGTGTGTACAACCCTTGGCAATCAAATCACGTACAAATATTCATATTGGGCCTAAGCCTTATAAAAAATCAGTGGTCTTGGGCCTTAGCCTACAATGACCTCATATCATATCATATCATATCATATACAAACAAGATAATGCAAAACCCATCCCAATAATCCATCCACTACACACACCATTTCCCTTCCAACCATTACACACCTGTGGGGATTTCTAAATCAACCCACCTATCCTATACACATCAAAAGTAGCCCGGTTGCGGTACGACCTAACGTTGCAACAAAGCTGCTAATCATATAATGGGTTTAAAGCCTCCAGTGGATCCATGGCCATACGACTATTCGATCTCAAATCTTCCTCTGTACCATAATTCCCACCCATATGCATCCTAAACAGAATATCATATGAATGCATCAAACACACGAGTAACATCCATAAACTCATCTTCGTCACATAGGGGTATTTTCGTCATTTTACTACCCAGGGGTATTTTCATAATTCTACCCTATAGAGGTGTTTTGGTAGTTTGGCAAAATAGGGGTATTTTGGTAACTTTGTAAAATAGGGGTATTTCAGTACTTTTGCAAAATAGGGGTATTTGGTAATTTACAAATCTAGGGGTATTTTAGTAATTTTATAAATATAAGGGTATTTTAGTAATTTTACAAATATAAGGGTATTTTAGTAATTTTACAAATAGAATGGTATTTTAGTAATTTTACAAATATAAGGATATTTTAGTAATTTTACAAATATAAGGGTATTTGGTCCCTCTCGGATTTTAGTTATGAACTTTGGCCTATCAACAAGTCCTCGCGGCTAAAGTGAACAGACACTAAACACCAGGTAGGATTCCAGATAAGAGGAGGTGGGCCACTAGGACCGCTTAAGTACCAAGCTATCCCTAGATCCAATCTTAAACATGCGTATGCCCGTTGCCACACCCTAACCCAGCAACTTGTTCACGGACATGTTTAATTAGGTTAAGTCTTATGAAATTTAAGAGTTGTTCAAACTAGGCCTAAAGTCCATAAACCCTAGGATACTTGTCTACATCCCCATAAAGCCCATCAAGCCCATTTCACGTTCATATAGCCCCTTATGCTCAAATCACATCTTTATGGCCCATTAGGCCCAAATCTCATTCTTATGGCCTATTAGGCCCAAAATAATTCTAGATCATGTAACATGCATGACTAACTCAATTCATATAAGCAAATCAATTGAAATCAAACTTAGTCTCAGGGCCCACAGGGCCCATTTAGGCACTTTTGGCTTTTCGGCTTTCCGGCATTACCGATGTCATGCGTGTGTAGTGTTTGTACACACCTGATTACTGCGATGTGCTATCCTATCCTTAGCCTTGGTCCTACAACAAACTAACCTTCAATCAACCACTCATAATTAATTAAAATATTTACTCAAAAGCCAAAACCTTATCGTAACCTTACCGTATGCCACCGAGTTCTAGTAGACCTTCATTAGCTACTAATCACAAGTTTTCCCAAGATCTACAGTCACACATACACCATCAAAATTTGGGTGACTCGTAATCCAAACAAGTCATCCACAAATTCTGCCATTCACCTCAACCATAATCGAGTTGAGTATACTTACCCTTACTAATGATCCTACCACACTTGCGATCTTCGAACCTTACCCTTGTTAATACAAGATCACCGATAATGAAAAATTAGATCGCCCTTAGGCTTTTAAGAAAAGGTACTAAGGGGAGTTAACAGAATACTTACCGAATCCAACCTTAGATCCTGCAGCCTAAATAACTACCGAACGAGATTCGACTTTTAACCTTGACTAAGAGTAGCTACCAACTGATTTGTCATAGAGAAAAACAACAAAGTTTCATCACTAATGGGGATTTTAGCAAGGAAGGATAATGGTAATTCGGAAAAAAAAAAAAGAGAATTTGGCTATAGGTGAATTCGGCTTTAAGAGAAAGAAGAAGAACACAACTCTAATAGGAATTTCGGCAAAAAGAAATATGGGTTTTCTTTTCGAAAAATGAAAGAATTCAGCTGAGGGGGAGAAAAGGAAGAAATAATAGAACCCAAAGAACCCTTCAAAGAATTCGGCACCCCTTTTTTATAGCTAAAGTCGAATCCTACCTTCCCCCTACAGTCACATTCGGCACAACTCATCCACACTCCTTATCTTCTAACTTTTCTCCCTGATAACTCCTCCATCTTATCCAAAATTTCCTCATCTATCAACTCACAAGACCAACTCAAACACTCCAACGAAAGAGTTCAAATTCAAAGCATCTCTAGCTGTCCACCTATGCAAAATAAAACACTCTAAAAATACCACTCCTAATGCTCGAACCTTGGACCTCCTCAACTGACAACATGCGACCTTATAGCTCCCCAAGTGATGCCACTTGCCACTGGGCCACAAGCCCATTTGTGTCCTATTTCTTCTTCATTTATTAAAAAGGCCTACTAACTAAAGTCAATGTTCTCTAAGGCTAAAACCAAAATTTTTCCTTTACACTTACTTGATCCCAGGACATCTCCAACACCCTAGACACTCCAAATTCATTAATCTTCAAAGCCCACATACCAATTGTCATTTTTTCGCTCACTTAACAAAATTTTCTGAGATCCAAAGCCCAAATAAGCCTACATACATGCAAGTGGCCCAATAGGCCCAATACTTCTAGGCCCAAATTCAGGGCGTTACAAGGACTGAAACATAAAGTTATTGATTTTGTGGGTAAGTGCTTGACGTGCCAACAAGTTAAAGGTGAGCATCAGCTGCCTTATGGGTTACTGCAGCCAGTTAAGATTCCACTTTAGAAGTGAGAGAGAGTAATCATGGATTTTGTGAGTGGGCTGCCGGTAATGCCTACTAAAAAGAATTCGGTATGGGTTATTGTAGATCGACTGACTAAATCTACCCATTTTATACTAGTCCATATGGATTACTCGTTGTAGAAGCTGGCAATGTTGTATATGGTTGAGATTGTAAGACTCCATGGGGTATCAGTTTCCATCATATCTGACAGAAACCCTCGATTCATGTCTTGGTTCTAAAAGAAATTACACGAGGCTTTGGGTACTAGGTTGGACTTCAGTACTGCGTTCCATCTTTAGACAGATGGTTAGTCAGAGAGGGTGATTCAGATACTGGAGGACATGTTAAGAAGCTGTGTTATTGATTTCTGAGGCAGTTGGGAAGACTATTTACCGTTGGCAGAGTTTGCGTATGATAACAGCTACTAGTCCAGTATTCAAATGGCACTGTACGAGGCGTTGTATGGTCGTAGGTGTTTTACCCCTACCTATTGGACTAAACTGGGCGAACGGCAAGTTTTGGTGCTAGAGTTAGTTTTAATATCGAAGAAAAGGTAAAATAGATTCGAGACCGGTTGAATAAATTGTCGGATAGGTAGAAGTCTTACGCAGATCTTAAATGCTGAGCGATAGAGTACTCTGTGGGAGACTTCGTATTTCTTAAGGTCTCTCCATGGAAAAAGATACTGAGGTTTGGGTGAAAGAGGAATCTTAGCCCTAGGTTCATTGGGCCTTACCGTATACTGAAGCGTGTGGGACTAGTTGCCTATCAAATTGAGTTGTCTCCGGAATTAGATCGGATTCACGATGTGTTCCATGTCTCTATGTTGAGGCGTTACCACTCTGATCCCACACATGTAATACCAGTCGAGAAATATCGAGGTTAGGCCAGATCTGACTTTCGAGGAGGAACAAATGTAGATATTGGACCGTGAGGTTAAGGTACTAAGGAAGAAATCGATCCCACTAGTTAAAGTGCTTTAGCGGAATCATGGTACCGATGAAGCCACGTGGGAGCCTGAGGAGGCGATGCGACAACAATACCCTAACCTATTCTGACCAAGTAAATTTCAAGGCTGAAATTTCTTTTAGGGGGTAGAGTTGTAATGCCCCAAAAATATAGGGTCTTTAATTTTGCATGTCCTAACACAAGTTGCTTGTTGGCTTTAATGGCTAACTGATTTGGGTGAGTATGGGACTGTTTGAGAAGCCTGGGTTCAAGTCTTGACTCTTGAAAAAAAATTCCCTTAAATGAACCTGGACGTTGGCACTTAGGCTTTATTAGTAATAATGTTTGTTTTATGACACAAAAGGAGCTTGTGGCTTAGTGGCAAGTGGCGTGTGGTGTAACTGAGAGGTCTAAGGTTCAAGTCCTGGGTTACGTATTGGGTGTTCATTTTACCGCTTGTTCCGTGTAGGTGGAAGAGTTGGACTGAAACTCTGTAAGATGAAATTTTAATTGGTCTTGGAAGGAATTGTGGAGAAAATCAAGGTTTTTTTAAAGTGAGAGGTTGGTAGAGTGTGTGGCTGAATGGGACTCTAAGAATTAGTGGAATTCAGATAAGGAGGAAATAAGGAGCATTTTCGGCACTAAACACTCATTTGTTTTGGTTTTGTGGGATTTGAAAGTTGAATTGCCGATTTCTCTTGCTGACTGCTTAGTTTTCCCATTTGTTTTTTACATTTCGGGTTTTACGTTTTAACTATTAAAGTGATCAAAACTACTCCTCTCTCCCTTTTTCCACAAACTGTCGACTAGGTATCTTTCATTATGGCTTCTTTTTCTTTTCCTTGTCGATCCTCTACTCTTCTACCAGTGCACTTCTCTTCTTTCCCTCCACTCTTCTATTTTTCTCTAAAGGTCGAACCTTTCCATACCTTTCTTTAACTTCTGCTCATCCTTTAATCTAGGCTTGTTGAATATTGCATTGTTAACCCCTCTCTACGTCAGTTTACTGCAATGATTCTAACAATCAGTAAGTGTTCAAATCCATCCTTTGTTTTATTGTTTAAAACCAAATGCAAACCCTATTGATCGATTGTTATTTAATTCTTCACATACTGCACTCATTGCGATTGTAGGGTCTTCCTCAAGGAGTGGTGAAGTGTGAACAGTTTGGACAGGTCACACTTTCGTTCTCAAACGTCTGGTAAGGGAATAAGTTACCTCATGTTTTTAGGGTTGGCCGAATATGCCCTATCACTTTCTAATCGGTTCTTGACTGTACTTTAGGAAAGTAGTAAAGACATGTGATCATTTCTGAAACACGAACGTTGAGGGATTAAGATCACCCTCATTCAAACAAGGTAAGAAAGATATTTCAGATTAAGTGCTATTAAGAGGGTGTTACGCTAACAAAAAAGGACTAACATCGGATCTTGATGATTCTAGTTTAGGTGCTCGTAGATCTTGGAACGACTCCGTAAAAAGGTGTGTAATCACACTATCTCCTCTATGAATCTGCAAAAGCCGAAACGCTGAAACTTCAACATTTGAGGCATCAAGAACGTGCGGTCGCTTGTGTGGAAAAGTCAAGCCCACAACTAAGGGAGGTAGACTGAAGAGGCCACTACGAGTGTTCTCGTGCACTTGGGCCGTTATGGGCCTCGTTACGTCGAAATGGGCTGTGTGGGCCCAATGGGCTCGTGGGCCTTATACGGATAAAATTTACGAAAAATGGCAGAAACTGGATTGGGCTATGTAGATCACATAGCCGTGATTGAGTTTGGGTCAAATAGGCCACACGAGCGTGTGGGCCCATTTGGGCCGAATATTAGGCTTTGAGCCCATTTACACTGTTTCAACCAAATTGATTATTTGTGTCGCTTGAGGCGACTGTAGGCCTTCGAAAAGGTCGTTAACGGCAAAAATACCCCTAATGAGTAAAATGATTGAAATACCCCTAATGAGTAAAATGACTGAAATACCCTTAGTGAGTAAAATGACCAAAATGCCCTTAAAGGGCGAAATTACCGTTTTACCCCTAATACATGAAAATGACTTTTTTACCTCTAGAGATAGATTGATAGATGAAAATATTTATTGTATGACTGTACTGAGTAGGACATGTTGCATACACGAAATATTGATGACATGGCATACTGCATGGGGTTGGGATTCTGTTATGGAGAAAGTACTGTTACTGGTGGCTCGGCCACACAGATTAATACTGTTGGCACTACCACAATTATTGTTACTGGTGGCCTTGCCACATATACTATACTAGTAGCTCTGCTATGTTATTATTACTGGCAGCTCTGCTGCAATATTGGTGTAAGGGTTGGGTGGGTCGACTTTGTTCCCACGTGGTGTGTTGGGTTGGTACGGGTGGTGTGCTGGCTGGATTGGGGTGGGTTTGCTTATTTGCACCATATTGATACTGTATCGGGCTTAGGCTCACACTGCATTGTTACTGAACAAGGCTCAGGCCCAGACTGTTACTGCATGTATTACTGAATGAGTGATAGGGGATTACACACTGAGTTGTTGTAACTCACCCTTTTCTTTTAACTGTACAGGTAATCCTAAGTCTTAGGCGATTTGGAGCTGCGAGGGACTCGGAGGGGGCCACGCGATTGAGGATGTTTATTTAAACGTAATCATTTAAATATTTTATATTGGGTTGATATTTTTGTAATAAGGCCTCTAGTGATTTTAATTTCTTTTAATTGGTTTTTTTTTAGTTTCTTATTTGAACTGGCAAACGGATACAAACATGTTTTGACAACTAATAACTATTTTATAAGGCAAACACATATTTTCAACTTCAAGATAACTAAAAATAGAGTAGCTTCCGTGAATTTATATCAACAGTAAAAAAACATGGTAATCATTTTACTAAGAGTTGGTTTTTATAACTTACCAACTGTTTCCTAAGAAATAAGAACTAAGTAGATTTTTACTCAAACAATTTCTCCTATCAACCTTGATTTCGAAAAACATTTCAATGTGACACGCCAGATTCGACCGTAATGTCTAGGCCGAGTTTGGGGTGTTACAGTTCGTATGTAAATAATGCATTTTTTATTTATGTTCTAAATGATTTAATATTATATGAATTATGATCGACTTCTTGAATGTAATCGACAAAGTTCGACAAGCAAGAAAATCTGGTTGAACCTTAGGAATAGTTAGGATACAAATGTCATGACATTAGGGTTATTGAGATTTCATGTAAGACCATATATGGGATATGGAATCTATATGAGACTTCGTGTAAGACCATAGCTGGGATATTGGCATCGATATGAGATCCCATGTAAGCCCATATCTGGGATATGGCATTGGTATGGTACTATGAGTATGAGATGTCCCTATTATCCTTTAGTATTCCAAAAGGTTCAACAGGTAGTTCGACAGAAATGTTAAAGTTGTGAAAGACTTTGGTATGTTGCACTTGGGTACAGGTATGTACATAAGACTCATGCTTAATTAGCTTGATATATGATGAACCCTCAATAAGTTTTTGATTGAGTAACTTTGACTATGAGATTTATAGTGACATTTATGTTAATTTCCATCATGTTAATTATGTGTTAAATGTGTGTTATAATGTATATTATTTGTATAGAAACTTACTAAGCTTTAAAGCTTACTCCCCTTTCTTTTCCCTTGTCTTATAGTGTCATCAAGCTAGCTCAGGGATCAGAGACTATTGAAGATTCACTCACACTATCAACATATCATTTTGGGTACCGATGAATGTAACATTTTGAGTTATGGCATGTGTAGGGACTTGGTCATTTTGTCATGTGTCATAATGGATTTGGCCAAATGTGTTGACTTATGATGGTTTATAATTCATTTTGTAAATGGCCATTAAGATTGGCTAATATTGTTTAAGTATATATACATATGATGATGCTTATCATGTATGTAGGGATTTGCATGCTTGAGTTGATTAGTATGTGATGTTTTTATGTGATAAATGGTGGCATGTGATAGAAGTGTTGATGTCTTGTTTCTGGTTGATTTGGTTGTATGTGTGTGCTTGGATTAGTGTTATGTTTTGTGGTGTAGGTATGTGCATAAAAGGGTGGAAAAAGGGCTTGGTAAATAGACTTATTTTGGTCCACACGGGTAGGCACATGGGTGTATGTTTCGACCGTGTGTCCCCTCCACCTTAATTGTTGCATAATAGAATGCTCAGAAATGAGCACACGGGCAGAGACACGGGCGTGTGTCTCAGCCATGTGGACAGCATGGCCTCGAACATGGGCGTGTTCCCTGGTCGTGTGAAGTCTACATCTATTTTATGAAAAATTATGAAAATTTAATCGATCACACGGCCTAAGCACACGGACGTGTGACTTGGCCGTGTGACCTCAATTTCATGATAATGTCATAAACAGAAAGCTCCCTAATTTAAACACGACCTGAAGCACGGGCGTGTCCCGAACACACACAGGCGTGTGACCCCTTAACATGAAAAATTTTCTAGGTTTCCAAAAGTTTCCAAAGTTCTCGGTTTAGTCCTGAACTACTTCTGATGCATGTTTTGGGCCTCGTAGGCTCGTGATAAGGAAATATGAATGTATGTGAAAGGTTTTAAACTTGGATGGAAATTTATGTCTCGATTTTATATGTTTGCATGTGTTTATGTCTAGTAATGCCAACCACCCTATTCCGGCGTTGAATATGGGTAAGGGGTGTTACAAACATAACTTTTAATGTAAAAAAAAAAAAAAAGAATAAAAAACATGCAAATATTAACAAAAGGAAGTTTCCTTCCCTCCAACTTTTAGTAGAAACCCTTATAAACAATTCCCACAACCCTATAATTCTCTGGTATTAAACTAAAGGACTTAAGAATTTACCAACAGTTTCTTGAAAAAGTCAGTTACTAATCAAGCTGAAGACTGGAACCTTCTCCACACAACTAAGAGCACACACTAGGTTTCTTCTTATAGAACAAGGATGAATATAGAAATAGAAAATAAAGTCCTTCTCCATTAAGCTTTCATCCTATTTATATAGGAATTATCCCATAGTTCTTCTATAATAGGTTACTTAATCACTTTACGTGCACACACGATTCCACTAATAAACATCATTAACGAGGCTCTACAAGCGTCATGCAAAACGACACATTCTTTACTAAGAGTTTGACACATAACTGATACGTGTCTGTAATGCTGGTTTGTGCAAGTGTACACAGTCATTATCAAGTAATAAGTAAGTATAAGAGTTAGATCTCTATAGGGACTATATATGTCGATCAATATTTTTCAAAATTAAAGTTTTACAATTTGGTGATAAAAACACAATAATTTCTAGTGGTTTGATGTAGAAATAAATAACTAGATGCAAATTATCCTAAATGCAAATCAATCTAAGTATGATGAATAATTTATAAGGTAGATTTAGCGAAGAATTAACAAGATTCAACAACAATAACATAAATAGGATAGAATAATTATATCATTTGACTTGGTTCATTTCATTATGTTCATAATGTTCTAGAAAATATTCCATGACAACTTGATCTTTCATTAAGTTTGAAACCAGTATTAAGCCCTTTTGAAATCTTCTACTTAGAAAAGCATGCATACTACTATAATCTTCTAGGTAGGATTGATCAACTAATTCTAATGCATTCAATCACATTTTAATGGATGAAATATGCGCATGATTTTAATTGAAAGCATGAATGATTAAGACATAGAACATCATGAACATAAATTAAATGAACTTCTTCAAATTAATGTAACCATTCTAGCTAAACAAAATTAAGCTATCATTGTTAATGAAAAAAATAACAAACCAAAATGCAAACGTGTTGAACAACAATAAAGATTAAGGAAGAAGAAACTCTAAAGTAATTTCGGTAGTCTTTCAAATTTTGATCGAGTTGACTTCTTTTGATCCTCGTAATTGCTCAGTTGCAAGATGCTCTTCAAGGTGGCCTACCAAGAGAGAATTTTCTCAAGGAATTGCTAGCTAAAGGATATAAGATGGTTTATGCGTGATAGGGAAAAGAAAGAGTGTGAAATTATGGATGATTAAGGGTTTATTAAATGATGAGGAATGATGGATGAGGGATGTAAAGGGTGGTATATATAGTAGAGGGATGGCTAAGGGGTTTATTAAAAATAGCATGAATATCCCTTAGGTTTCTCTTACTCTTGGCCGGCCATGAATTGTGGAGAGGGGAGGTTGTTGGTTGCTTGATTCGTGCTTGATTTCATGCATGAATTAGGCAAAGAGGTGGACGGTTTCATGGGTGATTGTTAGGAGCTAATTTTCAATTGTTTTGCGAGGGTAAAGATGTAACACCACAGTTTGGGGGTTATGCGTTTGGAGCATAACCCGAGCATTTAGTAGGCTTAAGGTCTGTTGGAGGAATTTTAGGGGTTTTGGAGAACCCTAGAAGGCAAGGATGGCTTAGGAAAATTTTAATTTTGGGGTTAAGAAATGGAATTTGGGCTTTAGGCGCTTAAGAAAATTATTTGGATGATTTTGGTACATGAAAGGCATTAGCAAAGTGGTTATCTTGTTGTTTAAGAAATTTGGAAGAAGGTCCATCGAGGGCTGGGTTCGAGTTGAGGCGGCAACAAAAGTGGCGTTTATTTTTGGGATTATGGCGTTGCGGTGAAGGCCTTAAAATAATTTGGGCGTGTACTTGGCACAAGCAGCAACTTGGCCAAGTGGTTATCGTGCGGCACGTAGGTGTTGGAGGGGAGTGAGGTCGCGGTTTCGAGGGCTTGCAGCAGCATTTTGGGCGTATTTTCTTTTATATGCGGTTATGGGCTGGAGTAGGAAGGGTTTAAGATGAAATGATGGGGGTTTATGTCATAAAAATCAAGTTGGCCGAATGGCCTGGGGCGCTGCTTGGATGCTGGCTACCCCCCAGGTCCTGTGTTCGAACAGGGGTGGTGCAGTTGGAATTTTATGTTTTTTTGGTCTTTTTGCAGCAGGTTGGTGGCGTGAAGGTGGAAGGCACCAGGGAGCTGCTGCTTTTTTTTTCTTTAAATTCGGTGGAAGATAAGGATGAGTGTTATTTTTATTTTGTATTTTAAGTTGAAGGAGTGATAAGGGTTGGTTATTTTAATTATTTTAGATAGTGATAGGATAATTGTAGGACTATTTTATTTAGTTTAAATTAGTTTTTATTGGTTTAATTTGATTGTGATAAGGAGGAATTTTATTAAGGAATAAATTGTGGCAAATTGGACTCTTGGGGAAGAGCCATTCGGCCATGAAGCTTATAAGGAGAAGCTGCCGAAAATTTGTTTTCCTTTTTACCTTTTGTGTGCCAAATTTTGATAGGAGGAAGTTCATACTTTTGTTCTTTCCTTGATCCTTCCATTCTTAGAAATTTCAAAGCTAAGAAAGTTCTTTTGTTCTCCTTTTCTAAGTAAAGCCAACCTCTCCTTTTTATTGTCAAAATCATCCCTTTTCTTTTGTCTTCATCTTGGCGAGTATTGGATGTTGATCTTTTGGGGCTATTTCTCAATCGGTTAAAGTAGGTAAGTGCTCTGTCTTAAGCAATCAATATTGGATTTTCTCTTTTAATGGCCAAAACCAATGGTAGCCTTAGTGTGGGTTGGTAGATGCTCTATAGACTATAAGTGATGTGTTTTTCTATTGTAGCCAACGCATGAGGCAGCATTTAGGGTTTATTGATTCGGTTACTCAAGGTAAGGGTTAGGTGCTATTCGCCAAAGGGGTCCTCTTTTCATGGATTTTGTTATAAACCATATTTGGCATTTGTGGTAACCGATTCTAACCTTGACCATTTAGGAGTTTTAGCGGTGATTAAGGAGCTTTGGGTTTTCAAGACTCATCGGTAAGGATGAGTAGTTTATGATTATTCGTTTAAGATCTGTATTAACCAAGTTTTGATTAGATATCATTATGGATGCGAATACCGATCCAAGGTGAGCAAGGAAAGTCCACATTAGAAGTTTAAGAAGAGGTCGATTTAATTTGTTCGTGATTGGCCAAGGGGTGTGGGCGTGCAAAAACGATAAGCGGATAACGGTAGTCTCGCTAAGCGATAGCGTCGGGATCGAGGTTTAGAGCTTGAGTTATAAGGTGTGTGATTAACCCATCGATTTCGGGTATATGATATGTATGCGATAGGTGTTTGTGTTAAATATGTGTTAATAAGTGCGATGACTATGTGAGCGGATACCCTTAAAGGGTATGTCGATAAACAGTTAGTATCAAATCTGTTGAGATGTGGTTATTAATCGTGTATGTGAGTATGTCTATGAATATGAATGTATGCACGAATATCATGTACATGCTTTATTCATTATGTCATTATATTATGTTACATGTGCATGGGTGGGTTTTGAAAGAAGGTGCGGGTGTACTTGATGCGTGGTTGATGTCGACTTTGTGCTACATCGTGGATTGGCGTTGATCGAGGTCGCGTTGTGGATCTTTGCGATTTAGTTGGCGTGGTTACCTTGATGATATCGACATATGCCATATCGTGGCTTGATGGATTCTTGTGTGCTCCATCGTGGTTTGATGTTAGCTATCGCTACATCGTGGATGGCATTGGTTGCCTTTTGGAGGGAAAAGGAGAGGGTGACTCGATAGTCCCACGTGTGTGGTAGGTGGTTAAGGGGTGTGTAGCGGATGGACCTTAGGAATGGGTTGGGTATCATGATTGCATGGTTTTGTTATAAATTGATATGGAAATGGGCCAAGCCCAATATGACATGATAGGTATGTTTTGGGAACATACGTGAAAATGGGCCAAGCCCAGTGATCAGTGAATTAATGACAAAAGGGCCTAGCCCAGTGCTTGAATATGATTTGATTGTGGGCCAAGCCAGTTATGGTAATGTCTAAATGGTTATATTTACATGTTGCATTAGATAATTGGGATGTTATGTGGCTAGCATGTGGGTGGATTTCAATGGTTTTAATTACACACTGAGTCCGTGTGACTCACCCAATTATTTATCCAACATCGCAGGTGACATGTTGATCGGACCGGGTCGGAGAGGATGCAAGGTGGCCCATGCAGAAGGAGATTTATTTAATTATTTTTAAATCTTATTTATATTAAGTTTTGGTTTAAATATTGGTTGTAATAAAGGGCCTCTTTATTTTTGTTGGGATCATTTTATTATCTTTCTAATTAGGGTTTATATTATACTTAGATTTATTTCCTTCAAATGATTTATAATATAATAAATTATAATGAAGTTTTAGTTCAAATCAAGCTTAGATTAATATATTTATTTTAAATGGACACACTTTCCCGAAAATAAACAAAAATTTTCAAGTTTATCCTAAAGACAAAGATTTTCCAACCGTTTTTTTCGCAGTGACATAACCAGATCCGGTCAAGGCTCGTGGGCCGGGTTTGGGGATGTTACAAAAGACCTCTGAATAAATCTCCTAAAAGCTAATTTAGGGTTGCTCATATGACCTTGTCCAATTGGGCTTCTTTCCCCCTTGCTTGGACAGTTTTATGACCCAATTAATTGCCAACTTGTCCTTCAATTAAACCAACTTGAACTGGATCCTAGTGACCTTCTCTTGACCCAAAATGCATGCCATTGTCGTCCAACTAAAGTAGAATAAAGCTCATGTCTATGCAAAGTTAAAATAAGCTTTTCAACTTATTATCTTCATGGACCCACTACAATAATTAAATATAGGAATTTTATAACTCCCCAAACTTAGCCTAGACGTTATGGCTGAATCTCGAAAGTTACATTAACAACGCTTGAAATTATTTACTTTTCGAAATTGACTAGGGTTGAAGTGTTTTGTGAAAACTTAAAAAAATTAAATATTAAATGAGTTTGTTTCTTTGAAAAAAATACTTATTAAAAATATAATCTTTTGAAAGTAAAGTACGACATTATATTATAATGTCATTTTAAGTTATTTGAAAATAAATATTTGTATTGTAATTATTTATTAAAAATGTTTGAGTAAAATATTTAAATAGCGCCTCTAATAAAACTACTTAAAAATTATAAATTTGTTTTAAACCACATAAAATCGTAAATAGTTTAAATAAACTCCATATTTTAAAATACTTGAAATCGCATAAAATTTTCATGCATGCATAGCAATTCTAAGTTATTAAATAACCAACAACCCAAAATAAAAGAAAAAATGTCCAAAGTCCACAAATAGAAACCACATAGTTTAAAAATCCATTATTAAATATCGATAAAATAAACCATCTGAGAGGCTCCATCGAATGCTGAATCCAAGCCCTATTTCGAGAATTAGCTAAAAGCTTATAACACTAAAGAGGGTGAAGTTTTAAAGCCGAGTGTGGGACTTTTAACAAATAAGGGTAAATAAGCACATAATCATCAATCAAGTAAATATTTTTCTTTATGCAAATAATCATGATGATGCTATTTTATAAAACATTTAAGCAAATTTATTTAAAACATCCTACCCATCACCGCTTTGTGAACAGTGTCACAATGATGCAGATAAATTGGCACTTAATAAGATTGTGGACAAGACACCACTTTTGCAAATAAATTGTCACTTCTTCCTCCTTTCACATATCCCACCCCATGCATATAATATGCCCACAAAAATCACTTTTTCATTATAAAAATCAATTTTT
The DNA here is from genome assembly GCA_025506655.1 of Gossypium rotundifolium. NCBI lineage: Eukaryota > Viridiplantae > Streptophyta > Magnoliopsida > Malvales > Malvaceae > Gossypium > Gossypium rotundifolium. Next base: position 42,631,302 of record CP106725.1, on the reverse strand, counting down.
CACTTTGGCATGTGAGACATGCTCATTATATCACTTATTACATAAAATCACATAGGCATGCTTAACAGCAATCACGTATTTACACAATAATATATTGTAACACCCCAAACCTGGCCCATGCGTTATGATCGGATTTGACATGTCACACGAAAAAAAATGTATAGAACTTGTGATTCTTTATTAGAGATGTTGTTGTTTGGTTATAGTTTAAGAAAACAAGTTTGATAAAATACTACTAATTTCGCGAATTTGATTGGTAAATCGAATATCGAACTAACGAAACTTAAAACCGTGACTTTTGAAAATATCGTTGATAATTTGAGAGAAAATTTCCAAGTTAAAATATTTGTAAAAGTTTTTAGGAAACCTATTTGTTAATCAATTTTTTTTTTGAAAACCATTAGTTATGCTTTTAGAAAATCCCCAGTTAAAAATAATTCAAACAACATAATAAATGCATCAAACATAAAGCAAAATAAAATAATCCAGAGGCCTTATGACAACATAAAAACCCAAATAGTAAAAATAACGAAATAGAGCAGAAAAGTAATTTACTAAAGTTTGAAACATTTATTTTCGAAGTATGGCCTCCACCGAGTCATCCATGGGCCCAAGTCCTCATCACTGAGATTTATTTACAAGGATTAAGAAAGAAACGAGGGTGAGTTACAAGAACTCAATGCATAATCCCTTACCATCATCCACTGGGTCCGAACCCGTTTAGCAATAACTTGGGGTGGAGCCCATGTAGCATAATCTTGGGTCGAAACCCATATACATGACAGAATATATATATGTGCAATGTATGCAACCTAACCCATCCTAGTAATCCATCTGCTACACACCACCCGTACCATCCCATCACACCTTTGGGGATCAAGTCAACCCACCCGGCCAAACACACCAATCGCAGGCAAGTTGCCATTTATAATATATTTTGATTGTGGCCAAACCACCGGAATCATATTGAATCATAATAACAAACATTTTTGTGGCAGTGCCACCGGACTACACTTCTCTTCAACATTTTTCCCATCCCATGCAAAATTATGTAAATGCAACATAATAAAGCATACTATTTACAAATATAAATAACAATCATTAATCCAAAAATTTGTTACGATAAATCAGCCAATTATAGAACTTTGTAATTCGGCCCACTAAAGCATTCCAGTAATTTGGCCCATAGGGGCATTTTCGTAATTCGGCCCATAGGGGCATTTTCGTAATTCGGCCTATAGGGGCATTTTTGTAATTCTGCCCATAAGGGCATTTTGGTAATTTTGCAACCCAGGGGTATGTCAGTAATTTTACCCATTAAGGGTATTTTCGTAAGTTCGCAACCCCGGACTTAACTACTAATTTAGGGCATAAAAATTAAAATAGTCCATCTGCGTCACATTGACTAAATTGACTATAACTCGAGTTAGGAAACTTTAAATTTAAATTTGTAAATTTACCATGAAACTAGACTCATATATCTTCTTACTAAATTTTTTTCAGAATTTGTTTCTTAACCATTTAGTACAGTTTATTCATTAAAGCTTCCCCTGTTTCACTAACCAATGGTTCTAATCTCTCTTAGCTTAAATTCATATATTGCCTTGTACAGTTTTCGTATGCTTCTGCCACTTATTTCTATTGAAAATAGTCTCACTAAGGAATCTATAAATATAAATTATAACTCATAATTCACTTTGTCAAAATTTGAATGATTTTTTCAAGACAGAACAGGGAACCACGAAGTCATTTAGAACCAATCTCACTAAAATTAAAATATCACAGAATATAGAATTTTTCTTCCTACTCTGTTTCCTTCATATAAAAATAGACACAGTAAGCTTTAATTCTTTATCTTATTCACTTTCTATTTCAATTTCTTATATTTTTCATGATTTTTATAAATCACGTCACAGCTGCTAACCAAAAACTGTTTCATTGCAAAATATGGTTACCACTGCCGATTTCTGATTTTTCAATCTTTCGACCGAATCAAAAAAATTTCATGCAAATATTCAGAGAAGTGTGGGATTATACACCATTTCCAACATGTATTCAGAAGGGGTATGGGATTACACACCTTATTCGAATTTCCTAAAGAACCGCTTTTCGTTGGCCCCACAATCGTGATCCTTCCCTACTAGGTTCTAAAATCCAGCCTTGCACTTTGGCTATTGCAACAAGTTCCTAAAAATAAATAAGTGATGTACCAAAGGGTTAGCCTTCATCCAATATTAGGCCCTTCCACAAGAGCAAGAAATTAATATCATAACCACAAAATAGAATCACATGAGCGGCACAAAACATCGAAATAAAGAGTAACATCTTACTACCAATATTCGGCCTAATCACCCACTTACCAATCAACTTTCGAAACCTAGGTTAAGAGAATGATAAGTAGCAGCAAAGAATGGCTTGAAAGTTTTGGCAAAACAAAGGAGAAAGGTGCACAATTTTGGCTTTAGAATTTCGGCAAGTGAGGGAAGAAATTGGGAAAAGAGAAAACTCAAAATGCTCCAAAGAAGAAAACTTTACATGCCCCAAAACTTACAAAACTATATTGGCTCTCTTTTTCTCCCTACCATGTAACATCCTAAATGTGGGCCTGTGCATTTATATGTTGGTTTAATATGTTAGTTCAGGAATTTAAGGCTCGGGCTGAGGCCTTGATTGAATATATGGAATAGGGTTTAAATTAATGTTCTGGGTAGTTTAAGTGATAGGTTGGGCTTTAAAATTTGGGTTAGGTGGTTGATAAATGGTGTTAGTTTATAATTTAAGTTAGATAATTAGTTTAGTAGCAAGCTGGGCTTGTGGCCCGAAGACTTGAGGTGTTTTAAGTGGGCATTAAGGTGGCGTCACAAGGGGGAAGGTGTTGGGCCTGTGTGGCCGCTTGAGGCCTACATGGATGGGTCTAATTTCGGCACTAAAAGGGAAAGGGGTTGGACGGAAATTAGGCTACAATTTACGAGTCTTTTTCTTTTAATTTAAGTGATAAAAAGCTGATAATTAAAGAGGGAGGAGTTGGTTTTAAGGTGGGCTCTCCTAAAGGTAAGATAAATATTGAGTTATCAGGTGATTTAAAGACTATCAAAAGAGGAGAGAGACTTGGCTGAAACTCAACTACAGGAGGGGGAAATCGGTTTAGTGTAGGCTTCTGTGGTAGCCAAAATTCTGCTAACAAATTCTCTCCATCTTTTCTTTTCTCTGCTGAAATCTCCACTTCATTCTCCCTCTAAGTTTTCTTTCTTTTTCTTTTTCTAGTTGGCTGAATACTCTGACAACATTTTTCTCATTTTTTTTTCAAAACACTTTAGCCAAATTCTCTTTTGTTCATACCCTCATCTCCCATAGCCGAAACTATAAGGGTGGTTTCGTTTTCCCGAAGGTGCACCGTAGTCGAATACTCCTCTCTAATTTGGTATGTTTCAGGATTTTACTTCTTTTTGATTTCTTCATTCTTTTTATCAAGTTTCTAATATGAATCGGTTTTCTAAGGCCTTGTCGATTTCACTCTCTAATCTTATAATATCCGAGATTTAGGGGTTAAGCATTTTTATTCAAATGTATGTGGTAGCATGCCTGAGTATGTTTTGAATGTTTTTCTGGGGCTTCAGGAACCTTGGGATGTAGGTAGAAGCCTTAGAAAAATATTTTATTTTAAGCCTAAAAGGGGAACTAAGGTAGCTAGGCCTTAAGGAGTTTATTGTGTGGCTTAGGACACAAGAACTAAGTTGGTAAGGTGGCAAGAGGCGCCATTTAGGGCCTTGTAAGGTGGCGCCAGGGGAGTGTAAAGAGGCCTAGGTTCGAGCGATGAGGGAAGCATTTTGGAGCTTTTATTTTTAGCAAGGAGATGCAATGATGGATTTGATAAGGACACTTCATGGATGAAGTGTAGATTGGGTCAAAAGCTTAAAGATTCGGCTAAGTAGGAGTGAAAAGGGGGATTGGGTGGAGAAAAGAAGAGTTGGCCGGTAGAAGGACATTAGAGAGGGGCTTATTCGGTCATGTATAGGGGAGTTAGTGTCGAAGTTATTTTCTTCTCTTTTGACCAAAACTGAAAGTGAAAGTGTGCATCTTCTCTTCTACTTTTATTCTGCTAAAGCCCAAAATCTTCTTCTTCTTTTTCATTCTTGCCGAAACTCCCTTCATCCCTTTTCTCTAAACCAAAGCCAAATACCATTTATTTTTCTCCTATTCTCTCCTTTCACTTTGGCCGAATCTGCATAGTTTTTCCTAAAGCCATTGTCGAAATCTCTTAATCTCTTTTCTTCTCAGTTTTTGGCTGAATATCAACCAAGCAGAGATCTCCTTTGCTTTCTTCTCTAATCGGTTTGGAATAGGTAAGTCTGTCATGATCGAATCTCCATTATTCTCCCTTATTTCTTCTCTGTCGACATGTGTAGGACAAAAGCCAAATTTTGGTATTTGTCTTGACTTTTAATCAACCATGCAATTGGTTTCTTTTAGATCTCCAGGATTTTGAAGTAGTAGATAGGAATCATCTTTTCCCTAATCAATAGTTTTCGGTAAGTCAGTGGTAAGGTTTCGTACTGAGTCAATTCGTCTCTTAGTTATCTGAAAAGTCGAAAGCTAACCGTTTGAGTATATTAGTGTTTGGCCGATTTTAAGGAAGGCTTATCACATAGTTTTGGGATTCAGATTGGTAACCAAATCGGCATCAAGGTAAGGATTATGGTTGTGTTAACACTTCGGGATTTACTGTATAGTCGAATGGCCTCTTTACTAATGTTCTTAGTGTTGGCCAAATATAGAAAGGGGATCTAGTGCGTGAGAACGGGATTTTCGGGATTCGATAATCGTGTTAGTAACCAGGTGTGTAACCCACCCTAAATTCTCGTTTAATAATAATAATGATTATGTATATGTTAGATCAGTTGATGGAGTCGGCACATTTCATACCAGTGCGGGTTGACTATTCCTTGCAAAGATTGGCAAAGTTGTATGTAGCAGAAATCGTGAGGCTGCACGGAGTGCCGGTGTCGATTATCTTGGATAGGGATCTGAGGTTTATGTCTCGATTTGTGAAAGCATTACATCAAGCATTGGCCACCAGGTTGGACTTCAGTACGGCATTTCATCCGTAGTTGGATGGCCAATCTGAGCGGGTAATTCAAGTGCTAGAAGATATGTTTAGGGGTTCGTGATGGATTTTAGAGGAAGTTGGGAGGAGTTCTTACCTTTAGCGGAATTTTCGTATAATAATAGCTATCAAGCAAGTATTCGGATGGCACCGTACGAAACGCTATATGGAAGGAGGTGTCGCACTCCTACCTGTTGGATAAAATTGGGGAACGTCAAGTTTTAGGCCCAGAGATTGTGGCAGAATCGGAAGAAAAGGTTAAGGTAATTCGGGCACGGTTGAAGGAGGCATCTGACAAGCAAAAGTCATATGCAGAATCTTAAGTGGAAGGAGATAGAGTTTGCTGTGGGGGATCAGGTGTTTCTTAAAGTTTCACTGTGGAAGAAGATGATGAGATTTGGCCGAAAGGGAAAGTTAAGTCCTAGGTTTATAGGACCTTATCGGGTTTTGAAGTGGGTTGGACCGGTGGCGTACCAGTTGGAGCTGCCTTTGGAATTGAAGCAGATACACAATGTGTTTCACATTTCGACGCTATGTCTTTACCGATCAGATCCATCTCATGTAATACCGGTTGATGAAGTGGAGCTGAGATCAGATCTGTCTTATGAGGAAGAGCCGATTCAGATTTTGGAATGGGATGTGAAGGTGCAAGGAGGAAATCAGTTCCTCTAGTCAAAGTGTTATGGCGTAACCATGGATCGAAAGAAGCTTCATGGGAGCCGGAGGAAGCAATGCGAAAGTAATACCCTCACTTATTTTAGCCAGGTAATTTTGAGGTCAAAATTATTTTAAGAGGGTAGAACTGTAATATTCGGGATTTAGGGGTTATGCATTTTTATTCAAATATATGTGGTAGCATGCCTGAGTATGTTTTGAATGTGTTCAGGGGCTTGGGAACCTTGGGATGTAGGTAGAAGCCTTAGAAAAATATTTTATTTTAAGCCTAAAAAGGGGAACTAAGGGAGCTAGGCCTTAAAGAGTTTATTGTGTGGCTTAGGACACAAGAACTAAGTTGGTAAGGTGGCAAAAGGTGCCACTTAGGGCCTTGTAAGGTGACGCCACAGGGAGTGTAAAGGGGCCTAGGTTCGAGCAGCAAGGGAAGCATTTTGGAGCCTTTATTTTCAGTAAGGAGATGCAGTGATGGACATCACAAGGACACTTCATGGATGAAGTGTAGATTGGGTCAAAAGCTTAAAGATTCGGCTAAGTAGGAGTGAAAAGGGGGATTAGGTGGAGAGAAAAAGAGTTGGCCGGCAGAAGGACATTGGAGAGGGGCTTATTCGATCATGTATAGGGGAGTTAGTGCTGAAATTTTTTTCTTCTCTTTTGACCAAAATCGAAAGTGAAAGTGTGCATCTTCTCTTCTACTTTTATTCCGCTAAAGCCTAAAATCTTCTTCTTCTTTTTCATTCTTGCCGAAACTCCCTTCATCCCTTTTCTCTAAACCAAAGCCAAATACCATTTATTTTTCTCCTATTCTCTCCTTTCACTTTGGCTGAATCTACATAGTTTTTCCTGAAGCCATTGCCGAAATCTCTTAATCTCATTTCTTCTTAGTTTTTGGCTGAATATCAACCAAGCAGAGATCTCCTTTGCTTTCTTCTCTAATCGGTTTGGAATAGGTAAGTCTGTCATGAGCGAATCTCCATTATTCTCCCTTATTTCTTCTCTGTCGACATGTGTAGGACAAAAGCTGAATTTTGGCATTTGTCTTGACTTTTAATCAACCATGCAATTGGTTTCTTTTAGGATCTCCAGGATTTTGAAGTAGTAGATCGGAATCATCCTTTCCCTAATCAATAGTTTTTAGTAAGTCAGTGGTAAGGTTTCGTACTGATTCAATTTGTCTCTTAGTTATCTGAAAAGCCGAAAGTTAACCGTTTGAGTGTATTAGTGTTTGGCTGATTTCAAGGAAGGCTTATCACATAGTTTCGGGATTCGGATTGGTAACCAAATCGGCATCAAGGTAAGGATTATGGTTGCGTTAACCCTTCGGGATTTGCTGTATAGCCGAATGGCCTCTTTGCTAATGTTCTTAGTGTTGGCCGAATATAGGAAAGGGGTTTTAGTACGTGAGATCAGGATTTTTTGGGATTCGATAATCGTGTTAGTAACCAGGTGTCTAACCCACCCTAAATTCCCGTTTAATAATAATAATGATTATGTATATGTTAGATCGATTGACGAAGTCGACACATTTCATACCAGTGCGGGTTGACTATTCCTTGTAGAGATTGGCAAAGTTGTATGTAGCAGAAATCGTGAGGCTGCATGGAGTGCCGGTGTCGATTATCTCGGATAGGGATCTGAGGTTTACGTCTCAATTTTGGAAAGCATTACATCAAGCATTGGGCACCAGGTTGGACTTCAATACGACATTTCATCCGCAGTCGGACGGCCAATCTGAGTAGGTAATTCAAGTGCTAGAAGATATGTTGAGGGGTTGCGTGATGGATTTTAGAGGAAGTTGGGAGGAGTTCTTGCCTTTAGCGAAATTTGCGTATAATAATAGCTATCAAGCAAGTATTCGGATGGCACCGTACGAAGCGCTGTATGGAAGGATGTGTCGCACTCCTACGTGTTAGACAGAATTGGGGGAACGTCAAGTTTCAAGCCCAGAGATTGTGGCAGAATCGAAAGAAAAGGTTAAGGTAATTCGGGCACGGTTGAAGGAGGCATCTAACAGGAAAAAGTCATATGCAGATCTTAAGCAAAAGGAGATCGAGTTTGTTGTGGGGGATCAGGTGTTTCTTAAAGTTTCACCGTGGAAGAAGGTGATGAGATTTGGCCACAAGGGAAAATTAAGTCCTAGTTTTATAGGACATTATCGGGTTTTGAAACGGGTTGGACCAGTGGCGTACCAGCTGGAGTTGCCTTTGGAATTGAAGCAGATACACAATGTGTTTCACGTTTCGATGCTACGTCATTACCGATTGGATCCATCTCATGTAATACCGATTGAGGAGGTGGAGCTGAGATTAGATCTGCCTTATGAGGAAGAACCAATTCAAATTCTGGAACGGGATGTGAAGGTGCTACAGAGGAAATCAGTTCCTCTAGTCAAAGTGTTATGGCGTAACCATGGATCGGAAGAAGCTTCATGGGAGCCGGAGGAAGCAATGCGACAGCAATACCCTCACTTATTTTAGCCAGGTAATTTCGAGGTCAAAATTATTTTAAGGGGGTAGAACTATAATATCCAGGATTTAGGGGTTAAGTATTTTTATTCAAATGTATGTGGTAGCATGCCTGAGTATGTTTTGAATGTGTTCTGGGGGCTTCAAGAACCTTGGGATGTAGGTAGAAGCCTTAGAAAAATATTTTATTTTAAGCCTACAAAGGGGAACTAAGGGAGCTAGGCCTTAAGGAGTTTATTGTATGGGTTAGGACACAAGAAATAAGTTGGTAAGGTGGCAAAGAGGCGCCACTTAGGGCCTTGTAAGGTGACGCCACAGGGAGTGTAAAGGGGTCTAGGTTCGAGCAGCAAGGGAAGCATTTTGGAGCTTTTATTTTTCAGCAAGGAGATGCAGTGATGGACGTCACAAGGACACTTCATGGATGAAGTGTAGATTGGGTCAATAGCTTAAACATTTGGCTAAGTAAGAGTGAAAAGGAGGATTGGGTGGAGAGAAGAAGAGTTGGTCGGCAGAAGGACATTGGAGAGGGGCTTATTCGGTCATGTATAGGGGAGTTAGTGCTGAAATTCTTTTCTTCTCTTTTGACCAAAATCGAAAGTGAAAGTGTGTATCTTCTCTTCTACTTTTATTCTGCTAAAGCCTAAAATCTTCTTCTTCTTTTTCATTCTTGCGGAAACTCCCTTCATCCCTTTTCTCTAAACCAAAGCCAAATACCATTTATTTTTCTCCTATTCTCTCCTTTCACTTTGGCCGAATCTCTATAGTTTTTCCTAAAGCCATTGCCGAAATCTCTTAATCTCTTTTCTTCTCAGTTTTTTGGCCGAATATCAACCAAGCAGAGATATCTTTTTCTTTCTTCTCTAATCGGTTTGGAATAGGTAAGTCTGTCATGATCGAATCTCCATTATTCTCCCTTATTTCTTCTCTGTCGACATGTGTAGGACAAAAGCCGAATTTTGACATTTGTCTTGACTTTGAATCAACCATGCAATTGGTTTCTTTTAGGATCTCTGGGATTTTGAAGTAGTAGATCAGAATCATCTTTTCCCTAATCAATAGTTTTCGGTAAGTCAGTGGTAAGGTTTCGTACAGATTCAATTTGTCTCTTAGTTATCTGAAAAGCTGAAAGCTAACCGTTTGAGTATATTAGTGTTTGGCCGATTTCAAGGAAGGCTTATCACATAGTTTCAGGATTTTGATTGGTAACCAAATCGGCATCAAGGTAAGGATTATGGTTGCGTTAACCCTTTGGGATTTGCTGTATAGCCGAATGGCCTCTTTGCTAATGTTCTTAGTGTTGGTCGAATATAGGAAAGGGGTTTTAGTGCGTGAGATCAGGATTTTTTGGGATTTGATAATCGTGTTAGTAACCCGGTGTCTAACCCACCCTAAATTCCCGTTTAATAATAATAATGATTATGTATATGTTAGATCGGTTGACGAAGTCAACACATTTCATACCAGTACGGGTTGACTATTCCTTGCAGAGATTGGCAAAGTTGTATGTAGCAGAAATCGTGAGGCTGCACGGAGTGCCAGTGTCGATTATCTCGGATAGGGATCCGAGGTTTACGTCTCGATTTTGGAAAGCATTACATCAAGCATTGGGCACCAGGTTGGACTTCAGTACGACATTTCATCCGCAGTCGGACGGCCAATCTGAGCGGGTAATTCAAGTGCTAGAAGATATGTTGAGGGGTTATGTGATGGATTTTAGAGGAAGTTGGGAGGAGTTCTTGCCTTTGGCGGAATTTGCGTATAATAATAGCTATCAAGTAAGTATATGGATGGCACCGTACGAAGCGCTGTATGGAAGGAGGTGTCGCACTCCTACGTGTTGGACAGAATTGGGGGAACGTCAAGTTTTAAGCCCAGAGATTGTGGCAGAATCGAAAGAAAAGGTTAAGGAAATTCGGGCACGGTTGAAGGAGGCATCTAACAGGAAAAAGTCATATGCAGATCTTAAGCAGAAGGAGATAGAGTTTGTTGTGGGGGATCAGGTGTTTCTTAAAGTTTCACCGTGGAAGAAGGTGATGAGATTTGGCCACAAGGGAAAGTTAAGTCCTAGTTTTATAGGACCTTATCGGGTTTTGAAACGGGTTGGACCAGTGGCGTACTAGTTGGAGTTGTCTTTGGAATTGAAGCAAATACACAATGTGTTTCACGTTTCGATGCTACGTCGTTACCGATTGGATCCATCTCATGCAATACCGATTGAGGAGGTGGAGCTGAGATCAGATCTGTCTTATGAGGAAGAACCGATTCAAATTCTGGAATGGGATGTGAAGGTGCTACAGAGGATATCAGTTCCTCTAGTCAAAGTGTTATGGCGTAACCATGGATTGGAAGAAGCTTCATGGGAGCCGGAGGAAGCAATGCGAAAGCAATACCCTCACTTATTTTAGCTAGGTAATTTCGAGGTCAAAATTATTTTAAGGGGGGTAGAACTATAATATCCGGGATTTAGGGGTTAAGCATTTTTATTCAAATGTATGTGGTAGCATGCCTGAGTATGTTTTGAATGTGTTCTGGGGGCTTCAGGAACCTTGGGATGTAGGTAGAAGCCTTAGAAAAATATTTTATTTTAAGCCTAAAAAGGGGAACTAAGGGAGCTAGGCCTTAAGGAGTTTATTGTATGGGTTAGGACACAAGAACTAAGTTGGTAAGGTGGCAAAGAGGCACCACTTAGGGCCTTGTAAGGTGACGCCACAAGGAGTGTAATGGGGCCTAGGTTCGAGCAGCATGGGAAGCATTTTGGAGCTTTTATTTTTCGGCAAGGAGATGCAGTGATGGACGTCACAAGGACACTTCATGGATAAAGTGTAGATTGGGTCAATAGCTTAAAGATTTGGCTAAGTAGGAGTGAAAAGGGGATTGGGTGGAGAGAAGAAGAGTTGGCTGGCAGAAGGACATTGGAGAGGGGCTTATTCGGTCATGTATAGGGGAGTTAGTGCTGAAATTCTTTTCTTCTCTTTTGACCAAAATCGAAAGTGAAAGTGTACATCTTCTCTTCTACTTTTATTCTGCTAAAACCTAAAATCTTCTTCTTCTTTTTCATTCTTGCAAAACTCCTTCATCCCTTTTCTAAACCAAAGCCAAATACCATTTATTTTTCTCCTATTCTCTCCTTTCACTTTGGCCGAATCTCTATAGTTTTTCCGAAAGCCATTGCCGAAATCTCTTAATCTCTTTTCTTCTCAGCTTTTGGCCGAATATCAACCAAGCAGAGATCTCTTTTGCTTTCTTCTCTAATCGGTTTGGAATAGGTAAGTCTGTCATGACTTAATCTCCATTATTCTCCCTTATTTCTTCTCTGTCGACATGTGTAGGACAAAAGCCGAATTTCGACATTTGTCTTGACTTTTAATCAACCATGTAATTGGTTTCTTTTAGGATCTCCGGGATTTTGAAGCAGTAGATCGGAATCATCTTTTCCCTAATCAATAGTTTTTGGTAAGTCGGTGGTAAGGTTTCGTACAGATTCAATTCGTCTCTTAGTTATCTGAAAAGCCGAAAGCTAACCGTTTGAGTATATTAGTGTTTGCCCGATTTCAAGGAAGGCTTATCACATAGTTTCAGGATTTGGATTGGTAACCAAATCGGCATCAAGGTAAGGATTATGGTTGCGTTAACCCTTCGGGATTTGCTGTATAGCCGAATGGCCTCTTTGCTAATGTTCTTAGTGTTGGCTGAATATAGAAAAGTGGATCTAGTGCGTGAGATCAAGATTTTCGAGATTCGGTAATCGTGTTAGTAACCAGGTGTGTAACCCACCCTAAATTCCCGTTTAATAATAATAATGATTATGTATATTTTAGATCGGTTGACGAAGTTGGCACATTTCATACTAGTTCTGGTTGACTATTCCTTGCAGAGATTGGCAAAGTTGTATGTAGTAGAAATCGTGAGGTTTGCATTTGATGTTGGGTGTCGATTATCTCGGATAGGGATCCGAGGTTTACGTCTCGATTTTGGAAAGCATTACATCAAGCATTGGGCACCAGGTTGGACTTCAGTACGGCATTTCATCCACAGTCGGACGGCCAATCTGAGCGGGTAATTCAAGTGCTAGAGGATATGTTGAGGGGTTGCGTGAGGGATTTTAGAGGAAGTTGGGAGGAGTTCTTGCCTTTAGCGAAATTTGCGTATAATAATAGCTATCAAGCAAGTATTCGGATGGCATCGTACGAAGCGCTGTATGGAAGGAGGTGTCAGACTCCTACGTGTTGGACAGAATTGGGGAACGTCAAGTTTTAGGCCCAGAGATTGTGGCAGAATCGAAAGAAAAGGTTAAGGAAATTCAGGCACAGTTGAAGGAGGCATCTGACAGGCAAAAGTCATATGCAGATCTTAAGCGGAAGGAGATAGAGTTTACTGTGGGGGATGAAGTGTTTCTTAAAGTTTCGCCGTGGAAGAAGGAAATGAGATTTGGCCGCATGCAAGGGAAGGTTATGTCCTAGGTTTATAGGACCTTATTGGGTTTTGAAGTGGGTTGGACCAGTGGCGTACCAGTTGGAGTTGCCTTTGGAATTGAAGCAGATACACAATGTGTTTCACGTTTCGATGCTACGTCGTTACCAATTGGATCCATCTCATGTAATACCGATTGAGGAGGTGGAGCTGAGATCAGATCTGTCTTATGAGGAAGAGCCGATTCAGATTCTAGAATGGGATGTGATGGTGCTACGGAGGAAATCAGTTTCTCTAGTCAAAGTGTTATGGCATAACCATGGATTGGAAGAAGCTTCATGGGAGCGGAGGAAGCAATGCGACAGCAATACCCTCACTTATTTTAGCCAGGTAATTTCGAGGTCGAAATTATTTTAAGGGAGTAGAACTATAATATTCGGGATTTAGGGGTTATACATTTTTATTCAAATGTATGTGGTAGCATGCCTGAGTATGTTTTGAATGTGGTCTGGGGGCTTCAGGAACCTTGGAATGTAGGTAGAAGCTTTAGAAAAATATTTTATTTTAAGCCTAAAAATGGGAACTAAGGGAGTTAGGCCTTAAGGAGTTTATTGTGTGGCTTAGGACACAAGAACTAAGTTAGTAAGGTGGCAAAGAGGCGCCAATTAGGGCCTTGTAAGGTAACGCCACAGGGAGTGTAAAGGGGCCTAGGTTCAAGCAGCAATGGAAGCATTTTGGAGCTTTTATTTTTCAGCAAGGAGATGCAGTGATGGACGGTATAAGGACACTTCATGGATGAAGTGTAGATTGGGTCAAAAGCTTAAAGATTCAGCTAAGTAGGAGTGAAAAGGGGGATTGGGTGGAGAGAAGAAGAGTTGGCCGGTAGAAGGACATTGGAGAGGGGCTTATTCGATCATGTATAGGGGAGTTAGTGCCGAAATTCTTTTCTTCTCTTTTGACCAAAATCGAAAGTGAAAGTGTGCATCTTCTCTTCTACTTTTATTCTGCTAAAGCCTAAAATCTTCTTCTTCTTTTTCATTCTTGCCGAAACTCTCTTGATCCCTTTTCTCTAAACCAAAGCCAAATACCATTTATTTTTCTCCTATTCTCTCCTTTCACTTTGGCCGAATCTCTATAGTTTTTCCTAAAGCCATTGTCGAAATCTCTTAATCTCTTTTCTTCTCAGTTTTTGGCGAATATCAACCAAGCAGAGATCTCCTTTGCTTTCTTCTCTAATCGGTTTGGAATAGGTAAGTCTGTCATGATCGAATCTCCATTATTCTCCCTTATTTCTTCTCTGTCGACATGTGTAGGACAAAAGCCGAATTTCGGCATTTGTCTTGACTTTTAATCAACCATGCAATTGGTTTCTTTTAGGATCTCCAGGATTTTGAAGCAGTAGATAGGAATCATCTTTTCCCTAATCAATAGTTTTCGGTAAGTCAGTGGTAATGTTTCGTACTGATTCAATTCGTCTCTTAGTTATCTGAAAAGCCAAAAGCTAACCGTTTGAGTCTATTAGTGTTTGGCCGATTTCAAGGAAGGCTTATCACATAGTTTCGAGATTCGGATTGGTAACCAAATCGGCATCAAGGTAAGGATTATGGTTGCGTTAACCCTTCGGGATTTGCTGTATAGCCGAATGGCCTCTTTGCTAATGTTCTTAGTGTTGGCCGAATATAGGAAAGGGGATCTAGTGCGTGAGATCGGGATTTTCGAGATTTGGTAATCATGTTAGTAACCAGGTGTGTAACCCACCCTAAATTCCCGTTTAATAATAATAATGATTATGTATATGTTAATAAGGCAATGAATGAATATGGCTAAGAGCACCATTTAATGGTATAGTGTAATCAGGTATGTACCCCATATTACTCGTTAATAATGTTTATGAACATTGCTATGAAAATATGAGAAAGTTTTTTATGGCCATGGGGTAAGGTAGATTGCATGATAATTGTATGTTTTGTATGTTGCATGGGCATATGAGTGATTATGTTAAAGGGGGAGTGTTCTAGTGGTTTTTACCACATTATTTGGTGACCTATGTCACATAATATGAATCCGGTGACTCTGTCACGTTATTTGGTGGCTATGCGACAATTATAAGGGCGATGAGCAGTTGACTGCAGCGACTGCCTTCGATGGTGTGTAGCGGATGGAGGGTCGATTTAGTAATCCCCACGGTGTGATTGGTAGGTACGGGTGATGTGTAGAGGATGGATATCTAGGTGGGTTTGGGTTCCATCATTGCCTATGATTAATATATGTGATATAATATGTTTTATCGATTGGGAATCTATGATGGTCATTATTACACTTGAGTCTGTTGACTCACCCTTCGTGGGCTAACATTTTGCGGTGATACCCGATAAATGGACCGGTCGGCGGGGACTTAGGGGTGGCCATGCTCTTTCAGCATTTTCGAATTTTTCTTATTAAGTTTTATTTGATTTATTTTGGGTTATATTTTGATGTAATAAGGCCATTATCATTTAGCTGTTTTAAGTTTACGTTTTAATTTTTTTTATGTTACGAACACACAAACAAACGATTAAACATTTTTTGTAAAACAACTTCAATTGTTTTGACACCCAAACATCTATGGTTTTCAAGATAATAATAAAAAGCTCTAAAATTCGGCAATTCTATTAACTTGTAACTTTTGCAACATGATAATATCGTTCCAATAAAAACTTCAAAAACAACACGGTTTTCAAATTGATCATTACTCAAACCGATTTTTCTTCAAAACCACCAGTTTTCCAACATGACAAAATGAGGATTTGCTACGTTTTACTCAAGAAGCATGCCAGATCCGGTCAGGGCTTGTGGGCCGGGTTTGGAGTATTTCAAGTCTTAGAAGCCAAATCCTTTCTTGCTGAGATCTGCAGTGCCAATTTGTGAAAAGCCGAAGGTAGGTGCTCAAGGGTAGGTTCGGCTGAATGGCCACTTTCTTATCCTTTGTCTTTGGTCGAATGTCTAAAGGTGTTAGATGGTTGCGATCATCGGTTTGGTTAATTATTTTGGTGATGGCCGAATGTAGGAAGGGAGGTGACGAGTTCTCAATGACATTTGGGATTCGATTAACTAGGTAAGATTTTGATTTAAGTGTTATAGTTTTTAAGTAATTAGATCTCATCGTTTAAATGATTTAATGATTAAGGATGGACGCGAATAACAGTTAGGCAGAAAAGGTTGGATCTGTAAAACCAACACCTAAATACAAGAAGCGATCTATTTCGGTAGTGCGAGATTGGTCATCGGGGTGTGGGCTGATATCGAAGCCAGATCGTGGGCTGATTGTGGTAGTCTCGAGTGATAGTAACGTAGACATAGTGAAAGCACTAGTACGAGAATCAGGTGTGTAATACTTTCCCACCATCTAGATCTAATTATTAATGCTCATAAATTTTATATGTTATGATAAATGACGAAATCTCTGTTTAATGATGGAAACCCAAAGAGGGTAAAAGCGGACCACCAGGTTGGTAAATAATCTGATTAAATGTTATAAGTAAGTTGTTTATATGTGATTGCATGGGTTGGGTAATGAAAGGAGGAAGTTATATGTACATGTGTAGCGGTTTTTACTGTGAGATGCTGTAGCGGCTAATGCCGTGATCTGTTATAAGGGCCATGGGCCATAATATGCTGATGAGCAGCATGACTGCCATCTTGGCATGTAGCGATATGGGTTGATTGTAGAAATCCCCAATGGAGAGAACGATTGGTACAGGGCGTGTAGCGGATGGAAACCTAGGCAAACGGGTTGGGTTTTGCATATTATTTATTATCCATGTAAATGAAATTATTATTATTATGTTTTATAAGGCCCAAATCTAGTAGTGCATGAGGGTTGCACAATGAGTCTCGCGACTCACCCAATTAAACTAACATTTCAGGTGACACTTAGTGCATCGGACCGGGCCGGAGAGGAGCGCAAGGTGGCCATGCAAAAGAATATGTGGATCCGGCGAAAAGTCCCTACTTAATAGTTTTTTTTAAGTTTTTCTTTTTTCAAACTTCGTTGTAATAAGGCCATAGGCCACTAGTTTACATTTTGGTTTTATTATGGGTTTTATTATTTATTTTTAAACTAAGACATGTAATTCAGTTTTGGGCTTTTGATTATTAGAGCATATTTTATATAAATTACATTTGGGCTTTCTGTCAACACGATTGGTTTTACAAAAAAAATTTCTTAGTGACATACCAGATCCGGTTGTAGTGTTTGGGCCAGGTTTGGGGTGTTACATACCAAAACCTTGTATCATCTTTACCAAAAAGATGAGTGTTGACCCAAAATATTCTTTCCAAAACATCCTCCACAAAATAGGCCAACATGTTCCCTTCTCTTACCTCTTTCCTTTGATTCTTTCCTTCATCTTCCCTTGTTTTCCTCCTTGCCATATTCTTTAGCCTTCTTTCCTTAATTAAAAAGTCTCACTTTCCTTTTTGATGCCATGGCCGACACTTACCTTAAAACACCAAAAAAAAAAATCCAAAATATGTGCACTAGGTGGGATTTGAACCCAAGCTCTCCCTCTCTGTCATTCACGCCACTTGACACTAAGCCACAAGCTCCTATTATGTTAGCAAGTTGCCCAATTATTCCCTTATGCTAGACACCACTTGCCTTCTCCCCTTTAAATGCTTCAACACTAAAATTTTCCTATGGCCTAACTTGAACCCGGAACTTCCTAAAACCCTGTAACTTTCCAAAATCACCTTCCCAATAAGTCCAACTTGAAATAATGTCATTCTCTTGTTCTCAAAAATTTTAAACACTCCTACGCCCAAGGCCCAATGGGTCCAATTCTACTAGGCCTAATTTCGGGATGTTAAATATATATATATCAATATTTCACGTTTTATAAATCACGCGAAACTCACATATGCCATAACATCACGTAACATGATAATGAAATTTTCATACATTTTATATCAATAATAATCAAGATCACACATCATACAAATCACAAAAAACAATGGTTTAGTTTCACTTACTTGGATATTCCAATTCGATGGGTTTTTATTCCTCTTTTCGAATACATAGAATATTTTTTATAAGCACCATTTAATAATACTAATAAATTTTTAACAACGTGAAACATATTTTAATATTTTTTTAATTAATGCATAACCCACACATGATTGTAGATCCGATGTGTTACAACTCAGTAAGGCGCCTACACTTGGATCTATCCAATGGATCACCTAGTTACACAAACGGTGGTCCTTCATTAAAATTTATCATGATCATCGTAAAGGATAAGTTTATTAAATGAATCTCCCATTTGACACTTAGCCTTTTGAATTAAGAATCGTAATTCCTTTCACGAGTTTGACAATTGTCCGTGTTAATGTCAATCGACCCTTTAAAAAGACATCATAACTAAAAGATAATAAACGAGGGAAAATTCACCATAACTCTTATGAATATTCGGTCAAGAGAGAAACAGTAAGGGAGGAGTGGTTCCCATTAAACCCTTGTACTTACTCTATCTCGGTCGAAAATGAGAGATTGATGGATTGTTTTGATTTTGATCCGGGAAAATTGAATGATCTAAAGTGGGGGTTGATTAAGAATAAGTTTATGAAATAAAGACTTAGAAATAAGAAACTAATTGAAATAAATAGTTTATAATTTTTTTACTAAAAGAAATGATGTAGAAAAGAGGAGGAAACACAATTGTTGATGGTGGTGTTATGGTGGCGACAACAGTAGTGGTCCGATGACAGAGGTGGTACTTCAGCGAAGGAGAAGAAAAGAATATGGGTTCAGTCACTCACTAAAAAGATGAGAAAGGAGAAGAGAGAAAAAAAAAAGAAAAAGAGAGGAGTTGCGCGATGGTGGAGGGTAATGCTAAGGGCGGCGATGGAATAAAAAGAAGAAGAGAAGAGGGGGATAGGTGATGAAGTGGTTGTGTTTAGGTCGAACGATGGTGGCTAATGGTGGAGGAAAGGAGGCCAAAATAAAAATAATAGTGGTTCAAGGTGGTGTAAAAGGGGAGGGGGAGAGAAAAGAGAGGAGCAAAGGAGAAGAATGACAATGGAAATGAAAAGGAAAAGAATGAAAAGATGGAACAAAAGGGTGTTCTTTATCTTGTCTAGGTTCAATGAACATCACACAAGGTAGGGGTGAAGAGAATGGTATGTTGAGGAGACAAAAGAGCAAAAAGGGGACCATGGGAGTGAAAGGGGGCTTAATGAGAGAATGTTGACTCACACATAAGGAAAGAATCTTTCTCCATGCATGGTAACTTGGTTGGATGGCAAGGAGTGTTTCACACTAGCTAAAGTTGTAAAAAAAAACTAAATAAATATTTAAGAGTGTAGGGAATTGAACATAATACCTTTAGGAAACTAATTAAGCTCTTAACCACTTGACAACTTACTTGCTTGTTATCATTTTAATAGAAAATATTTAAAAACATGGGATGACCTTTGCTAAGAGTTTACAACAAATTTGCACCAAGTAGAAATTAATGAGAGGGAATGGATTCGAACTCAGATCATCAAGGACAACTCCACCACTACTCAATCACTATAATTGATATTTATTTATTATCAAATGTGCTAAGGTCATCCAAAAAATTTTAGACGTGACCATTCTCGGTTCATTAACCCAATTTCTATTAACCCAATTTTTGGGATGTGACAAAATTCATATGTAACATGAAATAATTAAATTATGCACAAATTTGATACATAAAAGCATAAAATTACATACTTAATTAAATCATGCACATTATCTTGATATTAACAAAAGTCACCCAATTCACTATCAAATATTTCGGGATTAAAATAAATTTTCAAGTAAAAAACTGTCATAAACAACCATAAAAATCGATATAATTTAGAGTTTACAGCATCCCACCAACCCCAGTTAAAATATTGAACAATTAACTCAACTATAAAAGAACCTGCCACTGGACTATTCACTCACA
The DNA here is from genome assembly GCA_025506655.1 of Gossypium rotundifolium. NCBI lineage: Eukaryota > Viridiplantae > Streptophyta > Magnoliopsida > Malvales > Malvaceae > Gossypium > Gossypium rotundifolium. The sequence continues at coordinate 42,611,698 of CP106725.1, read as the reverse complement.
AGAGAACTCGCCATTGCAGGAGTTCGCTAACACAAGAGAAGCGAAAGTCTGCTAGATGACGAATCACAGCCAAAAAATTCGTCGGATGATTTTTCCTAAAATCAATCTAATCTTGTTAATTAGATGGACTAATTTTGAAGAGTACACCACCGTGTTAGCCAGTCAAAATACAAATTCTAATACTAAGGATGTAACACGTCATCTCAACTAGTCTTGAATGTGTCTCAGTTTACCAAGATTCGTAAAAAAAAATCGATTACATAATACTTATTTTTGTTTTCAGCTCACACGAACTATTCTAAAAATAAATAAATAAAATAATTCCTACATGGAGATGATAGTCCATGATCTAATTACATATCTCAAAAAAAAAAAAATTAAGATAACAATTACAACCACTTTAATTTCTAAAATAAAAATTTGACAAAATTACTTTATTATATAAATAATAAATACATTCATTCACATACATAATCCAAAACATACTAATAATTATAAGAATATCACATCTTATCAAAAATCAATCAAACATGAAGGACAAAATTTTGCTATCAATTTATTTTATAAATATAGCATAATCTAGCTCGATACTAATTGCTAGAAAATATTATGTTTAAAAATAATTTTTTATACTGTAAAAAATTAAAAAATTAAAAATGATGTTGATTTGTGATATTTATAGTAATAACCTCTTCCCGAAAAGTACGTGTGCTTTGTGCGATATGAATCCTAGACATTCTCGACTTTCAACTGAATAACCTTCTTTGCTATTTTGGTACCATGAATCACTTGAGTGTGGGCTCGAACAATCAAGAATCAAACACAGAACCAAAAAGTAATTTTCTTACTTTCAGTAGGAAAGTAAATCTCTCCCTACAGAAATCGATTGAATTTATACTTAGAAAATAATTCTCACTATTTTTGGGCAGAATAATAATATATCAAAGTTGTGCATTTTTATCCTACCAGTGCCATCTATTTATAGAGAGAGATTGAAGAATCTTGATTTAATTAGTAAAATACAAATAATACTTATCTAATAGAAAAACAAGTCTCTTGCTTCTATTAGGAGAAAGCGGCAGCTAACCATAGTTAATTTTATTAGGGTTGTTGCCTCTTATACACATTATGAGGGGTTTTGTACCTCTCATGTATTGGGTCCAATTATACATGTTTTCTAGACTTTTAACCTAACACTTTATAATTTAATCCAACCCAATACATGTTTTCTATTTCCAAAAAATAAATATTATTTATTAAATTAATTTTAATTAATTAATTTTCTAGTTAAATACTTTTCTTAGTCCATTAAAGTCATGACAACTTTACCATAAAATAACCTATGAAAAATATATTTAATTTTTATATTCTACGGATTCACAATGACCAATTAATTTAATTCCATTTTGAACTTCAATTATTTACATAAATATAATTCAAAAACTTAAATTAATTCTTAGGTCATTTCCATACTTAGTGAGAAGCCACATTCATTTTTCAATGTAATTCATTTCTCTAAAATTATCATTTCCATCCATTTATGTTCATTTGATTCACCATGTAGTTCATTTTGTGTTTTAATGAGCTAGAGGAGGGACCGATTGAACATATATATTTATGGCTCAAATGATTTAAAATTAAGTTCTAGCTTTTCACCTATTAATTATAAACTCACTTACTCACGAAGTCATTCCACTATAGTATGACTGAGCTCTCCCCAATTATATACCATTACAAAAGCTACTCGATCAGTGCTCGTCTAATAGCCTTGCCATAAGTGTGTTGATATCCTTAATCTCTTTGGGAACAATCCGTTCTCCCAATATGATCCTATTTTATCTCGTGGTAACCATTACATCTACCTTCATGAAAAATAAATTACTATCACACAGTAATTAAGTCATTCATCACAAACAACTTATGGCCACATTTACTTTTCATCAATCATGTAATGCAAATGAGAGGATATTATTTATGTAACACCCTTAACCCGTATCCATCGTCGTAACAGAGTTACGGAGTATTACTAGAGTTTACAACACAATAACCGATAATTCATGTCATTTACTGTTTATATCCAAAATTAATCATATCGTCCCTTAAATGGACCCTCGAGGCCCAATTTACATATTAGAAATAAGTCGGGACTAAATAGGAATCTCAAAAAAATTTTCGTAAAATTTCAAAAATTTTTATATATACAAGGGTCACACGCCAGTATGAGTAGGCCGTGTGACTCACACAGCTAAGTGACATGCCCATGTCTCAGGCTGTGTGGGCATTCAATGTGAGGTACACGATTGTGTCCTAGCTTTTGTCCTTACCTGCGTAACTCTATGTAACAGCCCGAATTTGGGTATAGTCGAACAGTGGTTTTGGGACTACAAACCTGACGTAAAATTTATTTTTATTATTTTTTATCGTTTACAATTTTACAAAATAATTTAGTGAAAATTTTGTTCTAAAATTTTGACGTTTGAGCACTCAATTTAGCAAAAAGGACTAAATTGTAAAAACTACAAAAGTTGAGTTTTACATGCTAGAGATGTCTAATTACTATGAACTTTTAAATTGAAGGGCCTTAGATGGTATTTAGACCATTTGTTAAGATAGTGGACAAAAATGGACAAAGTGAGATAAAATGTAAAAGTTTTAAGTGAAGGGCATTCTGATCATTCGGTAATTAAATGAATTACAAAGCCAAAAATCAAGCCAAAATCTTGTCAATCTTCTTCCTCTTGTACCAAAATTAGAAGGAAGTCATAGCTAGGGTTTGGCCAACTTTCAAGCTCGATTGTAAGTCTGTTCTTGCCTAATTTTTAATGCTCTTTACATTTTTGAAGTCGTTATCACTCGATCTATCTATTTCTACCATTGATTTAAGGAATAATCAAGGTTTAGGGTTTAACCCATGTTTGAAATTTGTGTACTTTGATGTCTAATGGTAGAAAATGAATGTTTGGTGTTAGATAAATAACTTTTACTAAGTGATTTTTTATGAAAATACTTAAAAAGACCTATTTGTAAAAGTTATAAAATATGCAGTAAAAGTGTGTTTTAATGGAAATTAGGGGCTGTTAAAAATGGTTTAGCTAGGCTTGTACATTAAATAAATTGAACACATTTCATTTTACGAGCCTAGGGACCAAAATGTAAATTTGTCAAAGTTTAGGGGTAAAAATGTAATTTTCCATAATAAGATTTTTGGACTGAATTGAATAATGTGAGTAATAAATGAATTAAATTTTCTATTATACATCAAGAGAAATGAGGTCAGAACCTAGATCGAGGGAAAAATAAAGTATTTGACAATTATGTCACATTTCTACTATTTTTGTACCGAGTTAAGTTCGTATGTAAATAATCCATTGTTTTATTTATGTTTTAAATGCTTTAATATTGTATGAATTATGATTGACTCCTTAGATGTAATCGATAAAGTTTGAAAAGTGAGAAATCCCGGTTGAACCTTAGGAATATGTAGGATACGAATGTCATGACACTAGGGTTATTTGAGATTACGTCTAAGACCATATCTGGGATATGGCATCGATATGAGACTTCAGGTAAGACCATAGCTGGGCTATTGGCATCGATAAAAGATCCATGTAAGACCATATCTAGGATATGGCATTGGTATGGTATTGTGTGTGCGAAATTCCTAACTATCCTTTAGTATTCCAAGTGGTTCAACAGGAAATTCAACGAGTATGTCAAAGTTGTAAAAGGTTATGATTATGTTGCGAGTTGGTACAGGTACGTACATAAAACACATTTACTAATAAGCTCGATATGTGACGAATCCCTCGGTAAGGTTATGAATGAGTAAGTTATGATTAGAAGATCTTGATACTATTTATGCCAAGTTCATCATGTTTATTTGTATGATAAATGTGTGGTTATAATGCTTGTTATTTGCATAGGAACTTATTAAGCTATATAGCTTTCTCCCCTTTCTTTTTCCCTTGTCTTATAGAGTCGCCAAGGTAGCTCGGGGATTGGAAATTGTCGGAGATCCATTCACACTATCTACAACGATTATTTTGCTACCAATGAATTCAAGTATTTTGAGTTATTGCATGTATAGGGACTTGGTCATTTTGTTATACATCATAATTGATTAGCCAAATGTGTTGGATTATGTTGGCTAATAATTCATTTTGTAAATGGCCATTGAAATTGGCTAATATTGGTTTAAGTATATATATGCATATGATGATGCTTTTCATAGATGTGGGAAATTTGCATGGTTTGAGTTGATAAGTATGTGATGGTTGTATGTGATAGATGGTAACATATGAATGAGTGTTGATGTCTAGGTTGTGGCTGATTAGGTTGAATGTATATGCTTGGATTGGTGCTATGTTTTGTTGTGTAGGGATGTGCATGGAAAGGTGAGAAAATGGCTTGGTAAATAGCATTATTTTGTCCACATGGGTTGACACATGGGCGTGTGTAAGAGTCTAACTATACATGCCATAAATGAACTGTGATAGTGTGATAAATCTTGACAATTTTAAATTGTGTTTTTATATAGTAAATGGATCCCAATCTAGCTAAGGCTGATGGAGTTGAAAGTAATGCGCTAGCTCCCGCTCAATAGGCAGCGCCGTCTGATAGTAGACCTTCTACAGTTAGTCAAGAAGAAGGGGGTAGGGAAGCCTTTCTTCACATGATGAAAGAGTGGTATAGGGAATTTGTTCGAACAAATCTGAATGCCCAACCTCCTCCACCCTACCTATTCCTCGACCGGTTCCTGTAGCTTCTCAAGGTATGGAATTTGTAAGAATGTAGAAGCCCCCAGTTGATAAGATCCGAAAGCTTGGGGCTGAAGATTTTAGAGCTAATGTGGATGATGATCCCGAGAGAGCTGAGTTTTGGCTTGAAAACTCCATCAAAATATTTGATGAACTATATTGCACACTGGATGAGTGTTTAAAGTGTATCATCTCGCTTCTAAGAGATTCTACATATCACTAGTGGAATACGCTAATATCGGTGGTACCAAGGGAGAGGGTTACATGGGAATTCTTTCAAGAGGAGTTTTGAAATAAATTCATAAGTCAACTGTTCATTGATAAAAAACGTAAGCAATTTCTTGAGCTGAAGCAAGTCGGATGTTAGTTACTGAGTATAAGCGAGAATTCATCAGACTTAGTAAATATGCTCGGGAGTGTGTCTCCACCAAGGCTATCATGTGCAAGAGAATCGAGGATGGTTTGACTGAGGATATTCATGTGTTAGTTGGAATCTTAGAGCTAAAAGAATTTGTGATGTTAGTTGAATGAGCTTGTAAGGATGGAGAGTTGAATAAAGAGAAGAGGAAAGTTGATCTTGAAGCTAGAGATTCAAGGAAGAGACCTATGAGTAAGTCATTTCTGTCTCAGTTAAAGAAAAAGAAATGTATTCTCGTTCGAATGTTTAAGCTAGGTATTCACACAGAGATCGTGGGAAGCAATATTCAAGTTTTAAATCTCAAGCTACTTCAATGGTGAGTGTGGGTAATGTTAGGTCAAACAGACCCAAATGTCAGTATTGTGGAAGTAGACATCCCGATGAGTGTAGAGTGAATGACCGGGCTTGTTTCAAGTGTAGTTCTCAAGGGCATTTTATCTGAGATTGCCCTGAAATGGTTGAGAAAGAAAAATTTTAGAGTGCGAAGCCGAGTAATACTACTAATAGGGGTAGGCCACCGAGAAATACCAGAAATGGAACTAGTAGTAAAGGTGTGACGAAAGGTTTAGTTGTGAGATCCGAAGCACGAGCACCTGCTAGAGCCTATGTCATCCATGCTCGTGAAGAAACGACATCTCCCAATGTTATCACTAGTACATTTTCTCTCTATAATACTAACATAGTTGCATTGATTGATCCTGGATTGACTCATTCTTATGTTTGTGTGAAATTGGTAGCTAGTAAGAGCTTGCCTGTTGAATTTACTGAGCTTGTGATTAGTGTGTCAAACCCCTTAGGCAAACATGTACTAGTTGATAGAGTTTGCAAGAATTGTCCTTTAATGATTCGAGGTCATTGTTTTTCGGCTGATTTAATGTTGTTGCCATTTGATGAATTTGATGTTATTTTGGGTGCGGATTGGTTAACACTGCATGATGCCATAGTGAACTGTAAAAGAAAGATTATTGAACTGAAATGTAGAAATGGTGAAATTCTTCGGATTGATTTAGATGAGGGGAGTGAGTTGCCTGTTGTGATTTCTTCGATGACTGCCCAAATATATGTGAGGAAAGGTTATGAAGCCTATCTAGCTTATGTGTTGAATAAAAAAGTGTCCGAATTGAGAATTGAATCAGTGACGATAGTTTGTGAATATTTGGATGTATTCCCGGAGGAGTTGCCTAGGTTACCACCAGTTAGAGAAGTTGAGTTTGGTATTGACTTAGTACCTGGGACCTCGCCGATATCTATTGCTCCATATAGAATAGCTCCGACTGAATTGAAAGAGTTAAAGACTCAGTTGCAAGAGTTGACAGATAAGGGTTTTGCGACACTGAGTTATTCTCCCTAGGGTGCTCCAGTATTGTTCGTAAATAAGAAAGACGAAACTATGAGACTTTGTATCGATTACCAACAGCTTAACAAGGTGACTATAAATAACAAGTATCCTCTTTCGAGGATAGATGACTTGTTTGATCAGATGAAAGGGGCAACAGTATTTTCGAAGATTGATTTGAGGCCTGGCTATTATCAGTTGAGAGTTCAAGAGTCAGACATGCCAAAAACTGCTTTCAAAACAAGGTACGTGCATTACGAATGTCTTGTCATGGCTTTTAGACTAACTAATGCTCCTGCTATTTTTATGGACTTGATGGATCAAATTTTCTGACCATAATTAGATAAGTTTGTGGTTGTGTTCATCGATGACATTTTAATTTATTCTTAGGATGAGTCTGAGCATGCCAAACATTTAAGAATTATGTTGCAGACCATAAGAGATACGAAATTGTTTGCTAAATTCAGTAAAAGTGAGTTTTGGCTCTGAGAAGTCAGATTTTTGGGACATATCGTTTCAGGTGATGGTATTCGGGTTGATCCCAGTAAGATTTCGACAATTGTTGATGTGAAACCGCCAAGAAATGTGTCCGAATTCAGAAGCTTTTTGGGTTTAGCCGGATATCACAGATGATTTGTTAAAGGATTTTCAATGATTGCTACTCTTATGACAAAGTTATTGCAAAAAGATGTCTAATTTGAATGGTCTAAAAAATGTCAGCAAAGTTTTGAGAAGTTGAAGGCATTATTGACTGAGGTGCCAGTTTTAGTACAACCTGAACCGGGAAAAGAATTTGTAATTTATAATGACGCATCATTGAATGGATTAGGATGTATGTTGATGCAAAGGGCAAAGTGATAGCTTATGCCTCGAGACAGGTGAAACCACACGTGAAGAATTATCCGACGCATGATTTGGAATTAGACGCCATTGTGTTTGATTTGAAAATTTTGAGACACCATTTATACAATGATAAGTGTCATGTCTTTTCTGATCATAAGAGTTTAAAATACTTGATGACTTAGAAAGATTTAAACTTGCGGCAACGGAGATGGCTCGAGTTACTGAAGGATTATGAGGTAATGATTAACTATCACCCAGGTAAGGCAAATGTAGTCACAGATGCGTTGAGTAGAAAGACTTTGTTTGCTTTGAGAGTGATGAATACACAGTTGACTTTGTCCGATAATGGTTCGATCCTAGCTGAGTTGAGATCTGGACCATTATTCCTTCAACAAATTTGCGAAGCTCAGAAATGTGACAGTGATTTACAAACCAAAAGAGTTCATTGTGAATCGAGTAGTAATTTAGATTTTCATATTAGATCCAATGATTGTTTGATGTTCCGAGGTAGAATTTGTGTACCAAAAAATGATGAACTTATTTAGAAAATTCTTCATAAGGCGTATAATGGTTGTCTATCTGTGCATCCGGGTAGTACGAAAATGTATAATGATTTGAAGAAATGGTATTGGTGGTTCAGTATGAAATGAGATATTTCGGGGTTTCTTTTGAGATGTTTAGTTGGTCAACAAGTAAAGGCTGTACACCAAGTATCCTTGGGCTTACTTCAACCAGTGATGGTACCCGAGTGGAGATGGGATAGAATTATGATGGACTTCATGACGGGTTTACCTTTCACTCTGAAAAATAAATATGTTGATTGGGTCGTTGTTGATAGACTGGCGAAATCGATTCATTTTATACCGGTATATGCTAATTAATCACTTGATAAGCTAGCTGAATTGTACATTGTTGAAATTGTGTGATTGCACGGAGTACCTGTTTCTATTATTTCGGATAGAGATTCGAGGTTTACTTCACGATTTTGGAGGAAGTTGCAAGAAGCTTTGGGTACAAATTTGAACTTTAATACCACATTTCATCCTCAAGCCGACATTCAATTTGAGAGGACGATTTAGGTACTCGAAGATATGCTTCGCTGTTGTGTATTAGAGTTCAAGGTAGTTGGGAAAGATATCTACCTTTAGTCAAATTTGCTTATAACAAGATTTTTCAGTCGAGTATAAAAATTGCACCGTATAAGGCATTGTATGGCCGCAAGTGTAAAACTCCATTGTATTGGACCGAGCTTAGTGAGAAACAGATACTTCGGGTTGATTTGGTTAGAGAGACCAAAGAGAAAGTGAAAGTAATCCATGACTGTTTGAAAAGAAAAGATATAAAATTTCAAATTGGTGATAAAGTATTCCTAAAAGTATCTCCGTGGAAGAAGATTCTGAGATTTGGCCGTAAAAGCAAGTTAAGTCCACGTTTCATTGGGCCGTATGAGGTTATTGAAAGAATAGGGTCAGTGGCATATCGATTATCTTTGCCGACAGAGTTGGAAAGGATCCACAACCATTATAGATCAAACCCTTCACATGTGATTTCTCCCACAAAGGTCGAGGTTTGACCCGATATGACCTATGGTGAAGAACCGGTCAAGATTTTGGCTCGAAAAGTTAAACAGTTGAGAAATAAAAGTACAGCCCTAGTGAAAGTTTTATGGCAACGACATAGATTCGAAAAGGCTATGTGGGAACCTAAGGAAGCTATGCGAAAAAAGTATCCAAACTTGTTTTCTAGTAAGATTTTTGGGGCCAAAAATCCCTAAGGGGGAGAGTTATAACAGCCCGATTTTGGGTCTAATCAAAATAGTGGTTTCGAGAGCACAAATCTGACGTAGTAAAATTTATTTTTATTATATTTTTATGTTTATAGTTTTACGAAATAGTTTCTGAAAATTTTGTTTTAAAATTTTGAAGTTTGAGCACACAATTTAGCAAAAAATGACTAAAATGTAAAAACTACAAAAGTTGAGTTCTACATTCTAGAGCTGCCTATTTGCTATGAAATTTTATATTGAAGGTCCTTAGATGGTAATTAGACCATTTGTTAAGATAGTGGACAAAAATGGACATTGTGAGATAAAATTTCAAAGTTTTAAGTGACGGGCATTTTGGTCATTTGGTAATTAAATGAATTACAAAGCCAAAATCTTGTCCATCTTCTCCCCGTTGTGCCAAAAATTAGAAGGTAGACATAGCTAGGGTTTGGCCAAATTCAAGCTCGACTGTATGTCCATTCTTGTCCAATTTTTAATGCTCTTTACATTTTTGAAGTCGTTATCACTTGATCTATCTATTTCTACCATTGATTTAAGGAATAATCATGGTCTAGGGTTTAATTCATGTTAGGCATTTGTGTAGTTTTATGTATAATGGTAGAAAATGAATGTCTGGTGTTAGATAAACAAATTTTACTAAGTGATTTGATGAAAATTCTTAAAAGAACTGATGAACCATAAAAGTAACATATTTTAATCCCACATTTAGTATGCTTTTTGATGATTTAGCCCTTGATTTATATAAAAAGGTGCTTGTAATCCTTTCTTTTCATGTCATATACTCAGGAAAGCACCCAAGGATAAAAAGAACACAAAACGGGTTAAAAATGGAGTAATTGCACCTAGCAAGAAATCAACATCGCCTGGCCCAAAACCCACACGATTGTGCCTCGCTGTTTACCCAGAGCACGGCCTCAACCTGTCACACACAGTCGTGCATCATCCATTTACCACACACGAACGTGCCTAGTGATCTACATGGCCGTGTCCCAATCGACAGACCTGAAGCACGACCTCAACTTCGTCACACACGGCCGTGCCACGACTGTGCCCAAAACTACAGAATCGAGACACGGCCCAACCACGATTTACACGGGCATGTGCCATGGCCGTGCCCCTACCGCGGGAGAGAGCAATTTCACTCGGATTTGGATGCTTGAAGCCAAAGAAACATACTCCTAAGTCTACTTAAACACCCTAATAGTAATTTTACTCGAGAGAGGTGCTTAGGAGCCAAGTAAAGCATCTCAAAAGCCTATATAAACAACCCAAGGCAGGCATTTAGACGATGTTTTTTGGCAGAGGCTTTTGTCAAGCATTCATCTTTTAGGGAAACACTTGAAGATAGCCAGTTGATCCATCTCAAGAAGCCGGAGCTCCATTCAAGATGGAGGATCTCTCCTTCAATTCCTTCAGGGGGTTTTAGGTATTTCTTATGTTTTGTTTTATCTTTTCTTTTGAGATGTTTTCCTACTTTGTTATAAACTAAACCCTTCAGATACCTGAAGGGGATGAAACCTATGATGGATTTTGTTATTTGATTTCTAAATTTATATGATAAGTACTTAGTTTGTTCTTAATTATGTTTCTTAATCTAATCTGATGTGCTTAGGTGAAGGAGGAATAGACCCTACCTAAGAGTAGATCTAGCATAATTGAGCGGAGTTGTTCAAGCTCCTAGAGATAGGGTTACGAGATTTTGTCGAATTAGGGTAAAACTTAATATGGGAATCCATTGATCGATTTACTGCTTCCTTAGGGGGTTATTATAAGAGAACGAGAGTTCCACTAATTAACCTAAGGTTAGATGTTATTCGCCTCGAGAGAGGGTTTAATATAGGTTAAGGAGTCTCACGGATCAAGCTAAGTAAAGAAATCATATGGTTTGGGAATAAATAAAAAGTGAAGTCATAGGTGGATTCTTTCTGAGGGTATCGTCTTCATCAACTGAGTTTTCCTAAAGTCTTTCTCCAATTCTTTCTTTTGTCTTTGCATCTAGTTCAGTTTTTTTCATTAGTTTAATAAACCAATCACTCCATACTTTAGGCTAAATAATAGAAAGAAAGTGAGTAGTAGTACTTTTAGGTACTTTTGGGTTCGATAAGATATTCTTTCCTAAACTATACTACTGTTCGATAGGTGCACTTGCCTCTTTCGTTTTCATAGATAGTCTACAGGTTCGATCATTCTTTTATAAATATTAAAACTCGGCTGTTTGACACGATCAACTTTTTGGCGCCATTGCCGGGGACACTAAAATATTAAGAAAGCTCTATTTCTATTACTTTAGCCATTATTTTTATTTTTTATTTTTTTCTTATTTTTCTACATTTATCTTTGTTTTTCTAATTTTTTTTCTTTCTTTTCCTAGCAGGTACCTCTAGTTTATGACTAGAAGAAACCCGAGAGGACCTTTAGAATACGAAAGTGACATTGAAGCTACCGCTCGCAGAAATCACAGAGAAACTAGACGAGCTCTAGACTACCAAAGAGAAGAACAATAAGAAAGATCAAATCCTACTGAAGGGATGGATGGAAACAATCCACCGCCAAATATGCAGGAACAGAATGCTCCGCGTACTATGAATGATTATGCTAAATCTAATTTGACAAGGGCAGAATCTAGTATTGTCAGGCCTCTATAGCTGCTAATAATTTTGAATTAAAGCCTAACACAATACAAATGATTCAACAGTTTGTTCAATTTGATGGTTTGTAGGATGAAGATCCAAATACTCATATATCTAAATTTTTAGAATTCTGTGATGCCTTCAAAATAAATGTCGTTTCTGATGATGCCATATGTCTTTGGTTATTCTCTTTTTCATTAAGGAATAAAGCAAAGCAGTGGTTTAACTCGCTACCACGAGGGTCAATCACCACATGGGATCAAATGACCGAAAAATTTCTTTTAAAATATTTTCCACCGGCCTAAACAGCCAAATTTAGGAATGATATATCTTTTTTTTTTTTGTGCAGAATGATGCAGAAACATTATATGATGCATGGGAGAGATACAAGGATCTCCTAAGGAGATGCCCACACCAGGGATTACCTTTGTGGCTTCAAGTCCAAACTTTTTACAATGGTGTGAATTCTCCAACTAGGCAAATGATTGATTCATCAGTCGGTGGAACTTTGAATAACAAAACTCCTGAAGTGGGTTACAATTTTATTGAGGAGATGTCATTGAACACCTATCAATGGCAAATTACGAGGGCTAAATCGACAAAATCAGCCAGAGTTTTTAACATAGATGCAGTGACAATGCTATCAACGCAGGTGGAGTTGATGAATAAAAAGCATGATAACTTATGTTCTTCGCAGGTACACCCAGTCATGCAATGCGAAGCAAGTGGAAATGTGGAGAATTCTAAGTACCCACCTTACCAACTAGGCGCAGACAATGAGCAGAAAAATTATATAGGTAGCAATTTCAGATCTAATAATCCTTGTAGTAACACTTACAATGCAGGTTGGAGGAATCACCCAAATTTTTCGTGGGGAGGACAAGGAAATCAAGGAAATCAAAGACAGCAACCTCCTCCAAATTACCAAAATCAGCCCTATCCACAGGAATAGAAATCAAACCTTGAAGAGATGCTGACAAAATTCATGGCAGCTACAGATTCTCATCTCCAAAAGACTGAAGCAACACTTGATGAACAACAAAAATTGATCAAGGGGATCGAGAATCAAGTTGGAGAACTTACTAGGTCAAGGGACATCTCACAAAGCTGATTTCTGAACGTCAACAAGGACATCTACCAAGCAACATAGAAATAAACCCAAAAGAGCAGATCCAAGCCATCACAGCTCAAGAGGGTACAAAGGTAGATGAGCCCACCTCAGTACAAGAAACCAAGGAAGAAAAAGGAAAAATAGAAGTAGCACTAGAGAGGCGAAAATCGGTAATCAAAGAATACCAACCTCGCATACCTTATCCCAAAGCATTGAAAAGAGATGATTCAGAGGAACAATTCGATAAGTTTCTAAAACTTTTAAAGAAATTACATATTAACTTACCTCTTCTTGAAGCTCTTTTTCAGATGCCCGACTCAAGGAGATTTTTAAGACAGCTCTTAACGAACAAACGCAAAATAGATGAAGAGCACCATGTGGAACTAAACGCAACATGCTCAGCAATGCTACAGAATAGACTACCACCGAAACTAAAAGATCCAGGGAGTTTTACGATTCCATGTTTAATTGGTAGTTTAACTATTGATAATGCGTTAGCTGATTTAGGGGCAAGTATAAATGTCATGCCTTATGCACTGTTTAAATGACTAGGTCTAGGGAAGCCCAAACAAACTAGGATGAGTATTCAACTAGCTGATAAAACTATTAGAATTCCTAGGGGCATTTTTCAAGACGTTTTAGTAAAAATTGATAAATTTGTTTTCCCAGTAGATTTTGTTGTTTTAGACATGGATGAGAAAAATTCGATCCTTTTAATTTTAGGAAGACCTTTTCTTGCAATTGCCAAGACTAAAATTGATGTTGCCATAAGAGAACTCATACTTCGTGTAGGAGAAGAATCAATCAATCTTCAAGCTCTCGACTCAGCCAAAACAACAGAAGACGAAGGTAAGAAAGTCATTTCAATAGCTAATCAAATTGTTCAACCTTCATCGCAGGAAACATCATAATGCCTCAAACCTGACCCAACTCATAGCCCCCAAATCGTCACAGAAGAATCACATCAGAAACAAAATCGTAAGATTGACAATTTAAAAGAGCAGAAGATACACACCAAAGAAAAGTCGGATCCACACAAAGTAAAACCAAAGGAACCACCAGAAGAGCTTATAGAGACATCAAATCACTTTAAAATAGGAGACCAGATGCTGTTTGACAAAGCTGATCCTCGCATCACTTCAATAGACCTAAAGAAAAAGGAAGAAATACTCCTTCAGGTACACGATATTTTCCCACACGAAATAGTCAAGGTAAGCAATCCAATATTCGGCAATTTCAAGGTAAACACTTCTCGACCTAAACTTTGTCACAAAAATAAAACTGCCAACAAGAGGAAAATATTCAAACTTTTAAACCTCCCTAAAATTTTCAAAGTCAAAGACAGTCTAGCTTAAGACTATAAACGAGCATTTCTCGGGAGGTAACCCGAGCACTAACACTAAATACTTTCAAATTTATTTTCTTTTTTTTCCTTTTTCTTCTCTCAACATTTAAACTAACACAAAAATGCATATTTCCAGGCCACACGGCCTTACACACGGTCATGCCTATGGCCGTGTAGACCACCAGAACCACCACACTGACAGAGCAGAGCTGTGCAAGTTAGTCTACCCACCCCCCAACATCACGGATCTAACCACCCACACCACGGGCACCAAAAAAATAGCATTGACGTGCCTCACGACCGTGCTAAGATACTGACTTATTGAGCACGGGCAAACCATGCCAGTACATTCCATCCGTGCTCACATACTAGCCTTTTAGGAATGGGCGTGTCAATCGACAAACGGGCGTGGAAGAACAACACACTCACCAACACGGTTGTGTGATGTAGCCGTGTGAATCGACACACCCTCGGTACATGGGCGTGGGAACGTGCCAGATTTGAAATCCTATTTAAATCCCCACAGCCCTTCCCTTTTTTTCCCATCATCTTTCTTCCTTCTCTTTCTTTCAAATTTTTCTCTCTGTTCATAGAAAAGGTCCAAGACTCTTGAGCAACACAAAAATCATGCCGAAGAAACGTAAGAAGGTAAGCATCGTCTCCTCAGAGGAGACCCCAACATGAGTCCATCCGGTAGCTTCAGCTAATTGACATGTCAAGGGTCTCCGAAACCTTTTCGGTTCTATTTTTCTTTTCTCTTCTCCTTTATTTTCCTTATCTATACTTCACTGCTACTTAATTTAATTTATTTCATATTGGTTTCTTGGTTTTAGGTTCTAAAGGCTGCTAGGGAATCACGCCACTTCCACCATCACCAACACTCCGTAGCCTTCGAAATCATACCCACCTCACGAACCATCTGCTAATAAGGACTCCTTAGTCCATTAGTCTTTTCTTTAAATTTTAGTTTTCTTCTTAGTCTCTTTCTCTTTATTTTCTTGATCTTTAATTATATTATTAGTATAGTATTATTATTTCTCTAGATCTCTTGGCTATATCTTTGCAAGCTACCCAATTTCTTCATCTAGCAAATTGCTTTTCAGTAGCCACACCACCAGGCCCATAGAAAACACCATCACCACCACTAAAGACGCCAGAATCATCCAAAATTCTGGAAGTGCCACTCTACCCCTTCTCTTTTGATTTATCCCATTACCGTCATTATTTATCTTTGTACATTGAGGGTAATGTACATCTTAAGTGTGGAGGGATAAAAGTGCATAACTTTTTGCATAATTCTCAAATTAATGCCTAATTTTTCATTGTTCTCAAAATCATGAATTTTAAACTTGTTCAAAAGTATTTTTTCTCATATTACTAATTAGGATGAAATTTCTAATGATTTATGATTATTATTGATATGTTTTAGAGTAAGTCATAGTTAATTGTGCATTGATGATTAAATTTGAAGAATACTAGAAAATCGAGCACGGTAAGTCTACTTTCTAAAAATTAAAATTGATAGGTTGTTGAACCGAATTTGAATATCACCTTGAAGTTCAAAATTTATAGGGATTGATGTCAAAAACACCCATAATTTTTGTGAGATTTTGAGCCTTATAGAGCATATATTCTTTTTCATGCTCACTTTATTGATTATGAGTGTGCCAAATTTGAATTGTTATTCTAGATCTTGCCTCATTTATGCATGTCGAGACCACATTAATGATTTGATATACGGAGATGATAAAGGCACCTAGGTTTTAACTCATTCACTCCACTAAAAAGCCTACTACATAAATAACCCCTAGTAAACCCATTTGATCCTAACAACCCTTTTTATTGAATTACCCGTTTGATATTAACCCAAAACCCTTTCTATTTGTTATCAGCATTCTTTTGACTACCCTTTAATCGAGGATTGATTTGATTAAATTACTGAATTATGTTAGTTCAAGAGTTACATTTATTATTTATGAGGTAATATTTTAGTTTGTTCTTAAAAAAAAAACCAAGTTTATTCAATATTAGTAGTTTATAAAAGAACTTAGTGCATTTAAACTCCAATTGTTGAAGAAAAAGCTTGTATTAAAGTATTATCAAATTTTAAGTGATGAAAATATTCTTTTTTATATAGTAATTATCAATAGTGGTACTACTAGTTTTCATTCGATGTAAATATTCATATTCAGTTCATTATTTTTAGATTAGGTAATTAGTCAATTCGATCTCGATTCTAACCCTCTAATTCAGCCTGTATCCACATCCTTAACCTTAGCCCCATTACAACCCTGATAAAGACCTTTTGATCTGTGTATCATCTTATATACAGTGATGGAGATTTGATTTTCAGGCAAGCCTATGGGATTAACTTTTCAGGTTAGACTATTGAGTGCCTTATTTTGGAACCTTAAACACTTCGAGTGATTTGAGTGAATCTTTTGTAAGGATGTCAATCCTTATCGGTTTTGAATTAAAGGTAATTACTTAGATAAGGGGAGACACCTATGTTTTCGTACTACTTCAAAGGTATGACTTATCTTGATTGAATCTTTAGTGTTCTTTGAGTTGAATTATCCATGTATAAATTATCTATGAAATATGATGAGACATTGTCAATGGGAATTATGAATTATGGAAAGTTCGTTTTAATTGTAAGTTGAGAATTTTGCTTGAGGACAAGCAAAAGCTTAAGTGTGGGGGTATTTGATAAACCATAAAAGTAACATATTTTAATCCCACATTTAGTATGCTTTTTGATGATTTAGCCCTTGATTTATATAAAAAGGTGCTTGTAATCCTTTCTTTTCATGTCATATACTCAGGAAAGCACCCGAGGATAAAAAGAACACAAAACGGGTTAAAAACGGAGTAATTGGGCCTTAGCAAGAAATCAACACGGCCTGACCCAAAACCCACACAACCGTGCCTCGCCGATTACCCAGAGCACGGCCTCAACTCCGTCACACACGGCCGTGCATCATTCATTTACCACACACGGACGTGCCTGGTGATCTACATGGCCGTGTCCCAATCGACAGACCTGAAGCACGGCCTCAACTCCATCACACATGGCGGTACCCAAAATGACAGAATCAAGACACGGCCCAACCACGATTTACACAGTCGTGTGCCATGGCCGTTCCCCTGCCACGAGAGAGAGCAATTTCACTCGGAGTTGGATTCTTGAAGCAAAATAAACGCACTCTTAAGTCTACTTAAACACCCTAATAGTAATTTTACACAAGAGAGGTGCTTAGGAGCCAAGTAAAGTATCTCAAAAGCATATATAAACAACCCAAGGCAGTCATTCAGACGATGCTTTTTGGCAGAGGCTTTTGCCAAAGCTTTCATCTTTTAGGGAATCACTTGAAGATAGCCAGTTGATCCATCTCAATAAGCCAGAGCTCCATTCAAGATGGAGGATCTCTCATTCAATTCCTTCAGGGGGTTTTAGGGATTTCTTATGTTTTATTTTATCTTTTCTCTTGAGATGTTTTCCTACTTTGTTATGAACTAAACCCTTCATATACTTGAAGGGGATGAAACCTATGATGGATTTTGTTATTTGATTTCTAAAATTATATGATAAGTACTTAGTTTGTTCTTAATTATATTACTTAATCTAATCTGATGTGCTTAGGTGGAGGAGGAATAGACCCTGCCTAAGAGTAGATCTAGTATAATTGAGCAGAGTTGATCGGGCGCCTAGAGATAGGGTTACGAGATTTTATCGAATTAGGGTAAAACTTAATATGGGAATCCATTGATCGATTTACTGCTTCCTTAGGTGGTTATTATAAGAGAATGAAAGTTTCACTAATTAACCTAAGGTTAGATGTTATTCGCCTCGAGAGAGGGTTTAATATAGGTTAGGGAGTCTCACGGATCAAGCTAAGTAAAGAAATCATATGGTTTGGGGAATAAATAATAAGTGAAGTCATAGGTGGATTCTTTCTGAGGGTATCATCTTCATCAACTGAGTTTTCCTAAAGTCTTTCTCCAATTCTCTCTTTTTTCTTTGCATCTAGTTCAGTTTTTTTCATTAGTTTAATAAACGAATCACTCCATATTTCAGGCTAAATAATAGAAAGAAAGTGAGTAGTAGTACTTTTAGGTTCCTTTGGGTTCGATAAGATATTCTTGCCTAAACTATACTACTGTTCAATAGGTGCACTTGCCTCTATCATTGTCATAGATAGTCTACAGGTTCGATCATTCTTTTATAAATATTAAAACTCGACTATTTGACACGATCAAGGACCTATTTGTAAAAGTTATAAAATATGTAGTAAAAATGTGTTTTAATGGAAATTATGGGGCTGTTAAAAATGGTTTGGCTAGGCTTGTACATTAAATAAATTGAACACATTTCATTTTACGAGCATTGGGACCAAAATATAAATATGCCAAAATTTAGGGGCAAAAATGTAATTTTTCCATAATAAGATTTTTGGACTGAATTGAAAATAATGTGAATAATAAATTAGTTAAATTTTCTATTATAGATCAAGAGAAACGGGTTCGAACCTAGATCGGGGGAAAAATAAAGTATTTGACGATTAGGTCCCATTTCTACTATTTTTGTACCGAGGTATGTTCGTATGTAAATAATGCATTGTTTTATTTATGTTTTAGATGCTTTAATATTGTATGAATTATGATTGACTCCTTGGATGTAATCGATAAAGTTTAAAAAGTGAGAAATCCTAGTTGAACCTTAGGAATAGGTAGTGTAATAGTCCGGTTTAGACCCTAGTCAAAATAGTGGTTTCGGGACCACAAATCTGAGTCAAAAAAATATTTTAATATTATTTTCTATGTTTACCATATGTGATTAAGCATGTATGAAAGTTTCGTGAATTAATTTTATTGTTTGTGTGCTTAATTAGAGAAAAAGACTAAATGCATAAAAGGTAAAAGTGGCTTTCTATTTGTTAAAGTGCTTTTTTGTTATGATATTTTAGTATGAAGTCCTTAAAATGAAATTAGGCCATTGTATTATGGCATGGACGGTAAAGGGCATTAAATATACATGTATTATATGTTTATTTAAATGGTTAAAACTGGTATTTGATTATTAAAGACATTATAATTAAAAACAAAAGAATGAAAGCCATTATGTTCATCTTTTTAACCAAAAATAAGAAAAAGAAGCAAGTGGTTTAAGCTTTGAACATTCGGCTAGCTATAAAAAAAATTAAGGTTTATTTTTATTTTGGTTTTTGGTAATTTCTACGTTTTTGTGATCATTGTTTCGGGTTCTCTTAAGCCCATGTCTTAAATTTAGAATTTGATGAAGATTATGGGATGTGCCATTGATGAATATTTAAGCTTTGTTATGTTAGTTGATGATATGAAATGCATGTGTTAATTTAACATGTTTTGACCATGAACTTTTGATGAATTTGAGTAATTTGGACTAAATTGTGAAAATAATATTTTGAGGGACTAAAATGTGAAATAAATGAAATGTGGACTTACATGAAGCATATGAACATTCGGCTAAGCATGGGTACAAAAAAATTATGTGTATTTTGTAATTTTGTGAAATACAGAATTAAATGTCAAATGTGAAAATATGAGGGCTAATTTATAAATTTTCCCTAAATGTGTGTTTTTGGATTGAAATGAATGGTTTGGTGAATAAATGAGTTAAATTTGAATATGTATAGATCAAGAACCAAAGAAAACGGATTTAGATCGAGGAAAGTCGAAAATGATTGAGTAGTCGAATCAGTTCGTTTATTCTGAATACGAGGTAAGTCTATATACAAATAAATGTTTTTGAATTGATTTATTTACGTTTATATGAAATTGAATTGTGATGAATGACTACGGAAGAAACACACATGAAATTCAAAAAAGTATCGACAATGTGACAATGTCTAAAAAGTCCTGTACGAAACTTAGGAACAGATAGGATTCATATGTCATGACATAGGGATTCCAATATGTGATATCGTGTAAGACCATGTCTGGAATGTTGGCATCGATTTGAGAATTACGTGTAAGACCATGTTTGGGACAGTGGCATCGATATTTTGGTTACATGTAAGACCACGTATGGGACGTTGGCATTGTACGAGTATTCCGAGTTATCCGAGCACCCTATTTGATTTCGAATGGTTCAACGGGAAATTCCCATAAATAAAAGACTATGTGAAAGGTGTAATCGATTCATGTACGTTTTAAATGTATACTATGTTTGAGTTGAAAGGTAAGTATATGTGAATTTGCAAAAGTGAGATATGTGCATAGACTTGTTAAGACAAAATGTGATATATGTATGAATGTGCTATGATCTAATGAGATACATGGAGATGTGATTTGTTGTCAAGCAAATGATTAGATACAATTGGGCTAAAGAAAAAATATTAATATGCTATTGAAATATGTTAAATTTCTTGTAATTGAAATGGTTATAAATGTTTTATATAATAAGTTTATTTGTATATTGATTACTAAGCTTTTGAAAGCTTACTTTGTGTGTGTTTGCTTTATTTTATAGATCGTTAAAGCTACAGAAGGCTCGGAGATCATCGAGGATCGTCATCACACTATCAAATCATATTTTGGTACCTTTTGAATGTGTTCACAACTAAGTATGGCATGTATAGTCTAGTTTAATTAAATGATGTTTTGAGTTGTATATATAAGCCATGTGATATGGCTTGTAAATGGGATGTGAGTATGGCAAATGTCAATTATGTTTTGTGAGGCAAAGTTGGTATATTATTGATGAATGATTAGTATGTTGAATTGGTAACTTTTTGGATGGATTATACTTAGAAATGCTTGTGATAAGAATGAGATAAATGGTACATAATTTAGTATGTTTGCTATGCTCATGAATGGTTGGTAAAGATGGTCATTATTGGTTGTTTTTTGAGAAAATGAAATGTGCTTGTAGGGTTAACCCCAAAATTGGTGGCATATTGGCCTTGCAAATGGCCTATTTATGCCCACACAGTTGAGCACACAAGCGTGTGGCTTGACCGTGGCCCTTGAATTTCGTAATTTGATTCAAGTCAGGCTCGCACACAGGCTAGACACACGAGCGTGCGACTGGCCATGTGAAATAAGTCAGTGTCGACCACGGGCTAGACACACAGGCGTGTGACTGCCCATGTGATACAAGTCAGTTTTGACCACTGGTGAAGCACACGAGCGTGTCTTCAGCCGTGTGGACAAGTCACTATGTATGCCTTATTTTTCCATGGCTTGGACACATGGGCTAGACACATGGGCGTGTCACTTCTGTAACTTTAAAAAATGTGAAGTTTTTAAAAAATTTTGTATGTGCTCGGTTTAGTCCGGTCCCTTCTTGATGCATGTTTATGGTCTCGTATTTTGTTATTCCGGTCCCTTCTTGATGCATGTTTATGGTCTCGTATTTTGTTATGATATGACGATGATATACTTTATGATGTGAAATGTTGTAAAAGTTCTGATTTGTCCGAAATGTCTTTTAACCCTGGACCGACGATGGTTATGAGTTAGGGGTGTTAAATTTTATTGGTATCAGAGCTATGGTTTAGTCGATTCTCGGACTAACGTAGCATATGAGAGTCTAGCTATACATGCCATATATATGAATTATGATAGTGTGATGAATCCTGACATATAAAATGTGTTTTTCGTATAGTAAATGGATCCCGAAAGAGCTGTAGCTGACGATGTTGAAAGTAATGCGCCTGCTCCCACTCAAGGGACAGCGCCATCTGATTCGAGACCAGCTACTAGCGGTTAGGAAGGAGAGCCTAAACAAGCCTTCTTCCAATTTATGAATGAGTGGTCCACTCAATACATTAGAACAAATTCGGTTGTTTCACAACCTTCGCCCCCATCCAATCCTCCTCAGACTTCTATAGTACCTCCGATTATGAATCTAAATTTATTGAATAAGCCTCTAGTCGATAAAATCTATAAATATGGGGCTGAAGAGTTCAGGGCCACCAGTGATGTTGATGTTGAGAGAGCTGAGTTTTGGCTTGAGAATACAATCCAAGCTTTTGATGAAATGTCTTGTACTCCTAAAGAATGTGTGAAATGTGTCGTTTCTCTGTTATGAGATGTAGCTTATCAATGGTGGAAGACTTTGATTTCTGTTGTTCCAGAAGAAAGAGTTACTAGGGATTTCTTTCAATCTGAATTTCGGAAGAAATATATTAGTCAAAAGTTTATAGATCAAAAACGAAAAGAGTTTTTAGAATTGAAACAGGGTCGTATGTCTATCACAGAATACAAATGAGAATTCATGAGATTAAGTCAATATGCTCGGGAATGTGTTTCTACTGAAGTAATAATGTGTAAAAGATTTGAAGATGGCCTGAATAAAGATATCCATTTGTTGGTTGGAATTTTGGAAATAAAAGAATTGGTTGTGCTTGTTGATCGAGCATGTAAAGCTAAAGCACTCGGGAAAGATAAAAGAAAAGCTGAGATAGAAGCTAGAGATATAAGGAAGAGATTTTTAAGTAAATCATTTCAATCCGCATCAGAGATAAGCATAGTCGTTCAAAGACTAATGTGGGACAATCAAACAGATATCGTGCTAGGTTGCCTTCGAATTTCAAAGCTCCAGCGACTTCGATGGCTAGTGCTGGAAATGTCTAATTTGAACGACCTAAATGTAGACATTGTGGTAAAAGACATCCGGGGAATTGTAGATTAAATGACAGAGATTGGTTTAAATGTGGATCATCAGATCATTTCATCCAGGACTGTCCAGAGTCCGTTGAGCAAGAGATTGTATAGAATCTCAAATCAGATAATGTTTCAGCTAGAGGTAGACCTTCTAGAAATACAAGAAATGTCAATGGTAGCCAGAGAGCTACGAAGGATACAGTTGCGAGATCTAAAGCTAGAGCACCTGCTAGAGCTTACACCATTCCAGCTCGTGAGGAAGCTTCGTCTCCAGATGTTATTACGGGTACATTTACTCTTTATGGTACTTCTGTGATTGTATTGATAGATTCAGGGTCTACTCATTCGTATGTATGCATGAATTTAGTATCCAGTAAGACTTTGCTTGTAGAGTCTACTGAATTTGTAATTAGAGTATCGAACCCCTTAGGTAAATGTGTCTTGGTTGACAAAGTGTGCAAGAATTATCCGTTGATGTTTCGAGATATGTTTTTCGGCCAATCTAACGTTATTACCTTTTGATGAGTTTGATATGATTTTGGGTATGGATTGGTTAACATTGCATGATGTTGTTGTGAACTACAAATAAAAAACTATTGATTTGAGATGTCAGAATGATGAAATAGTTTGGATTGAATCTAATGATTTGAATGGGTTACTGGCTATAATATAAATGATGAAAGCTCAAAATTATGTGAAAAAGGGTTATGAAGCTTATTTTGCATATGTGATTAATTCGAGAGTGACTGAAAAGAAAGTTGAATCTATGCCAGTTGTTTGTGAATTCTCTGACGTATTTCCTAAAGAACTACCGGATTATCTTCGACACGAGAAGTTGAGTTTGGTATTGATTTATTACTGGGAACAGCTTCTATCTCGATAGCTCCGTATAGAATGGCACCAACAGAATTGAAAGAGTTGAAGTCACAGTTGCAAGAGTTGACCAATAACGTATTTGCACGATTGAGTTTCTCACCTTGGGGTGCTCCAGTTCTATTTGTGAAAAAGAAAGATGGCACGATGAGAATGCGCATTGATTACCGTCAGTAAACAAAGTGACTATAAAGAATAAATATCCTCTACCCATAAATGATGATTTATTTGATCAGTTGAAAGGAGCTTCCGTGTTTCAAAAATAGATCTGAGATCAGGATATTACCAGTTGTGAGTAAAAGATTCAGACATTCCGAAAACTACTTTTAGAACAAAGTACAGGCGTTATGAGTTTTTAGTTATGCCTTTCAGACTAACAAATGCTCCTTCTGTTTTTTATGGATTTGATGAATAGAATTTTCAAACCATATTTAGATCAATTTGTTGTTGTGTTCCTTGACGACATATTGATTCATTGACATAATGAAACTGAGGATGCTGAACATCTGAGAATTGTGCTACAAACTCTGTGAGATAAATAATTTTATGCAAAGTTTAGTAAATGTGAGTTATGGTTGTGTGAAGTTGGTTTTCTGGGACATATTGTGTCAACGTCTGGTATACGAGATGATCCGAGCAAGATTTCAGCTATTTTTAGAGTGGAAGCCTCCAACAAATGTGTTTGAAGACTGCAATTTTCTGGGACTTGCTGGTTATTATAGACGGTTCGTAAAAGGTTTTTCGATGATTGTGACTCCATTGACTAGATTGCTTCAGAAAGATGTGAAATTTGAATGGTCCGATAAATGTCAGAAAAGCTTTGATCAGTTGAAAGCCCTTTTGACTGAAGCTCTAGTTTTGGTACAGCCAAAATCGGGTAAAGAGTTCGTAATTTATAATGATGCTTAGTTGAACAGTCTGGGATGTGTTTTGATGCAAGAAGGCAAAGTTATAGCTTATGCCTCGAGACATTGAAACCGCATGAAAAGAACTATCCGACGCATGACCTTGAGCTAGCTGCAATTGTGTTTGCATTGAAAATTTGGAGTCATTATCTTTTCGGTGAAAAATCCATGTGTTTTCAGATCATAAAAGTCTGAAATATCTGATGACTCAAAAATATTTGAATTTGGAACCAAAAAGATGGTTAGAACTGTTAAAAGACTACAAGCTAGTGATAGATTATCATCTGAGAAAAGCAAATGTTGTTGCTGACGCATTGAGTCAAAAATCATTATTTGCACTACGTGCGATGAATGCTCATTTAGACCTGCCAGATGATGTTTCAGTTTTGGCCGAATTGAAAGCGAAACCATTGTTCTTACAGTAAATATGTGATGCTCAGAAAAGTGATAAAGAAATGTTAGCGAAACGAGCTCAATGTGATTTGAACTCTAATTCTAAATTTTGAGTTGATGAAGATGATTGTTTGAGATTTTGAGATCAGTTTTGTGTTCCGAAGAATTCAGAGTTGATTCAGTTAATTTTGAAAGAAACTCATAGTAGTCGCTTATCTGTTCATCCAAGAAGTATAAAGATCTACAATAATTTGAAACAGCTTTATTGGTGGCCTGGTATGAAAAGAGATATCTCTGACTTTGTGTCAAAATGTTTAATCTGTTAGCAACTTAAACCTAAAGATCAGGTTCCATCTGGTTTGTTACAACCAATTATGATTCCCGAGTGGAAATGGGATAGAGTGACGATGGATTTTGTTTCAGGATTACCTTTGACTCCGAGAAAGAAAGATGCAATCTAGGTTGTAGTTGACAGATTGAAAAAATAGCTCATTTTATTCCGGTACGATCTAATTATTCACTTGAAAAGTTAGCTGAACTATTTATTTCAGATATTGTGAGATTGCAAGGGGTGCCACTATCTATTGTGTCTGACAGAGATTCGAGGTTTACTTCACGATTCTAGAAGAAACTATAAGAGGCTTTAGGTACTAAATTTCATTTCAGTATAGCTTTTCACCCACAGACAGATGGTCAATTCGATTGGATTATTCAGATTCTCAAGGATATGTTAAGATGTTGTATTCTTGAGTTTAAATGTACGTGGGAACAGTATTTATCACTGATTGAATTTGCATATAATAATAGCTTTTAGTCAAGCATTAAAATGGCACCGTCTATAGCCTTGTATGGTAGAAAATGCATAACACCTTTGTATTGGACTGAGCTCAACGAGAATAAGATTCACGGGGTCAATTTGATTAAAGAGACTGAACAGAAAGTGAAAGTGATCCGTGATAGTTTGAAAGCAGCGTCTGATCGACAGAAATCTTACGCAGATTTGAAATGAAAAGTTATTGAGTTTGAGATTGGGGATAAAGTGCTTTTCAAAGTGTCTCTGTGGAAGAAAACAGTCTTATTTGGTCTAAAGGAAAATTGAGTCCAAGATTCATCGGTCGTATGAAATTATCGAGCGTATTGGACCTGTTGCATACAAATTGTTACTACCACCTGAGCTAGAAACGATTCGTAATGTGTTTCACGTGTCAATGCTTAGACGATACAAATCTAATCCATCACATGTAATTTCTCCATCTGAGATAGAATTTCAATCTGATATGACTTATGAAGAAGAATCGATTCGTATCTTAGCTCGCGAGGTTAAAGAATTGCGAGATAAGAAAATTCCATTAGTAAAAGTAATGTGGCATCGACATGGAGTGGAAGAGGCTATGCGGGAGCCTGAAGATGCTATGAGACAACAATATTCGAATCTATTTAACGGTAAGATTTTTGAGGATGAAAATCCCTAAAGGGGGAGAATTGTAAGAGTCCGATTTAGACCCTAGTCAGAATAGTGGTTTCGAGACCACAAATTCGAGTCAAAATTATTTTAATATTATTTTCTGTGTTTACCATATGTGATTAAGCATGTATGAAAGTTTCTTGAATTAATTTTATTGTTTGTGTGCCTAATTAGAGAAAATGACTAAATCGCATAAAAAGTAAAAGTGGCTTTCTATTTGTTAAAGTGCTTTATTGTTATGATGTTTTAGTATGAAAGCCTTAAAATGAAATTATGCCATTGTATTATGGCATGGACGGTAAAGGGCATTAAATATACATGTATTATATGTTTATTTAAAAGGTTAAAATTGGTATTTGATTATTAAAGACATTATAATTAAAAATAAAAGAATGAAAGCCATTGTGTTCATCTTTTTAACCAAAAATAAGAAAAAGAAGCAAGGGTTTTAAGCTTTGAACATTCGGCTATCTATAAACAAAATTATGGTATGTTTTTGTTTTGGTTTTTGATAATTTCTATGTTTTTGTGATCGTTGCTTCGTGTTCTCTTAAGCCCCTATCTTATTTCTAAAATTTGATGAAGATTATGAGATGTTCCATTGATGAATGTTTAAGCTTTGTTATTTTAGTCGATGAAATATGAAATATATGTGTTAGATTAACATGTTTTGTCTATGGACTTTTGATGAGTTTGACTAATTTGGATTAAATTGTGAAAATAATATTTTGAGGGACTAAAATGTGAAATAAATGAAATGTGTGGACTTACATGAAGCATATGAACATTCGGCTAAGCATGGGTATAAATAAATTATGTGTATTTTGTAATTTTGTGAAATACGAACTTAAATGTCGAAATGTGAAAATGTGAGGGCTAATTTGTAAATTTTCGCTAACTGTGTGTTTTTGGATTGAACTGAATGATTTGGTGAATAAATGAGTTAAATTTGAATATGTATAGATCAAGAACCAAAGAAAACATATTTAGACTGAGGAAAGTCGAAAGTGATCGAGCAGTCGAATCAGTTCATTTATTCCGAATTAGAGCTAAGTCTATATACAAATAAATGTTTTTGAATTGATTTGTTTATGTTTATATGAAATTGAATTGTGATGAATGACTACGGATGTAACACCCCAAACTCGGCCCAAACACTACAACCGGATCTGGTATGTCATAAAGAAAATTTTAGTAAAACCAATCGCGTTGACGGAAAGCCCAAATATAATTTATATAAAATATGCCTAATAATCAAAAGCCTAAAACTGAATTACATGTCTTAGTTTTAAAATAAATAAAAATAAACAATAAAGGCCCATAACAAAACAAAAAAGTAAACTAGTGGCCCATGGCCTTATTACAACGTAGTTCAAATCCATAACATGGAATACTTAAAAAAAAAAAACTAATAAAGGAAAATTTTTCGCTGAATCCACATGTGCTTTTGCATGGCCTCCTCGCGCTCCACTCCGGCCCGGTCCGATGCACTAATTGTCACCTGAAAGGTTAGTTTAACTGGGTGAGTCGCGAGACTCAGTGTGCAACCCTCATGCACCACTAGATTTGGGCCTCATAAAACATAAAAATAATTTCATTTACATGGAAACAAATAATATGCAAAACCCAACCCAATTGCCTAGGTTTCCATCCGCTACATGCCCCCGTACCAACCAACACACCATTGGGGATTTCTACAATCAACCCACACCGCTACACGCCAAGATGGCAGTCATGCTGCTCATCAGCATATATTGACCGAAGCCATTGTAACAGATCACAACATTATCCGCTACAGTAAATCACGGTAAAAACCGCAACACATATACATATACATATACTTCCTCTTTTCATCACCCAACCCATGCAAACATGTACAATAATTTAAAAACATGTACAACCATTTACTTGTAACATATAATCAGATTATTTACTAACATGAAGGTCCGCTGTTTAAATCCAAGATTTTGGCTTTTAATGTAACATACAAAACTTATGAACATATATATATATATATTAATAATTAGATCTAGATGGTGGGGAAGTATTACACACCTGATTCTCGTATTAATGCTTTCTCTACGTCTACGCTACTATTACTCGAGACTACCACTATTGGCCCAAATCTGACTTCGATGTTGGCCCACACCCCGATGGCCGATCTCGCACTATCGAAACAGATCGCTTCTTGTATTTGGGTGTTGGTTTTGTAGATCCAACCTTTTTTGCCTGACTATTATTTGAGTCCATCCTTAATCACTCAATCATTTAAACGATGAGATCTAATTACGTAACAACTATAACACTTAAATTGAATCCTTACCTAGTTAATCGAATCCCAAATTTCGTTGAAAACTCGTCACCTCCCTTCCTACATTCGACCATCACCAAAATAATTAACCAAACCGATGACCGCAACCATCTAACACCTTAAGACATTTTGCCAAAGACAAAAGATAAGAAAGTGGCCATTCGGCCGAACCTACCCTTGACCACCTACCTTCAGCTTGTCACAAATCGGCACCACAGATCTCGGCAAGAAAGGATTTGGCTTCTAAGATTAGAGAGTGAAATCAACAAGGCCTTAGAAAATTGATTTGGATTAGAAACTTGATAAAAAGAATAAAGAAATCGAAAAGAAGAAAAATCCCGAAACTTACCAAATTAGAGAGGAGTATTCGGCTATGGGAGATAAGGGTATGATCAAAGGGATTCAACTTTTACAAGAGATCTAAGAGAAAAGAGAAGAACTAGAGAGTTTTTGGCTTTTGATAAAAATCCCGGAGGGATAAACTGATATGGTTTCGGCTAGAAAGAAAAGAGAAAAGGAAGCAAGGAGATGCTTGAAATTCAGCTAACTAAAGAAGAAGAGAAAAGAGAAAGAATACGGGAGAAATTTTGGCAGAGAAAATATGAGAGATTAACAGTGATTTCGGCAGAAAAGGGAAGAATGAATAGAAAAATTTTGGCACATACACCTTAAGCCAAAACCGAATGCCCCTTTCTTTTCAAATTCCTCAAAGTTTTGGCTAACAATAAACACCTAAAGATGGCTCATGTCTTTCTAAGTTTACTTATCCCAGAAGAGTCTTAACTAGCTCCAACACCTCCTTCCAATATCATCTTTTTATTCACTTAATTAAAACAATAAAACTCCTAAAAGAAAATGCCTTGTGTCGTCCCCTCCTAAGGCTCCTAAGTGCCGAATTTTGACCCAAAACTTGGGCTTTGGGTCGCCACAAATTGGGCCTCTTCCCCCTTTCCTTTTGGCACCAACTCCCCTCCTTTCTTATGGCATCATTCCCTTCTAGGCCACAAGCCCAAAATGTTCATTAAACTACTTGAAACTTTATTTTAACCCAAGTAAGCTTAAACAAAATATTTAATTTGGGCCTCTGATTTAAACACATGAAACAAGCACCATATATAAATGCACAGGCCCACCTTTAGGATGTTACAGTTTTACCCCCTAAATAAATTTTGGCCTCGAAATTTACCTGATCAAAAGAGATGGGGATACTGTTGTCGTATAATATCCTCTGGCTCTCACGCCGCCTCCTTTGCACCGTGATTCCGCCACAAAACTTTGACCAATGGAACAGACTTCCTTCTCAACACTTTCACATCTCGATCCAGAATTCGCACTGGCTCCTCCTCAAAAGACAAATCCGGCCTAACTTCTATCTCTTCTACTGGCACTACGTGCAATGGATCAGATCGATAACGTATCAGCATCGAGACATGGAACACATCATGTATCTGCTCCAACTCCGAAGGCAACTCCAAATGATAAGCCACTGGGCCCACATGATCTAGTACCCGGTAAGGCCCAATAAATCATGGACTTAACTTCTTTTTGGCCAAACCTCATTACCCTCTTCTACAGGGATACTTTTAAAAAGACTTGATCTCCTACCGCAAATTCCTCCTCTTCCGCTTTAAATCCGCATAAGATTTTTGTCGATCAGACGCTTCCTTTAGCCGAGCCCATATCAACTTCACTTTCTCCTCTGTTTTCGAAACTAATTCTAGACCTAACACCTTACGTTCCCCCGACTCTGTCCAACAAGTTGGAGTACGACATCTCCTTCCATATAACGCTTCATAAGGCACCATCTGAATGCTGGCTTGATAACTATTATTGTATGCAAATTCGCCAAGGGCAAATAGTCTTCCAATCGCCCTAAAGTCGATGATGCAACCCTTAGCATATCTTCCATGATTTGAATTACCTCTCGGTGACCATCATGCGTGGGTGAAAAGATATTAAAGTCTAACCTTGTTCCTATTGTTTGATGAAGAGCCTTCCAAAATCGTGACGTGAACCTAGGGTCCCTATCTGATA
This sequence comes from Gossypium rotundifolium, assembly GCA_025506655.1. Taxonomy (NCBI): domain Eukaryota; kingdom Viridiplantae; phylum Streptophyta; class Magnoliopsida; order Malvales; family Malvaceae; genus Gossypium; species Gossypium rotundifolium. Next base: position 42,580,842 of record CP106725.1, on the reverse strand, counting down.
TGATTGACATCGGCACACCATGCAATCTTACAACCTCAGCCACATACAATTTAGCCAGCTTTTGTAAAGAAAAGTCCACTCGAACCAGTATGAAGTGAGTAGACTTCGTCAACCGATCTACAATCACCCAAATCGAATCTTTCTTAGTGGGTGTAAGAGGTAAGCCACTAACAAAATCCATCGTGATTCTCTCCCATTTCCATTGGGGAATCTTCACCGGCTGCAACAATCCCGAAGGCACTTGATGTTTAGCTTTGACCTGCTGACATGTCAGACATTTCCCTACAATTTTTGTTACTTTCTTCTTCAGACCTAGCCACCAAAATTGCTCTCGTAAATCACGGTACATCTTGACTCCTCCAGGATGCATAGCATAGGGGCTACTATGCGATTCCCGAAGAATCCTCTGTCTTAGCTCATCATCCTTAGGCATGCAAATCTTCCCACGATAACACAAAACTCCATCATTGTTCAGACTATAGTCCTCCATTCCACCATCCCTTACTCGCAACAGTCGAGCACTCAAGTCTTTGTCTCCTAATTGCTTATCCTTAACCTGACTTACCCATGTTGGCTTTACTTCCAACTCAGCCAGCAAACTCCCATCGTCGAATAAACTCAAATGAGAAAACATAGCTCTTAACTCCGATACTAGTTTATGGCTTAGCGCATCTGCTACCACATTCGCCTTTTCAGGGTGATATTTGATCGAACAATCATAATCTTTCAAGAGCTCGATCCACCTAAGTTGTCTTAAATTTAGCTCCTTCTGGGTAAGGAGGTACTTCAAACTCTTATGGTCGGTGTAAATTACCGACTTCTCCCCATAAGTAGTGCCTCCAAATCTTTAAGGCAAAAACTACTGCCGCCAACTCCAACTCATGCGTAGGGTAGTTCAACTCATGCGGTCTCAACTGTCGAGACGCATACGCCACCACCTTTCCTTCTTACATCAACACACACCCTAAACCCGTTTGCGATGCATCACAGTAGACGGTAAATTCCTTTTTTGCCTCTGGCTAAATTAACAATGGCACTTCTATCAGGATTCTCTTCAACTTCTCAAAGCTCTCTTGCTGCTTGTCGGCCCATATAAATGATGCTCCCTTCCTCAACAACTTAGTTAGAGGTGCCGCTATTAGAGAAAACCCTTCAACGAACCTTTGGTAATACCCTGCCAAACCTAAGATACTCCAAACCTTTGCCACAGACTTTGGTGGTTTCCAATCCAATACAGACTCTATCTTTCGAGGGTCCACCCTGATTCCCTAGGCCAAAACCACATGTCCTAAGAAAGTCACTTCCTTTAACCGTAACTCACACTTCATCAACTTTGCAAACAATCGCTTCTCCTCGAGTTTGCAACACCACGCGAAGATGTTCGTCATGCTCCTCCTCCGACTTAGAGTAGACCAGGATATCATCGATGAACACCACGATGAACTGATCAAGATATGGCTGAAACACCCGGTTCATCATATCCATAAAGGCTGCTGGCATATTTGTCAACCCGAACAGTATCACCAAGAACTCATAATGCCCGTACCGAGTCTGAAACGCCGTCTTATGAATGTCTCCTTCTTTAACCCTTAATTGATGATATCTGGACCATAGGTCAATCTTAGAAAAGACCGATGCTCCTTTGAGCTGATCGAACAGGTCATCGATTCTTGGTAATGGATACTTGTTTTTTATCGTCAACTTGTTCAATTGACGATAGTCCACGTACATACGCATGGATCCGTCCTTCTTCTTCACGTACAAGACCGGCGCTCCCCATGGAGACACACTCGATCGAATGAACCCACGATCCAATAGTTCCTGAATTTGAGCCTTGAGCTCCACCAACTCCTTCGGCGTCATCCTATAAGGAGCAATGGATACTGGTGCTGTACCCGGAAGTAGGTCTATTCCAAATTCCACCTCGCGATCCGAAGGTAATCCTAGTAATTTCTCCGGAAAGACATCCACGAAATCCTTGACTGTTCGAACCTCATCAACAGCCACCTCCTTAACATCCAATGCACTAATAAAAGCTAGATATGCACTACATCCCTTCTGAATCATCTTAATAGCATTTAAGGATGATACCACGTTGGACAAGTAATTCCTTCTTTCTCCTAACACAACTACCTCCCTACCTTTTGGGGTCCATACGTTTATTCCCACAGTCCAACTTGGCACGATGCTTAGTTAACCAATCCATTCCCAAGATAAGTTCAAACTCTCCAAACGGTAATTCCATTAAATTTGCTGGGAATACTACCCCTTGAGTCTCTAAAGGTACATCCCTAAATAGTTTGTCCACCACTTTAGATTGTCCTAAAGGACTAACCATGGTCATCTTCCTAGTGGTTGTGTTAGAGTCTATACCTAGGGTCTCGGATACTAAACATGCAACATAGGAGTGGGTTGACCTAATATCAATTAAGGCAAATAAAGGATTATCAGTAACAAGAAACGTACTGATTATAGCATCCGGTGCGTCACTGTCCTCCCTTCGACGAGCCGTATAAACTAAACCCGATTGCCTTGCATCTGTATTACCTGTACCTCTGCCAGATGCTCCACGACCCCGATCGGGTCCATTTCTTTCTCTAGCTGCACCTCTACCCCTTGGTCTAAGCTGATCACCTCTCCTAGTCTGATCAGAACCTCGGCCCGTTAGCTTCTCACGATCCATCTGAGGATAGTCCCTCATCAAATGTTCTATGGATCCACACCTAAAACATCCACCGATTTTCACCCTGCACTCCCTATAATGGGTTCTCCCACATATAGAGCATGCTTAACTTTGGCCCGATGGGGCATGAGCTGGCCCATCAGTTCTAGGCCTCTTCTAAAAATTTCTAGTTGTTCTGGAGGGTCCAAAACTCCTCTTACTCCTGCCCCGATACTTATCCTTATCCTTATCTTGTCTCTCCACCCGTTTCACTTCCTCAGCTATTTAAACTTTATCCACTAGAACCGCGAAAATTCTCTCTCGTTGTGGCACAATCAGAACCCTTAGCTCATTCCTTAGCCCATCCTCGAACTGAACGCTTCATTCATACTCCGTTGCTACCATTCCCTGAGCGTAACAACTCAGGCGTAGAAACTCAGCCTCATACTCAGCCACAGACTTACTCCCTTGCACCAAATTTAGGAATGCTTTCCTTTGAGCATCCATATAACTAGCCCCAACGTACTTTCCCTGGAATGACTCCTTAAAGAAATCCCAGTCAATCAGGTCCACGACCGTACCCTCTTTCACCGTGAGCCACCATTGGTAGGCCTCGTCTCGAAGAAGAGACACGACCCCTTTAGCTTCTCCTCCACCGTGAAGTCTAAGTCATCCATTATACATTCTACTTCCTCCAACCAATATTCAATGGAACTCGATGATACGCCAGAGACTCCCATAAATACTTTGGCCCCATTGTTCCTCAGCCTCTCAGGCACAGATTTCCGGGCTCCTACGCCTATACCAGCCTCAGCCACCCTTTCCAAAACCCTCAGTACAGCCTGAGACACCACGTCCTCTCCACCTATCTGGACCTGAAATTCCACCTTAGCAGTTGGTGGAACCAGTATCTCACTTCCGAACCCATGACCCGATCCTACGGGTTCTAACACGGTCATCCTACCTCTACCGCATCCACCTAGCGGACGTCCTCGACCTCTTGTACTCATTCTTCTGGTTTACGTTTATATGATTTAAAAATTTTATGAGTCATTAATTGTTTCCACTAATTATCCCCGAACAATCTTATGAAACATAGCTTTAAAAGTGATTCTTTCGAATTCGAACTTATCTACAGTTTTCAGTCTTCCTATTCTAAGAGTTATGCACACACAACGTTCATACAAGTAGCATTCATCACCTAGGGGTATTTTCGTCATTTCGCTATCCAGGGGTATTTTCATAATTTTATTCTTCAGGGGTATTTTCGTAATTTTCCAAAATAAGGTTCTGGGTGATTTGGCAAAATAAGGGTATTTTGGTAATTTTCCAACTCGGGTATTTCGATAATTTCACAAATTCGAGGGTATTTTGATAATTTATAAAATTTAGGGTTATTTTAGTAATTTTGAAAATTTAGGGGTGTTTCAGTAATTTTGCCAATCAGGGGTATTTTGGTCATTTGTAAATTAAGGGTGTTTTGGTCATTTACCACTCAAGGATATTTTGATGCTGTTGTTGTTGTTTTTGTTTCCTATGGAAAGATTCTGTTGACTTTTTAAATCGGGGTATTTCTGCAAATCATGGGTAATTTTTTTCAAAATAAGGATATTCTAATAATTTTGTGAGAAAAAGGTGGTTGGTCCCTTTCGGGTTTTAATTATAAGTTTTGGCACATCAACACGCATCAGTAGCTAGGGTGAATAGTCACTATGCACCAGGTAGGATTCTAGTGGAAAGGAGGTGAGTCACTAGGACTGCTTAAATACCATGCTTTCCCTAAATCCACTCCTAGACATGCATATGCCTATTGCCACACTTTAGTCTCGTGACTTGTTTACAGGTTTTGTTTAATGAAGTTAAGCCTTATGGATTTTTAAGAGCTTGTTTTTCTAAGCCTAGAGTCCATCAAGTTCTAACCTAAATAGTCTATGTCCCATAAGCCCATTAAGCCCACATTTATATCACACAATGGTTTAGAGTACTTACCTGGCGAACTTGGCCAGAGACGCAGGTGTCATGCTAGACTAACAAACCTTTACTAAGAGAAATCCATGTTTTAAAAAAAAACCATTTTTAAAAAATCTTTTGGGCCCAATATCCCAAAGTCGAGTTTTGAATCAGGCTCTGATACCAATTTGTAACACCCTAAACTCGGGCCAAACACTACAACCAGATCTGGTATGTCACTAAGAAAATTTTACTAAAACCAATCGTGTTGACGGAAAGCCCAAATATAATTTATATAAAATATGCCTAATAATCAAAAGCCTAAAACTGAATTACATGTCTTAGTTTTAAAATAAATAAAAATAAACAATAAAGGCCCATAACAAAACAAAAAGGTAAACTAGTGGCCCATGGCCTTATTACAACGTAGTTCAAATCCATAACATAGAATACTTAAAAAAAACTAATAAAGGAAAACTTTTCATCGAATCCACATGTGCTTTTGCATGGCCTCCTCGCGCTCCACTCCGGCTCGGTCCGATGCACTAATTGTCACCTGAAAGGTTAGTTTAACTGGGTGAGTCGCGAGACTCAGTGTGCAACCCTCATGCACCACTAGATTTGGGCCTCATAAAACATAATAATAATTTCATTTACATGGAAACAAATAATATGCAAAACCCAACCCAATTGCCTAGGTTTCCATCCGCTACATGCCCCCGTACCAACCAACACACCATTGGGGATTTCTACAATCAACTCACACCGCTACACGCCAAGATGGCAGTCATGCTGCTCATCAGCATATATTGACCAAAGCCCTTGTAACAGATCACGGCATTATCCGCTACAGTAAATCACGGTAAAAATCGCAACACATATACATATACATATACTTCCTCCTTTCATCACCCAACCCATGCAAACATGTACAATAATTTAAAAACATGTACAACCATTTACTTGTAACATATAATCAGATTATTTACTAACATGAAGGTCTGCTGTTTAAATCTGAGATTTTGGCTTTTAATGTAACATATAAAACTTATGAATATATATATATTAATAGTTAGATCTAGATGGTGGGGAAGTATTACACACCTGATTCTCGTATTAATGCCTTCTCTACGTCTACGCTACTATTACTTGAGACTACCACTATTGGCCACGATCTGACTTCGATGTCGGCCCACACCCGATGGCCAATCTCGCACTATCGAAACAGATCGCTTCTTGTATTTGGGTGTTGGTTTTTTAGATCCAACCTTTTTTGCCTGACCGTTATTTGAGTCCATCCTTAATCACTCAATCATTTAAACGATGAGATCTAATTACGTAACAACTATAACACTTAAATCGAATCCTTACCTAGATAATCGAATGCTGAATGTCATTGAAAAGCCGTCATCTCCCTTTCTACATTCGGCCATCACCAAAATAATTAACCAAACCGATGATCGCAACCATCTAACACCTTAAGACATTCAGCCAAAGACAAAAGATAAGAAAGTGGCCATTCGGCGAACCTACCCTTGACCACCTACCTTCGGCTTGTCACAAATCGGCACCACAGATCTCGGCAAGAAAGGGTTTGGCTTCTAAGATTAGAGACTGAAATCAACAAGGCCTTAGAAAATCGATTCGGATTAGAAACTTGATAAAAAGAATGAAAAAATAAAAAAGAAGCAAAATCTCGAAACTTACCAAATTAGAGAGGTGTATTCGGCAATGGGAGATGAGGGTATGATCAAAGAGATTCGACTTTTAGAAGAGATCTAAGAGAAAAGAGAAGAACTAGAGAGTTTTTGGCTTTTGATAAAAATCCTGGAGGGATAAACTGATATGGTTTCGGCTAGAAAGAAAAGAGAAAAGGAAGTAATGAGATGCTTGAAATTCGGCTAACTAAAGAAGAAGAGAAGAGAGAAAGAATATGGGAGAAATTTTGGCAGAGAAAATATGAGAGCTTAGCAGTGATTTCGGCAGAAAAGAGAAGAATAAATAGTAAAATTTCGGCACATACACCTTAAGCCAAAATCGAATGCCCTTTTCTTTTCAAATTCCTCAAAGTTTCGGCTAACATTAAACACCTAAAGATGGCTCATATATTTCTAAGTTTACTTATCCCAGAAGAGTCTTAATTAGCTCCAACACCTCCTTCCAATATCAGCTTTTTATTCACTTAATTAAAACAATAAAACTCCTAAAAGAAAATGCCTTGTGTCGTCCCCTCCTAAGGCTCCTAAGTGCCAAATTTTGACCCAAAACTTGGGCTTCGGGTGGCCACAAATTGGGCCTCTTCCCCTTTGCCTTTTGATGCCAACTCCCCTCCTTTCTTATGGCATCATTCCCTTCTGGGCCACAAGCCCAAAATGTTCATTAAACTACTTGAAAATTTATTTGAACCCAAGTAAGCTTAAACAAAATATTTAATTTGGGCCTCTGATTTAAACACATGAAACAAGCACCACATATAAATGCACAGGCCCACCTTTAGGATGTTACAATGGAAGAAACACACATGAAATCCAAGAAAGTATCAACAATGTGACAATGTTTGAAAAGTCCCGTACGAACCTTAGGAATAGATAGGATTCATATGTCATGACATAAGGATTTCGATATGTGATATCGTGTAAGACCACGTCTGGGACGTTGGCGTTTATTTGAGAATTACATGTAAGACCATGTCTGGGACATTGGCATCGTATTCGATTTCATGTAAGACCCTGTCTGGGATAGTGGCATTGATATTTTGGTTACATGTAAGACCACATTTGGGACGTTCGCATTGTATGAGTATTTCGAGTTATCCGAGTATCCTATTTTATTCTGAATGGTTCAATGAGAAATTTCGAGAAATGAAAGACTATGTGAAATGTGTAACTAATTCAGGTACCTTTTAAATGTATACTATGTTTGAGTATGAAAGGTAAGTATATGTGGAATTGTGGAAGTGAGATATGTGCATAGACTTGTTAAGACAAAATGTGATATATGTATGAATGTGCTATGGTCTAATGAGATACATGGAGATGTGATTTGTTGTCAAGAAAATGATTAGATACAATTGGGCTAAAGAAGAAATATTAATATGCTATTGAAATATGTTAAAGTTCTTGTAATTGAAATGGTTATAAATGTTTTATATGATACGTTTATTTGTATATGGATTACTAATCTTTTGAAAGCTTACTTTGTGAGTGTTTACGTTGTTTTATAAATCGTTAAAGCTATGAAAGGCTCGAGGAACGTCGAGGATCGTCATCACACTATCAAATCATATTTTGGTACCTTTTCAATGTGTTCACAACTAAGTATGGCTTGTATAGTCTAGTTAATTAGATGATGTTTTGAGTTGTATATATAAGCCATGTGATATGGCTTGTAAATGGGATGTCAATATGGTAAATGTCAATTATGTTTTGTGAGGCAAAATTGGTATATTATTGATGAATGGTTAGTATGTTGAATTGGTAAGTTTTTGGATGAATTATACTTAGAAATGATTGTGATTAGAATGAGATAAATGGTACATAATTTAGTATGTTTGCTATGCTCATGAATTGATGCGAACCCAATTGCATAATGTTACGACGCAACTCTACCCCATCAAGATTGGCCTAAGCTTGAGTGGCCTAACCACAAAATGAAGCTTCATTACAAGCTCATTCAGCTCAATAGGCGTCCTTTGCAATTTATTGCAAGTTGATTTTTTTTTAATTAAACTTATCTTAGATTAATAAATGAGTTGCTAGAATTTATTCAACTCATCTTAGTTTAAATAATTGAGTTATTGTTGAACTTTATTTAATATATGTTTCTCTTAATTAATCTAGTTGCTAGAATGATTTATTGATGCATAAGTTTTAAGTTATTTAACTATGCTTCTTTTAATTAATCTAGTTCTTGGAATAATTTATTGATTCATATGTTTTAAGTTTTTTTATTTAAATGTTTAATATGTTTTGTGTTTAATATGAGTTTAAATGTGATTAATGTGTTTGTTTTAATGTGTTTGATTGCAGATGTCTTTTCAGCTAGAAACTATTACATTCAAGGGCTGTTACAAATTGATTAAAGTGGCCTTTCAAGTAGAAATTAGTTACATATAAAAGGGGCATTATACATAATTAAAAAGAGTTGTTATATCAATTAAAAAGGAGAGCATTACACTTCCTTAAACTGGCAGTAGCCTTTTCTTGTTCCATAAACGATTGTTGTTTAAATAGTCACTCCATGAGCTTAAATTCCATTAAAAGCTACTGGTGTCCATTCGGCTGGCCATGGGAGACTTCAAAAGTTTTTCTTAAACACCTTGGATGCTCAAGTATGAAACCTAAGCATTCAACTGAATTGAATCAGCTGAATTAAAGAATTAAATCATATTGAAGGAAGGAGTTACTTAGGCCTAGAATTTCAAAAGGTTGTAAACTTTATTTTAGCTCATTACTAGCTCATTAAGCTGAACAAAAGTGACCATTCAGTTAGGCCTTTCATAGCACTATAAATAGATGTATTCAGCCTATTGTAGGGACTTTTGCTGAATTTATGCTAAATTTGAGATTTATGAGTTATCCAATTCTGTAACACCCCAAACCCGGCCCATTCGCTACGACCGAATTTGAAATGCCACTGCGGAAAACATTTGAAAAACTTTTGACTTAGACTTAAAAACATAAAATTTATTGTCCTTTGTAAAACATTGTTTGTTTAAAATTCTAAGTAAAACTTTATTATTACAAACGTCCAATTGAAAAGCGTAATGCATATTTATAAGGTATAAATTACAGAGAATAAAAACATTTTCAAATAATACTTTAATCGTCAATCCACTTTAAACATAATAATAAACCCCAAATCCTTTAAAAGGCCCTTATTACAATAAACCTTACTTAAAAATACTGAAAATATAAAATACTTAAATAATTAAAACATCTTCTGCATGGGCCACCTCGTATCCACTCCAACCCTGGTCTAAGCTTTATGCATCACCGCGATGTTGGTAAAATTGGGTGAGTCAAATGACTCAGGTGTATAGTTATTTCACATGTCTCCACATATGGGCTTGGCCCATATCCACACAAATCCACTTACATAAATATGCAACATGAAGCCCAACCCAACTTAGTGTCCATCCGTTACACCTACCTTGGCAGACTCACGCCCAAGGTCGTGGCTAATCCACCGATCAACCAAGTGATCCACATATCTTACCTTGGTAGACCATTGACAAGGTCGTGGTGAGCCACCGATCACATAAGTGATCCCACATATCAATCGATCCACGGTGATGCACACACTATCAACCGCCGAGATGTGGCACCTAGCCAACACCTCCTTGATGAGGCACATAGCCAACATCAAGCGCCAATGTAGCACAAGGCTAACATTAGACCACGTACATAAAGTACACCCTTTCCTTCGATAGTCATATCCCAAGTCCCATGCATACATATATATCATGGCAACATATCACTTGATCCACTTCACTAAATTCTCCATACTAAAAATTATTCTAAACCAATTAATTCCAAGCCTTCTCAAGACTATATTAGGCTACAATAAAATCATATCCGAGCTAACACAATCAACAAGATGATACTCAAATTTTTCCTAAAGCCCAAGGCCCAATCGGCCCAATCCTACTAGGCCCAATTTTAGGATATTACAATTCTACCCTCCTAAAAAAAATTTCGTCCTCGAAATTTCCAATCAACAACTAACACACTACTCAAATCACACCATTATGCTTTCGCTGCGCACTCTGCCCTTAAAAACTACAATGTACTTTTTAACATAATCTTGAATCTTTTTTTTTTCAAACAACCAAACATCTAACCACAACGGCAAACCGTTATCTACCACTTATACCAAAAATTTTTCTTACAGTCCACAGACCCAACTCGAAGTGCTTCACCGATTCCTTTAACCTCCTCCAATACTTCCTTAACTATCTGAGTCAGCTCATCAATCCCAACTCGATCATGAGACCCCGTCTTAGCCACTAGCGATGCTAACGCCTCCTTTCCGAAAATATGCCTCGGTGCCGAAGATCTAGCCCTAGCACCTCGGCCTTTACTACATCCATGACGACCACGTCCCCTGGAACTCATGTCTACGATCGCGATCTAATCTGCCTTAATAAGTTTTATGCATTAGTCTTTGTTCCGCTGATTACCCGCGAAGAAATTTTATGAAAAAATGTTTAATAGTGGTTCTTTCGATCAATCAAAGTTTCAGCTCAAGTTCACTATTCTAATTCAGAGAATCACATTCACATTCATCCATAACATTCACTTCACTACTTTGGCCATTTTCGTCCATTCCCAACCCAGGGGTAATTTTGTCATTTGCCCTACAAGGGTATTTTAGTAAAAAATCGGGGTCATTTTGAAAATCTTTCCAAATCAAAGGCATTCCAAAATATACAAAACTTGAGGTTATTTTGAAAAATTTCCAAATTAATGGTATCGCAGAAATTTCTGAAATCGGGGTTATTTTGGTAATTTTGTAAGTCGAGGTAATTTAGTAATTTTCAAATATGGGTATCTTGCTATTTCGTAAAATATGAATTTTTGGTATTTTTGTAAGGTAAGAAAATCTTAGTAACAGTCGAGGGTAGTATGGAAATTTTATAAACCAAGGGTATTGTAGTAATTTACAAACCAGGGGTAATTGGGTAATTTTACAAATCGGGAATTTTTTAGAATTTTTTTTTCAAAGTCTAAAATGGTTTTTACAAATCAAAAGGGTAATTTGGTGATTTTAAAACTAAGGTTTTTATAAAACAGTGTAGCTAGTCCCTTTCGGGTTTTAATTATCGGGTTTAGCCGGTGAATAGGTCCTCTTGGTTAGGGTGAACCGTCACTACGCACCAGGTAGGATTCGAGTAAAGAGGAGGTGAGTCACTAGGACTGCTTAAATACCAAGCACTTACCGAATCCACTCCTAGACATGCGTACAATGGTTGCCACACCTTAACTCATCGACTTACTTCACAAGTTTGTTTGATTGTCCTTAAGTCTCATGCATTCAATGTTGGAGTAGACTAGTCCTAGGGTTCAATAGATCCTAGTTCACTAATCTACGAGCCCAAATATGCCCATAACATTCACATATACAAATCACTTCAATAGTCAGGGGTACTTACCTGGTGGACTTCGGGTCAGAGATACAGGTGCCATGCCAGAGTAAACCTGAAAAATTTCGTGAAAATCCATATTTTTGAAAAGCCCATTTAAAAAAAGTTTTTGGGCCCAAAACCCTCAAAGCCAAGTTTTGAACTGGGTTCTGATACCAAACTGTAACACCACAAACTCGGCCCATTCGCTACGACCGAATTTGAAATGCCACTGCGAAAAACATTTGAAAAACTTTTGACTTAGAGTTAAAAACATAAAAATTTATTGTCCTTTGTAAAACATTGTTTGTTTAAAATTCTAAGTAAAACTTTATTATTACAAACTGTCCAAATTGAAAACTGTAATGCATATTTTTAAGGTATAAATTACCGAGAATAAAAACATTTTTAAATAATACTTTAATCGTCAATCCACTTTAAACATAATAATAAACCTTAAAACCCTTAAAAGGCCCTTATTACAATAAACCTTACTTAAAAATATTGAAAATATAAAATACGTAAATAATTAAAAACATCTTCTGCATGGGCCACCTCGTATCCACTCCAACCCGGTCCAAGCTTTATGCATCACCTGCGATGTTGGTAAAAATTGGGTGAGTCAAACAGGCTCAGTGCATAGTTATTTCACATGTCTCCACATATGGGCTTGGCCCATATCCACACAGTCCACTTACATAAATATGCAACATGAAGCCCAACCCAACCTAGTGTCCATCCGTTACACCTACCTTGGAAGACCCACTGCCCAAGGCCGTGGCTAATCCACCGATCAACCAAGTGATCCACATATCTTACCTTGGCAGATCGCTGCACAAGGTCGTGGCTGAGCCACCGATCACATAAGTGATCCCACATATCAATCAGTCCATGGTGATGCACACAGCTATCAACTGCCGAGATGTGGCACCTAGCCAACACCTCCCTTGATGAGGCACATAGCCAACATCAAGCGCCAATGTAGCACAAGGCTAACATTAGACCACGTACATAAAATACATCCTTTCCTTCGATAGTCATATCCCAAGTCCCATGCATACATATATATCATGGCAACATATCACTTGATCCACTTCACTAAATTCTCCATACTAAAAATTATTCTAAACCAATTAATTCCAATCCTTCTCAAGACTATATTAGGCTACAATAAAATCATATTCGAGCTAACACAATCAACAAGATGATACTCAAATTTTTCCTAAAGCCCAAGGCCCAATCGGCCCAATCCTACTAGGCCCAATTTTGGGATATTACAAATTCTCTTTGTTCTTTTGGAACTGATCTGACTTATCAAGCATAGCTTGTGGCATCTATCATTTCCATTGCTTGCCTCACTTATCACTTAAGAGTGTGGCGTCCGTATACCTTTGGCTCCTATCACTACTTGATAGTGGGTCAAGGTTTATCCTTTGTTGTTTTCCTTAAACCGTAAATCACCTAAGGACCATTTGAGATTTGGGTCAACAATCCAATATTGTTGGTTCTTTTTCGGCCTTAGTAAAATTACTCGTTATCTTTTTTTAACCATTTTGTTACCTTATTCTAAACCTATTTCTTTCATTCAATATCCTTTTCTTTGTTTAAAACTTAGTTCATTTCAAAATGAATCATTTCTACTCAAATGCACGATTGGGCATCAAACGAATCGAATCATTACGAAACGAGTTCGTATCATGAATGGTTGGTAGAGATGGTCATTATTGGTTGTTTTTTAGAATATGAAATGTGTTTGTTTGTGCTTGTAGGGTTGACCCCAAAATGGGTGGCATATTGGCCTTGCAAATGTCCTATTTACGCCCACACGGTTGAGCACACGGGCGTGTGGCTTGACCGTGTCCCTTGAATTTTGTAATTCAATTTAAGTTAGGCTCGTGCACGGGCTGGACACACGGGCGTGTGATTGGCTGTGTGATGCAAGTCAGTTTTGACCACAGGTGAAGCACAGGGGCTTGTCTTCGGCCGTGTGGACAAGTCAGTATGTATGCCCTGTTTTGCCACGGCTTGGACACACGGTCTCACATGGCCTGGCCACACGAGCGTGTGACCTCTATAACTTTGAAAAATGTTAAGTTTTTAGAAAATTTTGTATGTGCTTAGTTTAGTTCCGACCCCTTCTTGATGCATGTTTATGGTATCGTAGACCTTATTAAGGGACTATATAGTTGTATTTTGTTATGATATGACAATGATATACTTTATGATGCGAAATGTTCATAAAAGTTTTGATTTTTTCAGTAATGCCTCTTAACCCTAGACCGGCGATGGTTACGGGTTAGGGGTGTTACATGTAGGATACGAATGTCATGACATTAGGGTTATTTGAGATTATGTGTAAGACCATAACTGGGATATGGCATCGATATGAGACTTCATGTAAGACCATAGCTGGGCTATTGGCATCGGTAAAGATCCCATGTAAGACCATATCTGGGATATGGCATTGGTATGGTATTGTGTGTGCTAAATTCCCGACAATCCTTTAGTATTCCAAGTGGTTCAACGGGAAATTCAATGAGTATGTCAAAGTTTTGAAAGGTTATGATTATGTTGCGAGTTGGTACAAGTACGTACATAAAACTCATTTACTAATGAGCACAATATGTGACGAATCTCTCGGTAAGGTTATAAATGAGTAAGTTATGATTTGATGATCTTGATATTATTTATGCCAAGTTCATCATGTTTATTTATATGATACATGTGTGATTATAATGCTTATTATTTTCGTAGGAAGTTACTAAATTATATAGCTTTCTCCCTTTTCTTTCTTCCTAGCTTATAGAGTCGCCAAGCCAGCTCGGGGATTGAAAATTGTCGGAGATCCATTCACACTATCTACAATGATTATTTTGGTACCAATGAATTCAAGTATTTTAAGTTATGGCATGTATAGGGACTTGGTCATTTTGTTATGTGTCATAATTGATTAGCCAAATGTGTTGGATTATGTTGGCTAATAATTCATTTTGTAAATGGCCATTGAAATTGGCTAATATTGGTTTAAGTATATATATGCATATGATGATGCTTTTCATAGATGTGGGAAATTTGCATGGTTTGAGTTGATAAGTATGTGATGGTTGTATGTGATAGATGGTAACATATGAATGATTGTTGATGTCTAGGTTGTGGCCGATTAGGTTGAATGTATATGCTTGGATTGGTGTTATGTTTTGTTGTGTAGGGATGTGCATGGAAGGGTGACAAAATGACTTGGTAAATAACATTATTTTGTCCACACGGGTAGACATACAGGCATGTGTCTAGGCTGTGTGTGACACCCAGTTTGCCCGAGGGGCGTGTGTTCCGGCCTTGTGTCCTCTGCACCTTAATTATTGCAAAACAAAATGCTCAAAATTGAGCACATGGGCAAAGACACGGGCGTGTGTCTCAGCTGTATGGATGACACGGTCTCTAACACGGGCGTGTGCCCTGGCCGTGTGAAGTCTGCACCTATTCTATGAAAATTTATGAAAATTAAATCAATCACACGGCCTAACACACGAGAATGTGGCACTGCCGTGTGGCACAAGTCTGTGAGCTCCCTATTTTGAACACGGCCTGTAGCACGGGCGTGTCGAAGGGTCACACGAGCGTGTCACTTGGACCACACGGGTGTGTGAGCCCTGGAACATGGAAAATTTTCTAAGTCCTGTAAAATTTTGTAAAGTTTTTAATTTAGTCCTGAACCACTTCCAAATCATGTATTGAGCCTTGTAGGCTCATTTTAAGGACGATATGATTGTATATGAAAAGTTTTAAATTTGGATGGAAATTATGTCTCGATTTTGTATGTTGCTTGGGTTTAAGTCTGGTTATACCTCGTACCCTGTTTCGGCGTCGAACACGGATAAGGGGTGTTACACTCTCTAACTTGTGCCACACGACCTGCCACATGCTCGTGTGGTAGGCCATGTGTCACACAGTTGAAACACACGCCTGTGTCCCTGCTCGTGTTTCTAATTCGGAGCATTCTGTTTCTCAATTTTAAGATGCAGGGGACACACGGCCAAGCCACATGCCTGTGTACATGACTGTGTGTCACACATGGTCTAGACACCAGCCCGTGTGTCTACTCGTGTGGAAAAAATAAGGCCATTTCCTAGCCTTATTTCTCACCCAAATTTACCAACAACCTACAACAACACTTATACACAGTCACCAACCAAATTCAAGACATTGTAATCAGGCCTAAGACTAGTATTGTATAAGATATATTAACATGTATATTCAAATGATTAAGCTTACCAAACTTTAATTTATGTTCTCAGGTAAATTTGTATCATTTATACTAACTAAAATTTATTTACCTTTTGATTCATATATCATCTACTACTTAACCATTTCAAAACACATCAAACATGTTATGGCCTTATAATTATATACCAAAACATACATTTCTAGCCATTCCAATGTCTAGATTATAAACAACTATTTACATGCCAACATTTGCAAAGTTAGCCTATACATCCCATTATACCAAAATAAGTTTACTATTTAATCCAAAACGAGCTGGTAGATAGTCTGATGATACTCCGACCGATCTCCAACCTTTGCGAGCTTCCGAATACTATAAAACAAAGAAAAGAAAACCTAGTAAGCATTTAATGCTTAGTATGTTCGTATAACAGGAATTAAACTTACTAATCATATTCAATTAAATAAGCATAACAATAACATGCTTTCCAACAAAATGGCAATTTGCCTAATCACATACATTCAATTAAGAAAGTTAGTCACATAATTCACATGTACATCAAATAAACATGGATGAGCTCATCATGTTTCACATTTTTAGGTACTTCAGAAGCATTAAAGACATAATTCTTTTAATCTCATAATTTCTCATGTCAGGAGTTTTATCTGTTGAATTGTTGAAGTAACGATGGATACTCAGGTAATACACACAAAGTGTATAAAAATATAAACCGTCAACTCCTAAACAAGGGTACCCATTAGGGCACATAATCGGTGAGCACACTCTCGAGCCACATATCAAAATGCTTAGACGAGCCATGTAACAGGACACTTACCCAGGCTAAACAAGAAACTATTAAGAGTTTTAATCAGGGAGCTCATAGAGCTTTACAGGTAACTCCGAAGAGTTATTACCAAGGAGCACCAGAAAAGGTAACAGAGAGTTCAAGCGAGCCAAGTCAGGAAGCTCATAAGAGCCTATATCAGGACGCTCACATAGAGCTGCGTTTGTGTCCGCATTATATGCTGGATCACAACCGATCGAATCATGTAACAGGACGCTCACAAAGAGCTGCAGTAGTGCGCAACACATGCAGAATCACTACCGATTAGGTTGCTCGCAAGAACTATTTAACAGGATGCTCAAAAGGGCTTTAACAGGATTGCTCGTTCGAGCTATATTCTGTCCGCAACATATGCAGGACCACATGTAATCTGGGAAATCACATATATCCATCGAATTTCATTATTCAAACGGAGCTTAATATTTTTCGGATATGATTTAACATATGATTGTTTCATTTATTTTTAACATACAATCACATACCACATTCAATTCAAGCATATAAATAAACACAATTCGGTTACGCGAACTTACCTCAACACTTATTTGTATATGAAAATCTACTAATCCTAAAATTTTTCTTTTCCTCGATCTAGCTTCGAATTTGAGTTATCCAGATCTATATAAATGAATTTAATCATCAATTTATCACATTTCATATTCAATTGGATTCAATTTATACTCTAGGCAAAATTACCATTTTGCCCATAAACTTTTCATAAATTCCAATTTTGTCCTTATGCTCAGAAAATGAAATTCATGCAATTTAATCCTTATTCCAAGCCTAACCAAAATTTCCATATACCATTTATAGCACTTTTATTTCACAAAATTCAGAATTTTTCCATGGTTTTTACCTCTTTTCAATTTCGTCATTAAATCATGATTTCATCAAAATTCTCTTTGTAAAAGTTGTTTATCTATCAACAACCTTTCATTTTTTACCATAAATTTCAAATTTTCAGCATATTTATCCATGGCCAAACTTTGTTACTTTGATAATTTTTCAAAATAATCCCCAAAATAGATAGATTAAGCTATTTCGATCTCAAAAATATAAAAATTACTAAAAACGGGACAAGAAAGCATACCTAATCAAGCCAAGAAAGTTTGCTTTCTCTTTCCTAAGGTTTCCATGTATTTGGGGATGAAGATGATACAAAATGATAATATAAACATTTATTTAATTTATCATCTTTTAATTTTCCACTTTCCAATTTAGTTATTATCCTTTTTTAATTTTTCCATGGATGAATCATCAAAAATATCTACTAACTTTTATTTAATGGTTTAATTACCATATAAGGACCTCTCATTTTGAATTCCATAGCTATTTTATCCTTTTAGCTGCTAGAACTCAACTTTTTCATTTTATACAATTTGGTCCTTTCCATAATTAAGCACATAATCGGTAAAATTTTCTTATTAGAATTTTCATGTAACATTCCTATCATAGTACGGACGATGCAATAATATCAAAATAAATTTTCTTTTTATTTCAAATTTGTGGTCCCGAAACCACTATTTCAATTTCACTGAAAATGGGCTGTTACAATTTACCCATTTCTTGGGCTATGAATTCCATTATCGTGAATGATACTACATACTATAGAAGTTGTATACCCAATGCACCAGCTTTCGATTCCTTATCTATTTGAACCCAGGTTTTTACTTACATCAAAGTATACGAGACACGCATACATAGTCCACCATCCACTCAAGATTAAGGTTTGCCACACAATGAATTTCACATGTGAATAAATACATAAACAGATTCAAAATCTATTTTACTTGAGTCTTTTTCGATGTAATGTAAGTCCAATCAATCACATCTATATCTCTATCTTCTAGGAGTCATTTGCTTCTTTTCCCAAGAAAAAACATCTCCCCAATTGGACTTGATAGATGACATATTAGTCTTTCAATTGGTTTGCTCATTTCCAATTAGATTAAATACATGTTTAGGTTTATGTACTAATACAAGTTGTATTTTCGTCTTACTATTCAAACACTTAATACTGCTTAGTATTAGTTAAACACTAGATAACTAGTGAGCTAATATTTGCTTCAATTTTGCTTTAAGTGCAAAAATCATTGAGAAAAATATACAAAGAATATCAATTCAACTCATGGATAATTTTATTAAACCAATCTGTTCAAACAAATATAAGTACACAAACGAAAATATACACTTAAAGCACCAAATCTAACATAATCCACACTAGGAATTTAGAAAACCTTTGTAAGGTCAAGATCCATTTTGCCAAGATAGTACTAGGTATTTGATCATGCGGATCCACACCATTTTTGTCTCAGTCTCAATTTCAAAATAAAAACTTGAAGTAAAAATTCAAAGAATACTTTTTGTACTATTTTTCTTTTTGTTTGTTCATGAAAAGAGAAACCCAAAAGAAAAACAAAAACTACATAAGATGAGTGGCTAAGTTGGATTATATATGCTAGGGATTTAATCAACTTTTGATTAATTACAATTTAAACCCTTGACGTTTATTGAACTATTTAATTTTAGTCCTTTCTCATTTTAATTTCTAAATTCCATTATTGTGTGTGACCCATTAGGCTTACAATTATGTTGCAAACAAATACAATTTATTTCAATTAAGAAATAATTATATTTTGTAATAAATTATATTTGTACATCATGAGTGAGATCTAGAAACCCATCATGACCCCCAATTATTAGAAGAGTCAAAATATATTTTTGACAAAACCTTTTAGGGTTCGGTATCTATGTGTAATTTATTCCTTGTATCATATATCTCGAATAAGCTAAAAGTCATGGCACAATGTCTAACTTAGCTTATCCATGTTAGCCTTGCAACTCCTTGTATTAACCCTGATTAATTGCCTTGGCCAAGGACTTGAAATTAATTCGAGTAAATAGCATGTATGATATATCCACTAATATCACTTAGGTTGATGGATCCTCTCTAGACCACTCCACCACCTTTTTTGTAACACTCCTTACCCGTCTTTGATGCCGGGATAGGGTACAAGGCGTTATCGGACTTATATGCAAGCAATCATATTAAACCGAGACATGATTTTCCACTCAAATTTAAAACTTTTCATAAACATTCATATTACCCCTTAAATGTGCCTACAAGGCTCAAAACATACATTGGGAATGACTCGGGACTAAACCGGGAACTTTAGAAAACTTTTAGGAAACTTAGAAAATTTTCCATGAAAAAGGTCCACACGCCCGTGTGGGTGAAAGGACACACCCATGTGGCATATCACATGCACGTGCTTTAGGCCGTGTCAAAAATAGGGGACATTCTATTTATGATGTCATCAACCAAATAAGGTCACACTACTAAGGCACACACTTGTGTCATTAGACCGTGTGGCGAATTAAATTCCTAAATTCACGTGCAAACTTCACACGGCCTGGGCACACACCCATGTCCTATGGTCGTGCCTTCCACACGATTGAGACACACGGTCGTGCCTCTGCCCATGTGGTTCCTACTGGGCATTCCGTTTTGCCAACTTAGGATGCAGGGGGACACACAACCAAACTACACGCCCATGGGGCATGTAACACCCCAAACCCGGCCTAGACGTTATGACCGGATCTGGCATGCCACATAAAAGGGTGGCTTATAAACTACGCATTCGTAAAAAAAATACATATTCCTAAATTCACGTGCAAACTTCGCACGGCCTGGGCACACACCCATGTACTATGGCCGTGTCTTCCACACGATTGAGACACACGATCGTGCCTCTGCCCGTGTGGCTACTACTGGGCATTCTGTTTTGCCAACTTAGGATGCAGGGGGACACACAGCCAAACTACATGCCCATGGGGCATGTCACACCCCAAACCCAGCCTAGACGTTATGACCGGATCTGGCATGCCACATAAAAGGGTGGCTTATAAACTGCGCGTTCGTTAAAAAAATACATATTCTTTTTGAAACTCCGAGCTTTGTTGTTTATGAAATTCAGATTTGCTTTTATGGGCTTCTCATAAAAACATTATTATTGTTATTATTCACGAAAACTTTTTTATGGCAAGAATCAGATTCAGTAATTTGCGGAAACGTGATTTTTTGAAAAACCGTTCATTAATTTTTTAAGAAAACTCCATATTAATCCTCTAGCAATAAAACATAGTGGAAAAGGAAGTTTAAAAGGAAATTAAAGTTAAAAGCCTTATTACAAAATACTAAATCCAAATTTAAAATAATATTAAAATGAAGCAAAACCTAAATTTACTAAAGTTCGTGAGAAATACTCCGACGTATGACCACCCCTAGAGTCCTCCGCAGCTCCAAATCCTTTAATACTGGGGATAACATGCAAGGTTAAAGTAAAGAGGTAAGTTACAAGAACTCAGTGTGTAATCCCCTAATCGGCCATTAACTAGGCTTGAGCCCAAATGGAAGTAGATTGGGCCAAGACCCTATTTGGTGACAATCTGGGCCTTAACCCTATAAACATGATAATGCAAACAGAAAATGCAGCCCAACCCAATCCAACCCAACACACCCTCGTACCAACCCTACACACCTATGGGTATCAAGTCAACCCACCCAGCCCTACACACCAATATGGCAGACAAGCTGCTAATCACAGAATTTGTGGCGAAGCCACCAGAATAACAGAATATACGTGGCATAGCCACCAGACAGAATGTGGTAGAGCCACCAAAATTCACTTCCTCCGATCATCAAACCCAACCCATGCAACACATTATGAATGCAATGCATCATATGTACAAAAGTACAAGTAAAGCATATACATGATAACCAATCCATAATCAGGGGGTATAACGGTCATTTACCCTCTAGGGGCATTTCGATAATTTACCCTTCTAGGGGTATTTCGATATTTTTACATTTAACGGCCTCTCCGAAGGCCTGCTGTCGCTTCAAGCGACACAGGACCCTTTTTGGGTCTTTACAGACTTATTGGGCCTAAAATCCATTTCAGGCCCAAATGGGCCCACATGCTCGTGTGGCCCATTTCGTATGGTTTCGGTCTCAATTTTTCAGATTTTGCAATCGTACCTATCATTTGATAGTTTTCCATCAATTTCGTCCATGTGGGCTAGATAGCCCATTGGGCCCATTTCGAATCAGTCAGGCCCATTACAGTCTTAATTTTGCGAGAGTGCTCGTGGCACTCTCAATGGCTTACCGTCATTATTCGCGTGTCGATTTACCACTACAAGCGCTAGCACACTCGAGTGGTCACAATTGCCAATTTTTAGCTTTTCAGCTTTCGGCCGATTCACAGAACATTGCAAGCATTCATCCAGAAGGGTGTGAGATTTACACATCTGTTTTAGATTGCCACAAGAATTACTCCCCAGTTGCCCCTAGAATAACAATGATCGAAAGTTTGCCTTAACATCTTAAAAGATTTCAAAACTAGAAATACTATACCACTTGGGTCACTTACCACGAGACGTGGTTCCTTCCAACCGAGTGTCAATTATTCAGCTTTGCTTCTTCCTTGGCTAAAGCGAATAACCCTAAATTGATTGATACACAAGGGGTGTTACCATCTACTAATATTTGGCATCAGGGAGAATTTTTAACAATAATTAGCACTATTTACCCTTAGATTCGCAACAGTAGATCCCTTGAACAAGAGGAGTTTAACCACGCACGGCTCTCAGAGATGGCGGTTAACTAGAGAGGAAAGAAGAGATTAAAACGCACATGAGATCAAAAGAAGTAAGTTCGGCCTTCACCAACTTAGTTAACTAAATACCAAAAAGAGAGAAACATTAAGACCAACAGTACAAGTTGAGAAAGGATTCGACAGTTGATCCCCCAAAGAATTTTGGCCCTTACTAAATGGAACCCAATGATTCGAGCAAGAAAAGAATGAATAGATTCAGCCTCTAACCAGGGATAATCCGAATGGAGAAGGAAGGCTGCGGTCACAAAAAGTAACACCATGAATCGACGATGAATGTGGAGAAAGATGGTGGGAATTCGGCTTTTGCGAGAGAAAGAAATCTACAAGGATGATGAAGATAATAAAGGAGGGTGTGTTGATACGGTTTAGGGAAAGAAGAGAAGTGATCATTTCAACAAGAAGAGAAATGTAGGAGAAATAAAAATGATGAAAGCATGAAAATGGTAGAAGTTAGAAAAGCAAAGAAAAACCCGAAATGATGAAGGACTCACCCAAAAATGCAACACTCACAAGGGCACAAAAAGAATCTGGCACCCCCCAAAAGCTAAGACAAACTTTTGGTTTCCACACTTACCTCAAAAGACCAAAAATGCTCTCTTAGACCACTATTCAGCCGAAATTTCCCCCTCTCACACACACATACTCACAGCCAACTCTCCCACTCCCCCACATCCCCCGATCCTCTCCTCTTTTTGCTCCACCAAACATTCTCCATCTCCCATTCAAACCATTTGACTCATTCCTCAACCACCCTGGCAGAGTTTGAACTCCACTTTGCTTCTTCCTTTCCTAAGAACAAAATAAAAACCTCAAATTGCTGCTTATGGGATTCAAACTTCCAACCCCCCTTACACTCCCCTTGACGCCACACCAACTTGCTACATGCTCAACTTGTGCTAATAAAACACACATTAATAAATATAAACCCTGCCTCCAACAGTCCTCCCCACTAAAGAGCTCAAAAATAAAAACTTTCCCAGGGCTTGGCCTCGACCTCAGGCCTCTAGGACCCCCAAACACACCCAAATAACCAGTTAAACAAGCTCAACGCATGCATTAGTGAAAAATGCCAGACCCCTAATTTTTGGATGTTATAGGGCAAGCCGTGTGGCACACACGGCCTAAACACATGCCCCTGTGTCTACCCGTGTGGACAAAATAAGGATATTTACCAAGACCTTTTTGCCACCCTTACTTGTACAAAAATAAGCTACTCCAAACAACATACTCATTCATGCATAAATATATCAATTTATCAACCATGCAATTTGTACATTCATGATAAACACCATCATTTTCATATATCAACAATGAATATTAGTCATCAACTATGGCCTTATACAAAAAGAATTCATCTTCAATTCAAGCCAACACATTTGGCCAAAACAATATGCCACTTGAAAAATACTAAGTCCATATACATTCCATACTCAAAAAGATGAAACTAACTATACCAAATGTTCAGTTTGATAGTGTGATCGAGCCTCCGACGTCCTTTGAATTCCCGAGCTAACTTGGTGGCTCTAAAAGAAAATGGAAAGGAGAAGGAGTAAGCACAATGCTTAGTAAGTCATATGTAAATAATTAACAACAATTACCAAGCATTATCAAACTCATAACATATTATAAATTTGCACATGATTCTCAAATAAATAAAGGTATAACTTACTCATTTCACCCTTACTAATCATGCAACATAATTCGAACTCATTTCTCAAGAATCTTATGTAGGTACCTGTACCACTTACAACATAATCATAACTTTTTTCACTTTTGGCACAAGTTTTAATTTACTCGTTGAACCCATTGGGATACCAAAAGATATCTGATAAGCCTTACACAATAGGGTAAAATGCCGATGCCATGTCCTAGACATGGTCTTACACTGGTTCACATGTCGAGGCTGATGTCATGTTCTAGAAATGGTCTTACACTAGTTCTCGTCTCAAAGCCAATGCCATGTCCTAGACATGGTCTTACACTGGCACCTACTAATCAATGCCGATGCCATGTCCCAGACATGGTCTTACACTGGCTCTCATAAAGTGGTTGTTACCATGTCCCAAACATAGTCTTACACAAGCACACATATCATCGCCGATGCTATGTCCCAGACATGGTCTTACACTGGCTTACATATCGAGGCCGATGCCATGTCCTAGACATGGTCTTACAGTGGCTTACATATCAGGCCGATGCCATGTCCCAGACATGGTCTTACACTAGCTCTCACATATGAACCAAGTGTTATGGCTTGGATATCCAATCTATTCCTAAGGTTCAACCAAAAGTATACCACATCGAATTTAGTCATGTATATTCCTAAAAATAACTAAACATTTTCTGCAATATCAATTGTTTAATGCATAATAACAATAGAGTTGTATTATTTACATACAACTTACCGCGGTATACAAAATTTAGGTAGCTATTTCGAGTTAGTCCACTATTTTGGTTTTTTCCCCAGTCTAAGTCCGGATCCTATTTTTCTTTAAATTCACTCATTTAATCATCACATAAATCAATACATTTCTAATTTCCTGCTTTGGAAAAATTACCATTTTGCCCCTAGACTTTCACATAATTATGATTTTGCCCCTAGGCTGGTAAATCGATTTTAATCAAATTTCCTCCTTTAGCAAGCCTAGCCGAACCTTTATTACTCTTATAGGAAATCACAATTTCAATTGTTTCACACACTTACTACCCATTTTACAACCTTTACAAAAAGGTCCATTTTAGGTGTTTTCATGGAAACTCCTTTCACAAAAGTTGTTTATTTAACAACCAATTTTCATTTTTTTCCATAAAAATTCAGCAAACAACACTAATGTTCTCATGGAAAAACCCTATACTCTCAACCATTTTGCAAAATAGTCCCTTCATTAGCTAGCTTAAGCTACAAGGGTTCCAAAAGTACAAAAATTATCAAAACTGACCATCAAAAACACTTACTTGCAAAGGTTTAAGTTGCTAAAATTTTTCAAGCATTCCAAATCCCCTCTTTGATGAAAATTTTGGTGGTAGTATAAAAAAGATGAAAAGATGATATATTTTCTCTTTATTTTGTTATTACTAGTCAATCAAGTCACCAAATAATTAACCACTTTAACCAAATTTTCATTTCTTTGTCCCCTATGGATGACCAACACATTCCTAAGGGCCTAATTGCTCATTAAGGACCTCCAATTTAAGATTCTATAGCTATTTGACACATTTATCTAGTAGAACAAAACTTTTGTGCTGTATGAGATTTAGTCCTTTTTCAAAATTAAGCATGAAATCACTAAAATTAATGCACCAAAATTTTCATGCACTCATATAATCATGCTATAACACATAAAATAATATTAAAATGATTTTCTCTGACCTCAGATTAGTGGTTTCGAAACCACTATTCTAACTAGCCCTAAAATCGGGCTGTTACATTTGTATGCCTTCTGTCATATACCCAAAACATCCTACCTTAAGCATTTTTCGATACTAAGCCACTTCATAATGAATCGAAGTATAAAACTCAACATACAAGGTGAGTTAGTGTCACAAGTCTATGGATTACTTACACTACCAAAACATGAGAGTATTTTCATAGACACTTGAGTGAGATACCAAATGGAATTATCATAGTGGGTCATGTTCAATGTATTTGTTCTCATACCAAGCTCCAACATGTTATGCTTAAGTATCATATACTTCAACTTATGAAATTAGTTGCATGAAACCTATGCACGAAGGCTTAACATTTGCCAAACTTTGAGTATTATCAATGCCTCAACCCAATAATACAATGGCCAGGTTCAATTTAGGAATCACAGCTTTAATGCATAAAGATCTCATAATTATAACTCTTTATAATTCCCTTACATAGTCTAATGTGTTCCATGGGATTTATCTACAGAAGTGTTAAATATCATATACTTTACTCATGGATAAAGAAATATTTCAATATATTATTATAAAACTATAAAAATTTCAACACAATTAAATATTCTTTAGAGCTTAGAAGCGAATCATGATTATCTTGTAGGGATTATGGAAACAAGTGTTTCCTCTTCCACAAGACAACAACCACGACTACGACATTAAAGAATGTGTCCACCTCAAGAATCATATCAAGAATGGATATCTTAAAAGGACTATGCAACAACTTCTCAA
This sequence comes from Gossypium rotundifolium, assembly GCA_025506655.1. Classification (NCBI taxonomy): domain Eukaryota; kingdom Viridiplantae; phylum Streptophyta; class Magnoliopsida; order Malvales; family Malvaceae; genus Gossypium; species Gossypium rotundifolium. The sequence continues at coordinate 42,554,205 of CP106725.1, read as the reverse complement.
GGATGCAGGTTAGGGAAACATTGGAAGGAAAGAGCAAGTTGAGAAAGGATTGAAAAAGCATCAATTGAAAAAGGCAGACCAAAAGGACTATCTGACGTGAGAAAGGCCTTGATCTAAGGGAACAACAAAGATAGAGGTGATGTGGTGAATAATAGAAGGAAACCTCATAAAAATGAAGAAACCTTGAGTTAAGGGATTAACACTCAAAAGGAATGTCAGAAATTTCATAACCTTTTACCAAAAACTATAGAAAGATAAACAAGAAGAAATTCATTAACAATAGGGATAGACCTTATACCAAGCTTTCTTTCTTTAAAAAAGAATTATGTTCAAGGTCAATATTCATCCCAAAGTTTATTGTCATTGCTATGAAAAACACAAAGCAACTTATAGAGGGACCCTCCTAAAAGGGCTTCAAGAAATTTGAAGAGTCCTTCACATACTAAAGATTATCATTGCCAAAAGTATCACAACTAAAGTTGAGCATCCATTCAGGAAATATAAAGAACAAATAAATAAAGGTCAAATAAATGACAAAAAAAATAAGAAATGAAGCCTCAAAGTAAGGAAAAATAAACCCGACTAAAAGGATTATTACTCCCAACAAAAAATACCTTGGACACACCTCAACTTTCAAATAGCCACAGAAGGAGGAATGTGGAAGACACAGAAGATAATTAATTGAAGATAAGGACATTTACCAAGTTAGTCCCGATGTTACCCGCAAATAGAGAACGAGTTACCATGCTTTAAGGAAATGAAGACTAAGCCAACCAATAAACCTCGAGAATATTTATACATTTCAAACTGATGAGGGATTGAGTGTTAGAGAGTATAAGCCTAGAGGACATCTTGTGAAGTCCATGAAAGAAAGTCTCGTGCTAGAGGTACACCACCTAGCACCCAAGTTGCCACCAATACCATTAAATAGCAAGCGCACTTGCCATTTATAAATACCCCATAAGTGACCCAATCATAGGGTTTATTTATCTACTCGTTTTCTCTATAAAAATTCTTCAATTTGGTCACATATTGAACTTAAGCATTGTAGTGTACCCCAAAAGTAAATCTAAAACCTCTTGCACACATTGACCCTAATTTCCCTCTCATGGGTTTATTGAGTCTGGAGAGTCTATAAGTCATTGTAACTGCATACAAACCACGGATCAAGTCTTTCAACCTCCAACACCACATGCCCAAATAGCCTCAAAATCATATCCACGACAGCCTTATTCTCTAGGAAGAGCCTAAAAAATTTAAAGCGCCCATATATTACTACATAACCTTGGGATCAAACCTCTCTAAGCCCTAAGGCCCTCTTGTAACAGCCTGATTTTGGGTCTAGTCAAAACAGTTACTTCGAGACCACAAATTTAACGAAGAAAAATTTATTTTTATTATATTTTTATGTTCTACAGTTTCATGGTATAATTTCTTGAAAATTTCGTTAAAAAATTTAACGTTTGGGCACTCAATTTAGTAAAAAGGACTAAATTACAAAAAGTACAAAACTTGGATTCTATATGTTAGAGGTGTCCAATTTCTATGAGATTTTAAATTAGAAGTACTTAAATGGTAATTAGACCATTGGTTAAGTTGGTGGACAAAAATGGACATGGTTTGGTATGTTTTCAAAGTTTTTCATTAAGGGAATTTTGGTAATTTGGTAATTAAACAAATTAAAAAGCCAAATTAAAAGCCAAATTTGTCAATCTTCTTCATCCTTGGTCAAAATTCACAAGGGAGAAGCCATGGCTAGGGTTTGGCTACTTCCAAGCTTGATTGTAAGTCTGTTCTAGCCCTATTTTTTAATTCTCTTTACATTTTTGGAGTCGTTGTAGCTCAATCTTTCTATTTCTACCAAAATTTGAAGAGATGTCAAGGTATAAAATTTTACCCATGATGGATGTTTGTGTATTGTGATGTCTAATGGTAGAAAATGTATGTTTATTGTATGCTAAACGACTTTTGCTAAGTGATTTTCGGTAAAAAAAAGCCTAAAAGGACTTATTTGTAAAATTTATAAAATATGGTGTAAAAATGTGAATAAATGAAAATTTTGGGCTTTTATGAGCATGTATAAGGTTCGGCTAGGCATGGGTAATGAAGAAGTTGAATGAAAGTCATTTTACGAGCCTAGGGACTAAATTGTAAAAATGTCAAACTTTAGGGGGAAATTTAATTTTTGCCATAATGTGAAATTGGGCTGAAATGAATAATATGTTGATTAAATAAGATAAATGTGATATTATAGATCAAGAAAAAATGATGTTTAGACCTATAATGGGGAAAAATGAGTATTTAACGATTTAGTCCTTTTTAAAATTTTTAAGTCGAGGTAAGTTCGTATGTAAATAATGCATTGTTTTATTTATGTTTTAAATGCTTTAATATTGTATGAATTATGATTTACTCATTGGATGTAATTGATAAAGTTTGACAAGTGAGAAATCCCGGTTGAACCTTAGGGGTAGCTAGGATACGAATGTCATGACATTAGGGTTATTTAAGATTACGTGTGAGACCATATCTAGGATATGACATCAATATGATACTTCGTGTAAGACCATATCTGGGATATGGAATTGATATGAGACTTCGTGTAAGACCATAGCTGGGCTATTGGCATCGATACGAAATCCCATGTAAGACTATATATGGGATATGGCATTGGTATGGTACTATGTGTATGCGATATGTCCCGAGTATCCTTTAGAATTCCAAGTGGTTCAATGGGAAATTCAATGGGTATGTCAAAGATGCAAAAGTATGTGAATATGTTATGAAATGGTACAGGTATGTACAAAACCTCAAAGAAAATGAGCTCAGTATATGATGAACAATTGGTAAGACTAAGATTAAGTTGTGTTATGAAGCTTAAATGACATTTATGTTGATACGTGTTACGTAATTCATATGGTGAGCTATTGGTATATGACAATTATGTTAATATGTGTTGTGTTGATGTCAAATGACATTTATGTTCATATGATATTTATGAAGTTTTAATGACATTCATGTTGATATATGTTATGTTATTCATGAGATGAGCTATAGGCAAGAATGTGATTGAGTAACTTATACTCATGAAGTTAATTACATTCATGTTGAAATGTGTTATGTTACTTATATGAGTTGTGTTTATGAATTTCTAATGATATTTATGTTAATATTTGTTAAGTTATTTGTATGCCAAGTGTATGAATAATGTTCGTATTATTTTTATATGAACTTACTGAGCTATATAGCTTACCCCCTTCCTTTCTTATGTCTTTTAGGGTTATTAAGCTAGCTCGAGATGGAGTTCTTCAGAGATCCTGTCACACTATCAAGCTATTATTTTGAGTATAATTGAATTCAAGTATTTTAATTTGGCATGTATAGGGACTTAGTCATTTGTTAAGTGTGTCATTGTGATTGTAGCAAATGTGTTGGCTTGAGATTGTCAAATGCTTGTTTTGGTAATTGGCCACGTAGATTGGTTTATTTGGGCTATCATGGTTGTAAGCATATATATATATGTGTGTGTGTGTGTGTGTGTGTGTGTGTGTGTGCTAATGACTTTGGTGATATGGTCATGATATGCTTGGTGAATGATGGAAATGTTATTTATGACATGAATGTGAGATGTTCGGAAATGCAGTCTATTGATGAGATGACAAAAGTGGTGTACAATTAGGTACCTTGAAAGTAGTCAATTGTGGCCTAATAATTGTTATGAGTATGATAGATGTTGGTATTATGTTCGTCATAATTGTGGATAGTTTGATTGCCTAAGTATTTTAAGTTTGTGCCTTGAATTGGAGTAAGTGTATGTGTGAATAAGGGTGGCAAATGGCTTGGTAAATAACCTTGTTTTTGTCCACATGAGTAGACACACGAGCGTGCGTCTAGGCCGTGTATGACACACGGTCTACCTCACGGGCATGTGTTCTGGCCTTGTGTCCCCTACACCTTAATTTTGGAAAAACAGAATGTCCAGAATTGAGCACACGGGAAGAGACATAGGCGTGTGTGCTACGTGGCCTAGCGTACGGGCGTACGGCATGACCGTGTGGCATAAGTTAGAGAGCACCCTAATTTGAACACAATCTGAAGCACGGGCGTGTCCCAGGGTCACACGGGCATGTACGTTGGACCACACGTGTGTGTGAGCCCTATATCATGAAAAAATTTCTAAGTGTTGTAAAAATTTTCTAAAGTTCTCGATTTAGTCTCGGACCACGTCCAAAGCATGTTTTGGGCCTCGTAGGCTCGTATTAGGGACTTCATGATTAAATGCAAAAATTTTTAATTTGGACAAAAATTTATGATTCATAAATGTATGTTTGCTTGTGTTTATGTCCGGTAATGCCTCGTACCCTGTTCTAGCGTTGAATATGGGTAAGGTGTGTTACATTTAGTGGTAATAGAGCTTTGGTTTAGTCGATTCTCAGATTATCGTAGCGTATGTGTGTTTAGCTATACATGCCATATTACTACTTGTGATAGTGTGATATCTCCCGACTCTAATGAAAATGTTTTGTTGAGGCAGAGATGCTTTCCAACTGAACTAGTTTTGAAAATGCGAAAGTGATACTAAGATATTTGAAAATGTGTTTGTGATAAGTTGAAACTTGGAAAGGTATGAATAAGAGTTCATGATATGTATGTGACGATGTATGAAATGAAATAATCATAAGTTGAGAAATATGGATAAAATGTCATTGTTCCGGTTGAATGTTGTATTTCGATGGATTATGATGATTTTATGAAATGGATAAAATGTTTTAAACTTTGCAAAAAGGATTTAGCCCGGAACGACAATCCTGAATTATGCCCTCTCGAGCATATGTTATGAAAAGGATTTAGCCCGGACGGGTAATCCAGAGTAATCCTTTAGAGCATACGTTATCGAAAGGATTTAGCCTAAATTGGAAATCCTGTTATGTCATATGTGACTCAATAGTGTGCTCTATGAATATGTGTCAAAAGAGCACTTTTTAATCTGAATTAATGATTGATGACATGCATACCTTAAGTATACTACTTGAGTATCCATCAAAATTACAATAGTTCAATTGGAATTATTCTTGAAATATGAAAGGTGAAATGAAATAAAAGTTTATATTATGACATGTATCCATGTTGTTTGGCATTCATATAATGTTATGTGCCTGACTTGTTTGAATAAGTGTGTAACACCCCACACCCAACCTAGATATTATGGCCGAATCTGGCGATGTCACCTTGAAGCGTCTTTCGAAAACATAGTTTCATTGGAAAACCCGTTCTATATTAAATCTCATTTATGATGTTATCGAAAATTTTAGTGTATCTGTTCATTTAAAACTCAAGTTGTTTTTAGCAGAAAGTTGATCATATTAGTTTGTTACTATACTTTAAAACAATGTTTGATGCGGAAGCTTTTATAGTATGTTACGAAAACGTAGTGTTTTGAAAAGGATTTATCTTTTCAGAAATCGCGTCCTACTACTCTTAGATATGAATTAAATAAGTAAAAATCCCAAATTGAAAAGTTAAAAAATTTAAAGAGGCCTTATTACAAAAACAAATACCCATATCAAATTTATTGGAAATGAAACTCAAATATAAAAGCAGGTGCTGTTGTGTGGCCACCTCCGAATCCCTCGCAGCACCGATCCGCCTAAGATTGGGGATTACCTGTACAGATAAACAGAGGGATGAGTTTACGAAAACTCAGTGTGCAACCCCATGTAAGTAAATAGCCAATCATGCCTTAGGCAAGTACAGTCTGGGCCTAAGCCCAAATCAATAACAGTTCAGATCAGTCGGGTCTTAGCCCATTATAGTATCAGTATCAGTGTGGGCCTTAGCCCATTTCAGTGACAGTAACAGTTCAGGCATGCAATCAGAAATCATACAGCTGGAAACAGAGAGAAGAGGAGATGAAAAGAAAAGAAAAGGTATATGTAACAGTCCAATTTAGGGCTTAGTCAGAATAGTGGTGTGAGACCACAAACCCCAAAGTAGAAAATATGTGTTTAAATGATTTTACAAGGCTTATGAGGTATTTGCATGATTGTGTGAATGTCACATGAAGAAATTTTATTAATTAGTGAATAAGTTGTCCATTAGGACTAAATTGCAAAGAATAGAAAATGTGAGATTCTAGAAGGTTCAACTATGAAATAGAATTATGAAAAATCCCATATGTCCTTATTTAGCAATTAGACCATTATATGTGATGATGGACAAAAATGTACGTAGGAAGGAAAAATCTTAAGAAAGGGTCATTAAGGGCATTTTGGTCATTTAGTTAACTAAAGAATAAAAAGGGAAAATAAGCCAAAAATCATGTCCATTTTCTTCCCCATGGTCCCGAAATTTGCAAGGACTCCATAGCTAGGGTTTTGCTCACTTTCAAGCTTAAAGTAAGTGCATCCTAGCCCTATTTTTAATGTTCTTCATATTTTGAAACCCTCGTAGCTCGATTTAGCTATTTCTAGCCATATGTTGAGCTAGGGTTTATGTTCAAAAATTTACCCATGTATGACATGCATGTATTTTGATGTTTTATGGAAGAATATGAAAGTTTGATGTATGATAAACATCTTTTTCTAAGTGATTCTCATGAAAGATGCATGAAAATATCCAATCTGTAAAGTTATAGAAATGGTCATACATGAGTGAAATAGTGAGAATTTAATGTTGATATAGTTGAGAAAATGATTCAGCTAGGCTTGAAATGCATGAAAGTCAAATGAAAATTATTTTACGAGCCTAGGGGTGAAAGTGTAATTATGTGAAAGTTTAAGGGCAAAATCATAACTTTTCCAAAATATGAATTATGAGTCGATTTAGTCAATGCATGTGTTTAGCAAGAGAAATTTATCATTATAGATCAAGAAACACGAAGATCGGATCGAAATCAAGGTAAGAACAAAGTTGAAGACTAAATCGAGCACCGAGACACATTTTGAGATCCGAGGTAAGTTTGTATGAAATTAGTTTTTTATAATGTTTGATATTTTAAATCGCTCATTATTATGTTAATGCATGTTATTGTGAGCGAAATCGAGCTATAAAGTCTCGATGAGTAAACGATGAGAACAGGCTAAATTGTAGTTCCGGTTATAGTTTCGGCACCAAATAATGATCTCGTGTAAGACCATATCCGGGATATGGCATCGACATCTAAGTACGATCCCGTATAGAACATGTCTGGGACATGGCATTGACATCGAATTATGAGATCCCGTATAAGACCATATCTGGGATATGACGTCAGCATTAAGGAATGATCCCATGTAAAACCATATCTGGGATATGGCATTGGCATCAAATCTTATGTATATTAAGCTTGAATGATTTGATTTATTCATAAGCAAAAGAGACAAGTACGTGAGTTGGCCTAGATCCAAGTCTATTTATGGATGGCCTTGAGTGATGTTCATGAAATGAATGATAAATATGTGAGTTTTTGTTTATGTTAGAAAATGTGCTAAACTACATGAATCAGTGATACAGGTATCTTGAGTAAGTAAAAGTTACCAGATCATATTGACATTAGATGGGTAAGAGTAAGCAAGAATAAGTGTGAATAAGTATGAGTAAGTACTTTTATTCATTGGTGCTATGTCATCATTGTTTCATGATATGAATGATTATAGTTGAGTAAATTGTTATTCTAGAGTTTCATGCAAACTTACTAAGCTATATGTTTACCCCTCTCTCTTTCTTTTTCCTTGTAGTTACGCCAAGTTAGTTCGAGGATCATTGGACGTCGGAGCTCAGAATCACACTATCGACATCACTTTGGTATAACAATTTAGATTTATTTTGAGTATGGCATGTATAGGACTCGAGTATTTTGTTAAGATGTAATTGTTAGCCAAAGTGTTGGCTATGTATGTCATTAAATTCATTTTGTAAAAGGTCTTGAGTTAGGCCAATACTTGGCAAATCCTTTTGCTCAATGAAGGTAATTTTCATGAAGTGTAAGCTCTTGTGTACATCTTAATTTCTTAAATTCCTAAAGATATTAATTGGTCATCTTTTAAATTGGAATGATTTGAGTTGGAGTTTACGTGTGAGCAATGTAGGGTGGCAAAAAGGCTTGGTAGATAGCCTACTACCACATGGATAGACACACGGACGTGTGTCTAGACCGTGTGGGAGGCACGACTAGCACATGAGCGTATGCCCAGGCCGTGTAAAGTCTGCACCTTACATTTGAAATTTAAATTGCCACACGAATGAAGTACATGGATGTGTGTATAGGCCGTGTGGATAAGTCAGAATAATAAGGTTTGGCACACAGGTCAGGCTACGGGCTTGTCAAGGCCGTGTGAAATTAGTCAGTGTCGACCACAGGTGAAAGACACGGGCATGCTTGAACGGCACACGGGCATGTCCCTAGTTCAACACGGGCGTATGGCCCCTGTTTTGATGAAAAGTTTTCCAAGTTCGTAAAAGTCCTCGGTTAAATTCTGAAACCTCTCGGAGGTATGGGCCATGTAGGCCAAGAATGAGCAAGAATTGGGTTTTGAACGAAATGTTATAGCCCATTACTACACGTTCAAGTAAGGTTAAGCTTGGTAATGCCTCGCATCCGGTCCCATCATCAAACTCGGGTAAGTGGTGTTACAGTATATTTGGCAGTGACCAGGATTGGCAATTCGGCAGCCCAAAACATGAGGGAGAGGAAGAAGATAGAGAGGGACAGTAGACTTGAGAGCAGAGAAAGCCAAAATAAAACTAATAAGAGAGCAAAAGAGAAAGGGAGCACTAGGAGTATTTTTGGCCAAAGAGAGGCTATCAAAAACGAAAGAAATGAATAGAAGAATATGCCAAAACTCCTACCACATTCGGCCAAATAGAGAAAATTCGAAATGAGGCATACCAAATAAGGAGTACCACTCTGGCCGAAATTCTTGAGTGTCAGAGTCCAATTTTGGCATAACACTCCCTCTTCCCTCATCTCCCTTGATTTTCTCCTAGAATCCCTCCTCAAATCTCTCCACCTGATCACACCTCCCCTCAACCACTCAATTTGAATTCTCCTCAACCACTTCAGTGTTTCAATCAAACTCCCACACCCCCACGGCACAGCAGCAAAATAAACACTCCCTTTCTTCCAGCAAGATTCAAACCTTAGACCACTGACATAAATAACACGCCACTTACCCCCTAGACCAGCAGGTTTTTTATTTCATGCTTTACCCACAATAATTTAAAAGCCTACTAAATATAGGCAAGGGTTTATTCCCTAAAAACAAAACTTTTGCATAAGCCAGACTTGGACCTAAGACTTCTCCGACACTCTCAAACATACCCAAATCACTTAACCACTGAGGCAGATAGATATTTGTGTTAAAAACATGCAAAAATAAATACTTATATGTTTTGGCCGTTACAACTCTACCCCCTAAAAAAATTTCAACCTCAAAATTAACCTGATCAACACAGATGAGGGTATTGTTTCGCATCTCCTCTTCGGGTTACCACGTGGCGTCCTCTGAACTGTGATTGCGCCAAAGTGCCTTAACCAGTGGGATAGACTTCTTCCTCAATACTTTCACATTATGATCTAAAATCTGAACTGGTTCCTCCTTAAAAGTCAGGTACGGTCTAACCTCAATCTCCTCGTCGATATCACGTGTGTGGGATCAGAGCGATAATGCCTCAACATAAAGACATGGAACACATCATGAAACTGATCCAACTCTGTAGGTAACTCAATTTGATAGGCAACTGGTCTCACACGTTTTAGTATGCGATAAGGCCCAATAAACCTAGGGCTCAACTTGCACTTTCGTCCAAATCTCAATACCTTCTTCCATGGCGAGACCTTAAGGAAAACGAAGTCCTCCACAAAATACTCAATCTCCTTGTGCTTCAAATTCGCATATGATTTCTGTATGTCAGATGACGCCTTCAATTGATCCCAAATTAATCTAACTTTATCCTCGGTATCAGAAACCAATTCAGGTCCTAGAACACGCCGCTCGCGTAACTCTGTCCAACACGAAGGATTACGACACCTACGGCCATATAATGCCTCGTAAGGTGCCATCTGTATGCTAGACTGGTAGCTATTGTTATATGCAAACTCTGCCAATGGCAAATAGTCTTCCCAATAGCCTCGAAAATCTATTACACAACTCCTTAACATATCCTCGAGTATTTGAATCACCCTCAACAAAACATCTATAATACCCTGCCAGGCCCAAAAAACATCAAATCTCACATACCGTCTTAGGCAGCTTCCAATCTAAGACAACTTCAATTTTTCGAGAATCAACTCTAATCCCTTCAGTAGATACCACATGCCCAGAAATGTTACCTCTCGTAGCCAGAATTCACACTTCCTGAACTTAACGTATAATTGTTTCTCCCTCAGAATCTATGGAACAACTCGAAGATATGTGTCATGTTCATCCTCAGTTCTCGAATACACCAAGATGTCATCTATAAAAACCACTACGGACCGATCCAAATAAGGCTGGAACACTCAGTTCATTAGATCCATAAAAGATGCTGGTGCATTCATCAGTCCAAACGGCATCACAAGAAACTCATAATGACCATAACGAGTCCTAAATGCCATCTTGTGGACATCAGCCTCTTTGACTCTCAGTTGATGGTACCCCAATCGAAGATCAATCTAAGAGAAGACCGAAGCTTCTTGAAACTGATCAAATAGATCATCAATCCTTGGCAGGGGGTACTTATTTTTAATAGTCAATTTAATCAGTTGCTGGTAGTCGATACACATACGCATGGATCCATCATTCTTTTTCACAAATAGCACTAGTGCTCCTCATGGAGATACACTAGGGCGGATGAACCTTCAATCCAGTAACTCTTGAATCTGAGCCTTAAGCTCCACTAGCTCCTTCGGTGCCATTCTATAAGGAGCGATGGACACTGGAGTTGTACCTGGTAGGAGCTCAATACCAAATTCAACTTCACGGTTGGGAGGTAGTCCAGATAGTTCATCGGGGAAAACCTCCATAAAATCTTTGACTGTTCTGATATTTTTAGCAGACAAAAACTCAGAATCAACACCATTGATGTAGGCTATATACACCTCACAACCTTTACGAACCAACTTTTCAGCCTTCAAGGAAGAAATCACATTTGACAGATAATTCTGGCACTCCCCTATTAGTACCATCTCATCACCCTCCACAGTTTTTAGTACCACTCGTTTAGTAGCATAATCCAAATTCACTTGATGCTTAACCAGCCAATCTATACCCAATATTAAGTCGAATTCTCCAAAAGAAAGTTCCATTAAGTCTGCCAAAAAGATGGTTCCTTGAACCTCCAAATGTACATCTCTGAACAATTTGTTTACTTTAACTGACTGCCCTAAAGGACTCAACACAGTAATCTCACTCGCAGTAGTTTCAACCATTATACCTAAAGTCTCAGACACTGAGCATGCTATATATGAATGCGTAGACCCAACATCAATCAATGCAGTATAAGGTACATTATAGATAAAGAACGTACCAGTAATAACATCTGGGGCATCTCTATCCTCTCGGCGACATGTAGCATAAACCAGAGCTGGCTGTCGCACCTCAGTATGACTAACACATCTACCCGGTGCTCCATGACTACGACCCATGCCATTTTCATCTCTGGCCTAACCACGACCTCTCGGTGGCGACTGAATAGTACCCCAACCTGTAACTTGCATCTACTCGGGCCTCCGTGGACAAACTCCTTTACGGTGCTGTAATGATTTGCACCTCAAACATGCCCCAATCCTTTTCCAGCACTCGCCCTGATGGCGTATACCACAGTCAACACATGGCTGCGATCCAGTAGAAACAATAGGGGCCCCAACTCTACTGGTCCATCCACTCTAGCCTTTTTTTTTCGGCCTCTGAACAAAACTTGAGGGCTCTGAATCCCTCTTATTCCTATCCTTTTCTCGGTTCTGACGCTCAATACGCTTCACCTCATCGGTGATCTTCGCCATATCTACCAGTGTGGCAAAATCTCGCTCCCCTTGTGAAGCTATCTAAATTCTCAGACTATCCCTAAGATCGTCCTCGAACCAAACACACCTCTCATATTCAGTCGCCACCATCCCCTACGCATAGCGGCTTAATCGTAAAAATTCAGCTTCATATTCAGCCATTGGTTTATCCCCCTGAGTCAATTTTAGAAACTCTCACCTCCGGGCATCCACATAACTAGCGCCCACATACTTTCCTTGGAAAGTAGTCTTGAAGAATTCCTATGCCAATCGGTCGGCCTGAGTACCCTCTTTAACTGTAAACCACCACTGATAGGCTTCATCCCGCAACAATGACATTGCACCTTTTAGTTTCTGTTCGAAGGTGCAATCGAGGTCATCCATGATCCTCTCTGTGGCCTTAAACCAATATTCAGCCACGTTAGGGTAACTCTAGCAATACCCCTAAAAATCTCAACCCCATTAGACTGGAGTTATTCTGTGACTGACCCACGGCCCACAGTACTAGTATTGGGCCCAGCGACCCTTTCCAGAATTTGTAACATAGCTTGGGACAATGTGTCATCCCAAGCCACTCGATCGTGAGACCTAGTCTCAGTCACAGGTGAAGCCGGTGCCTCTCTAGCTTTAGTTTTAGGCATGTGGCCTAATGACGAAGACCCAGCCCGAGCACCTCTACGGCCTCCGCCACGGCCTCTTGTACCCATTCTACGAGTACCTCTGGTGCTCATTATCTATTTGTGTATTATCTATTTTAAAAAACTTTATGCATTAGTTTACAGTTTACAGTTCCAATGTTGATTAACAGATATCTTATGGAAAGTAATATCAGTATTTAAGAGTTTGTTTTCACAGAATGCAGTGTTTATCAATGTTTATCGATTTTACTGTAGTATCAGTATACACTAACTTAAGTGTTTTAGTATGGTCTACCTATAGTAGTTTTAGTACGCACTATCTATAGTTGTTTCAGTTTTAAACAGATAACAGTTTTAGAGGACTTACAGAATCGGTGCCGGAGACTCAGTGTACCACACTTTCAGTATAAATATCTCAAAATACTTTCATATCGTTTAGAATAGTTCTTTTTGAAAATTTCAAGTTTTAGAAGAAACCCAAAAACCACAGTCGAGTTTTAAAACCTAGCTCTGATAACACTAAATGTAACACCCCAAACCCAGCCTAGACGTTATGGCCGAATTTGGCGATGTCACCTTGAAGCGTTTTTCGAAAACATAGTTTCATTGGAAAACATGTTCTATATTAAACCTCATTTATGATGTTACTGAAAATTTTAGTGTATCTGTTCATTTAAAACTCAAGTTGTTTTTAGCAGAAAGTTGATCATATTAGTTTGTCACTATACTTTAAAACAATGTTTGATGTGGAAGCTTTTATAGTATGTTACGAAAACGTAGTGTTTTGAAAAGCATTTATCTTTTGAGAATTAAATAAGTAAAAAAATCCAAAATTGAAAAGTTAAAAAATTTAAAGAGGCTTTATCACAAAAACAAATACCCAAATCAAATTTATTGGAAATAAAACTCAAATATAAAAGCAGGTGCGGTTGTGTGGCCACCTCTGAATCCCTCGCAGCACTGATTTGCCTAAGGCTGGGGATTACCCGTAAGATAAACTGAGGGGTGAGTTTACGAAAAATCGTGTGTAACCCCATGTAAGTAAATAGCCAATCATGCCTTAGGCAAGTACAATCTAGGCCTAAGCCCAATTCAATAACAGTTCAGATCAGTTGGGCCTTAGCCCATTACAGTATCAGTATCAGTGTGGGCCTTAGCCCATTTCAGTGACAATAACAGTTCAGGCATGCAATCAGAAATCCTACCCAACCAACCTCTACACTCCACTCCGTCCAGCCCAACACTCCATGTGGGGATAAAATCACCCACCCATCCCTACACTCCAAAAATTAACACAAGTTGCGGCACTAAACAGTATTTGCAGTAGAGCTGCCAGTACAATACACTTCCTTCAATCATAATAATCCCATCCCATGCAACATATCATACAAGTATGCAACATATATATCGTGGCATGCTCATAAACATTCATACATAACATAAAACATACGTCATTTTATAACATAGGAGCATAACAGTCATTTTACCATAGAGGGGCATAGTAGTCATTTTACCACATAGGGGCATAACAGTCATTTTTATATCAGTTTGGGGTTCTAAGTATACTTACTGACCCATCAGTAGGTTCACAGTCGTCTCAGGCGACCCGTTCAACCTTAATAATCAAATAGTGAAAATGGGCCCAAAGACCATAATGCGGCCCCATTTGGGCCCACACGCTCGTTTGGCCCAAATAGCCCAAAATTGGTCTCGGTCATGAAAATTACACAGTTTGGCCCAAATTTCTCCACATGTTCATGTGGTTTACTCGTGTGGGGCCCACAAGCCCGTTAGGCCCACACGGCCCGACGTGGCCCAAAATGGCCTAAGACCAAGAAATCGATCATGGTGGCCGCAACAGTCTAATGCCCACATTTTATGCGTTTGATTTACCACACGAGCAAGCGCACGCTCCTGTAGCATCAATTTCCATATTTTTCGGCTTTTGCCAGTTTATGATTTGGGTCGTGCTTACACACAGGTTACAAAAGATGCGCAGACAGTCCTCGATCACTCCAGAACCTATGTTCACCCATAACATTCAGTTAATCACATATCAATTGAATTTAAAATGAACCTTATTCATTACACATATCCACTTGATTGTCAGCCCCTTACCTTGATTAAACAATCGAATCCCTAAGCACTTCACTTATTGGAAAAAATGATGATCACTAGATCTCGGGGTTATTTCTTGCAATCCAGTTGAAACCCCTTATTAACAATTATCTACTAGAACAATTTAAGCTAAAACAAATACCAACTTACCAAAAGTACAAAATCGTAGAATATAAATGGAATACTAAATTGGTAGAGAGCAAAGAAAAAGTCAGCACAGTGAGGGTAAAAGAAAAGAGAATCGGTAAGGAAGAAACAACAGCAAGCATCAAAAATATTTGAAAAAGAAACGAAGAAGAGGCAAGAAAAGGAAGAAGGTGTATTCAGCCAATAGCAAGAAAAGAGAGAAGATGAGAGAAAAGAAAAGGTATATTCAACAGTGACCAGGATAGGAAATTCGATAGCCCAAAACTTGATGGAGAGGAAAAAGATAGAGAGGGATAGTAGACTTGAGAGCAGAGAAAGCCAGAATAAAACTGATAAGAGAGTAAAAGAGAAAGGGAGTACTAGGAGTATTTTCGGCAAAAGAGAGGTTGTTAAAAACAAAAGAAATGAACAGAAGAATATGCCAAAACTCCTGCCACATTCAACCAAAGAGAGAAAAACTGAAATGAAGCATACCAAATAAGGAGTACCACTCTGGCCGAAATTCTTGAGTGTCAATGTGCATTTTTAGCATAACACTCCCTCTCCCCTCATCTCCCTTGATTTTCTCCTAGACTCTCTCCTCAAATCTCTCCACCTGATCACACCTCCCCTCAACCACTTCATTGCTTCAGTCAAAGTCCCATACCCCCCACGGCACAGCAGCAAAATAAACACTCATTTGCCTCTAGCAAGATTCGAACCTTAGACCACTGGCATAAATAACATGCCACTTACCCCTTAGATCAGCAGGCTTTTTATGTCGTGCTTTACCCACAATAATTTAAAAGCCTACTAACTATAGGCAAGGGTTTATTCCATAAAAACAAAACTTTTGCACAAGCCCAGACTTGGACCCACCACTTCTCCGACACTCCCAAACATACCAAAATCACTTAACCACTGAGACAGATAGATATTTGTGTTAAAAACATGCAAAAATAAATACTTAGATTTTTAGGGCATTACAAAGTGAATGCGATAAGTAAACTTACTCAAAATTTATCGAATGTATTTATAAGTGCACTTGTTTGAATAAGATAATCAGAAAGTTCATGTGACATGAATATGTATGTTAATTAGCTTGAAGTGAATTATATGATTGTGAATATATTATGTTGATTATGAATGCCAAGCTATATGTGTGTTGATAAACCGTAAAAGTAACATATTTTAATCCCATATTTAGCATACTTTTGGATAATTTTATTCCTTAATTTATGTAAAAAGGTGCTCTTACTCCTTTCTTTACATGTTTTATACTCAGGAAAACACCTAGGGACGAAAAGAACGAGAAACGGGCTTAAAATGGGCCAATTTAGGCCAAAATGGAAATCGACATGGCCCAGACTTAATTCCACTCGATCGTGCCTCTTAAGAGAAGTCTGAACACGGCCTAACCATAATACACACGGCCATGCCTCCATCAGTAGACCCGAACACAGCCTGAAGTCGATTCACACGGGCGTGTGCCATGGGCGTGTCCCTGCCGCGGCCAAGATGAATTTCACTCGGATTTGGATACTTGAAGGCAAAAAAACACATTCCAAAGCCTATTCAAACACCCGAGTAGGAATTATAATTGAATTAGGATACTTAGGGGCCAATTAAAGCATTTCAATAGCCTATATAAACACCCTAAGCATATCTTTCAAGGGGGAGTTCGGCAGAAGCCTTCTGCCAAAGCTTTTGTCAGGGCGGTCAGTTAGGCATCAGCTCAGCCAAGGAGCCGATATAGACGGCCAGATTCATGGAAATCACTCGAAGATAGCCAGTTGATCCATCTCAAAAAGATAAAATTCTATTCAAGGCGGCGATCTCTCCTTCACTTTCTTCAGGGGGCTTTAGGGATTTCTTAGGTTTTGTTTTATCTTTTCTCTTAAGATGTTTTATTTTATCATTATGAACTAAACCCTTCAGATACCTGAAGGGGATGAAACCTAGATGAATCTTGTTATTATTTTCTGAACTATATGATAAACACTTAGTTTGTTCGTAATTATGTGTGCTTAATTCTTGTGTTAATATTTCTGGGATATTGATTCAAGTTGAATGTGCATAGGTGGTGGAGCAAAAGTCCCTGTAACATCCTAAAAAGGGCCTATGCATTTTTGGCTTAAATGTACGAAATGACATGTTTTATGAGTTTTGAATAAATTTTGAATATTTTTGGAAGCCTGAGAATGTACGGAAATGTTACATTAAAAATAGGAAAGTGACCATTTTGGAAACCTAAGTAAATTAGGAAAGTAAACATTTTGGAAACCTAAGCTAAAAGAGGAAAGTAAACATTTTGGAAACTAAGCTAAAAGAGGAAAGTGAACATTTTGGAAACTAAGCTAAATTAGGAAAGTGAACATTTTGGAAACTAAGCTAAAAGAGGAAAGTAAACATTTTAGGAAACCTAAGAAATGTCAAGTTTACAGAGCCGAACGAAAATTTTTGGAAACCTAGAAATGACTTAGAAATGTCGAGTTTTAAGGTTTAAAAGATGTAATTAAGGCAAGGAGGCCTTAAAAAAAAGTACGTGAAATTTGACACACAAACGGGCTTGGAAAAGTGGCCTGAAGATGCCACTTAGGGCCTTTGGAAATGGCGCCACATACAAGGGTGTTGGGCACGAGTTCAAGTCACATGGGAAGCAAATAAAATAAGTTTTATTTTGCTTCTAGAAGCCCAAGAGGTGGATTTGCACAAGGCTTGCAAAAGAGGAGTTTCACTCTCTTTAAATTGAAAATTAGAAGATAATAAGGATTATACTTTATTTGTTTTAAAATTAAAGAGATAAAGTTATCACATAAGGAAGAGTAGTGGCCAAGCAAAGGATCCTTGGCCTAATTTCACTATAAAAGGATGAGACTAGGGATATTCATTATTCATTCTCCTCTCTTTTCTTTTGCCAAATATTCTTTCTCCTCTCCTCTGCGAAAATCTTCTTGAGCATCCATTCTTTTCCTCTTCTCTTTTAGCATCCTAGTCGATTCTTTCTAAGCCTATTATTCCTCTCTTCTTTCATCTTTGAAACCGAATACATAAGGGATCATAGCCGATTGTTCATCAAGTCTCTAAGTCAATCTACGAAGTGGTGTCGGGAGGGATCATGGATTTCAATATAAAGGGTAAGGATCTATAGTTATAATTGTATTCCTTTCTTTTAAGCGAAAGTTAGTCTAATCCTCCTATATCTTATTGATCGAAATATGGAAGGTGAATTTTGGGATTTCAGATCTAAGGTATTTCGGCATCTCCATTAATCAAGAAGAGAGTTTCGGGATTTAAAAGATTTAAGGTAAGATATATGTATATTCGGCCAAAGGCCATGTTTATGTTTTAATGTTAGATTAAATCTAACATATGGTTATAGGAATTTCGACATCCTTAAAGAAAGCAAGAGATCAATTTCGAGATTTGAATAATAGGGAAATCGGCAACAAGGTAAGCCTTAGTGTACTAATCCTACTAGGATTTGGATTTATGGCCGAATGGCTTTTTATTAAAGTAATAAGTGATAAAACAAATGTAGGGATTAAGGATCTAAGCATTAGATCAAGCTTTTTGGGATCTCAAGGAAACTGCTAAGCAAATCAGGTGTGTACCCCACACTATCTCATAATATGTTTTATGGCTATCTTTAATTAACATATGTGATATTAAGAATATATAAGTGGTTAAGGTACCATGTTATGGTACTAAGTACTCAGGTACGTTTCCTACTCCTACTAGGAATATGAAAAATGTTATTTGTAACATGAGAATAAGAATAAGAATGTAAACTATGATATATATTTATGTATATTACTTTAAATGGGGCATATGGGTTTATTATGAAAGGGGAAGTGAATGTGGTGACCTAAGACCACGAACATGGTGACCTAAGACCGTGATATCTGAATGTGGTGACCAAATACCACAGTAATCTAAACGTGGTGACCTAAGACCATGAATGCGGTGACCTATGACCGCGATATGGAGTGTAGCGGAAGGAGGGTCGACTTAGTAGTCCCCACTGTGTACAGGTTGGTACGGGGGAGTGTAACGGATGGCTTAATAGGTTTGGGTTCGGGTTGTATTATAATTTTACTGTTTAAATGCTTTATGAACATGTATGATATCGTTATGCCTGATTCAATTATGATTTAGTGTTGTGTACACATTGAGTCTGTTGACTCACCCCGTTGTGGGACCATATTTCAGGTGATGAACAGTGATGGACCGGGATGGCAGAACTTGTGGTGGCCATGCTCAACTTGGAAGTTTTTATTTAATTTGGACATTTTTTTTTCATTTAAGTACATTGAACTATTTGGAATGATTTGATGTAACAAGGCCTAGTAGAATTATTTGATTCTGTTATTATTTAATAAAGTTTATTTTACTTTTGTTTTTTAAATGATTAAGAGAATTCATTTTAAACTAAAGCCCAAATGTTTTGATTCAACTCAAGCCCAACCCAACCAACCTTTCTTTCAAAACACACCAGTTTTTCCTAAGTAACAAAAGAATTTGAAACGGTTTACACTGGGAAACATACCAGATCCGATCAAGGCTCGTGGGCCGGGTTTTGGGGTGTTTCAATTTGGTATCAGAGCCCAGTTTTAAACTCTCAGCCTGTGGCTAAGGCCCAAAACATTTTCAAATCGAGCCCAAATAAGCTTTATAAAGTATCTTATGAAATAAGCGAGTTTTTACGGCATGGCACCTAAGTCTCCGACCATGATCCACCGGTAAGTACCCCTAACTATCTCGTGTGATTATGTGAATTATAGAAGGGTAGAAAAGGAATGGAGCGTAGAATAGCATGATAGGAACTTGAACCCAGGATTAGACTACTCAAACACGGATACATAAGATTTAATGCACTAAACAAACCTATGGCTAAGTCGATGAGTTAGGGTGTGGCAACAATGGTACGCATGTCAGGATTGGATCCCAAGAGCTTGGTATTTAAGCGGTCCTAGTGACTCACCTCCTCTTGTGAGAATCCTACAGTGCGTAGCTACTGGCTCACCCTAACCCGAGGACTTAGTGGGTGTGGCAACCCCAGACGCATGTCTAGGAATGGTTTCGATGGGAGCTTGGTACTTAAGCGATCAGCGTGACTCACCTCCTCTCCACTCGAATCTCTGCCTCAGTGAGTAGCTTTGGTTCGCCTACGACCAAGGGGCTCGGTCATAAAGCTAAACCCAATAACTAAAACACGAAAGGGAACTAGCCATTTTTTCGAACCCTAATATTAAAAATTCTTAAAATCATTTGTTCTCTCTTTAATTCACGAAAATTATTTCTTTTTACACAAATTTCGAAAAATTTTCCGATTTACAAAAATACCCCTAGTGGTAAAATTACAAAAATGCCCTTGGTTATAAAATGCCCAACTACTCAACAATTTTGCCAAAATTTCATTATTTCATAAATGTTCAAAAACCCTAATTTGCAAACTATCAGAAAAATACCTTGATTTTTGGAAAATTACAAAATTGCCCCTAACTTACTAAAATTACCAAAATGACCCTAACTTCCAAAATTTTTGCAACTTCATCGTTTTGGAAAATAAATTTCTCAAAAAGAACCCTTAAAATTTTGCAACTTCTAAAATATCCCCGATTTATTAAAATTTTACAATTTACCCCGATTTGTGGAAAAATTACCAAAATACCCCCAAGGTCCAAAAATTTTTGAAATACCCTCGGTTTTAAAAATTTTCCAAAATACCCCGGGAACTTAAAAATACCAAAAATACTTTGTGACAAAATCACCAAGGAACCTTATTTTGACAAATTACAAAATACCCCTGTAAGACAAATTACGAAAATACCCCCGGGTAGTGGAAAAACAACAACAAATGAAAACTACAATGTTTCTCTGAATGAACTAAGGTTCATAATTGCTTAAGGTTCATAATTGCTTGATGGATGTATGAATGAATGAAAAGACTGTGTGCATGTATGAATACGAAAGAACCACTCCTAAATTCCTTTTCATAAAATTTCTTCGCGGGTAATCAAGTGAAACAAAAGTACTAATTCATAAAAAACTTCTTAAATCAGATTAAAGCGCATCGTTAGATATGAGTTCTAGAGGACGCACGTCAAGGGCGTGGTAGAGGAAGAATAAGCGTGTCGAACCCTTAGATCGGGTCAAGGGTCCGACAATGAGTTACCACCGC
The DNA here is from genome assembly GCA_025506655.1 of Gossypium rotundifolium. Classification (NCBI taxonomy): domain Eukaryota; kingdom Viridiplantae; phylum Streptophyta; class Magnoliopsida; order Malvales; family Malvaceae; genus Gossypium; species Gossypium rotundifolium. Next base: position 42,533,180 of record CP106725.1, on the reverse strand, counting down.
CACCACCACCCCATTTATTAATGTCGAGCGGCAAGCTCATACGGGGGATGATGCTGTGTCGCAGGCTATGCTACGAGTTTTGGAAATGGTGGTGGCATAGGTGGAAATCTGAGAGCTCAAAATCTGCATGCGAGCGACTCCGAGCCAACGAAATGAGGTGTTAAAGTGGAGTGTCCGGTGTGGCACCTAAGACAGTTGAGTCTTGGTTGGAGGCAACCGAGCGCATTATGGATGAGCTCGATCTGACCCCAGAAGAGAAGTTGAAAGGAATGGTGGCACTATTACGTGATGAAGTGTACCAATGGTGGTTAACTGTCCGGGATGGTGCCACGGCTGAGGATCTGACCTGGGAGTATGCTAAGGAGGCATATCAGAAAAAGTATGTCGGCACACGGTATATTGATGAGCAAAGGAAAGCTTTTCTAGGACTAGTTCAAGGGAACAAGTCTGTAGCAGCATATGAGGCTGAATTTTTGAGGTTAAACTGATATGCTCGAGGAGCAACTGAGCATGAACGCTGTGTCCGTTTTGAGGACGGACTAAGGGATAATTTGAGATTGTTGATAGCTCCACATTAGGAGCGGAAGTTTTCCACTTTAGTAGAAAAGGCCAAGGTAGCCAAAGGAATTAAAGATTCTATCAAGCAGACCATGGATCGAAATAGGCCAAAAAGAGGTTTTGGATCATTTGGAACATCAGGAGATGTTCAGAAAAGGCCTAGAGATAATGGCCCACGAGGTCAGCAAGCTAGTTCAGGAGGGCAGTATCGTCCTTGTGATGTGTGTGGAAAGAAGCACTTAGGAGAGTGCTGGAAGAAAACCGGAAGATGTTTTAGGTGTGGGTCCAAGGACCATGTGATCAAGGATTGTCCTAAGCAAACCGATGAAAGTCGATCAGCAACTCCGAATGTTAATCAGGCTGGTAGAGGAGGACAGCCGCCTCAACAAGGTCGTGGTTCAAATAACAGAGGTAATGGTTTTGGCCGAGGACGTGGAGCACCAAGCGGAGGTGCTGAAGGTTCAGATGCAAGGCAGCCAAGGTTGGTTTATGCAGTCGGCCGTCACGAGGATAGTGATGCGCCAGATGAGACAACGGGTAAGTTTCTTATTTCTAGATTATCCTCCATTACTTTGCTCGCTATAAGATCAGTTCGTTCTTATGAAGTGTATGGAACCTTGATTGTGAACTTAGAGAATGTGCCTAGAAAGTATGATAGTTCTTTGAGATCAGAGTGCGCAGCAATAGCGTAGTGTAGTGAGTTAGATTGTACGGATGAACGATAGTAAGTAATTTCGAGGACGAAATTATTTTAAGGGGAAGAAGCGTAACATCCTAAAAAGGGCCTATGCATTTTTGGCTTAAATGTAATGAAATGACATGTTTTATGAGTTTTGAATAAATTTTGAATATTTTGGAAGCTTTGAGAATGTCTTGAAATGTTACATTAAAAATAGGAAAGTGACCATTTTGGAAACAAAAGTAAATTAGGAAAGTAAACATTTTGGAAACCTAAGCTAAAAGAGGAAACTAAACATTTTGGAAACTAAGCTAAAAGAGGAAAGTGAACATTTTGGAAACTAAGCTAAATTAGGAAAGTGAACATTTTGGAAACTAAGCTAAAAGAGGAAAGTAAACATTTTAGGAAACCTAAGAAATGACAAGTTTACAGAGCCGAACGAAAATTTTTGGAAACCTAGAAATGACTTAGAAATGTCGAGTTTTAAGGTTTAAAAGAGGTAATTAAGGCAAGGAGGCCTTAAAAAAAGTACGTGAAATTTGACACACAAACGGGCTTGGAAAAGTTGCCTGAAGATGCCACTTAGGGCCTTTGGAAATGGTGCCACATACAAGGGTGTTGGGCCTGAGTTCAAGTCACATGGGAAGCAAATAAAATAAGTTTTATTTTTGCTTCTAGAAGCCCAAAAATGGATTTGGCACAAGGCTTGAAAAGAGGAGTTTCACCCTCTTTTAAATTGACTAATTAGAAGATAATAAGGATTATACTTTATTTGTTTTAAAATTAAAGAGATAAAGTTATCACATAAGGAAGAGTAGTGGCCAAGCAAAGGATTCTTGGCCTAATTTCGCTATAAAAGGATGAGACTAGGGCTATTCATTATTCATTCTCCTCTCTTTCTTTTGCCAAATATTCTTTCTCCTCTCCTCCGCCAAAATTCTTCTTGAGCATCCATTCTTTTTCCTCTTCTCTTTTAGCATCCTAGTCGATTCCTTCTAATCCTATTATTCCTCTCTTCTTTCATCTTTGAAATCGAATACATAAGGGATCATAGCCGATTGTTCATCAAGTCTCTAAGCCAATCTACGAAGTGGTGTCGGGAGGATCATCGATTTCAATATAAAGGGTAAGGATCTATAGTTATAATTGTATTCCTTTCTTTTAAGCGAAAGTTAGTCTAATCCTCCTATATCTTATTGATCGAAATATGGAAGGTGAATTTTGGGATTTGGATCTAAGGTATTTCGGCATCTCCATTAATCAAGAAGAGAGTTTCGGGATTTAAAAGATTTAAGGTAAGATATATGTATATTCGGCCAAAGGCCATGTTTATGTTCTAATGTTAGATTAAATCTAACATATGGTTATAGGAATTTTGACATTCTTAAAGAAAGCAAGAGATCAATTTCGAGATTTGAATAATAGGGAAATCGGCAACAAGGTAAGCCTTAGTGTACTAATCCTATTAGGATTTGGATTTATGGCCGAATGGCTTTTTATTAAAGTAATAAGTGATAAAACAAATGTAGGGATTAAGGATCTAAGCATTAGATCAAGCTTTTAGGGATCTCAAGGAAACTGCTAAGCAAATCAGGTGTGTACCCCACACTATCTCATAATATGTTTTATGGCCACGTTTAATTAACATATGTGATATTAAGAATATATAAGTGGTTAAGGTACCATGTTATGGTACTAAGTACTCAGGTACGTTTCCTACCCCTACTAGGAATATGAAAAATGTTATTTGTAACATGAGAATAAGAATAAGAATGTGAACTAAATGGGGCATATGGGTTTATTATGAAAGGGGAAGTGAATGTGGTGACCAAAGACCACGAACACGGTGACCTAAGACCGTGATATCTGAATGTGGTGACCTAAGACCACAGTAATCTGAACGTGGTGACCTAAGACCACGAATGCGGTGACCTAAGACCGCGATATGGAGTGTAGCGAAAGGAGGGTCGACTTAGTAGTCCCCATGGTGTACAGGTTGGTACGGGGGAGAGTAGCGGATGGCTTAATAGGTTTGGGTTCAGGTTGCATCATAATTTTACTGTTTAAATGCTTTATGAACATGTATGATATCGTTATGCCTTATTCAATTATGATTTAGTGTTGTGTTCACATTGAGTCTGTTGACTCATCCCGCTTGTGGCCATGTTTCAGGTGATGAACAGTGATGGACCGGGACGGCAGAACTTGTGGTGGCCATGCTCAACTTGGAAGTTTTTATTTAATTTGGAAATTTTTTTTTCATTTAAGTACTTTTAACTATTTGGAATGATTTGATGTAACAAGGCCTAGTAGAATTATTTGATTCTGTTATTATTTAATAAAGTTTATTTTACTTTTTTTTATTAAATGATTAAGAGAATTCATTTTAAACTAAAGCCCAAACGTTTTGATTCAACTCAAGCCCAACCCAAACCAACCTTTCTTTCAAAACACACCAGTTTTTCCTAAGTAACAAAAAAATTTGAAACGGTTTACACCGGGGAACATACCAGATCTGGTCAAGGCTCGTGGGCTGGGTTTTGGGGTGTTTCAGTCCCTGCTTAAGAGTAGATCTAGCATAATTAAGCGGAGTTGATCGCGCGCCTAGAGATAGGGTGACGATATTTTGCCGGATTAGGGTGAAACCTAATATGGGAGTCCATAAATCGAGTTAATACGATCCTAGGGGTTTTAATTAGAAAAAGATTTCAATTAATCAACCTAGGGTTGATGTTATTCGCCTCGAGAGAGGGTTTAATATAAATTAGGGAGTCTTACGGATCAAGCTAAGTGAATAAATCATCTAGTTCAGTGTTAGATAACAAGTGAAGTCTAGATGGATTCCTTCTAGGGTATCGTCATAATCAACTGAGTTTTTCTAAAAGTTATTTCTTCAATTTGTTCTTTTTATCTTTGCGTCTTAGTTTAGTAATTAGTTAGTTTTTAGTTTAATCAATCAATGACTTCGTATTTAGGCTAAATAATAGAAAGAAAATGAGTATTAGTACTTTTAATTCCCTTGGGTTCGACAATCTGGTCTTGCCTAAACTATACTACTGATCGATAGGTGCACTTGCCTTAAGTCGTTGTAAGAGTTAGTTTACAGGTTCGATCATTCTCTTTATAAATTTTAAAACTCGACAATTCAGACGAACAAGTTTTTGGCGTCGTTGTCAGGGAACTGAAATATTAAGAAAGCTTAATTTTTATTACTTTAGCCTTTTTTTTTATTATTGCAATTTATTTTCATTATTATTTTTTTTAATTTGCTAATTTTTCTTCTATTTGCTTTTGGCAGATAATTTTAGTTTATAGAGAAGATGGCACTGAATAATTATCAGTGGTAAGTAATGAGGACAATTCCTACTAAAGCAGCCAGTGTCTTCAACCTCAACGTGGTCACCAGGTTATCTAATCAGGTAGAGATGATAAATAAAAAGATTAATGGTTCGTATAGTCTCTCGCAGGTACACCCAGAAATACAATATGATTCGAATTTAGGAGGCGTGGCGAATCCTGAGTACCCACCCTACAGATTTGGCGTGGAAAACGAGCAAGCTCACTATACGGGTAACTATTCTAGACCATAAAATAATTTTTATAATGACACTTATAATGCAGGTTGGAGGTACCATCCCAATTTCTCGTGGGATGATCAAAATTGCCAAAGATCGGAACTCCCTCCAGATTTTCAACAACCACCTTACCAATAGGAAGAGGAGTCGAACATTGAAGAGATGCTGACAAAATTCATGGCAGCCACAAATACCCATCTCCAAGACACTGAGACCACCCTTAAGAATCAACAAACATCGATTAAAGGGAACAAGAACCAAGTTGGTGAACTTAATAAGTCAGTTGGGGAAATTACTAAGTCAGTTGGACAACTTGCTAAGCTAATCTCAGAACTACCACAAGGAAGCTTGCCAAGCAATACTGAAACTAACCCGAGAGAGCAAAATCAAGCCATTTACGATATTGAAGGGTTAGACGTACCAAACCCAAGGGAAGAACCTATGGTAAGTGAAGGTAAGGTTGAGGTGTGCCATGATATACCAAACCGACAATTACAGATTACCAACCACGTGTGCCATATCCTGATGCAATAAAGAAAGACCACACAGAGGAATAGTTAGGTAAGTTTCTTAAACTTCCAAAGAAATTTCAGATTAACTTGTCATTTCTAGAAGCTCTTTCTTAGATACCAGATCCTAGACCTCGTGCAGATAAAGAAGAAATTCATGAGGAACGAAGGCTTTGGATCGATGAACTAGATGAGTGGAAGACACACTTCAAAGAGAGACTAAAAACACACGAAACAAAAACAAGGCAACTCCATGACAAACTTAATAGTGTGACAACCCAGCTTAAGATAGGAGATCAGGTACTCAAAATCTCCCCAGATGGAACAGTCGAGGTAACTAGTCCTAAAATCAGCACCTTTAAGGTAAACACTACTCGACTTAAACTTTATATCCATAACTGAGTTGATCGCATGAGAAAGGATTTTCACCTCCTCAAACCACCATGACCATACAAATAATAGGTAGGCCTAGCTCAAGACTTTAAACGAGCGCTTCTCGGGAGGCAACCTGAGCACTAACCCTATTTTATTTTTTTATTTTTATTTTTTATTTTTATTTTTTATTTTTATATTCCCTTTTTAGCATTTAAATAAACTAAAAGTGTAGATTTCCAGACCACACGGCCTTGCACACGTGTGGCCATGGCCATGTGGGCACCACAAGTAGGTAGAAGGGCGATCGTAGACGTGTGGCAACAAGACAAAATTTTCCCCAAAACATGGGCCACATCTCTATTTAAACCCCCTTCTTAATTTTTCTTTTCCAATTATCTTTCTTCTTTCATTTTCCATTATTTACTTGTACTTTTATTTTTATCTTTGTTTTTATTTTCTTTATTATTTTCTTCTTATTCTTCATACCATTTAGATTTAGCTTAGGATACAATAAAACTAAGACGGCTACTTCGAGGATTCAATTTCAAACGATTCGAGACGCTTCCCCATGTTCACCTCCAATCTTATCCGGTTTCTTTTCATTGACTTCATCCAAAATTCAGGAAGTTTCACTTCTCTCCCCATCTTATAATTTTATGATTATTTTGATATTATCTATCTTTGTACATTGAGGGGAAATGTACATCTTAAGTGTGGAGGGGTTAACTATAGTATTATCTGAAAATCCCTGAATTATATATAGTTCTTAAGTTATTTTCTCATATTACTAATTAGGATGAAATTTCTGATGATTTATGATTCTTATTAATATGTTTTTGATTAAGTTATAGATAATTGTGCATTGATGATTTAAACTTTAAGATACTAGAGAATCAAGCATGATAAGTCTATTTTTCAAGAATCAAAAAAAAATTGCCAGGTTATTGAACTGAATTTGAACATTACTTTGAAGTTTAAAATTTACAGGGATTGATGTCAAATACCCATAATTTTTGTGAGATTTGAGCCTTATAGAGCATATATTCTTTTTCATGCTCACTTTATTAATAATGAGTGTGTCAACACTGAATTGTTATTCTAGAACTTACCTCGCTTATACATGTTGAGACCATATTTTTTATTTGATATACTGAGATGATAAAGGCACCTAGGCTTTACCCCGCTCACTCCACTAAAAAGCTTACCTTCACAATTAACCCCTAGTGAACCTCTTTGATCCTAACAACCCTTTTTATTGATTCATCCACTAATATTAACCCAAAACCCCGCTCGTATTTGTTATCACCATTCCTTTGACTACCTTTCTATCAAGAATTGATTTGATCAGTTGCCTAATTACTTTATTTCAATTGATAAAGTTTTTCTTATATTGTGTATTTATTGATTTGTTCTTAAAAAAAATGAAGAATATTCATTATTAAATCTATGTTCTAAGCGCTTGTACGTTTAAATTCAGCATCTTGAAGAAGAAGCTTGTATTATTAGTATTTAAATTGTCATGTGATGTAATTATTCAAGTTATTAGTTCATTTTTCTAGTTATTTGTCAATTCAATCTCGATTTTAACCTTCTAATTCAGCCTTTATCTACACCTTTAACCCTAGCCCCGTTACAACCTTGATAAAGACCTTTTGATTTGTATATCATCTCATATTACAGTGGTGGAGATTTGATTTTCAAGAAAGCCTATGGGATTAACTTTTCAGGTTCGACTTATGAGTGGTTTTTCCTAAACCTTAAACACTTCGAGTGATTTGAGTGAATCTTTTGTGAGGATGTCAATCCTTGTCGATTTTGAATTAAAGGTAATCATTTAGATAAAGGGAGACACATATGTTTTCATGCTACAAATATATGACTTAGAACTGTTTGAATCCTTAGGACTCTTTGAGTTAAATTATCCATGTACAAATTATCTATGAATTATGATGAGGCATTGTTGATAAGAATTATGAATTGTAGGGGTATTTGATAAACCATAAAAGTAACAGATTTTAATCTCACATTTAGCATACTTTTGGATAATATATTCCTTAATTTATGTAAAAAGGTGCTCTTAATCCTTTCTTTTCATGTTTTATACTTAGGAAAGCACTTAGGGACGAAAAGAACGAGAAACAGGCTTAAAACGGGCCAATTTGGGCCAAAGTGGAAATTGACACGACCTGGATTTAAGCCCACACAGTCGTGCCTCTTAAGAGAAGTCCGAACACAGCCTAACCACAATGCACACGGCCGTGCCTCCATCAACAGACCAGAACACGGCCTGAAATCGATTCACACCGGCGTGTGCCATGGCCGTGTCCCTACCACGGCCAAGAGGAATTTCACTCGGATTTGGATACTTGAAGGTAAAGAAACACATTCCAAAGCCTATTCAAACACCCGAGTAGGAATTATACTTGAATTAGGATACTTAGGGGCCAATTAAAGCATTCCAAGAGCCTATATAAGCACCCTAAGCATATCCTTCAAGGGGGAGTTCGACAGAAGCCTTCTGACAGGGCTTTTGTCAGGGCAGTCAGTTAGGCATCAGCTAGGCCAAGGAGCTGATCCAGAAGGCCAGATTCGTGGGAATCACTCGAAGATAGCCAGTTGATCCATCTCAAGAAGCCAAAATTCTATTTAAGATGGCGGATCTCTCCTTCACTTCCTTCAGGGGGTTTTAGGGATTTTTTATGTTTTTCTTTATTTTTTCTCTTGAGATGTTTTATTTTATCATTATGAACTAAACCTTTCAGATACCTGAAAGAGATGAAACCTAGATGAATCTTGTTATTGTTTTCTGAACTATATGATAAATACTTAGTTTGTTCTTAATTATGTGTGCTTAATTCTTGTGTTAATATTTTCGGGATATTGATTCAAGTTAAATGTGCTCAGGTGGTGGAGCAAAATTCCCTGCTTAAGAGTAGATCTAGCACAATTAAGCGAAGTTGATCATGCGCCTAGAGATAGGGTGACGAGATTTTTTCAAATTAGGGTGAAACCTAATATGGGAGTCCATAGATCGAGTTAATACGATTTTAGGAGTTTTAATTAGAAAGATATTTTAATTAATCAACCTAGGGTTAGACGTTATTCACCTCAAGAGAGGGTTTAATATAAATTAGGGAGTCTTACATATCAAGCTAAGTGAATAAATCGTCTAGTTCAGTGTTAGATAACAAGTGAAGTCTAGGTGGATTCCTTCTAGGGTATCGCTGTAATCAACTGAGTTTTTCTAAAAGTTATTTCTTCAACTTGTTCTTTTTATCTTTGCATCTTAGTTTAGTAATTAGTTAGTTTTTAGTTTAATCAATCAATCACTTTGTATTTAGGCTAAATAATAGAAAGAAAGTGAGCATTACTACTTTTAATTCCCTTGGGTTCGACAATCCAGTCTTGCCTAAACTATACTACTGTTCGATAGGTGCACTTGCCTTAAGTCGTTGTCAGGGTTAGTTTCCAGGTTCGATCATTCTCTTTATAAATTGTAAAACTCGACAATTGAGACGAACATTTTTATTTATGAGAATCGAGTCAGAGGCTTTACGACCTTACCCCCTTACCAGTGTGGTATTTTATAACGAAATTTCACGAGATTTAAGTTGAATGAGCTCACAAGTAAGAGACTAAAGAGTTCAGTAGCGAATAACTAATAATATGGTTAGAGTTAAGAATAGTTTGGCAAGTGAATACAGTTCTAGAAAAGATGCTAGGTTAATCTAAGGATAATTCAAATTTTGCGATGTCACGGTTAAAGAAAAAGTTAATCTCGACTAATCGGCTCAGTCAAGTATGATGTTTAAAGTATGTATTTGCTGGAATTTCTTACGGATTGATTTTTGCTAGTAAATAAAATAATATAGGATTAATGATGACACGATTAGTCAGAGAAATGATATTTGAATCGTAAAGATGTTTGAGTGTAACAGTTGTAATTGAATAGATTATGATAATCTCTCATGCGTAACTTATATATTCATTTATCCTTAAAGATATATGTGATTGTTTGTTTTCTGATGAAATTCTTACCGTATGAGAATGCTAACTGCTTATAATGTTAGATGAGAGCACTGTTGATCTGGTTGGTTGATGAGCAGCATTTCTTATCTCTTTGTGGAATTCTATTCTATTATATTTGGAATAAAGTTGTTGGTGAAAATTTATGTAAGGCTATTATTTTGTTTCTACTAGATGTTGTTTTGTTTTATATATTTGGAAAATATATTATCTCTGTTACAATTGATTCTAGAGTGTATAAGGATTATTTTTCTTCTGGTTTTCTCTGAGAAATCATCAAGATCTTTATTATTCTCTTATGATGCTATGTCCTCGGGCTTCCAATGTGGTATTGTATCTTGGATTTCTTCATCTTGATTTTCTTATCATCCTTATTTCATAAATTATCAATCATGGCTCATCTTTAAAGTGTGTTCCTTGGCTTGTGATAATTATGTCTATTATGGTTGTATTTCTAGTTCGATTATGGGAACGTAATGATTCTGGTATCAGGATTTCTCTAATTTTCGTGAAAAGAATTGACATCAGCAAAGGTATGATAGTGGAAGCTCAAGCTCAAATTGTATGGTGGTTTTCTTCTCTCAGGTAAGTTTGATTAAGATCAATGAGTTCAACCAAAATATTTTGTTTCCTTGAGCTAATATGTTTGTAAAGATCTTTTGACTAGCTTGTGAGAAAATTTTGAAAGATTGTATGTTTGAGTTGTTTTAACAGCATGAAAAAGGGAATATTTGATATGATATTATTTGATAGTTGAGAACAACTCAGTTGTTTTTATCTGAGCAAGCTAGTTAGTTGAAAGGTAAATTGAGTTATATGCATTTAAGTTTATCCTCAGGTAAGAAGATAAAACCTTGTAAACTCATGGGTAAATTGATGAACAGTCTGAATAAAGAATTTATATTCAAAAAGGGTGTGATACAAGGATGTACCAAATCAGTTCTAATTGGATGAAATTATTATGAGTTAAAGTTGTTTTGATTGATAAATTTATCACATTTGTGAAAGTTTGAATGGTCTGTTGAATGTTAGCAAAGTTGAAAATAGTTGAAGGTATTGTTAACCGAAGCACTGATTCTGAGTCCAGTTTAAATTGAGTAATGGATTTTTGATTTTTTCAGCGATGCACTATCAAACGGACTGGAATGTGTTTTAATACAAAAATGTAAAGTTATATTTATGCTTTCAGACGGTTAAAGTCACATGAAAGGAACTGTCTGACGGGTGATTAGAGTCTGTCACTTTTTATGTCTGTGTTGAGAATTTGATGACATTGGTTGTCCGACAAAAAAATGTCATATGTTTCTTGATCCCAAGGGTTTAAAGTATCTAATGTCATAGAAGGATCTGAATTTAAAACCACATATATGGCTTGAACTATTGAAAGATTGTGAGTAGTTATCGATTAACCTTTGGGAAAGCAAATATAGTTGCAAATGCTTGAATGGAAAACCTTTGATTATTTTGTGAGTATTGGATACATGATTAATCTTACTTGATGATTGTTATCATTATTCTGAGATAGAATATGCGCACTGAGTAATTCAAAGCTTATGTAGAAAATTTTTTACGAAGCTCAGTAGTAGCTTGTTTATTCATTCAGGGAGTAATAAAATGTATAGTTATTTGAAATAGATGTTCTGGTGATCGGATATGTAACATGATAGATTGGTGGATTTATATGTTTCAAAAACTATCCGACAGAAAACGTACAGAAAGTAAAAGTGATTTGTGGCAGTTTAGAATACACTTCAGATTGTCAGAAAATGTATGTGAATTTTAAACGTGAGGATATGAAATTCTCGTTCAGCAATAGCATGCTTCCGAAAGTATTGCCTAGGAAAAATATTCAAAATGTGTTTTCTTTATCTATGTTGCGATGGTACCGATTGGACTCTCTGAGTATGAATTCTCCGATAGGGATTATGATTCAGCCGATGTGTTGTATAATAGAGAATCGATCAAAATTTTGACACGAGAGATTAAAAATTTGGGAAATAAAAGCATAACCTTAGTGAGAGTTCTTTGGCAGTGTCACGAGATAGAGGATTCTACGTGGAAATTGAATTTATTTTCTTGTAAGATTTTTGGGGACAAAAATCGCTAAAGGGGAAGAGTTGTAACAGCCCGATTTTGGGTCCAGTCGGAACTGTGGCTTCGGGACCACAAATCCAACGAAGAAAAATTATTTTTATTATTTTTTCATACTCTATAGTTTTATGGAACGCTTTAGTGAAAATTTCGTTTGAAAATTTTGACATTTGAGCACTCAATTTAGTCAAAAGGACTAAATTGTAAAAAGTACAAAACTTGAATTCTATATGCTATAGATGTCCAATTGCTATGAGATTTTAAATTAGAATTCCTTAAATGGTAATTAGACCATTGGTTAAGTTGGTGGACAAAAATGGAGATGGTTTGGTATGTTTTCAAAGTTTTTCATTAAGGGCATTTTGGTAATTTGGTAATTCAATGAATTAAAAAGCCAAATTCGTCCATCTTCTTCACCCTTGGTCGAAATTCACAAGGGAGAAGCCATGTCTAGGGTTTGGCCACTTCCAAGCTTGATTGTAAGTCCGTTCTAGGCCCGTTTTTAATGCTCTTTACATTTTTGGAGTCGTTGTAACCCAATCTTTCTATTTCTACCAACAATTTGAAGAGATGTCAAGGTATAAAATTTTACCCATGATGGATGTTTGTGTATTTTGAAGAGAAAATGCAAGAAGAGGAAAGGAGATATGAGCACAGATATTCGGTTTTGCCAAAAATCAAGAGTGAAAAGAGGATTAGAGAGTTTCGGCCTTAAGACACAATTGAGAGAAAACAACAACTTACCTCAACAAGAAAGAAAGGTTTGGCTCCTCCAAATACTGGAAGAAAATAGGGAAAAGAATGGTAAGGTGATTCGGCTATGGGTCCAAAAGAAGAGAGGAAAAGTGTTAATAGAGAGGGAGGGTGATGGTTTTGGCTTTAGCACAAGATGGGAGAAAAAGAAAGATGCTCTTGGTGTTTTCGGCACAATGAGAGGGATTGAGAGAAAAGATGAAGTTAAAGAAACAAATATGAGAAAAGGTTTGGGAGGGCATTCGGCCAAAGGCATTTTGAAAAAGAAAGAAAAAGAACCAAAATGCAAGGGTGTGCAATTGAGAGAGAGGTTTCGGTACCAAAGAAAATGGAAGAAAACTAAAGTCAAAATGAAAATGAAACTCACCCCAATATATCGAAAATCATACCCCAAAAACCCAATTTTGGCACCCCACTCACACACAAAAATCAAATGCTCTAAGCTCTCCTAACCATTACAAAAATTCAGCCAAGCCACCTCCCATATCAATCCCCTATTTCTCTCATTGAATTCCTCTTAGCCACTTATTCAAACGAGTTTGAATCCATCCAACTCCACAAACCTCTCTCATCCACACATTCAATCCTGTTGACCTCTTCCAACCTCATCCATCAGAGTCCATCTTGAGACGAACTCCTCCCTTGAGCTGGCGTCAAAAAAAATTAGCAGAAAGGGAAATTCTGCCGCTCAAACCTAGGCTCTCCCACCTGCTTGTGGCGCCATCCCCTTTGTGCTCAAGTGGCGCCTCCTTGCCACTTTTCCAACTAGCTCCTTGTGTCAAAACACACCAAATATTTCCCTTAACCCCTAACTCTATTAGCTGCCCTTCCAAGTACTCAAAACAAAAATTTCTACTAAGGCTTAAGCCTACCCCTAGCTCATGCCAGAACCCCAAACACCCTAAACTAGCACAACAATCACACTAACACATGCAAACATACAAAAAAATACAGAGACCCCGATTTAAGGATGTTACGCCTAACCCCTTAAAAATAATTTTACCCTCGAAATTACACAGTCGGAAGAGTTGAGGTATTGTCACGATCACATCCTCTGGTTCCTATGTGGCCTCCTCCGTACCATGGTTCTGCCATAGTACTTTCACCAAAGGAACTGACTTCTTACGTAGCACTTTGACATCCCGATCCAAAATATGCACTGGTTCCTCCTCGAAAGACAAGTCTGAGCTCACCTCAATTCCCTCCACAGGCACAATATGCAACAAATCTGATCGATAGTGCCTAAGCATTGAAACATGAAACACATCGTGAATCTGACTCAATTCTGCTGGCAACTCGAGCTTATAAGCTACTGGTCCCTCTCGCTTCAATTCTTTATACGGCCCGATGAACCTAGGGCTTAGCTTGCCCTTCCGACCAAATCTCAGCACTTTCTTCCACGGAGATACCTTCAGAAAGACCTTGTCACCTACTGCAAACTCTATATCTCTCCGCTTGAGATCGATATAAGACTTCTACCTGTCCGAAGCCTCTTTCAGACGAGCCCAAATCAGCTTAACCTTATCTTCTGTTTCCGTCACTAACTCTGGACCCAACAACTGCCGCTCACCCAACTCTGTCCAACACGTAGGGGTACGACACTTCCGTCCATATAATGCCTCATATGGTGCCATCTGGATGCTTGCTTGATAATTGTTGTTATACGCGAACTCTGCCAATGGTAGATATTCCTCCCAACTACCGCTGAAATCTAGAACACATCCCCTTAACATATCTTCTAAGATTTGAATTACCCTTCGATTGTCCGTCATTGCGGATGAAATGTCAGATCAAATCCAATCTCATACCCAGTGCCTAATGCAACGCTTTCCAGAACCTCAATGTGAATCTGGGATCCCTATCAGAGATAATCGATACCGGTACCCTATGCAGTCTTGCTATTTCTGCCACATAGAACTTAGCCAACCTTTGGAGCGAGTAATCCACTCTAATCGATATAAAATGATCCGACTTAGTCAAATGATCTACTATCACCCAAACTGAATCCTTTTTACTAGGCGTAAGGGGTAACCTAGTGACGAAATCCATCGTAATCCTTTCCCACTTCCACTGCAGAATCTTTACAGGCTGCAATAGACCTGACGGTAACTGATGCTCAGCTTTGACTTGTTGGTTCCTCAGACACTTACTGACAAATTCTGTTACCTCACGCTTCAGACCCGGCCACCAAAATTGTTCTCTCAAGTCTCGATACATTTTACTACCTCCCGGGTGCATAGCGTAAAGACTGCTATGAGCTTTCAAAGGATCCTCTGCCTTAACTCAACATCTTTCGGCATACAAACTTTCCCTTGGAAACATAGCACTCCATCACCACTCAAGCTATAACCCCCCAATCCACCATTCTGCACTTGCACACACCGAGCACTTAAGTCCTCATCCACTAACTGCTTTTCCTTAACCTGACTGACCCAGACGGCTTCACTTGCAACTCTGCTAGCAAACTTCCGTCATCATACAAACTCAGGTGAGCAAGCATTGCTCTCAAGTCTACCACCACCTTGTGACTTAACGCGTCAGCCACCACGTTAGCCTTACCCGGGTGGTATTCCATCGAGTAGTTGAAGTCCTTCAACAACTCGATCCACCTCCGCTGCCTCAAATTCAACTCCTTCTACGTCAAGAGATACTTCAAACTCTTGTGATCCATGTAGACTACTGACTTCTCCCCATACAGGTAATGTCTCCAAATTTTCAGGGCAAAACTACTACAGCCAACTCCAAATCATGCGTTGGGTAGTTTACTTCATGGGGTCTCAACTGCCGAGACGCATACGCCACCACCTTGCCCTCTTGCATCAGCACACATCCAAGACCAGTATGCGATGCATCACAATAAATCAGAATTCCTTCCCCGCTCAGTCGAATCAAACCGAGCTTCACGAATCTTCTTTAACTTGTCAAAACTTTCCTGCTGCTTATCAGACCACACAAACGGAACCCCTTTCCGCAACAACTTAGTTAACGGTGCTCCAATCAAAGAAAACCCTTCCACAAATCTTTTGTAATATCCTGCCAAACCCAGAAAACTCTGAATATCTGCTACTGACTTAAGTGGTTTCAATCCAACACTGCCTCAATCTTCCGAGGATGCACCCTAATCCCCTCAACTGACACCACATGACCCAAGGAAGTTACCTCTTTAAGCCAGAACTCGCACTTACTAAACTTGGCAAATAGTTGCTTCTCCCTCAGAGTCTGTAGAACCACTTGTAGATGCGCGTCCTGTTCCTCCTCAGATTTTGAGTACGTGTCTATAAATACTACTATGAACCGGTCCAAGTACGACTGAAACACCCGATTCATCATGTCTATAAACGCTGTCGGTGCATTAGTCAACCTGAATGGCATTAGCAAAAACTCGTAATGCCCATAACGAGTACGAAATGCCGTTTTATTGATATCAGCCTCCTTCACTTTGAGTTGATGATACCCCGACCTAAGATCTATCTTAGAGAAAATCGATGCACCCTTAAGCTTATCAAACAAGTCATCTATCCTGGGTAACGGATACTTGTTCTTGATCATCAACTTATTCAGTTGGCGGTAGTCTATACACATCCGCATTGTACCATCTTTCTTCTTAACAAAGAGCACAGGCGCTCCCCAAGGTGATACACTCGGCCGGATGAAACCCCTGTCCAACAATTCCTAAATCTATGCCTTCAGTTCCACCAATTCCTTCGGCGCCATCCTATATGGGGCAATAGACACTGGCACAGTTTTGGGTAACAAGTCTATACTGAACTCAACTTCACGGTCCGAAGGCAGACCTGGAAGTTCCTCTAGGAATACATCGATAAATTCCTTCACCGTTCAGACATTCCCCACAACTGATTCCTTGGCCTCCAAGGCACAAATATGCACCATAAACGCCTCACAACCCTTCCTCACCATTTTATCGGCCTTTAGAGCAGACACAACATTAGATAGATAATCTCTTCTATTACCTATCATTACTATCTCATCACCTTCAACTGTCCTCAAAACCATGCGCTTAGCTGCGCAATCCAAACTGGCCTGGTACTTCACTAGCCAATCCATCCTGAGAATCAGATCGAACTCTCCAAATGGCAGATCCATCAGATCAGCCAAAAACACTACCCCTTGAAGTTCTAGGGGTACATCTCTATACAGTTTATTTACTTTTACAGAGTGACCTAGAGGGCTTACTACTGTCATCTCCCTAGAAGTAATCTCAAAGTCTAAGTTCATAGTTTCCACTATACTACTAGCAACATACAAGTGCGTCGAACCAACATCTATCAAAGCAGTATAAGGCAGTCCAAAAATTAAGAACGTATCGGTTATGACGTCCGATGTGTCGCCCTCCTCTTGACACCTCGCTGCGTAGACTAACCCAGTTGTCTCGCCTCTGTGCTCCCAAAACCTCTACCCGGTGCTCGACGACCTCGTCTAGAACCGTTACCTCCTCTGGCTGAATCGCGACCCCTCTGTGGTTGCTGACCATCCCTCCTAAACTGTGTACGACCCTGATCCCCAGACTGAAGCCTATCTGACCTCTGCGGACAATCCCTCACTTGGTGTCCCATTGACCCACACTCAAAACACCCTCTGTTTCCAGTCCAATATTCCCCCGTGTGAGACTTTCCACATCGAGCACACCGTGACGGCCACTGAGTAGTAGTAGCAAGCCTGGAACCCTGATTCTGCCCACCATATCTAGCCCTTTTTTGCAAATTCTCGGCAGACCCTGATGACCCAAAACTCCTCTTGGTCCAATTCCTATCCTAATTCCATCTCACCGACTACTTTACTTCCTCGGCAATCTTGGCCTTCTCCACCAAGACCGTAAATTCTCTCTCCTGCTGTGGAGCAATCAACGTCCGCAGCTCATCTCTTAACCCATCCTCAAATCTGACACAGCACTCATGTTTCGTGCCTACAATACCCCGTGCATATCGACTTAATCGAAGAAATTCTGCCTCATACTCCGATATTGACTTATTTCCCTAAACCAAATTCAAGAACACCTTACGCTGCGCATCGATGTTACTAGCCCCAACGTATTTCCTCTAATAGGCTGCCCTAAAGAAATCCCAAGTGATGCCGTCGGCCATTGCTCCATCCCTAACCGTGAGCCACCATTGATATGACTCATCTCTGAGAAGAGATACTATACCTTTCAGCTTCTCCTCAGCTGTAAAATCCAGGTCGTCTATGATACGTTCTGTCGCCTCCAGCCAATATTCTACCGTACTAGGAGCCACACCCGATACACCTCTGAATACCTCTGTGCCATTAGCCTAGAGTCATTCAGACATAGATTTTTGAGCTCCCGTTCTGATGCCTGCACCCGCAATCGTCAGATATTCGTGCCCACAACTGGCAGCGGTGGTACCTCGTTCTCTGACCCATGTCCAGACCCTATCGATTCCGACACTGTCATCCTACCCTTACCTCATCCACGTGTATTAGCCCACGTCCTCGTGCACTCATGACTGCCGATACGAATTAATCTGATTTAATAGTTTTATGCGTTAGACTTATTCCATTGTTATTAAAGCATAGTCTTATGAATAGTTTAATACGGGGATTATTTTCATAAGTTCACACAATCCTATGGTTTAAGTTTCTAAAGTAATTCCCTATTACTACTAGTCATAACATCATCATTACAATCACATTAACACAAATAGGGGTACTTACCTGGGCGGATCGATGCCGGAGACTCGGTGCCATGCTTTTCCAATCGTGCCTTCCCACAAAAACCTTTCATAACCCATTTTAAAACATTTTTGGGCCTCGGGCCCATAGCCTAGCTTTTGAACCAGGCTCTGATACCAAAATTGTAACACCCCAAACTCGGTTAACACACCACGACCGAATTCAGTATGTTACAGAGTGAAAAATATTTTGTAGAAAACAAGTTGCCGATTTACTTTTATGAAAAATTATTATCAAAAACATTTTTGTTGTTTTGAGTTTAAAAGAAAACTCCCTTGAGAAGATTGTTTGTTGTTTCTAGTTTTGGTAAGTCGTTTGGTTGTATGAAAACCCGAGTGAGTTTAAAATAGTTAAGTTAAAAACCGTTATGTAATTGAACTTGATGTAAAACTTAAGTTGGAGATAATCTGTGTTGTTCATTAACCTCTTATGTTTATTAATATTCGATGGTAAAACTTGTAAAAATCCCGACAAGAGGTATGATTTTTTTCAAAAACGTTGATTTTTACCGGTTGTTTGAGCATGCTATGTTATTTAACTTAGCACAGTATGATAAAACTTAAAGCAGATAATCAAAAACCCAAAGTAATAAAATTTAGCGGCCTTCTTACAAATCCAAAACCAAATTTAAAGAAAATAAAAACCGAAATGGAAGTTTAAAACAAAACCCAAAACAAAGTGCATGGCCACCTCGAGTCCACCCCGGCTCTACATCCGCGATCTAAGCCTTATCTGCAAAAATGTAAGGGAAGGGGTGAGTCGCTGGGACTCAGTGTATAAATCCCCATCCCGATAATAACAAGGCAATTACACATTTCATAAGTTAATATGCAAATCATACAATCCCAACCTAACCACTGAACTCCTGTGTCTACCCTGTGTGGTCAAAACCACTGGTGACCGTAGTCACAAATCACATAAGTGTGGTCAAAACCACTGGTGACCGTAGTCACAAATCATGTGGTGGGGCCAACCCACCGTGTGGTCAAAACCACTGATAACAATTCCGTAGTCAACTGTGGGGCCAACCTACTGTGGTACCAAACCACTGGGACGAGTCACAATAATCCATGTGTGGTCAAAACCATCAATGATCGTAGTCACAAATAATATTCATGTGGTCAAAACCACTGAGACTAGTCATAAATAATAAGGAAAGCGAGCCAACTCACTGTGTGGTCAAAACCACCGGTGACAGTCTAAATCATCCTTCCCCCTCCTCTCAGCATACCCATCATCATGAACACATTTTCCGTGGCATAATAACATGTTTGTAATACAAGTAGCACATAGCATAGCATAATCAAATAGTATAACAGCATATATCGATAGCCAATCCATAGGGGACTTACCCGGAGTCCACGCTCATACCCACAAGGGTAACACACTGATTTCAATAGTTATTTCGGCTTTTAACAATAAACATAATTAGCAAATTAACTAATGAAGTGTGTAACTGATACACATCTGATTACTCGTAGTATGACACCCTCCACGTCAGTACTGTCGTTAATCGACACTACCGTTAACTGCCTACTCTCCTGCTCGGATGCTGGTCCACACTCAGGTGGCCAATCGCGAACTGCAGACACGACCTTCTTCTTGAACTTAGGGGCTGAGGCCTCAGATCTGACCCCTCCTAATGCTTGGCTGCCATTAGGGTCCATAACACCTTTTGGTCACTAAGCCAGGTTAACACAGAGAATACTATGACTAAGAATATCAAACCCCAATGAATAAATCCCTTACCTAATCAATAAATCTCGAATATTTAGATTTAAATCACAAGCCAAACAAATCCCATAGATCAACAGAATGTAGCTACACTCCTTCCTACAATCTACCAAACACATCACCATAGATCCCAAAAGGCATTCAACACTAACATAAATCCCGAAAAGAATATAACGTGAGAAGATGATCACCCCCTTACCTCAACACTTACCAAAATCGATTAAGAGTGGATGGGTGATGACGATCTGCTGCAAGATGTGGGTTGAGATTCGACTTGGAGATCCAGAGAAGAGAGATTGATTTCGAGACCTAGGTAGATTAAGAGAAAACGCAAGAAGAGGAAAGGAGATATGAGCACAGATATTCGGTTTTGCCAAAAATCAAGAGTGAAAAGAAGATTAGAGAGTTTCGGCCTTAAGACACAATTGAGAGAAAACAACAACTTACCTCAACAAGAAAGAAAGGTTCGGCTCCTCCAAATACTGAAAGAAAATAGGGAAAAGAATGGTAAGGTGATTCAGCTATGGGTCCAAAAGAAGAGAAGAAAAATGTTAATAGAGAGGGAGGGTGATGGTTTCAGCTTTAGCACAAGATGAGAGAAAAAGAAAGATTCTCTTGGTGTTTCTGGCACAATGAGAAGGATTGAGAGAAAATATGAAGTTAAAAAAATAAATATGAGAAAAGGTTTGGGAGGGAATTCGGCCAAAGGTATTTTGAAAAAGAAAGAAAAAGAACCAAAATGCAAGGGTGTGCAATTGAGAGAGAGGTTTTGGCACCAAAGAAAATGGAAGAAAACTAAAGTCAAAATAAAGATGAAACTCACCCCAATATACCAAAAATCATACCCCAAAAACCCAATTTTGGTACCCCACTCACACATAAAAACTGAATGTTCTAAGCTCTCCTAGCCATTACAAAAATTCAGCCAAGCCACCTCCCATATCAATCCCCCTTTCTCTCCTTGAATTCCTCTTAACCACTTATTCAGACGAGTTTGAATCCATCCAACTCCACAAACCTCTCTCATCCACACATTCAATCCTATTGACCTCTTCCAACCTCATCCATCATAGTCCACCTTGAGCCGAACCCCTCCCTTGAGTGGCGTCAAAAAGAATTAGCAGAACGGGGAATTCTGCCACTCGAACCTAGGCTCTCCCACCTGCTTGTGGCGTCAACCCCTTGTGCTCAAGTGGCGCCTCCTTACCACTTTTCCAACTAGCTCCTTGTGTCAAAACACACTAATATTTCCCTTAACCCCTAACTCTATTAGCTACCCTTCCAAGTACTCAAAACAAAAATTTCTACTAAGGCTTAAGGAGAATATCACGGACTTTTCTACAAGGCTAGGTGGTGGTCAAAATTTTAACTCTAAAAGGAGTAGAGGAATCAGTTTCTGTATAGCTAAGAGGTGTCGAATTCTCCCCTGTTCCTTGTTTAAATTTTTAACTGTCAGGAAGGGCACTTTCAGGTTTTGACAAGGGGGTACAGAAATTGCCTATAAATAGGGGTGGTAGCACATCAATTTCGACATTTGAACCCTACTCTTTTCTTATTTCTTTGTGTCAAAATTCTCAAGTCTTCCTCTCCAATTTCTTTCCTTTTGATTTCTTCAAAAGCCAAGACCTCCCAATCTTCTCAACATCTTTTCTTTCAAAAGTCAAAACCCTGAACTCTCTAGCTGAATAGTCCCTATTCTTTTTTGTCGATTTCTCCAATTAAAAGTCGAAACTACTTAGAATCCTTCTTATTATCTTCTCTTATTGATCTTTGCAAAAGCAGGAATCGCTAGGGAGTAGCTGAATTCTCTCTAGTAGGGTAAGTGTCGATTATTGTTATCTTTAAGGTCTCTTTCAGTTTTTGAAGATAAAGCCAAAAGGCTAATGGTTTAATGGTTTCATGTATTTTATGTGTTTGGCGACATTCGAGAAGTGAAGTAGATTAAGTAGATCTAAAAGCCAAAAATTATTAGTCTTTGATTTTACGATTTCAAGGTAAGGATTTCGATTCTCCTTAAGAGTATCAATTGGTTTCTTTTTGTTATTCGTGCCTTAACCAATCGTTTCGTTAAGCCATCATTATATTACCTTCTGACCAAGATCATTCATGGACTCGAATGTCAGTAAATTAAAAGAAAGGTTGGATCTGTAGTCTCAGCCCCAAAGTTCAAGAAACGCGCGGTGTCTGCTGTTCATGATTGACCACCGGATTGTAGACCAGCTTCAGAACAGAATCTTAGGCTATTAGCAACCATAGCGGTTTTCGATAGTGCCAACTTTGACAATATCATCTTGTCAGTAATCAGGTGTGTAGATCTTTATCACTTAAGTCTCCTATATAATACCTATTGTGGGCTGAAAAGCCAAGAAAAGGCTGTGTGACAGTCGAATAGCCCATAGGGGTTGGGCTAGGAATGCTAGGTACATAAACATAGTATTATCTCTATGTGTATCGATGTAGGTGCTATCCTGTTATCCAGTAAATGGTTTAGTGCATTGATATGACATGTGTGTATGCATGGGATATAGGTTTGATTTGATGAAGGGGAAGAGCATGTATTTAGGTCACAATAGTGATCGTTGACTATGCCACGTTATCCTGATATCCTAATTCCTGAATATTATAATCGACAGCATGACTGTCAAATTGGCGTGTAGATGTTGGTGAGTCGATTGTAGAAATCCCCGAGGTGTGATGGTTGGTAAGGGTTGGCATGAAGAGGATGGACTCTTAGGTTTTGGGATGGGCCATATTGCATGAGTTATTCTGTTGCCATCGTGTATGGGCCAAGGCCCATATTGTGTTTGTGGGCCCAAGGCTTTAATGTGATTTCGGGATTTGCACACTGAGTCTTTGTGACTCACCCTTTTATTTTTTCCCACTTTTCAGATGAGCAGTAGTTCGTGGACATGGGAGCCGAGGCGGACTCGAGGGGCCATCAAGTCTTTTATCTTCATAGACTATTTTCAGTTTTTTTTTAAGTTTTAATTTTGGGATATTTTTTTTAAAGCATCCATCACTTAGGGTTTCATTTTGTTTCTCTTTGTTAGGTTTTAATTAAACTTATGATTTTTCCCAAAGTCTTAATTATAAAGCAATATGACAAATGGGCTTTTCAAACACGACCCATACAAATGATTAAAGTTATTTTCAAAACTCCACATTTAATTGATTGTTCGGCTAAAATAAACTAAGTTTTTCCAAAACCCATCAGAGTAAAGTTTTCAAGGTTCAACCAGTAGCATACCAGATTCGGTCATGACGCATGGGCCAAGTTTGGGGTGTTACATTTTTGGTATCAGAGCCCAATTTAAAACTCGGGCTGTCAAATGGGCCCAGTTGTGATTTATAAAAAAATAAGAGTTCGAGAAAAGTTGGTTGGAATATGGCCTTGAGTCTCACTCTAGACCGATCCACCTGTAAGTACTCTAACTCTTGATGTGATATACATGTGGGCTTAATGGGCTTGATGGACGTAGGCTAGTACATTAGATATTGATGGACTTAGGCTTAGTTTAAATCACTCTCTAAATTCATAAGAATTAATCCAACCAAACAAACTTGTGAGCAAGTCACGAGATTAGGGTGTGGCAATAGGCATACGCATGTCAAGATTGGATTCAGGGAGAGCTTGGTATTTAAGCAGTTCTAGTGACTCACCTCCTCTTTTCTGGAATCCTACCTGGTGCGTAGTGACTGTTCACCTTAGCTACGAGGACTTGTTGATAGGCCAAAATTTATAACTAAAACCCGAAAAGGGACCAGCCACCCTATTTTCTAAAATTACTAAAATACCTTTGGTTTGAAAAATTATCGAATTACCCCTGATTTATAAAATGACCAAAATACCCTTGGATCGTAAAATTATCGAAATACCCCTAGATTGTAAAATTACCAAAATACCCCTATTTTGTAAAATCACCAAGGTGCCCTATTTTAAATTACGAAAATATCCCTGTAGGATAAAATTACGAAAATACCCCTAGGTAGTGAAATGACGAAAATACCCTTCTGTGATGAGTTCGTGGATGCTACATGTATGTTGGTGTGTATGAATGTTGAATGTGCATGGCTCCGGAATTAGGAAGATCAAACCGTAGATATAGTCGCTAATTCAAGGAACTCTCGTTAAAACTACTTTACATAAAATTACTCGTGATTAATCAGTGGAAGCAGTTAATAATTCATAAAATTTCTAATCAGATAAACACCAATCGAAAGAATAAGTACAAGGGGTCGCAGACGCCTGTCGCGTGGTTGTGGTAGGGGTAGGATGACCGTGTTAGAACCAGAAGGGTCTAACTACGGGTCAGGGAACGAGATGCCGGATCTGTCGGCTGTGGAGGGAGAATTTTAGGACCAGACGGCCGGAGATGATGCAGTATCTCAGGTAATGTTAAGGGTGTTAGAAAGGGTTACTGGGGCAGGCATGGGCCAAGGAACTCAGAAATCTATGTTGAAGCGACTGAGAGCCAATGGGGCAGAGATGTTCAGAGGAATTTTTGGAATAGCCCTGAGCACAACTGAGTACTGGTTAGAGGCAGTGGAATGTATAATGATGATCTGGATCTCACGGAGGAGGAAAAATCAAAGGAGTCGATCTCTCTTGGACGAAGCATACCAAGGTGGCTAACTAAGGATGGTGCGATGGTGATCAGATCACCTTGGATTTCTTCAAAATGACATTCCAAAGTAAGCACATCGGGACCAGCTATGTAGATGCACAGAGAGAGCATTTCTAAATTTGGTTCAGGGTAGTAGGTCGGTGGTTGTGTGTGAGGCGAAATTCTTGCGCCTTACCTGTTATGCTCGAGGAATGGTAGCCACAGACCATGAACGTTGTGTTCAGTTTGAAGATGGTTTGAGAGATGATCTGCGTGTTTTGATAGCCCCACAGCGGGAGAGGGAGTTTGTTGTCCTAGTGGAAAAGGCTAAGATAGCTGAGGAGGTAAAGCGGACAGAGAATCTAAACCTGGAAAGAAGTGGGCATAAGAGGAATTTTGGACCATCAGGGTCAGCTGGACATACTCAGAAGAAGTCTAGGTCGGATGGACGGGGTCAAGTTGAGAGACCTACTGCTGCTAGCCAGACGCAAAAGTGTGCTCGGTGCTATAAACCCCATTGGGGTGAGTGTTGGTCGAGTAGCGAAAAGTGTTTCAGGTGTGGATCTACGGGCCATCAAATTAGAAACTGTCTGCAGCAATGGGACAGTAAAGGTCCCGCAGGCCAGGGGAATGTTCAGTCGGGTAGAGGAGGTCAGCAGCCACAGAGAGGTCGTGGTCCGGCTAGAGGTGGCAATGGTCGTGGTCGTGGAGGACCGGGGAGAGGTGCAAAGAACACCGAGGTGAGATGACCTGTGGTTAGTCTATGCTTTGCCAAAGGCCGAGAGGAGGCTAACGCACCAGATGTTATAACCGGTATATTTTTAATTTTTGGCTACCCTTACACTGCCTTGATTGACATTGGGTCAACACATTCGTCTGTAGCTAGTAGTGTATCTAGAACTTTAAAGTTAGAATCTGAGATTATTAGCCCGTTAGGACAATCTATAGTAGTGGATAAACTCTATCGGAAGGTACCTTTAGAAGTTCAGGGAATAACTTTTCTAGCGAACCTGATGGAGTTACCATTTGGGGAATTAGATTTAATTTTAGGCATGGATTGGCTGGTGAGGTATCAAGCAAACTTAGATTGTGCAGCCAAGTGTATGGTGTTAAAAACCCCTGGAGGAGGAGAACTGTTGGTGATAAGAAAAAAGGGGGACTGTTTGTCGAATGTGGTGACTGCCCTAAGAGCAAAGAGGATGGTAAGAAAAGGATGTCAGGCATTTTAATGTTTGTTTGGGCTCTGTAAACTAAAGACATAACTGTTGGGGATGTGAGGACGGTGAAGAAATTTCCTTATGTCTTTCCCGAAGAGATTCCGGGATTACCTCCAGATCATGAAGTAGAGTTTGGAATTGATCTTCTTCCGAGAACAGCACCGGTATCTATTACTCCATACAAGATGGCGTCGAAGGAGTTAGTGGAATTGAAAGCGCAGATTCAGGAGTTATTGGATAGAGGGTTTATACGACCAAGTGTGTCACTGTGGAGAGCGCCGGTGTTATTTGTTAAGAAGAAAGATGAATCAATGTGTATGTGCATTGACTATCGTCATTGAATAAGTTGACGATTAAGAACAAGTACCCATTTCCTAGGATCGATGACTTGTTCGATCAGTTGAAGGGGGCTTCGGTCTTTTCAAAGATAGATCTGAGGTCAGGATACCATCAGCTTAGGGTCAAAGAGGCAGATATTCATAAGACGATTTTTAGGACCAGCTATGGTCACTATAAATTCATGGTGATGCCGTTTGGTTTTACCAACGCACCAGCAGCATTCATGGACATGATGAATCGAGTGTTCCAACCCTACCTAGATCGGTGTGCCATGGTATTTATCGATGATATCTTGGTCTACTCAAAGTTAGAGGAGGAGCATGATGTTCATCTGCGGAAGGTTTTGAAGATTCTGAGGGAGAAGCAATTGTATGCCAAATTTAATAAGTGTGAATTTTGGCTAAAGGAGGTTACTTTTCTAGGCCACGTTGTGTCGATAGACGGGATTAGGGTTGATCCTCAGAAAATTGAAGCGGTGTTAGATTGGAAACCACCTAAGTCGGTGGCAAAAATTCAGAGTTTTCTTGGTCTGGCCGGGTATTATAGAAGGTTTGTTAAGGGATTTTCTTTGATTGCGGCACCATTGACTAAGTTGCTACGGAAAGGAGCTCCATTTGTTTGGTCTGATAAGCAGCAAGAGAGTTTCAAGAAGTTAAAAAGAATTTTGACGGAGGCTTCGGTGTTGCTTCAGCCGGAGGCTGGAAAGGAGTTCGTGATTTACTGTGATGGGTCACACATGGGACTAGGATGCGTGTTGATGTAAGATAGAAGGGTGGTTGCATATGCATCACGGTGGTTAAGACCGTATGAAGCAAACTATCTCACCCATGATTTGGAGTTGGCGGCGGTGGTGTTTGCCTTGAAGATTTAGAGGCATTATTTGTACGAGGAGAAATCTATCATTTACACGAATCATAAAAGCTTGAGGTACCTTTTGACTTAGAAGGAGTTGAATCTGAGGCAGAGAAGGTTGATCGAGTTGTTAAAGGATTATGACTGCTCGATCGAGTATCATCCGGGTAAGGCCAACGTGGTGGCAGATGCTCTAAGCCGTAAGATGATCTCTGATTTGAGAGCAATGTTTGCTCACCTTAGCTTGTATGATGATGGAAGCTTACTAGCTGAACTCTAAGTAAAACCCTTTTGGGTTAGTTAGGTAAAGGAAAAGCAACAGATCGATAAGTTGCTTAAAGAGAAATGGCAGCTTATCTCGAATGATAGGCCAGTAGAATTCAGTATGAACGAGAAAGGACTGTTATGTTTTCGAGGGAGGATTTTCATGCCAAAAGATCCAGAGTTGAGGCAGAGGATTCAAAGTTCGGGGAATTCGATTTAATTTTAGGCATGGATTGGCTGGTGAGGTATCAAGCGAACTTAGATTGTGCAGCCAAGTGTATGGTGTTAAAAACCCCTGAGGGAGGAGAACTGTTGGTGATAGGAAAAAGGGGAGACTATTTGTCGAATATGGCGACTGCCCTAAGAGCAGAGAGGATGGTAAGAAAAGGATGTCAGGCAGTTTTAATGTTTGTTCAGGCTCTGTAAGCTAAGGACATAACTGTTGGGGATGTGAGGACAGTGTAGGAATTTCCTGATGTCTTTCCCGAAGAGATTCCAGGATTACCTCTAGATCGTGAAGTAGAGTTTTGAATTGATCTTCTTCTGGGAACAGTGTTGATATCTATTGCTCCATATAGGATGGAACCGAAGGAGTTGGTGGAATTGAAAGCACAGATTCAGGAGTTACTGGATAGAGGGTTTATACGACCAAATATGTCACCGTGGGGAGTGTCGGTGTTATTTGTTAAGAAGAAGGATGGATCAATGCGTATGTGCATTGACTATCGTCAGCTGAATAAGTTGACAATTAAGAACAAGTACCCGTTTCCTAGGATCGATGGCTTGTTCGATCAGTTGAAGGGGGCTTCAGTCTTTTCAAAGATAGATCTGAGGTCAGGATACCATCAGCTTAGGGTCAAGGAAGTAGATATTCATAAGACGACTTTTAGGACCCGCTATGGTCACTATGAATTCATGGTTTGACCAATGCACCAGCAGCATTCATGGACATGATGAACCGAGTGTTCCAACCCTACTTGGATCGGTGTGTCATGGTATTTATCGATGATATCTTGGTCTACTCAAAGTCGGAGGAGGAGCATGATGTTCATCTGCGGATGGTTTTGAAGATTCTGAGGGAGAAGCAATTGTATGCCAAATTTAGTAAGTGCGAATTTTGGCCAAAGGAAGTTACTTTTCTAGGCCACGTTGTGTCGACAGATGGGATTAGGGTTGATCCTCAAAAAATCGAAGCGGTGTTGGATTGGAAACCACCTAAGTCGGTGGTAAAAATTTAGAGTTTTCTTGGTCTGGCCAGGTATTATCGAAGGTTTGTTGAGGGATTTTCTTTGATTGCGGCACCATTGACTAAGTTGCTACGGAAAGGAGTTTCGTTTGTTTGTTTGATAAGCAGCAAGAGAGTTTTGAGAAGTTAAAAAGGATTTTGACGGAGGCTCCAGTGTTGATTCAGCCGGAGGCTGGAAAAGAGTTCGTGATTTACTGTGATGTGTCACACACGGGACTAGGATGCGTGTTGATGCAAGATGGAAAGGTGGTTGCGTATGCATCACGATAGTTAAGACCGCATAAAGCAAACTATCCCACCTAAGATTTGGAATTGGCGGCAGTGGTGTTTGCCTTGAAGATTTAGAGGCATTATTTGTACGGGGAGAAATCTATCATTTACACGGATCATAAAAGCTTGAGTTACCTTTTGACTTAGAAGGAGTTGAATCTGAGGCAGAGAAGGTGGATCAAGTTGTTAAAGGATTATGACTGCTCGATCGAGTATCATCCGGGTAAGGCCAACGTGGTGGCAGATGCTCTAAGCCGTAAGATGATCTCTGATTTGAGAGCAATGTTTGCTCACCTTAGCTTGTATGATGATGGAAGTTTACTAGCTGAACTCCAAGTAAAACCCTCTTAGGTTAGTCAGGTAAAGGAAAAGCAACAGACCGATGAGTTGCTTAAGGAGAAGTGGCAGCTTATCTCGAATGATGGGCCAGCAAAATTTAGTATGAATGAGAAAGGACTGTTATGTTTTCGAGGGAGGATTTTCATGCTAAAAGATCCAGAGTTGAGGCAGAGGATTCTGCAGGAAGCACATGAAAGGTACATACGCTATGCATCCTAGAGGGAGTAAGATGTATCGGGATTTGTGAGGTCAGTTCTGGTGGCCGAGTCTGAAGCAAGAGGTAACTGAGTTGGTAAGTAAGTGTTTAACCTGTCAGCGGGTAAAGGCAGAGCATCAGTTACCATCAGGGTTATTACAGTCGGTAAAGATTCCACAATGGAAGTGGAAAAGGATCACAGTGGACTTTGTTAGTGGGCTACCCCTCACGCCTACTAAGAAAGATTCAGTTTGGGTGATCGTTGATTGGTTGACGAAGTCCACTCATTTTGTACCAGTTCGGGTCGATTATTCTTTACAAAAGTTGGCTAAGCTATATATAGCGGAGATTGTAAGGTTGCACGGAGTACCTGTGTCGATTATTTCGCGAGATCCTAGGTTTACGTTAAGGTTTTGGAAGGAGTTACATCAAGCGTTGGAGTGCAGTTGGATTTCAAGATCTGAGATTTCATCCTCGAATCGATGGACGACCGAAAGGGTAATCCAAATCTTGGAGGACATGTTAAGAGGTTGTGCTATTAATTTCAAAGGTAGTTGGGAAGATTTCTTACCATTGGAAGAGTTTGCTTACAATAACAGCTACCAGTCTAGTATTCAGATGGCGCCCTATGAAGCTTTGTACTGGCGAAAGTGTCGTACTCCTACATGTTGGACGGAATTAGGGGAACGATGGATTTTGGGTTCAGAGTTGGTGACTGAGATAGAAGTGAAGGTTGAGTTAATTCAGGCTCGACTAAAGGAAGCGTCGGACAGGCAGAAGTCCTATGCTGATTTGAAACGTAGGGACATAGAATTTGCTGTGGGTGACAAGGTTTTCTTGAAGGTATCACCTTGGAAGAAAGTACTAAGGTTTGGACGGAAGGGTAAGTTAAGTCCTAGATTTATTGGACCGTACCGAGTGTTAAAATGAGTAGGACCAGTAGCATATCAGCTGGAGTTACCTCCGGAGTTAAGTCAAATTCACGATGTATTTCACATCTCTATGCTAAGACGATACCGTTCGGATCCATCCCATGTGGTGTCAATAGAGGAAATCAAGTAAGACCTGATCTATCCTTCGAAGAGGAACTGGTGGAAATTCTGGAGCGTGATGTCAAGGTGTTGCAAAGGAAAACAGTTCCGTTAGTGAAGGTGCTATGGCAGAACCACGGTTCTGAAGAGGCTACATGGGAACCGAAGGAAGCGATGAGGCAGCAATACCCCCATCTTTTCTGACCAGGTAATTTCGAGGATGAAATTTCTTTAAGGGGGTAGAACTGTAACATCCTGAACTATTGGGCCTATGTGTTTGGTGTGGGGATATGTTTAATGTGTTAACATAAGTGTTAGGGGTTCAAATTGGGCTTAGGTTTGGGCCGAATGCTCTAAGCTCTCCTAGCCATTACAAAAATTCGCCAAGCCACCTCCCATATCAATCCCCCCTTTCTCTCCTTGAATTCCTCTTAACCACTTATTCAAACGAGTTTGAATCCATCCAACTCCACAAACCTCTCTCATCCACATATTCAATCCTGTTGACCTCTTCCAACCTCATCCATCAAAGTCCACCTTGAGCCAAACTCCTCCCTTGAGCTGGCGTCAAAAAGAATTAGCAGAACGGGGAATTCTGCCGCTCGAACCTAGGCTCTCCCACCTGCTTGTGGCATCAACCCCCTTGTGCTCAAGTGGCGCCTCCTTGCCACTTTTCCAACTAGCTCCTTGTGTCAAAACACACCAAATATTTCCCTTAACCCCTAACTCTATTAGTTGCCCTTCCAAGTACTCAAAACAAAAATTTCTACTAAGGCTTAAGCCTACCCCTAGCTCATTCTAGAACCCAAAACACCCTAAACTAGCACAGCAATCACACTAACACATGCAAACATACAAAAAAAAATGCAGAGACCCTAATTTAAGGATGTTACAATTATGATTTACTCCTTGGATGTAATCGATAAAGTTTGACAAGTGAGAAATCCCGGTTGAACCTTAGGAATAGATAGGATACGAATGTCATGACATTAGGATTATTTGAGATTATGTAAGACCATATTTGTAACATCCTGAACTATTGGGCCTATGTGTTTGGTGTGGGGATATGTTTAATGTGTTAAAATAAGTGTTAGGGGTTCAAATTGGGCTTAGGTTTGGGCTGAGGCTGTAGTTAAAATTTCTTGTATGAACACTTTAGTGGAAAGCCTGTTAAGTTAAGGCATAACAGATATTAGCTGTATTTTTAAAACACAAATGGGCTTGTGGCCCAGTGGCAAAATGGCACCACAGTGAGGGAAAGAAGTTGGCGTTATTTGAAGGTCCAAGGTTCGAATAGCCTGGTACTTTTTATTTTAATTATTTTTCGCATTTACAAGAGTAATAGT
This sequence comes from Gossypium rotundifolium, assembly GCA_025506655.1. Classification (NCBI taxonomy): domain Eukaryota; kingdom Viridiplantae; phylum Streptophyta; class Magnoliopsida; order Malvales; family Malvaceae; genus Gossypium; species Gossypium rotundifolium. Next base: position 42,501,467 of record CP106725.1, on the reverse strand, counting down.
GGAATTAAGCAATGATGCTTAAATTTAGGAATTTTGTGATGTGATAATAAGGCAGATAATATGCTGATAAAGGAATGAAGAGGTTGTGCCATCCATGACACTATAAATGAGTAGTTAGATGAGGATAAGGAGAATATCAAGGAGTTTTCTACAAGGCTAGGTGGTGGCTGAAATTTTGACTCTAAGAGGAGTAGAGGAATTAGTTTCTGTATAGCTAAGGGGTGTCAAATTCTCCCCTGTTCCTTGTTTAAATTTTTAGCTGTCAGGAAGGGCACTTTCGAGTTTTGACAAGGGGGTACCAAAATTGCCTATAAATAGGGGTGGTAGCTCATCAATTCCAGCATTTGAACCCTACTCTTTTCTTATTTCTTTGTGCCGAAATTCTCAAGTCTTCCTCTCCAATTTCTTTTCTTTTGATTTTTTCAAAAGCCGAGACCTCCCAATCTTCTCAACATCTTTTCTTTCAAAAGTCAAACCCTGAACTCTCTAGCCAAATAGTCCCTATTCTTTTTTGCCGATTTCTTCAATTAAAAGCCGAAACTACTTAGAATTCTTCTTATTATATTCTCTTATTGATCTTCGAAAAAGCCGGAATCGCTAGGGAGTAGCCGAATTCTCTCTAGTAGGGTAAGTGTCATTCTTGTTATCTTTAAGGTCTCTTTCAGTTTTGAAGATAAAGTCGAAAGGCTAATGGTTTAATGGTTTCATGTATTTTATGTGTTTGGCGACATTCAAGAAGTGAAGTAGATCAAGTAGATCTAAAAGCTGGAAATCGTTAGTCTCTGATTTTGGGATTTCAAGGTAAGGATTTTGATTCTCCTTAAGAGTATCAATTGGTTTCTTTTTGTTATTCGTGCCTTAACCAATCGTTTCGTTAAGCCATCGTTATAGTACCTTCTGACCAAGATCATTCATGGACTCGAATGTCAGCAAATCAAAGGAAGGGGTTGGATTTGTAGTCCCTACCCCAAAGTTCAAGAAACGCGTGGTGTCTGCTGTTCGTGATTGGCCACCGGGTTGTGGACCAGCTTCATAACAGAATCTTAGGCTATTAGTAACCGTAGCGGTTTTCGATAGTGCCAACTTTGACAATATCATTTTGTCAGTAATCAGGTGTGTAGATCTTTATCACTTAAGTCTCCTGTATAATATCTATTGTGGGCTGAAAAGCCAGAAAAGGCTGTGTGACAGTCGAATAACCCATAGGGGTTGGGCTAGGAATGCAAGGTACGTAAACATAGTATTATCTCTATATGTATCGATGTACGTGTTATCCTGTTATCCAGTAAAGGGTTTAGTGCATTGATATGACATGTGTGTATGCATGGGATATGGATTTGATTTGATGAAGGGGAAGAGCATGTATTTAGGTCACAATAGTGATCGTTGGCTATGCCATGTTATACTGATATCCTGATTCCTGAATATTATAATCGGCAGCATGACTGTCAAATTGGAGTGTAGAGGTTGGTGGGTTGATTGTAGAAATCCCGAGGTGTGATGGTTGGTAAGTGTTGGCGTGTAGAGGATGGACTCTTAGGTTTTGGGATGGGCCATATTGCATGAGTTATTCTGTTGCCTTTGTGTATGGGCCAAGGCCCATAATGTGTTTGTGGGCCCAAGGCTTTTATGTGATTTCGGGATTTGCACACTAAGTCTTTGTGACTCACCCTTTTGTTTTTCCCACTTTTCAGATGAGCAGTAGTTCGTGGACATAGGAGCCGAGGCGGACTCGAGGGGCCATCAAGTCTTTTATCTTCATAGACTCTTTTTAATTCTTTTTTTTAAGTTTTAATTTTGGGATTTTTTTTTTTTGTAATAAGGCATCCATCACTTAGGGTTTCATATTGTTTCTCTTTGTTAGGTTTTAATTAAACTTATGTTTTTTTTTCCAAAGTCTTAATTATAAAGTAATATGACAAATGGGCTTTTCAAACACGACCCACGCAAATGATTGAAGTTATTTTCAAAACTTCACATTTAATTGATTTTTCGACTAAAATAAACTAAGTTTTTCCAAAACCCTTCAGAGTAAAGTTTTCAAGGTTCAACCCGTAGCATACCAGATCCAGTCATGACGCATGGGCTGTGTTTGGGGTGTTACAGTATTTGGGATATGGAATCGATATGAGACTTCGTGTAAGACCATAGTTGGGCTATTGGCATCGATACGAAATCCCATGTAAGACCATATCTGGGATATGGCAGTGGTATGGTACTATGTATGTGAGATATGTCCCGAGTGTCCTTTAGTATTCCAAGTGGTTTAATGGGAAATTCAACGGGTATGTCAAACATGAGAAAGTATGTGAATATTTTAGGAAATGGTACAAGTATGTACGAAAAACTCAAAGAAAATGAGCTCAGTATATGATGAACAATTGGTAAGACTGTGATTGAGTAAGTTGTGTGTATGAAGCTTAAATGACATTTATGTTTATACGTGTTATGTAATTCATATGATGAGTTATTGGTATATGATAATTATTTTGATATGTGTTGTGTTGATATCAAATAACATTTATGTTCATATGACATTTATGAAGTTTTAATGACATTCATGTTGACATTTATGAAGTTTTAATGCCTGTGTGTCTATCCGTATGGACAAAAACAAGGCTATTTACCAAGCCATTTGCCACCCTTATTCACACACACACTTACTCTAATTCAAGGCACAAACATAAAATACTTAGGCAATCAAAATATCCACAATTATGACCAACACAATACCAACATCTATCATACTCATAACAATTATTAGGCCACAATTGACTACTTTCAAGGTACCTAATTGTATGTGACACACAGTTTTCCCCACGGGCATGTGTTTCGGCCGTGTGTCCCCTGCACCTTAATTTTGGAAAAACAGAATGTCCAGAATTGAGCACACGGGCAGAGACATAGGCGTGTGTCTCAGTCATGTGTGCTATATGGCCTAGCACACGGGTGTGTGGCACAAATCAGAGAGCACCCTAATTTGAATACGGTCTGAAGCACAGGCGTGTCCTAGGGTCACACGGGCGTGTGAGCCTTGTATCATGAAATATTTTCTAAGTGTTGTAATTTTTTCTAAAGTTCTCAGTTTAGTCCCGAACCACTTCCAAAGCATGTTTTGGGCCTCGTTGGCTCGTATTAGTGGCTTTATGATTAAATGCAAAAAGTTTTAATTTGGAAAAAAATTTATGACTCGAAAATGTATGTTTGCTTCTGTTTATTTCTGGTAGTGCCTCGTACCCTATTTCGGCGTTGAATACGGGTAAGGGGTGTTACACCTCCAATGCTTAAAATCAAGCTTAGATACCAAAAGCTCATTTTTCCACCTATAGTTTCTCTCTACCTCAAAAGCTTGGGCCAAAGAGTTTAGGTCCATTCATCTCAAAAGTGTTAGAGGAGTCTACAAGCCCCCTTAAAATCCTTACATATCCCCCCGGATTGCCTAACATGTTGCCTTCTCAGGGTCTCTATGGTCCACTCTTCAACAAACCTTAGAGTTACAACGCTCTAAGATCAAGAGGAGTTCAAGAAATCTATACCCTACATCCTCGCCTATCTCTTTCGTATTTCCTAGGTTTCTTTCCCTTAGATATTTGGGGAACCACTAATCCTTCCATCAAAGTGTCTGAGGAGTTTGAGGAACCTACAAGCCCTCTTAAGGTCCTTCCACAACCCCTTGGGTATCTAGCATTTTCACTCATAGAGTTAAGGGAGTGCATCAAATTTTTTCAGTCGATTCAATCATTTTTTATTAAATAACTTAATTGAAAAAAACCTAATCAAATCTATTAGGTCGAACTACAACTACATAACCGACTTAACTAAATTAACTTTAGGTTGGTCGGTTCGATCGATTAACCGACTTAATTGAATTTTTTGGTGAATAAAGCATTATACAAAAGCAATTAAGTAAATTAAAAAAAACACAATGAAATTACAAATAAAAGAAAATTTAAAAATAATTTACAACCCAATGCAATACTTTAATCATAAAATTATATAACAAATGTACCACACAGGCTTTATCCACAGTTGTATGTGTTAGGATCTAATGCCCTTAGTGTAGTATTATCGTCTATATGTACTTGTATTTTTTCAGAAAAGTTATTTTAATAAAATGATCATTAGTTTCAGTAAATCTTTGTATATTATCCTCAAAGGTTTTTGAATGCAAAGTAAAGTGAAAGCAAATACTAGCTCACTGTGTATCTAATGTTTAACTAATATTAAGTGGTATTACGTAGTTGAATCGTAATATGGAAAGACAACTTATATTAGTAGTTAACCAAAACACGTCCTTAGTCTAATCAAAATTGAGCAAATCAATAAAAAGACTAATATTATGTCTATCATTCCAAATTGAGGAGATACCTTGTCTTGGGTATCGGAGCGAATGACTCTCAGAAGATAGAGATATACATGTGACTAAATGGATTTATAATACGTCGAACATGACCCAAGTAAAATAGATCATAAATCCGATTATTGATTTATTCACTTGTGACGATCATAGTGTGAATACATTAATCCTGAGTGGATGATGGACTATGTATTCGTGACTCGTATACTTTGATGTAAATAGAAGTCTGAGTTCAAATAGATAAGGAACTGAAAGTTGGTATGTTGGATACAAGACTTCTAGAGTATGTAGCATCATTCCACAACAGTGGAACTCATAGCCCAATAAAGGGTAAATGATTTTCTCTCATTAGTATTACATAATAGATGAAAAGTAAACATGACCATGGGTCATTTGTCTTTGTGATAAATTATTTAATTACTATTTGATAGTAATTGACTTTTCATTAAAGAAGGTGTAATGATTACCATGAGAAAAATTAATATCATATTGGAATAATAGATTTATCCTAAAGATATTAAGGATATCCTTTGAGAGTAATACACTTATGACAATGTCATTGAATGAGCACTTGATAAGTAGCGCTCATAATGGTATAAAATAAGGGAGAGCTCAATCATGATACTTTAGTGGAATGACTTCATGACTAAATAATATGGTAATTAATAGGCGAAAATGTTGAAAAAAATCAATTTAGAAAATGGTTTTACAGTTACAAAGGAAGATTTAAAATTTTTCAGAAACTAAGTCATTTTGTGATATTTGTAGCAATAAAGCTGAATAATATTTGTGCTTTGTGCAAGACAGATTTGATCTGATCTTAGCTTTCAACTGTAACACCCATAA